>OW028675.1:1250000-2500000 GCA_932294315.1 Epinotia nisella | reverse complement strand
AGAATGAACTTATCATTCCACCTGCGGTTCTAACGACTTTTGGTTTTAACGACTATATCCTGGTACGGTCAAGGACTTTAATTGTTGATCCATTTAGGTGTCCACTAATTTTGGTTTTCTATGAAGCTGTGAAGTGTCCAGTATATAGTGAGCTCTAAATGGCTCAACAATTAAAGTCCGTGACTGTACCCTTCATCGTCGTTATTACCGAAATCCACTGTAGTTATCTCCCTCTCCCCCAGCGCACTATCCCCCTGCTGCTGGTCGCGGCGTCTGCGCTGGCGCAATACGGGCACGAGGGTTACCATGGCTACGAGCACGAGCTGGACGCCTACAGCTTCAAGCCGGCCATACCGCATCAGAGCCTGGACGAGCACCATGACGACTACGAAGTCGACTACCATGTGAGAACAGAATACTGATGTGCCGACGGAAATTTTAGAAAAAGAAAGAAAGAAAGAAGACATTTATTCACTACACAAAAGACACACAGAGATAAAGGGAGTAGACATACAATACAATTGACACATCTTCGCGGCAGTGAAACGGAACGGAAAAGCGAAACTTAGTAAAAAAAAAGTCAAAGTTAAAATGATTTATTCTTCAATTTAGGCATATAACATGCACCTATGAATGTCGATAAACTACCACCGGTTCGGAAAGAAAAACCTCTGCCTCGAGAAGAACCGGCTTTTTTACGCTATCATAGTTAGGATAGATCTTGGTAATTTCTCAAAGTTTCAGAGGATTTTGTCTTATATTTTTGGAATCTTTCCGCAACTTGCACATTTTTACAGTCAGCATCATAAAGATGTGCATACACGTTTCGACCTTATGTCTAAGTAATAAGGTCATAGAATGTATACATGTTTATGATGCTGACTGTACAAGTGCGCAAGTGTGTTCGCGAATCTGTAAATATTACGTGTTTTAACAAACACGAACGCTAGGAGACTAAGCAATCATTGAGTTCAGCAGGGTTTGTTTGTATCACGCATACTGAAGTGCCGACGGAAAGTTTCCTAAATAGCGAAATTTTTCTGCAATTTAACATAGGAAATTTTCGGAAATTTTCCTCATTTTTGTATGTGAATTGAACTTTCCATTTCCAAATTGAAAATTTCCTTTATTTCTTGTGAAACTTTCCAGAAATTTCCGAGAACTTTTCCGTCTTTTTGGAAATTTTCCGCAATTTGCACATCCTTAATCACGCACGGTGCTCTCAAACAAGCGTAGGGCCTACCTGGTGGCAAGCAGTTACCGTTGCTTATATTGGGTTGCTTTTTTGCAAATAAAGGGTATCCCAAAATTTACGCAAGATTTGAATGAAATAGAAAACACATTTTTGGTTTTACTGTAAGTATTTTTTTTATTTACACATTAACTACATAGGATTATGTATGAAATAGCACATCGGGCAAAATGTCCACCACGGCTTTGCTGGCACATACGAATTCTTTTAATGAAATTTTCCATGACCATTTTGCACAATTGTGGCTGAATTTCGTGAATCTATTGAACGGCCTGTTTTTGAACGACCAGTGACTATCATGCTCAATAGATTCAGTTTTTTCTTTATTTTTCAATTGCTCTCTTCACGACGAATTTAAATCGAGTTGACGAAGTCAAATCAATATTTCACAACCATATTTTGTACGAGATTTGCGAACTGTAATAGAAATATTAAGTAATGTAATAAAAAAAGTAGGCACAGTAGTATAATTAAAGTTTTCAATATGATTTTTTTTAAAGAATTTTATTAAAAAGAAGGTCTTTTCAACAATCGTTTTGAATGGCGTTATGGATATTTATATCAGCTGCTATCCATTTTTGGGTTAACTTTCGAAATCTCTGGTATGTAGATGTAGTCTTATATTTTGTATGAGATTTGCGAACTGTAATAGAAATTGAAATCTTTATTGTATAACTGTGTAAGTAGACTGTACAAAGCCTGTCGCAGCTAACTTTAAAAAAATTTGAAATATTGTTCAACAATAAACAAGCGTCATTCTCTCGTTAGTGCTCCATTTTTAATAACCCTAAACTGTCAGCTGTCAAATTGTTTTATTCTTTTAGTGGCCCGTACTTTTCCGTACAAAAGGAGGCCAATTTAAATCTTATGTAAATTTTGGGTCACCCTTAATGAGAGATTGAGATTCCATTATGCTCTAAAAGACTACTTTCGCACTATTGCCCTGCGACTATCTAATTTCACGTGATCTGCCTACTCCTTTTCACAATACAATATTATACCTCTCGTATGCTAAGTAGCAGATCTGCACCGATCGGGGCTATCGAAAATTGAATCTGTGTCAGGAACAAAAAATTCAAATTCCTTTACGGCTGTAAGTGTCCCAGCATACTCAAAACTCAAACTCAAAATGATCTTTACTCAAGTAGGCCTAGTAACAAGCACTTTCAAATCGTCAGTTAATTTTTTAGAGTAATTTTTAAACATAAATAATAAAATATATATGATAAAAAAATTGTATAAAAAATACTAGTAGAATATTTCTAGAAAAACAATCTAATGTCAAAAAACATAATATTACGAAAATAATAGATTAAAAATTCAGTCAAAATTAGTTCCATGGAGTTTTATCATTCATGTAGTCTGTGTGCCATAATAAGCTTTCGAGATAAGTTTACGCTTCACATAGTTCTTGAATTTATTAATAGATAACTCAGTTAAGTTTCCTGGAAGTTTGTTATAAAACCTTACACAATTACCCATGAATGATTTTTTTTATTTTTTGGAGCCGAGTGGTGGGCACCGCGAGCTTATGCTTATTTCTAGTATATAGTCTAGATTAGTTTTCATTAAATTTGACCAACTTCTGCTGTTCAGATTTTTTTCTTTCCATACAATGAAATAATCCTTCCATGAAACAAAGTCGACCCGCGTCAAAAAAAAATTGACCAACTTTATCATTTTTTAAGATCAACTCACGCTTGACCAAAAATTTTAATGAGCCAAATTTGTTTACATAAAAAAACACCTAATGTCTCCTTGGACACTTTTCCTCTATCTCCTTTAGATTCGGATTTCCCCATACTGTCCCATTTAAAAAAAACACTCTGTATAGCATACAAGAGGTTAACGCGCCGACAAGGTATAAAACTCGGCGTCGACCTTTTCAGGCGCACCCTAAGTACGCGTTCGACTACTCCGTTAAGGACCCGCACACCGGCGACGACAAGGAACACTGGGAGACCCGCGACGGGGACAAGGTTAAAGGTACGGCTAATATTTACATCACTTTCCATACAACTGCCGTGTCAATCCTATCTCATGTAAGGTAGAAGTACTAGTGCCCGACATCTCAACAGAAAATACTTATTTGAATCACGATATTATGCTCATTTAAGAATACAAGATTATAATTAACATTAACTAAGATAAATTAAAACTAAGTTAAATCTAAAAAAGGCCCTCGATGCATTGTACCGAGGATGCTGGCGGCATTTCCTCGCTGAATTGCAATGCTGATGCGTTGCGCGAGAAAGCCGCCAGCTCTTCGGTCACCAGTTACATCGACCAGACGTTTCGCGATTTCTGCAAATAACTTATGCGCACTGGGACCCCACGGACCGAGGGTCTCGACGCCAAAGGGTACAAAGTCGTACTCTCTGCCGAGGCCTCTATATTTATTACATTTCAGATGCTCATTTAAGATGTATTAAACAGTTTCAGTTTGGGAGACGAGGTATTTACTCAAGTTACTGATATGGAATTCGTTTCATATGGTGATCTTATAAAAAATCCTGATAATATAAGAATTAGGTAATCAATCCGAATGTACGAGTAAATGGCAGGCGGTTATGCTGGCAGTCCCAATAGATGTCATTTCAGTACTCTAGTCATGAATGACAGACTGACATTTATTGGGACTTGAAGGTTTAACTCATTGTCCCAATTGATGGCAGCTGGTTTTAACAAATATGTTCCTAACTTATAATTAAGTTATTTGTCTTGAAATTGTGATAAGAAATATTGAAGTCACTAACATTTAGTAACTTAAAAATGATGTCTTGATCAATCTTAGTTTATTATTCGCTAGTTAAATTATATTCGTCGAGTACTAGTACCGCGTCGGGCACTAGTACTTCTACCTTATCTTGAGATACATGAGTTACGCGTAACAGGTCTAAATCTGTTTATTTTCCATGCCTTTATCGACCTACATACTCAGTTTTATTTAATTTAACTTACCTAACTCATGTAACTCTGTTTTTACCATAGTAAATCATGGCTAAATACTGTACAAAAAGAAAATTCAAACGGCGTTTTCTCAAAACTATGCTTTTTGAGATAAATGAGATAAGCTTGACACGGCAGATAAACGAACTAATCCTTATATACAGTGGGCTGCAGAGATACATTTTATGTTAAAGATTAGTTATATTCAATTAAACCCTATTTTTTAGGGTTCCGGTACCTCAAAAGGAAAAAAACGGAACCGTTATAGGATCACTCGTGCGTCTGTCTGTCCGTCTGTCACAGCCGATTTGCTCCAAAACGACTGGACCGATTGAGTTGAAATTTGGTGACCATAATGTAAATTGGTGACCCAAAGATGGACGCGTAAAGTAAATTAATGAATACTGAACAAGGGGGCCACTTTTGGGGGGTAAACTGGAAAATTAAAAAGAAAAGTTTCGCAAACTGGATTGTGTGACATATCAAATGAAAGGGGTTGTTGTAAGCATCTCAGATTTTATTTTTTTATTTTTTTATGAAATAGACAATTCAAATTAAAAAGATATATATGGAAGTTTTTATGCAGCTATGCAGGAGAAGTTACGTTCTCTGCAGCTGACTGTACTTTATATAGTTTTCCTGCGAGTAGGTAAATATCAAATGGTAGAAATTTTACTAGAGAGTGTCGAAATATTACGTTTTTTGGGGCATAAACGGCCGTATCGTTTATTTTACGTTAACATAGAAGTTTGATTTTTTTCACAGCTTCAAAGGGAATGTTGGCATGAGTATAGTTAAGTCCCGGGATAAAGGGTCTTGACAGACGGACAACAAAGTGATCCTATAAGGGTTCCGTTTTTTTTTCCTTCTGAGGTACCCTAAAAATAGTGACCTAGGAGACATCACAGTGATGACATATGTCACTGAAATGTGGTCGCTTACTATGGGCCTTATAAGAAGGCTCAAAGTCACCCAAAGGGCAATGGAGAGGGCTATGTTGGGAGTTTCTCTGCGTGATCATATCAGAAATGAAGCTATCCGCAGCAGAACAAAGGTAACCGATATAGCCCTCCGAATCGCTAAGATTAAGTGGCGGTAGGCACATTGCACGTAGAACCGATGGCCGTTGGGGCGGAAAGGTTCTCGAGTGGCGACCACGTACCGGAAGGCGCGGACGTCTTTCGGCTGATATGATGATGATGATGATGATGATGATGAGGAGATATCACCGTGGCAACAACTTGATCAACATATCAACACCAATGCAATAACAAGAAAACCTTACCATTCCAGGAAGCTACACCCTAACGGAGACAGACGGGACGAAGCGAGTGGTCGAATACGAGGCGGACGACAAGAACGGCTTCAACGCGGTCGTGCACAAGATCGGCGTGCCCAAGCACGAGCACGAGCACGAGCACCAGCACGAGCAAGTCAAGTACGAACCCATACAGTACCACCACGAGTACAGCCCGCAGCAGTTCGACGACGGATTCGTGCCCATCGCCGGGTACGCGCATTAGCATAGGTTAATGTACCACAGATAGGGCGTAAACTATGGGTGTTTGGAGAAGCTTAACTATATAGCCCCTTATTCATAAAACTTAACAAACCTCTGTTATCGAATAGTATTTGCCGAGTGGCCTAAGTAAGGTACGAGAATTTAAGAGCTGATTGTGTAACTATTGTATACTTTTTATACGAGTCAACAGAAATAATTAAACAGACTTGGTATCTAATGAAAATCTAAGCCCTGCTGAAACGGGGTGCGGCGACTCAACGTCGTTGATGTCTTTTGTATTGGAACCAACGTGACGTCCTATTGGTCAAATTCATTATAGTTCAGTAAAGGCGCCACGTGATTGGCCGAATTTATTTTAATGTTCTAAAGCATTGTATTGGCCTAAGTAAGGTACGAGAATTTAAGAGCTGATTGTGTAACTATTGTATACAATACTTTTTATACGAGTCAACAGAAATAATTAAACAGACTTGGTATCTAATGAAAATCTAAGCCCTGCTGAAACGAGGTGCGGCGACTCAACGTCGTTGATGTCTTTTGTATTGGAGCCAACGCGACGTCCTATTGGTCAAATTCATTATAGTTCAGTAAAGGCGCCACGTGATTGGCCGAATTTATTTTAATGTTCTAAAGCATTGTATTGGCCTAAGTAAGGTACGAGAATTTAAGAGCTGATTGTGTAACTATTGTATACAATACTTTTTATACGAGTCAACAGAAATAATTAAACAGACTTGGTATCTAATGAAAATCTAAGCCCTGCTGAAACGAGGTGCGGCGACTCAACGTCGTTGATGTCTTTTGTATTGGAGCCAACGCGACGTCCTATTGGTCAAATTCATTATAGTTCAGTAAAGGCGCCACGTGATTGGCCGAATTTATTTTAATGTTCTAAAGCATTGGTATAATCATTCTTTCAGTTGAGTTGGGAGCTCCATAGAAAAAAGTATGTGGTTTTAGTTTAGTGTACGAAGTATAAAAAATGTATTTTGTCCCTTCACCAAATCAAATGTCAAAGTGACAGATAATAAGTGTAGACAAAATAATTTTAACGGCATTTCAGTTAAAATAGGTTTGATGAACTTTTATGAATAAGGTCAATAGCTTATCTTTCTCAAAATAACGAATTACTTGCCTATACTTAACAGAAGTTTATGATTCATTCTTGATTCGTGTAGCATTAGGCTAGGCTATTGCCGGCACTTATTAAGTTTTTAAAATAAAATTAATAAATTCAGTTTACATTATGTTTCAAAAACAATTAGTTAAAAATATCCTCGCCTTGTGCTACTTGCGAAGTGCTTGTTTTATTATAGCACATCACCTAAGAGACAAAATCGTCTCTTAGGTGACGTTCTAGAAATGTATATGGCTGCATGTTGCATTTTTCCTTCAGAATGGATTTATTTGCCCTATGTGTAGAAATATTTGTTGAAGTGTCGTCTATTTTACGATGCTTTCTATTTTGTTATCTTAGTTTTACCGAGATCTTGAAGACAGATGGCTTTTTTTTTAATTTCTTTAATATTATTATGAAAGATGAAGACTGTACCTGTTTACTTCTTAGTTTTAGTTTTTAAGTACTGTACAAAATACTTGCAATGTTATAATAAAACGTTAAAAGTATACTTTCTTTCAAATTCAACTTCTGGCCTCCAAATAACGTGAATTTGGACGCAACGTGATCTACAGCAGGGATCGGATACCGGTATTTTCTACATACAAATTAAACCGGTATTATTTTGTTCTTTGGTTATTATATCATTTTTGATCGGGCAATCTAATAATACGAATGTTACCTAAATATAGACGATAGTCCTACATTAAGAGCCTAAAATAATTCAAAATATTAGACTACTTCGGGGATTTTTGAAAAAACCGGTTCCGATCCCTGTAGATCAGCCTCAATTGGAACTCCGACATCTAGCGGACAGTCAGGAACTCATTCATTTCCGGAGTACCACTGTTCCCCGGTGGACCCATAGGGCAGATAACGTACAACATATGCTCTGGCGCCGCCATCGAACCCAGGGCTTATCACTACTACACTTCGTTAGCGCGATCTAGAAACGACGCCATCCAGCAGGCAATCGGATACTCTGGGCCTGCGTTAGCTTCAAGCGATCGTTGTTGCTCGGTAGACTCAGCGGCGAGCGACATTTAGACGCCAGACGAACCCACTACTTATAAATTCTACGTCGACACATCGTTAGCGCGATCTAGAAATTGCCACAAATGGTACAGCGCCATCTAGCGGACAATTCTGATAGTAAACCGACGACTCACCTCTGTGCCAACGCCAGTTTGAGGCGTTCGTTCTCGTACCGCAGCTGTTATTCGGGGGCTCCGGTGGACGCTAGGACTCCTCACTACTTAAACACATCGTTCGTGCGACATCCATCTAGTAGGCAATCGGAGACTCTGGGCAAGCGTCAAGATTCAGGAGGTCGTTGTTGAGAGGGTTCACATTTGAAACGGTCAAAACGTTCCCACTACTTGAAAATTCTACGTCGACACATCGTTAGCGCGATCTAGAAATGGCCACAACTGGTACAGCGCCATCTAGCGGACAATTCTGATACTTAATCGACGACTCGCCTCTGTGCCAACGCCAATTTGAGGCGGTCGTTCTCGTACCGCATCTGTTATTCGGGGGCTCCGGTGGACGCTAGGACTCCTCACTACTTAAGACACATCGTTCGTACGATATCCATTTAGTAGGCAATCGGAGACTCTGGGCCAGCGTCAGATTCAGGAGGTCGTTGTTGAGAGGATTCACATTTGAAACAGTCAATACGTCCCCACTACTTGTAAATTCTACGTCGACACATCGTTAGCGCGATCTAGAAATTGCCACAACTGGTACAACGCCATCTAGCGGACAATTCTGATAGTAAACCGACGACTCACCTCTGTGCCAACGCCAGTTTGAGGCGGTCGTTCTCGTACCGCAGCTGTTATTCGGGGGCTCCGGTGGACGCTAGGACTCCTCACTACTTAGACAAATCGTTCGTGCGATATCCATCTAGTAGGCAATCGGAGACTCTGGGCCAGCGTCAGCTTCAGGAGATCGTTGTTGAGAGGGTTCACGTTTGAAACGGTCGAAACGTCAGCACTACTTGTAAATTCTACGTCGACACATCGTTAACGCGATCTAGAAATTGCCACAGCTGGTACAGCGCCATCTAGCGGACAATTCTGATACTAAACCGATGACTCACCTCTGTGCCAACGCCAGCTTGAGGCGGTCGTTCTCGTACCGCAGCTGTTATTCGGGGGCTCCGGTGGACGCTAGGACTCCTCACTACTTAAGACACATCGTTCGTACGATATCCCATCTAGTAGGCAATCGGAGACTCTGGGCAAGCGTCAGATTCAGGAGGTCGTTGTTGAGAGGGTTCACATTTGAAACGGTCAAAACGTCCCCACTACTTGTAAATTCTACGTCGACACATCGTTAGCGCGATCTAGAAATTGCCACAGCTGGTACAGCGCCACCAAGCGGACAGTTCTGATACTAAACCGATGACTCACCTCTGTGCCAACGCCAGTTTGAGGCGGTCGTTCTCGTACCGCAGCTGTTATTCGGGGGCTCCGGTGGACGCTAGGACTCCTCACTACTTAAGACACATCGTTCGTACGATATCCATTTAGTAGGCAATCGGAGACTCTGGGCCAGCGTCAGATTCAGGAGGTCGTTGTTGAGAGGATTCACATTTGAAACAGTCAATACGTCCCCACTACTTGTAAATTCTACGTCGACACATCGTTAGCGCGATCTAGAAATTGCCACAACTGGTACAACGCCATCTAGCGGACAATTCTGATAGTTAACCGACGACTCACCTCTGTGCCAACGCCAGCTTGAGGCGGTCGTTCTCGTACCGCAGCTGCTGCTCGGTGGAGTCGGCGGGCGGCTCGCGGTCGGCGCGGTCGGCGGCCGCGGCGGAGGCCAGCGGCCCGCGCGGCGCGCGCCCCACCGTCGCGTAACCACCCTGCACAAACATCACCGACCGCTGTACCGACTTAGATGAAATTTGGTATGGAGATGGTTTGAGACCCTGGGTAGGAGGTAGGATGGTTTTGATCCTGATAATAATAAGCCCTTAAAGGGGTGAAAAGGGGGTGGAAGTTTTTATTTTTATTTTTTATTTTTTAAATTATTTATTTATTTTCTATGGGAGTGCAATAATTGCGTCTGTGCGAAGTCTATAACATATTTGCTATTTGATTTTTATTACTTTCTAGTTAAAATGAGTGATGATATAATTTACTTGCTAAATGAACATTTCCACATTTACTTTCTTCTTTACCAAATGGGCTGCTTTCCTAGAGTAAATAAGTTGATTATTACAGGGGTCGTTCTTCTTTTCGACCGACAATAGCCTGTCCTTCGTCTTATTACGGCATCTCATTTGAGTACTGATGTTTACGGTTTTATAATGTTCGAATGAACGTCCATATTATTTTATTAATTAGTGATATTTAATATTTCACTTTCTCTAACTAGCATTTTTTTAAACATCTTTTTTTTTTCGTAGAATGCCGTGACAGAGTGGTAAACCAAAATGTTGTCCCCACTGAAAGAGTCCACTTTGTCACATGTTTTTTTTTAGAAACCAACCGTAAATAAATATTTATATTGGCCAGAAAGGAAACTTTAATTAGTTCTAATGAAGAAACCTATGCAATTTTTTTTAAATCGCACTTCAAAACCACAATTTTCGATAGTTCAAAAACCAAAAAAACAGAAAAACCTCGGATCATTGTCGGTAAAAAAGAAGAACGACCCACAGACTAAAACCATATTCACTGTATGTGGGCCGATAATATTTGAGGAGTTCCGTCGATTTGGCACACTCGATATTTAGGACTTCATTAGTTATTATTTCAACGGAATTATATCAGAATCAGTAATGTACTTTTATAGTTTTGAGTACGAGTTCTATAAGTCATCTGTGGTCTTCATCATCAGTTCCACTTCACCAAATTTGTGATTTTCCGAGAAATTACTACATGCGTGCCTTCTATATTTGAGGAGTTCCCTCAATTCCTCATGGTTCCCAACATACAACTGGAGTTTTGATAACAATGGGACTAACCTGGAAGTAAGTACTTTCAAATAAAATAAAAATTGTACGAATCGGTTCGTAAATGACAGAGTTCTGAGGTAACGAACATTAAAAAAAAATACAACCTAATTGATAATCTCCTCCTTTTTTCGAAGTCGGTTAAAAATAGAGACTAAACTAACCTGCAGTGAGGACGACACGGAGTGAGCTCTTTGGTGCACCATCATCTCGTCATTGTCCACTTTAGGCTGCAATAAAAAAGTTTATTTGAAAATGGTAAGTATTAAAGTCTAAGGATGAACATGGATAAGACGAAGATCATGTCAAACGTCCACGTAGTACCAAGTCCTATTTCAATCTGACACTTTACGCTCGAAGTTGTAGACGATTATGTATATACCTAGGACAGACTGTCCAGTTAGGTAGGTCCAACTTCGAGATAAGTCAATCGTCGAATCCGACTCGGCTAGGCAGCGTTCGGGAAGCTACGGCAAATCTTTTCGTCCAATATTCCACAGTGTCTCAAAACGAGAGTCTTTGAACAGTGTGTGTTGCCAGTGATGACATATGGCACTGAAACTTGGTCGCTTACCATGGGCCTCATAAGAAGGCTCAAAGTTACCCAAAGGGCAATGGTGAGGGCTATGTTTTCGTCTAGTACCTATAACACAAGCCTTATTGAGCTTACTATAGGCCTAGTTCGATTTGTGTAAGAATGTCCCCTAATATTTATTTATTATTTATTTATTTATTTATGTTGGGAGTATCTCTGCGTGATCGCATCAGAAATGAGACTACAGCAGAACTAAGTAACCGATATAGCCCTCCGAATCGCTAAACTTAAGCAGGGGCAGTGGGTGGTGCACATTGCACGCAGAACCGATGGTCGCTGGGGCGGAAAGGTTCTCGAGTGGCGACCACGTACCGGAAGGCGCGGCGTGGGTAGGCCCCCCACAAGGTGGACTGATGACCTGGTAAAGGTCGCGGGAGTTCGCTGGATGCGGGGGGCGCAGGACCGGTCACTTTGACACTCTTTAGGGGAGGCCTGTGTCCAGCAGTGGACGTCTTTCAGCTGATATGATGATGATGAAGTGAGCATCTTGTTCGCTCTAGTAAGGGATATGTCGGCAACTGCTGTACCCGGTTCCTATTATATAGAGGTTTTTCCCAACATTGGATGGCTTCTTTCACTTCTTACATCTAGTCTAGCGGTGAGCGAATCGTGGGAGTTGTGGCCGTGCTCTTAGTATACCTGAACAGGAGGCGCAGTAATGAGAGGCTTATGAACTTAGGACTTTTTTGACAATGATAATGATCATGATGGTGATGATGGAGGTGATGGGATCACTATGAAGGCCCAATAATCCGCATCCAGTATATTTATATCTATTTTTTTTACTATGCGTAAAGAGAGAGTGAGAGATACGTGACACGTATGTAACGGAGATCCGAGGTACAGCAGATATATAACTTAGAGCAGTAAAACCAATACGTGCAAAAGTCTAATGCAACGCACACACACAAACACGCATCGCTACAATAAACTTAAGTGCGTAAATCCGTACAACCGTCTAATGCAACGCACTCACAGAGACACGCCTCGCTACAATAAACTTAAGTGCAGGTCGGGGTAGTCGGCAGTACATTAGTTCGCGTGCCGCGCATGTGTGCTAGAAGTACTGGTTTTAAATGGACCACAGGTGTAAAAAGGTCGAAAGCAACTGCTTTCGCCAATCTAAATATATAAAAGAAGAAACTGACTGACTGACATATCAACGCACAGCCAAACCGCTGGATCTAAAGATTTGAAATTAAGCATGTAGGTTCCTTATAAGGTCTTGGGGTGCACTAAGAAGGGTTTTTCAAAGCTCACCCCCTAATGGGGTAAAATGGGGGTCCAAAGTTAATATAATATAATAAAAGCTAGTATAATATATTTTTCTCAAAAATGGCCCGCAAAGTGTACATAAGTCGCTACATATTGGAAGGTGAAGTGTATAGTTTCAGGTCAGATCAAAATTAAAAAATAAAAAACATTGCAGGCCGCCTGGAATGTTACATATTAATTCCTTTATTTGTCGAGTACCAAACTTTTTAAAAAGTCGAAACCGGCATGTAAAAGACGGCACAGGTCATTTCAGCCAATTCAAGTCGTATTTTTCTGTTGCAAACGCGACGTTTTTCTATGTGTCTCAAATAGTTTGCGTTTTTCGGTGGAAAAATACACTTGCGATTCGGTTTAAAAAGAAAAACGGCGGGAAATCAGTAGTAATATTTTCCAGTTGTGCAACGATATTTAAAGTTTATTATTCCCCCATTTTTGAGAAAAGCACTATATTAGCCTCAGCCGGAATGGCAATTGCAGGCTTCGTATTATAATTAAACGGACTTGCAAGCTCGTCCGTTTAAACAAATACTTAGCCTGCAATTGCCTCCTTCCCGGCCACGGCAATAATGTACTATTACTGTGCTAACAATGGTTAACTAGTACCTGCTGCGGCGGCGGGGCAGCCACTGGCGGCTCGTCGGCCGCGCGGGACGCCAGCAGCGGGGACGCCGTGGCGGACGCCACCGGCGTCGCCGCCCCGCTGTTGCCGTTGGTGGCTTTCCCCGACATTTGCTGCGCTTGGATCGCCTCTTTCACCTCTTGGAACTTTTCTATGAACTGGAACAAGATATGGGGATTAGCTGGGGATTGTGGGGATTTTGGAGAGGGCATGAATCATAACGTAATTATGTTACCGAACCGATCTTTTTCAAGGGTCATGGTCATACCATCTATACACGGTGATTTTTAATCCGTGATCAGGAGTCGAAAAATAAAAATAGATTCCAATGGATGAGGTCTCACGCAATTACATCGCTGTTTAGTTAGTTAAATTTAATGATAACTTTAACACTAATATCCACTGAATGTATGGTCACCCTAAATTTTGTAAGTAGACAGGTACGTCAAATTTTGACAGCGCTTTGGCGGGGAATTTTATAGGTCTTACGTTAATAAACTACATGTCATGCATGTAACAATTGGGTTGTGTCCTAAATTTTTTTTACGATGCCATTCGAACTAGTTTTTGGAGAGGAACAAATGTTTGTATGGGAGCAACTACAATTAAAAAACATAAATACCCAAAAAATTGAGTTAAAGACGGACCTCGCTGGCGGCAGCCGAAAACGTTTCATACTGATTAACATTGAATTGTGACGTCACACTCATCACCATATTTGTACTAATTGTTGTATTGAAAATCAAGTAAATTGGTGTTTCAGTCGTGAAATACTGCATTTAGGACCATAGTTGTCATACAATTTTGTTTCTATAAAAGCATAAGGATTCTATTGGTAGCTTTAAATTTACTTTTGGAGAATGTATATTTATTCTAAACTTTCAAGGTCTATATCTTTTTATAATTTTAATTATATTTCTTAATTTATACTTAATTACATTTATTTCATGGTTTACTCTCAATTTAGCAACACTGCGTTATCGATTTTAACATGTGGAAACTACCCAATTAACAGTTTAATACTCTTAATATAATAATTGGACACAATTGGTTCGTAGGTTGGTTTATGAAACATTTTTTTCAACGAGGTTTTAGGTTCATAGATTTAAACTACCAATTTTATTCAGGAAAAATAGAACGTTTGTTTTAGGTAACTACGAGTTAATCGTGTTCGGAATCAATTGCTGGATTACAAAAATTGGTTCCTCATCACGAATAAAAAGTAACCGTGTATATATCATGTAGTGGGGAGGCCAGCGATTTGCATGTGTTTAACATGAAAGCCGCACACCCCGCCTCGCTCCACACCCGACATGAGTGGGCAACTCAGGCCACTCATGTCTTTAAGTCTATGGTCTCCTGTAAATCACGCCGTACGCTGCGTCACAATGCTTACTATGGAGATGTACTGTCGTGGTCGTCGGCCACAACAGTACAATTCCATAGTAAGCATTGTGACGCAGCGTACGGCGTGATTTATAGGAGACCATGGCCTTACGCTTTCACTGCCAGGATCTCGGCTGGCGAGCGCTTACGCCGTCGTCGCTTTCCGCTACATGCGGGGAAAACCACGGGATCAGCTACGAGCGTAGCGATTGTCAATACAATAAATAAAAAAATACTGTCATAAAATATTAATGAAAACTGCCACACGATTACCTACTATTACAAATATTACCGACTGCAGTTGTTATACAGTAAGATTAGAGTGGCGACCACGTACCGGAAGGCGCGGCGTGGGTAGGCCCCCCACAAGGTGGACTGATGACCTGGTAAAGGTCGCGGGAGTCCGCTGGATGCGGGTGGCGCATGACCGGTCACTTTGGCACTCTTTGGGGGAGGCCTATGTCCAGCAGTGGACGTCTTTCGGCTGATATGATGATGATGATGATGATGATGGTGTAGATTAGAGTAAATAGTGTGGCATACTGTCGTGTAAAGAGGGTCCTTACCACAGAACACTAAATACTGCAGAAGGGGTATCAAGCGCGGTTTCTATCGGACCGGTGTCGCCACTTTATCCCCTCCACGTCGCCTACAACTGTGTGAGGAGGCCTATGTCCAGCAGTGGACGTCTTTCGACTGATATGATGATGATGATGATGATGATGATGATGAAGATTAGAGTAAATAGTGTGGCATACTGTTGTGTGAAGAGGGTCCTTACCACAGGACACTAAATACTATAGAAGAGGTATCAGACGCGGTTGGTATCGGGACCGGTGTCGCCTCATCCCCTCCACGTCGCCTATAACTGTGTGAGCGACTGCACGGTGATCAGGTGACGTTGGCGCAAAAGCTTTGAGCTCAAAGTAGTGGCGCGCGTGCCACGCCCATATCGCCTTTCTATAGTATTTAGTGCTATGTGGTCCTTACCTTGCCCAACTCGGCCTCCGACGCAAACCCCAGCCCGTACACGGTGTTGGCGCGCACGTCACTCCACTGCCCGAATTTCTGGGAAGTCTTTGTGAACGTCATGTTCGCTGTGATCGTGCTGTTTATTACCGCCTGCGGAACAAAACAACATTAATTGTGTTACTATAAAGGGCCATTTACATGTGCAACAACTGGCATACGAATTTTTTTACATTGCAGGGTTTGTTTGAATTCGTCGTGTTTCGGTAGTGCGCAGCCTCTCAATGTAATGAAAATCGCATACGATTTGTTGCACCATGTAAATGGCCCTTTAAGTGTAAGCGATTGAGCGTATATAAATGGGCCTCATAATTGACAACATTTTAAAACATGCAATGATGCCTAAATCTAAAACTATTTCGGTAATTATGTTACCTGAACGTAATAATGTAGTTTTCAGATTTTTTTACGCACCCGTTTTTAAGAAAATCGCGAAATTGTACAGTCAGCAGCAGAAGTAGCTAAGTGGGCCGGGTGTTCAAAATAACCTACACACGCTCTTAATTTCTTAAGAATAAAGTCGTGTGCAGGTCATTTTGAACACCCGGCCCGCTTAGCTACTTCTGTTGCTGACTGTATGTGTATAAATTTGTTTTAAACCGTGTGTGATGTCAATACTACATCTGTCATTATGAAAGATGTGCAAGCTGCCATACAGAGCCGTAATATTGACGTCATAATTTACCTACGACCTTCTGGAATTCGCTACTTTTCAATTTGATATTTCTGAATGAAAATTACAATTTAGGGAGAAATGAAAAAACGCGTGTCCCTTAAAAACACATTTCCTAGTGAACTAAATAATGAAATGTTGTCAATTGTTCAGGCTTAGAGGTCAGGTGAAATCTCAAGAATTCTAATGCGTATCCACCACAGATTTTGTTTCTGAAACCGCGTACATGAACAAATTGTTTAGCCTCAAGTTGCTACTTCCCTTGGTTGTTACTCGGTCCTGTCTATAGATACTTGCGTTACGCGAGTCATAGACCATAAGATAACTTCATCGACCATAGCTATTTACCATTTTACTGCCCTAGGGATACTAGCCTAATAGTTTCTGTGGTTACTTCGTAAAGTCTAATGGTACACGGTGACGTAGCGAGCATAACCACTATGGGGTGCCACCCGGAGCGGAGATCGTGTGTGTCACCAAGTGCCTGGCTCCGTACCTAAGGGGGGCACCCTGACGTCACCCGGGGCGGAACCCTACGCCAATACTGGTGCATACCTTGGTCCCTTCCACACTGATTATCCGGTACAGGTTGCGCGACGAGTCGTAGAAGAACGAGACAGACACGGCCGCCGAGCTCGCTGACATCCACGAGCGCTTCGTCTTCGGGTCTATGTGGAACACGTGCGCCTTGCACGTGAAGATTGGCTGCTCACTATTGGCCAAAGACAGCATTATTATAGCGAGAGACTAGTCAATCGTAAACCTGTCTAATCCTAATAAGGTCTAGTTTTCCCTATGGGTTGGAAAGTCAGATAGAAAGAAGAAAGAATGAAAGAATACTTATTTGGTGTGAGAAAGAAATTACACAAGTGTTTATACATCTTAAATGCACCAAAATGCTAAATGCTACCACAAATGATACGTAATATCCTCATATCTAACACAAAAAAGCAATTTTGATGATAATTTTCTTAAGTACCTATTTTTATTTTATATGTCAATATTACAAAGTGACACAGTTCTACTTCAATACCTATTTTACGTGACTTATGGAATTGTAGTGCAGATACGGTACAGATTAATCATAAAATGATACGTAGTATCCATATATCCAACGGGAAATACCTATTTAACGAGGCCCCGTAGCATGGTTGGCCTTGTCACGCGATAGGTGATAGGATAGAGCGTGCGTCACTGGCTGACACCGTTCGATAGAACGAGACGACGCTCTTATCTTGTCACTTGTCGCGTGATAAGGCCAACCATGCTACGGCTCCAGGGAACCTAAGGGATTTTTTTTTAGGAACTGCGGGTTAAAAAAAATGTTTTGACCACTAGTATGTGTGTGCCATGCCAAACAGGGATCGGAACCTGTTTTTTCAAAAGTCCCCGAAGTACTCTAATATTTTGAATTATTTTAGGCTCTTAATGTAGGACTCTATCATGTATTTAGGTGACATTTTCATATTATTAGACAGCCTGATCAAAAATGATATTATAAACCAAATAACGAAATTGAACGAAATAAAACCGGTATTTTTGTAGGTATGGCTAAACTGTACATCGATTTGCGGTTTTTAGTACGGCTACCATTACTACCGAAGATGCTAGTCGGCTAATTGGCAGGAGTTTAACCTAAATCTACTCGGGCCTCTTATCGACAGCCGAACAGGGGTTGGAGAGATGCCAGCTAGTACACTACATTGAACAAGGTACGTTCACGTAACGTATAACTTCGAACATAGGCATAAGTAAACCTTTGTATAAATGGACCGATTAATTCAGTTTCAGATATTTAAGCGTGAGAAGTTAAGAATCTATACGATTAACAACTTGCAGATAACTTGTTCAGTGACTCCTGACGCACTTGCATTGTGCAAACGAGATAGAGGAAGATAAACTTTCTCGTATCGCGTCGCGTCGCGGCACCAGCTGTGCTAGTCCCACAAATACACTGACAAGAGTTAATTTCGCATTCGTAATATTAGCAGGGCCGGCCTTAACCATCTAGGCGCCATACCATGGGCGCCCTTATATATTTTACGGCACCCTGTAGCCCTCGGCGCCCCGGGCGACCGCCCCGGTCCCTACCTACCTTAATATTAGTATAAAGTTATGGACTTGACCGCCTTTCCACGTGTTAGCTTAAAATAGGTATATGACAGCATCACACTTCAGCAAGTGTCTTTAATTCGCAACTGTCTTAGCCTAACAATTCTAATTATAATTGGAGCTTATTGTCACTCAAGAACTCGACAACTAGTTTGAAGTAGACTTTAGACAATTGACAATTTTGAAGCCTAGTCGCTCTCAATTTCTTGGCTACCCCTATAAATCTATACCTATAGTGGCTCTGTGAGATGTAGACCTTGGTAGACTGTCTTTTTATACTTTCTTTTTCAAATACTGAATCGGCAGAAAAATTCCATATAATTATCGAACCTGATGCTCACAAAATTTCACTAGAATCGGTTGAGAAATGGGACCCGTAGAGAAGAACAGCCGGTTATCCGGACAGGCATACGAAAGTATTTTTGCCCAAGCTGAATTCGCTTTGCTCGCTCATTCCGCCGCGGCGGCCCCGCTTTACTACACGCCGCCCGCCTGCGGTGTGAATATACCGCTTCAACCGCGCACGACCCGCGCCGCGCACGACCCGCGCCGCGCACTACCCTCGCCGCACACGAGAGAATTGAGAATTTTCCCGTTACTTTGAATACTCAAACTTCTTATAGGTTTTCCTGTAAACTTTAGGCAAGGAACTATTTTCCATATTTTTTTCAGAATTTTAAGCCTAGTAGTTTCGGATAAGGGGGGGAATGGTCAATTTTCGTCTTTTTTCCTAAATTACTTCAAATCTGTTTTTGCTAAAATTATTTAAAAAGATATCTGACATGCTTACAAAAACCGTTTTCATTTGATGTCACACAATAGGTACAAATCGCGAAACTTTTTTTTTAATTTTCCAGTTTACCCCCCAAAAATGGCCCCCTTGTTCAGAATTTAATAATTTACTTTACGCGTCCATCTTTGGGTCACCAATTTACATATGTGTACCAAGTTTCAACTCAATCGGTCCAGTAGTTTCGGAGCAAATCGGCTGTGACAGAACGAACAGACAGACGCCACGAGTGATCCTATAAGGGTTCCGTTTTTTTTTCCTTTTGAGGTACGAACCCTAAAAACTACCGAGACAGAATAACAACAAGAAATAATTGATTGTCCCAATTCATTTATGTTTGTAGGTACTACGTGCCAACTACGCGACGGATTGCTAGCGCTTATAAACACATATGTAGACACAAGACAAATTCGCATATATTTCGCGACACTATTATACGGTGCGGTATTTCGTCAACAATGCGACGAGGTTAGAAACAAAGGGAATGAGGCAACCGGGGCCTAAATATACCTAGTATGTTTACTCTAGCGGGCTACGGTGACAATATTGAATTTCAAAGGGAAAGAAAACTGAAGGCTTGTTATTGTTAGGGGAGTCCGGTAAAGACCACGTTATTCGAAATCGACCTACAGCCTTGGCTAAAAGTATTGAGCACCCCACTTTTCCTTTGTAACTTGTGGATAGAGTATTATTTCTCAATTTCATAAATACACGAAGACGTAAAATATAATAAGTGTTGGAACATGCGCAAATCATTTTGAAATTGCTATTTGCGTGTGAAAACTATAGCTAGAAAAAGTCGGGTTTTACAATAAAGGTTTCATTGTATATTTTTTTCACGGATTTTCCCTTAACGTCAATAAATATGACGAATTTTTCCGATAATACACAACTTTCTATCTATCTATCTATACATATAATAAAGCTGAAGAGGGTCGAAAGTCTGTACATGGAAGATAAACGAAAAAAAATTGGCTGGGGATACTTAGAATTGATAACAGAACACGTTCCAACAGTTTTTAGAATTTTTGTCTGTTTATCTGTTTGTCTGTTTATTTGTCAGAGTATCACGTGAAAACGGCTGAACGGATTTTGATGCAAACTTTACTAATCTGTCGAGAGAATCCCCGGATAGGTTTTAAGCTTTAAAAATCTTAAAGATTAGGGTTCAAAGGGGGTAGAAAATGGGGTTGAACTTTGTATGGGAACTCCTTGAATGTACGAGCTACAGACTTGAAAATTGGTAACCATAAACTTGACTGGAAAGTAAAAACGACCCCATTCAAACTTTTAGCAATGTATAGATAAAACGTGAAAAATATGGGATGAAAATAGGTTCTGAGGCGACTAGAAACTATATAATGTTGCAAGAGCGGGGTTATAACAGTATCATTACCATGGTAACATGTCGTCAATATATTCGAAAATTCATCGTGTTCTTACAACTGATAGTTAGTCCAGTGGCTTGACCCATAGCTTACGGAGTCGGTGTCCCCGAGTTCAAACCCAGCAGCATGCACTTTTTGTAGTTTTAATTTTTATGTGTCTGCGTTTTTGAAAATGTATATTTTTCAAAAAACGCAGAGAAGCTTAGTGAATAGAGGATTTTGATGCAACTTTTACTTAATCGGTCGAGAAAATCCCTGGCCAGGTCATAGGCTGTAAAAATGATAAAAATTAGTTCAAAGGGGGTAAAAAATGGGGCAAAACTTTGTATGGGAACTCCTCAAATCCATGAGCTTTAGACTTGAAAATTGATAAACATACACTTGACTGGAAAGTAAAAAGAACTCCATTCAAACATTATAAAAAAATATAGATAAAACGTGAAAAACCACAGGATGAAAAAGAGTGCTAGATGGCTAAAGACTATCTATAATAACCAAAAATGTTTGATATCTCAACCGATAGTAGCTGTTAGACATAAGAAACCTAATTATTTTGGAAACTCAGTCGCTGACAACGATGCTGTTAATATTGAAATCCAGCAACCTTGATCTTCGTCTTCCTATATAATTGCCATGAATTCAGAGGTCATCTAAAAATGTATGATAGGTTGAGTTTAATACTTACGTCGAATTAGCATAGTTCACCAACGTCAAGAGATGTGGGTATAAAATTTGGACACAACGGCATTCCACGGAGAATTAAGTAGGTACCATTTTTTTATGTATAAAACTTCAGCGTTTGTGACATTCAGAAATATTATTATGAATACTCGGGTATAGTGAGCGTCCGCATGAGCTAGCTCTCGGGCCTTCGGCCCTCGGGCTCGCATAGAAGCGATGTATTGGGCCTTTCATTCATACGAAAAGCTCGGCCTTCGGGCTCGCTTGCCTCGCCACTCACCTTCGGGACTTTGGAACTCAGATTTCGCTTTCAAGACACTTGGAGATAGTGTGCGTCAGTCCTCGGGCTCGCATAGGAAGCGCTCTCTAAAACGGTTCTTTGGGCCTATCATTCCAACGAAAAGCTCGGCCTTCGGCCTTGCTTGCCTCCCCGTTTACCTTCAGGACTTTGGCTCTCAGGGGTATAGAGTATCTTTGGGGTCTCGCCCTCGGTCCATTTGTTTCAATTATGAAATTTTATATTTAAATTCCGGTTTTGGTAATTTTTCTTCTACTTAGGTACTTCATTTGCAATAAAGATTAAGTAAATCAATATAACTAAATATTATTGACGACAAAGTTTATGAGGATTTGAACTGTTACACGCATAATTTATAGAAATGAAATCGTAATAATCTAATTTATCAGTGTAGTAGGTATCGTATGGTGAAACATAAGAATATCATGTCATACGCGTACGAAGTCGCGGGCAGAAGCTAGTTATAAAATATATAAATGCACCTTTTAAAGTTTGACTTTTGTATGAAAAACGCCCAACACTTTTGATCAAGGCTGTATTTTACATTCAATAATAAACAATGAAATACTGAGTTTTTTGAGGGGATATTGCGATATGTTATAGTTTAATAATAGCTCTTGTTGCTTTTACGAACCAAAAAACGATATCATACTTCGCTAGATCATATCATACCAAGAAAACTGGGAAATAATCTGATCTTATTTCAAGTCGTACATAAAGTAGACCGCAAAATTGACTCAAGTTAACAATGACAAACAAGGGGAATTACTTAAGATTTTTCAAAAAACCCAACTGCATTTTTGCAAATATTATAGTCTATGTCACTCCCACGATTAAGAGGAATCCAACGACACCTCATATGTCGAAATCCGTCAAACGGTTTAGGCTGCAGGGCGTGCCAAAGAATAAGACATGCACACATAGATACATACATACGCTCGAAAAACATAATCCTCCATTCCTTCTGCAGACGGGTCAAAATAGGCAATGATGTACTTAGATCTTTATACGAACACTGCCTTTAAAAGTGCCTTTATATTTATTTAAACACAATTTTCTCCGGGAAAGTGACCTGCGGGTCTCATTTTAGTAGGCAAATGTCGATAACAACACTGAAGACCCTCAGGAGTCAGTATTAAGGAATGTAGTATTGGGTATAGAAATTAGATATACTACCGTAAACTTGTAGAGACAAATGATTAAATATAGAAGTATAAATTAATAATAAATATTAGGCACATTCTTACACAAATCGAAGTAGCCCTATAGTAAGCTCAGTAAGGCTTGTGTTAAAGGTACTAGACGACGATATATAATAGATAATATAAATACTTAAATACATAGAGAACATCCAAGACTCAGAAACAAATATTCATGCTTATCACACAAATATAACCGGGATTCGAACCCAGGACCTTCAGCTTCGTAGGCAGCGTCACTACCCGCTAGGCGAATTTAGGAAGTATACTTCCCAAATTGGCGTAATGTAGGAACCTACCTACGTTCCCACCGAAAGGGCCGGACCGGGTCGCATGGCGACGCCGCCGCATCGCAACGGATGCGCGAGCACCCAACGGTAGCCGACCGTGTACACAGTGCAATTCGCAAAAGCCTGACGGAGCCGGTCAGATACGACGACAGCCGTCCGCGAGGAGGTAAAAGGTCGCAAATCCATTCAAATGTGTAATATAAGTCCGTATTAAAGCTTCAAATTCCTTTGGCAACTTGTAAAATGCGCACAAACGCACTCCGGCCTGGCCCGGTCGGTGAGAATCGTACATACACGAACTTTAATCGCTGAGCCATTTTGGGTGTCAACTAATTTTGGTTTTTAATAGTTAAGCTATGAATATCGAATAAAAGGTGAGCTCTAAATGGCTCAACGATTAAAGTCCGTGACTGTACATAATATGATTACTATATTTACGTGCACATTGTTCACAATTAGGTTAAACCGTGCTTAACTCATGGTAATTAGCACGCATTGTGGGTTACTATAGTCTAAATATACCGGCATTCATTATTCAAGGTTAGTTGGTAGATCCCCATTCATAGTGATGTGATGTAACAAAAACAAACAGGCATTGCTTTCGAATTAAGATACGTGAAACATACACATCAATGTGAGTTTTTTTTATGTACCACTAGCTACTCGTGCAAAGTACGCAGGCAAAGGATTTTCTTCTTTATAATATTACTATACAGTATAGATGATGGTAGCCAACAAATTAAGTTATATTATAATATTTATAATTAATATAATACATTTGGATTTGTCAACAAGCAAAAATACATTAGGTATTGTATTACCTATAGTTTATTTCCTTTCTAGACTATTGTATTACAGGAACATTTCAAATTTACAGTACAACATACAATCTAATCAAATAATTCATAATAAATATTATAACGAAAAAGGTCAGAACGTTATTATAAGTTCTTTGACACATCCAATTAAAAAAGGAATTAAGTAGGTATGTTATAACGTTATAAGTCTATATTTGTTTGTGATTTTATTTGACTACTATTAGTGTTAATAAAGTCTGCTACACCATCATGATTTGTATAAGTAAATATTAATACAAATGAGACATAAAAAACCGGACGAGTGCGAGTTCAACTCGCGTGGTGAGGGTTCCGTATATATCTAAATTTCATAAGTGTTTTTGAATACTCAAACTTCTTATAGGTTTTCCTGTAATCTTTAGGCAAGGAACTATTTTCCATATTTTTTTCAGAATTTTAATCCTAGTAGTTTCGGAGATAAGGGGGGGGGATGCTAAATTTTCGTCGTTTTCCCTAAATTACTTCAAATCTGTTTTTGCTAAAATTATAAAAAAAAAATATCTGACATGCTTACAACAACCCCTTTTATTTGATATGTCACACAATACAGTTTGCGAAACTTTTTTTTTAATTTTCCAGTTTACCCCCCAAAAGTGGCCCCCTTGTTCAGAATTCATTAATTTACTTTACGCGTCCAACTTTGGGTCACCAATTTACATATGTGCACTAAATTTCAACTCAATCGGTCCAGTAGTTTCGGAGCAAATCGGCTGTGACAGACGGACAGACAGACAACCGCGTGATCCTATAAGGGTTCCGTTTTTTCCTTTTGAGGTATCGGAACCCTAAAAACACTTATATCAACATTTAGAACAACCTTCAGGCTGCAAACAGACTATGTCTTATCCGACTACATGGTTTTTAGCTTTTCGGTGAAGGAAAACATATCGTGAGGAAACCTGAATACATCTGAGAAGAAATTCAAAGAGGTATGTGAAGTCCCCAATCCGCACTGGGCCAGCGCGGGGACTACTGTCCGTTTCCTCTCATTCATGAGAGGAGGCCTGTGCCCAGCAGTGGGACGTATATAGGCTGATGATGATGATGATGTGTGGTGGGACAGAAAAAACGGGGACAACATTATAAAATAAACTAGCTCAATGTTACAACTTACAAAATTTCATAGGCAATCTCCATATTAAAACTGTTAGATAGAAACTTTCGATTCTTGTCTCATGACAAAATGGCACGACAATGAGCAGTCAATATGTGTAGAGATGTCAAGATATATATAACATGATTGACAGCAGATAAGTGGGTTGCTTAAGAAAGGAATGCAATGATAAGATATGACATGAGTTGTGTGAACTACAACCTGACAGATATATTCTATTATAATATAACACAAGCAAGTCTTGTACATCACCTTTAAATGAGGTTAACTGAATGAAGTGTGATTTTAAGTAAAATAAATGTTATTCTCCGGAAAACACATGAATAAGAATACATTAGAAATTGAACCAAACGGCCCAGATAAGGTTTATAATCCGGATCTGACTTGTATGGAATTGTCCGGATCCAGATATTTCCATACCAGTTGGATCCGGATTGCAAACCCTAGGCCCAGATAATAGTTTTGAAATTAAATTGTTATAAAATCCAAAGAACTAAAACAAATGCAACTCTCTTCATTCAAAATTTGATCTACATTCTATTGAATTATTTTGTTCTTGGGAGGTTAAAGATTTGTCTTTGTTCCAGCACTTACAGAAAACTATAAATCGGGATACAGCATGTTAAAGAGAACAGGATTCACTGAAATGCAGACCTTTGAGACTATAATAATGAATTAGAATAATTTACATCTCTACAATTCATTTCTGTCATACTATAAATGTGAACTGGACTGGAATATCATTTGATATTTACCGTTAGCTTTTCGGTGAAGGAAAACATAGTGAGGAAACCTGCATACATCTGAGAAGAAATTCAAAGAGGTATGTGAAGTCCCCAATCCGCACCGGGCCAGCGTGGGGAATACTGCCCGTTCCCTCTCATTCATGAGAGGAGGCCTGTGCCCAGCACTGGGGCGTATATAGGCTGATGATGATGATGATAAACGTTGATAATGCATCATTTGTATTGCAGGTCTACTTCAGTCCATTCAATTAGAAACACGTTCCTTCTGTGGCTATTCAAATGATGCATCAATGAAAGAAAAGACAAAACTCCAATTGGGAGTCAAACTCAATGAGCTTTTGATGTTTTTTTGCAAAATAAAATTGGCTTTGATCTTGTTCTACAAAAATATTCCAAAGCCAGACAATTTCAATCTACACTTTATCTATCATCCTGATTTTAACCACAGCGACTACCCTTACATAAAAGATTCTGTCAACGGGATATTTTAATGAAAATATTGAATTTAATTCAAAATATATCTCTACAGTATATGACTATCAAGTGGATAGCTCTCCAGTGTGTCATAGGTATTCAGCTCATGCAAATTACTCGAAATGTTAGTTAGGGCTGGCACTGAAATTTAATGGTATATAATATAGCACTTTTTGTCTAATTGTTTTTGTCAGGAATAAATGTCTCTTTCTTTCTTTCATTTAATAAACACTATAAATATAGGGATAGTACAGGGTATATATTTTTGATGGTAAAAATGGGAATCGAATTATAAATTCACTTACTCCACTTCAGTTATGACTGGTAGGATGCCTGAATTTTTATCCTCACGCATTATAACGAATGAATTGCTTTTTAAAACTTAATTTGAATATTTTTGTACGATTATGCGCTAATATACGCCCTAACGTGCCAGAAGCTCCGAACCAAGTAAAGGATTATTCAGGTATGAAGATTTTAAAAATAGAACCATCCTGACCCGACCCCAGGCGACCTTACTGGCCGTAAATCCACTCGATCGTGTGCAATCGATGTGCAATTGCCTATTTAGGCGGAAATAGATGCAACATACTACGAGTGCTAACGAAAGCGCAGGAAATAGGGTGTAATTGATTGAAAAGGTCGCATATTTACGTCCCCCACGCGTTTATTTGACGTCATAGTGTATTGTGATTGTAAATAATACTGAACCTTCGAGTGCAAACTTAAAATACCCCTACGCATGGGTAAAATGCATCCCCTCCCTCGAAATGCCAAGGGGCAACAGAAATGGAATTAGCTTGGTTGATGTCTACGTTAGAAAGGTACAGTTTTATGAATTAAAATATGCTTCAACTGAAGAATTAAACTTACCCCATCGTTTCTTTGCCCGCTGTCATTTAAACACTATTTAAAAAAAAATTACTTCATAATTTCCATCCAATTTTTCTCACACGAACTGTCACAAGCGGCGATTGCACCATAAACTAAAGAATATCATCGAGCTACCAACTACACAACCTAAACGTAGTTTTGAGACTATTTTCGACTGTCTATGAATACATTATAATTAAAGAAATAAGGTTCTCATATCAATGAAAATACTTCAATTGTACTATTTTATTTGTGAAAAACAATTAATTGCTTAAAACCAACAATAACCAATGAAAATCATATTTCAAAATAGACATAGTTTTAGTACTGCCCTCTAGGAGCAAAGTACGAAAGTTTAAATATCTTTGCTACTGTCCGCTAGATGGCGAAATCATGGTACTACTTAAACTACTTACGACTAGATGGCGCTTAACGCTTAGTTATTATAACCAAGCATAGATGGCGGTGTAATACATTTCTTTTTGGATATATATATATTTGAACAAAGCCGTCGACCATGACTTCAGCTACCTACTCGTACTCGGGCTGATAGGATACATACAAGGTCCTGAAATTGAGAATATTGCCACATATTGAACCTTTTATTTTTGAAGTTGGTAGTCTGCATGCCTAAGCCTGAGGCGTTGTGTCTTAATTTTCGTACATGTAATTTATTGTCCAGTAAATATTCATATTAAGTCATATCAATATACTTTCCGTTAATATGAATATTAACACTATTTCAAAGAAAATGCCCTCGGTAAATTAGTTATACCTAGCATGTATAGTTAAATCGTTAATAAAATTATTCTTATTATAAGTAAATGAAGGGGCGCAAAACACAAAACAAAACATAATCCGTTGCGTTTATTTTCGCATCGCTAATAACGAATGTAAATTGGATGCGTAACTTTGGAGCGCGTGGGTGGAAGCGACAACGAAAATTACTAATCCAATTCTTATTCAATTTCAGTCTTTTATTTAGTGATGCGAGATTGCCCCAGTTTTGACAACGAAAATTACTAATCCAATTCTTATTCAATTTCAGTCTTTTATTTAGTGATGCGAGATTGCCCCAGATTTGACTGTAAGTGTGACGAACATTTGTGAACCCTAGTTACCACTTTATTCATTAGAGGCCTCTGTTAGCTAACATATGTTTTATCCCTTTCTATGAATCACAAATGTCAGTGACAAAAGACAGATCTCTATGACTTTTTATGGCATTTCAATCAAGATAGGTTTGACGGATGTTTTTGAATAACGGCATAATGTTATGCTACTATGTCTGCTTGCGATCCAAAAGGCCATATGCCTATTTGCCACAATCATGGTATCAATAAAAAAAAACCGGCCAAGTGCGAGTCGGACTCGCGCACCGAGGGTTCCGTATAAACCTGCAGGTATATAAGTAAAAGTTCACCCATCACGACAATCGAGTCATAGTTATGGTATTTTTATTAAAATTATTAAAAATATTTTTATTATATGATGTAACTAAAATTTTACGGTTTTCGCAATTTTTCCTTTATCTGTGCTATAAGACGTTGCTTCGTACCAAATTTCAAGATTCTGAGTTCACGGGAAGTATCCTGTAGGTTTTGATTCCCTTGCGAGTTTCGAAAATTTGCGGCATAAACGGCTGTATCTTTTGATTGCGTTGGCTTAGAAGTTTGATTTTTTCACAGCTCCAAGGGACAGTAGACCTGAGTATTTGATATAAATTTTAGCTTGATACCGCGTTACTGAGAAAAACGATCTTGACAGACGGACGGACAACACAGTGATCCTATAAGTGTTCCGTTTTGTCCTTTCGAGGTACGGAACTCTAAAAATGAGTAAGTATTTCAGCTATACACGTCGTAGTAAAGGTGAAAGCACATGTTATACAACGTCATCGATTGCCTTTATTGTACTACTTAATGAGGAGCTATCTCAATATCTGATCTCCAGTTCAAGTCATTATAAACTGTATTTATGTTTGAATACTAGTTTCAATAGGAGGCGTTAGTTATCATTAATCGTTACATAGGTACTATCGCCCAAGGGTACGGGTTCACACTTTCTGTTCAAAATCGTCTGCACATGCATGGCGAACGCTCAAAAAATATCCTAGATGTGTATAGAGGTGTAAAAAAAACAGCTGTTCCATACATTAACTGTAAATTAATTGAGAGTTAATGTGTGGAACGGTTGTTTTTTTTTGCGATTTC
Organism: Epinotia nisella; assembly: GCA_932294315.1. NCBI lineage: Eukaryota > Metazoa > Arthropoda > Insecta > Lepidoptera > Tortricidae > Epinotia > Epinotia nisella. The sequence goes on along the minus strand of OW028675.1, from coordinate 2,470,575 downwards.
GTGGTTGGTCCCATTCAGTATGACCATCTTATTCGTTTTTGGCCATTCCGGATCCGGACCCCAAAATCACCCAGTATATCTGTTCACCTAGTGACGTCACATCAGCGTTCTGGATACGGTGCGAAGCGCATATAGTGAGCTCGAAAAGGTAAAAGGGGAATCGGGAGGGGCATCGCATTCCGGAGAGGCGCAGATTTTGTGTACATACTAATGTACAGTCACCAGTATTATAATTATATCTGCGTAACTATGCGGGCAAAAATACCTCTCTCTATCTAATACCTACAATTTATCATCAAGATTTGTCACAGATGTTGGCTATTTTATTAGACTACTTTCCCTTAAACAAGCGGTGTAACTGGACGACATACATTTTTGCAGAAAAAATAAAAAATAATCGCCGATAGAGGGCGTTGAACTATCTCGTAACAGTCGTAACGTTTGCGTAACACGCCGTCTTGAGATCGATCTTGTTCCAAAAAGTATCCGACGATGCGATACACGACACAGATTTGTAAATTAACAGTAAGAAGATAATTTTAGAGTGGACGGTGATGAAGCAGTTTTAGCAAATATTTCCATTACTTTCGTGTTCTTGTGCGTGTAAGTATTGTAAGATGAATATGCCGTTGAGGCCAGTATATATGCAGAATGATCTTAAGGTTACTGTAGCCCCCAAAATCTTAAGTCTCCTCTACACAATGCATTACACTACATACGGGACGCAACTATGCATTAGAGGGAGAAAGATACACTTCCATCGCATACCCACGCATGACTGCGTCCCTGTCTCGCGCCATGATCGCCCATTGTGTGGAGAAGCCTTTAAAGTTTAAATTGAGGCTGATTTTAACTTAAAATTTGCTGCTGCTTCAATTATGGGAAAGGGGGGTGAAATTGGATAGCGGGTAAAAGCAGGATAGCATGCTATTTCAGATTTCTGCTATCGGTGACGCTTTAGACAGCCGCTTAGTAAAGTGCAAAATGTCTTCCAGCAAAGTGCGTCCTGTTTGGTTGGCGTTGAGAAAAAAAGTAAACATATGCAAAGATTATTGAGAAAAGGATTCCTCAATAATCTTTGACAAAGGTAATGATGTAATATTTCTTCTTTTTTTATCACGTATCAAATCACGATTGGTTTGAGAATATACATGTAGGTAAATAAAATTACTAACATCGAATTAGTGACTATTTGAATAATGATTTCCGATTTTGTTCCTGAATTCAGAGAAGAAAAGAGATATCATGCTATGGGATGTCTGCTCTATACTAATATAACTCAATGAAAAAAACACGAAAAACAACTAGAGATGTACCGACTATCCGGCCACATGTAAAGTCGGCGAATAGTCGGCGACTAGTCGGCAAAAGATACCCAATATTTGGCATTTTATGACTTACTGGAAAACACAAAAATAAACTAGGTAGGTACTTACCAATATTTACTTCAAGTTTTATATTTCAAATATTTTATTTAAATACAACAAATAATCATCAAATGAAATGAAATGATTTATTTTTGCGAGAACAAACACAGGCGTTAACAGTACAAGTCAGTGAAATACAATATTTTACATGAATGCATGTTCCGCCACAATATGGCATGCAAAAACTTAAAGTAATAAAAAGAAATACAAAAATCAAAAAGTCAAATTATTATAATAAAATATTCGTTTAAATTATAAAATGGTCTAGCCATAGGAACAAATATAGAAATAGGAACTTTATGTTTTCATCATAAAGAATAATTTAGAGATCGCCGCGACTAGTCGGGAAAGCCGAGTCGTCTACCTCAGCGCCGATTAGTTGGCTAGTCGACTAGTCAGCCATATCCATAGTCGGGGCACATCTCTTAAAATAACTACACACATAGGCTATACGCAGATAAGTAGGTATAATAACACTAAAGTTGTATGTTCTGTAATCACGTGAATATCACTGTTTACGCACGTTTCCCTTCCGGAACATTTTCCTGTGACCTCAACGATGCAGATTTCCTCCGCCGGCCTTCGGTGGGGACGGGGCACGCGTGATATGCTTCTATTTACTAATGAACCGTACACATGAGGATTTACAAACAGGTTCGGTAAAACCGCATATGTACTAGGAAACATCGATAATCTTTGCTAGAGCGGCAAGGCAGTGACTGGACAAAATGGAGGTATTGGGTTCTAAGCCTGGCTCGTACAGTCACGGACTTTAATCGTTGAGCCATATAGGTATCAACTAATTTTAGGTAAGCTACGAATATCCAGTAAAAGGTGAGCTCTAAATGACTCAACGATTTAAGTCCGTGACTGTACCATTATGTTTTTCAACATCTTATGTACAGTCAACATCAAAAGTCAAAAGTATGTTTACACTTTTGCACCATAGCGTTTGCTAGACGGTCGCCAACAAGCCCCTCCGACCGAGCGAAAGAGTCGGCGGCTCGGTTGAAACATGCCAAGTACTCTGTCTTGGAGCCAATGTACGACTTTGTGCCAGTGGCGGTGGAGACTGCGGGACCTTGGGGTACGGAGGCCAAACACTTCATACGGGATTTGGGACGCCGGCTTAGGGATAGGAGCTGCGATCCTCGTTCCGGATCGTTCCTGGCTCAACAGATTTCCTTGGCCATTCAGCGCGGCAACGCCGCCAGTGCCATGGGAACTTTCGGGCCACCAACGATCTGGGACGGTCCTTTTTTAGGGTTCAGTACCCAACGGGTAAAAACGGGACCCTATTACTAAGACTTCGCTGTCCGTCCGTCCGTCCGTCCGTCTGTCACCAGGCCGTGTATCTCAAGAACCGTGATAGCTAGAGAGTTGAAATTTTCACAGAATATGTATTTCTGTTGCCGTTATAACAACAAATACTAAAAAACCGGCCAAGTGCGAGTCAGACTGGGGCTCCCATGCAACAGACATGATTTTCTTGCCGTTTTTATACGTAGATAATGGTACGGAACCCTTCGTGCGCGAGTCCAACTCGCACTTGGCCGGTTTTTGTTAGTTTAGGTTAGTTTAGTACGTATTGCTGACGAAGCCTGTTGCGGATTCTATTTATAACAATATGTCAATTTTATATAATAAAGATTTACTGAATTAGATAGATAAAAAAAATCTTAAAAAAAATAGTTAATGATGATCATCATCTTGTATTTACTTTAGAAAATAAAGTTAGCATTATGACTTCGACTATAAATCGTAGGTCGGCATAAATTGCATTTGCCCTGACAACTGCCACTTCCTCAAGCCCATGAACCACAGGCCCTGACTGTCATTTATAACATTATAACACAACATAACACAAACACACACGTAACAACACGAGGCCTCGGCAACAAGCGGAGACCATTATTACAAGTCTTTGTTGAGATAGAAGCAATCAATCTTGCTAATTGTTACGCAAAGTAGGGTCGTTGCGCCGTTGAGCGACCAGCTTCAGTTAGCGACCACTTGAAGGACAGGGCAATTAAAGATAATAATAATACTATAGACTCTTAAAGAGAGATTGAGGGGTATGCAAAAAGCTATATAATTCAAATCTACTAAAATAACTAAAAATATCATTTCAGTTCTCCAACTCAACTAAGTGGTCGCAAACTGGCACACTAAATTAGGTGGTCACTAACCTGCGCAATTACCCTACTGAAGTCAAGCCAGCTGACTCTTTTTTATATTAAGTACATCATTTATTCGCATTATTATTTTAATGTGTTACGCAAGCTCTCTCGCTTCCCAGGTGCGCTGTGTTAATCATAGGCAGAGCCCGCAGAACACATTGGAATCAATTGGCAATGCGAAATTGTTGTCTTTATTTGTTTATTTATTTATTACCCATTTCTCTAACTAGTACATAAATAACATTTATAAAAGACGCAAATTGACAATATTTACTACGATGATGTAATATAAAAAACCGGCCAAGTGCGTGTCGGACCACGCAAAACGAAGGGTTCCGTGCCTATTAAAAAGGTCGTATCGACACAGAAATTTTACGGCACTTACGTCCTTTTCTTTGAGGAAGGCAGTTTTTCAGCAATATCTCGAAAACCTCTGAACCGATCTTGTTCAAAACAATTTTCGGTGAATGAATTTAATAAACTCTATGTCCATGAATTTTTCCATATTTTTAAAATATACCGTTCAAAAATTAGAGGGGGGGGACAGAATTTTAGTGACTTTCGGGGCGATTATCTCCGACCCTATTCACTTAATCAAAAAAAATGCAAAGAAACCTTATATTTATTTTGAAAGGCCTATCGATTGATGTGCCACACGGGGGGTCACAATGAAAAAAATTTTTTTGACTTTTAGTTTTATGTATGGAGTGCACCCCTAAAAAAATTTTTTTTTGTCATTTTAATTACAAAACTATGTAGCGGCTAACAAAATACACGTATCCTCAAAATTTTATTCAAATACACCTTATAGTTTTCGAGTAAAATGCCTGTGACATACGGACAGACGGACAGACGGACAGACGGACAGACGGACAGACGGACAGACGGACATGACGAAACTATAAGGGTTCCGTTTTTGCCATTTTGGCTACGGAACCCTAAAAAGAGGTATAGATAGGTTATGAGCGCTCCAAAAGTGGAACACTAAAATTGAGTCAATTGCATCAATTAGCCCAAGTTTCGAGTCGTCTATGGAAACGTGTAAGGCCTGAATCATACTGGCGCGGCCTGCGGTGGCGGTCAATAGTAAATTTGAAAGCTAATGACAAGTTTCCTATTGACCGCCGCGGCCAGGCCGCGCCAGTCTGTGAGAGGCCTTAAACGTGCCTTAGTTGTCAGATTTGGTGACCATTTTTAGACACAGAATTTCGTATAGACATCATATCTACCTCTTTTTTATATTACATAATTACATCATTGATTTACTATGATTTTACAAGAGAAGAAGAAAATCCAGTCTGTGAGAGGCCTTAAGCCTGCTGCAACACACTGGCGCGGCCTGCGGTGGCGGTCCATAGTCAATTTGACAGCTAATGACAAGTTTCCTACTGACCGCCGCGGCCAGGCCGCACCAGTCTATGAGAGGCCTTAAACGTGCCTTAGTTGTCAGATTTGATGACCATTTTTAAACACGGAATTTCGTATAGATGTCGGCGGCCAATCGTAAAATCCACCAGATCACTAAATTCCTAGGCATATCATGAAACGCCGCCATTTCATGATATGTCTAAAAGTTGGCCAGGCATATCACGATGTGCCTGATAAACAGTACGGCAGATCGATTAGAGCAACGCATTCGTCGATATTCCTAGCTCCATACCGGGCATATCGTAAAATAGTTTCTTTCTTGGCCACTGGTGGCGCCAGATCACGAAATTCCTAGGCATATCATGAAACGCCGCCATTTCATGATATGGCTGAGTGACATCCGCCATATCGTTCAAAACTCACCATTTAACGATTTGCCTAGTGACGTTCAGGCACATCATGAAATTGGTTCACTGATGTATAACCAAAAAAATATTAGCAAATTATCGTTTGACAAAGAACAACAGGTACAGGGACTTAGTGGCAAAACCGACTCGGATCGCGGATAGGTCAGAAGACGGAAGCGGGAGCTTTGCTCCCGCTTTCGTCTACGAGGTTATTTTTTTTTATAAAAGAGCGGAAACACTTGTTTGCAAAAAAATATTGTAATTTTGCAACACAAACATTGTAATTTTTATCCTAAGCCCTACTCAACGTTGGATATAAATCGTATACCATTGCAATATTTTTGGATTAGTATGTTATGCGAAACGATACATTTGCCAAAAAAAACTTTATTATTGAATACATTTGACGTCATGTACTTATTGCTAATTGAGTGTTTGTCTAGTAAACGTTTGTAAAATGAAACTTGCGCAATAACACGTTTGCCAAGTAATTATTTGATGAAGCGTTTTTTTTTGTCAAACGATAATTTGGTTATACATTAGTGAACCACCTACTTCAATTTTGGACACCCTACTAACTTATAATGGTGAGTATTGAACTATATGGCGGCGTTTCATGATATGCCTAGAAATTTCATGATGTGCCTAAACGTCACTGGCGGGTGTTACTTGGCCAAATCACGAAATGGCGGCGTTTCATGATATGCCTAGGAATTTCATGATCTGCCTAAACGTCACTAGGCAAATCGTCGATATGGCGGCGTTTCATGATATGCCTAGGAATTTCATGATGTGCCTGAACGTCACTGGCGGGTGTTATTTGGCCAAATCATGAAATGGCGGCGTTTCATGATATGCCTAGGAATTTCATGATCTGCCTAAACGTCACTAGGCAAATCGTTAAATGGTGAGTTTTGAACGATATGGCGGATGTCACTCAGCCATATCATGAAATGGCGGCGTTTCATGATATGCCTAGGAATTTCGTGATCTGGCGGATTTTATGATCGGCCGCCGACATAGATAACATATCTACCTCTTTTTGATAATACATGATCTATTCTGGTCTATTACGTAACACATTGTACGTACGTCAGGTAGATAGGTGTAAATGTCACTTTTTGGATGAGAAAATAACGGTTAAGTTTTTACAATAGGTAAATTTCGTGATCATCTCTGGAAATCCTGAGGCCACGTTTACACACAGACGTAAATGATCGCCACTTCGCATGCCTAAGTCAGGATGTAAGGATATCCAGTTTTTGCCGCGCAAAATCACGCCTCGCCTGTGCGTATGTAAGCAGTTTAATAGGGCCTGCGTACCCGCCCCGCTCGTAGCGGGGCGAGCCCTAAGGCCCTAGACTGATATAAACGCGGACTGACTGACCTATTGTGACCAACAGGCACATAGAACACAAGTCCTATTTTTTTATGATACCATTCGAACCAGTTTTTGGAGAGGAACAAATGTTTGTATGGGAGCAACAATTCAAGAACATAAACACCGAAAAAATCCGCTGGATGCGGGTGGCGCAGGACCGGTCATTGTGGCACTCTTTGGGGGAGGCCTATGTCCAGCAGTGGACGTCTTTGGGCTGATAGATGATGATGATGATGAAATACCCAAAAAATTGCGTTAAAGACGGACCTCGCTGGCGGCCGGCAGCCGAAAACGTTTCATAGTAATAGACATTGAAGTATGACGTCACAGTGTGATATTTGTAGTAATCGATGTATGGAAAATCAAGTAAATTGCTGTTTCGGTCGCGAAATACTGCGTTTAGGTTCATAGTTGTCATACAGTCTTTTTTTTCTTTAAAAACGTAGGGATTCTATTGGTAGCTTTAAATTTACTTTTGAACAGTAAAAAATGCATATATTTTCTAAACTTTCAAGGTCCACCTTTTTATGATTTGAATTATATTTCGTAATTTATACTTTATTACATTAATTTGATTATACACTACACTCAATTTTAACATGAGGAAACTACCCAATTGACCTAATTGTGTTACCCGTTTTGGACAATGCCCTTAAGAGGCCCTTAATGTTCCATCTTAAATAAGTTTCCTTAAAGCCTATAGAGGCAAATAATAAACGATGGCGTGCTGTTGTACGTACGGGCTGTAGCTATAGCCTAATTAGGCTGTTTAGAATTAAAATGCAATAATTCTTATTGCGCTATTGTATAATTAGGAGTCCGTAAGCATTAATCTCATTCATGAGAGGCCTGTGGCCAACAGTGGGACGTATATAGGCTGATGATGAAGCATTTATTATCAAAACAAATATTCTCTCTGTAGAGAGGATGGATGAAAGAAGATTAACGAAGAGAGTGTATATAAAAAAGAGTGGAAGGTCAAGTTGGAAGGGGAAGATCTAGGCGAACTTTCTCCGATCAAATTGTAGAAATGTTACAAAAAGGCCAGGTCAAAAGTACCCTAAACCGACGATCATGTATGAGAAATGTTATGAAGGTGAGTGAAGCGAAAGTGGTTTGTCAGGATCGTAGCAAATGGAGATCCGTGATCTCTGCCTACCCCTCTGGGAAAGAGGCGTGATTATATGTATGTAGGTTTGTACAAATAGTGGGTGTTTTATAGCTAGGTGCCAAGTCTTAATAGGGTGATAGTCGGGGTATTTTTGAGCAACTTTTAATATAGGTGCAACCCTAAATTCGCAAAAAAAAACAGCTCTCCATAAAAATTGGGTGAATAGGAACTAGTATGGGACACCTGATTTTTGTTTGCGATTTCAGGGTTGCTTCCACATTAAAAGTTACTCAAAAATACCCCGACTATCACCCCTTAAAGCTTTGCATCTAGCTACCAAATACCCTATATATAAAGTAAACCGACTGGGGCTGAGCTACAGGCAACCATAGTGGGTTCCAACTCCACAGTTGGTTGGTGGGTAGGATGTAGTGGGTGTACCGAGTGGTGTTTTCGGAGGAGAGAACCTTCTCTAGAAAAAAAAATGTGTCTGTGAAGTCGGTTTACGGACGATAATTTTACGTGATAACGTCACAAGAAAAACATTGATGAAAAATTGCAAAACACGTATTTACTCATTTATCGTTAGGAATACTCCTGTGAAGTTTCGAATAAAATAGTCGATCTATTAATCTTGTTTCCCCATACATACTTTGGACCCCCATTGTTATCCCCTTAGAGGGTGAATTTTGAAGAATCATTTCTTAGTGCACCCCTAGACCTTATAAGGAACCTACGTGCCAAATTTGGAATCCCTAGAACCAAACGGTTTGGGCTGTGCGTTGATATGTCAGTCAACGGAACGATGAGTTTGAGACACTTTTTCGTGCGTGCAGCCGGCGTTCATTCGCTTTATAAGACGCTATCACGTCATAAAACTGGATCCAAAGCCACTAAACAAGTCCCCTGACGCTGGACGTCAGTGTTGGCCAAAGGTCCAAGAAGAAACTTCTGTTAGAGCTTGACTAGATATTGACAAGCAGACCAACGACTCTCAACCTTCGATGCGGAAAATAATGGGAATCTTATTTATCATCTCCAAGATTAGGAAGATTGTGTCCTAATCTTGGAGATGATAAATAAGATAGCTGCACCGACAAGTGCGTAAATTTATGATGCTGATAAAGTACCTAAAGGACTGATTATGGTCAAAATCGGGAACTACTTAGGTATTCGTTTCGTACACCATCTGTAGACAATACAGTAGTTTTTAACTATTTATAGGTTATGTACCGATTATACAAGTCACTAAGGAGTTGCTTAACATGCTCGAGTATGCCGTATGCTTATGTATGTATGAGTATGCTATGCTTTGGATGGGTCCACAAAAAATATTGACGAATGATCATTTCATAGATATGTATCTTCGCACTTCGCTTTAATACAGTGGGATAAGGCGCTTTTTAAACAGTCCACATGTATTTGCAACTCGGGTTTTGGTTTGGTTTTTCGTTGGACATAGCGTATCTGTTAGCTTAGGTTAATATACTCTTATTATGTTAATACTTTAGTTTTAGTTTATCGAACGGATCCACTGAAAATCAGCGTCGCTGCACTCTGTGTGTCGACTCATGCTGAGTGGGAGTCATTTTTTGTAGCATCACTAGATTTCATTTTTTTTACATTTAATTCTTATGTAATGTATATTAATGTTGTTGTTACAAAATAAATTTATTCTATTCTATTCTTATTCTATGTTTTTGACGTCAACCTACGGAACCGCGTGACTGGCTGCGCTCGCGCACGCCGCGATGAAACAGATCGACACGGGCGCTCCCACGATAATGGGCTCGAATATACTTTGACCCGCCGGTAATACGGTGCCTTCGTTCTCAGATCTGTAACTCTGTACCAAATTTAATGTCGGCTAATGGCTGCCATCGAACTTGTGGCCGTGGATTACCGCGGGGATGCACTCAGGCCTGTATAACTAATAAATACTTAGATGAAAGCGCATGTGCAGTGCGATAGAATGGGATTTTTGTAGACTAACGCGTCTGCTAGACGGTCGCCAACAAGCCCTTCCGACCGAGCGACCTTGGTCGGCACCGACCGTTGTATTTAGTATGGAATTTTGCTGCAAACAGCAGTACTGACCAAGGTCGCTCGGTCGGAAGGGCTTGTTAGCGACCGTCTAACAGACGCTTAAGAATCTACTGTACGTAAGTACTATTATTTATTCTGTGCTTAGAATATTTACTTTGTAGCAATGATGTAATATAAAAAGTCAAGTTGTTGTTTTATTGTTTGTTTAAATTATCCTTGTTCTTTTAAATAAACTGTAACAAATATATAAAAAAGTGCGAGTCGGACTCGCGCACGAAGGGTTCCGTACCATTTTCTATAAAAACGGAAAAAAATAATGTCTGTTGTATGGGAGCCCCAGTCCGACTCGCACTTGGCCGGTTTTTTAGTATTTGTTATAGCGGCAACAGAAATACATAATCTGTGAGAGTTTCAACTCTCTAGCTATCACGGTTCTTGATACAGCCTGGTGACAGACAGACGGACGGACGGACAGCGAAGTCTTAGTAATAGGGTCGCGTTTTCACCCTTTGGGTACCTACGGAACCCTAAAAAAAGGTAGATATGTTGTCTATCGAAATTGGCCATCAAATCTGACAGCTAACGTTTCCATTGACGACTCGAAACTGGGGCAAGTTGTTCCAATTGACTCAATTTTAGTGTGCCATTTTTCGTGCTCGTACAACCTATCTAACTCTTTTTTATATTACATCATTACTTTGAAGTCTCATACCATTTTACGTTTTTATTTCTTCGACTTTAAAATAATTCAATTTATTGTCCTAATGTGACGTGATTCACTATCCATATACATGTTAACATGTTACATGTTAGCATACCTACCTATTTTAACACCAGGAAACCCAATTCCCAGACCAATTGATCCGAGTGGGGCAATTGATTTGCCGTGCATCATGACACCGTGACATGACACGATAAGTTTGGCCCTAACTGCTTTCATCCGTGCTTTGGATGGGATTCGGATGTATTTGTTGAGATTGGCCCATATTTTTATAGCGCAGTTTTATACCTCCCCCTCCTAAAGTTCGTCCCTGACTGCTGAGGATCGTGACCCTGCGCTTATTTTTTATATCCGCTCTCAACTTATGCCGGTTGCCTTGTGGAGTGTGGTACTCAGAGGACTCTCCAGCCCCCCTATTCTGTAACTTGTTTTAAGCTCACCTCAACGCTCAACCACAAATTGATCTTGACGCCGCGATTCGTTCTAACTAAGTGTAGGTAGAGGTCTAGTTTCGTTAGGCGTTACGCGTGGGGTGAGAGCGCGGAGCGAATAACAGCCCAGCTGCGGGCGTATGGTGGTTGACATCTTTAATTATCATATCCGTCACGTTCTGACAAGTATACGAGTGCGAGAGTGATGGATGTCTTATCTTATTTTTTATCCACAACGATAAGTGATAAAATGACAACCATCTTAGGCTCGCTGATCGGATATCTGAACGTACCATCGTATTGGGCTTTTTTCCCTAGGTCTCCCGTCACTATGGCTCTATAAATTGCTAGTCTTTGCGAGCTATGTGACCTTCGATCCGACGCAATCCGACCCGGGTCGGGCCTAGCTGAGTTTCTTGCTGGATTCTTCTCAGCTAGGGTAGTTTTAGCGAACCAGCAAATCCCAGTAGTTCATCACCACTCACACATCAGATTCGGTTGAAACCGTTCAACCAATCTCACTGGAGCGCAAACTCTTAGAGTATTCCAGTGTTATATCCCCCGCGTGGTCGTGCCGGAGAGTTCCCCCTGGATTTTCCCCAGGATACTCTCCAACCATGCAGTTCGACAGCTATATTGGGTCCGTCCTATTATAGCAACAGTCAGGTTCTAAAAAAAAAAAAAAAAAAGCTATGTGACCAAAGTAGGGTAGACTGGGTACGGTTGTAACAATTTTGCTTTTATCGCTCATATCAACGCCATTATAGCTCTAAGAATTAAATAAAACATTACAAATTGAAGAATACTCTTTTGGGTTAACGTTTAATTTGAAATAAATAACATATATGCAATAGTTTGTCGTCCGCGAGGCATTGTTCAATTTGTGTGCCACTGTTACAACCGTCCCCATGCTGAGGTCGGTTGTAACAGTGATGGGGGACGGTTGTAACATACCTAAATAAAATCAAAAACAAGTTATTTCAATCAGTTTTATTACAAAAAACAATCATATTCAACAAAGTTAATACCGTACACCTTTATCATTTAGCATACGGTACCTTTTTAAGACTATACCTACTGTAATACTTATTATTTTAAGCAGTCTTAGAAAGTGTAACTAATAATTAGTCTTTAATTTTCAATATGAAATAAAATCAAGATGAATAAACTAAACAGTAAAAAAAATCAAAGGAGAATTACAAATACCAACATTAAATACTTTTTTTAACCTTAATTTTAATAAATCTACAAAATTGTTATATATTTCTGCTGCTTGCCGCAAAGAGTTTCCACCGTTCACTTCATTATAAAAGTCTTTAAAGCGTTGTTGGTCGCTTTCACCTCGTCTTTCTGACACGTTTCCTTGGCATCTACAATGAAAAAAAATACATTACTCTTGTTACAACCGTACCCACAAAAATTGTTACAACCGTACCCAACCCCCTTCTGTGCCAGTAAAACTCAACCACGTTTAAAACAAAATAGCCTACACCCAAACTAATAATAGATTACACACCGAGAAAGTTTAGCAAATACGAAGAAAAATCGATGAATCGTAATATGCTTAATTAATAAAGATATTTTGAAAAGAAATCGACCAAAAATACTTACTTTTGATGCACAAAACACAATGTACCCTTCTGCACGCGTATTTACCACGCGGACGGCGCAGCGACACTGGTAATCACGTTTATGCCTGCCTACCGCGTCCCTTTCCCCTCGATCCCCTCACACTCCTGTGGATAGTTTAGGAAATACTCGAGCTGTTACAACCGTACCCTGTTACAACCGTACCCAGTCTACCCTACTGTACTACACGTTGGAGGCAGGTAGTCGCTGTTTTTGTATATTCGCTCACTCAAGCTACAAAACAACTACTACAATGACACGTGTTTAAGTTTACGAGTTGCTATGACTATGACTATACTTGAAACCCTAATTAGAGTACAGAATAGTTATTTGTGTCACACGGGAGCAAAATAGTATATTTACGGCGAGGGCGGTGTATTGAATCCTGAATGTAGCGAGGGATCCTACAATAGAATCCTGAGCGTAGCGAGGGATTCTAACGTAGGATCCTGAGCGTAGTGAGGGATTCAAGTGTTAACGCCCAAGACGAAAATAATTTTGCCCCTGAGTGACACATGTAACTTTTCACACCGATTATGAGGAAAATTGAACGAATATCAATATTCATTATTATATAATTTATATACAATAACATCATAGTTTTGATTTCAGTAAAACGTATAGTTTATTGTGACAATTTTTTCAAATATTACCAAAAATTCTCAAGTTTTAATATGTAAATGTACCTATAACGTTGCTAAAGTTAAAACTTGAAATATGTTCGTTTTTAATCGATTTCGATGAAATTACAATCGATTATTTTCTTAAGATCTGTGTTCAATTGGCACATTGCCTATTATATAATCTGTGACATTGCGTAAATGCTACATGCCAATGAATAAATTAAAAAAGTAGCTTGAACAGAAAAGTGGCATTTTGCTCCCTCTCGTCGGGGACCAAAACTTACTTTTCTGAATGAGAGGTGTGAAAAAACTATTCTTTGTTTTGACATTAAAATGAGGAGGGTTGACACCGGTGAATTTGCATTTTTCTGAATTATGGACGTAGCTATAATTTCCATCATTTAGAAAAGTGTAAATTTGCCGGTGTCAACCCTCCTTATTTTAACGGCAACACAAAGGGTAGTTTTTCTGAGGGCCTACCGCGAAACGATATTCGTTTTCGTTTGTGTATCTCCCTCTTTGTCGCTCGAACTAGCAAGTGCAACAGAGACGGAGATACACGAACGAAAACGAATATCGTTTCGCGGTAAGCCCTCAGGACTCTAATTATGGTTTCAAGTAAGTATAGATGACTCCATCATCAAATCATCTCGATGGTGCCACAATTTTGCATCACCGAACTAACATAAGTATCTATCCCAAATTTCAGCTCAATCGGACACTGAAAAATGCTTTGCAAATTTTGAAGGACAACTTTCATACGTAATATTCGAACAGTGTGCACATTGCCAGTATCTAAATTTAATTTAATTTATTAACACAATATTTATTAACTGCACGGCTATCACAAGACGGCGCGCGAGCTCTCTCGAATTTTCTCGCACTATACCTCTCTTTCTAAGTATTCTAATAAGAAAGAGACGGATAGTGCGAGAAAAATCGAGAGAGCTCGCGCGCCGTCTTGTGATAGCCGTGCTGGTGACCGAAGAGCTGGCGGCTTTCTCGCGCAACGCATCAGCATTGCAATTCGGCGAGGAAATGCCGCCAGCATCCTCGGTACAATGCCTCGAGGGCCTTTTTAGGGTTCCGTAGCCAAAATGGCAAAAACGGAACCCTTATAGTTTCGTCATGTCCGTCTGTCCGTCTGTCCGTCTGTCCGTCTGTCCGTCTGTCCGTCTGTCCGTCTGTCCGTCTGTCCGTCTGTCCGTCTGTCCGTCTGTCCGTCTGTCCGTATGTCACAGGCATTTTACTCGAAAACTATAAGGTGTATTTGAATAAAATTTTGAGGATAGGTGTATTTTGTTAGCCGCTACATAGTTTTGTAATTAAAATGACAAAAAAAAATTTTTTTTAGGGGTGCACTCCATACATAAAACAAAAAGTCAATTTTTTTTTTTCATTGTGACCCCCCGTGTGGCACATCAATCGATAGGCCTTTCAAAATAAATATAAGGTTTCTTTGCATTTTTTTTTGATTAAATGGATAGGGTCGGAGATAATCGCCCCGAAAGTCACTAAAATTCTGTCCCCCCCCCTCTAATTTTTGAACGGTGTATTTTAAAAATATGGAAAAATTCATGGACATAGGGCTTATTAATTTCATTCACCGAAAATTGTTTTGAACAAGATCGGTTCAGAGGTTTTCGAGATATTGCTGAAAAACTGCCTTCCTCAAAGAAAAGGACGTAAGTGCCGTAAAATTTCTGTGACGATACGACCTTTTTAATAGGCACGGAACCCTTCGTTTTGCGTGGTACGACACGCACTTGGCCGGTTTTTTAGATTTAACTTAGTTTTAATTCATCTTTTTTACTGTTAATCATAATCTTGTATTTACTTTCAATAAATATCTTATGTTTATTAACATAAAAGCATAATACAAAATTATGTAACCTATAGGAAGCGCGGTGCCATCCAACACAGGCTTTTTTTGTCTACCGGGTGGCTCCACCTATTATCGACAAAGTGTATCTTACGAAATAAAGAATTTTGATTTTGATTGCGCTGTTGCTGTAGGCGATAGATTCTTCCTATCCCTAGCAGCACTCTGAAAATAAGACATTAACTTCACCAGAAAATGCCGTTAATTAACCTACTCAAGGTAAGATGATGTAACTAATTATAACGATTGAAAACCAGATTAATTCATTGATCGATAAATAGGCAGTGAACTTAGATCATTTATTATCATTGTTCTAGTCTAGAAAATGATTGAACTAGGTCTGCGCTGAAAGAAAACAAGTTTTTGTCAAGATGGCATTTTTAAGTGTAGTGTCAAGGCAATTAGAAATAGATTAACTAGGCATTTGAAGAGTTTGTAAATTACGGTTTGTTTATGGTCCTTTTTAGGCGTAACAAGCCCTTACTCAAAGTTAGTGAAGTAAAATAGCGATCAGTAAAGTATATCGTAAGTAAGTATATATAATAGAGCCTTTTCGTGGAGAAAACCTAAAAAAAAATTGAACTGTTTATTGAATAAAAAATACAATAATAAATACAATCTTAACTACTAATCTTAAATGTAAAAGATTTTTTGAGTTAAGGAGCCTGAACCGTTTTATGCGGTATTGCGGGAGTCCGCTGGAAGCGGGTGGCGCAGGACCGGTCATTGTGGCACTCTTTGAGGGAGGTATATGCCCAGCAGTGGACGTCTTTCTGCTGATATGATGAAAACTCCACGGCGGCCGCTATATGCGAATCCAGGATCTCAAACTTAATCTACCATAGATTCCGAGCATAGGGAACACAACCACCCCAATCCTGAGAAAAGTGCGTTTTAAAACCATAAGTTAAACGTCCCAATGTTTGACACCTTAATGCCTAATAGTTGACACCTACTGTTCGCGTCTGTTGTCATTAATTAAGTCTAAATTAGAAGAAGAAGAAGAAAATAATTTATCAGCGTGTAAAAATATACAAATATAAGCAACATTAGCTTTCTTAAATCTAAACAAAGTGAAAAAAATGAGCAGTGGGCTTATACAGTATAATTTCCATTACACTAAAGGGTCCTCACTCAGCTTAATTGTATTGGTGTCACGGAGCGAGCCACAAAACGCGCTCTGTGACGCTGATTTTCAGTGAGGCTTTTAAGGGGCAAGATGACACTGAAAGAACACAACATAAAAGGGACAGATTCAAAAAAAATAAAAAATTAAGAACACAAAAATTACAATTTAGTACAACAAAAATTTAAAAAATAATAACAATACTAATTAAAATCTCTTTTAAACTAACATAATTACCTACATATAACATATTTAACGAGAACTGTGCGTGGATGAGTGGATAAGACTGCGTATAAGTATGAGTGTAAATGTGCAAGGTTGCCTAAGTATGTCGTTCTAAAACGTTATTCTAAGATGAAATTAAAAATACTTAAACAATAGGTAACTTATTAAATAAAAATTATTAACTAAACTAATTATTATTAAAAACGAAATTAAATATCTAAATATAAAAAAAAACACTAAGCTAGCCTAAAATAAATAAGTATTGTATTTCTGCTTAGCAATCAAAAAATTTTTGAGGGACATTTTAAAAGACGCGACTGTATATAATTACATTCATATATACTCTATGTATAATGATTCCAAGGATAATACTTCGGCAAATAATGTAGAATACTACCGTTTCTTACTGTGACGTAAATCATTACAAAGTTCGATGAATTTTAATTTTAATTCGATAATCATTGTTACGCCGATGTTACGCCGAGAACCGGTCAAATTAAGTAAGGTTATTTTCCGATTTAATAGAACTAGATTATACTTAGCTAATTAGGTATCGGTGCTAGATTTCCCAATTTGATATAGATAGATAACCTCCTCGTTCAATTCTAGGTGTAAGCTATTTAGGTCTCTTTATTTTAGAATAGATGCGCGCGCGGCTCCGCCCGCGATCTACACAGATCCAGAGATCTGCGGAGCCGCAGGATAAAATAAAGCCATGATCATTATCGTCATAAAATCTCCCATTTCTTTCCAAAATTCTTGAAGCTGCGGCTCATAAACAGATCTCAAATTTCGTTCATAGTAACAATCTACTTTCTCCTTTCCAGTCTGGCTTCCGATCTGGACACAGCACTACCACCGCGCTTCTGAATGTGACAGAGGACCTTAGACTTGGTCTGGAATCCTCTAAAGTTACAGTGTTAGTGCTCATAGATTTTTCAAATGCCTTTAATGTTGTAAATCATGATCTACTTCTTGCAACGCTTACTCATTTGCGGGTCTCTTCAAAGGCGACGGAGTGGTTCTCTTCCTATCTTTCCGATCGCGTCCAAGCAGTTCGTGCCAACCGCTCATTATCTGACTGGTGTGAGCTAAGCACCGGAGTGCCACAAGGTGGTATTCTTTCTCCCTTCCTATTCTCAGTATTTATCAACCTCATCACCACCATGATTAAATGTTCTTACCATCTGTATGCGGACGATCTGCAGCTGTACGCTCAAGCTGAAGTAAATGATATCAATGGTGCCATTTCCCTAATTAACGCAGACCTGGATCACATTGCAGAATGGTCTAACAGTTTTGGCATTTGCGTCAACCCAGCTAAGTGCCAAGCTATATTTATTGGTAGCCAGCGGCAACTTTCCAAACTCAGTTCAGTTTCTGTTTCACCGATCCGGTTTGACAACGCTGTCATTCCCCTGAGCAAACAAGTTAAAAATCTCGGATTAGTTATTGATTCGAACGTCTCCTGGAATGGTCAGCTCTCCGAAATTAGTCGCAAGGTCACCGGAACGCTGAGAACTTTATATAATTTTAAGAATTTCCTCCCAGTCAGTACAAAGAAGTTGTTGGTCCAGGCGCTAGTGCTGCCAATTATTGATTATGGTGATGTGTGCACTACCGATGTCACTCAACAATACCTCAATAAACTGGATCGCCTCCTCAATAATTGCATACGATTCATTTTCGGCCTCCGTAAATATGACCACGTTTCCTTCTACCGTCGTCAACTTAACTGGCTCTCCATTCGCCGTCGTAGATCCCTCAGATTACTTTGCACCCTTTTTTCAATCTTGTCTGAGCCTTCTGCTCCAGGATACCTCAAAAGTAAATTTATTTTCGATACCCCTCGCCCAGGCTGTGAGCTGCGTACCTCCCGTGTCCTCAAAATATCCATACCTTCGCACCGCACTAGTTTTATGACTCACTCCTTCGCCGTACAGGCAAGCCGTCTCTGGAATTCACTCCCTCTCAACATCAGACAAGCCCCAAGCAAGTTTGCTTTCAAGCGGATGCTGCGTAAGCATCTGCTTAAACAAGAATTCGACTAAAATCCATCCACATAATGGTAGTATATATTGAATATGTAGTAGTATATCTTTTTGTATGTATCTTATATATTTTTATTTATGTATGTCTATATGTAGTGTATAATACATTTGTATTTTTTTCCTCTCTCCTCAAGTATATTCGTAACAGAAATTATCATACTTTTTTCTTTGCACCTGTTATAAGTCTCTGTTTAGCCCAATGGTTAGCTGGTAGAGAATGCCATCTGGCATTAAGCTCGCCATTTGTACATATATTTTTTGTATTTTGTGCAATAAAGTTTAAATAAATAAAAAAAAAAAAAAATAATATCAGCCGAAAGACATCCACTGCTGGACATCGGCCTCCCCCAAAGAGTGCCACAATAACCGGTCCTGTGCCACACGCACCCAGCGGACTCCCGCGACCTAAAGGTCCCAGGTCCCGTGACCAGGTCATCAGTCCACCTTGTGGGTGGTCTCCCCACGCTGCATCTTCCGGTACGTGGTCGCCACTCGAGAACCTTTCCGCCCCAACGGCCATCGGTTCTGCTTGCAATGTGCCGCAAAGCCTATGATAAAACAATAATACATCCTGAAGGATCATTCTATATACCCAGGTAGTGAAAGAAATCTAAATATCGGATGGTTAGCCATTAACCCCTATATATCTTTTTTTTTTCACAGTCATTACCGTACAATACTAGCCTCTGTGAGTTGTCGAATTCGCGAGCCTACCTTTTCTTCAAAAACATTTTTTGTAATACAATTATTAGGGGAGAACAGCAGGGCAGACGGACTTACGGAATATTTTTGCCCAAGGTGAAACGGGGAACTTCGTTCAAACTCAACCTCAAACTCAAAATGATCTTTATTCAAGTAGGCCTAGTAACAAGCACTTTCAAATCGTCAGTTAATTTTTTTGAGTAATTTTTAAACATAAAGAATAAAATATATATGATAAAAAAATTGTATAAAAAATACTAGTAGAACATTTCTAGAAAAACAATCTAATGTCAAAAAACAAAATATTACGAAAATAATAGATTAAAAATGCAGTCAAAATTAGTTCCATGGAGTTTTATCATTCATGTAGTCTTGTGTGCTATAATAAGCTTTCGAGATAAGTTTACGCTTCACATAGTTCTTGAATTTATTAATAGATAACTCAGTTAAGTTTCCTGGAAGTTTGTTATAAAACCTTACACAATTACCCATGAATGATTTTTTAATTTTTTGGAGCCGAGTGGTGGGCACCGCGAGCTTATGCTTATTTCTAGTATTAATATTATGTATGTCACAGTTTTTCCTAAAATTGGCAATGTTTTTATGTACATACAGAAGGTTTTCATAGATATATTGACAATGTAATGTCATTATATTAATATTTTTAAACTTATCTCTAAGTGAGTCTCTATGGTTCAATTTATATATCGCCCGAATAGCCCGTTTCTGCAAAACAAAAATCGAATGAATCTCTGAAGCACTGCCCCACAATAATTGAGAGTTCGCTCGTTCATTGAGTCATCATCGTCATATCAGCCGAAAGACGCCCAATGCTAGGCATAGGTCATAGGCCTCCCCTAAGGAGTGCCAAATTGACCGAGAATGAGTTCAATGAGTATAGAAAACAAATAGTCCCCGCGGTTGCATTACAAAGAACGTGAGCGAAATAGACCTGCGGCTGAGCAAAACTGGGTTTCGATAGCATTAAAGTTTTTTCTTTTTTGATATGTCGTTGGAGGCATGTTAAATAATAGTTATGTAAAAATGTAGAAATTTTTAGGTTTAGATTTCGGCTATATTGAAATATTTAAGTTTTTTGCCAAGAACTATGCAAATATAGAATTAGAGTCACAAAAAACTGTAACCTATCCAATAACATTTTAATTTCTTTACTATATTCTGTTTTTAGAAGTCTGGAACATCTGCGTTCTGGTGAACGAAAAAATGCTTATAATTCCGAAAATAAAGAATTAGAGTCGCTGATATTGCAAAATTATGATATTATCGATCCACTTCATATACTTGAAAAAAGTTGGAGGTGTAGACAATCGGCTTGTCTAGATATTGATTTCTAGCTAAGCAGTATAACCAATATTGAATTAGAGTTTGTAGAGTTAATAATAAGCAGGTCATGATAATGATCTCTGTTACCAAACAAAAGTTTATAAATATAAAATCACGGCGACACTAAATACTGATACGTAAGCATTCCGGACCTATATTAATACATTTCAAACTCGCTGTATGCGCGCGCCGCGCTGCGTACTGTGCCACCAGACCCCTATTCCGTAACTGGTTTTAAGTTCACCTCAACGCTCACCAACAAATATATCTTGATACTGCGGTGCGTAGTAGCTAAGCGTAGGTAGAGGTCTAGTTTCGTTAGGTGACGCTGTTTTAAGTTCACCTCAACGCTAACCCACAAATATATCTTGACACTGCGGTACGTAGTAACTAAGCGTAGGTAGAGGTCTAGTTTCGTTAGGTGACATGGGGTGAGGCGCATGAGCGCGTAGCGAATAACGGCAGCGATCAGTGGGAGCGGGGTAGTGGCGTGCCCTTGACTCCACGTCAACCTGCGTCCAGATTAGACGTGTGCGCCGCGCCGCCGCGCCGCCGCCGCCGACGATTTTTCCACGCCGCCGCCGCCGATAGATTTGACCGGCGTGAAATCGGCGTGGCGTAATTGCGTTTTTTTCGGAAAAGTGATAATTATTCTATACAATTTATTCAAGTAACTCTAATTCCAATGCCGAATAAGGAGTCTCTACGGCACTTGTCAACTCTGTAATTTTCTACATTAAAGAGTTTGCTTAATTCGCTTCGAAATAAAAAAAACGCCAATTCTGCAGTAGTGTAAGTAAATATGTACGAGTATACACGCATGATTATAACATTCTTTCGAACATACATGCCATGGCAGATATCGTCGGCTAAAGTCACAAACCTCTTAATTCCATTTTTTAAATCATGCTTTGGCACAGTTATACAATACAACATGTGCTTTGGGACGTCAACGTCATGAAAAAAATAGAAAATAAGAACAATTAATGTATTAAAAATCTAAAAGCATAAAAAAACAAATGGACATCTTGTGATGATATTTATAAGTACCACTGCTGCAAATCTTTACTTATTTCATTAATTGTATTATGGTGTAAATTAAATAGGTTTTTTTGTGTCTCCTACTGTAAAATTGGATCAAATAGAGTTAAAAGGTTTGCGATTTCACCCAATAAGTAAATGTGCATTCGTTCCTCTAATTCTTGAGCACGTGATCTTATTTCAGCTAACAATCTATAATCATAATCAACTGGGGCATATTCCAGTAACCAAAAGTTGTTTAACTCATTCCATGAAGAATCTGTTCCCTTATACCTCTGGTCGGGTCTGGGTATACCACAAAGGGCAGATTCCATGGTTGTCTCTAAGAAATGCTCTACCCGTAAATGTGACAACTATCCAACTAATTATCTCACTTTATATCCCTTGCTGGTAAAGTTCTATTGTATATTATTCTAAACAAACGTCTGGAGTACTACAGAAGCGGACAAATCGCAATAGAGCAAACAGGCTTTGTTAAAGGTAGAGGCACAAGGGAGCAGATCGTAAATATCAGGCAGTTAATCACATGGCCTTTTGCGTCATCGATTACGCCAAAACGTTTGACTGCATAGATTAGCGAAAAATGTTTGAAGTGCTTGGGGAAATGGGTATTGTACCTGAACATCAGTCCTTTTTGGTGGATAATCTATACTTGGACGGCAAATGTCGTGTCCGGCTAGAAGACATGGAGTCCAAACCCATTAAGACCAATCGAGGCAGAATTGCATACTGTCCCGGCAACTATTCGTCT
The DNA here is from genome assembly GCA_932294315.1 of Epinotia nisella. Classification (NCBI taxonomy): domain Eukaryota; kingdom Metazoa; phylum Arthropoda; class Insecta; order Lepidoptera; family Tortricidae; genus Epinotia; species Epinotia nisella. The sequence goes on along the minus strand of OW028675.1, from coordinate 2,448,129 downwards.
TGGTCGGCGAACACATAATGCGCGGACTGTGCAGAGTGCTTGAGAGCTGGCAGGGCGGCATCCGAATTAGTAAATAACAATTTGCAATACATAGTTGCCTATGAGACTGAACTAGCTAGCTACACTTCTTAAGAAAGTCGAATTGATCAGTGCACAATACAGCCTCCACTTAACCAGGAAAAAATGAAGCTAATGTTCATAGACAGAGCTGGGTTGATGCAGAGGGCACAGGAACTACATTACCTGGACTTAGTAGAAAACTTTGTATTTCAAATGTATCTTTTTTTGCTCTCAAGCCTGGGTTCTAAGTCCATGTTTCAGAGGCATGAAGAAAAATGGAGAAGATAAGGGTGCGCATAAATCTGACTTTGGTGTTGCGGTAGATGTTCCTATTCCTCCATATATTTTTCAAGCGCTTAACTGCTGTTTAAGCAATTCTCTTCAAACAGTCTCCGTCGTTGGAGATCTGTGAGCCTAAGTAGACTTGTCTATACATTTGAAATTGGTGTTGGCGTCAAATGTTGGTCATCTCATGTATACAACGGCGCACTTATGTGTCGATACTCAAAGAGCTTTGTATCAACATCCAGCTTTCAACTACATGCTTCCAGAAAATGTTGACATTATTTGGCCACGTGGCCGGCCAAGACCAGTCCAGGTCGGAGAAGATGATAATCGTTGGCTGCGTTGAAGGAAAGAGGAGTCGAGACAGATCACCCATATGATAGATTGATGTATTCGGCGATGCCACGGGCGTCAATATCCAAGGCGTAATACAAGTAGCCCAAAGTAGAAGGGTTTGAAGAATGTTTATAAGAACTGCGCTCTTGGTAGTCACGACCCTCATCCTTGAGGAACCGACAAAGAAGAAGAAAAATCAAAATTCCTAATTGATACATCTTTTTAATTTTTTTGGTGCAATTATATTTCTGAAAATCTTAAAACTAATTTATATCACTATAAGAAGTTACGCTTTATAGTTATTTAACCATAAACCGAAAAAAAAGTACCACGCCGATTTCACGCCGATCACGCCGCCGCCGCCGATCAAAATCCCACCGGACGCCGCCGCCGATGATTTTGCCATCGGCGCACACCTCTAGTCCAGATTCCATAAAAAAATCCGCAAAGCGTGTTTTAAACTAATATCAACCGAAAATAGTTAAACTTACCCTAATTTATTAGTATAGGGATTGCCCACGGTTTTGTTCGCGTAGAACTCGTTATCGTGTTATAGAAATAATTGATATGAAAATTATCATACAAATGACCATTCTCTGCAGAAATACCTACTAACAAATGACATACAATGTATTTTTTTTGCGAAGTGGCCAGTAACAGTAAGCTATGGAATAGATGGGTAGTAAACCGCAATTTACCTACCACATGAAATTGTTTTTGTATATTCAGGATGTAGGGTCGGTTCGCCGGTTATCGACCACCTAATTTAGTGTGCCAGTTTGCGACCACTCAGGTAAATTGGTGAACCGAGAGGATATTTTCTAGTTTTTTCAGTAGATTCCTGCCTAATAACTACATTAACTAGGTACTGTTCAAATCTATATATATAAAAGAAGATTCTGACTAATTCATACACGCACAGCCGAAACTACTCGGACTAGAAACATGAAATTTACACCCAAACTACCTTTTATAAAGTTTTTTTGGAACAACGGATAAGAAGGGATTTTAAGAAATTCCACCCCTAAAGGGGGTTAAAAAGGGGTGCAACGTTTGTATGAGGGACACTTTTTTTTGAGCTAGAGACTTAAAGTTTTGTAGAAAGATAACTTATTAAAATACAAAAAAGTACTTTCAGCGTTTTGGAAAATTCTATCCCTAAAGGGGTCATAAAGGGGTGCAAGATTTGTATAGGAGAAACATTTTTTTAAGCTATAGACTTAAAACTTTGTAGAAAGATTACTTATTAGAATACTAATAGTGCTTTCAGCGTTTAGGAAAATTCTACCCCTAAGGGGGTTAAAAAGGGGCGCAACGTTTGTATGGGGGAAATTTTCTTTTTTGAGCTATATACTTAAAATGTTGTAGAAAGATTACTTATTAAAATACAAATAAAGCACTTTCAGCATTTTGGAAAATTCTGCCCCTAAGGGGTTAAAAAGGGGTGCAAAGTTTGTATGGAGGAAACTTTTTGTTTTGAGCCAGACTTAAAACTTTGTAAAAAGATTACTTATTAGAATACAAATAAAGTACTTTCAGTGTTTTGGAAAATTCCGCCCTTAAGGGGTTCAAAAAGGGGTGCAAAATTTGTATGGAGGAAACTTTGTTTTGAGCCAGACTTGAAACTTTGTAGAAAAATTACTAATTAGAATGCAAATAGTCCTTTCAGCGTTTTGGAAAATTCCGCCCCTAAGGGGTTAAAAAGGGGTGCAAAGTTTGTATGGAGGAAACTTTGTGTTTAGAGCCAGGGACTTAAAACGTTGTAAAAAGATTACTTATTAGAATACAAATAAAGTCCTTTCAGTGTTTTGGAAAATTCTTCCCCTAAGGGGTTAAAAAGGGGTGCAAAGTTTGTATGGAGGAAACTTTTTATTTTGAGCCAGAGACTTAAAACTTTGTAAAAAGATTACTTATTAGAATATAAATAAAGTCCTTTCGGTGTTTTGGAAAATTCCGCCCCTAAGAGGTTAAACAGGGGTGCAAAGTTTGTATGGAGGAAACTTTTTGTTTTGAGCCAGAGACTTTAAGCTTTGTAGAAACATTACTTATTAGAATACAAATAAAGTCCTATTAGAAATAATCTGTTTTTGATTCTTATGAATGATTTCACTACCGCCACCGACGATGCGGAATTCGTAATGTTCGCCGATGACGGTTGTGTCATTGTCTCAGCTTACAACCAGCAGGACCTCATATGCAACCTCAACAAGGTAATGAAGGACGTCGCTTCTTGGTTCTCGGCTAATGGTATGTTATTGAACATTGAAAAAACCAACATCATGCACTTTTCACTTCACGGAAAAAAAGAACACAATCTAAACATATACTGCAATGGTCGACTCGTTCCTCAGGTTGACGAAGTGAAATATTTGGGTCTTGTCATAGATTCTGGTTTAACGTGGGGTCCCCATATCGACTCACTATGCGATCGTTTGTCATCCGCGTGCTTTGCACTCGTTAGGCTGCGCCCCAGTCTGGATCACAGTAGTGTTAGAAAAGCCTATTTCGGGTATTTTCACTCTCTCTTAACATATGGTATTGATCTATGGGCAAGCGCAGCCAACCGCGAGAGACCGTTTAGGCTTCAGAAACGAGCCATTCGTTGCATATGCGGAGTCTCCTGGGATCATCCGGCTCGTGAACTGTTCAAGGAAACCAAAATTCTCACCCTCCCGAGCTTGTATGTCCTTGAAGTAGCCAAGTACGTGAGAGGTAACCTTGAACAGTTCCCGACGCGTGGTGACACACACAATTACAACTTCAGGCGACGCGGCGACCTGCGCCCACCCGCCACACGTCTCGCAAAGGCCAACAAATGTCTCCACTCGATAGGCCCCAAGATATACAACAAGTTGCCCCAAGAAGTAAAAAACGCGCCGAGTATGAGGTGTTTTGTGAATAAACTTAAAATTAAACTAGCATCCGATGCATACTATTGCATAGACGAATTCCTGAATTATGTACACTGATGGCCAAACATCTTTTCAACTGACTTACTACCCAATCAATCGATACTGTGATGTTTAAGGGCCTACGATAAAATAATATTAACTGTTCTCCTAGAAACACGACAATTTATAAATGTACCTACTACATAATAATCAAATCGTATTGACCGCGTGCTGCGTAACTTAAGACATAACTGTTATAGATCAAACGATATTATGTACCTAATGTTATTTAAGAATGACCTAAACTATTAAAAAAAAAAAAAAAAAAATTGATATATATAAACTGACATGTAAAACTATGTTTTATCAAGGAATAAATGAATGAATGAATGAATTAGCGTTTTAGAAAATTCCACTCCTAAGGGGGTTAAATAGGGGGGTAAGCTTTGTATGGGCAACGATTTGTTTGAGCTACAGACTTAAAGTTAGTAGAATGATTACTTAATAAAATAAAAAAGTGGATTCAGCGTTTAGAAAAATTCAACCCCTAAGGGGTTAAAAAGGGGTGCAAAGTTTGTATGGAGTAAACTTTTTGTTAAAACTTTGTAGAAAGATTACTTATTATAATACAAATAAAGTCCTATTAGCGTTTAAAAAAATTACACTCCTATGGAGGTTAAAAAGGGGAGTAAGCTTTGTATGGGCAACACTTTGTTTGAGGTAGAGACTTAAAAGTTAGTAGAATGATTACTTATTAAAATAAAAAAGTACTTTCATCGTTTAGATAAATTCAACCCCTCTAAGGGGGTTAAAAGAAGGTTCAAAGTTTATATGGGGAGCAAGAAATTTTTAAAGTAAAATTTCGGTCTTATCATGTAGTTATGTTAAGACTTCAAAACTAATTTCAGAGTTTTTTTTCAAATTCGTCCCTAAGTGTTAAAAGGGGTTTAAAGTTTGTGTAGAGAGCAACACATTTATAAAGTATGAGATTTGTAACTTTGGTTTTAGACTGTTTGTTTAAAAACTAGAAAAGGAATTTCATTGTTTTTTATATTGATGCAGGCCTGAAATGGAAAGAGGAGCTGGATGCCGTTGAGCATTCCATTTCTTCAGCCTGTTATGCTCTGAGAAGCCTGAGGGAGGAACTCACTAGACAACAACTTAAAGTCATATACTATGCGTTAGTAGAATCTAAGCTTAGGTACAATATCAGGCTCTGGGGAAATAGCTTTAAGTATAACCTTAACAAAGCTTTGGTTGTTCAAAAAAGAGCCATCCGCACTATTGTACGCATTCCTCAATGGATATCTTGTAGAGAACACTTCCTGGAATTGGGCATTCTAACAGTTCCTTGCTTGTATATACTCGTGCGGCTTACTATTTTGTCAAAAATATCTTAAAATATGAATCTATCGAAGAACAAGATTTGCGCCTACAAACACGAACAAAAAACATTACACAAAGTTTTTTCCCGAAGCTCAAAGTGGCGCAGCACAGCACAAAACATCAGGCTGTAATTTTTTTTAACAAACTGCCCCCTGACTTAAAAATGTCACAATTTATAAGGTATTTCATAGACAATTAAAAGCATTTTTATTGAGAGGGTGCTTCTACAGTATTGACGAGATTTTTGTGCGTGATATCTAGTTATAAGAATTAAAGACATGACATGTATTAAGTTAAATAAAATGTACAAATTATAATTAGTTAAGCAATCTTTTTATGTATAATATTTAAGTAATTTTAATTTTAATGTAGATATTTCAAACACAATATTTGTATTGTTACTGAATAACTAATAAAAAAAATATATATAATATGGGGTTAAAAGAGGGTTCAAAGTTTGAATAGGGAGCAATCATTTTTCTAAGACGATAAAAACTTCTACGCGGACGAAGTCGCGGGCAACAGCTAGTGTTTACCATATCTTTAACTAGCTTTTGCCCGCGGCTTCGCCCGCGTACTAAGCGAAATTTTTAACCGTCTACAAAAAAGGAGGTTCTCATGTTGACCCGTATGTTCCGATTGAATTGCAATGTAGCACAAATATTTTCAATAATTTTCATGTCCACAATATTAAATTTCAAAATCGATGCCATTTTCGTAATGAACGTTCAAAAAAGCAATAAAAACGACACCCATATTGATATTTAGATATTTCAACCCCATCGCACCCCAACAGGGGAGATGGTATTTCACGTCCGCCATGTTGGATTTTAAAATCGTTGTTATTTTCGCAATCAGTGACCCGATAAACCATAGAAACGATACCCATATTGATTTCCAGACTGTCACCAAATGATCGATAGGTCTTTTCAAAATAAATATAAGGTTTCTCAATGTTTTTGATTAAATGAATAGAGGCGGAGCTAAATCGCCCCAAAAGTCACTAAAATTGTGGCCCCCCAGGGATCGGAACCGGTTTTTTCAAAAGTCCCCGAAGTACGTAGTCTAATATTTTGAATTATTTTAGGCTTTTAATGTAGGACTCTTTAGGTAACATTTTCGTATTTTTAGACAGCCTGATCAAAAATGATATTATAAACCAAAGAACGAAATTGAACGAAATAAAACCGGTATTTTGGTATGGTGAAAATACCAGTATCCGATCCCTGTGCCCCCTCCTCTAATTTTTGAACGGTGTTTTTAAAAAATATAAAAATAATCATAAACCTATAGGGCTATTAGGGCTTATTAAATTTTTTCACCATAAATTATTTTGATCAAGATCGATTCATAGGTTTTCGAGATATTGCTGAAAAACTGCCTTCCCTATAGAAAATCACGTAAGTGCCGTAAGATTTCTGTGACGATACGACCTTTTTAATAGGCAAGGATCCCTTCGTTTTGCGTAATCCGACACGCACTTGGCCGGTTTCTATAGATAACTAGCTTCTGCCTGCGACTTCGTACGCGTTTAAATTATGGATTTCATGATTATGATTCGTCCTAAAAGGGACGACATAAATTATACCCTATTAAATAATATCAATTAGAATTTTGGTCAAGTGCGAGTCGGATTTTAGTTTTCCCATACATTTTGTGACCCAACTCCTGATGAAGGCAACGAGCAAAAATATTTCGTCTCCATACAAAGTTTCATCCCCTTTTTCGTCCCTAAAAGGGATAAAATTTGACAATAATTATAGCCCTTGTCCTATTCTAATATATAAGGAACATATCTGGAAAGTTTCATGTACACTCATCGGTATATTTTGAAATTACGTGGAACGTACATCCATTCATACATCCAAATTTTTACGTTTATAATATTAGTAGGATGGTACGGAGTCCGACTCGCACTTGGCCGGTTTTTTACTGTTACTAAGTTACTACAAATAGTCAGTCCATATATCAATTTTTTTTTACTCATTTTGAAGTCAATAACTTATTAAATTCACATAATAATAACCGCATGTAATTTACCGTGCACGTAAACAAACAAATGATATGATTTGAAATACAAACGCAGCGCTTGCGCGGCGGAGCGGGGGGCGGGACGAGGTATCACTCTAGGGGCTCTCTCTAGGTTCCCGCGCGCCGGTACGTGGTACCGCGGCGTGGTTATTTATTTCGCGCCTATTTTAATAGATTATACTACTACAAGGCAATCTATACACAGAAATTTCTTACTTTCCATTATATGGCTGCATATATTATTTTATAGTATTAGACTAATCTTTACAGACTCTAATTCAATATTAGACCTTACAGGACAAAAAACGCTTATAAAAATTCTTATTAATGAAATCTTATCTCTAATTCCTCCAAATTTTTGGCTTTGTCTATTAACTTAAGGATTTAAAGATATTGTTGTGAATTTTTGAAACTTTAATTCAATATCGACAAAATAATAACCGAATTCTGGTTTGACCCAGTCGCTCGTTATTTTTTTTTCTACAAACTTAACAGCATAAAGCATCATACATATTATAAACGATGAAGCTTAAACTTTGCACTCTAATTCAATATTCACAAATCACCAATAAAAAAACATAGCCCTTTACAACCGACTCGATACGATCGTGCAGGATTGTTACACTGAATTGTCAATTTTTTGACAATTGTCATTAAAGTTCATTTTTGACTTGGCAAATCACGATTTCTCGGTTGTAAAGGGATAAATACCTAATTTATACCTAACTCTCGTTCTAACTTTTCGTCATATTTTACAAATATGCTTAAAAATATGTCCCATACCATATAAGCATAACTTTTCCGACTTTAGAATTATCGAAACTTGTAGGGCAAAATTCCGGTCCGGCTACAGGGCTAAAACGGCATAAATTATAGGCATTATTGGCAGAGTGCAAAGCGGGTGGAGGGGGTAGCCTAAACGATCACAGCGCTCGCTACGGCTAAAATTGACATTTTTGTCGCTGACTTGAGCTGTCAAATCCATATTGCAGTAAACATTTTCTAATCGTTTTTGAGATAAAAATATGGTCCTAATAATGTTACTGACTACCATTGTCCAAAATTGTGTAATATAGTAAAATAACACAAGATTGTATTAATATTTTTCACAATATTTACTTACTTCTTGTTTGACAGCGGTGACAATATTGTCCATAATGGCCGCCTGTCACGTGGCGCTGTCGTCGCGCTCGGTCCCAATAGCCGACGTACTTTCCGAAGATTCATTCTATACCCCGCGAAAACCCCTCTGGCCACGTGGTCCTACTGCCTTTGTCCTACCGATCGGACCACATGAACTTTTTTTTCCGGTTGGTTCGATTAACTAATCGGACTATTGAATCTATCATTTTCGTAGACCCCGTGGTCCTACCAATCGAACCACGTGAACTTTGAATTTCCTGTTGGTTCGATTACCTAACTAATCGGACTATAGAAACTTGCGTTTTCTTAGACCACATGGTCCTACTAATCGGACCACGCGTTCTAGACATGAGTAACGTGACTTGCATACTGCGTATTAGGTGACCTAATTAGCGTCTTTAATTAACATTTCGGTATCGACACAACCGTTGGGTATTTAAAATGCAGTTCCATTATGAAATAGCTCAAAGGAATTCCGAGAGTTCGTCTAGGCAATGCTGCAGTTTTTGACCACAACTTCGCCTACAATTTTGACGGCTTCTAGAAGCCAAATAAAGATCTTTTAAGGCCCTACCCGCCGTTTTCATCGATTTTTGACTAGTTTTGAATCGCATCTCCTACTTTTGCACTACAAATAGAATTATAAGGAAAACGGCTTTTGATTCTTCAATTTTTAATCTCCATTTTTGTATACCATATTTTGAAAGAAATCAACAGTTATTTTTTTATGATTTTTTAAACATTTGTCTAAAAAAACACCTTTTTCGCATCTAGATTGCTGTGAAAGATCTATCATATACGAAATCTACATATTTGGGTTTGTCTCTGATGTCTCTATAAACGTGTCTAGGGTTTTGATTTTAAACTAATTAACACAAAAGTTATGGCCAGAAAACCTGTTTTTTGGTCTAAAATTGTTCAACTTTGATGCCAAATATCTCGAAGACAGTGATGTTTGAAGTAAATATGGGATACGATATTGCTTAAAGCTGTTGTTGTTAATATGATAGGCCACAAAAAACATTAAAAAACTAAGGGATTCAAATCGAAGGTCATTGGCGTATGGGATCCCCTTAAGGCATTAAACACTGTAAACCATGTGGCGTTCGGTTCAAATTATACAGCGTGTGACTTTCATAAGAACATTTATTTTAAGGGCTGAAAGTATAAGCCCTGATGAACGTAAATTGGTATCTCTAGTTTAAAAAAAAGGTTATTTTTTTCATAAAAATTAATTCGGCCCGCAATGTATTGGTAACAAAGCTAACAACTGACAGTAACTAGCTCTGCCTCTCCACAGATAACCTCCAATAGATAGAGCCTATAGGGCGACGTGCGGTCACCACGCATAAGTCTTGTAGCACTAATAACCACCCCCCAACCCCGCGCCATATCGTCAGTTTCGACCAAGTGCGCGATCTATACGTGCGTCAAACAACCAACAAATTAAATTTGATTTTGCGTTATAAATGACTTATTGCTGTGTGAAGTGGTGTGGAAAAACTCCCGAACGTCTAATTACAAAACCGACGGAATAACATTTCACAGGTAAGTTAAATTTATCATATAAATGTAAATTTCATTCTGTCACGCGGAGTTCATTTTACGCTGGTCCATAAAAAGTAGTGAAGTATGCATGTCCCTTTTCATCAAATGAATATGCCAATATACTGTTCCTTTCTGACGAAAGCACGTGACGCTCTAGTGATGGGCTAGTGACGCATTCGAATTTTACCGATTTAAGGAAACAATACATTAATTCATCCGGGCTTTCGTTTACTATTTTAATACGAAAATTCACTAAAGATTATATTTATATCCTTGTCATTTTATTGTCAAAATTCTTTTGTTAAAAAGTCTCATAAAATAGATAGTATTATATACGATATACGATGTAAGATTTAAACTGAGGGGCTACCCCTTCCCTCCCTGTCGCTCGAACTAGCAAGTGCGACAGAGACGGAGATACACGAACGAAGTTCGTTTTCGTTTCGCGGTAGGCCCTCTGCATCAAGAAGGCGGCGTGGCGGACTGCAACCGTCTTACAAACTATGAGGTAGAGGGAGACGTAGTAAATTACTATCTCGCTCTATTTTATAGCTTCCAGAGCTTGTGAACAGAATATTATTGTAGTAGTAGTACCTACTGGAAGTTTTTTGTTTGGTTTAAGAGTAGGTATTATGTAGTTTTATTTTATTTATATTGGTTAATTTAGAGTATTGTAGAATAATATGTAGTGCCGAAGTTAGCTGTTGCTATTTAGTATAAATATAATGTAGAATGAAATAAAAAAGAATAATGAATACATAGTTAGTTACCATATTATTGAATCGTATGAAATAATACTTTGATATTATTTTTGCTTTCACATAAGACGGCGTCAGGTGAGCGAGATCTGCCGCCTGATTTCGGCCCGCGTAGATAGAAGCCGGAGGCATAGCGACCTGCAAAAGTCAATCCCTATCTCGCACTTTCTTATAAATTTTGTACCGCTCATGTTGTCCGCCGCGCTCGGACGTCTGGTCTGGACGCGGCAATATACTACTATTAGTGCCACGAGCAGGCCAATGCCTAGAAAGAACCATTTCATATAAATACTCGATGTGATTTACGTACATTTTTATGTTACGTGGTGAGCAAAATAGTCAATGAACGAAACATGATAATAATATAACAGTGACGGCTGTTCAAAAAAATTAAACCATGTTAAAGGATACCTACGCCATGTAAAATAGTTTACTAACAATTAATTGCGGCAACGCTAAAAACCGTTAACGACCAACCCGTCCCATCACTACGCTTCTGGCGCCATGATGTGACAAAGCGCGCTAATTTCGAAACAGCCAATCGCAGCGCCGTTACCGTCTTCCCCGCAACCCGCAGGTGTGGTGACCTTTGAATCGAACTAAATCACTCATAGGCTCTATCTATTGGAGGTTATCTGTGTGCCTCTCTGAAACGTCAAGTGAATGTTAGCAGTACATTGCTGCTCGAGAAAATTTAAAAAATTAATAACTCTCCATTAGAAAAGGTAATTGTTATATTTTTTCGATAAAACGGTTCACAGCACTGAAAGCTATCGTTCCTTAAAATAAATGTTCTTATGAAAGTCACACGCTGTATATAATGGCACAGGCGTATCCTTTAGGAGATATTCTTAAAAAAAAACTAAATTTTCGTGCAAAATTGCTGCAGTTTAGATACGACCAAAAACGATAAAATATACCTTCGGCCAAAAACGAGGGCTTTATGGAACAGGAAGTCGAATGAAGAAGCGGCTGGTCGTCAAACCAGTTCCATTCGGGCCGTCTGGCCACTCCGACCCATCTTCCTACTTCCCATTGACACCGGTTCTCAGCAATCTCAGTAAATGTACGCCGGCCTCGCAAGGGGCTTAACACCTTTGTACCGTGTCGCATTAAACGTCATGTTAAACTGCCATATGAAGTTATCAAACGAGTGAAAGCGACAAAGTACTTAGGTGTTCAGCAACTTATGAGGCTGGCTGTACTATGATATCTATCCTAACTATTCAACAAGTAACATTTGTATGTTTATTGAATGAGCGAGCGAAGCGAACGAAGTTTGGGACATACCTGAATCTTTCGTATGTCCGGCGTCTGTCCCGCCGTTCTCCTCAACATTTTGCAGCTCAGAGCCACATATAGTTATACTCGTATTATATGTTCGTTTGATTGTAAAATTACGATGAGATTGAAGGAAGTCCAAGTGACAACACTGGCCTAATACTTGGCACTTTCAATTTATGTCAAAACAATAGAGGTGAACAATAGGTGACAACTATTAGGCATTAGGTATTATTAGTCACCCAAAGGGCAATGGAGAGGGCTATGCTGGGAGTATATCTGCGTGATCGCATCAGAAACGACTACCAAGGTAAACGATAAAGCCCTCCGCATCGCTGAACTTAAGTGGCATTGGGCGGGGCACATTGCACGTAGAGCCGATGGCCGTTGGGGCGGAAAGGTTCTCGAGTGGCGACCACGTACCGTAAGGCGCAGCGTGGGTAGGCTGGTTGACGGATACCTGGAGCCGTAGCATGGTTGGCCTTATCACGCGACAAGTGACAAGATAATGCGTCGTCTCGTTCTGTCGAACGGTGTCAGCCAGTGACGCACGCTCTATCCTATCACCTATCGCGTGACAAGGCCATCCATGCTACGGGGACTGGTAAAGGTCGCCGGAGTCCGCTGGATGCGGGTGGCGCAGAACCAGTCATTGTGGCACTCTTTGAGGGAGACCTCTATGTCCAGCAGTGGACGTCTTTCGGCTGATATGATGATGATTAGGCACTAATGCGGGAGTTGGAAAGTTCGACCTATTGGGTCTTTTTTCCGAGAAATATGAAAACAAATTTTGGGGAAAACATGGGAAAAGCTCGGTCTCCATATATTGGCTGTCTGTTTATATATCTACCTGTTCACACGTTGAAGCTACCAAAAACATTTATATAAATTTTTGTATAGAGATAGTTTCAATATCGGTAAAGGACATAGGACAGTTAGTTTCCCGAAAAATAGGACTCATGTATCATTGTATCATCATCATCATCATCATCATATCAGCCGAAAGAAGTCCACTGTTGGACATAGGCCTCCCTCAAAGAGTATGATGAAGAGGCCGATCATTGTATGTATCTATTCATTTAATACCAAAATGGGTCGAAATACAAAATGGCGAGTAAAGCATTAGCTTGCAAAACCACCAATATTAATTATGGTCCACATGATCAGTCTTTAAGTTTTATCAATTAATAGGTATTAGTTAAATACACACTCAAGAGCAAAAGTTTTGGGTACAGTTTGTACTGAAATTCTATACAAAGTGTACCCGAAACTTTTGCTCTTGAGTGTAGATATCGTAGCGTTAAGTGCAATGGTCGCCTTAGGAAAGGTATCTCGAGAAAGTTGCTTGAGAGATTCATGGATTATCTACTTTCTTATTGAGGCAAAACGATTGCTTCCTTTTATTTCCATTACAAGTATAGTAAATGCATTTTATATCAATGCATAAATTCTCAGTCCAATTTAATTACACATAAGTACACTAATTATTTGTGATTACATTCGTTTGTGTATTTTGCGAAAATTATGTATCCGCCATTTTGAATAGCGTGGCCCATTTTCAAAGATACAAGTTATAATTTTACAAGTCTAAACTGGCAACACTGTTCACCAATAATACTAGCCTTATCGGACGCGCGTTGGAATAGATGTGCAATTACCTAGCTGATTTTCAAAATTATTTGTTTTGTCGTAAATTGGTCATAAATGTATATTTAGTTTAGTTACCACCACCTAGACCTTCTTACAATAGTATAAGTCGTGTTTAAAATAGGAATGTTGATTTGTTGCTGTGAATTCAATGGTATATGACACCGTTGTAATTGTAGATATTTGTAAACAAGAGCTTAATAGAACATGTTCAGTCCGACGTATTAATATACGTACATGAATAAGGACAAAAATATCTGTACACTCGAATTATTTTCACAAAGCAGAATAACTTAGGATAAATTGATGCTACAGCAAGCAAAATTTTTCGAAGAGTAAGATTACAATATATAAACAGTCACTTACGTATTTACATAAAGATGATAAGTTGATTAGCCAAATATCAGATATCTTGTATGTAAAAACTAGCCAAGTCAAATCTCGAGCATCAATTTAACCTAAGTTATTTGCTTTGTGTAAATAATTCGAGTGTTCAAATTTAAGAAGTTATCCTTTTATAGCAAACATTGTTGCAGTAGAAAAAATGAGAAATTGTATGTTCTTAAGAATACAAAAATGTATTTTAGGATTATCTACTGAACTTGGCACCCATTTCGATCTCAATTCTTTTGTCGGCAAAGTTGACAAGCACGTAAATTTTTAATATTGAACTTGGCTCCCATTTTCACATTTATGTTTTTGGTGGGATAGTCATTTACTTCCTTATTACACGTATTAATTTTTAACAGCTTTTATATAACCGTAAGCGGTTACGTGATTACGTAGTAATCATTATATTGTCGAATTAGTGCTAATTAATGACTTGCTTACGTACAGACAACCGCAAACGTCATGATTGACTTGTTTTAATAATGTCTCAGTAAGGTAGAAGTACTAGTGCCCGACATGTCAACAGAAAATACTTATTTGAATCACGATATTATGCTCATTTAAGATGTATTAAACAGTTTCATACGGTTTGGGAGACGTCATTTACTCAAGTTACTGATATGGAATTTGTTTCATATGGTGATCTTATAAAAAATCCTGATAATATAAGAATTAGGTAATCAATCCGAATGTACGAGTAAATGGCAGGCGGTTATGCTGGCAGTCCCAATAGATGTCATTTCAGTACCAATGTCATGAATGACAGACTGACATTTATTGGGACTTGAAGGTTTAACTCATTGTCCCAATTGATGGCAGCTGGTTTTAACAAATATGTTCATAACTTATAAATAAGTTATTTGTCTTGAAATTGTGATAAGAAATATTGAAGTCACTAACATTTAGTAACTTAAAAATGATGTCGTGATCAATCTTAGTTTATTATTCGCTAGTTAAATTATATTCGTCGAGTACTAGTACCGCGTCGGGCACTAGTACTTCTACCTTATGCTCCGGACTATGCACGCATTACACGTAGGTATCTGCATATTAGAATAGTTTGTTATCAAAGATCACTGGTCTGAACCGTAGAGCCTGGAAAAGCTTTTAATTACTGCCCTTTAAGAGAAAGAGGACGGATGATTACTCGGTGTTTTGCTTTCGTTACAACGTAATTTAATTTTGCCTAATGCTCCAATACTTATCAAAATCCCAGAATAGTAAAATGTCGTATAAGATAAACGTCCGAGTGCTCGACGCTGTACTAGTATATGGCACGGGCACTCTATCTTAAATTAATTCTGCTTAAATTCGAATGAAGAAAAAATTTAACCCATATTGCTTTGACACTAACTAAGCGTCGAGCACTCGGACCTTTACCTTAATTACAAAACTTAACAACATTTCTATTTCAAAACACTATTCATTCAAAATAATCCGAGTAGCTAGGCGTTTTGAAAAAAACTTATATTGAGGTTTAGAAGTAAGTATTAGGCAAAATGAAGTTACGATGTAATGAAACCAAAACGAGTCGGTAATCTGCATCGACAGCCGCAATCAGGGGCGGCTCTACCTATAGTGCAGGGGGTGTGATGCACCCGGGCGCACGGTCCTAGGGGGCGCCCGGGCGCCATTTGACGGGGTGCCACTCGCGGCTAGCGCGCGCTAGGGTAATGATTGCACTAAGGTTTGCAATCCGGATCCGACTTGTATGGAAATATCCGGATCCGCGGATCCAGATCCGGATATTTACATACAAGTCGGATCCGGATTGCAAACCCTAGATTGCACCCAGGCGCTACATGGGCTAGTGACGCCTCTGGCCGCACTACAGGGCTGTTATTCGCTACGCGCAAATGCGGCTCACCCCACCCCGCCGCGGTCACCCGTTACGAAACTAGACCTCTACCTACGCTTAGTTACTACGCATCGCGGTGTCAAGATATATTTGTGGGTGAGCGTTGAGGTTAGCTTAAATAAGTTACGGAATAGGGGAGCAGGCCAGCATGCACCAAGCCCAGGATCGAGCAGCCGTCACGTCCCTCAGCCATAATCCCCCGTCGCATGGCACTTGCAGAAAAGAACCCGCGTGTCATTGGGCCTACCTCGCAATGCACCGCGGAGAAGTTTCCAAAGTTGCGAAAATTCTAATAAGGAAAATTCTCAGAACTTAAGCTTTATAAACACTGAAAACATGTCAAAAACTCTCTGGATACATACATTACCTGGCTGTTTAATTTGTCTGCTTAAAGAATAATAGATTACACGTAATTAATGATACATCCATGAAAAATTCCCAACAGAAAATTTCTAAAGAAAACTTATTTTTAAATTCTCACGTAAGTTTCCGGAAATTTCTGAGAACTTCCCTGATATTTTGAGAATGTTTTGCAACTTTGTGTGACGAATGACATGTATGCTGTACCTAATGTGTTTTTTTATCATGAAATAAATAATCTAATTTAAGGATACGACGATAAAGAAGAAGATTACTATAGATTAAGATGGGATAAATGAAATGCTTTATAATTTTTAACTGATTGCGAAGTTTAACTTTGCTTGAATCGATAATATCGATATATGGAGCGTTATGTTAATCCACGCAATTTAATTGATGTGATTGCATCATTCCGTCAATGCAAATATGATATAGTTCAAGTTCACACTTTTTATTTATATTGACTTGTTAAGCAACGTTATTAGAACCGTGAGAATTGATTCGACAAGGTAAGCGGCCCGAAAACACCCACTTTCCACCACCAAGGTCGGAAATGAGACAATCTATTTGTTCAATTAATACAATTTTCCTAAACCACTCTCTTATTTTGGAAAAACCACTTGTAATGTTAACGCAGCTATTAACGAACCTCCCGAATATATCCCATTGTATCCGCAACTTTTCGTTTCTGGAACTATTTAGACTATATTATGCGTGTGTTCATGAAAAATTACGTAAACATAAGTCATAAAAAGATAATCCTACTAAGTTGTAGAGAGCACTAAAATTGACCTTGCTCAAATTTCTCACCATATATACATTTTATTCTAGTCGATTATTAATATTAATTATATTAATTAATCCAACGTGCTGTGTAGAGCGGTGGGGAAAACTCTTTATTTACAAGAGAAAGAAAGAAAGAAACATTTATTCGAGACAAGCGATTAAACCAAAAACAAAAAACAGTGTCATACAATAGCGTTTGTCACGAAGAGCTTGTATAGTCGCCATCAGATATATCGGAGCGGCCAAAGTGCTCACAAATATCTGAACACTTCTCTAATGCCTCGACAATAGAGACGTGTTCAGATGTTTGTGAGCACTTTGGCCGCTCCGATATATCTGATGGCGACTGTACTATTATCTAAATATTATGCTTAATGTTTATTTTTGATTCAAATAAGAATCTGACATTGTTATGGGGTCGAGATACTTTCGTTATACTTTAGATACTATGGCTAAAATATTGTACTTATTCTGTTTTTTTATGCCGCTCTTATAGTTATTAAATGTTATTTTATATAAATTAATATTCAATATTGTATAAGCATTATCTATTCTGGAAATGGGCTTTCACCATTATTTGGTTAGTTATCTTATTTATAAGGAATGGTCACTCTTACTCTAATAAAACAATATATTCTGCAAATCTTATTTATTATTTTAAAATGTATCTTTTTATAATAGGTAGGTATAAAGGACAACAGAGGGCACCTATAAAACAGCACCTCGGCGATCTGCGCCGATATTTGTGTACTCTGCGTCTTAGAATAAATTAAGAATAACGGAAATAAAATTAAATTAAACATCACAACGAACTTAAATAACATTAGACTTAACAAGAGATGACATGGCGTTGGCGCGACTGACTTACATTTAATATTATGACTTAATCGTGTTGCATGAAAAACGATTAGTTCCGCCGAGACAAGGCGGGCTGTTACGATTGTTACGGTTTTATCTCGTTCCTGCGGACTCCGGCGAACGACAGAATTTTATAGCGATGTACGACTTTTACTTTTGCTCGTTTCGCAAGCCTTACACAACTCCATTGACCGCCGGTCGCCCATCGAGTCTACGATCACTCGTATGTCGATTTTGTTTATTCATTTTGTGCTCACAACTCAGACATAATCGGATGAAAACTCACAGCCCGCCGCGCGCGCTTCGCAATAAATACGCGACAATAAATACTAATAAATTACAATCAGAACTTGAAAATAACCTAACACAGCTGTCTGTGGCTTACAACTAAATGAGCTCATTCTCGATCACATTCTTTCCGCACGCGGCTCGGCCCGGTAAGTACAATAGGTAACTAAAGGACGGCCGGCCGCGGTAGATCAACGCGGAGAAACTTAAACTAAACCGTCTAGAACACACGCGATCACATAAACAATTCGCTTCCTCGTACGAAATAGATTAAAAACTAAGCGGGCATAACGTGAAAGGCAGTTATCCAACGCGGTTAGAAAGGTGTCACGGTTGGCGGGCACTTTCTAGCGCGAGTAGAGCGCGAGGTCTGAGATTCTGCGCTGGCGCGCGGCGGCGTGGAAGCCGCGCGTGCCGTCGGGCACGAGCGGCGTCCGGGGCTCGAAGCGGGGCGCGCAGGACAACCGCCGGCCGCCGCACTCCGGCCCGGTGAGCGAGCAGCCGGACAGCCGGCGCGCCAGCCAGCCGTCGCCGCTGCTGGCGCTGCCCGTGCTCGCCTGCGACGTCCGCCGAGACCCGCAGTAGAACGACACACCAGAATCCGAGCTGTGGCTGCAAGTCGACGGCCTTCGCGGCACCCACGTCTGGATCTCGGGCGCGCGCGGCGCGAAATACCCGCTCGAGTTCCTCCTCAGGAAAGGATTCCCGTATCTGTACTCGTACTCGGCCTCGCTGCCGCTGCAGCACGAGGAGTACTCGCACTCGTGGCGGCGCGGCGGTGGCCGGCGGATCGGTGCCTTCCTCTTCGGCTCCCGAGGAACACCGTTTAGTTCATATATCTTCATACCTTCATCCTCGGAGTTCTGAAGTCGCAGCGCCTCCCGCGCCGACTCTGACTCCGTGAACTCAACTAAAGCACACACACAATTCACGAGACTGGGATTCTTGTTGAGGAACTGGCGGACATCAGCGGGCACAGGATTGCCAGGGCGCAGCACACGAACCAAGGCGATCTCTCCACAGCTCGCGAAGAGACGAGACACGTTTTCCACTGAAGGCTTATCGATAGGCATCCGAACGGCCACGACAGTCCTGGATGGTGTAGTCTCGTCATACGCGGGCAAAGCCTCGATCCTTCGCAATTTCGTGCCCGCTTCGTTAATTTCCAATTTCGTCGATCGCTTCAGAGCTTCGGCGACCACCCTCCAATCTTTCGTAAGATGTTTGACGCGTTTGAAGCTCGAGATCAGCTTTAGAGACACATATCCCTCCTTGTTGCGACGAACGTGTTTGAGCAGGAAGGCGTCTTTCGTTATGTTCGCGTCTGAGAAGTAGAACTCCACTTGGGAGACGATCCGGGTAGCGAGCTCTTCATCTGGCGGGGTGTAGGGTGCTTCCTGTGTTTCGGCGGCGACTTCGCAGCCGGAGTCTTTGCCGCCGCCGGACCCGGCTTCCGACGCCGTGTCGGAGAGGTCGGCATGGTCATCGGTGGACAGGCGACGGTCGGTGGCGATGCCTTCGTCCTCCGGCACACCCGGGCTGGAAGGGCTCTCCATGATCACTGATAGTGAGACTCCACTAGCACATCAACATCACACGTGCGTCGTGCTCGGTAGCGCGGTGCGGACTGCGAGCGCGCGGCGTGTACTCACCTCTTTTATAAGGTCGGGGGGATGTGTCGGTAAAAGTGACTCGGAAATACGAGATGACATTGCTCGCCATGTGCTGTATTGTAATTAGCTTACACTGTAAGGTGGCATTGTGTAAAGGAGGTTACTCTAGAATATGCGTATGGAAGCTGATCGCGATCTCACGCACGCTGTTATCGCTGTAAACATGCAATGATTACACGAACGTAAATGTTTCTGTTATTGATAGCGTATGATTAGGTACGTGGTTACAGAACGTTACCGCGATCTGTGCTGGTATTTGTAACAAGGTCGAAATAAATGCATCTTCATTGCATTCAGAATAATGTTTATTGTCCAGAAATTGCCAAGAGATTTTACTATCCACATAATACACGCATGATAGCTAAATGCGATTATGTTGATGGATACTCGTCTTGCATATAATTAATTTGACAACAAAGTTTAATAATATTAATATAGGCTATGTATTGATACATTTAAATAAATCGTCCGAAATATAATGTTATCGGTGTTCTTATAGCAGTTAGGCTACCTTTTTAACCGACTTCAAAAAAGGAGGTTTTCAATTCGACTGTATGTTTTTTTTGTGTGTTTGTTACGCGATAACTCGGTAATTTATGAACCGATATGATTTTTTTTTCGTTGTTTGAAAGCATATACTTCCAGATTGTTCCCGTTGTCACCAATATCCAGTTCTGATGATGGGATCCTGGAGAAATCGAGGGAACTCTTCAAATTTTATAGGCAAACTAGAAGCAATTTGGCTACTGATTTGAAGTCGGTTAAAACTTTGTTTTTAAAGTAAATTATAAAATATCAGCATGCATCCGTAGTGTGAATATTCGCTAGAAATGTTCATACATTATGACACCTTGTCAACTAGCACCAATAGTCAATTTATGACTTTAAAAGAGGATTTTAATACCACATCTGAATTTCCACATGTTTCAGTCAATTCTGAGTCAGTCCTTAGCTGTGTCATCAATTCACAGGAAACTACGTAACCAATAGTAATAGCCCTTATACTGCACATAGGGGCAAAATGCCGATTTAGGCGGCCAAAATTATTTTATCGCATTTATGTACTCAAACTCGTGATTTGTTTGTAATTATAATTCCAAGAGGGCAGTAGCACAGTGGATCGAAATGACAAAAAAATGGACATCCACTTTTTTTTTAAAACCTATTTAAAAAATACTTTTCGGTTGAAAATGTTGTAAGGAATAAAAAATGTTATATAAATATTTTCAAAATAAGGCTTATTTAAAGCAGAAAAAAATAATATCTGTTTTTTTTGTATGAAACTCAAGAATAAATATCTTATTATAAGAAAACCGTTACCGATCCCGCTTTCTAACCTTTAGAATATTATTCTCCTACTTAAAACAGTTGAAAATAGTAAACAGCTTATCTCGGTAGGTGCCCGCTTTTTTCTATAGTCCAGTCAAAAGTCAGTAAAAACAACACTGTTCTTAGTTGTGTTTTATTTTTTAAATTTTCAATAGTTTAACGGTATATTAATGATCGTTTAGTGTAAATACGACATATTTTCGTCATTTTTATAACTGACAAAGAAAATAAAATTATAGTTACGTTACGAGACAATTATGATTTTTTTTTATATAAGCAAATATGAAAGTAAGTGACCTATGAATGTCGTATTAAACTTGTGAGATTGTGTATTCATAGATTATAAAAATCTTGTCTATATTTCCTAAAGTGCTTATTGCGCGCTTCGGCTGCTTCTTCCGGTAATAACCCAATAGGCAAGAGAGCTTTTTCCATTACAGTTGCCCCATGTTGTAGGATTTTGTGCATTGTTAGGCGTCATCGGATGCCAGGAATATAGTCCTACATAAATTTTGGCGGTCTCATTATTAACACTTCTGTATCCACAGAAGTACGGAGTTCTACTGTTTTTCTTCGCTTGCTCCTTTCACTGGATTCATCTAATATCTTTGCTGGTCGGCCTGATGATCCTCGTTTTATCCTTGGTATTTCGAAGGTTCCTTGTAACCATGCATCGTGTTTTTTAAAGATAATATCGCTCTTCCTATTTGACTCTACCCATTTCTTCTTAAAGTCTGACTTTAAAAAAGACAATTTATGCTTTATATCCTTGTTGTGTTCCTCACAATAGTTTTCTTGCGATAAAATATACGTCTCAAGATATTTTAGTTTCAATTCAAAATTTGCAAGATTTTGTGTCTGCATTTTCTCAAATAGGAACCTACGGGTCACTAATCTTGCCTCTGCAACTCCTTCCGATCCTAAAAGAAATCAAAACTATTTTAAACACAAAAGTAAAAAAAAACAAAATCACGTGGTTTTGCATCGTGGTATTTAATGGCCTCTAAAACGCATTTTCGCAAAAAATCGCAGCCAAAGTTAATGTAATTATCTAGTACAGTTACTCTATTTTATGAAATTACTCGTATTATGGCCCGGACGTGCCATGATGTATAACAAAAACCTTTTTATAAATCAAAAACGTGGTTTTTTACAACAATTTTAGAAGACTTATTTCTGCCTCGGGAAATAATAATAGATATTCAAAATATTCACATAAATTTAATGTTTTATAATACTCTCTTACCTGTAGAACTAGGATCCATCACAACTTTCTTCAAAATAGACACTAAAAAAACACCACGATTTTTTAAATGTAACGTGTTTTTCCGAATGCCGATATGATGTGCGTGCACTGGGAGCGTCGATCAACTTTCGACTGGCATGGCAGTTCAGGCACTGCTGTAAGGGTTAGGGAGGGGGTAGTTTATCATTCTATGGTTATTCAACCTTATCGGGAAGTGATTATTTCTTATCTAGGCTACATTTTTAGAAATCGATTTATGGCCGCCTAAATCGGCATTCTGCCCCTATGTGTACTGTCTTTAAGTATGTATGTATGTAAATACTTAAGTCGTATCTTATTGGAAATATCTCATCGGTTAAGACCTTCTGTCATTAAAGCAAACATCAGGTGATGTGGGGGCGACCTAGGCTCTTATTCACAACCCTTACCGACCTAGGCTTTATACAAGCCAGTGTATTTCAGACCTTTGATTAGGTGTATTTGTTAAGAATCTGGAGGTTTAGTTAAACTGGATGGTCTCACTGTTTTTGTGAATGGGCAGAAGCCCTTTGCGTCACCGAATTTCGCCAAATAAGAGGATTAACGTTGTGCAATGCTGGTAATTGGATGATTATTCAACGGTTAGTTAGTGGAGAATAAATATGGAAGACCCTCAATCTCGGCCGGCGATTCCTGTTACCTATAGGTTAGGTTTGTTTGGTTAACAGCGTGGCAACAAACATACACTGCTGTCAAAAAAACCGGCCAAGTACGAGTCGGACTCGCGCATTTCCGTACTAACCTGTAGGTATACCCCGTATACCTCTTCACGTTCACGAGGAAAAGGGTAGTAACTTTAATATTTTAATTATATGATTTTTAAGTAAAAATTTACGGTTTTCGCAATTTTTCCTTTATCTGTGCTATAAGACGTTGCTTCGTACCAAATTTCAAGATTCTGAGTTCACGGGAAGTACCCTGTAGGTTTTGATTCCCTAGCGAGTTTTGAAAATTTGCGGCATAAACGGCTGTATCTTTTGATTGCGTTGGCTTAGAAGTTTGATTTTTTCACAGCTAGACCTTAGTATTTGTTATAAATTTTAGCTTGATACCTCCACGCGTTCCTGAGAAAAAGGGTCTTGACAGACAGACGGACGGTCGGACGGACGGACAACAAAGTGATCCTCTAAAGGGTTCCGTTTTTTCCTTTCGAGGTACGGAACCCTAAAAAGATAATATGTCGTACTTACAGTTGAAACTGAAGTCGCTTTAAACTCAAGATTTCTCAAAGGTTAGGTATGCGGGATTCCAAATATACCCATGCATTTATATTCCCATATACGTACGTATGTGGAGCTGGCTACTCACACACCTCCTGCAGGGGCAATGTAGGAATTGGATCCGTAATTACCTCCTTAAAATTGTGATGTGGATAGGCGAGCAGAATACTAAAAGAAAGTTAAAGAATACAAGTTTAATGAACTTTGATCAAGAGCCATTCTTCAACAGGTCTCAATTGAAACTAACATTCTTTTGAGATTGAATTTTCTGCAGATTTTTTATATCTACCTATTTAGTTAGTGGGTAGATGACTTGGTAAAGGTCACGGGAGTCCGCTGAATGCGGGTGGCACAGGACCAGTCATTGTGGCTCTCTTTGGGGGAGCCCTATGTCCAGCAGTGGACGTCTTTCGACTGATATGATGATAATTTAATTACCTACTGCTACAGTTGACCAAGTTCTTTCTGCGGTTGCGTCCAGTTTTAACATTACACGAATGGACAAAGATCTGGACGTCCAACACCCATTACGTAATCGCCACGATCGATTAGATAAAAAAATATGAACTTTCCGTATCGCTAAACTTAAGTGGCAGTGGGCACATTGCACGTAGAACCGATGGCCATTGGGGCGGAAAGGTTCTCTCATGGCGACCACGTACCGGAAGGTTTAGCGTGGGTAGGCCCACCACAAGGTGGACTGATGACCTGGTAAAGGTCGCGGGAGTCCGCTGGATGCGGGTGGCGCAGGACCGGCCATTGTGGCACTCTTTGCAGCAGTGGACGTCTTTCGGCTGATATGATGATGATGATGATGATATGAACTTCCCTATGTCTCAACTCAACTCAAGAAGGAAGTCATCTCATGTCGGGTAAAAAGTTGCAAAATAACTTATCTCGGCCATCTCGCTAAGTGCATCTTATCACGCCATTCTGCAAGTTTAACACTTACTTAATTAACTTGATAGATGATTATCTGTGCCGTTAATGTGCAAAGCTATTTTAGACGTGGTTCGTTAGGTATAATTAATAGTTATGAGTAGTGATTTTGACTTTAACTTCCGTAAAAACTCGTGTCCAGCCAAAATGTAAATGAGTGGGGCTGATGGTAGAGTTTATGCCGTGTTACTTATGTTGAGTATAGGAGGCTATTGCTTCTTGCCATCTGATAACTGTTTACAGCTGAAAGTAAGAGCTACCTAGCTTAATAATTATGCTATATTTTTTGTGGAATTAGCTTGACTTGCCTACAAAACTTTATTTCTATTTTTTTTAAAGCTTTTATTTAACTTGCAATGTATGTATGTATGTATGTAGGTATGTATGTTTGTTCGGGTGGAATCTTGCAGGTTAAATTTGACCAACTTCCCGAAGTCCAATCAAGTTGAAATTTTGTACAATTATATAAGTCGGATGACAATGCAATACAATGGTACCATAAACCTGCTCTGATGATGGAGACGGAAGGTGGCCGTAGGAACTCCTTAATTATACAGGATAAACCCGTCGTGTTTGGGCTCGTTACAATCCTCTCAATGAGCAGTTGATGAGTGTGCAAAAAAAAGTACAGTCGGCACAAAAGCCAATATGGCGGAACACACAAGATGGCGGGTTATTTATTTTTAATGCACTCCTACAATATGGGTATCAAATGAAAGGGCTTGCTGAGAATAACTCGAAAAATAAAGTGTCGTCACTCTTAATCCAATATGGCGGACAATATACAGAGAAACCTGTCCAGCGATGATTAAAAAGTAAAAAATAAATGAAAAGTAAAAAAAACTTTTTTAAACAAGCTTTTATTTAAATGCGCTAAAAAGTATCTGAGTATATACGAGTAGGTACCTAATTCTCGCAACAAGCTTTTATATCATCGAAAATGTGTTATGACGTTATAAGTTTATAGTAAAAGTTTTAAAGGAAAAGTTTATTTTATTCTTTTTAGCGCATTTAAAGAAAAATAAAATTAAAAAAAACTTTTTTAAAAACAATTTTTTTTTTTACTTTAATTTTTACTTCACTCTTGTTTATGCCTAATGGCGTTAGACATTGTACATTGTAAATGTAATTTAGTTTTGAATTGCAAAATTAAATCAATCTATTTAGCATTGACAGTTTTGTAACGTCGCTACGAAAAGGATAACAAATCAATCCGTCTCGGTCACGGATAGGTAAAGTCAATTACAAAATAATATATAGGTAATAGAACTTACCAGAAGGTAGCTCTATCTTTATTTATTTATTATGAAACAAACAGTCATACAAAGATATTTGTGCAGGCTATCTTAATACTAAACAGACCTATAGTTTCCAATATAATTCAAAAAAACTTATAAGTATAGATATGTAAGCCAAAGATCCCTATGCTCGAAACCTTTATAGTACTCAATAGTTGACATATAATAGTATAGGATAGCGATTGTGTCGAGGACTGTTCATATTGTTACTGTTAAACGACAGCTTGAGTTTTTTATGTACCATAACGGCAAACAAGCATACGTCCTACCTCATTATAAACAGACACCGTAGCCTACGGACACTTGTGACTTTCTGGATGGACATAGACTATATTTCATCCCTTGGCTTTCTCTGCGTTCTTTGAAAAACGTGGGCGGAGCCACACGGACCGCTTGGTAACGAATAAAGGTTCGACCACACCGCCGCTTAAAATACGGTTACGGTGCGGAATCGCAGTGACATATGACGTGATTGACATGGAACTTCATACTAGATAGATAGGCCGTACCGTCACCGTTTTTTGAGCACCGGTGTGGCCGGACCTTAAATATACAAAAAAGTTACGAGCACGAAAAACCTAATTAACTAATGTCTACTAAAACTCCAGTGGTATAAACCTTGACCCATCCCCAATTTAGGGCGGTTTACACGCTACATGTATACAGGGTGGGCCCTGTAACAGGAGCAAAAAATTGAACGGTAGAGTATTAAGCTTGTGAGCAATTATTTCCAACTGGTATTAAGTGAAAAAAAAAACTTTTTTTTCAATTATTTTTTCTTCACTGTGTACTTTTTAGGGTTCCGTACCCAAAGGGTGAAAACAGGACCCTATTACTAAGACTTCGCTGTCCGTCCGTCCGTCCGTCTGTCTGTCACCAGGCTGTATCTCAAGAACCGTGATAGCTAGAGAGTTGAAATTTTCACAGATTATGTATTTCTGTTGCCGCTATAACAACAAATACTAAAAAATTGGCCAAGTGCGAGTCGGACTGGGGCTCCCATACAACAGACATGATTTTTTTTGCCGTTTTTAGAGATGATACGGAACCCTTCGTGCGCGAGTCCGACTTTCACTTGACCGGTTTTTACTCTTCTGGAGTGATATTTAAAATCACAACAATATAATTATTTTGACAACAAAAATAAAACATAAAACTATTATGACTCATTACATGATGTTACCTACCTCAAAATCTGCATATGATCTCGTGGTGCCAAGATACATTACTTGGAAGTCATAACTTTAGATCAAAATTTATCCGAATTAAAAAAATGGCACAAGGGGTTACTGTAAATCAAATCAAATCATTTATTTCGTCAAACATAGGTAAAAATAGGTGACAGTTATAAGTATTCAGTTCAGCTATGATGTGCCGTGTGGCGTACGAAAATTTGGTATATAACATATGATGATTAAAATTATTTACGTAACCATTAAAAAGCTGTACATACAACATAATAGAATCCGAATTTAAGTGTCAACGTTTATATACATTTAAATTATCATTAAAAATACAATAGAGTAATACGAATTAGTTTACAATTATAATTAACATGTCAATAAATATCTATAATGCAATGAGAGGCGAATGTCTGTGCCTAGTCGTTAAAGTAGTCCTTAATACTATAATAAATTGTAGATGCTCTAAGGAAGCGTCCTTTTAAATATTTGCTCATGTTACAGGGCCCACCCCGTATACACGTATACAATAGGTGAATACATACATTGTGACATAATTCGGCTGGCCAGGCATTTGGGTTACATCACTGTTAAGGCTTCGTGGTAACCAGATAGGTAGTGTTATAATATACAAGTTGTCCGCGCGGCTGCGCTCGCGTATTACAAAGGGCGCAAGTGGAGCCGCAGGATGAAATCTAGCCTGTGCCCATACTTAATGTCTATTCTACGTACTGGTGAAAGATTTTTTGAAATCGGATGAAATATTACTTCCAAAGATTACCCCCTACATACGAACCGAAATATTAGTGTAGTAGTGGCGGCGTGGGTAGGCCCAAAGTGGACTGATGACCTGGGGGGTAATCACGTAACGTTCCGAATGCGCGTCTGACAGTTAAATCTCAATCTAACTGTCATTTTTCCATATAAAATTGACGTTCAAATCTTACAGACGTTCGTAAGAAAAGTTACGTGATCGACCCACTGGTAAAGGTCGCGGGAGTCCGCTGGATGCGGGTGGCGCAGGAGCGGTCACTTTGGCACTCTTTGGGGGAGGCCTATGTCCAGCAGTGGGCTTTCGGCTGATATGATGATGATGATGATGATGAATATTAGTGTAGATATGCGATTGTGTGTTAGGGTGCCAATTCTAAACATGATATTATCAGGCGCTAATATGTATAACAACTTCAATCGAGAGAGACTTAACCCTTTAATTGGCAACGTCTACCCGGCTTAACACATTCGCAGACCGTTTTTTTGTATTTTTTTCCTGATCAGAATCGTTTGGACTAGTCAGTGGCACCGAGACTTTTGAGTTTTTTGCGACATAAAGGGTTATAATTATAACCCTTTCGTGGTCCATGACCCACATACAAGTCATGCCTCTACGAGCGAAGTCCGCTACAAGGCGGAAAATGCTGCCTCACGCTACGGCGTAGCACACGTAGCATTGCTTAGCCTCGAATTGATTTTTTAACCCATCCGAGGCCACGCATCGCTACATGTGCTACGCCGTAGCGCGTAGCAGCGTTTTTCCGCTCTGTAGTGGAAATCGCACGTAGAGGCATGACTCATATGTTGAGTCACTGGCCTTGAATAGGTTAACGGACAACATTGGCATAGGCGCCCGCTAGGCGGGTTCCTGACAGTGACTTGAGAACCCACATGATTTAATTAATGAAACGAATTAAGGACTTAAGTCAGTTTTACCCATCAGCTACATAGTTTTCTAGCTACCAAAAACATTTACAATATTTCCTATTTTATTCACGAACGAAAAAAAAATTGCATATGCCGGTAACGTTTTTACCTTGGCCGAGCATCGATTGATAACAAATTCAATATGGCAGACGGGTGACCGCTAACGTACCCTATTTTTGCCGGTTACATCATCTGCCTCGGTGGCGCAGTAGGCAGCGCGTAAGTCTCATAATCTTAAGGTCGTGAGTTCGATCCTCACCCGGGGCATATCTTTTGGCATTTTATTTATTTGTTTTTTGTTTATATATTTTGACTGAAATGTTGTACAGAAATATATACCTATTAGATAATTGTTGAACATGATTATCGTTGTTTTTTCCTCAAATTTATTTTTACTATGCATTTTTCCTTCTTATTTTTTTTTTTTATAATCAAAAATCAATTGTAAAAAAAAACTTTTTAGGGTTAAGTTTGGTCAGAACAAAATATAATGATATTTATGATTGTCAAGAGGGATCATCAATTTGTACAATACCTATTTTTAAAAGAAGTACGAGTCGTAATCGCCCACCGAGGGTTCCGTACAAAACTACAAATGTATAGTTTCAGATTTTTCCCTCCACTTAAAGTATAAGAAGATGTTACTGGCCCTATAAATTTTGATTCCTTGAGAGGGTCAAAATACACATTTTTTTTGTGGCATAAAAGGAGTTTGATTTTTTTATAGCTTCAAGGGACTGTAGACCTAAATATATAGAGATAAAGGGTCTTGCTTGACAGACATACTAAAGACAGACAGACGGACAACAAAGTGATCCTATAAGGGCTCCGTTTTTTCATTTTGAGGTACGGAACCCTAAAAACGCATAAACAAGCTCCGAGGGACTGCAAACTAGATATTTATCTATTCGTATTTATCTATATTTATATACAACTACGGAAGTGGGTATGTGCGTATGTGGGCGTGTTTGTGTGTGATTGTGTCTGTATTAAGTCTGTGTACTTCCGTGGGAGACCTCGGCAGGGTGTTCATTCCACAACCGGAACGTTCGAGGGAGGAAATTCCACACAGAAAAAACATACAAAATTCTTGAACCATGAAATGGAACTTAACGTTGGAAATATGTTAAATTATGAACCAATTTTTCTCAATTCGAAAGAATCACATTATTTTAAATCTGTTTCATTCAAGTTGAGATATGGGCTTCCTAATTTATTTCTTGATTCAATTCGCACTTCCCTTCCAATTCGCACGATCTTCGACAACATCTGTATGACTATTTATAGATGTGCCTTATTATATTATTAATATATAACACGCGTAACATGTACGTAAACAAAACAAGGCCACACAACAAAACAGTTTGTCCGCGAACCCGGCCCGTGACCTCACCTCAACATTGACGCGCGCGGAATACAGATAAATGTTGTATAACATGAGTAATAATCAGGAGTTACGTCTGTATGGTCTCGCACAATGCTTATTTTGAAGTTTTACGCTTTCTTTGTGAGAAAAATACTTATAAAAATACTCTCCCACCGGTTCCGTATAAAATTACTAATGTGTGATTCCCTTGACAGTGTCGAAATATACGTTTTTTTGCGACATAAATAGTCGTATCTTTTTTTACGATAAAGAAAGAAGACATTTTCTACACAAAACACATACAGAGACAAAGGGAATCAACATACTATACAATTGACACATATTGCGTGCCTAAGTGTGGTCATGATTAAGAACCGCGAATCGGTTCGAAACATGTTGAGCGATATTCCCGTCTTCATTATATTTTAAATATATAATCTTTTCTTTTCTTTTCTTTTCTTTTCTTTTCTTTTCTTTTCTTTTCTTTTTGTAATTAAGTAAATTAACATAGATTGTAAGCCATACTAACAAACTATGGATTTTATAGGGTCCGAAATAAACAATTTTTATTTTATTATTTTATTTAATGTAATAAGTAATAACGTAACGTACGTCGTTAACGTTGTATGTTAACTTTGAAGTTCGATTTTTTTACAGCTCCAAGGAACAGAGCGGAAAATCGCTGACGCGCTACGGCGTAGCACACGTAGCGATGCGTGGCCTCCAATGGGTTAAACACAAAAATGGCGTTACGTATGTCGCCCATCGCATTCACTGCCCGACTAGCGGGCGCTCTGTTCGTACACGGCTTCCGCTATTTAGCGGGAAAACCACGGCATTGGCTACGAGCGTAGCGCTACGAAATTGTCGGCATTGAATGTGCTATCCATGACCAAGTCCTAAGAGTCAAGTTAATTGTTCGAAACTTTAACAAACCATACTTACTTATACTTTCACAATTTTCAGAAAACCAGAATGAATTCTAAAAATGCGTGACTCTATGAAGGCTGAGCAATTTAAAAAAAAACTGTAAATGAACTTTTTTTCAGATTTCGATTTTTTTTGGGTTTTTCTTACTCAGAATCGTTGATACTATCGATCCTCATACAAGAAAAAAAGTGTCCCAGATTTTACTATGTAAGTTTTATTTTCCAGTGCGTCACGACCATATAAATAAAAAAAGACTGCATACAAAAATGTGACGATCTGGAATGGAATATTTTGGACACTTTTTTCGTGTACGAGGATCGATAGTATCAACGATTTTGAGTAAGAAAAACCAAAAAAAACGAAATCGATTAGGGTAAATGAGAGCCACAGGGCTCCAAGAGCGAGGGAATGTTTAAGCTGGAGAGTACACTTGACTTGTCTGACTGCACTAAATCAACACATGAACAAGGTCTTTAAAGAATCAAGTTAACAATAGGCTTGTGACCTATGACTTTTTTACGATGCCATTCGAGCCAGTTGTTGAAGAGAAACAAATGTTTGTATGGGTGCAACTACAATTAAAGAACATAAATACCCAAGAGTCACAGACGGACCTCGCTGGCGGCAGCCGAAAAGCTTCATACTGATTGACTTAAATTGCTGTTTCGGTTGCGAAATACTGCGTTTAGGTCCATAGTTGTCATACAATTTTGTTTCTATAAAAGCGTAAGGATTCTATTGGCAGCTTTAAATTTACTCTTGGACAATATAAAAATAGCATATTTTTCTTAACTTTCAAGGTGCATATCTTCTTATGATTTAAATTATATTGTGTAATTTAATTTAATTACGATCATTTGGTGGTTTATTATTATTATTTGTATTAACATAGATCTCTAACATAGTTCTTAAGGTTTGCTGTACTAACAACATATGGATCGCTAATGGTCTGAAATAAACGATTTTTATTTTTATTTTATTTTTTATTATCCATTTAGCAACACTACGTTATCAATTTTAACATGAGTTCACTATCCTATTGTCCAAAACTTCGACAAACCATATTTACTTTCAAAATTTTCAGAAACTTAGACCTAATTCTAAAATATGTCATTCCATGGCATTGAAAAGAACCTGCAATGAACACACAAGTTATCGGGCACCCTTTCATATCCTTCTTCAAGGCGATTTCCGGTCGCTTGTGTGTCTAGGTCGCGGATAAAATGCTAAAATACTTGTTACACGTCGTACATGCGTGACATATTGAGTGTAGACTTGTACACTCAGCGTCAAATACTGTGTAGCAGTCAAAGTGGGCAAATAGTTCGGTACACCATACTAAATATATGGCGTTTGACTACTTTGGTTGCTACAAAGTATTTGACGCTGAGTGTACAGGCGGGCCATGGAATTGGGTACTTTTCTGGGTAGAAACCATATACTTAATTCTATTTTGTCCGTCAGCTAGATTAGCAAAAAATATTGGATTATGTATTTTTTTGTTTGTCAATTCACCAAAAAATTACGAACATAAAGTTCCGCTTGACGTCACATTATGCTAAAAAGTGTACCATAATATGACGTTATCATTTTTTGTTTAGGGTCAATTTTCAAACGGGCTGTTTTTGCTGTCACACGGCTATAATTTCAAATCAGTTTAATATAGAGTATTGAAACATATATATTTCCATTCTGTGTATTATAAAGTACTTAAAATATATATTACAATACCTTAAATATTAATTGATTAAGAAAAAAAAATGTTTGAAATCATAAAACAGCGAAATTTACCGCTTTTTCGCGTGTCACACTTGCGGTTTTGCTCAAACAAAAATTCATAACTATGTACTACAGCATCGTACAAATGTATAACTTGTACTGTAATAAAGAACATTTATTAGCGTATTAATTAAAGTATTTTAAATAATTAATGCATGAGTAATTAACACTAGTGAAGCATTTTAATAGTTGTCCCACGGCCGACCCATTTATTAGGACTCAAGCTTAAGACCCTTAAAATCTGTTTTTTTCTATTAGCCCACCGTTACATTTACTTAACTATACGATAACGAGTTAGTTGGGCTTCAATCGCCAATGGAATGGATGCAGTGCCGGTATTTCTTACAGAAGAAACAGGTCAATCTTTATAACGATGTAATTTGGTACGGCTATCACGACATTTGTATGGGCGTTTATTTATTCATATACGATTGAAATAAAAATGTGTCTTTCATAATAATAGTTAGCAATATGGGGTAAGAGTTTCGTGTTTGGCTAATTAATGAATTCAATTAATATTGTACGAAAGACCGGCAAAAAACGTTAATGTCGACATTTGTATGGCGACATTTGTACGGCTATTTTGTCCATACAAATGTCGAATGTGGCATACAAATGTCGATTCAAAACAAAATCAAAATAAAACACGAAATATCGTTTCCATGCCCATTCATATCAATTTTTTTGATTACTTTTATTATTGTACTTATTTTGGGAGATATTGTACGATATCTAGATTACTGCGTTTGATGCATGGGTTGATGCAATATTTTGTGGAAATGATTATGTACCGAAGGCCCTTAAAACCTTGCTGCTTTACCAAATTGAGTTTTAAAATTTGATGGGGCTACTGAAAACTTCTGTTGTTTTCAGTAGCTCAACAGGTCATGCCTATTTGGTGCAAAGTTGCAAACAGCTTAAGGTAATCCATATAGAGCAGATGAGAAATGACCTCACCCCCTCACCTCGGAGACGAAGCTGGCAACCTAGCCCTGAATCCTTCAGCAGGGTGCTGAGCGGATTCAGCGCTAGGCAGAACCACAGAGGACCAGGCTGTTACCCTGGATGGTCCCTTGCTCAATTCTGATAGAGTCCTGCGGGCCAGAAGGCCGTCTCCTCCTCACGGTTGACGAAGGATTGTGGTCCACTGTCCGATACAAGCGCCTAAGAATGATCTCAGAACTGCTACAATTTTATATATACAGCTTTAAGATCCTCCCCAGCCATGAATGAGGTACTCTTGGAGGCACTGAATCATAGGCCTTCTTGTAGTCAATCCAGGCGGCCGAGAAGGCCCCTTTGTTCCGCCGGACTCGTTGGCAAATGGTCATGTCTATGAGGAGGAGCTCTTGAGTACCACAAGACCCAACCCTACATCCATTTTGAGCAGAGGCCAACCGTAAACCGGAGATACTATATTATTCGCCGATAAACGTAATGTTTTGCGAAAATTAAACAAATGTAAATCGTACCATACTTTTTTCTGAATAAATAATTAAAAAATATATATAATAAAGACGGGTCACTCACGTACTATATCTAAATAGTGAGTTTTTTTAGTATTTATACAAATCTTACTAGCTTTTTCAATATTTTTCTGGCAAAATCGACATTTTGATGGCAATTGCCGACATTTGTATGCCGCTATCGACTTTTGTATGGCAGAACCGACATTTTTATGGCACTAAATCGACTTTTGTATGGCGCTGTCGACATTTGTATGGCGCTGACGACATTTGTATGGCACGGTTTTTTTAAAGCATCTATATCTAGCTAACCATTAGAAGCAGAGTGGTGCCTCATGCACCATATTTTTTCTTTTTAGAAAGCCTACCTGACGTTGTCGGTAAGAATCAAATATTCCAAAAAAAATAAAAAGCCATACAAATGTCGAAAAAACGTACTCTTCAAAAATTGACCCTTTAATTGACAAACAAAAAAATACATAATCCAATATTTTTTGATAATCTGACGGACTAAATATATTTTTTTAGGAAAGTAGCCAATTAAATACAGATTAAGTGCGAAAAGTTGTTCCCAGTCAAAGTCTTTATAACATTGCCTTAAGGGAGGACTTCATTACTGAATAAACGTTGTATTTATTATTGAACAAGGGAGCGACGCGAACGCAGTTCTCTGTTCTGCGTGGGACAAAAAAAAATCGTTTGTCCAGCTGTTGTCCTCTACAAATGGAATTTTGTAAGCAGGTCCAACAACTACACGTGGTGGGCCCTGTAACAGGAGCAAATAATTAAAAGAGTACACGTCAACGTATTTAGAAGAAAGAAAATTAAAAAAAAAACATTTTTTTTTTCAATTAAAACCACATGGAAATTGCTCACAAGCTTAATAATCTACCGTTAAATTTTTTGCTCCTGTTACAGGGCCTACCCTGTATACTTAGGTAGACTTTTTCATGTCTATTCAGTTTTTCTAAATTAAAAAGTTCAAAAAACCGTATCCCGACTACGGAAAACTGACTGAAAATACTGTTATTTTTTTATACAAAAGGTACCTAAGCCTATGTCACCCGGAGCATAATTTCGAATCGATTGATACCTCAATTTTCAAAATCGGTTCAGTATCTTAAACGCTACGGTGGAAAATAAAGACAGCTAAAAACATAAGTATATACTTACATTAATTTGTGTTGTTTATATCGAAACATTCAAAGTTCCAATCCAATTGGAAAAAAGATTTTTTTTTACAGTAAGAACTAGACAAAACTAGGCCTCCATACAAAAATAGCTGTCCCCAGCTATAGGCTCTAGCATAACCAAATTATCCACAAAACCCGCCGTTATCCAAAAAATTGGTTTTCCATATAACTCCACGTTCGCAATCGTAATTATTAGTAATAATTATCTTTTTAAACTCATGACAGACAGACATGTTCATCAAAAGTAAATTAACATTGCACAACTGACGATAATATTTATAAATAACTTGCCAATGATTCAACAAAAACATCGCAAGTCTTCACAGAAGGCTGACATCCACTCCTCTTATGGCTACTAAGTAACTTGAATGAAACACACCAAATCCGGAAAGTAAACACACGTTGCATGAAAATATCATATATTCAATTATTTTTTATTCTATTTTCAACCGTATACTATATTTTTACGGTTGATTTTTGAATGCTGATTTTTGATGGTTTGATCAAATACATGCCTCAACCATGGATGCATCAGGGCAAAATGTACGAGCAAAAGTACACTTTATCCTGATCAATTATGGTTGATATTTCTTTGTACTTACCTATCATAATTATGCATCAGTGAATATGTGACCAAGCTAAATTGAACTTTAATACAGGTTCTTATGGTTTATATTACTGTAGCTGAAATATAAGAGATACATTGCTGACCCAATGCCGACAACGGAAGGAAGTAAGGTCAGACGATTACTTGCTATCATTATTAATTAAATGTATTGAACTTTGAAAACCGAAGTAATTAAGCGGTATTATTGTGAAGGAGGAAATTTTTGCAAAGGTTCGTGATAATTAAGATTAATAAGTTTTCTTGAACTTTCGTCGAAGGTTAATCGATCATTAACTTCCGAAAAGGGAATTTTCTCAACTCGTACCTAAAAAACCGGATCCGGAATATAACATTTTTTTTCAAGGCTACCGTATGCGGTCCCGTGCGTATTTTTGAAAATGTATCGCCATTAAGTAATTTACACTTTGACGATTTTCATTCGAATCCATATCCTTACTTATCTATACTAATATTATAAAGAGAAAAACTCTGTGAGATTATATAGCTTTGTAAGTTTGTATGTAATAGGTAATCTCCAGAACCGTCTATCTGATTTCAAAAATTCTTTCACCTGCGTGTAGAATGGTCTTTCTGGATGGTTATAGGTTATATTTTCTTTTTATGCTATTGTAGTACTAATTGCTTGACGGTTAAATCCTAGAAAGGCTTGCATGGGTTTGAAAGACTGCGGTTCGTGGAACCAATTTCATCCTTTTGAGGGATGATTTCCGGGATAAAAAGTACTCTATACTCCAAATTTCATTAAAGTACAGGTTAAAGTTTTCGAGTAAAATATGGACAGACAGACATGGGAAACTATAAGGGTTCCGTTTTTGCCATTTTCGCTACGGGACCCTCAAAAGGAGTCAGGGGCGGCTCTACCTTTACCCGGGCGCACGGTCGTAAAGGGCGCCCGAGCGCCATTTGACCGGGCGCCACTCGCGGCTAGCGCGCGCTAGGGGAAGGGGGGGGGATGCTAGAGGGCGCTAGAGTAATGATTGCACCCGGGCGCTCCATGGTCTAGAGAGGCCTCTGAAAGGAATCTAGCTCGTCCTGCCATCACCAACGAGGTCTGCCGCGTCTCCGATCGAGTTGTCTAAGTCAAAGTCAAAGTCAAAGTGATTTAGTCTTCAATTTAGGCATATTACATGCACCTATGAATGTCGATAAACCACCACCGGTTCGGAAAGTAAACCTCTGCCTCGAGAAGAACCTATTGCAGGAATTAAATTTCTCTTTTTAATTATACGCTATTAAATATTAGTTATGATTAGCAATGTACAAGTTGCAGAACATTCTCAGAATATCAGGAAAGTTCTCGGAAATTTCCGGAAACTTACATGAGAATTTAAAAATAAGTTTCCTTTAGGAAGATTCTGCTGGGATTTTTTAACGGATGGTATCATTAATTGTATGTCATAATCTATTATTCTCTAATCAGGCAAATTAAACAGCTGATAATGAATGTATCCAGAGAGTTTTTGACGTGTTTTGAGTGTTTATAAAATTTAAGTTCAGAGAACTTTCCTTATTGGAATTTTCGCAACTTTGGAAACTTCTTTCTCAGAACTTATATTTTATGTCAAAAACTCTCTGGATGCATACATTATAAGCTGTTTAATTTGCCTGCTTAAAGTATAATAGATTATACATGTAAATAATGATATATCCATGAAAATTTCCGAAAAGAAACTTCAAAAAAAAACTTATTTTTAAATTGTCATGTAAGTTTCCGGAAATTTCCGAGAACTTTCCTGATATTTTGAGAATGTTCTGCAACTTGTACATTGCTATGAAGAACCCAATAAAAATAGCATTAAGTACTCTACTTCTTATCGTTGTTGTATTGATTGACGTCCAATTAGGCTTAAACACCTGTCACACTGATAGATAAAGTTGTTTTTAAGCTATCAAAACTAATTTAATATAATATCAATATCTTATCACCTGATTCGAAGTCCAAAATGCCATATGTTTCATATGTAATCAACGTCACTTAATACCTTTCTACCGCTTCTTTCCGTTTCGGTAAGTACTCGTACCGAAACCGTGCCAAGGTCCCGAGATGAATGGTTGAGGTCCAGATTGTTCGAGCTTTTGGATTCTCGAAGGTTCGGAGCCTTTTAAAGGAGCTTTTGAGTTCGTTGATTAATTTGGTCATAGATTGATTCGTCCGACAGATGTACAGTAAACGAATTTGATTCCTAGGCCACTGTAGAACCTATTCACAGTAAACGTCAAAGTGACTTCTATGGCTAATCTATCTATCTATCTATACATATAATAAAGCTGAAGAGGGTCGAAAGTCTGTACATGGAAGATAAACGAAAAAAAATTGGCTGGGGATACTTAGAATTGATAACAGAACACGTTCCAACAGTTTTTAGAATTTTTGTCTGTTTATCTGTTTGTCTGTTTATTTGACAGAGCATCACGTGAAAACGGCTAAACGGATTTTGATCCAAACTTTACTAATCTGTCGAGAGAATCCCCGGCCAGGTTTAAAGTTATAAAAATCTTACAGATTAGGATTCAAAGGGGGTAGAAAATGGGGTTGAACTTTGTATGAGAACTCCTTGTATGCACGAGCTACAGACTTGAAAATTGCTAACCATAAACTTGACTGGAAAGTAAAGACGACCCCATTCAAACTTTTCGCAATGTATAGATAAAACGTGAAAAATATGGGATGAAAATAGGTTCTGAGGCGACTAGAAACTATATAATGTTGAAAGAGCGAGGTTATAACAGTATCATTACCATGGTAACATGTCGTCAAGATATTCGAAAATTCATCGTGTTCTTAGAACTGATAGTTAGTCCAGTGGTTTGACCCATAGCTTACGGAGTCGGTGTCCCCGAGATCAAACCCAGCGACTGGAATGCACTTTTTGTAGTTTTAATTTTTTTGTGATACATTTTCAGGAACGCAGAGAAGCTTAGTGAATAGAGGATTTTGATGCAACTTTTACTTAATCGGTCGAAAAAATCCCCGGCCAGGTCATAGGCTGTATAAATGATAAATATTAGTTCAAAGGGGGTAAAAAATGGGGCTATACTTTGTATGGGAACTCCTCAAATCCATGAGCTAAAGACTTGAAAATTGATGAGCATACACTTGACTGGAAAGTAAAAAGAACTCCATTCAAACATTATAAAAAATATAGATAAAATGTGTAAAAACACGGGATGAAAAAGAGTGCTACATGGCTAAAGACTATATATAATAACCAAAAATGGTTGAATATCTCAACCGATAGTAGCTGTTAGACCAATTTATAACCTCGGGTCGCGTGAGTCATTAAGAGAATTTTTCAAGGAAACAGATATTCTAACACTGCCGTCGCTATACGTATTTGAAATAATAATGTATGTTAGGAAGAATTTATACAACTACCCAACAAACACTGATAGGCCCAAGGTTACCAGAAGCGCAGGGAAGCTCAAAACAACTTTTTACAGGCTAGTAAAAGCGAAAAAGTCGTTCTTGGGAAATTGTATAAAATTCTACAATAAACTTCCAAAACACATTACCGAACTTACTGACTCTAAATTCAAATCTGTCGTAAAACGGACACTCATTGCAAAAGCATATTATAAGATAAACGACTACATCATGGATAGGGATATTTGGCAGCGATAAAATCCTGCACTAAAAACCTGTCGTAAAATAAATAGGCTTTCTACTGTAGCAATGTAATTTTAAAATTTGCTGAGAAAAGATACTGCTATGATATATTGTATACTGTTTTGAAAAAATGACACCTCGCCGAGTTTATTACGCCGGTTCTTCTCGAGGCAGAGGTTTACTTTCCGAACCGGTGGTAGTTTATCGACATTCATAGGTGCATGTAATATGCCTAAATTGAAGAATAAATCACTTTGACTTTGACTTTGACTTTGACTTTAGACATAAGAAACCTAATTATTTTGAAAACTCAGTCGCTGACAACGCCGCTGTTGGTTTTGATATTGAAATCCAGAAACCTTGATCTCCGTCTTCCTATATAATTGCTATGAATTCAGAGGTCATCTAAAGATGTATGATAGGTTAAGTTTAATACTTACGTCGAATTAGCATAGTTCACCAACGTCAAGAGATGTGGGTATAAAATTTGGACACAACGGCATTCCGCGGAGAATTAAGTAGGTACCAATTTTTTTATGTATAAAACTTCAGCGTGCGTGACATTCAGAAATATTGATGTTATGAATACTCGGGTATAGTGAGCGTCCGCATGAGAGCGCTCTCTGAAGCGATGTATTGGGCCTTTCATTCATACGAAAAGCTTGGCCTTCGGGCTCGCTTGCCTCGCCACTCACCTTCGGGACTTTTGAACTCAGATTTCGCTTTCAAGACACTTGGAGATAGTGTTCGTCAGTCCTCGGGCTCGCATAGGAAGCGCTCTCTAAAACGGTTCTTTGGGCCTATCATTCCAAAAAAAAGCTCGGCCTTTGGTCTCGCTTGCCTTGCCGCACTACTTCTGTCTTCTCTTGCTCGGGACTTTGGTCTCCGGTTTCGCTTGCAAGACACCTGGGGTTAGTTAGTGTCCGTGAAGGCTCGCCCTCGGGCCTTCGGCCCTCGGGCTCGCATTGAGAGCGCTCTCTGAAGGGTTGGTTTGGGCCTTTCATTCCTACGAAACGCTCGCTCTCGGGCCTTCGGCCCTCGGGCTCGCATAGAGAGCGCTCTCTGAAGGGTTGGTTTGGGCCTTTCATTCATACGAAAAGCTCGGCCTTCGGGCTCGCTTGCCTCACCCCTCACCTTTGGGACTTAAGACACCTGTGGATAGTAAGTATCCATGGAGTCTCGCCCTCGGGCCTTCGATGCTCTGGCTCGCATATGGAGCGCTATCTATAAGGGTACGTTGGGCTTTTCATTCCTACGAAAAGCTCAGCCTTTGGCCTTCGCTTGCCTCCCCGTTTACCTTCGGGACTTTGGCTCTCAGGGGTAGTTTGACAAGACACCCGGAGATATAGAGTATCTTTGGGGTCTCGCCCTCGGGCCATTTTATTCAATTATGAAATCTTATATTTAAATTCCGGTTTTGGTAATTTTTCTTCTACTATAAGTACTTAGGTACTTCGTTTGCAATAAAGATTAAGTAAATCAATATCACTAAATATTATTGACGACAAAGTTTATGAGGATTTGAACTGTTACACGCATAATTTATAGAAATGAAATCGTAATAATCTAATGTATCAGTGTAGTAGGTATCGTATGGTGAAACATAAGAATATCATGTCATCCATAATTTATACGCGTACGAAGTCGCGGGCAGAAGCTAGTACATAAATATATAGCAGGGTGTCAATAAGACAGGGTTCTAGAGTGGCCTAGGATTCAAATTGGATGATCGTACAATCACCAGGCCCCTATTTCACCAAATCGGCAATTGGGAATGGATGAAAATTTTAGAAATGCCTGATTATTTTTTTGATGATAGGAATAACCTTCCTTAGCACCAGAACAAAGTTTCAGATTTTTCAGCTGCGTCAATTATTTTTGAAAAATATAAACAGTTTCCTCACTTCCGTTTTGGGTTTAGGACGGCGAATAAGACACTTTCCTTGATCTGTCTCATATTACAAAAAAAATATTTCATCCGTATGAGACACACAGATTGTAGGAGACGGGTGCAGGCACAGGTCGAGAGGAGGCGAAATATTATTACTATTAATTCTAAGACTTGTCCGTCCGTCTGTCTGTCTGTCTGCCTGTCTGTCTGTCCGTCTGTCACCAGGCTGTATCTCATGAACCGTGATAGATAGACAGTTGAAATTTTCGCAGATGATGTATTTCTGTTGCCGCTATAACAACAAATACTAAAAAACTGAATAAAATAAATATTTAAGGGGGCTATACAACAAACGTGATTTTTTTGCTCGTTTTTAGGGTTCCGGTACCTCAAAAGGAAAAAACGGAACCCTTATATTATAGGATCACTCGGTTGTCTGTCTGTCCGTCTGTCACAGCCGATTTGCTCCGAAACTATGGACCGATTGAGTTGAAATTTGGTACACATATGTAAATTGGTGACCCAAAGATGGACGCGTAAAGTAAATTAATGAATTCTGAACAAGGGGGCCACTTTTGGGGGTTAAACTGGAAAATTTAAAAAAAATGTTTCGCAATTTTTTATTATTTGTATTGTGTGACATATCAAATGAAAGAGGTTGTTGTAAGCATCTCAGATATTTTTTTTAATAATTTGAGCAACAACAGATTTGAAGTAATTTAGGAAAAAAGACGAAAATTGACCATTCCTCCCCCCTTATCTCCGAAACTACTGGGATTAAAATTCTGAAAAAAATATGGAAAATAGTTCCTTGCCTAAAAATTACAGGAAAACCTATAAGAAGTTTGAGTATTCAAAAACACTTATGAAATATAGATTTTATACGGAACCCTCACCGCGCGAGTTGAACTCGCACTTGTCCGGTTTTTATAGATAATGGTACGGAACCTTAAGGTAAAGTGCTTGAGTAGGTACATGGACATGCGTGTATCGCTCGTTAGTTGTAAGGTAACTGAACGGGGTTGGCCGCTAGCCGATATATACATATAGGTATATGCATGCGCTCGCGCACACGTTTATTCAACACATTTTACAGGTTTAGGTTTTCAGGTGCGGTTGTATAGCGTCGTCTACACAGATTAAACTTTACCACCGGTCGTTTGGTTGGGCATTTCGGTGAAGGAAAACATGGTGAGGTAGATAAATTTCAAATTTATATTAATTTAATTAAAGCTGGCTAAGCATCATCGTCCTTCTATGAACGTTATTCCCGGTAGT
The DNA here is from genome assembly GCA_932294315.1 of Epinotia nisella. Taxonomy (NCBI): domain Eukaryota; kingdom Metazoa; phylum Arthropoda; class Insecta; order Lepidoptera; family Tortricidae; genus Epinotia; species Epinotia nisella. Next base: position 2,405,459 of record OW028675.1, on the reverse strand, counting down.
GGCCTAAACGAGCGGCTTTGGCATAGGCACTAGTTTTACGCTATCGTTTGAGGTTATGCGCAAGAGAACCAATAAATAAATAGCAATAAATAATAGTTATATTTTTTGGTAGCTACTTATTCCTAAATTGTATTTAGATTAAGTAAGTAGGTTATAAGGCGTTGAAAATAACGTTGAAAATTTGAGTCAGTCAGGAATAAGCGACACAGCTTAATTGAATACCAATCATCATCATCATATCAGCCGAAAGACGTCCACTGCAGGACATAGGCCTCCCCCAAAGAGTGCCACAATGACCGGTCCCGCGCCACCCGCATCCAGCGGACTCCAGCGACCTTTATCAGTCCACCTTGTGTTGCCCACCCACGCCGCGCCTTCCGGTACGTGGTCGCCACTAGAGAACCTTTCCGCCCCAACGGCCATCGGTTCTACGTGCAACGTGCCCCGCCCACTGCCACTATTGGATTGAATTGAATACCAATATTATTGTATAAAAATGACACCGGTATAAGGTCACACGAGCAGGCGTCAATAGGTTACAGTGCCGGCTTACCATCAGGCAGTCCGTGTGCTTGTTTGCCACCGACGTAGTATTAAAAAAAAAACTCGAACGCAGCCAATTAGCGTTACACAAATGTTGCAACGGTAAACGACGAGATAAATGTTTGTTTCCGAGTCTTGGATGTTTTCTATGTATTTAAGTATTTATATCTATTATATATATCGTCGTCTAGTACCTATAACACAAGCCTTATTGAGCTTACTATAGGCCTAGTTCGATTTGTGTAAGAATGTCCCCTAATATTTATTTATTATTATTTTAAATGTTAATCCTAACCTTTATATTACACAACCAACAGCAAACAAGTACGTCGGAAGTTCCGACTGAACCCTAAAAGCGACCTGACATGTCACTCACGCGCATTCGCGATACTTTCAATGCCGAAATATAATAAGGTCATGACCACACCACATGCAGGTACTTACGAGGTAAGAACTACGGGTCGTAAGCCACGAGATGTAGCGGTGAACTTACATTGTATGTTGGTATTGGATTAAGTTAACCCTTTTTCAGGCAGAGGCATTATATAACTTCAATGGCTCACCAAAGCGAGTCGAGTTGACTAAGCCTCCGACACGAGAGGTCACCCACACGTCCGATAAACCATAATTATAATTGTGTGTCAAATATGAACGCAATATAGTACAAATACCTATAGGTACTGTTTTTTGCACATCTCAAACGAACCAGTTACAAAGATAAATAAAAACAATAACATGTAGCACGTAACTTGTATAATGTAAATGATTAAGACTAGCAGCGGAAAGTGATATTCAAACTGTTGGCCTGAAAAAGGGTTCTGAGAAAGCAGAGCTATGACGTCACATTAATTAGCTTCTCGCGCGGCTCCGCCCGCGTACATTGCATTGTACAGTCGCCATCAGATATATCGGAGCGGCCAAAGTGCTCACAAATATCTGAACACGTCTCTAATGCCTCGACAATAGAGACGTGTTCAGATATTTGTGAGCGCTTTGGCCGCTCCGATATATCTGATGGCGACTGTACGAAAGTAAACACGCAGGAAATAAAATAGGTTATGTCCATCCAGAAAGTACAATATACGTGAAAGCAATTTTGTAATCGGATAAGTAGTTCCTGATATTAACCTCTACATACATACTTACAAATCTACAATCTCACAGATATCCTCTTTATAATATTGGTATAGATTAAAATGCCAAAATTAGGCTTCACTAAAGTGTCATGCTTTGATTTTCAACTGTGTATGTGTGTATAATCCTCCGCTCTAAGCGTGTATCTTAAACCGAATGTATTTTAATACTTAATACCAACACGGAGCCGTATCGGCCAGAAAACATCGTGCATGAGCAATCAACCTTACATTTTTAATAATTTATGGTTATAGATAACCGCTTCGCTATTAAACGTTTTGAAAATCACCCTATCATAACTGATAACCGGAATGTTAGCCAACCTGCGCATTAAAGGCACTTAGTATTGTGAAGTTATTGTTAAGCTGCGTACGAATTTGAGCGGCTCAGCCTGAGGCATGCTCGCCCCGAGATGCTTCGAGCTGCTCGCGCGCCAAATAGATCCACATAAACATGCGCGGGTGAGGCAGCGGGCTCGTGTGAGCCGACATTCAAAATGGCGTCGACACGATGACAGCTGATTGATTTCGGGACCCGTAATACCTTTTGCTTTTCATGTAGTTGTATCAATAATCGTTCCAAATTTACTAAAGCTGCGTACGAATTTGAGCGGCTCAGCCTGAGGCATGCTCGCCCCGCGCGGCGAGCTGCTCGCGCGCCAAATAGTTCCACATAAACATGCGCGGGTGAGGCAGCGTACTCGCGGCGAGCCGACATTCAAAATGGCGTCGACACGATGACAGCTGATTGATTTCGGGACCCACAACACCTTTTGATTTTCATGTATTTGCATCAATAATTGTTCCAAATTTACCAACAAACTATTACACAGACACACGCACGGCTCAGCCACTTGCTCAAATTCGTACGCGTTTTGCGCACAAATATGTTCGATCTTGTCGCTCTGTCCGCGGCACGCTCAGATACACGTCCAAGTTACGCGAAGCACGCACACTGAGGCGCCTTTGAGCACGGTCAAGAGATCGCCAATGGCCGGCTCGCCGCACGCTGCTCGCGGGTTGCTCGCGCACAGCGCGTGAGCGCGTACGAATTTGAGCAAAATAGGCGAGCCGTGCGTGCCTCAATCCGAGGCTGCTCTAATTCGTACGCACCTAAACAAACGATTACAAACGCACGGCTCAGCCACTTGCTCAAATTCATACGCGCCTAGCGCACAAACAAGTTCGATCTTTACTTGTCGCTCTGTCCGCGGTATGCTCAGACACACGTCCAAGTTACGCGAGGCACGCACGCTGAGGCGTCTTTGAGCACGGGCAGGGCAATACAGTCGTCAATAAAAGCTTGTACCAAAAATACAATTTTTGGCAGAAACTATTAGGACAGTGGCAAACAAGAATACGGTCTCACCGGTGCAAGCAGACACCATAGCTCTTGTGACTCCAGAAAAATTTGCAGGCGCGCTGCCGACCCTCCATTGATTCGAGGATTTATTTTGTCGACCTAGAGACGAAAGCGGGTCTCTCACTCTCAACCCTGCTTATGCTCCAAAAAGTACACTAGAATGCATATAGACTTAAGCACTGAAGACTGATACTGCTCTCAAGCAGACAATCCACCGTAATCAAAAACTAACATTAGAGAAGTCCTGTGGGTTTTAAAAATCTTGACGTGAAATAATTTTCCGAAAAACAAAGTTTAAACCGACTTCAGTTCAGTGCTCCGTCAAGCCAAAATAGCCAAATGAATTATTTCCAAATATCCATTCCAGTTAACCACATGAACAGAGAAAAAAAAATCACCGTATGTGGGCCGATAATATTTAAGTAAGGAGTTCCGTCGATTCCTTAAGGATCTAAGAATCACCTTTGGCACTTCATTAGTAGTCATTTCAAAATCTGAGACGTACTTTTATAATTTTAAGTACGTCATTGAAGAGTTCCATGTGTCATCTGTGGTCTTCATCATCAGTTCCTTCATCAAATTCGTAATTTCCGGGCGTAAATAGACGAGTTATAATAGAAAATACCAAAAATACTACATGCGTGCCGCGTGCCTAATATATGTATTTGAGGAGTTCCCCAAATTCCGCATAGTTCCCAAGATCCAAGTGATCCAACTGGAGTTTTGATAACAATGGGACCAACCTGGAAGCATTTAAGTCTATATTATCAATTGTAAAAAAAATATTGTACGAATCGGTTCATAAACGAATGTCTTTTAGGAATACAGCTTGAGGTAAAACACATAAAAAAAGATGATTAAGAAAATACCACCGAATTGGTAACTTCCATTTTTTCAAGTCGTTTAAAAAGTGAATTTACCACGATACCGTGAGAAAACTAAGTTCCTAAAATAATTAAAGGGATAGCAGAAAACAGAAAAAAATTGATTTAAGACCAAATTATACATAATTAAGTACATACTATAATAAAATTACTTGTCAAATTACTTAGGAATTAAAATATAATATAGTCAAGCAACACTAGGCGATTTAAACTACTTCAATGACTTACAACATGCTTGCGCTGCCCTGCTAGCATAACTTGACTCCTGACTCTACTCGCGCGCGAGATAGACTGTCCGTCACTTTCTGATTAATGCTGTCAAAAAGTGACAGATAGTCTATCACGCGCGCGAGCTGTTATAGAATTTAGAAAAAGATGCTCTAATGAATAGTCGCGAATAGTTTTGCCATGCGAACTGTTGACCTCCACTGCTCGTCTACTAAATCATCGAATTGGCAGGTACTAATTGAAAACATGATGATTTCTGTTTTTATTTATTGATACTCAATATGAATGCTTTTTTTCTTTGAAATCGACGCGCTTTAGGAAATGTTAAACGATTAATTTTATTTGGCATTTAAATAAAATGGACGGATCAATTATATTTTAGAAAATAATATGCTCAGAAATGTATTTCCTCCAACTTCCATGTATAATATAACTTCCTCATTCTTAATCGTCAACAATATTTCACGAATCCTGTAATATTTTGAATTTTTCATGATTCATGATGATTAAAAGAGCAAAAAAAAAAACTATTATAGAAAACAACCACTGGCAATATTACCGGGCACTTTATTTCGATTCCGGAAATTTCAATTAATAAAAACATGGTCAATTGGCTACTTTGCGAAAACAAAATATTTTTCACGCCACTGCTCGGAAATGTGGCAAAAGATGGTCAGAATTCAGGCGTCAAAGCTGGGGTTAGTTGGACGTCGCACGAACAGGCCCTCTATGACTTCAAACTGTCCAACAATGTTATTGTTGGACAGTTTGAACAGCGATCGACCAATCACATGGCCCCGCGCGCTCGCGCCGGCGTGCGCTGCCTGTGCAGCTCCTCCCTCCGCCGGGCGCGAGGCAAGCGAGCCTGTTTAATATTATGATCTTTAATTTTGATTTAAAATTATAATTATTTGCAATTTCCTTGCAGTAGGCGTGAAAAGCACTATGTTAAGCCTCGGCCGAAAGTGCAATAGCTGGACTCGTACTTTCGAGGGCCTCCGCTATGCGTCGGCCCTCGAACTAACTCGTCCATCTATTGCTTACTTTCTAGCCTCTACAACAATGTACTATAGTCCGTCAGTTAGATTATCAAAAAATATTGGACACGTATTTTTTATTATGTCTATCAAAATAAAGTGATGTAAATATAGCCAGTTAAAGTTCCGCGTGACGGCACATTATAGTACACTTTTTAACATAATGTGACGTCACGCGGAACTTTAACGGGCTATATCTTCACCATTTTTTGTATGATTGATAAAATAAAACATACGTGTCCAATATGTTTTGATAATCTAACGGACGGACTAAATATAATTATATATTTTTTTTACCCAGGAAAGTACGCAATTGAACATGGAAACAACTTAAATGTCTCATGTGGGGCCAAAAGTATTTAACAAACTACCCGTTAATGTAAAATGGGCGGGTAACTCAATATTTTTAAGAAAATTTAAATCGTGGCTTCTCATCCACTCTTTATATGACATCAAAGATTTTTGTGGTTACCAATGTTACCATTTAATGTAATATTTATAATATTATTCATAAATGACCTAATGATTTATGACTTATGAACAGTAAATGATGTCTGTATGCAATTGTAGGCACATTTAAACATTTCCGGAAACAAGGCAATTGTTTCCGGAAATGTTTAAATGTTCCTGCACGGCTATCACAAGACGGCGCGCGAGCTCTCTCGATCAATCTCGCACTATCCGTCTCTCTCTTATTAGAAAACTTAGAAAGAGAGGTATAGTGCGAGAAAAATTGAGAGAGCTCGCGCGCCGTCTTGTGATAGCCGTGCTGGAAACACACAGCGCTAATCCAAATTGTTATTTTTACCCATAATACACACCTAAAGCTTAATTTATTTCTCAATTCCGAGGCTGCTGGCTGAGTCGATAAGACAATGTATCAGGTCGTGTCCACTGTGTTTTATCGATTCAGTAATTTATCACCGACAATTTCCGATCACCGAGGGTCAAGCGATGGTGTTGCCAATTTGTCAAACATACATTATCAAAGGTCATTACTTGTACTTACATTATTAATATTTTTATGTTGGTCATAACTTGTATTTATTGGCTTTTATGATTATTTTGCGTTTTTAAGCCGACGATGGATATCTGATCATCGCTTGTTCAACGTCGATAAGAAAAAAAAGCATGGCGTTTTCGATTGTCGACCCAGTCTACTTCAGTTTATGTCCGTCGAGACATTACAAGAGAATTAAACCCGGGCAGATAAATACACAGACAATAAAATGATGACACAGAAAATATGATGTACGTAAGGATGTAAATTGTACTCATAAGTCAAATCAAACAATCGTATAACCAAAATCATGCCATTAATAACCAATAAAACTAAATTTAACATGTAAACAAATAACCATAAAACGATGACTACATTTTTATTAAGTACAATAAAGCAAGTGAGAAACAATAAAAATAATCGTAAAGTTGTGTTTGTTTAACAAGGTTACGAAATTTCGAATAATAATATAGGTATCCGATCCGATCTGATAAAAGTAAGGTTATGCCAAACCCGCGGTTGACACACATGTGGTGTTCTGACCTTCGCTTTGTACTTGATACTTTTCTTCGAAATGTTCATTATTTTAATTTGCTTGGGAATACGCAAGGCGATTATAAAAAAAAACCTGAATGAATAATGTGGTTTCTCAATTCTCGGAGACAGACGTGCAATGATTTTTCTAACCACAAAATTACTCAACTTTAGTCAAATAAGTAGGGGGATGAGGTAAAGTAAAATAGACATTTGAAATTAGTTATTTACGATACAAGTGCAGAAAATAGAAAATTCGCAACGAGTGGCGATAAATTAAAACACGACCGAAGGGAGTGTTTTAAATCGACACGAATTGCGAATTACCTATTCGCACGTGTATCGTACAACGTTTTACAGTACATATGGCTCTTTAAAGTTTCAACATATGCACGGAAAGTGCTAATTTGCGCACTAGTGCGGGAAAGTAACACCATGTGTACTGTAAAATACATTTATTTACATTAATATGGCAGTAGTAGTAGGAACGATACCGTACCGTGTATGGAAAATGAAGAATTTAAATAAATATTTTTAATTTCCATAAAAAGGACGGATAAGAGTGGGGGCAAAAATTCAAAATCTAGTTAGTTAGGGCTTAAATTGCACATTCTAAAACAGTTTTTTTTAAACTACCTCCCTCCCCTCCTCCCCTATCACCGAAGTTAATCAAGAGAACAATTTGAAAGTAATATATAAGATAATATTCATGTAAATATTACCGGAAAACTATAACGAGACCTCTATCTAGCGTTTTTTTTTATTCTTCAAAAATCATTCGCTAAACAAGTTTGTAATTTAATACTCAAACCCTCGGTGCGCGAGTAAGACTCGCACTTGACCGGTTTTATCTATGCTAGTGACAAATTCCAGTCCCGCATTCACAACACAGCGCATTCCCGGGATCACAATAAACTTTAGTAATTGTAACTAATGACATTACAAAAGCCAAGGGCAATGCCACGACAACTCGTTGTCATCTCGCGTTCCTTCTACAATTATCTCGCAACAATTTATTCCGCAAACAGACGTTTTGCTGTAAATAGACATACGATTGTGAAGACGTGTCATAATTGCCTCTCCTTCCTGCTTCCTAGACATTATCGTGCAAATGATGGGCGATCGATAGCGTGCAAATTATGAAGGTGGACACACGATTATTCGCTAGTTTTAAAAAGTTAGGGACGTAACCATGGCAACGAGGGGACAAAGTTGATTGGCCCATTTTTGTGATGCTGTCTACTGCTATTCCTAGGAATAATGTTGCCGGAAATATTGCCGATCGCAGACACCCTTGAAACAATAAGTGAAAAACGTTTTTTCGCTTCTCATGCTCGTAAAGTTCGACTTTATGCTGGGTACAGGCGGCATGAAATCGCTTTTTATGTTCTCGAGTATAAAGTAAAATTCTCGTATAAAACAAAGGGAATCACGCCAACAGCCACGATTACTGTATACATTCATAGAATATATAACTTACTTTTTTATTTCATTTGCTTTCCATGACAGACCAAGGTCGTCGGGTCATCGACCTGCACGCAACTAAATTTCAAATAATAAACACGTTCATTTTATTCGTTTCTTATTTTTATCTATGATTATTATTCTTTTATTTCCTCACAATCGAAGTGAAAAGCATAGTGTAAAACACGTGCATAAAACTCATTTTATCGTGGGTCGTTTTATGCACTTGTTTTATAATCTACTATTTTAGCCTCCTGATGCTCGACCTACAATTTCTTTCAAAATGAATCACAACCTTAAAAAAGCATATACAATTGATATACCTACAAAGCAATACGCTTACCTCGCGCAGAGAATTTCTCTAGCAAGTCTAGCAATACAAAGAGGTAACGCGGCCAGTTTATTGGGGACTTTGCCGCAGGCAGACCTTTTGGATAGTGTATTATTTTTATAATTGGGTATGTACCTATGTTTTTTTCTTTCTTTATTTTTTTCTGTTTATGTTTGTTCATAAATAATAATATTTATACAATTGATAATTAATTGAAATTTATGTATAGTACCTAATTGGGTCGTTCTTCTTTTTTACCTACAATACATCGTCATTTTTCTGTTTTTTGCGTTTTTCAACTATTGATAATCATGGTTTTAATGTTTGATTTTAATAAACGTTGTATGTATCTTTTATTTGGACTAATTAATGATTCTTTCCGTGGCAATAATGTTTTTTTGTTTATGGTAGTTTTTCAGGTAATATTGTGACAGAGTGGCCGTTTTCAGCAGAGACCACATTTTGGATTACCACTCTGTCACGCGATTCTATGAAAAACAAACTTATAAAAAAATAACTGGATAGAGAAAGTGAAAGACTATTTAGTTCTAATAGATGAATAAAATGTATGGACGTACATTCAAACACTAAAACATTAATAACCAATACTCTAACTAATAACGTATGGTAAAATGAGGACAAGCAATTGTAGGTAAAAAAGAAGAATGACCCAATTACACTTAGGTTAAATAAAAATGTGTTTTTTTTTATTATCTCACTACAATGTATTCCGCAAACAGACGTTAAGCTATAAATAGACATAATTGTGAAGTAACGTGTCATAATACTCATAATTGCATCTCCTTCCTGCTTCCTAGACATGATTGTGCAAATAAGTGATGGGTGATGGCCGAGCTGGCCACGCGATTAATGGTATTTTATTTATATACTACTTTAAAATGTGATGCTGCCGGTATTTCCGTTCTGAGGACTGGTACCAGAAATATTGCCGAGGCCCTTTGAAAAAAAGTGAGACTTATCCTAAATTATTAAATAAATAAATAAATAAATATTTGCGGACAATCTTACACAAATCGACCTAGTCCCAAACTAGGCAAAGCTTGTACTATGGGTACTAGACGACGATAAACATACTTATATAGATAAATACATACTTAAATACATAGAAAACATCCATGACTCAGGAACAAATATTCGTGCTCATCACACAAATAAATGCCCTTACCGGGATTCGAACCCAGGACCTCTTGCTTCGTAGGCAGGGTTACTACCAACTAGGCTAAAGCGGTCGTCAAATGTGCAATATTTGTTCACTAATTTATTCGTGGGCACGGATGTGGAGCGAGAGTCCGCTAGATGCCGGGGTGGCGCAAATCCGGTCACTGTGGCACTCTTTGGGGGAGGGTTAATTCACAGAATAAGTAATAGTACAAGTCTAACAGTGCACGTCTTTCGGCTGATAATATAATGATGCTCGCACAAGTTTTTTACAAAGTTTTCTACGAGTAACTTAAATAAAACAAGCAATTGACATTCTCCCTCTCTCTTTCTCTGAGATCCGACTACTTCTTAGAGCATACATAATTGGAGTAGCCTTTATGTACCCCTCTGTAGGAAACCTTGCACAATGTGCAAAAAATGATACAAAGACAATATCACAATCGATTAATGGTCATTCACAAAACCACTTCAAGCTTTCAATATACAATTGAGTTTCAATATCCTATAAAGATGCTCCCCTCCCCACCCCCGCAAAATTTGCCAGACATTTTACAACAATTTTTTTTTTTTTTTTGACAATGTGTCAATTGTATTGTATTGTATGCTTTATATCTGTGTGTCTTTTGTGTAGTGAATAAATGTCTTCTTTTCTTTTCTTTTTTCTTTATTTTTGTACGCAAATACGACATTAAGGCTACTCCAGTTATATATGCTCTAAGGGCCACTTAGATTAAATTAGCCTTTGGCCTAACTTAAAATTGTATTATAAATTAAGCAATGTAGTCCGAAAACCAAGTATGAAAACTTCACGCTGTTGTTCCAACTTAGGGTTAAATGTCAATGTCACCGAACGTGTTAACATAATTTTTATGCACTCTAAGATAAGATTGCCATGGTCATGGTCAGTCAAGATGCACTGAGCACAGACTGCACAGATAACGTGTAAAACAACGCGACGCGTGTGATTGCACTGTTCCTACTTCCTCGATATTGTCCAGTGACATCATCCTCCTAGCGTTATTCCCGGTTGTCCCTAAAGGAGCCCGGGGTCCGCTTTGGCACCTAATCCCAAGATTTGGCGTAGGCACTAGTTTTTACAAAAGTTTCTGCCATCTGACCTTCCAATCCAAAGGGAAAACTAGATGGGATTAGACCGGTTTCCTCACTATGTTTTCTTCACCGAAAAGCCAATGTATGTCAAATGATATTTCGTATAAGTTTTTGAAAAAACCTAGCTGGACTTCGAACCCACGACCTCCAAACTGAAAGTCGCGTGGCTTACCGCTCTCGGCTACAGGAGAAGGGGCCCGGAGGTCCTTGAGAGCACAGTTAGAATAGAATAGAATACTTTACCGCTCTCATGTTGACATTCATAACGTCAAGCTCTTTAGCGTATGATTGCTCTGTTCCTACTTCCTCGAGATTGTCCGCAGGCCGATAAGTTGGCGTTGCCGTTGTAAGGTTTCTGTGATACACTCGTACATGCTTTCTGTAGCTTCAGGCTAGTGGCTCGGTTTGAAATCAAACTTCTTAGCTATGAACATAGGTACAGTCAAGGAAATTGAAGCACGTACCTTTTTCGCTCTTGTCGCTATGTCAATAAGGCATAAAAACGTACGTGAATACATTTCCCTTACTGTATACTTCCCTATTTCTCTAATTTGACAAGTCACCTGACAACGATAATTCGACAGACATAGTTTGTTCGACGAGTACTGCCAATTCACCATTGACCGCCACCGCAGGCCGCGTCAGTGTGATTCAGGCCTGAAGCGGCCTTTAGACCTAGCGTAATGCATTGCACTAACTGGACTCACACTCACTGATTAGAGCGAGATGGTACCCTCCCCCAGTTAGTGCACAAAGTTGACAATAACTGTACTGACCGCAACAACCGCAGGCCGCGCCAGTGCGTTTCAGGCTTAAAGGTTGGCAGCATCGTTTCTTATCAACCCAGCAATGTAATAGGTCTAAATGTCATTCAGATGTACTCCCCTTAAGCAAAGTACTCCTCTTGTCCGAGGCACACCCCAGATTCGATAAAACCGTTCAACTGATCACACTTGGAGCGCAAACTCGTAGAGTATTTCAGTGTGTAAACCACGTGTAAATCGCCCCGCGTGGTCGTGCCCGAGGTTTCTCCTGGATTTTCCCTAAGGCTACTCTCCAACCACGAAGTTCGACCGCTTCATTGGGTTCGTCCTATTAAAGCTACAGTCAGGGACAATAAATACGAAAAAAAAAGTTCGAGGCGTTTCCAGGACGCTTGCCACGGTGCCTCGTTGAATTGCTAGACTCAGTCTTTGGACTTAGGCGGTCAGGCGTATATTTAGAGTTGGGGATAACTTAACAACAAACTCTTTTGTCGCATATGGTCCCGTTCGCAAATCGTCCCGTTCGGCAATTCGACCCATTCGCATTTCGTCCCGTTGGCAATTCTTCCCCTTAACAGATCGTCCCGCACACGCGCCTCGTCCCGTTCGTGACTGGTCGGGTTCGCAATTCGTCCCGTTCGCAAATCGTCCCGGAAACGCATCCAGTCGCGAAAGGGACGAGGTACGTTTCAGGGACGATTTGCGAACGGGACGAATTGCCAACGATTTGAATTGCGAACGGGACGAATGTGCCTACGCCGCCTATATCGTGACGCTCGCATGCACCCAACCAAGAAACAAACGAACGTCCATTTTCTAAACACCTTATACGTTGCAGTTGCATCGACACACCAGGAAACACACATACCCTTGCGAGAGTTCCGACGCATTTCCTGATAGTATTTATAGACCTAGGTCACATGGGCCTTGTGCCTGCTTTATCAGCGTTGCGTATGCTTCGGCAACCGTTGTCACTAACTTGTTTTCCTGTTTTTTTCACTGTAAAGGAATACTAAACGGTTTTCTTAATGTACGTGTAGGTATAGACAATGGAGAATCATTGCAATCAATAATTTATAAACACACGACATCGAGAACTCGCTTTCCGTCTTTTGTTTTTATCGTTTCTAAACTATTGTGTTGCATTTGCATTTTATTGACAATACACATACTTGATGTTTCCAAAAAAACATATTCAGTTAAATTGATGATTTAGTGATCCTCAATTAGACCCCGCACTAAAATGGTCGATAAAATTATATTACCTCTATATAATTTTGTTAACCGATTTAATGCTAATCACGACAAACATACGTCAGGTCTGTACGTCTAGCACAACTTGCTGCTCAGTCGCTTCGCGCGCGACTAAGCGTCCCCTATCTCACTCGCACCGTACAAATTAGAAAAAGTGGGGTAGAGCTTTCTCGACTCGCGTCGCGGTGCGGCGTCAGTTGCGCTAGCCCCGCAGGGGGTCACAAGTAAATTTCGCTAAAGAGACTAAACTGCTACGGACTACGGCGTAGCGCAACGAGTGTAGCTGAGGATGGTATTCCTAATGGTAATTGGTGTTTAAGTTCTTTGTCCAGTAATAATTGCGTCTCACATCTTTTTTACTCGGGTACGTCCTAAAACTACGATCAAGACCACTGGAGGATGGGCAGCAGCATCCCTGCAGCACGGTGGAAATACTGCGATCGCCAACCCGCATGCCAAGCGTTGCGATTATGGGATATACCCCCCATGGAAGTTACAAATAAACCACGGCCCCGAGGTTCCGGCGACCCCTGGTTGTGGTAGCGGCCAGGGTACAAGCGGGGTCAGGGGTGCTAAGAATCTACGGCGAAGGCGGGTGGCGCAGGATCGGTCACTTTGGCACTCTTTGGGGGAGGCCTATATCCAGCAGTGGACGTCTTTCGACTGATATGATGATGATGACATCTTTTTTAGGAAATTGTGAGACGCAAATATATTGGACAAAGATCTGTCCAATATATTAGCGTCTCACATTTTGCTTAAAAAAATGTGAGGCGCAATGATTATTGAACACAGATCTTGGACAAGTGGAATTACCCTTAGCAATGAATGAGTTAATAAGTAATTCTTTATCAATAAAATAAATAATCATACGAGATATATATTTTAGTATCAAATGGAGGTTTATTTATTTAAAAATAGTATACAATAAATAACAAACAAATTAACTACTAAAATTACTAAAACTAACTTAAACTATGGGGCCTACACTATATTTACGTATATCCCCTAAATCAATGCCACTTGCTGGTAGGGTGCCCATAAGGCTGGCTGCATTTCCTCGCTCAATGGAAATGCAGCCAGCCTTATGGGCCTTATATGTAAATATATTAAGGGGTAATAGATTAAGTTAGTTATAGTAATTGAAATGGAATGCCAATGCGTTGAGCGAGGAACGAGCCAGCCCTATGGTCAGAGGCTTTCGGACGTACTCCTAATGTTCTAATTAATCGTATTGTTGAAAGCAAGTTTTCGTGTCCAATGACTGCGTACTTCCGTCCTAATCGCGCGAGTGTGAAGGCGCATTGCATAACAGCACCCCTATTCTGTAACTTGTTTATAAGCTCACCTCAACGCTCACCCACTAATACATCTTGACGCCGCGATGCGTAGTAACTAAGCGTAGGTAGAGGTCTAGTTTCGTTAGGCGTGACGCGTGGGGTGAGGCGCATGAGCGCGTGGCGAATAACAGCCCTGTTATGTCAGACCGCGCTGACCTCACGGAAATGCTACCGGTGTACGTAGCGTCCGCAGAAACATAGCTTTTCTGTATTTAATTAACTGATTTCAAAAAAGAAGGGGGTTCTCAATTCGACTGTATATACAGCGTGTGACTCCCATAAGAACATTTATTTTAAGGAACGATAGCTTTCAGTGCTGTGAACCGTTTTATCGAAAAAATATAAAAATTACCTTTTATAATGGAGAGTTATTAATTTTTTAAATTTTCTCGAGCAGCAATGTACTGCTAACATTCACTTGACGTTTCAGAGAGGCAGAACTAGTTACTGTCAGTTGTTAGCTTTGTTACCAGTACATTGCGTTCCGAATAAATTTGTATGAAAAAAAATACCGTTTTTTTTAAACTAGAGATACCAATTTACGTTCATTAGGGCTTATACTTTCAGCCCTTAAAATAAATGTTCTTATGAAAGTAACACGCTGTATTTTTTTCTTGTTTGTTACGCGATAACTCGGTAATTTATGAACCGGTTTGAAAAAATCTTTCTTTGTTTGAAAGCATATACTTCCAGACTGGTCCCGTTGTCACCAAAATCCAGTTCTGATGATGGGATCCTGGCGAAATCGAGGGAACACTTCAAATTTTATAGGCAAGCAATTTGGCTACTGATTTGAAGTCGGTTAAAACTTTGTTTTTAAAGTAAATCATAGAATAGAATAGAATAGAATAGAATAGAATTATTTTATTTGCCAGAATACTTATAAATATAGTACAGGGTGTTGAGGTACAGCAGTACAGTATTCAGTCTGTGAACGACATGCAAAAGTTATACATACAGGACTAAAATAATTATGTGATGCGTACAATCTACCACTATGATTAGATATATTTTTTTTAATCAATTGCTTAGTAATGTCAATGTATTAATTTCAACAACACAAAAAAGAAAAACAATTACTAAAACCTACCTAAAGTACCCGAAGTTAAGTCTAAAAATTCTTTAATGCTATAAAAACAATTTTCCATTAGCCAATTAGTGATTTCTTTTACAAAATTTTTATAATCCATTCGTCTTATATCCGCTGGAAGGTTGTTATACACTACAATGCACATATTATACGCGATATATGAACTTAGATTCAAATAAAATGCAGAACAGCTATTAATGAGTAGGTAACTTGTGGTCCAAAAATCGTTCGCCTGCTTCGTATTTCAGAGCAGTAATTGCGTATCTTTTCGAACGAACGATTGTTAGGACAACTCAACAGTCATTTTCCCATACAAATAACATTTATATCTACCTACTAATTATATACTATTAAAAACCCCCGACATTGTCATTTCAAGTTTAATATCTCAAAAACGGCTGAACCGATTTTGTTGAAACGTAGCTAAGAACCATCGCGATCACGTCAGCTTTCGGAAAAAAAGAGCGCATTAACATCGGTCCATTCGTTTCGGAGCTACAATGCCACCGACAGACACACAGACAGGCACGCAAACACACAGATATACAGACACACAGACACGTCAAACTTATAACACCCCTCTTTTTGCGTGTAAAAATTTACGATTTTCGAATAGGTATCTTTACTTACATTTTTAACTCAGTCATTATAATCTAAATGTATTTGCTATCCCTACAACACTCTGCTGACCTTCCTCAATGTCTCGCGACAATAGGCCTTTCACGTTATCAGACAAACTTAACCGTGCAACCCGCAACACCCTTGACGCCGCTAGTTAAGGTTCTAATTTGTTTAAAGAGCATGTAAGGAAATAAAATGTGCATTGCATTTTTGGATTATCTCTTAATCTTAATACATTCGTGCCACGGAGATATCAACTCTATCGCTATAGTCATAAAGGTGACGGGAATGGCATTTGTGCTGCAATTTGACCCGATTTAGTAATAGAGTAAGAAATTAATACAAAATAGATTAAATACCTACTCCTGCACGCGCTTAAAAGTATGACTATGAGTCAAATTATCTCTTTTCATACTTTTAATTTTTTGCACATACTTGCTTATCGGTGGTATGTGCATAAAAGGAAAAGACGGAAATTAAGTCCCGCTAGAAACTTCCAACAGTTGCAATATGCTGACATTTCTGAGGTCCTGGTTGCAGAAAGAAAAGATTACAAATTTAAAGAAAGGATGTCTTTAAATTCAACCCGTGTACCTAATGCGGCGGCGAAATTATCTCAAAGTCAAAGTTAAAGTTCATTATTTTTCAATTTAAGTAAAAATTGTTTAGTCAATTAACATTTTTTTGAGTTTATTAGCGAATATAGCGTCACTTTCGGTGTTAATGACATTACACCCTTTCTGCCAAACCACAGTGCGGTTTGTAGTATTATACTTGTATCTATGAATGTCGATAAACTACCGGTTCTGAAAAAAAACAATCTCTTTTAGCACTTTAATGCACTACGTGTAATAGGCATGACTCATGTTAAAATTGATAACATATTGTTGCTAAACGGACAGTAAACCATCAAATTATTGTAATAAAGTATGGATTAAAAATATAATGAAAATCATAAAAAGATATGAACCTTGAAAGTTTAGAAAAAACTTGCATTATTTTTATTGTCTAAGCGTACATTTAAAGCTACCAATAGAATCCCTACGCTTTTATAGAAACAAAATTGTACGACAACTATGGACCTAAACGCAGTAGGTATTTAGCGACCGAAACAGCAATTTAGGTGATTTTCCGTACAACGGTTAGTTCAAATAGCTAATTGTGACGTCATACTTTTAAGTCAATTAGGAGCCGTAGCATGGTTTTATCACGCGACACGTGACAAGATAAGAGCGTCGTCTCGTTCTATCGAACGGTGTCAGCCAGTGACGCACGATCCTATCACCTATCGCGTGACAAGGCCAACCATGCTACGGCTCCTGTATGAAGCGTTTGGGATGCCGCCAGCGAGGTCAATCTTTGTCACATTTTTTTGGGTATTTACGTTCTTTAATTGTAGTTGCTCCCATACAGGCATTTGTTCCTCTCCAAAAACTGGTTCAAATGGCATCGTGAATTTTTTTTAGTCATCATGCCTATTAGCTTTTAGCATTTTTTCCGTATGTAGCTAAACCCTTTGTAGACGATGGATACACATCTGCATCAAACATAAATAAATCATCATCTTCCTCCTAGCAATTCCCCGGCTGTGCCCCAAAGGAGCCTGGTTCCGCTTTGGCATGTAATACCGAGATTTGGCGTAGGCACTACTTTTACGAAAGCGACTGCCATCTGACCTTCCAACCCAGAGGGTAAACAAACAAAATCAAAGATAAATAAATGCAGAGGATTAAATGCAAAAAAATATGACGTATGTTCCAACAAAAAACAATATAATTGCTCAGAGAGTTCTGTCCGTCTGGTTAATTGTTGGTTTATTTTGGTAATTGGTTGTAATTAAACCACTTATGTTTAAAAAATCACCACAACGTAATCGCTAGCAAAAACACTATCATATATTATCATATTTATCATACAAGATCAATACGAAACTTTTTAAATGATTCATGAAGGCGTGGGCGCCACAATCCACATTGTTTATTTGTTAAATTAAATTATAATTTAATCATTTCATTCAGTTTGATCAAACAGTAGGAAGGTCAATGGTTAGATCAACATGTTGACAGCGTACGTAATCATACATTGCAAATAATATTAGAAGACTTTATGATATGACTTCGTTAAGAAATTTTTTAACAAAAAAAACCGGACAAGTGCGAATTCAACTCGCGTGGTGAGGGTTCCGTAAAATTCCTATTCTCTAAGCATTAGGCGCTCCATACAAAATACACAAAATTATTGAGAATTTTCCCGTTACTTTGAATACTCAAGGCAAGACTTATATATAGGCAAGGAACTGTTTTCCATATTTATTCAGAATTTTAAGCCTAAGTAGTTTCGGAGATAAGGGGGGGTGGGATGGGCAATTTTCGTCTTACTTCCTAAATTACTTCAAATCTATTTTTGTTAAAATTATTAAAAAATATATCTGAGATGCTTGCAACAACTTCTTTCACTTGATATGTCACACAATACAGTTTGCGAAACTTTATTTTTAATTTTCCAGTTTACCGCCCAAAAGTGGCCCCCTTGTTCAGAATTCATTAATTTACTTTACGCGTCCATCTTTGGGTCACCAATTTACATATGTGTACCAAATTTCAACTCAATAGGTCCAGTAGTTTCGGAGCAAATCGGCTCCAGACAACCGAGTGATCCTATAAGGGTTCCATTTTTTCTTTTTGACGAACCGGAACCCTAAAAATTTAACAAAAATTAACAATGGACGTATGATTGAATTTCATTCAATGGGTTTAAAAATGTTTGGGGTATGTACGTAAGAGTAATCAATCAATTTAACGGAATTTTGACTAAAATAGGTTTGTTGGACGTTTATGAATCGGCTATTAGAATATAATAGAATATAATACATTTATGCTTAAGAAGACAGTGAGTTGGCGTATCTCTCAATTAAATTTAAATGAAACTGTTAGTTGCAAAATGGAGCCTCAATCTTCAGAGGTCACTCCGTATTAAGCGTGAGGTTCTTTGCTCTAAATACATAGCACGCTTACAATGCTACAACGACTTAAGTTACAATCCTAATACATTTGATTTCGATCCTCAATTGCAGGTTAATTAGATCTAATATCGCAGTTTGATATTAAAATGCGACATGTCATGTGTGGCAGACATGTTTTAATTTGCCGCCGGCGATATGTCGTCATGCCTGTCAATGTGTATGTTATTAACATTCATGACTAAGTATAATTAAATAAGGTTTGTCTGACATTTTGTCACTCTACATTCTAGTATCTAAAGTAACAATTATTTACGGAGATTTTCTATATGTGCTATCTGTTTGTCCCCCAAAGTGCCAAAAGATTCTGTGTGTTACTTAGTTACCTGTTTTATCCCCAAAAAGCCTGAATTGAAATAGTGGTTATACTTACCTTTGTTTTACCGACAAACGATTCATCGAATGAATGTTTCGCCGAGTTTTCATTTCATCGAAAACATTTTTTATCCGGACCAGTAAACTTTTGAGGGTTGTTATAAAATAAACCTTATCTTTTTTTTTTGGGGAAATGTATTTACGCATCCTGCCTGGCTGGGAAAAACCAGGAGGGGTATGACGGACTCCCGGGAACCGCCCGGACTACCGTCTAAAACCCCACGTTTGTCGGTAAAATTAAGGGACTTCTAAAAATAGTCAATGTTATTCGGATTTTGAAATAGTACATTTCGATGCCAGTGCGGAAAGTATGTCATTACGTCATGAGTACCGAGATACCTTGCCACTCGCCTACGGCTCGTGGCAAGACTCGGGACGAGTGAAGAATCCATGTCCAATATTTTATATTCCGCAGTGTCTCAAGACGAGAGTCTTTGACCCAATGTGTGTTACCACTGTTACCAGTGATGACATTGGCACTGAAAGTATAGGTATACATAATTTACCTATATATATATATATATATTTGTTATCACGTTCTCAAAACGGCTCTAACGATTTCAATTAAATTTGGAATTTGGGGGTTTACGGGGCGAAGAGTCGATTTAGCTGGGCCGCTGGGAAAATTCGTTTTCTCCGTATTTTCTCTATTTTCACCCGAGCAGAGCTCGGTCGCCCAGGGACTGGCACTGAAACGTGGTCGCTTACTATGGGCCTCATAAAAAGGCTCAAAGTTACCCTACTTGACTATAATATGGTAAACAAACTTGATGATATTGAACTGATAATACTGTAATGGATATGTTTTATAGCTACAAGTACCTGCTTAAATCATAAATTAAAAGGCACTTTACAAGGTGGCGTTCCTCAATACTCCTAAGGTCTATTTTGGCTTGGCCAGAACATAAAATGACTTGATTGTAAAAAAATAACACCATACTCCATCGATTACATAATAAAATAACTTGAGGCATCTTAATTAGCGGAAAGATATGAATAAAAATCACAAACAAACGAAGTCGCAAAAACTTGTTTTGATGACCCCACTTCAACCATGCTACGCTTCATAAAGTCGTATCGCGATACGAGATCCATAAAGACTTACGATGTTTTGGCAATAACTGTAAAGTTTTTCGACGGTGTTTACCAAAACACCACATTAGTATCACAAAAACAAAACATTTAACGACTACCGTGTCTGGATGTTTGTGGTATCAAATACACTTAAAAAATATTCGAAACACTTCCTATTTCGTTAACGCTAATTAAAAGGGTTTTTAGAGCAGGTTTAGAGCAACCGGTAAATTAAGTATAGTAGACAGGTTTTAAAACATGTGATCAATTATCGAAAGAGTCAAACGTAGTAACCCTTATAAATAGGTACGAATTTTACTACCACGGTGCAGTGGCAAAGAAACACATGGCCCGCCTTATGGTAAACCCACCCCAGAAGAACCATGCCCACACGTTATGGATTTGAGGATTCGTTGTATTATCACAACACAAAAAAATCCATAGTTATCTGCTAACCGACCAAGCCTACTACGCAATGTGTAGTTCACAGTGTAGTTTTTCTTCCAAGCCGGTTGTCTACTATGCTGGATTGAGTTTTAACTTTATTACGTTTTCAACAAGCACACAAAAATACATTATATTTGGGCATTTTTATTATTTTTGTCTTAAACGGAACATAACAAAACCGACAGTCAATGTCAATCGCATACGTTTAGTAACAAAAGCGACCGGTTAGACGTGACTTAAACATCACTTTTGAAATTCCCCATTTACGTTAACTTTTTAGTTGCGTTGTTGAATCAAAATAAAACGACTTTCTTCTTGCTTCTGTTAACGACGTTACTCGTATAGTTAATAACTATAACCCGCCCAACTAGCACACTAGCGTTAAAATAACCCTTATATCATTCTTATATCGGTTCCAGCCAAGTGTTAAGGTGTTAAGAATGCCTGTAAAAACGTTCTTACAGCGTGCTCTAAAACCCTTATAACTACGAAAGAGGCCCACGAATTACAGGTTAAGGTGTTAGCTGAGAGTCTTATAAGAGTATAGCTCTTACGCAGTTTAAAGTGAGCATCTTACTCTTTTCTTTACCCATAAAATTATGAGACAAATATAGTCTTCCGACAAAATGGCGCAGATAGTTAGTATAGGTATTAATATTTGACAGCTATGGAGTCGTATTAATTGAAAGTGAATTAATTGGAAGTGTGTGTGACATGAAGTGAAAACAATCTGCCCTTGTGATTTTACGGTAAGTGTATACCATGTTTCCCATCTCAATTTTAACGCGCCCAGGATTTATTAAAGATTTCTAATAAAACTTATGAACATTAAAATATACATCTAAAGTTTTTATCATTTTCTATTCTTGTTTCTTGGCCAGTGGCATGATAAATTAAGTGGCATCCATATAATGGCAAGAGTAACATAAATAATGAAGTATCTTGATGTCAAATATTGAATAACCTAATCAATTTGTAGGTTAGAGTCCATCAAAACAATGGCGAATTACCTTAAAGCTTTAGGCGTTAGTTAACTCAACTATAACGCTTATTGACTTACAACACTCTTACAAGAGACTTAATTCTGTTATAAAGTCTCTGCCTGTAGCTAGGACTCTTGTAAGTGTTTAAGTGTTAAAAACAGGTTAAAGCTTTAACATCTTAAGTGTAATTGCTTTGAGTAACACTCTTATAATGCTTTAGGACTTAATTATTTTTCTTAACTCCTTTATAAGAGTATTAGTTATAACTGAGAACATTATAACTCACTTATAAAGGTTAAGGTTATAATAATACCCTTAGCTATTACCCAAATGTTAGTTGGGCGTAATACCTATATTTCATATTCATATAGAAAGAAAGAAATAAAATAAATAAATAAATATCGTGGGACAATTCACACCAATTGATCTAGTCCCAAACTAGGCAAAGCCTGTACTATGGGTACTAGACAACGGATAAACATACTTATAAAGATAAAACATCCAAGACTCGAGAACAAACATTCGTATTCATCATACAAATATCTGCCCCGACCGGAAATCGAACCCGGGACCTCAAGCTTCATAATCAGGTTCTCTAACCACTAGGCTATTCGGTCGTCAGAAAGAAAGAAAGAAAGAAAGAAAGATACATTTATTCGTGACAATGACAATTGAACAAAAAAGAGTGTCAGAGAGCAATTTTTTGTCACGAAACGGTTCTATTTCAGCATAATGCTGGCATATGTACTTACTTTCTTCTTTCCCCTCACTGACCATTTGCAAGTAATCCCCCCTCACCGTGTATTAAGTATTGAAAAGTTTTTCTTAACCTTTCGTATATGGTAAGTAAAAAATGGATCGTACTCTTAATAAAGTTCTCCTATTTCATCAACTTGACAATTGTCATCTGACAATGACAATTCACCTGACAATTGTCAAGTTTCAAAGAGGGGCCAGAGCGTCATTGTCACAACGTCATAACCAGCGTCCCGTTTTCCCGCCAACAGGTTAACCCTGCCGCCATTTTGAAAAATCAGCCGCACTAAATTATAAAGGTAATGGACATGTATACCACGCGTAAACTACACGGTGCCCGTGAGCATTGCTCTCGCAATTTAATCACGAATTCCTGAGGCTATAAGGAGTAATAAATGTAATATGAAGCTAGGTCGAATTATGATTTTTAATTTTTTTCTTATTTTCATACACAATAATTGCTAATCTAGTAAAAACGTGTCTTTAGGACGAGCTGTCAAAGTAGATGGTTAAGTCTCGCAACGTCGCAATCATAAAGGTGTTTCATACTGGAGATTTCATTACAACATTTTTACACAAAAATGGAAATATCTCTAAAACCGAACCGAATTTACTCGACGTTAATTAACATTTTTAACTTAAAATATAGTCAGGAATATCCTGTTAAAATCTCTCGCAATGCTCACGGGCACCGTGTATACAACCTTTTAAAATAACCGCGTAATATTAAGAACAAAATGAAATTAATAACATAATAGCGTTGCTAACGTGGATAAAGTTCTGTAACGATCTGACAGATTCGAATTTTAAAAATCTGTTGCCGCCCTTGGCACGGATTCAGTGCGTTGTCATGTGTGTACTCGTAATACTCGTATGTTGGTACGGTTTGTTGGCAGCATTGACTTTTACACGCTTTTGCGAGAAGACAATGAAATGAAATGTCTTCCTCGCAAGGCCAATGACACAAAACGTTGGATAACTTAACAGTTTCATTTAGAGTGCCGATTGTTCCGAAGCTGGATTGTTCTTCACGAATTCAAGGCTAATTTCCATACTTAAAAGATTACACGGTGCTAACGTAATATTTATTTACCTCTGGGTCAGTCAACTATTTCTTGTTGTTATTCTGTACAGCTCAAGTGAGCGACAAAAATGACAATTTTAGCCGTAGCGAGCGCTGTGATCGTTTAGGCTACCCCCTCCACCCGCTTTGCACTCTGCCAATATGATGATGATGATGATGAGATTATTTATTTCATGCTAAAAAATTAGGTACATTACAAATTTGGATTTTTATTCTTGGATGAAGTTCTCTGTGGATACAACAATGCCCACATTGGCCACATTTGATTTATCTGCATTCCACATAAGTAGGTAGGTAATCCAGTTACCTCTTCCGCATAGTGATAGTCCAGCGGCTACAGTCGACCGCATTAATCCAATAACTGGCTTCCTGGCACCACTCTCCTTATGCAACCGACTGTACCTACATAATCTCGTTTGCAGACGTTCGCGGGAAATGGTAATAAATGCTAATGCTTTGTTTACTTTTTAACGTCCGTGAACCGTAAATATACGTGACTAGCTTTTGCCCGCGGCTTCGCCCGCGTACTAAAAGTAATTGGGTACTTTCATGGGTTACATAAATTTAATTATATATATTTTTTTTGTACCAAATTTTTATTGAAACTTTATTAATATGATTAACATTAACTAAGATAAATTAAAACTATGTTAAATCTGAAAAAGGCCCACGAGGTATTGTACCGAGGATGCTGGCGGCATTTCCTCGCTGAATTGCAATGCTGATGCGTTGCGCGAGAAAGCCGCCAGCTCTTCGGTCACCAGTTACATCGACCAGACGTTTCGCGATTTCTGCAAATAACTTATGCGCACTGGGACCCCACGGACCGAGGGTCTCAACGCCAAAGGGCATAGTTTTATTACATTTCAGATTTTCGGCAAACAAAAAAATATTGGAGACGTATTTTTTTGTTTGCCCGTTAAAGTTTCGCGTGACATCACATTATGCTAAAATGTGTACCATAATGTGACGTCGCGCGGAACTTTAACGGGCTATATCTTCATAATTTGTTTGTATAATATTGTATGATAAACAAAAAAATACGTGACCAATATTTTTTGATAATCTAACTGACGGACTAAATATTTTTTTTAGGAAAGCAGCCAATTGCAAGAAATCGCACTGATAATTTAATTTCATGTACTCTACCTACCCCTTCTGGACGCACACATGATGAGCACAAGCAAGAACTTCTCTGTAAATATTTACGTAAATGAAAGCGGGTAAGTTCATCTGTTTGGCAAAGTTTTAGTATTTGTTTTTAGATGTAAGCAATGATTTTGAACTCTGGCGCTTTGAGACAATTGCAGCTCAGACGGTTGGTTTGTAAGTTTGTCCACTGATATTTATATTATCACACTTTAATCAGTATTAAATTATTCTCATGTGTGACAAGCTTAGTACCTATGTATTTCTAGACTTGTTTTGCGTAGAGAACTTTCGACACCAACCTAGAATAGAACGTCTTAAGCGACCTCCATTGCATACTCACATAATCCATTTCAGCGGACTGTTACTTTATTAGAGCTCTGACCTTTTGCCGTACATTAATGTCGTTACAATTAATGTTATGTCACCCACATGGTAGCGTCAGCAGCCTTGTGGTGGCATTGGCGGGTGTAACAACTTTTTCTGCCACTTTTGCTGGCGGTAGTTGCGAAGGCGAGTGACCGCGCCCAGGCACACGGCACACTAGGCGCGGACGTGTGTGGTCACTGAGAGATATCGATAAAATAATGCTCAAGTAACTTATGGTCCGCTAGCTACAGATTTCCGTGACCAATCAACTCCCGTGCGATAACTTGTGATTGTGAAGCTGCGTACGAATTTGAGCGGCTCAGTCTGAGGCATGCTCGCGTGGCGAGCTGCTCGCGCGCCAAATAGTTCCACATAAACATGCGCCGGTGAGCGTGTTCGCGCGAGCCGACATTCAAAATGGCGTCGACACGATGACAGCTGATTAATTTCGGGACCCACAACACCTTTTGCTTATCATCGGTTCAGCCACTTGCTCAAATTCGTACGCGCCTAGCGCACAAACAAGTTCTATCTTGTCGCTCTGTCCGCGGCATGCTCAGATACACGTCCAAGTTACGCGAGGCACGCACACTGAGGCGCCTTTGAGCATTGAGCACGGTCAAAAGATCGCCTCTGGGCGGCTCGCCGCGCGCTGCTAGCGAGCTGCTGGCTCACAGCACAGCGCGTGAGCGCGTACGAATTTGAGCAAAATAGGCGCCGTGCGTGCCTCAGCCCGAGGCTGCTCTAATTCGTACGCACCTTGAGAAGGTTCAGAATTGTTGTATCATAAAGCCCCATGGACGTCAGCTGCGGCTCCGTCGGTGGGTTGACCAGCAGCAGCCTCCCGAAGACGTAAAAAAAATTGTCATTTCCTCTCGATTCATTTTGTCATCAAATGATAGTTAATCCAATATTGTGACGAAAAAAAAATTGTCAGCAGATGCTCTAAGGATTAAAGGATTGCGTCCTTTAAATATTTGCTCCTGTTACAGGTCCCACCCCGTATATTTATCTGCTTACTTGCATAGAGGTCCGTTTACGTCATATAAATGACTAAAGTTTCATCATCATCATCATCATATCAGCCGAAAGACGTCCACTAATGGACATAGACCTTTGCACCGGTCCAGCGCCACCCGTCCAAAGTTTAATCTGATAATTTATTTCTTCATATTTGGAGCAGCATACCTGGAGAAATAACTGTCATTTATCATCATCATCGTCATAATTTTCAGCCTGTAATTGCCCAATTAGCCTAGAGCGATTACTATAGTTTATTATCTACCTATTTCCCAGAGTTGGGGCGTCACTATGAGGTGACAATCGGTTGTTGCAACGTGTGTTGCGACATGGGCGCGGTCGCGATATGTTAATACTCGTATGTAAATGCATGCCCTGATTGCACTGTACTTTATACGACAATACATTCATACTGATAGCGATAATACGTTTAGTACGACCAAATCTACTCCAGATAATATATAATTTCTGAGTCTACTTACAAGTAACAATGGTCGTTGAGTATAGTGAGTCACTTAGCGGGCAAAAATTAATTATATATTTTTTTCTTTAATAAACAAATATTAGGGAACAATCTTACACAAATCGAGCTAGCCCCATAATCAATAAGGCTTGTGTTATAGGTACTAGATGACGATATATTTAATACAAATTACTTAAATATATAGAAAACATCCAACACTCAGAAACAAATATTCATGCTCATCACACAAATATTTGCCCTAAGCGAGATTCGAACCCAGGACCTTCAGCTTCGTAGGCAGCGTCACTATCCACTAGGCTAACCGGTCGTCAAATATGGACATGGATGGTCGTCGTAAGAAATGGACGGCAACATGTCATCGTCAGGTGACGGTTGTCAAGACGGTGAAAAAGATTAAATAATTGGGTAGTTTCCTCATGTCAAAATTCATAAGTATGTCAATTTTAATGTGGTATTTTTTGATCGTCCACGAGTTAATTTATACTTACATGTTAAAAAATTATCTATTGCATATTTGTCTTATAAAAAAAAAGTATTACAATTATGGATGGACCATGGCCAAAAAAGAAAACTTCCAAACTAAAATATTTATAAATAAATATCACATTTAGTTTAACCGCTAAAACTAAGGACCTAGCGCAGGACGGTGACTAAACATGTGGGGAAACTCGTTAAATACACCGATTATATGATTATCATCGGTGATCCGATGGTTATCCATGGCAATCATTACGTATTATTACTTAATCTTTTCTGAAACGGACACCTAATAACACTAAGGTCCTATTGCATATCATCATCATCATCATCATCATATCAGCCCAAAGACGTCCACTGCTGAACATAGGCCTCCCCCAAAGAGTGCCACAATGACCGGTCCTGCGCCACCCGCATCCAGCGGACTCCAGCGACCTTTACAAGGTCATCAGTCCACCTTGTGGGGGGCCTACCCACAAATATCTGCCTGCATATCGCAAAAACATAAATGTGTACACAGTAGAACTGTGGTCAAATTTTACATGCGCTGCCGTTCGAGACATGCGCGTGCAATACAACGACGCGTGCGCCTTGTTTCGACTGCCGCGCTGGTGCAGCGCGAGTAGAGCGCGATGTTCGCGGAGGGCCGCGCGCCGGGCTGGCCCGCGCTGCTGCGCGCGAGTACCGCCACCGCCAGAAAGGCTATTTATGCTTCCTCCAACACACTGCTCTCGGCGGTCAGACAGTGGGACGCCAGCCCGCTACACGAGCGCTGGAGTCCATAGGCCGGTCATCGCGGGATCGCGGTGACCCGCGATGGTCCAAAGGTTTCCTTGTAGTACGGTCGCGCGCGTTAATTTAGGACCCTTTTCGCAAAAATATTCTTTGTATTCCTATACAATTTGACAGGATTGTCAACCTTAGATGGGTCCCAAATTTACGCTCGTGACTGTACCTACCTAATTTAATTTAATATAGAATATGTTTTAGTTTAATTTAATTAATAACGATAATGATGTATCTACTCTATATGGACTAGTATGTTTCCGGAATAAATATTTTTCTTTTCATTTATAAATGAAACAAGAATGTGTCAAGATCGTACCTAGTAGGTGTAAATCCGTAATCTCCTCATTAGAAAATTACAGATTTTTATTTACAAAACTGCCCTAGTCCGTGGCTTACCCAGCGACAGTTAAAGGTCATTACGAACGCAGTAAAGAAATAGCAAAACATGTGCATTGTGCATTATTAACGCACTTGGGTTAATCTTGAGCCTGGCGCTGCGCCCAGCGGGCCAGGGTCGGGCGTTGAGGACTAGGGGGACAAGCGGGAGTGACAGCACTAGACAAGTCATTATCTAGTCACACTGACCCCACAGAGCCACACTGTTTCGTCGTCTAAATAATAATTAGTGTTTTTTCATCACACTTGCTCGTAAATGGTGTTATTCCATGCCTGTATTAGAGAAGGACAACGGCCTAAATTGTTCCCGCGGCGCGGGAGTTATGGCGAGATTGTATTCCGTAGGGAATAATGAGCTTGTGTGTGATATGATTGGCTTAAGCAAATCTAGTTGCTCTTGTGATTGGTTGAAAAAAATCTAGTTGGTCACGCGCCGCAAGAATACTAGGTACTCTGTGATTAGTTGAAATATTGAAGCTCGTCCATTAGCACTGATCTGGAAGTGAAGTGGTCAATTTTTGATTTGAAACTTAGATTTTTTTGTCTTTTGTATATACTTATTTATTTCCTCTGGAATGTGAAAGTATGTCTTTCTCCCTTTAACGCATAATTGCACGTCCTGTATGATGGGCCATGATGGCCCATTGTGTAGCCAGCCGTTGTGGCAATCATGCATAGTTTTAGGTATGCAAAAACAAATAGACGTAGTAAAGTTGTATAATTCCCACGTTGCAGAATTTTATTTAACAAGCAAATAAAGATTAATAAGAATGCCTGACTTGGCTCTACGAAATATCTCACAACTTATTATGGTGGAAAAGTTTCGAGACTATTATTTACATGGAATGTTTTTATGGGATTATATGTACATTTTGCATAGGTTTTTTTCTCGCGCAACGCATCAGCATTGCAATTCAGCGAGGAAATGCCGCCAGCATCCTCGGTACAATGCCTCGAGGACCTTTTTTAGATTTAACTTAGTTTTAATTTATCTTAGTTAATGTTAATTATAATCTTGTATTCACTTTTAATAACTATTATTTATTATTGTGAAAAGAAATTGAAACGGGTGTATATAGGTACCTACTTTATACCTACGAGATAATTAATTTGTTTTAAAGTCTAAGTTTCTGCATTTGAGCATAATATAATTACCTAATACCTATGTTATTCATGCCTATGTGACATTTAAATTAACATTCAATTAAATTTTTTATTAAAAGTGAATACAAGATTATAATTAACATTAACTAAGATAAATTAAAACTAAGTTACATTAACATTATAATTAAATTCAAGTGCAACTCTCTCCCCGCTCTTCCTAACCTTGATTTCCGCACTATTCTCATTTTATCGCATAAACATCCGGTTTTAACAATCTTAACAAACAAAGAGCACTTATGTGACAGTTTCTGGACCTTATTACAATACCATAAAGTTCATAATAGTGTGCCCAGTAGACGAGAGATCCTAAGAACTGTAAATAGTTCGGCTGGATCATGTTGGATGCCATCCAATAATTGTTATCAAATGGCTAAATATTGTAGAGTTATTACCAAAGCGACCAAATTTAGCTGTTGTTAAAATAAATCGACCTTTGTCATATGATTTTGAACTTAATAGTCAATAGATATATCTATACCCATATTGCCACAGATATCCTTTTATATTTACCGTTAGTTTTTTGGTGAAGGAAAACATCGTGAGGAAACCTGCATACATTTGAGAAGAAATTCAAAGAGGTATGTGAAGTCCCCAATCCGCACTGGGCCAGCGTGGGGACTACTGCCCGGTCCCTCTCATTCATGAGAGGAGGCCTGTGCCCAGCAGTGGGACGTATATAGGCTGATGATGATGATTGCTACAGATGGGAGGGTAATAAGTGTTATATCTGTAGCCTATTATAAATTCCTGTTCGAAGGACCATAAAGCTATACGGGACAGTCTCGCAAACTCTTGAGATGATAGTTCATAATGATAACACTGCAGTTTTCCACCGAAATTTCGGTTTATTGATAACGTAATAAAATGATACAACATGCAGGTTTAATGTGAATACACTCCGCGGCGGTCGGATATGTTCTCAAATTAAGCCCGCGTATTGTATCATTTTATACACGGTAGTGCATTTAGATCCAGTACTCAATTTTAATTCATAAATTCTAGGATCTGTTGAAGGCAAAATGCGCAAAGACGAAGGATTCCAGTGCCGTGGACTGGTACAATTATGAGGGCTGCCATATGCAGTCTTTCCCATGCGGTCGACTTGACGAGGGACCGAACTGGATGGAGGGCAATTGCATTGCACGATCCTCAATCATGAGGGGTCGACTAAGAAGAACTCAATTGTAGGAGCGATATAGAGTTTTACTAATTAAGTAGGTGTTCAAATATAGGTACCTACTCAACATTGATACTGTAATTTACTGCTACTCACATTGTTCTCTTTCCTCATTTAGGTTACATAATATGTCTAAAATCTATACTAGCGCAGAAATAAGGACATCTCAGTTTGTGTATGTATGGCCCAAGTATTACAACTTAATCGCACATTAGCGTAAAATGTATATGTAACTGATTACGCTAACTAGTGAGTAAACAGCACGATGCATCTGAAGTCTCAAGGCGAATGATAAACGGACACACATCACGAATCGTTTGATTAAGTGCACATCTGGTAAACACACGATTATAACCTAAATACTGACTTGTGCCCGCGTCTTCGTCCGCGTACCCGATCATAACTCTCTTCTATTGGGGTTGATTTTCAGAAAATGTAAGGAGAAAGGTTCCAGATTTTTCGCTGTTTCAGCGAAAACAAAATCAGAAACTACTTATGTACCTAACAAGCTACAAATCACAATTACGGGTCGAAAGAGACATGTGAAGTGGACACGTGTTGCGAATGTCGGATGACAGAGTGCATGGCGAAGCGCATTTTCTTTTCAGTACTCCAAGTTGGTAAGCGTAAATATGGTGGCCAATACCTTCGCTGTAAGGATATTCTGAAAAGACACATGAAGAAATGCAAGTTAGGAGGAGAAGGCAGCACGGCGGCCCGACTGGTGAAGTCAACTCCATCAACATGTTAATGTCTTCGAAATTGAGCGTCGTAACGAGCTCGAGGCTTGCCTACCGGCAACCATCCAGTATAACTGCGTCAGCAGGTTACTGCCCAAATTGCTCTCTCACCTATGCAAGCCACATGAGAGCGCACCAGAGAGTAGAACAACAACACTCCGACATATTAAAAATCCAGAACACACAGAAACCAACTACGCAAGATAGTAGGAATGATAACCGGACACAACACCTTGAACAGACACCTTTATAACTTAGGTATCACAGACAGCCCCATGTGCAGAGCGTGCATGGAGGCAGAAGAAACGACTAAACACATTCTACTGGATTGTAAGCAGGTAGAAGTATACAGGAAAAAGCACCTACGGAACGCAGTCAGTAATACCAAGGCACTCTTAAACTTTTAGAGGAGCTGGGATGGTTAGAGTAGCGCCACCCTGCCGTTTCACGGAAAGTAGGCACGTTGGATGTCGACTTGCGGAAAATGCCCAGTAAAACTAACTAACTAACTAATCCAGAACGCACAGTCACTGTGGCCGAAATCGGTCAGGAAGGCATCATCGTCACTTAGTCGCAAACACATACAGCTAGGCTAGGCCGGAGAAAATTGTTTCCTGAGTAGGTGGGTTTTAATTTGTCTGATGAATGACAAAGACATCAACATCAACCATACAAGAAACATTCGCACCCTCCTCTTCCGAAGTCGTTATCAGATGCTGCAACATTGCCTATATAAACTAACTCCTCCTAACTCTCCTTATTTTAAAACACTGCGTTTGTTGTTATGTACCCGTTTTTTGTAACCATTAAAGGGATAAGTATGGGAGCAACTGCCCGGTACATTAATTTGGTACATCACAGTAAAATCTCAGTTTTTCAAGGTAGACAAAGTTAGGCTTCATAGGCAATGTTGCAGCATTTAGATAAAATAGTTATGTTAGATAAATGCGCCTGTCCAACCTCGGGCGGGTCAGTGACTCGCAGTCCACATGTCTAGTTATCAGAGGTATCAATCTAGTTGTTTAGCAATACCACCGTCCGCAACACAGGCGGATCAGATTTTATTGTAAGGATTTATTGCCTTATTGGGTATTGACCTTGAACTTTCCTTCCGGCCGCCATGGCAACTAAGTTTCGCAACCAGTTGTGATGCAAGACTGTTTATTCTTTGTCCGCAACTAGTTGCCATACAAGACTTATTTTTCTTTCTACGCAACTAGTACGCCATGGCTACTGAGTTCCGCAACCAGTTGCAGTGGAGGATTTTTTATTCTTGGTATGCAACTTTCGTAATTGGTCAATCTATATTCAAATTATTTCAATAATGTAATTATGGTCATGAAAAAAAAAATGGAGTTATTGATCATCTTGACATTAGTCATACTTGCGTCTGCTTGGAATTTAGGTTTTTAACATTTTGTTTATGAATAATACAAACTGAAGATATTACACGTATTTTCGTGCTGCTTTATTGTTGACGTTTATAATGATTATAAGGGACTGAAAACACCGTGACATTGCCAACTCGAATGTCCCACGCTTATTTTTGAATAATGCTAATGGTTGCATATGAAGAAAAAACATCCTTATGTCGCAATTAATCTTTTATATAAATTCTTTGTACGCAACCAGTTGCGTAGAAAGAAAAATAAGTCTTGCTTGGCAACTAGTTGCGGAAAAAGAATAAAAAGTCTTGCATCACAACTGGTTGCGAAACTTAGTTGCCATGGCGGCCGGAAGGGAACTTTAGACTCAATGACGATTTAAAAAATGGGTAACAATCTTACAGAGGTTGACCTGGTCCCAAACTAAGCCAAGCTTGTACTATGGCTACTAGACGACGATAAAAATGCTCATATCTATATATTTGGGGACAAGCTTACACAAATCGAATAGTCCCAAACTAAGCAAAGCTTGTGCTATAGGTACCAGATGTATATACATACTTACATAGATAAATAAATACTTAAAAACATTGAAAACATCCATGACTCAGGAACAAATATTAGTGCTCATCACACAAATAAATGCCCTGACCGGGATTCGAACCTGGGACCTCCGGCTTCGTAGGCAGAATCACTACCAACTAGGCTACAGAGGCCGTCAATAAATAGGCACTTAAATCCATATAAAACATCCATCTAACAAATGTTCACGCTCACACAAATAAATGCTCTTACCGGGATACGAACCCATGCATGGGCTGTTGCCTATCAAAGAATAACTTAGTAAAGAATCATAGATTCGATTAGATTAGATTTTTTTATTTCATAATATACAATTACAATATAAATTAATGCTATCTTAGTCAAAAAGTATATTAATTAGAATGGAATGTCAAGAATTAAATATAGTCATAGCTAAAATAAATATATACTGTCGAAGTATATATGTATCACCACATAAAAGATCGTCAGATTACAGAGTACACCAAAATAACAGGAAAAATAACAAAATACTAATAACTATAATATTAATCATTAACAAATGTCAAAACATAACAAATAAAAAACATATTTCCTAAGTTATTCTTAAGTATTTTTTAATTAATGAATAACTTAGGAAATTAATGACATTTCCTAAGTTATCAAAGTCACAAAATATTAATTGTGCAAAAAGTAGGTAATATTAACAACAGGTGTTATGTGACAATTCAAAGGATCTCCACTTTTTGCCGATAAAACGGCATACAAATTTTAAATCAGGCGATTTCATCACCTCACGCAACAATCTAATTACAATATTATTTGATGATCTTAATGTCTTTGTAAGTAAACGGCTCTAACATTGTATACCTTGAGACCACGACTGTACCCACATCGACCTATTTAAAGGACTTCAAAAAACGAGGTTTTCAGTTCGTCGGAATCTTTTATTTTTTGATTTTTGCCCGAATACTCGAAGACACCTGGACCGATTTGGAAAATTCTTTTTTGTTTGAAAGGGTATCTCTCCCAGGTGGTCCCATGGTCATCAAGTCAGAATCTGATGATCGGAGATCCTGGAGAAATCGGGGAAACTCTTTCAAATTTTATAGGCACACGTGAAGCGGAGTAGGTACTGTTTGATGTCGGTTAAAACTTTGTTTTTAAAGTACCTAAATTATTTTAAGAGACTG
Source organism: Epinotia nisella (assembly GCA_932294315.1). Lineage (NCBI taxonomy): Eukaryota > Metazoa > Arthropoda > Insecta > Lepidoptera > Tortricidae > Epinotia > Epinotia nisella. Next base: position 2,370,960 of record OW028675.1, on the reverse strand, counting down.
CTAATTACCTTCGTATATATTGTTGTAGGTCCGTATGTTTTTTTGCGGCTGAAATAGCATGCAAAGTCCGTAGTTCAAGAAGTCTGTAAAAGTTTCGGTTTCGGTTGCGGTCGAAAATGAAGCGGCTGAAATTCAGTTTCAGTTTTGGCTGGAAATCGTGTTTCGTTCGGACACTAATGCATATATGTCGCAACTGAAATAAATTTCCAATGAGCTGCTTGGTTTGCTGTCGCTCCGCGGAATGTGTGTCGACATAGCGGGGCGCGGCCGTTGCGTGCGAGATCCGTATGTGCTGACCCTACCTACTGGACTACCAGATTAGTTTATTGCTATTGGACAGTCCAGTCACAGCACATTCCAGCAGTAATTCAACTTGGGGCTTAAACTTGGCGTACGCACGAAAATGAAAAAGAAACGTGGTGACGACATAGTCCACAGTCAAGCCAGGGTTTGGCTAATTTTTCCCGCAAAATGTATTTACAAGAGGCTCAATATACTTAGTCTTGGAATGGTCAGTCCAGTGCAAATAGAATTCTATGAACGCCGCGTGACTGAAACTTATATACGTACTTTTGCCGTCGTCCACAGCCCACTGAACCGATGTTCTCATCATTCCAAAATATAATGATTCTAGATTCTATGTTTGTTCACAGTTTGTGTAAGTATGTAACTTCTACGATGGATGTCACAGGTTTATAACCATTTGTTTACTTGTGTTTATTCGGTCTGCAAGCTGGCAATCTAAAGGTTGTATACGAATACTGTAACACTCTCCGTGAACACCTTTTTCGGACGAATATCGATAAAAGAATTGCAAAGTTTTATTCACTTCTATGAATTTTTAGATATGTTAAAGCTTTAGAGTTCGTTGAGATATGGCTTTCGATAATATCCACCGTAATTTCTGACTTTTCACTGTAAGTATTCATAATTTTCGAACAGTTATTAATACTGCTTCAACATTATTTGTAACCGTGGGTGGTTTTTGGAACGTCTAGTTCTAGTTACGTTCAATGCATATAGCATGAAACACGCAACTCATGTGACAATACTATTATATACCAGGTACATTCAATATGTGACTTAGTACATTTGTAAGGATTTCAGATGAATTAAATCCATCGGCTGGGTCGTTTCTGGTATTTCTGACAAAAGTAAGTACCTAAGCATTTTTACAACTGAACCATTAAAAGTAGTACAGATACCTTGGTGATGACGTTAGCTGTCAAATGTACATCTGCGAAGAATTTCAAAGGCAAAGTACCTATGCTAATTCCCCAGTCCGCACTGGGTTGATACCTACTGCCCATTCCCTCTCCTCAGCAATAGGCTGCATGAGACCAATTAGACGGTCAGATCAGATCAGATTAAGGAATCTACACCCTCAATCAAGCAGTACGGAGAATCAAGATGATGCTAAGTTAATTTAATTAACTTCCTTAGCAAAGTTTTCGTCCATGGTATTAGATTAACCTTAATTGACCTCTTTCAACGTGAAATGTAACAATAGTTCTTATTTGGTGTGACGGACCTTTGGAGCCCTTACAAAGGCACAGTGGAACCTTTCTGGGTCCTGCCTTCCATTGACCTTAGCTCGCGCCTTTTCCGATGATATCTAAGGTAACATCGTGACTAAGCTTCTTACTCGACATGTCTTCAGATAAGTGCGTAGATACGTTACTATCAGTCAGTATTTTTGGCGTGATAACGTCTTATAAACGGATGCACGCAAGAAAAATAAAAACCGGCCAAGTGCGTGTCGGACCACGCAAAACGAAGGGTTCCGTGCCTATTAAAAAGGTCGTATCGTCACAGAAATTTTACGGCACTTACGTCCTTTTCTTTGAGGAAGGCAGCTTTTCAGCAATATCTCGAAAACCTCTTAACCGATCTTGTTCAAAACAATTTTCGGTGAATGAAATTAATAAGCCCTATGTCCATGAATTTTTCCATATTTTTAAAATACACCGTTCAAAAATTAGAGGGGGGGGGACAGAATTTTAGTGACTTTCGTGGCGATTATCTCCGACCCTATTCACTTAATCAAAAAAAAATGCTAAGAAACCTCATATTTATTTTGAAAGGCCTATGCCACACGGGACGTCACAATGAAAAAAAAAATTTTGACTTTTAGTTTTATGTATGGAGTGCACCCCTAAAAAAATTTTTTTTTGTCATTTTAATTACAAAACTATGTAGCGGCTAACAAAATACACCTATCCTCAAAATTTTATTCAAATACACCTTATAGTTTTCGAGTAAAATGCCTGTGACATACGGACAGACGGACAGACGGACAGACGGACAGACGGACAGACGGACATGACGAAACTATAAGGGTTCCGTTTTTGCCATTTTGGCTACGGAACCCTAAAAAGTGTGACTCATTGTCCCGTTCCGTTGACTGACATATCAACGCACAGCACAAACTGCTGGTTCTAGATACTCCAAATTTGGCACGTAGGTTCCTTATAAAGTCTAGGGGTGCACTAAGATAGGATTTTTCAAAATTCACCCTCTAAGGGGGTGAAATGGGGGCCCAAAATTTGTATGGGGAAACAAGATTGGATTGACTATTTTATTCGAAGCTTCACAGGAATATTCCTAACGATAAATGAGTAAATACGTGTTTCAGGTTTAAAAGGGGGAAATGTGGTGACAAAGTCTGAAAATCAACACTCTTCACAACATTGTTATGACGTTATTACGTAAAATTATCGTCCTTAAACCAACTTTACAGACAACTATTTTTTTTGGACATGATTTTATTGCCGTCTGTATTTTTCATGGTGATCAAAATGAGACTTATCGAGACGATTGTAATAACTAGTAAGGTAAACGTCCTAGTCCTTGACGTTGCACTAGTGTATGACATGGGCAATATGGGTTAAATTCGAACAAAGAGGATTTATAAATTTCAAATTAAAGGAAAAATTTAAAAAAATAATTAAAATTTTCATTTCATTTCGTTAGCAGCGTTACTACTTAATGCAAAATTAATTTATCATTACTGACGGTATCTCAATATAATTTGAGACGTTGGTGCCATTAAGAAGCCCAAGTCTTCTGGGTAGATGTCCCTACACTCGCCTGACTAAGGTGTTGTAAGAAGGAACTGATTGAGAGATTTAGTGGCCAGGAGATGAAAACCTGGAATAAAGTATTTCAATCATTAATTCAATAATAGTTAAAAAAAGTTTCTGTCAAAATGTCATTTTTGGTACAAGTTTTTATTGCTGACTGTACGTTTCTGTGTATCATTAACTATTCATTGAGACGATTCTAATGAGTCCAAACTCAACGGGGTTACGTCGGTTAAGTACTGAATTCCCATGGCCATCTTCTGTCTCCGTCATCAGATCAGCTCGATGGTACCATAATATTGAATTGCCATCCAAACTATACCTTTACCCAAAATTTCAACTGAATCGGTTGAAGATATCTGCTTCAAAATTGAGTTGCAAGATTCCACCCGAACAAACATTGCAAGTTAATAAAAAGCTTGTAATAATTAAGTATCGCATCTAATTCGATCGTGACTCGCAAGCTCGAGTCGTTACCGAAGAGTCCGGTGACATTCACCTACATTATGCAGAAAGCTCGTGTGTGTCCGATGACATTGGGGGAACAAACTGCCTGAGGCTGAGCCTGTGTTTCTGTACGCTTCAGCTAGTAAACTTGATTTCTACAAAGAGCAATGAAGAGTAGACAATACTTTGTGTAGATAGCACGTTGATTAAAAACGGATTACTCAACTTCAGCTACTTATTCTGAAATTTCAATCCGCTTGGAGCTTTAAAGTCTAGCTGCAGTATTTTCTTAAGTCTTATTTCTTCTAGATGTGTTCTCGGTTTTTGGAAGGTATACTTCAATTTGTGTTGCAGACATTAACATTCTACATATTACTTACATATTACTAAACTAGGTAAATAGATCATCATGCGTGTAAGTTTTTGGTCGTGTCCTAAGGAAGGGCAAGTAATAAAATATTAGGCAAAAATGGTGTGGTAATTAAGTTAATAGGGAGGTCAATTTGGAATCAAACAACATCACTTTTCAGTGTTTTACTGTTTTATTATGTACACTCTTCATTATTTCCGTCCATTATCCAGTATATAGTTATTCAATGTTTACAAATCATGTTATAATTGAGCGTTTTTCAAAAAACGTGTACTTATATGAACTTTTTTTTCAGAATTCAATTTTTTTGGGTTTTTCTTACTCAGAATCGTTGATACTATCGATCCTCAGATCTTCATACAAGAAAAAAGTGTCCCAAATAGAAGTTGAACTGTCGATTGTCTTTTTAAATATAAGCTTACAGCCACTGAGGCACTAGCCATTGCTGAACTGCCAATACGAATAAAGTAAATAAATGAGTATGTACTAATTAATAGTAGTATAATAGTTAATCAACAACCTATACAGCTAATTATTAGTAGAAGTATATTGTAACTTATACTAAAATAATCGGTATGACTCGTCGTAACTGTATCCGCCACTACAAGAAGATTACCTTAAAACCACCGAACATCCTGTCATTACACTAAACATGATCAATCGGCCCAATATTATAATCAAGCCTGGCATTGAGATGATATTTATGACTCCAATTTATGCATTTATATGGTTTATTATTTTGGCAAATTAATCATTGTAGGCGTTAACACGTTGGAGGTCAATGGTTCCCTTCCTTATTTATGGTTAAAGTATTGTTTAATGCGGTATCTGTGGGATCGATTCACGGACCCCGCAGTGCAGTGGGTCAAGGCCGTAGTTTTATACTTTTTGACAAGCTGTTTGCATTGTACTCGTAAAATTTGTCTTTTAAAAACATGCATTTTGAGGTTAAATTTAGCATACGCAATATGACCATAGCAACTCCTTAACTACAAAAGATACACCCATCGTGTTTGGGCTCATTGGAAACCTCTCAACGAGTAATTGATGACTGTGCAAATTAAAGGTACAATCTCGAAAAAAGCTTGGACGAAAAAATAATAATAATCGAAGTGTATTATGGAGTAGCTCTTATTCTAACATAATGGAAGCGTATTCCATCACCGGTTACTTCCATAACGTCAGTAAAGATGCCGCTCCTTCTCTTTGGCTTAATTTTTATAGCATAGGTTTCCATAGTCGTCAGTATGTTTAGGACTCTATGGTTGTCTTTTTCGAAAAAATTACACCTCGCCGAGTTTTTTACGCCGGTTCTTCTCGAGGCAGAGGTTTTCTTTACGAACCGATGGTAGTTTATCGACATTCATAGGTGCATGTAATATGCCTAAATTGAAGAATAAATCACTTTGACTTTGACTTTGAAACCTAAAACTGTTAGGTAGTTGTGTATTGTGTGTCTGTTCTTTGTGTAAAGTTTCCTAGAAGTATTTCTCTTTTCCAGCAGCTGCATCAGCAGTGACAGCCCAACTAGCACACTAGCGTTAAAATAACCCTTATATCATTCTTATATCGGTTCCAGCCAAGTGTTAAGGTGTTAAGAATGCCTGTAAAAAAGGTCTTATAGCGTGCTCTAACACCCTTATAACTACGAAAGAGGCCCACGAATTACAGGTTAAGGTGTTAGCTGAGAGTCTTATAAGAGTCTAGCTCTTATGCAGTATAAAGTGAGCTTACTCTTTTCTTTACCCATAAAATTATGAGACAAATATAGTCTTCCGACAAAATGGCGCAGATAGTTAGTATAGGTATTAATATTTGACAGCTATGGAGTCGTATTAATTGAAAGTGAGTTAAATTGGAAGTGTGTGTGACATGAAGTGAAAACAGTCTGCCCTTGTGATTTTACGGTGGTACCATGTTTCCCATCTCAATTTTAACGCGCCCAGGATTTATTAAAGATTTCTAATAAAACTTATGAACATTAAAATATACATCTAAAGTTTTTATCATTTTCTATTCTTGTTTCTTGGCCAGTGGCATGATAAATTAAGTGGCATCCATATAATGGCAAGAGTAACATAAATAATGAAGAATCTTGATGTCAAATATTGAATAACCTAATCAATTTGTAGGTTAGAGTCCACCAAAACAATGGCGAATTACCTTAAAGCTTTAGGCGTTAGTTAACTCAACTATAACGCTTATTGACTTACAACACTCTTACAGTGTCTTTAAAGTGTATCTGCCTAACACCTTAAGCGTTAGAAAAAGTTTCAATACTTACAAGAGACTTAATTCTGTTATAAAGTCTCTGCCTGTAGCTAAGACTCTTGTAAGTGTTTAAGTGTTAAAAACAGGTTAAAGCTTTAACATCTTAAGTGTAATTGCTTTGAGTAACACTCTTATAATGCTTTAGGACTTAATTATTTTTCTTAAATCCTTTATAAGACTATTAGTTATAACTGAGAACATTATAACTCACTTATAAAGGTTAAGGTTATAATAATACCCTTAGCTATTACCCAAATGTTAGTTGGGAGTAAGACGGTTGAATCACGACTCGACGCCCTCTACTCAGAGGCACAACGATGTAACTCTCAATAGTCTTGTACGTAAATGGGACCTTGTTCTACTAAAACATAAGCGTCAGTCATAACAGTCATAAGTCAGACGAACACCTTGCCGGTGGCCGCGACTCAGACTGTTTGGGGACGGTTTACAGTGTTGCCAGTTGTTTTAGGGTTCCGTATAGTTTGTTTTAATTTAGACGAAGAAAAGTACTTGAAACCAACCATTATCACACGGTATCTTTACTGTTTAATTGTGGAGACGACTGGGTGTTGGTGCTATTATAAAATTAAGTCGAAGATAAAGTTCCTAGTGGTGAGTAAAGTCGAGTGGCCAGAGCTCTCAGGGAGTCTCAGAGAGTGAGGGACTTGCTTACTGTCTCCAGCTATTGTAACAACGAATCCTCAAAGCAATAAAGTCTTCATCGCGTTTGTGACTCCTCAGTGGCAAACTGGCGCAAGCGTATATAGTAACGGCGTCTGCCTACCATCTGGCAAGCCGTATCCTTGTTTGCTACCATCGTATCTAGTGTAAAAAAAATGGTTGTCTGTAAAGTCAGTTTACGGACGATAATTTTACGTGATAGAATCATAAGAAAACATTGATGAAAAATTGCATACCACGTATTTACTTATTTATCGTTAGGAATACTCCTGTGAAGTTTCGAATAAAATAGACGATCTAATCTTGTTTCCCCATACAAACTTTGAACCCCCATTTCACCCCCTTAGAGGGTGAATTTTGAAAAATCCTTTCTTAGTGCACCCCTAGACCTTATAAGGAACCTACGTGCCAAATTTGGAATCTCTAGAACCAGCAGCTAAAGAGAAAGTTAATGTAATGCCGTATCAGGAGCTCAAAACAGTGGCAGAAAGAAGAACAGAATGGCGATTACTCCACCGACAAGAGCCTAGCTCTTAAATTTATGATGATGATGAGAACCAGCAGTTGGGGCTGTGCGTTGATATGTCAGTCAACGGAACGGGACGAGTCAGATTTTTTCGTGCGCGCAGCCGGCGTTTCTCGATTTACAAGATGACGTCAAAAGAATTGTTAGGCTATGTCAGATTGTATTGCAGATTGCAGACTGTATGTGTGGAATGGTAAACAAACGTTACACAAATAGAGGCGTCTTAGAAAATATACTTAGCCTCTAAACACGTAGGCGTGAGTGAGTGATCCGTGATACACATACACATATGTGCAGCGTATGTCAGTGTATGAACGGAAAGCGACAGCGGAACTCGGTCAAGTGCAACATCTCTTAAGAACACATACGCTGCGTGAAGCTTGGAGCCTTTACAAACCACTTTAAAAAGGTGTGTTTAATTTATGACCTGACGGTTTGCCAACAAGGGCATTAATCACCTGGGTGGTAGCGTTCGGAGAAAAACTATTCTAAGAGGAACATCCTTCGAAACACCGATTCTAAATCCTTTCTCAGACGAGTTTCTTGTGACTTAGGTGATGAATTAATGTAGGTAACTTACTTTTAGGAGAAGGAAAATACCGTGCGAAAATATAATCAAATGTATGTGATGTCCCAATTGTCCCAGTATCTCAATCACATTGGCTCTGTATCCTGATTCCTCATACTCCAGGGAAATTACGGTTTTGAAAATATTTAATTTACAATAGCGTGCTTTTTGTTTATTTCATTTTAAAACGTTATTCTAAGATGCTTTATTCAAGAATCCTATAAACTTTCCACCCAGGAAGTAGGAGTCTCTACAAACGGTTTTTACATGCTATCGACTGCGAGCGCAGCGCTACGAATCCGTTGGCAATGACAATAACAGTTTAGAAGTAATGCTAAGCAGCGGTCCGAGCGGCCGAAACCAACGCCTTAACACATTCACTGCCAAGACGTTTTTCGCATGTTATCGGCTCGCTAGAATACCGTTGAGACTGAATGCGATAATAAGGTTATCCACCAGAGTTGTGCGAGGTTGCGAGGCGGTGAGCGAGAAAAAATAAATGTTTAAAGATATATGTTTCACACAACATCTGTGTCTTTTATAATGTTTAGTCCTAGTGGGCGTAAAGCGATCAGTACGGACTGAAACAGTCTATCACCCAGTAGGGCAAAGTCATCAAAGCTCTCGTAACAGCTGATGCTCTCTGATGCGGCCTGACACCTGACAGAAAAGGAGCCGTCACGTCAGAGCGCATCGGGTGAGTGTACAAAATCTAAGCGTGTCAAATGTATGTTACGACACGACACGTCAGATAAGTATGATTTCGGCTTTATGCAAGCAAGTCATGCGCATTTAGGAGGGTTAAGAGTGGCCGGCTCGACTACCGACTATTCGTAGCTAAACATAGACAACGGGAATTGCTCAAGTCCACATTCCCTGGATTTAAGTTACCCGGGAAAAATATGGGAGCGGCATGGTGCACAGGAAAATTCAACCCTTTAGTCCCATCTCGTGGCCAGATTTGGTAGCTAGCTCCGAAATGGGAATTGCGGTTTCCCGTCTCGAAATGGGAGAAATAATTTCCACTTCGAAGCTGGCTGCGAAATGGGAATCTTTTAGGCCCATCTCGTAGCCAGCTAGCTACCAAATTTGGCTACAAGATGGGAAAATCGTTCCCAATTTGAAACTGGCTGCGAGACGGGAAACCACATTACCCATTTCGAAGCTAGCTACCAAATCTGGCTAAGAGATGGGAATATAGAGGATTCCCGCTTTGTAGCCAGCTCCGCATTGGAATTATTTCTCCCAATTCGAAGCTAGCTACCAAATCTGGCTACGAGGTGGGACTGAAGGAATTCAACGAGGTTCCCGAGACCCATTTCAAAAGAGTTGGTTCAGAGTGACAACAGAGGTTCAACAGAGAACTCTTCAGTTCTCTGTTGAAATTGACGAATATATAGGTACCTAATATGTATGAGATTTAAATTGCACTTCAATTGTAATACAAAACGCTACATTTTCGTTACACCCCTATCTATGCTCCTGATTTTCTTTCTAAAGACTAGCCTAATTAAAATCATTTATATATGTCGTATAATAATACCTATTAAACATTTCGTGCGTGCGCGCTCGTCTAACAAGGCATTCAGCGTATGTATGTACTCTTAACATTCTGCGCGACTTTCTTACCGCTACAGTTGCACACTTACGGTGGAAGCTGTTATCCGTTACTATTGTTACATCACTAACCGCGAACATTTTGACGGTCAACAACCGCAAACCGGCGGTCGCTGCCACTTTCACTTTTCGCCGCCATGCTTGCGACTCACGATACACAGCGACATCTATCCGTTATGTGAGTAAAGAGTGCAGCGCCACCTATTGTTGAGTAGCATCATATGTTACTAGTACCGTAACAACCATTAGGCATTGCTATTGTAAACTAGATGGCAGCAATATTAATACTGTATTATGTTTGAAATTGTAATGATATATCTCGGTTATTCAGTTTTATTTTTGCCAAGCTTTTCAAAGAAAGGAAGCTGTATTTTTGAAGTCGATTGTAACATAATTTTTTTGATTAACAAAAGAGATGAGTTGAGGTTTTATATTTTTGTGTAAGGTTGTCCTCAAATATTTCATTTATTTATGAAAATAATAAATGTGGGTAATGGGTCGTCTAGAAACGTATAATATAAAAATACGTTATACAAAATTTACAAAAACATTACAGGAAGCTTACTTTGCAAACATTTTGAATCTAATTTATAATTTCGTCAGTTTCCATATCGTCAGGATGGCCGAGCGGTCTAAGGCGCTGCGTTCAGGTCGCAGTCCACTTCTGTGGGCGTGGGTTCGAATCCCACTTCTGACAGATTCCTTTTGCTTCTCACAAACATTTCTGTCATTGCTTTTGGATCTTATCGCCTTATCGTAGCATAGACAGCTAAAGTACAAAATCATGTGGGCCTATATAATGGTATTATTATTACCATAGCTTGTCCTGAGTATCTTAGGTCCATGGTGGCACTTGGCGGTATTTGTCCAAATATTCGTGTTGCATCTTTTTCTTTCCTACCGCAAATGAAAGAGATGCAACGCGAACACGCAACCACAAATGTGGTGCGACCAGGGGAGGGATATAATGATGTGGGATGTGGGATGGGAACTCAGTTAGGTATTTGTTATATTTGCATACCGCGGGTAGATATAACTTGTTTTTAGTCTGTCTTTGAGCATTAAACGTAGCACGTCAGTGTCCTGTAAATTGGAGTTTTATTGGTATTTCCCGGCCAGGACACCACAATTGGCGACGAGAACGATTCCTTCGTGTGCAAACTATTTTTTTTTTTCAACAAATTGTTGGAAGTAATGGCCACGACTAGTGCAAATGTAGTGTTCGGCGGCAGTCTCAATTTTGACCATCGGATTCACGAATGGAGCATTTTCAAGAGCAGGCTGTCACAATTTTGTACAGTCAATGATATTACCGAAGAAACTGACAAGGCAGGAGTGAAACGGCGGGCCATATTATTGACGGCCTTATCAGAAGATACCTACCGCATTCTTCGGGATTTAGTGTCACCTAAGGATTTGGACAGTACAGAGTTTAAGGTCTTGTTGGAATGTCTCAACACGCAATTCACGCAAAAGAAGAGTACTTTTGCAGAACGTTACACCTTCTATAGGGCGGAACAGCGACCTGGCGAGGAGTTGACGGATTGGGCGGCGCGAGTGCGAAATTTAGCCCAACATTGCGGGTTTAGGAGTGAACTCGAGACTGCCTTACGTGACCGATTCGTCTTAGGGTTAGAAAATATAAGAGAGAAGGAGAAGTTATTTGCTGAAAGTATTGATACCCTGACGTTTAACAAAGCTTTGGAACTAGCGCAAAGTGTTCGGTGTGCGAGATTGGCCTTGCAAAAAACTCACTTGACGGTGCCCGAAACTCCAGTGTTTACCGTCCATGCATCGCGGCCGAAACAAAACTCCCGTACGGGCGTAAGTACAATGTTGTGAAATTTGCGGCTATAAGAATCATACAAAAGATCAGTGTCGTTTTAGTAATTATACATGTCAGAAGTGTAAGCAAAAGGGACATTTAAAGCGAATGTGCAGGTCAAAAGTGCGACTTAATAATTATATTACGGAGGACGATAACGACATCGTACAAGGTGAGAGTATTTTTACAATATTATAACTGTCAATGGTGAACCAATGCAACAGCTGGTCACGATAGCGGACGAGCCTATTAGATGTGAGATTGATAGGTAATGGGAGCGCGGTTTCAGTTTTACCTCACGAAATCTTCGATAGGTATTTCTCGAAGTACGAGTTAAAATCGTCAATGGTCGTATTGAAGTGTTATAATGATAGTAAGCTATCCCCTAAAGGTACAATTACTTTGCCTATTACTTATGAAGGTAAAACAAACCAAATCGTGTTTTTTTTTATTGAGGCAAGCGATAAGCGACCTACCTTACTGGGCCGAGATTTTTTAAGTTTATTTAAATTACAAATATGTAGATCGAACGTTAATAACTTAGTAGAGGATGACTTACGTTCTAAAATAATGGCTAAGTATTCTAAGTTATTCGCGGACGAACTGGGGCGATTTAATAAATATAAGGTGACCTTAAAGGTCAAACCAGATGTTCCGTTACGGTTTTTTAAGCCCCGTCCAGTGCCATTGCCTTTGAAGGGTAAAATAGAAGCAGAAATACAGCGTTTGGTGGAATTAGGGGTACTCGAGAAAGTAGATCATGCTGACGTAGCCACACCGATAGTGCCGGTATTACGTGCCGACGGAAATATTAGACTATGTGGTGACTATTCGGTAACCTTAAATAAGGCTTTATATGTTGATAACTATCCCGTGCCACGCATCGAGGATCACAGTATTAGCAAACTTAAAGCTTACAAATCTCGATGACTTGAGGAAATAACATGGTATTCTAATTCGAATAAGTTTTTAAATTCAGAATTGTAATTTCGAATTTGAATTTGTGCAAGAATTTTGAAATGTACAACATTTTCGTTTCTTGGCAACATTCTTATCAATGTCAATGACCTTAATCTCAAGTGAAATGTCATTTTCAACAAGTACTATAAGTAGATTTTAGTAAACAGGTATTTGCCCGGTTCATATCTTTATTTTCAAGTTTTTTTAAGATTCAAAAACCATGACGATTATAAAAGTAGCAAATGAGAGCGAGGTGATCAGTAAGCTGAGTATGTATGTGGAGAAAATATCAAACGACGCTATCTACAATAGGGGAAAGTTTTACATCGGGTTATCGGGTAAGTTTAAAAGTCATGTATGTACCTTTAAACCCACGAAATCATCTTTTATTAAATATCAAATAAGTTTAAGTTGTAAATAAAATAAAGGAACGAACAAATAATTATAAATTGATTACAAAATAAATTAACCTAACTAACCTACCCAGTCATAGAAAAAAGACCCTGTCCAGCAGTTCCGTCTGCGGCATGGAGCCGATAACGCTGGCGACGTTACCTCTCTGTATTGCTAATGAAATACGTTGCGAGAGGTAAGCGCCAGCCAGAAATGGGATAGTTTTCATGCATTTATTTTACAGATTCATGCAAGCCTTACTTTATCCAATTTAAAATATTAACCCTGACATGTTTATATATTTTCGAGCTAGTTATGTATATCAAGTGCAACATCAAGCAATTTTCTGTTTTTAAAAGTATACGCCAGCGGCATAAAATTAGTTCAAGGCCTTTAAAAACAGCTTTACTAGCAAAAAGTGCTTTCGGCATGGCACCGAAATTATACAATAAGTTACCGGAATTTATAAGAGAAACTGACATGCCCCAATTTAAATCAAAATTATTTAATTTCTTAACAGATAAAGCTTTTTATTCAGTGAATGAGTACTTAAACTGTAATTAGCAAAATGTAATTTATAATGAAGACTATATATAAGTATGTAATATGCAATGCATGCTGCTTGCAAATTTGTATGCCTAATGGCCAAACATAGTGATACACATATAACCATTGTACCATCTTTGTTACCTATGTTTTACAAATAAACTTAACTTTACTTAACTTTATTTACGGTAACGTGGAATGTGTAACAGGAATGATAATAAAAGCCCAAAATACTAACATTTTTGCAGGAGGCTCCGTACTGAAGTTCTTATGCGAAGGCCTGCCAAAGGTCAACACAGTGTGGTCGAAATGGACGCTGGCGTTCTGCGACGAACGAGTGGTGCCAGAGGACAGTGAGGACTCCACTTTCGGGGTCTACAAGAGGGACCTCATACCGAAGAGCGAGTTGAAAGAGGAGCAGTTTGTTGTGTTGAAACAGGGGGTCACTGGTAAGTTCATCCTTATTGGTATTCGGGGCATTCCATGCCAAACGGACAGGTGAAAAAATGTTGATGTTTCAGATTTCAGTAATATTTTAGTATGTTATACCTATACAGGTCCTCAACCAACACAATCAATATTTTTACACTGTGATAGTTAGCGATTTAGAGGTCAATATAGTTTTGACTCTACAGCAGGAATGCACTATTTGTAGTGTAGCTCCTAAACGAATAAAAACATTTTTTTTTTCGGAAAAAAAGTTTATTTTACACTTTTTAAAAATGTCGTAAGGAATCTCATTAAATGAAGTATAAAATTCATATATTCATTTTTTTGTTTTTATATTTTAAAACTTGCTTTTTGGGACTACAAATAGTGCATTCCTGCTGTAGAGTCAAAACTTTATTAACCTCTAAATCGCTAACTATATATCACAGTGTAAAAATATTGATTGTGTAGGTTGTAGACCTGTATAGGTATAACATACTAAAATATTACTGAAATCTGAAACATAAACATTTTTTTACCTGTCCGTTTGGCATGGAATGCCCCATTCCTTAAGTAATGTTTCATTGCAACTTTAGAATTATACTGCTGTGCTGTTCTTGGAATACTAGCTTATAGCTCAGGATTTATAAACCAAAATTGGCTGGAGATAAAAAAAATATGAAGTTTTAGAATGGAAAGGTATAGACATATTTGTGTGATGAGCATGAACATTTGTTTCGGAGTCTTGGATGTTTTCTATGTATTTAAGTACAACCCGTCAGAAATATCCGCGAACCTGCCTTGTATGGAAGCGCATTCCAGCGAGGTTTGCAGATATGCTTGTATTTGTATCTATTAAATATATCATCGTCAGCACGGCTATCACAAGACGGCGCGCGAGCTCTCTCGATATTTCTCGCACTATCCGTCACTCTCTTATTAGAAAACTTGGAAAGAGAGGTATAGTGCGAGAAAAATCGAGAGAGCTCGCGCGCCGTCTTGTGATAGCCGTGCTAGTACCCATAACATAAGCTTTATTGAGCCTACTAGGTTGATTTGTGTAAGATTTTCCTGTAATATTTATTTAATTAAGCAAGCATAAGCAAGCCAATTTCAACTGATTACCAAGAAATTCCCACATAGAGCTCTTATGTTAACTGTAAATAATCTGTTTGATATAATTGGTATGTCAAAATATGAGTACCAATAATAATTAGATTTTTCTTGGAAGCAACCTGTAATTGAGACAGTACTGGAGTGCAATTGCTATTTAGGTTTTAGGTTAAGCATCTATAAGAAAACTTGGCGTTAAAAAAATTTCATTACTGCTTGGAAATGAAATGAGAAACAAGTGCGAGTCGGACTCGCGCACGAAGGGTTCCGTACCCTTATCTATAAAAACGGCAAAAAAATCATGTCTGTTGTATGGGAGCCCCAGTCCGACTCGCACTTGGCCGGTTTTTTGGTATTTGTTGTTATAGCGGCAACAGAAATACATAATCTGTAAAAATTTCAACTCTCTAGCTGTCACGGTTCTTGAGATACAGCCTGGTGACAGACAGACGGACGGACAGCGAAGTCTTAGTAATAGGGTCCCGTTGGGTACGGAACCCTAAAAAAGAGCTAATATAATATTTATACTAATCCTAAATGTGCTTCCTGTTTTCAGCTGAAGAAGCAGCAATAGATTACACTGAAAAACTAAAAGCAGCATTCAATAGTGAAGAATTCAAGTTCGACCTACTCCTACTGGGCATGGGGCCAGACGGTCACACCTGCTCGCTGTTCCCCGGCCATCCACTCCTGGATGAGACCAGTTTGAGGGTGGCAGCCATCACAGACTCGCCCAAACCACCACCAGCGAGGATCACTCTGACATACCCTGTGATAAATTCGGCGAGGAATTGTATTTTTGCTATCAGCGGGGCAGGAAAGGCTGATATGGTGAAGGTAATGAGATACACTTTGTTAAATAAGTAATTCTTTAAACTCTACAAATCTATGCATCTTTGGGGGTTAGCCATGGGCTAGGCTATGTGCATAGAATTATAAGCTATTCATATTCTTCCCACCATACACTGAACTAAGCTGTCTAATAATAGTAGCAAGGCCTGGGTGTCCAGTTTATGTTCATCATCATCATCATCAGCCTATATATGTCCCACTGTTGGGCACAGGCCACCTCTCATGAATGAGAGGGAATGGTCCGGTCGTCCAGGGTCCAGTTGACGTTGCTAGTCCACATTTCTATAGAACTTCGGCCCCAAAGACCTGCGGCCTTCCTCACAGGCTTGTCTATGTACCAATAATCCGAGTCTACGTATCTTTCTCTCAATAGTGACAGAGATAGAGGACGCGGATTATTGGGCTGTACCACAGAACACTAAATACTATAGAAGGGGTATCACGCGCAGTTTGTATCGGGAGCGGTGTCGCCTCATCCCCTCCACGTCGCCTGCAACTGTGTGAGCGACTGCACGGCGATCAGGTGACGTTGGCGCGAAAGCTAAGTGCGCGTGCCACGCCCGACGCTGCAAACCCTTCGGCCCCAAAGACCTGCGGCCGCCCTCACAGGGTTGTGTATGTACCAATAATCCGAGTCTACGTATCTTGCTCTCCCTTTATGCTTGGGTTAAAAAGTGACAGAGATAGAGGACGCGGATTATTGGGCCGTACCACAGAACACTAATAGAAGGGGAATCACGCGCAGTTTGTATCGGGAGCGGTGTCGCCTCATCCCCTCCACGTCGCCTACAACTTTGTGAGCGACTGCACGGCGATCGGGTGACGTTGGCGCGAAAGCTAAGTGCGCATGCCACGCCCACATCACCTTTCTATAGTATTTAGTGTTCTGTGGGCCGTACATTGACTGGAGCCGTGTGTTCCAGCGGATCCTGAAGGACAAGGAGCATCTGCCGGCGGCGCGCGTGGAGCCGCAGGGCGCGCTGTACTGGATCGTCGACGACGGCGCCGCAGCGCACTTATGATTCAAGCATAAAAACCTTAAGCCATTGCAATACGGTTCACAATTGAATAATCTGACTTTCACTGGGATTAATTTGGGAACAATTATATGTTTTATAATAAATTGTGTAGTTTTGTAATTTGAAAAAGAATTGTGATACCGGTAACATGATAATATAACATCCTAACATTGATTATAAATGTGATAAATTATGACATTGTATAGTGAATGAGTGCGGTTTATAAATATATATTTTTATATAGTGGTATATAATCTGACTTTCACTGGGATTAATTTGGGAACAATTATATGTTTTATAATAAATTGTGTAGTTTTGTAATTTGAAAAAGAATTGTGACACTGATAACATGATAATATAACATCCTAACATTGATTATAAATGTGATAAATTATGACATTGTATTGTATAGTATAATTAGGGTTTTATACATTCCTGTTTTTTTTTTTCAAATAAAAAGGTGCAAGTTTCGCATTGTTTTTAATTTCTATAAATCTACAATAAGAAATTCACACTCATTACCAACAACCTATGTATGGAATATTATTTGATATTTACCGTTAGCTTTTCGGTAAAGGTAAAAACATCGTGAGGAAACCTGCATACATCTGAGATGAAATTCAAAGAGGTATGTGAATTCCCACTGGGCCAGAGTGGGGACTACTGCCCATTCCCTCTCATTCACGAGAGGCCTGTGCCCAGCAGTGGGACGTATATAGGCTGATGATGATGATGATAACCAGACTTGGCTGCACGAAATTTTGCAACCGGAGAGTGCATCGCGGCGATATCGCAACTCTATCGTTGCATAAAGTCGCCATGTGATACTTACATTAGCCTGGATTAAAAATACAGGACAGTTTTTATCCCGGGTCCACGCAGACGAAGTCGCGGGTGGAAGCTAGTAAAAAATAAGGAATCAACTCTTTCCGACTACTTAAAAGGGATTGACTGTCTCTCACCTTTCAAGTCAGTCTATTATGTACTCTATGATGGGAATAGCCTCAGGGTGTTCACCAGAAATGTGTGAAGCTGTGTTTTCATACATTTGACACCCGGACGACAAGCATGCGAGACATGTATGAAAACCATACGTCGGACTATAGGGGGCAGTTTGAGGGCAAGGTAAGGTTTACAAAAAAATCTTAACTTACGAGTATTATAATGTACCTAGTGTTTGTAACATAGTTAATTAAATTAGTTACCCGTTATCATTTATTCATCTTTAATGTGTAAATACTCTTTGAAGTGATGACTGATAGCCCACTAGTGGCCACTTAAAAACAAATAAATAGCTGACATGCGTCATTATGACTGTTGTTCATACTTATATTTGTTGATAGAGTGCCGTCTAATCAAATTAAATCAAATATAACACAGAATATTCAATCTTATTTTTATTTAAAATTTAAAGGATTAAAAAAAATAAACACCTAACTAAAGCCTTAGAGCCGTGTTCATAGAACTTGAAATTGCCCAGTTAACTCATTTGTGTTTTGTTCCTTTCTCACAGCTGCAGTCGTCTGAGTGACGGATAAAGCCAAACGAATTTTTTCGCCATTTTGACTTAAGTGTGTGTAGTCCAAGTACGTTTATAAATAACGCAGTTAGTTGCTATGATATTTCACATTATAAATACTAGGTACCAAATACTAAGTGCAAATATTCGAAAGTGAATTGATTGATTTGCGAACCTTACCTATCATTCTGACATGCCACGAAAATGCCCGCTGGAGTCCGACGTATGATGAAAACACATCGCTGGTGCACATTCACCTTACTCCCGGTTTTATAAAGTTCCATTAGACCTTATACAATATCAAAAAATGTTCCGTGTTACTATAACTTGATCATGATCATACATTTGGTCTAACGCAACTTTATAAAACTGGGCCTTATACGCTACGGGCACGCCCAACAGTGGGCACAGTCAAACAACAGCTCATGTTCCAATACGTGTAATTCCCTCATACTTTCAAATGCCCGCGAGATCATCACATTGCATTCTTTCACATAAAAAAGACCTCGACTACGGTAGTTAAGTTTACTTTATAGATCGCTGAACGTTTATTCAACTATAATATGTAATTACAAAAACTCTGTCAACTAAATACAAAAAAGATTCGGCGCGCATAGCGTACCAACTCTTACATACATATACATACAAAGATAAGATATACATAGTACTAGAGTTAAATTTAAAGGGTCGTAACCTACGGGGGCCGCTGCGCGGTGGCTGCGGGCGAAACATATTCCTTGCGTATTTTACATTAATCAGGTGAGCGCACGCGCCGACTATGTACAGGCGCCCCGACACTGGCGCGGGAGCTGCAACAAACAACAACGGTTACTATATACACTAATAATAGCAGTTTATGTGACTTACGGCATCTCATTTGAGTAATGATGTTTACGGTTTTATAATGTTCGAATGACCGTCCATATTATTTTATTAATTAGTGATATTTCACTTTCTCTAACTAGCATTTTTTTAAATGTTTTTTTTTTCGTAGAATGCCGTGACAGAGTGGTAAACCAAAATGTTGTCCCCGCTGAAAGAGTCCACTTTGTCACATGTTTTTTTTTAGAAACCAACCGTAAATAAATATTTATATTGGCCAGAAAGGAAACTTTAATTAGTTCTAATGAAGAAACCTATGCATTTTTTTTAAAATCGCACTTCAAAACCACAATTTTCGATAGTTCAAAAACCAAAAAAACAGAAAAACCTCGGATCATTGTCGGTAAAAAAGAAGAACGACCCGACTGTACATAATGAGAGGACGAATCTTTAGTTAGTTCATTCGCAATCGAATGAAAGTGAGCCCAATCGAATATAAATCGTGTTAAGAATTTGGGCACATATTCGAGCCGTGGGTAACGACGGCGTACAAAATTGTGGGCCCAAATTTGTGCCCTTGGGAATTGACGGGACGTAAAGCGCTCAAGGTCGTGGCAGCTTGCGAAATTTTATTTTGAGCACAAATTTCAGTCTGTGGGAGAGGACGGGTTAACATCTTGTATGCTGGGACACTTACAGCGCTAAAGGAATTTGATTTTTTTGTTTCTGGCATTTATTTAATTTATATTTAAATCTTTTTCGTAACACAATTGTTTTTAATTGTTGTTTTACCTTTTTCATTCTACTTATTTTTTGTCTTTTTTAGGGTTGTTATCAGTGTCCCGCCTGAGAAAAGGGTCTGCTCCTATAGGGTCTCTTAATCGAGATTATAAATGAGGAGTCAGAAAACGGTCAAAAAAAAATGTATATTAAAATGTTGCCGACTAGTTCGAAACATGTAAATGTAAAAGTACGTGGGTTCGGGCGAATACACTTAAAATCGGATTCCGTTAATTTTCCTGCAGCCAAAGTACTCCCCTGAGTGCGCCGTGTAGGTTGGCGACGGAATTTCTCAGCGGCGCTGAGTTCAGCGCCATCCGGAAAACTGCTCCACGGACTTGTATAAAAGGCCAGAAGTGAAGCGCAAGCAGGCAGCAAGCATTCAGCCAACAAAATGTCACTCTGGACTTTGGACCCCAATTTGGGGTACACTAAACCACTTATAAAACACTACGGTGATTTCTAAACTTGTTGAGGAACACGTAGGGACGAACACAGGAAGATCGATTACGGATCCATGCAGTGGACCGTAGCAGAGATCGACTTCAAGCGACGTGCGTTCTTCTTAATGTCTTTTCGCTAACGGGTAAAACGGTACCCTATTACTAAGACTTCGTTGTCCGTCCGTCCGTCCGTTTGTCTGTCACCAGGCTGTATCTCAAGAATCGTGATAGCTAGAGAGTTGAAATTTTTACAGATTATGTATTTCTGTTGCCGCTATAACAACAAATACTAAAAAACCGGCCAAGTGCGAGTCGAACTGGGGCTCCCATACAACAGACGTGATTTTTTTGCCGTTTTTATAGATAATGGTACGGAACCCCTTCGTGCGCGAGTCCGACTCGCACTTGGCCGGTTTTATTTTATTTTTGTTTGTTTTATTGTTGTTGCAAAATGCCAAATAAACGATTTATCTATCTATCTAAATTAGTCGAGCTTGCGCGCGGTCTTGTGCTAACCGTGCTCGAAGTCCGATGGTTATGGTGGTCAATGATGGTGAAATGTGTGTGTGGTGCTCACCGTGTCTAGTTGGGCGCCCAGTAGGACTGCGAGTAGCTGGGCTTGCTGGCCGCCGGCTTGGCCGCCGCCGCGCGCGCCGCTCCGCTCTCCTGCGAACGATATCTCTTGTACCGACGCTCTTCGTACACAACCATACAGCTTTCCCACCGCCGAGGCGGATGTGTCCAAAATAGTAAGGGAAATTTATACACGTACCACCGTAGAACCCTGTCGCAATTGACAGGCCGCTATCAGTCAAACTCGAGTGATAGCCGAGGCAAAATACGGTTTCGAAAAACATTAATTTATAATAGCGTTTTTTTTGTTTATTTCATTCTAAAACATTATTCTAAGATGCTTTATTCAAGAATCCAACAAACTTTCCACCCGGAAGTAATTATATAGATTTAAATTAAACATTCATTGTCTTTTTTTATTTTATTTCTATTGAATATTTTAAAGCAAATGTAAATTAACCTAAATAAAGATAAAAAAAATATTAATATTTATCCGGACTTTTTAGGAGCTAATTAAATATTGATTTTTTTGATGTCTGATTTTTTGTTGGATTTTGCCTCTAGGTAACAATTTAATTGATAATATATCCGTTACATTAAAAAAATTAGCTATTATAAATTATTTCCAAATATGTCATTTTTTCCATACAAGTTGTCAGTTCATTGCCTGGACTATCATATGTCACCTTATTGCGATAGGGTTCTACGGCGGTACGTGAATACATTTCCCTTTGTATACTATTTCAATGAGGGCTACCGCGAGTGAATTCGCCGCTAGAGGCGCTAGTAGCGCGTCGGGGCTTCAAAA
Organism: Epinotia nisella; assembly: GCA_932294315.1. Taxonomy (NCBI): domain Eukaryota; kingdom Metazoa; phylum Arthropoda; class Insecta; order Lepidoptera; family Tortricidae; genus Epinotia; species Epinotia nisella. The sequence continues at coordinate 2,349,315 of OW028675.1, read as the reverse complement.
TGTCAAATGCCATATGAAATGAAATGAAATATTTATTGATAACAATTGTTACAGGTCATCTTGCAGTAGATATGCTCTAATTATAAATAATTAGGTTTAAATACATAATATTGTTATTATCTGTTATTATAGTTAATTATTTAAATGTCATATGGCCAATGGTATGTTGAAAAATTCATCATATTGATAGAATGTATTTTTTTAAAACCAATTTTTTTAATCTGGATTTAAATCCTGCGGTGGAAGGTGCATTTCTAAAGCTATCTGGCAGACGATTGTACAGTCGCCATCAGATATATCAGAGCGGCGAAAGCGCTCACAAATATCTGAACACGTCTCTAATGCCTCGACAATAGCGACGTGTTCAGATATTTGTGAGCGCTTTCGCCGCTCCGATATATCTAATGGCGACTGTACACGGAAGGTCCAAGGCTATAGACCGACTTCGCTGACTTTGCTAGTCTATGACACTCGGCCACCAGCCTGTCTCCATGCTTGTTGCTCCGTAAAGTATATCCTGAGTGCGTGCCCGTGCCCATAGTTTGTGAGTGGATTTTGCGGGTAAATATTTTGCATAGATGAGATTAATTATGGCAAATGTGTTACGGGTCAACGAATCTTGGTGCTTCAAAAGCGAATCTAAGAAAAATTCGTGCCAAAATAAATCGGTGGTAATAATAATAATAATTATTATTTTAAATAATTGATTTATTCTTTTAAGCATGATTTGGATGTAAATTTTGTTGTACGCCAGTAATAACAAACTTTAATAGCTATATTTCTGGACCCGACACGCCAGTGGCGCCAACTGGTGAGCGCAAAAACGGTAGCCCTCATTAGACCCTCGTCCCGGCTCGCCGGTGGAAAAGCAACGTTTAGATAACAGACGAACACAGAACGAGTCGTAGGCACTCCTCAAGAATACAGAGTCAGCATCACTTTTGCAGTAATTTGGACGGTTTACATACATATACATGGTATACAGAGGTCCTAGCATGATAGGTTTTACCATCACGTTTTTTACGGCGAAAATGTACTGAAACGTCACGTAAAACATAACGATAAATCGTATCGTGCTAGATGTAACTCTAGTATAAGTTTTATCGATACATATACGTTTTCGAACGCGTTTGCGTTAAGTTTCAATTTGTATGGCAACGCGTAGTTCCTAATAGTTACCACCAGAGGCGCTGTTCGCGTTGCCATACAAATTGTAACTAAACGCAAACGCGTTCGAAAACGTACATATATCTGTCGATAAGGCAGACCTCCCTATACTGACAAGTATTTTATTTTCAAAAAAATGCAACGTTTAACTGACATTAGCCTTTCTTTACCGTGTGATAAACAGCAATTAAAACGCACCACTACGATTCAAGTGATGTTATGTAGAACCATTTATCTTCTTACGAACGTAAACACAATAGGATATCAAATAGGTTTCAAAAGGTCGTATCAGAAGACGAAATCATCCTACTAATATTGTAAATGCGAAAGTTTGGATGTTTGTTACTCAATCACGCTCAAGCGGCTCAACCGATTTGGATAACATTTCGTAAGAAGATAGTTTATAGCCTGGATTAAAATATAGGATAGTTTTTATCCCGGATTCAGGCAGACGAAGTCGCGGGCGGAAGCTAGTGAAGAATAGATTAGTGATGCTAACCCGTCTCACACTTTTGGAGGAATCTCCCTGTGCGCGTCTGTTACCGTATATTTTTCCAATTATTATTGAAAGTCACAATAAAGTATTAAGAATTTCAGTATAAAAGTAATAAAACAACACAATATAAAGCAAAAAAAAAAACAGTATATACACAAAGCAGAATAAATACGATAATGAACATATATGTAACATAATTAGTATAATTACATAGATATAGGTATATATAGTGCATGCAGAAGGCGGGCAGTGGCAGCACGGTGCGTATACATAGCGGTGTACATAAACATATATATATGTGTAACTTACCCGCCTATTATGACTACTGTTCACCCGTACATCCATCTACAAACGAAATAAAACTCTAAAAATATATTTCAACTTGTAAAATATTACTAACACATGCATTTGAACGGACCACGAGAATAATTTATATCACCCAGAATAAAATAAAAATACAAAAAAAAATAACGTGCTACATGCTACTATTTATCATCATCGCCAATATTATCATCTATCAGAAATAAAACATTTTCCTGTGTGACGATGTCTTACACGTAGAACCGATGGCCGTTGGGGCGGAAAGGTTCTCGAGTGGCGACCACGTACCGGAAGGCGCGGCGCGGACCAAGGTGGACTGAGACCTGGTAAATGTCGCGGGGGTCCGCTGGATACGGGTGACGCAGGACCGGTCAATTTGGCACTCTTTAGGAGAGGCCTTTGTCCAGCAGTGGACGTCCATTGAACGCGATTCTTACTGGTTTGTAAATTTAGAGACAACCTCTGATACTACTCAGTTTTGGAAAAAAAAAGCAATTATTTGCCATTGCTGTGTTGAAACGTTTTTCCCAGTCAAAGTCTTTATGACATTGACATAGGGGTGAATTTCACCTGGTTTGTGGAAAAAGTACATTGTGCAACGAAGTTGGTAAGTGATTTAGTACGAACGAGCGTATCAGAAGATAGGTGGTCTTTGTAAAAAAATCTTACCATCTGTGTCAAATGTTTTTCATCACATTTGCGAGGAAACATACATTTGAAACAAAATTAATACTAATCGCAATAAAAAAATACAAAATGTCAATCGTCAATTTTCTTGAATTTGTTGAGTAAAAATCACTGTTAAAAATATTTTACACGGATACTAAATTACAAATTTTAAAGCTTAAAATAATTTAGTGAAACGTGTATTAGCGTTTTTACGTTTAGATTTAATTATAAATAAGCTTTCGAACATCATATTTGAGTTGAAACCTACTTGCTTTATAACTGACGCATGTTTTAGCAGTATCCTACTTCAAACATTGAATTCCCGTGACAGAGAAATCTTACATAGTAGGATTTTAAAAGCATCGAGCGGTGCTTCATGCAAATTATTTTCGTGGTCCCTCAATAAAAATACATATATTTCATATATCTGAAAACATGCTGTCTCTACAAGCCGTTTGTACCAAAGACAAGCTAGATAATTCTAGCTATATCTAGGATTCACTGGTCCGAAGGACCGTTACACTTTTGACCATTAGGTTGAATATCCATCAGATGTGCAAAGATGTGTTTTCATATATTGTACATCTCGCACACTTGACAGCTGCTGATGGATCACGTAAGGCCATGGTCTCCTATAAATCACGCCGTACGCTGCGTCACAATGCTTACTATGGAAATGTACTGTTGTGGACGTCGGCCACAACAGTACATTTCCATAGTAAGCATTGTGACGCAGCGTACGGTGTGATTTATAGGAAACCAAGCATAACGCACTGTACGCGCGTCAGGTAGATCTAAACGTCAATTTTTATATGGAAAAATGACAGTTGGATCTACCTTACGCGCGCTCAAAACGCACATTTGCTTTGTGTTGTGGATATGCACCCCTAAAAGTTCTATATTATAGGTACACGTTGTATACTACAGTAGGTATATCGACGAGAAATTACCAGTTGAGTTTTGACTCATCGTTCTGGTAAGTTCAACAGAGTGCCATTGGTATAAACGGCTTATCACTACATATAAAAAAAAACATAACTTCCTAATCTATTCAGCTTATTCAAAATCACACTGCTAGACGAGTTCATTTGTGTCACACTAACGCATGTGTTCACAGTTCTCGGTTCCATCGACATGCTACTTCATTGTGAAGTTATATGAAAAGCGTTCTGTGGGGCTTGATTAACACGGCCGCTATTTACAGCTCTGCAGAGAAACGTGACCCAGTGACTCCCCTTGCACGCAAACTTTTATGCAGGATACGTGACTCACGTTTCTCTGCGGCTGACTACAGAGTGCAGAGCAGCCTTTCGGCTTTTGCTGTCAGTCCTTTCTGCCTGTGCGTGGACCTATGGGACCACCCGACTGGTTTATTTTATACGCGAGCACTCAATACTCATGGGCGTAAGTGTAGGAATTACGTGTACATGGTCTGTGAGGCGCGGTGTACATGTGTGACCTACGTGTGTTTGTGTTTGAGCTTTTTTTAACTTTTTTTTTTTGAACCTGACTGTTGCTATAATAGGACGGACCCAATATAGCTGTCGAATTGCATGGTTCGAGAGTAGCCTGGGGAAAATCCAGGGGGAATTCTCCGGCACGACCACGCGGGGGGTATAACACTGGAATACTCAGAGTTTGCGCTCCAGTGAGATTGGTTCAATCGCTTCAACCGAATCTGATGTGTGAGTGGTGATGAACTACTGGGATTGCTGGTTCGCTAAACCCACCCTAGCTGAGAAGAATCCAGCAAGAAACTCAGCTAGGCCCGACCCCAAGCCACGACAAGCATGTAAATGTAGCATAACGTTGATCAGTCTGCAATCGTAAGTTGGTGCCCACCCTTAGGCGGCCTGTACACTAGGGTGTCCCGTCAATGTATGGGGGTTTTTTTTTTAAGCTACACTATCACAAGAGGTATCGAAAGTTGCGTAATTTTACACAGACTATAGAAAAGGCAAAAATTTTAGAATTACGTAGCATCTTGAGGGCTCTACCGCGCTTCAAAGACGTAGAACTTCTATAAAAACGTAGATTTTACAAATCTTTGAAGCGCGGTAGAGCTCTCAAGATGCTACGTAATTCTAAAAATTTTGCCTTTTCTATAGTCTGTGTAAAATTACGCAACTTTCGATACCTCTTGTGATAGTGTAGCTTAAAAAAAAACCCCCCATACATTGACGGGACACCCTACTGTACACTTGTAAGTTCAGTACAAACACTGCTCACGAAAGTCGCTGTAAGCAATATTTGTACTGCATTTACGCAAGTAAGTTACAGGTGTAAAGGCCGCCTTGGGCTTGATAGACACGAGCGTTGTGTACATGTGTCCCTAAGTGTGCGTGCGGCCGTGTGTGTGAGTGTGTGTGTGTGTGTGCGTGCGTGCGCGTGCGTGCGCGTGTGTACCTGGTGCTGGTGGTGGTGCGGGTGGTGCGCGGAGTGCGGCGCGGGGATGTAGAGATGCGAGCCGGCGCCGAACGGCGGCGGCGTGCCGCTGTGGAACGTCGCCTTGTCGTAGCTCTGCCGGGGGACAGCGCGTGTGTACCTGGTGCTGGTGGTGGTGCGGGTGGTGCGCGGAGTGCGGCGCGGGGATGTAGAGATGCGAGCCGGCGCCGAACGGCGGCGGCGTGCCGCTGTGGAACGTCGCCTTGTCGTAGCTCTGCCGGGGGACAGCGTGTGTGTACCTGGTGCTGGTGGTGGTGCGGGTGGTGCGCGGAGTGCGGCGCGGGGATGTAGAGATGCGAGCCGGCGCCGAACGGCGGCGGCGTGCCGCTGTGGAACGTCGCCTTGTCGTAGCTCTGCCGGGGGACAGCGTGTGTGTACCTGGTGCTGGTGGTGGTGCGGGTGGTGCGCGGAGTGCGGCGCGGGGATGTAGAGATGCGAGCCGGCGCCGAACGGCGGCGGCGTGCCGCTGTGGAACGTCGCCTTGTCGTAGCTCTGCCGGGGGACAGCGTGTGTGTACCTGGTGCTGGTGGTGGTGCGGGTGGTGCGCGGAGTGCGGCGCGGGGATGTAGAGATGCGAGCCGGCGCCGAACGGCGGCGGCGTGCCGCTGTGGAACGTCGCCTTGTCGTAGCTCTGCCGGGGGACAGCGTGTGTGTACCTGGTGCTGGTGGTGGTGCGGGTGGTGCGCGGAGTGCGGCGCGGGGATGTAGAGATGCGAGCCGGCGCCGAACGGCGGCGGCGTGCCGCTGTGGAACGTCGCCTTGTCGTAGCTCTGCCGGGGGACAGCGTGTGTGTACCTGGTGCTGGTGGTGGTGCGGGTGGTGCGCGGAGTGCGGCGCGGGGATGTAGAGATGCGAGCCGGCGCCGAACGGCGGCGGCGTGCCGCTGTGGAACGTCGCCTTGTCGTAGCTCTGCCGGGGGACAGCGTGTGTGTACCTGGTGCTGGTGGTGGTGCGGGTGGTGCGCGGAGTGCGGCGCGGGGATGTAGAGATGCGAGCCGGCGCCGAACGGCGGCGGCGTGCCGCTGTGGAACGTCGCCTTGTCGTAGCTCTGCCGGGGGACAGCGTGTGTGTACCTGGTGCTGGTGGTGGTGCGGGTGGTGCGCGGAGTGCGGCGCGGGGATGTAGAGATGCGAGCCGGCGCCGAACGGCGGCGGCGTGCCGCTGTGGAACGTCGCCTTGTCGTAGCTCTGCCGGGGGACAGCGTGTGTGTACCTGGTGCTGGTGGTGGTGCGGGTGGTGCGCGGAGTGCGGCGCGGGGATGTAGAGATGCGAGCCGGCGCCGAACGGCGGCGGCGTGCCGCTGTGGAACGTCGCCTTGTCGTAGCTCTGCCGGGGGACAGCGTGTGTGTACCTGGTGCTGGTGGTGGTGCGGGTGGTGCGCGGAGTGCGGCGCGGGGATGTAGAGATGCGAGCCGGCGCCGAACGGCGGCGGCGTGCCGCTGTGGAACGTCGCCTTGTCGTAGCTCTGCCGGGGGACAGCGTGTGTGTACCTGGTGCTGGTGGTGGTGCGGGTGGTGCGCGGAGTGCGGCGCGGGGATGTAGAGATGCGAGCCGGCGCCGAACGGCGGCGGCGTGCCGCTGTGGAACGTCGCCTTGTCGTAGCTCTGCCGGGGGACAGCGTGTGTGTACCTGGTGCTGGTGGTGGTGCGGGTGGTGCGCGGAGTGCGGCGCGGGGATGTAGAGATGCGAGCCGGCGCCGAACGGCGGCGGCGTGCCGCTGTGGAACGTCGCCTTGTCGTAGCTCTGCCGGGGGACAGCGTGTGTGTACCTGGTGCTGGTGGTGGTGCGGGTGGTGCGCGGAGTGCGGCGCGGGGATGTAGAGATGCGAGCCGGCGCCGAACGGCGGCGGCGTGCCGCTGTGGAACGTCGCCTTGTCGTAGCTCTGCGGAGACAAATTTACAAGATAAAAACAGCGAGTCGGTTAGTAAATCGCCAGTGGCTGGCAATGGAAAGCGGAACGAATAGTCACCTGTTTGTGTGAGAGCTAATACATTCCGACACACTTTTCATAACATAATATAATAATCATCATCATATCAGCCCAAAGACGTCCACTGCTGGACATAGGCCTCCCCCAAAGAGTGCCACAATGACCGGTCCTGCGCCACCCGCATCCAGCGGACTCCAGCGACCTTTACCAGGTCATCAGTCCACCTTGTGGGGGGCCTACCCACGCTGCGCCTTCCGGTACGTGGTCGCCACTCAAGAACCTTTCCGCCCCAACGGCCATCGGTTCTATATTGTATTTTACACGTAAAAAACTTAAACTTGCGAAAGATTTAAGTGTAGATCCGCAAGGAAAGATACTGTATTTTATTAAAAAATACAGAGGCGTTTGAAAGATACAAGTACTTTTCATTTCATTTTTATCGCTAACAATGAGTGACAGTCGTCATTCGGGCATTTAACCTCGGGGGTCTCTCTTGAGAACAGTCTTTGATCAAAAGACTCTCAGAGATGAACAATTACGCCTTACAACCAGCGAAATATAACCTAAGGTTCCTAACAGGTATTTGGTGGGACACAGGAATGGATAGTATCCAAAAACTTTCCTATATAAAAACCGTAGGAATGTTTTTTTTAACATTTTTCCAATAATAAAAAAATGATCTTTAGTTAATTCGTAAGGGTGCCATATGATTGATGAGGCCTCGAGCTGATATATTTTTTTATAGTGGAACAATTCACACCAATTGATCTAGTCCCAAACTAGGCAAAGTACTATGGGTACTACAACGGATAAACATACTTATATAGATAAATACATACTTAAATAGATATTAAACATCCAAGACTCGAGAGCAAACATTCGGATTCATCATACAAATGTCTGCCCCGACCGGGGATGGAACCCGGGACCTCATGCTTCATAGCAGAGATGGGCATTTCGTAATCGATTCCTGATTACTCGATTACTTGATTTTACTTTGTAATCCGCTACTGGGTGTCAGATTACTTGTAAGGTAAACAAGTGAAACGGTGAATTACCATTACATATTAAGGAATCAGGAATCATGTATACAAATATTACAATTACTAGTAATTGGGAATCAATATCGGTTCCAAATTACTGGAATTGTTGACGGGGGGGGGGGGGGGTGTGACGGGGGGGGGGGGGGGGGTGACGGGGGGTGACGGGGGGGGGTGCCCCCCCCGTCACCACCCCCTACCAAAATCCTGGATCCGCCGGGCTGGTAATGTGGGGACGACAACGCTGCGCTCGGGTGCCGTGCGGCCGAACAAAACAACCGTCCACATATACCACACCAAACGCCGTCAACGCGGGCTCACGGCTAATCCCTCATTCTGTCCGTTACCTTTTACGCTTAACCCTTTGACCGCCGTTGTCTGATATCCTATACTATTAAACAAGCAATATTTGTATATATGTGCAATCACGTTCTCGGAAACGGCTCTAACGATTTCGATGAAATTTGGAATATAGTGGTTTACGGGGGCGAGAAATCAATCTACCTAGGTCTCGTGTCGGGGAAAATTCGTTTTCTCCGTATTTTCACACGAGCAGAGCTCGGTCGCCCAGGGACTATCAAACAAAGTGACAATTTAAATGACATTTTCTTAGTTTATGACGTAATGTCATGTAAACCGAAAAGAAATTGATTTGAATGACATTGACAAAATTATAAAATAAGGTCTGCTAATGAAGTAGGTAATCTAGTCTGGAATTAGAGTAAAGTAATTCAGATTACTTAAGTACTTGATTACTGGGGAATCAAGATTACAGTAATGGTTTACAATACCGATTCCAAAGGAATGGATTACAAATGTAATCATAGTACTAGTATTACAGTAATTTTGATTACCTAAGTAATCGATTACTGAGGAATCACGATTACTGGAATGTAATGGTGTAATTAATTCCAAAAGTAATTGATTACGCCCATCTCTGCTTCATAGTCAGGTTCTCTAACCACTAGGCTATTCGGTCGTCCGTATATGATTATGATGATGATGATGAGTATACCTAGATATTTTTCTAGCACGAACGACTTATTGTAAGTGATTGACAAAATAAAAACATTGACAGTCCTGTTATCGATAAGTACAACTTCAACGTCATAGATGTAAATAAATACAAATATGCAGCAACCTTTTTGGCCACTGTACCTATCGCTATATGCGACCTCACAGTACCATCAGTCTGCCATATGATGAAATAAATAAATAAATACAAATATATATAGGGTAATAGGGTGCGTTAAAAAATAGATAATAATAACAAAACTATCAATTTATTAATATTTTACATATTTCAGAAAACAATTTGCAATACTTTCGTAACTTTCTTTCTTCGTGTCACTGAATTAATTATCACCTACTTTACTTTATAACGCACACACACACCGATGTTGTCTTTAAAATCGACGCAGAATGTCACAACATGTAGTTTTTCCCAAACCCATTTTTGGTCCCAAAACAAATCTGTGTCTCTGTATATGGTTACAGTGAAGGTGCACACGGCGTCTAGGTAGGTAGCCAATATATGTCTGTGGTTGTATGTACGTATTATCGTTGAAGTAGTATGTACTTATCGATAACAGGATTGTCGATATTTTTATTGTGGCAAGCACTAAACAAATGTTGTTCCTGCTAGAAAAATATCTAGGTATAATGATGAGGGTGTACTCACGTTGACCTTGTTGAGCGCGACGTGCGGCTTGGCGTACATGGCGGACGCCAGCTCGGGGGGCGCCGCCGCCGCCTTGTTGCCGCTCGCCGTGTAGCCGCCGCCTGCACGCACACAAACAGGGAATTTAGTCCAGGCAATCAACAATTATTATTTTTTTTCTAACTTAAGCGGGAATTACATTACGAAATTAGTGTCATGCATGTTGACATCAGTTTCACGAAAGTAGTTTCGATGTATGCGAAAGTAATTTCGTAACATAATTAGTGTCGTGAAAACAACAGTATCGCAGTGGCCATGGCGCCATCAGCATCAGCTATTTCAACATGCATGACACTAATTTCGAAATGTAATTCCGGCTTTACACTATGAAACTAGTTGCATGACACTAATTTCACCAAAAAATCGCGCAGAGCACGAAACTAATTTGCATGCACGACATTAATGCATGCATTACGAAATTAATAAATTACACGTGAAACTGTTGGTAAAACTAATGTCACGAAATTAATTTCATGCCTATATGCCATAATTTCGTAATGTAATTCCGGCTTTAGATCTGCAATCAGTCTCCAGACTATAATCAGATTAGTTGAATGGAGGATGGCGGGTCGTAGATTTAGAGGCCAATGCCCCGTTCACTACTTAAAGAATATGGTTACGTTCAAGTCTCTTAACCACATTGACATTATCGAGCAATCCAGAGGCCAATGGATTGGAGTGATGGGTAAGGCGAGCTATGTGTTGTTCCTTATAGCATAAACTTGTATGGGAAAAATGTCAAATTTGGAAATAATTTATAATAGCAATTTTTTAATGTAACGGATATATTATCAATTAAATAGTTAGCTAGAGGCAAAATCCAACAAAAAATCAGATATCAAAAAAATAAAAATTAGCTCCTAAAAAGTCCGGTTTTTTTCTTTATTTAGGTTCATTTACATTTGCTTTAAAATATTCAATATAAATAAAATTCAAAAGACAATGAATGTTTAATTTAAATCTATATAATTATTTCCGGGTGGAAAGTCTGTTGGATTCTTGAATAAAGCATCTTAGAATAACGTTTTAAAATGAAATAAACAAAAAAAACGCTATTAAGCGGGAATTACATTACGAAATTAGTGTCATGCATGTTGACATCAGTTTCACGAAAGTAGTTTCGATATATGCGAAAGTAATTTCGTAACATAATTAGTGTCGTGAAAACAACAGTATCGCAGTGGCCATGGCGCCATCAGCATCAGCTATTTCAACATGCATGACACTAATTTCGAAATGTAATTCCGGCTTTACACTATGAAACTAGTTGCATGACACTAATTTCACCAAAAAATCGCGCAGAGCACGAAACTAATTTGCATGCACGACATTAATGCATGCATTACGAAATTAATAAATTACACGCGAAACTGTTGGTAAAACTAATGTCACGAAATTAATTTCATGCCTATATGCCATAATTTCGTAATGTAATTCCGGCTTTAGATCTGCAATCAGTCTCCATACTATAATCAGATTAGTTGAATGGAGGATGGCGGGTCGTAGATTTAGAGGCCAATGCCCCGTTCACTACTTAAAGAATATGGTTACGTTCAAGTCTCTTAACCACATTGACATTATCGAGCAATCCAGAGGCCAATGGATTGGAGTGATGGGTAAGGCGAGCTATGTGTTTTTTAACGTCACGAAATTAATTTCATGCCACTAATTTCGTAATGTAATAGGCTTGTGTCCTAATTTTTTTTACGATGCCATTCGAACCAGTTTTTGGTGTGGAACAAATGTTTGTATGGTAGTAAGTACAATTAAAGAACATAAATACCCAAAAAATTGAGTTAATGACGGACCTCGCTGGCGGTAGCCGAAAACGTTCCATACTGATTAACATTGAATCATGACGTCACAGGGTACTATTTGTACTAGTCGTTATATGGAAAATCAAGTAAATTGCTGTTTCGGTTGCGAAATACTGCGTTTAGGACCATAGTTGTCATACAATATTGTTTCTATAAAAGCGTAAGGATTCTATTGGTAGCTTTAAATTTACTTTTGGACAATAAAAAAATGCATATTTTTTGTAAACTTTCAAGGGCCATATCTTTTAATGATTTTAATTATATTTCGTAATTTATACTTAATTGCATTTATTTGAAGGTTTACTATCAATTTAGCAACACTGCGCTATCAATTTTAACATGAGGACACAACCCAATTCCGGCTTTAGGGTGTAGGGGGCACGCACCGGGCTTGTAGGAGTCCTGGTCGTACTGCGGCTGCTGCTGCGAGTAGCCGGCCACCTTGCCGCCCGCCACCGCACCCGACACGCCGCCCACGCCGCCCACGCCGCCCACGCTCGACCCGCCGCCGTACTGCAATACAACAACAACTTGATACAATGCAGAAATAACTACTTACAAACTGGAAATTGTATAAAATTCTACAATAAAATTCCAATAGTACATTGTTTAACGAGGGGCGTAAGTGGAATATTGCTAACGAGAGTCTATCAGAAGCCCGACGCCGAAGGCGGAGGGCTTTTGATGACTCGAGTTTGCAATATTGTTACGCCCGTGTTATACACAATGTTTTTCATCATATTTGCGAGGAAATAAATAACTACAAAAGACAGAAAAATCTAAGTTTCATACAGCCGCACCAATCAAAAATTGACAACTTCACTACCAGATCAGTGCTAGTGGAGCGCGCAGCTTCAATATTTCAACCAATCATAGAGCAGTATTCTTGCAAGGCTTGGCCAACTAGATTTCTTTTTCAACCAATCACCGAGCAACCAGATTTGCTTAACCCAATCAGAGAGTTCTATATTTTAAAACTAAACTTAACAGCCCGTGGGAGGTAAAACGGCTATAACTGCTCTGTACGCTCGCAAGTAATAACTCCATTGACGAGCAAGTGTGATGAAAAACACATTACCGAACTTACCGACTCTAACTTCAAATCTGTCGTAAAACGGACACTTATTTCAAAAGCATATTATGAGATAAACGACTACATCATGGATAGGGATATCTGTCGTAAAATAAATAGGCTTTCTACTGTAGCAATGTAAATTTAAAATGTTATAATACTCTGATACTGAAATGATATATTGTGTACTGTTTTGAAAAAATGACACCTCGCCGAGTTTTTTACGATGGTTCTTCTCGAGGCAGAGGTTTACTTTCCGAACCGGTGGTAGTTTATCGACATCCATAGGTGCATGTAATATGCCTAAATTGAAGAATATCACTTTGACTTTGACTTTGAGTGGGACTGCCTCGTTTCTGTAGCGCATCAGGGATGTTTGCGGAGGCGAGGCTTGATTGTTTTTATGCTCATGCGCAGTCGCGCCGCATCCCTGGCGCGCCAGGTGCGGACCAGTCCCGATACCATTCTGAGAATGATTGCGGACAAACCAGACTGTGCGATTATGCTACACTGCGCGAGTCTGCATTCTCCCACCAGTATCATCATCATCATATCAGCCGAAAGACGTCCACTGCTGGACATAGGCCTCCCCCAAAGAGTGCCACAATGACCGGTCCTGCGCCACTTGCATCTAGCGGACTCCCGCGACCTATACCAGGTCATCAGTCCACCTTGTGGGGGGCCTACCCACGCCGCGCCTTCCGGTGTTCCGGTACGTGGTCGCCACTCGAGAACCTTTCCGCCCCAATGGCCATCGGTTCTACGTGCAATGTGCCCCACCAGTATCATTCGGTGGTAAATGTCGCTGTAGTATGTATTTAATTTTATTTTAAATAAGTGTCATGTAGTTACACGAAATAAATTATTGAATTTGATACGTTGAAAACCCCCGATTTTTTCATTTCAAAGTTCAATATCTCAAAAACGACTGAACCGATTTTGGCTAAGAACACTGGGGTTAAAATTATCTATGACACAAAAAGACCGCATTAAAATCGGTCCATCCGTTTGGGAGCTACGATACCACAAACAGATACACAGACAGACACGTTCAATTTATAACACCGCTTTCTTTGCGTCTGGGGTTAATAAGGGTCATGCCGCCTCAACGGAACCCAATCCTGTCAAGCTGTGATGAAGTATATGATGTGAGCTTCATGAAGCCACCGGAAATCGTGTTGCACATTAGAAGCTATATTTAGACTTAAGACTTACCGTGGGGTAGACTCCATATTGGTACGTCGTGGGAGGAGGCTGGTAAAAGTACGCATATCCTGGAGGTAACGCAGCGGGGACCTGGTGATCAGAATACATAGCAAATTATGCACTGGGTCAACCGATAAGATTTACACATCAACTTAGCTGAGAAATCGGATTTAGTTATACACGGTGCCCGTGAGCATTGCGAGAGATTTTAACAGGATATTCCTGGCCATATTTGAAGTTAAAAATGTTAATTAACGTCTAATAAATTCGGCTCGGTTTTAGAGATATTTCCATTTTTGTGTAAAAATGTTGTAATGAAATCTCCGACGTTGCGAGACTTAACTATCTACTTTGACTGAATCTCTTTATACGTTGCCAGCTCGTCCTAAAGACACGTTTTTACTAGATTAGCAATTATTGTGTAGGTATGAAAATAAGAAAAAAAATTAAAATCATAATTCGACCTGGTTTCACATAACATTTATTATTCCTTATAATACGGAATACGTGATTAAAATCTCTCGCAATGCTCACGGGCACCGTGTATATCGTTATTTTATTTGTGTATTCGACTACAACGAGATCGATGCGGCCAAAGTTACAAAAATATGTATAGACGACTTTATTGCCTGAACATTAAACAGTACACTCAAGGACTTTATTTGTTGAGCCATTTAGGTGTAAATTTTGGTTTTTTAATAGTTAAGCTTTATATCGCTGAGTGTAATCGCTCTTAGACGGACGGCTCGGACCGGGTGGATTCGCGGTATTGCCGTGTAACCGCACCTCAACCAGAGATGGGCAAAAGTTAACTTGAATAAGATTGAAAACAGAATTGTTATTCTTATTCAAATCGAGGTGAATAAGAATAAAATCATGCACCAGTTATTTAAAAGAACATGAAGGTGAATAATTCATGCTACTTTTATTTTAAATAAGAATAAAATCCGGAATTATTCCACAAATGTTTATTCAAATAAAATGTTATTTGAATAAGAATAATTTTCTGGTAGGTATCATCGGTAAAATTTTGTAAGTTGATTTTCACACAATATAGTTTATGATAAGTTTGGGTTCATTATGTTTGTTTTGACGAGTCCTATACATTACAATTGGTGACGATGGTCTGATGAGTCAGGAGGTGGATAGTGGAACTCCTCAATGGCTAATTGTATACCCACCGAGTTTGGTCGTCACCAAGTGTAATGTATAGAACTCATCCATACAAACCAATTCATACCAAACTCGAGGGGTATACAAGTAGCTATAGTATGTATCCCATCCGAACTACATTCGTATTCATGGAACATTATTTAAAATAAAAAATCAGGATTTGATTTATTTGAATAAGTTAACTTCATTCAATTTTCTCACATGTGAATTATTCAAGGCGAAATTATTTGAATAAGAATAACGCAAGAATAAATCAACGTGATTTTATTCTTGCGTTATTCTTATTCTATTCATGATTTTATTCTTGAATGCCCAACACTGACCTCAACTGATCGAAATGTTTTGGAACATATTGTACCTCATAGTACCCGCCCTGTACACTCACGCCCACACGTACCTGGCTGACCTGCTGCGGCGAGGCGGCGTCGGTGCGCGTGAAGCGGTCCGTGGGCCCGAGCCCGAACGTGCCCTCGCGCGCGCCGCCCACCCCGTACCCCACCTCGTAGTACCCGCCCTGTAGACACAAAAAAAACATGTTTTAGAAGAAAAATCGCAACTCAACTTTTCTTAAATAGACACACAAATCATTATACTGTACTATTCCCACCGACCGGGCCGGGCCGGGTCGCCTGCCGCCGCATCGCTACGGATGCACGAGCACCCGGCGGCAGCCGACCGGGTCGTAAGAGTGCAGTAGGCAATAACCGAACGGACCGCTGTACCGCCGTAGAGCGCCGCGCCGTAGCCGTCTACGTACCATGTGGTGCGGGAGAGTCCTGGTGATGAGCTGCGCCTCGTCGTAGTGCGCGTAGCCCGTGGGCGCCTGCACGCCGCCGTAGAGCGCCGCGCCGTAGCCGTCTACGTACCATGTGGTGCGGGAGAGTCCTGGTGATGAGCTGCGCCTCGTCGTAGTGCGCGTAGCCCGTGGGCGCCTGCACGCCGCCGTAGAGCGCCGCGCCGTAGCCGTCTACGTACCATGTGGTGCGGGAGAGTCCTGGTGATGAGCTGCGCCTCGTCGTAGTGCGCGTAGCCCGTGGGCGCCTGCACGCCGCCGTAGAGCGCCGCGCCGTAGCCGTCTACGTACCATGTGGTGCGGGAGAGTCCTGGTGATGAGCTGCGCCTCGTCGTAGTGCGCGTAGCCCGTGGGCGCCTGCACGCCGCCGTAGAGCGCCGCGCCGTAGCCGTCTACGTACCATGTGGTGCGGGAGAGTCCTGGTGATGAGCTGCGCCTCGTCGTAGTGCGCGTAGCCCGTGGGCGCCTGCACGCCGCCGTAGAGCGCCGCGCCGTAGCCGTCTACGTACCATGTGGTGCGGGAGAGTCCTGGTGATGAGCTGCGCCTCGTCGTAGTGCGCGTAGCCCGTGGGCGCCTGCACGCCGCCGTAGAGCGCCGCGCCGTAGCCGTCTACGTACCATGTGGTGCGGGAGAGTCCTGGTGATGAGCTGCGCCTCGTCGTAGTGCGCGTAGCCCGTGGGCGCCTGCACGCCGCCGTAGAGCGCCGCGCCGTAGCCGTCTACGTACCATGTGGTGCGGGAGAGTCCTGGTGATGAGCTGCGCCTCGTCGTAGTGCGCGTAGCCCGTGGGCGCCTGCACGCCGCCGTAGAGCGCCGCGCCGTAGCCGTCTACGTACCATGTGGTGCGGGAGAGTCCTGGTGATGAGCTGCGCCTCGTCGTAGTGCGCGTAGCCCGTGGGCGCCTGCACGCCGCCGTAGAGCGCCGCGCCGTAGCCGTCTACGTACCATGTGGTGCGGGAGAGTCCTGGTGATGAGCTGCGCCTCGTCGTAGTGCGCGTAGCCCGTGGGCGCCTGCACGCCGCCGTAGAGCGCCGCGCCGTAGCCGTCTACGTACCATGTGGTGCGGGAGAGTCCTGGTGATGAGCTGCGCCTCGTCGTAGTGCGCGTAGCCCGTGGGCGCCTGCACGCCGCCGTAGAGCGCCGCGCCGTAGCCGTCTACGTACCATGTGGTGCGGGAGAGTCCTGGTGATGAGCTGCGCCTCGTCGTAGTGCGCGTAGCCCGTGGGCGCCTGCACGCCGCCGTAGAGCGCCGCGCCGTAGCCGTCTACGTACCATGTGGTGCGGGAGAGTCCTGGTGATGAGCTGCGCCTCGTCGTAGTGCGCGTAGCCCGTGGGCGCCTGCACGCCGCCGTAGAGCGCCGCGCCGTAGCCGTCTACGTACCATGTGGTGCGGGAGAGTCCTGGTGATGAGCTGCGCCTCGTCGTAGTGCGCGTAGCCCGTGGGCGCCTGCACGCCGCCGTAGAGCGCCGCGCCGTAGCCGTCTACGTACCATGTGGTGCGGGAGAGTCCTGGTGATGAGCTGCGCCTCGTCGTAGTGCGCGTAGCCCGTGGGCGCCTGCACGCCGCCGTAGAGCGCCGCGCCGTAGCCGTCTACGTACCATGTGGTGCGGGAGAGTCCTGGTGATGAGCTGCGCCTCGTCGTAGTGCGCGTAGCCCGTGGGCGCCTGCACGCCGCCGTAGAGCGCCGCGCCGTAGCCGTCTACGTACCATGTGGTGCGGGAGAGTCCTGGTGATGAGCTGCGCCTCGTCGTAGTGCGCGTAGCCCGTGGGCGCCTGCACGCCGCCGTAGAGCGCCGCGCCGTAGCCGTCTACGTACCATGTGGTGCGGGAGAGTCCTGGTGATGAGCTGCGCCTCGTCGTAGTGCGCGTAGCCCGTGGGCGCCTGCACGCCGCCGTAGAGCGCCGCGCCGTAGCCGTCTACGTACCATGTGGTGCGGGAGAGTCCTGGTGATGAGCTGCGCCTCGTCGTAGTGCGCGTAGCCCGTGGGCGCCTGCACGCCGCCGTAGAGCGCCGCGCCGTAGCCGTCTACGTACCATGTGGTGCGGGAGAGTCCTGGTGATGAGCTGCGCCTCGTCGTAGTGCGCGTAGCCCGTGGGCGCCTGCACGCCGCCGTAGAGCGCCGCGCCGTAGCCGTCTACGTACCATGCGGTGCGGGAGAGTCCTGGTGATGAGCTGCGCCTCGTCGTAGTGCGCGTAGCCCGTGGGCGCCTGCACGCCGCCGTAGAGCGCCGCGCCGTAGCCGTCTACGTACCATGTGGTGCGGGAGAGTCCTGGTGATGAGCTGCGCCTCGTCGTAGTGCGCGTAGCCCGTGGGCGCCTGCACGCCGCCGTAGAGCGCCGCGCCGTAGCCGTCTACGTACCATGTGGTGCGGGAGAGTCCTGGTGATGAGCTGCGCCTCGTCGTAGTGCGCGTAGCCCGTGGGCGCCTGCACGCCGCCGTAGAGCGCCGCGCCGTAGCCGTCTACGTACCATGTGGTGCGGGAGAGTCCTGGTGATGAGCTGCGCCTCGTCGTAGTGCGCGTAGCCCGTGGGCGCCTGCACGCCGCCGTAGAGCGCCGCGCCGTAGCCGTCTACGTACCATGTGGTGCGGGAGAGTCCTGGTGATGAGCTGCGCCTCGTCGTAGTGCGCGTAGCCCGTGGGCGCCTGCACGCCGCCGTAGAGCGCCGCGCCGTAGCCGTCTACGTACCATGTGGTGCGGGAGAGTCCTGGTGATGAGCTGCGCCTCGTCGTAGTGCGCGTAGCCCGTGGGCGCCTGCACGCCGCCGTAGAGCGCCGCGCCGTAGCCGTCTACGTACCATGTGGTGCGGGAGAGTCCTGGTGATGAGCTGCGCCTCGTCGTAGTGCGCGTAGCCCGTGGGCGCCTGCACGCCGCCGTAGAGCGCCGCGCCGTAGCCGTCTACGTACCATGTGGTGCGGGAGAGTCCTGGTGATGAGCTGCGCCTCGTCGTAGTGCGCGTAGCCCGTGGGCGCCTGCACGCCGCCGTAGAGCGCCGCGCCGTAGCCGTCTACGTACCATGTGGTGCGGGAGAGTCCTGGTGATGAGCTGCGCCTCGTCGTAGTGCGCGTAGCCCGTGGGCGCCTGCACGCCGCCGTAGAGCGCCGCGCCGTAGCCGTCTACGTACCATGTGGTGCGGGAGAGTCCTGGTGATGAGCTGCGCCTCGTCGTAGTGCGCGTAGCCCGTGGGCGCCTGCACGCCGCCGTAGAGCGCCGCGCCGTAGCCGTCTACGTACCATGTGGTGCGGGAGAGTCCTGGTGATGAGCTGCGCCTCGTCGTAGTGCGCGTAGCCCGTGGGCGCCTGCACGCCGCCGTAGAGCGCCGCGCCGTAGCCGTCTACGTACCATGTGGTGCGGGAGAGTCCTGGTGATGAGCTGCGCCTCGTCGTAGTGCGCGTAGCCCGTGGGCGCCTGCACGCCGCCGTAGAGCGCCGCGCCGTAGCCGGCGGCGTTGGCGCCAGTCACGCCGGCGTTCGCGTTGGCACCGGCGTTCGCGCCTGCGCTTACTGCAAGTAACACGCTCGCGTCACAATGGAACACTAATTGTGTGAATGTCATGCCCTTGCCACACAAATATTTATAGCGGCCGCCACAAGTTGCGGACGAGTTCTTTCATACATAATCATGCATTTGCATCGGCGCTCACCGAGCGTTTGAATGGCCGCGTTCATACTACTTTATGCCGCCGCTCTAAATTACTGCTCACCGACGACCACAACAGTACATCTCCATAGTAAGCATTGTGACGCAGCGTACGGCGTGAGACCATGGCCTTACCAGCAGAAACATTAGACTTCTTGGCAGTAGGATAAAAATTTGTGTTACGGCATGCAACACCGTCGCGGAGATCGCGCCCAATGAGATGCCGGCGTCCCGCGCATGCGCACAGCAGCGCCGAAGTTCATACAATATATCGCCACGCGGGCCGCCATCTTCCCCAATGCATTTTCTAACCATACAGCACACGCGCGTTGCATACAATTGAAATTATATTATATATTGCAACGTACTTGCAGAAAGTAGACTATACACGGTGATTTTTAATCCGTGATCAGGAGTCGTACAATACTGATAAACAGCCAAAACGGATTTCAATGGATGAGGTCTCATGCAATTAAATCACTGTTTAGTTAATTAAATTTAATGATGGTGTTAACACTAATGTCCACTGAATGTTTGGTCACTCTACATTTCTTGAAGTTAACGCCCAATTTTCGCTTTGGCGGGGAAATTGATCGGCGTCAATAAACTCTAACATCAGTCATATGCATGTGAAAGTTGACAGTCTCTAATACTCTTAAATTAATCATTGAACACAAGAGTTTTTGGTTTGGTTTATGAAACAATTTTTTAAGCTTTTTGTTTTATAGATTTAAAATTACCGTTAGGGTGACAATGATTTTTGAATTATAAAGTAATTCCCTATTCAGTTTTATTCAGAAAAAAAAGACCGTTTGTTTAAGGTAACTTCAAATTAATCGTGTTTGGCAACAATTACAGAATTAAAAAAATATTACTGATCACAAATTAAAAATCACCGTGTAGAAAGGTACAAAACCTTTTCAATTAAAAACTATCCTTATGCCCTTACATTTATTTGACAGCTGTCATTCCAGTAAAATTTACATTATCACATTTATCACATGTCATCAGTGACATTTATTGTACCGGGATGACGGCTGTCAAATGTCGGCTGTTAAAAAAATCTAATTATAGTTACCTGTGGTGGTAGGTACTTTGGCGTTTGAGCTCTGTGTCGTTGATGTGTTCGTTAAACTATTACTAGATGCTACAGAGTTGTCATACTGAAAATAACAATACATTATTTATGTTAAAACTGGAAACAATTTTACAAAATTAATAAGTGGGTCGTTCTTCTTTTCGACCGACAATAGCCTGTCCTTCGTCTTATTACGGCATCTCATTTGAGTAATGAATGATGTTTACGGTTTTATAATGTTCGAATGAACGTCCATATTATTTTATTAATTAGTATTGTTTAATATTTCATAGAATGCCGTGACAGAGTGGTAAACCAAAATGTGGTCCCCACTGAAAGAGTCCACTTTTCACATATTTTTTTAAACCAAATTCTAGTGAAGAAACCTATGTTTTTTTTTTAAAATCACACATCAAAACTATAGTTTTCGATACTTCAAAAACCAAAAAAACAGAAAAACCTCGGTTAATTTTCTGTAAAAAAGAATAACGTCCCAAGTGCATTTTCGAGCTGTGAAAAGGCTTGTGTTCGAAAAGATCTCGCAAAATTTAAAAATGAGTAGCCTACATCGGAGTCCATTCGTGACTATGGATACTTCAAAAGCGAACAATAATAAAACTAAACGAAGGTACAACTAGCAATTTATTGAAACTATCATTGGACAATGCAGGTTGAATAAGATAGATTAAAGTTTTTAATAATAACAACTGTTATTGGAATTGGAATCTTCTACCTTGAACGAGAGTAGGTTTTTGAATGGACTATATTGATGCAGTTCGGCCGACTTAAATAATGTCAAGTATATACCTGTGTGTTGTCCTTAGTGGGTAGTTTGGCCTGTGGACTGGGCTGGTACGTGTATAGCGCGCTGCCCGCGTACACTCCCGCCGACGACGACGTCTGCTGGCACACATACAGACATTTCTCTATACAAACAGTATACGAATGATGTATCTGGGCTAAGCAACTATTTTTTGTTGCTCGTTGCCATGGTTACGTCTCCTGGGCCACTCTTTAAAAATATGATTTTATGCGGTTTATCTACGAAACACGTGTTTTTGGTACATTGGCAAATCCATTCCATATCGGGGCATCTACTTAGCATGATAGGAGTCCAATTTATAATATTTTTTCTAAGAAACTCTGTCACTGTCTGTCCGTTGGCTTTCCTGCTCTAAATTCGGTTTTAGAGCAGGAAAGTCAACGGAGAATGCGGCTATTCTCCTGACCAATCTCGTGTCGGGCTTCCTAGATGGTGGCAATAGGTGTGTTGGTATTTTCCTGGATCTGGCCAAGGCATTTGACACCGTGTCGGTCGCCATCATACTGTCATTTGTTTTGTCTCAATAGTGTTTCCTTTTCTCTAGACTACATAATGTTAAGTGTTAGATGCGCTGATGTAGAATGTAGATGTAATACTCATTCTGCTATTGTTATTATTATTATTTTCTGTACTCGATATCTTACTGTAATTAATAATAAAGTACGATCCGATGTTAACCGCACTCGCAGTCGGCCAAGATACAGGCTCAGCCTAGTTTGGTCACTGACAGACAGCCTCCATTCATTGTAATATTTGTTTTTGTGAAATAAACTATTTTGTATACTGTTCTCTTTTGGCTTACCGGGACAGAATAACGACAAGAAAAAGTTGACTGACCCATCTACAACAAGTTTACTCTAAGAATGGACCTCGCTGGAACCGGCCGTCGTCGACGCCAGCTCCAAACTTATAGTAAACGGGTGTGATCCCAATAAAACAGTGCGTTGCGCGTCTCGACCGCGCAATGAACAGATAAAACGCTAGCCGCGCCGCGTGTAGACACTAAATAAAATAATATATAATGTTGTATTTTCTCGAAAAAGGATTAAAAATGTAGTCAAAGGGGAAAAAAACAACGCAAGAGGTCAAATAATCACAAAGTTATAAGTGTTTCCGCAAAACGCATCTTTACGAGAATATGAAACGATTGTCATTTACTATGCTACTACATATTCGCATGATAATTAATAAATTCTATTTTATAATGATTAGCCTAGGTTAAGGTAGTATAATGTTGTATGTCCTCTCAGGACGTCATGGACTTATTTACCAAATTGTATATAACACCTTAATTATAAAATGTACATGACTTTACAATCAATAAATTAATGAATGAATGAACTATGACGTTCGATGTTCGTGACGTCACGGTTCGCGAGAGTTTTCTCTCTCTAATAAGCAACATTAAAACGGTTGTAGCTTCGTAATTTTTTGAGATATTTGAACGGGAGTTTCGTCATGAAGCATATTTTTTTGCCTTCTTTCTTTTGAAGTCATAATAAATTTTGAGTGTACACCCGCCCGTTAAGGAGTGACGTAATGTGCCAGGAGAACGCTTTGTCTTGGGTTATCGACTCACCTGATAGGAGTTGATCATGGGCTGGTACTGCGTGAGCGCGGCGGCCGAGCCGTACGCCGGCGCGGACATGCCCGACGTCAGCGAGGCGTTCGTTGAGCTTGCCTGCTGTCAAAACACATTTCAATTTATATTTTACAGTACACATGGTGTTACTTTCCCGCACTAGTGCGCAAATGAGCACTTTCCGTGCATATGTTGAAACTTTAAAGAGCCATATGTACTGTAAAACGTTGTACGATACACGTGCGAATAGGTAATTCGCAACTCGTGTCGATTTAAAACACTCCCTTCGGTCGTGTTTTAATTTATCGCCACTCATTGCGAATTTCCTATTTTCTGCACTTCTATCGTAAATAACTATTTTATTACGGTTAAGTCGCGGGAGTCCGTTGCATGTGGGTGGCGCAGGACCGGTCACTTTGGCACTCTTAGCTAAGGTAATAAAATTCAATTAATACACTTTTTTATCGGAACCAAGAGTGCTCATGAAATGAGGACCGAGCGCGACGACAGCGCCACGTGACAGGCGGCCATTATGGACAATATTGTCACCGCTGCCAAACAAGAAGTAAGTAAATATTGTGAAAAATATTAATGAAATCTTGTGTTATTTTACTATATTACACAATTTTGGACAATGGTAGTCAGGACCATATATTTATCTCAAAAACGATTAGAAAATGTTTACTGCAATATGGATTTGACAGCTCAAGTCAGCGACAAAAATGACAATTTTAGCCGTAGCGAGCGCTGTGATCGTTTAGGCTACCCCCTCCACCCGCTTTGCACTCCGCCAATAAGGTCAGATTACGGTTGCGCATGTATTTTAGGTGACTCGCAATATGTATCCATAGTAATCCTACTAATATTATAAACGTGAAAGTTTGGATGTATGGATGGATGTACGTTCCACTTAATCTCAAAAACTACCGGACGAATTTATATGAAACTTTCCAGTTATGTATCTTAAATATCAGAATAGGACGTAGGCTATATTTTATGTCAAATTTATCTTTTAGGGACCAAAAAGGGGATGAAACTTTGTACGGAGCTTTGTATTGCTCGTTGCCTTTATCAGGCACTGGGTCTCAAAATGTATGGGGAAACTAAAATGCGACTAGCACTTTACCAAGATTCTAATTGATAATATTTATTTAATAGCCTATAAATTGTGTCATCCCTTTTAGGAGTTCTACGCGGACGAAGTTGGACAGAAGCTAGTATTATAAATGCGAAAGTATGTCTGTCTACTACCTTTTCACTTTAAACCGCTGAACCGATTTGGACGTAATTTGGTATAGAGATAGTTTGAGTCCCGGGGAAGGAAGTAGGATAGCTTTTATCCCGGAAATCATCCCCTAAGGGGTTGAAATGGGGGGTGAAAGTTTGTATGGAGGTACGATGCGAGTTCCTTGTTGACGGAGTCGCGGGCAGAAGCTAGTTATTAATGTAATGTAGACATGAGTGTCAGTGGCTTGTTACCTGCGGCGCGTAGACATTGGCGCCGTACACGGGCGGGAGATGCTGCGCAGCGTGGTGCGCGTACACATTCTGCTGGCTCATGGCCTGAGGACGGAATAAAGTCAAACTCAAAGCGATTTATTCTTCAATTTAGCCATATTACATGCACCTATAGAATAGAAAAACTTTATTCAACAATTCAACATCACATTGCACGACATTATAGACATGCATGTAAATATCAAGGTGGACTGATGACCTGGTAAAGGTCGCGGGAGTCCGCTGGATGCGGGTGGCGCAGGACCGGTCAATTTGGAACTCTCTGGGGGAGGCCTATGTCCAGCAGTGGACGTCTTTCGGCTGATATGATGATGATGATGATGTAAATATCGTAAATATATCGTGGGACAATTCACACCAATTGATCTAGTCCCAAACTACGCAAAGCCTGTACTATGGGTACTAGACAACGGTTAAACATACTTATATAGATAAATAAATACTTCAATAGATTGAAGACCAAACTCCAAGACTGAAGAACGAACATTCATATTCATCATACAAATATCTGCCCCGACCGGGAATCGAACCCGGGACCTCAAGCTTCATAGTCAGGTTCTCTAACCACTAGGCTATTCGGTCGTATGTGACCCTTAACCCCTCGTATGCGGATGCGGGAAATTATGACTTTGATATGTAAAACATTGGGTTCAAATGCTTTGCACGGATCCGTGTCTAAGCATACGACGGGTTAAGATTAGACTTGACATATAAATTTTAAAATCAACTTTATACGTATGTGATGTTAAAAAGCGGCTTGCCTCAGCATAATGTTACAGTAAGCCACTGCAACGCAGGTTTTCATACAGACCCTGGAAACTATATTAATCCATTTTACATTGCTCGCTGTTTTTCGGGAACGAAACGTCTCAGTTATTGTGTGTGTGTGTGTGTGTGTGTATGTATGTTTGACTTGACTTGGAATACGGAGTGATAATTAAAGGAATAAAATTTGAGTAATAATATTGTGGGGGGCCTACCCACGCCGCGCCTTCCGGTACGTGGTCGCCACTCGAGAACCTTTCCGCCCCAACGGCCATCGGTTCTACGTGCAATGTGCCCCGCCCACTGCCACTTAAGTTTAGCAATTCGGAGGGCTATATCGGTTACCTTGGTTCTGCTGCGGATAACCTCATTTCTGATGCGATCACGCAGAGAAACTCCTAACATAGCCCTCTCCATAGGCCCCCCACAAGGTGGACTGATGACCTGGTAAAGGTCGCGGGAGTCCGCTGGATGCGGGTGGCGCAGGACCGGTCAATTTGGAACTCTCTGGGGGAGGCCTATGTCCAGCAGTGGACGTCTTTCGGCTGATATGATGATGATGATGATGAATAATATTGTTATATATGTTATATTCATTGTAAACGTATTTGGCCAAAGAAATAGTTGAAAGCAAATATTGTTATTAATACATCAATTTTATTCAATTTTCTAGGTACTCTGATGGTCTGATGTAAATTCGTATGGTCAATCATTACATAAATGAAGGCACAGCACGACTGTCAGGAGGAATTCTGTAATTTGAAATTGCCTATGAATGTCGAACTACCACCGGTTTGGAAAGGAAACCTGTGCCTCGAGAAGAACTGGCGTAAAAAACTCGGCGAGGTGTGTTCAAAACAGTATACAATATATCATTTCGGTATCAGAGTATTATAAAATTACATTGCTACAGTAGAAAGCCTATTTATTTTGCGATAGATATCTAGTGCAGGACCCTCTGTCTGTTTTACGACAGATTTGAATTAGAGTCAGTAAGTTCGGTAATCATCATCATCATCATATCAGCCGAAAGACGTCCACTGCTGGACATAGGCTGGATATAGTTCGGTAATGTGTTTTGGAATTTTATTAGGTATAGAATAGTATATTGATTAACGAGGGGCGTAAGTGGAATATTGCGAACAAGAGTCTATAGTGCCAAAATATTTTTGTGACGATACGGCCCCATTTAATAGGCAAGGGACCCTTCGTTTTGCGTGGTCCGACACGCACTTGGTCGGTTTTTGTTGTTTACCTTGTGTCGGTGCAGCTGCGGCGCGGCCTGCGGCGCGTCGCCCGCCGACACCGCCAGCTGCTTCATGGCCGCCGTCAGCTGCTTCTCCAGACCTGCAATCATGTGGTTCAACTCGCTTAACATCAAATAGTTTGTGTCTATCATTCAATAAGTACGTTTTCACAAACATGCTCGGAAATGTATGCGTTAATATCATGAAATGTAGACATGAAGTTTCTTGTTGAAGGCTTAAACATGGTGCTCGAACGGCTTGTTCAAATGGCATGTTTAAAAAAAAAAAAGGCGGAAAATTACGCAATTGGGAATGGATGAAAATTTTAGAAATGCCTGATTATTTTTTGGTGATAGGAATAACCTTCCTTAGCACCAGAAAAAAGTTACAGATTTTTCAGCTGAGTCAATTTTTTTTGAAAAATATAAACAGTTTCCTCACTTACGTTTTGGGTCAGTTACGGCACCTTCCTCGATCGGTCTCATATTACAAAATAATATATTAAATATGTGTGGTAAACTGACACTGGCAATGATATTGACACTTGCAGCAGCTATATGGATCATTACCAGTGTCAGTTTACCACATATATTTAAGATAGTTTTTTGTAATATGAGACAGATCAAGGAAAATGTCTATTTACCGTTCTTGTCCCTAAACGTAAATGAGGAAACTGTTTATATTTTTCAAAAATAATTGTCGCAGCTGAAAAATCTGAACCTTTTTTCTGGTGCTAAGGAAGGTTATTCCTATCACCAAAAAAATAATCAGGCATTTCTAAAATTTTCATCCATTCCCCATTGTTTTCTGATCTCTCGTTCCGATTGTAATTTCAGCAAATAATGAATTGTATTTATTTTAATTTTCATACATATTTCCTCACATCGTTTGAGAAAAGCACTATACAATCCTCGGCCGGAACAGGAATTGCTGGACTCGTTTACCCCAAACTCGTCCAACAATCCCTTACTTCACGGCCTCTGCAGTAATGTACTATTAGTGTGGAACTGCGGATATAAATTACATTGAAATATTTTATGGGCTTGTGATTAACTATCATCAACGCATGGTGGGGTTGCCTTTACGCTTAGAGCACACATAACTGTAGCCTTATGTCGTTTTTGCGTACAAAAATGTCTGCCGAATTTTGCGAGGGCGGGGGGGGGGGGAGAGCATCTTAATAGGATATTGAAACTCAATTATATATTAAAAGCTTGAAGTGGTTGAACGTTTATAATATCAAGTGCTTACAGCAACATGTGATTTTAGAAATGCCTGATATTTTTTTGGTGATAGGAATAACCTTCGTTGGCGCCAGAAAAAAGTTACAGATTTTTCAGCTAGGTACGTCTATTATTTTTGAAAAATATAAACAGTTTCCTCACTTACGTTTTGGGTCAAGGACGGTCAATAGACACTTTCCTTAATCCGTTTCATATTACAAAAAAAAACTCAAATATCTGTGGTATAGTCAAAGCAAAAGTAGGTTATCATTTTTTCACCTTATCGCAATGGAATAAGGTACAAAAGTGATAACTTACTTTTGCTCTTGACTGTACACTGACACTGGTAATGACAAATATAGCTGCTACAACTGGCAATATCACTGCCAGTGTCAGTTTACCGCAGATATTTAAGATATTTTTTTGTAATATGAGATCGATCGAGGAAAGTGCCATCCCTGACCAAAAACGTAAGCGAAAAAAACGGTTTATATTTTTCAAAAATAATTGACGCAGCTGAAAAATCTGAAACTTTTTTCTGGTACTCATGAAGGTTATTCCTATCACCAAAAAAATAATCAGGCATTTGTAATAGTTATACGATACAAGTGCAGAAAATAGGAAATTCGCAACGAGTGGTGATATATTAAAACACGACCGAAGGGAGTGTTTTAAATCGACACGAGTTACGAATTACCTATTCGCACGTGTATCGTACAACGTTTTGCAGTACATATGGCTCTTTAAAGTTTCAACATATGCACGGAAAGTGCTCATTTCCGCACTAGTGCGGGAAAGTAACACCATGTGTACTGTAATAGTACATTGTTTAACAAGGGGCGTAAGTGGAATATTGCTAACGAGAGTCTATCAGAAGCCCGACGCCGAAGGCTTTTGATGACTCGAGTTTGCAATATTCTTACGCCCGTGTTATACACAATGTTTTTCATCACATTTGCGAGGAAATAAATAACAACAAAAGACAGAAAAATGTAAGTTTCATACAGCAGCACCAATCAAAAATTGACAACTTCACTTCCAGATCAGTGCTAGTAGAGCGCGCAGTTCAATATTTCAACCAATCACAGAGCAGTATTCTTGCGGGGCGGGGCGTCGTGACCAACTAGATTTTTTTATTCAACCAATCACACAGCAACCAGATTTGCTTAAGCCAATCAGAGGGTTCTATTATTTTAAAACTAAACTTAACAGCCCGTGGGAGGTAAATTTAAACGGCTATAACTGCTCTGCACGCTCGCAAGTAATAACGCCATTGACGAGCAAGTGTGATGAAAAATGTTTATCCATTCCCAATTCTGTTAGCTTGGAATGGTGGTGGGTACTCACTGTTGGGCGGCGGCGGCGCGGGCTCCGCGGGCGCCGCGACGGGCTCGGGCGCCAGGCTCTCCTGTAGTTGCTGCTGACAATGTCAAACACGCACCGTTATATATCAACAAAACCGGCCAAGTGCGTGTCGGACCACGCAAAACGAAGGGTTCCGTGCCTATTAAAAAGGTCGCATCGTCACAGAAATTTTACGGCATTTACGTCCTTTTTCTTTGAGGAAAGCAATTTTTCAGCAATATCTCGAAAACCTCTGAACCGATCTTGTTCAAAACAATTTTCGGTGAATGAAATTAATAAGACCTATGTCCATGAATTTTTCCATATTTTTAAAATACACCGTTCAAAAATTAGAGGGGGGGGACAGAATTTTAGTGACTTTCGGGGCGATTATCTCCGACCCTATTCACTTAATCAAAAAAAATGCCAAGAAACCTTATATTTATTTTGAAAGGCCTATCGATTGATGTGCCACACGGGGGGTCACAATGAAAAAAAAAAAATTGACTTTTAGTTTTATGTATGGAGTGCACCCCTAAAAAATTTTTTTTTTGTCATTTTAATTACAAAACTATGTAGCGGCTAACAAAATACACCTATCCTCAAAATTTTATTTAAATACACCTTATAGTTTTCGAGTAAAATGCCTGTGACATACGGACAGACGGACAGACGGACATGACGAAACTATAAGGGTTCCGTTTTTGCCATTTTGGCTACGGAACCCTAAAAATGGCTCGATTAACTTTTTAGTCCCCGGTTGACTGAGCTCTGCTCGGGTAAAACACAGAAAAGGTTAAGCGATTGTGAATGCTAGATTGTAAATATTTCTTGGTTCATATAGTTTAATGAATAGTACATTACTGCAGACGCCGGGAAAGAAGGGCTTGCCGGGTGAGTAGGTATAGACACGGATAGTGATACGAAGCCGGCAAGCCTTTTCACGGCCAGGCATGTATAGTGCTTTTCTCAAACATATACAATGAAATAAAACAATACACCACTCACAATAGTACATTAATTTTCCCTCCAATCCCTCCCTACTTAATGTTTTTTTTTTACGAAAGTCGTCCGTATTTCGCGTGTGCAGTGTTTGAATAGACCCTATTAGGGCCATTATACATAACCTGATAATAAGAATCTTAATTTCTATAATGAATAAAATAAATACAGAGTATTTTAAATATTGTCTATGGTCTCTGGTGACTTACGTATAGATAATATTTTAATTTATTCATCAACACATTGACTCATACAGATTTGTTTTCTTAATAAAGGTTCGTGTGTAATAGGCATTAAGCGGATATTTTTGGTCCGATAACCATTCAGCCACTAGAAAAAAAAAAATCAGCTGTTTAGCCTGTTGATGAACACAGACGCCATGTTAACATTAAAATTTAAAAAAAAATTACTTCCCGGCCTAGGCCTTCAATTTTGTATGAAATTCCTTTACAGTTCTCTCGAGTTGTTCCGCCCGAAACGTGATACTTTGAAGCCTGTTATAACGCACGTAAGGACGACATTTCATTGCATGTTTGAGAAATAAATATTTACAATAAAATGATCAAGTAGTTTGTTATTACCGCGCGTGTGTGTGTGTCGAAAGCTAGTAGAATATAATAATACTTACCATGGAGCTGGTGGTGTTGGCGTACCCAGCGGGCTCGGGCGCCGCCTCGTGCGCCGGCGCGGGCGACGCCGCGGCCGGGACTTGCTGCAAACACGCACACAGTAAGGTTACACTTACATTCACTAATTCTATTTCTAATGTGTTTTTTTTACTTACGATGTGTTACCTGAATAAATGTGATTCTATTCTATTCCAATGCAAGGATTTGTACCATTATTGTACAAGTCAGAGCTAGAATACTTATATAACGCAATTAGTAATTAAAGATCTATAGTTATTTCATTCTCTGCTTTTAAGCTACATTCAATATCGCTCGCTTATTATTTGGTTTGTCCTCGACACACAGATAGACTGGCTACGAAATTTAATAATTGGCTATCATATTTCATCATCATATCAGCCGAAAGACGTCCACTACTGGACATAGGCCTCCCCTAGAGAGCGCCAAATTGACAGGTCCTGCGCCACCCGCATCCAGCGGACTCCCGCGACCTTTACCAGGTCATCAGTCCACCTTGCACAAGGTGGAATAATTGGCTACTTCTCTAAAAAATTATATTTAGTTGGTCAGTTAGATTATCAGAAAATATTGGACCCATATTTTTTTGTTTGTCAATTAAACAAAAAATGATGATGATATAGCCCATTAAAGTATTAGTAATTATTTTTTGATAATCTAACAGACGGACTAAATATAATTACATATTTTGTACCCAGGAAAGTACCCAATTAAAGAACACATGTTAAAAGCTAATAAGTTTCTGTCACTTTAATATTTTGTACAAATATTTGTTGCAAACTGTACTTTGCATGCTTCGACATAATGAAAGCGTTCCTATGAGCCCAAACAAAATGGGATTATCTTGTGTAATTGAATAGTTCGTAAAGCTCAGTCCACCACCAGTTTCCATTCAACAAGGGCATGCATCATCGAGCTGTCACACTCAATAAGCTTGTAAACTGACCGCTGTGAGGGGTTTAGGTGGTTGAGCGGGCGCGGGCGCGGGCGCGGAGGCGGGCGCGGGCGCGGGCGCGGGCGGCGGCGCGGGCTCGGTGAGGTCGGGCTCCAGCGCGCCGAACTGCACGTCCAGGAACATGGCGCCGCCCTCGCCGCCGGGCATCTCCACCGCTGACGACGGGATCTGTGCAAGGGAAAATAAACCTTGTAACGTGGGTTGTGCGGTCGCAAATTGTAGCTAGCACTTTTCATGCATTTATACGGTGAAGATGGGATCTGCGCAAGCGAGTGTAGATCTTATAACGTGGGCTGTGCGGTCGCTATTTGTTTCAAGTCTGATTTGCAGTTACCACATTTCTAACACATTTTCATCAAAGGTCTCAGCGGAGGCGGCATTTTCCGTCGCCCTACGCTCGCCTGGTGTCCCATGTGCCACGGGGAACATTCCGCTTCGATATCCGTAGCCAGAACATACCGGGGCCGCGCCGTAGCATTCTAGACCGCCGTATTTTGCTATCCGCAGATAGAATCACTGACAGAGTCACTATCTAATATCGTTTAACGTAACTAATAGCTATTTAGGTAAAAAACCGGACAAGTGCGAGTTAAACTCGCGTGGTGAGGGTTCCGTATATAATCTAAATTTCATAAGTGTTTTTGAATACTCAAACTTCTTATAGGTTTTCCTGTAATCTTTAGGCAAGGAACTATTTTCCGTATTTTTTTCAGAATTTTTAGCCCTGTAGTTTCGGAGATAAGGGGGGGGGGGGGGGGAATTGGTCAAAATTCGTCTTTTTTCCTAAATTACTTCAAATCTGTTACTCCTAAAATTATAAAAAATATATATCTGAGATGTTTACAACAACTCCTTTCATTTGATATGTCACACAATACAGTTTGCGAAACTTTTTTTTTTAATTTTCCAGTTTACCCCCCAAAAGTGGCCCCCTTGTTCAGAATTCATTAATTAACTTTACGCGTCCATCTTTGGGTCACCAATTTACATATGTGTACCAAATTTCAACTCAATCGGTCCAGTAGTTTCGGAGCAAATCAGCTGTGTCACTCGGTTGTCTGTCTGTCCAGACAGACAACCGAGTGATCCTATAAGGGTTCCGTTTTTTCCTTTTGAGGAATCGGAACCCTAATAAAGGGCAAACAAGACCCTTACAGATGTAGTGCATAATTGTTTTCCATCGTATTTTCTCGGAAACGTTCGTATTTGTCATGCTACTTCAGTCAACCTCAGTACTTTTTGTACCGTGACCGACTGAAATAGCAAGACACGTTTACGTGAAAATACCATGGAAAATAATTACCTCCTCTGTACATCCGTGTTTGTGTTTCATTTCCCATCCGTATTCTCCCCACGTCTGAGTTAACATGGAAACCTCCGCCTTAGGAGGATATGCAGTGGTAGAACTAACCGCCCACCATCACAAATGTTATGGCGGAATTCAAAGGTTCATATTTCCACTTTTGTTTCTTGTTTGTGTTGTCACAAAAATAACATACGAATTAACGTTCACACAGAGCATTGGGAACACTATTGCCAGGGGGCTTGCAGTGGGCGGGGCGCGTCGCATTAGACACTAATCGCTCGCGAGGCCCGAGGCCGCCAGTCAGTCGAGGGCCGGCGCCGCGTGCCTCACGCTGTGATCCGCCGCCACCGCCGACTTAAACGCGACGAACCGTGCGTACCTAATTTCTCTTATTTATTACGAGGAGCTACTCTGTTTGTGGTTGTTTGAATGAATACCCAAAGGGACATTGGTTGGTAAGTTGACAATAACACTGACACACGTGTGAAGTAACATGTACTTAATTAATATTGGTTCACTTCACTCAAACGGCATCTGATGAGCTAGAACATTTTTGCCCTCATTGATGTATTCTTGGCGTGACAGCCCTAGCGCTACACGTGCCGTGTGTGAATGAATACAAGTTACACGATAAACAGAGATGCACAGAGTACGTTTCTTATGCCTAAAAGCCGTTTTTGTTAGGAAGTGCAATTTACTTATTCTGTGCTATTGCACTTTCAATCTACATTTAGAATTCATAATGAGAAACGCTTTGGTTCATCTGACACTTCAAGTAAGACTTTAACAGATGGTTGGTTACCTTGGAAGGTGGAGGTACCCTCGCCCGCGGTGGCTTTCTTTGACTCGTGATGTCTGACGAACCGTAGACACCGTAATTTGACGAATATACACCTGGAAAGAAGTAAATATTTATTGGACAAACCGAAATACATGCAAGATAATTCAAATATCAACTACTCAGACAACTTATCGGGATAGTTGAGATAATAAAAAGATACAAATCAAAATTAAATATCATAAATCATGTACAAATGTAGTGCATAATTGTTTTCCATCGTATTTTCTCGGAATCGTTCGTATTTGTCATGCTACTTCAGTCAACCTCAGTACTTTTTGTACTGTGACCGACTGAAATTGCAACACACGTTCGTGCGTTTCCGTGAATTATGCACTACATCTGTAGTAACAATTAACTTATCATAAAGGTACTCAGAGAAAATGAAATTTTTTTCTCTATCCAAGCATACGAACCTACGATTCGAGCGATTTCCAATCAGATTCCCTTTGGGCGTAGGTTCGTATCCTACCGACTGCGCCACGATGTTGTCTAAGTTTCAACAGTTTCAAGTGACACACACAACGAGATCAATATTGGCCAAAGTTACAAAAATATGTAGGTATATGTCACTCTTCTTCTCTCGTCGTCTTACCTAACTGAGACCTGAATGAGAATAGGTAGATGGCTACTAGGATTTACCGCACTTCGGGCTTTTACAGTGACGTATACACGACTTTATTGCCTTAACATTAAGGGCGTGTATACATATTTTTGTAACTTTGGCCGTGTCGATCTGCTCGTAGTCGACTGTGCTGCTCGTCTCTAAAAATATGTATCCAATTTTCAACTTTATTCCACCGACATACAGGGTTAAACAAAAATGGGGTGTGAACTGCAATTCCAATTCCAATCATGCACGTTTTTATTTTTATTTTTTTAACATTACAGTCTTTGTTTTTATTGACATTGCTTGTGTATGACAACATTCCCCCGCGACGGCGAAGGGTGGGAGAGATTATAATTATAATAAAAAAAAGCATTTTTGGAATTGCAATATGCTACCGAATCTGGCCTTAAGAGTGCGTTACAGTGCTCACTAGCGCCACTGGTAAATAATTGTGATTATTTAAATTTCACAATAGATATTTAAAAAAGGAGGCCACTACTCCCTGTATTTTGTATTTAAGTATCTTGCGAATACATCAAACTAGTTTTTATGTTGCTGGATTCGTCGATCTATGATCTCAGAAAAACGACCGTTTTAATTTTGGACGCATAGATTGACGAACCCATTTACATAAAAACTAGATATATTCACAAGGGAAACCGTAGAACCCTATCGCAATAAGGGTGACATATCACTCGAGTTTGAGTGACTGCGGCCTGTCAATTGCGACAGGGTTCTACGGTGATACGTGAATACATTTCCCTTACTGTACTTAAATACAAAATACAGTGTGTAGTGGCCACCTTTTTTAAATATATATCGTTAAATTTACAGCACTCTCTAGGGGAGGCCTATGTCCAGCAGTGGAAGTCTTTCGGCTGATATGATGATGATCGTTAAATTTAAATAATCACAATTATTTATCAGCGGCGCTAGTGTGCCCTGTAACGCCCTCTTAATGGGTGCACACCCCATTTTGGTTCCACCCTGTATGTTCGTAAAGGTATAGACAGGGTGTAGTTACTGTTGTCGTGCCGCTGCGACTGCTGCGTGAGCTGCGACAGGTACTGCGACTGCGCCGCGCTCAGTGACCCCGACATGCCCATGGGCTGCGGAACAAATGTGAGCTTTATGACAAGCGTCGTAAGGTGTAGTTTTGAATGTATTATGTGTGCTTGTGGAATGGCAGAACAGGCGGTAAAGTCGGGCTTGATAAACAGGATGAGGTGATGTTTTACTGAACCCGACCCCACACGCCTACGTGATTAGATTAAAGGCTTATGTCAAATGGGAAAGCTCATGGCATTTAATTATTTTTATTTGAAGCATTAACTTTTGTTAACAATAATTATTAATTTCATATCAATGAGAAAAATAATACTGTCGCTCCGATCAGGATTTGAACATGCGACCTTATGTCATACGCGCCCAGTAAGTACGTTTATAAGTGTCCTGCTTGGGGTCAGTCAACGCTAGTCAGGATGCGATATTATCCGCAGCGCGTGCGTGCGTGCGTGCGTGCGTGCGTGCGTGCGTGTGTGTGTGTGTGTGTGTGTGTGTGTGTGTGTGTGTGTGTGTCGGTGTGTGTGTGTCGGTGTGTGTGTGTAGGTATGGGTGTGTATGTATGTGTGTGCGTGCGTTCGCGTGCGTGAGTGTGTGTGTGTGTAGGTATGTGTGTGCGTGCGTTCGCGTGCGTGTGTGTGTGTTACCTGGTGTCTCGGCGGCTGCGGGTCGGCTGGTGGCGCGGGCTCGCTGGGCGCGGCGGCGTGCGCGTGCGGCGGTGAACTGATCGTCGCCGGCTGGAAACATACACACATTGATCATGTGGATTGGACGCTACCGGTGTTAGAATCTTATCTTATCTTATCTAGATGATGGCCCTTTCAGATACACTTTGACCTAGTGGGATCTCTTGGGCATTTGTCCTCTCCTTTATGTCTAGTCCCAAGCTCGCTCCATCATTTCCACAAAACGGATGATACTCAGTGGAAGGACCTTGGTTGCTCTTTGTCATTCTTTTTCTGTCATGGGCATGACATTCACACAGTAAGTGTTCCAGTCTTATCCTCCTTGCTACACAGGTATTAGAATCGATAATTCAATGATGATCCGGGAACTCATGTTCACAAAAAGCACAAACTTTAACTCAGGTGATTGGATTAATATGGGAAACAATGGGATATCTTACATGAACATTCATCTGCATCAAACTCAAACTCAAAATGATCTTTATTCAAGTAGGCCTAGTAACATGCACTTTCAAATCGTCAGTTAATTTTTTAGTGTAATTTATTAAACATAAAGAGTAAAAAATATATGAAATAAAAATTGTATAAAAAATACTACTAGTATTTTTCTAAAAAAACAATCTAATGTCAAAAAACAAAATATAGCGAAAAAAAAAAATTTAAAAATTCAGTCACAATTAGTTCCATGGAGTTTTATCATTCATGTAGTTTTGTGTGCTTTTTTCTTCTTGAATTTACTAATTGATAACACTGTTACGTTTCCTGGAAGTTTGTTATAAAACCTTACACAATTACCCATGAATGATTATTTAATTTTTTGGAGCCGAGTGGTGGGCACCGCGAGCTTATGCTTATTTCTAGTATTAATATTATGTATGTCACAGTTTTTCCTAAAATTGACAATGTTTTTATGTACATACAATACAGGAAAGTAAAAAAAAACACTCAATGGTCAGGGTTAGAGTTGGTATTACTCACAACAGGCGCTCTCTGCTCTGGCAGCCGGCTGTAGCTAAAACTGGGGATGTGCTCGGCGCCGTTCGCCGCCGACGAGTCCCAGCACTCCTCCTGCTGAACAACACACCTCATTAACCTTTTCAACGCTCTGTCAAAGAGAAAACTCGTCAACCACACGCCAAATCAACAAGACATTTAGTGCGGAGTTAGACCTTATGACAAGAAGGTTGCTATCGCGCTGGGCTCCTCGACGCATATGTCAGTCGTTGGCGTTGAACCTGCGGTGCGGATATATGCGTCGTTGGCGTCGAAAAGATTAACAGACATACCATCAACATTTATCATATTGAGCCTACATTTTTAGGGTTCCGTACCTCAAAAGGGAAAAAACGGAACTTTGTTGTACGTCTGTCTGTCTGTCAAGACCCTTTATCTCAGGAACGCGTGGTATCGAGTTGAAATTATAACCATATACTCAAGTCTACAGTCGACTACGATCACAACAGCCCTGCTAGCATAACTTGACTCTCTACTCTACTCGCGCGCCTGATAGACTATCTGTCACTTTTTGACAGCAGAAAGTGACGGACATTCTATCTCGCGAGCGAGTAGAGGCGAGAGTCAAGTTATGCTAGCAGGGCTGATCGGCAATGGTCGCAGTGATACGAGGGCTATTAGCCCGGAAGCCACTACCAGAATAATAATAAGTCAACAGTCCCTTAAAGCTGTGAAGAAATCAAACTTCCAAGTTAACGTGAAAAAAAGATACGGCGTTTATGCCGCAAAAAACGTATTTTTCACGCTCAAGGGAATAAAAATTTACAGGGTTCCCGTTGACCTTAAACTATGAAAGGCAAGTAATATCTTACGATACAGGGAAACGTGTGAAAACTATACATTTGTAATTTTGTACGGAGCCCCTCGGTGGGCGAGTCCGACTCGCACTAATCGTTTTTTTTTTTAGTTTGGGTTGTTGTTAAAAGTTAGCCCTCAGCTCTCATAATCTATGGTCATAGGGCAGCCCCGCCACAGCGCTCGCCCGGACACGCGCCGAAGCGAGACCGGTCGAAATTTCACAAGTCGACCGGACGAACGCCGCAACGGTCTCCCTCCGTTATGAGTTCTCATCATTGGGCAATACGAAAACTAAAACTTGATAGTGTTACTATCCATACTAATATTGTGAATGCCAAATTGTGTCTGTCTGTTACCTCTTCACGCTAAAGCCACTGAACAAATTTAGATGAAATTTGGTATGGAGACAGTTTGAGTCCCGTGGAAGCACTCAACTACGTCTGGTTTTGTAACTTCGACCCTTGAATTTTAAGCACCCTTATTATTATTGTAGCACTGTTGCATAAACGACTATAGTTTACGTAGCCTGCACGCCGTCTCATTATTCTTCCCATTGATGACAAAGACCGGACGCGTCTTCATCGTGACCGACGTAACAGTGTAACTTCTCAGTGACGACCAACACAGGTCGCGCTGCGTCATGGCGACCGACGTATCAGTGTAACTTCCCAGTGACGACCAACACAGGTCGCGCCGCGTCATCGCGACTGACGTATCAGTGTAACTTCCCAGTGACGACCAACACGGGTCGCGCTGCGTCATCGCGACCGACGTATCAGTGTAACTTCCCAGTGACGACCAACACAGGTCGCGCCGCGTCATCGCGACTGACGTATCAGTGTACCTTCCCAGTGACGACCAACACAGGTCGCGCCGCGTCATCGCGACTGACGTATCAGTGTAACTTCCCAGTGACGACCAACACGGGTCGCGCTGCGTCATCGCGACCGACGTATCAGTGTAACTTCCCAGTGACGACCAACACAGGTCGCGCCGCGTCATCGCGACTGACGTATCAGTGTACCTTCCCAGTGACGACCAACACGGGTCGCGCTGCGTCATGGCGACCGACGTATCAGTGTAACTTCCCAGTGACGACCAACACAGGTCGCGCCGCGTCATCGCGACTGACGTATCAGTGTACCTTCCCAGTGACGACCAACACAGGTCGCGCCGTGTCATCGTGACCGACCACAGAACACTAAATACTATAGAAAGGCGATGTGGGCGTGGCACGCGCGCCACTACTTTTGAGCATGCGCCAAAGCTTTCGCGCCAACGTCACCTGATCGCCGTGCAGTCGCTCACAATGTTGTAGGCGACGTGGAGGGAATGAGGTGGCGACACCGGTCCCGATAGAAACCGCGCTTGATACCCCTTCTATAGTATTTAGTGTTCTATGTGAGACGTATCGGTGTAACTTCCCAGTGACGACCAACACAGGTCGCGCCGCGTAATCGCGACCGACGTATCAGTGTGTGACTACCAACACAGGTCGCGCCGCGTCATCGTGACTGACGTATCAGTGTAACTTCCCAGTGACGACCAACACAGGTCGCGCCGCGTCATCGCGACCGACGTATCAGTGTACCTTCCCAGTGACGTCCAACACAGGTCGCGCCGCGTCGTGACCGATGTACAGTCGGCTGCAGACAAACGTGACCCCCCCTTGTAAGACTTACCGTGGGCAAGGCCGCGGGCGCCTCCTCGCCGGCACCCGGCGCGCTCGGCGTGAACACCTACGGCAGACAACACTTAGCACCTAGTATACATACGCGACTGCATCGCGCCCGTTCCGATACGGTACAGTTTCAGACACGAAACATTGTCCATAAGTGCGATAGTCTGGCGAATTCATTTGGAATTGAAAGTTATGGGTCATCAACTGTTTCCTGCAGCTATTTTGTCATCATTGTTCATGCCAATGACCTCTAACGCAATCGTGCCATGACGTGATCGGACACCAGTCAAAGTCTCTATGAACCCGCATTGTCATGCTTTAGGATGTAAATGTTAAAACCAAAGCCAAAATAGCGCCATGTATAATGCAATGGAACTTTTGTCCCGACAATCAGGAGACAATTATGATAGATTCTTAAAAAAAATGTTCCAACCTGGAACTCTGACATGCTTAGAAGATTATCGGCAACGAAAGAGCGGATGAACTTGCGAGAAGGGGGTCTACAAATCACTTTCTAGGTCCAGAACCGTTTGTGGGACTCTCGCAGGGGACCATAATATCGGCCTTTAAAGCCTACGCCAAAACCAAACACCAACACGAGTGGAGGAATGAGACTGGTTTAAGGCATTCTAAGCTCTTCATAAAAGGAGTGGACTCGGGCTGGACCAAAAAACTCTGGAAATCCAGCAGGAAACCACTCAGAATTATATCTGGGGTGTTCACAGGTCACTTCGGGGTCAAGGATGTCTTGGCCAAGATGGGACTATCGGATAGTGTAGACTGCAGAATGTGTGGCGAGGAGGATGAGACTATGGAACACTTAGTGTGTGAATGTCATGCCCTCGCCAGACAAAGAATGAACCACTTTGGTAACGGCTACCCGCAACCAAAGGAAATCAAGGTGCTTCCGCTGAGCTGTATCATCCGTTTTATGTAAATGATGGAGCGAGCTTGGGAGTAGCTATAAAGGGGAGGGCAAATGCACAAAAGATCCCACTGGGTCCAAGTGTATCCGAAAGGGCCCTCGTCTAGATAAGATAAGACGCTTAGAAGATGCCTCACGTAAAAAGGGTTTTAATATGCCAACATAACCCTTCATTTCGTGGATTTAAACCCATAAGGCGTAGTACTTTGTTTTAAAAAGTAACCCAGGAAAGGTAACCATGACAACTAGCGACAGAAATAAGTTGATTCCCATTCTTAAGAATGTTATAGCAACATTGGCAAATCGGAACTATTCTCCACGGACTACATGCATCCGAAATGTCGTCCTCGCCGCCCCGCGATCTAGGGCCGATTTTCAGTCCGGATGTATGTAGATGTAAATACTTATATGATCATGTTTCGTGCCATAAACCATAGCTCTAACAAGTAAAGGACATAGTTACTGTTTTGTTGAGTACCTTATGAACAATGAAAAATATACGATTAGCATTTAACTTTTAGATAAGCTGGGAGGTAAATGTAGTCACATTTTAATTAGAAATATTTCATTTTTAGCCCTATAATTAAAGCGCAATTTGATTTTATATAGCTATTTTATTCCATATTTCCAACACAGTAGATATAAAGCTTAAAGCAGTAACTAAAATCCGTGCGAACGCAGGCACGGGTCGCTCAATAAAGTCAAGTGGACTTCGACGGACTCGGTGATGAGTCACGTGTGCCGTAGAACTGGTTTCAAATAGAGTGCATAAAAAGATCTTAAGGTGGTTCGCTTTCCATACAAAACGTTATTTGACATTCGCAAGCTAACGGCGTGATATTATAAGAAAATTATGTAACAAACTTTCATAAATTGGCTTTCCATTTGCGCGAAATTCCCCCTTTCCTAGAATAAACTTGTATGAACTGGAATAATAGTTTTCCCAAGGTTTCAAGTGCCAAACTAATTTCTCAAATTATTCTAGTTTATACAAGTTTATTCTAGAAAAGGGGGAATTTCGCGCAAATGTAAAGCCAACTTGTGAAAGTTTGTTACATACGTTTCTTAAAATATCGCGCTGTAAGCCTGCGAATGTCAAATAACGTTTTGTATGGAAAGCGAAACACCTTAAGAGACTGCAGTTGAGATACTATTTTAGCTAATATATTTACTGTGTTTCCAATATAAAAGTAGGGGACGCATAACATGCCAGCATTTATTCCTATATATCTAAATATAGTGCATTCACCGTTTCATAAATTTGACACCCTAAACGACATCTAATACGTAGTCTATCGTCGTATCATATTTATTTCGGGCTATGTATTTTGTTAAATAAAATGAATGGTCTGTGCCCGCTGGGCGCTGGCAAACGTACTACAGCGCCAAATCAGCTTTTATCGCCACTAATGCTGATTTGGCGCTGTAGTACAGCCTTGGCCAAAAGTATTGAGCACCCCACGTTTTCCTTTGTAACTTATGGATGAAGTATTATTTTTCAATTTCATAAATACACGAAGACGTAAAATATAACAAGTGTTTGAGCATGTGCAAATCATTTGTATATATCATTTTGAAATTGCTATTTGCGTGTGAATAGATAAAGTCGGGTTTTACAATAAAGGTTTAATTGTATATTTTTTTCACGGATTTCCCTTTAACGTCAATAAATATGACGAATTTACTCCTCTCTTTGCGTTGGGGGTTAAACATATATAAATGCACCTTTTAAAGTTTGACTTTTGCATGAAAAACGCATGGGTGCTCAACACTTTTGACCAAGGCTGTACGTAGTCTGTGGTCATTACTAATACCCATTTTTACTCATATTTATTTCGGGCTTATGTATTTGTTAAATAAAATGAATGAATGTGTAACGTACTTCAGCGCTTAATTAGCTTTTATCGCTACTAATGCTGATTAGGCGCTGTAGTACAATTTACAAATAAAAATGTATCAACGAATATCAAAATTGTCCACGTGAACGAATCTTTGTAGGTTTACTTAGGTGGTGCACCACAAATATGACATTTATTCCGTTCAAATAATATTGAAATATCGGAAGTATATTAGGAACGTTTTTGTATGGACTTATGCACATTTGATATGCGTCGACAAATAAT
Source organism: Epinotia nisella (assembly GCA_932294315.1). Classification (NCBI taxonomy): domain Eukaryota; kingdom Metazoa; phylum Arthropoda; class Insecta; order Lepidoptera; family Tortricidae; genus Epinotia; species Epinotia nisella. The sequence continues at coordinate 2,306,599 of OW028675.1, read as the reverse complement.
GCTCAATTTGTGATAAATATGGTATTTGACAACGGTAAAAAATAAAATATTTTTAGATTATCATTGAATGATAAATACTCGGAAAACATTACACTTCAATTTATTTTTGTTATCTTAAAAGGTTCCGTCATCAATTTCTAATTATTATCCTGCCCCATTAGACAGAAAAATAGGTGTAACAAAAAAACTGGCCAAATGCGTGTCGGACCACGCAAAACGAAGGGTCCGTGCCTATTAAAAAGGTCGTAACGTCACAGAAGTCTTACGGCACTTACGTCCGTTTCTTTAAGGAAGGCAGTTTTTCAGCAATATCTCGAAAACCTTTGAACTGATCTGAAGCCCTATGTCCATGATTTTTTTCATATTTTTAAAATACACCGTTCAAAAATTAGAGGGGGGGGGGGGGGACAGAATTTTAGTGACTTTCGGGGCGATTATCTCCGACTCTATTCACTTAATCCAAGAAAATGCTAAGAAACCTTATATTTATTTTGAAAGGCCTATCGATTGATGTGCCGTGCCACACGTGGGCTTACAATGAATTTTTTTTTTGACTTTCAGTTTTATGTATGGAGTGCACCCCTAAAAAAGTTTTTTTTTGTCATTTTAATTACAAAACTATGTAGCGGCTAACACAATACACCTATCCTCAAAATTTAATTCAAATACACCTTATAGTTTTCGAGTAAAGGGCCTGTGACATACGGACAGACGGACATGACGAAACTATAAGGGTTCCGTTTTTGCCATTTCGGCTACGGAACCCTAAAAAGTGGAACTATGACAAGGACAACGAATGATATACCCCTTACTGTCACACTTATTCGAGATTTGTATGCTACCATCTCGCTCGGACGTGGTATTATTGTTACCATAGCTTGTCTTGACACTAACAGGGCCTTTTTGAAATGTCATAAAAAGTTATTAATTTTTTACTACCAGTCAAATACCGTATCATCAGTCAGAATTTTGTAACCGGTAATGTATTATGTGAGTAGACGCACCTTGGTGTCTGATAGAGATCCCGACCATTCCTCGTTGTCCCAGTCTTCTGCGCTAGGGAATGAGTCTCCCATGTTGTTTCCTGCAACCAAAGCATTATATTTAGGATGCGGGGATGTTGGAACTACGGTGTATTTATTTTTTAATCAATAAAGTACAACTTTATTCATTTCAACCAAATACAATAAAATAAAATAAAACAACACAATAACAATAAACTTAAGACTAGCTTAAGCCTAGTCAAATAGTCCCCCTCGAGTTGTCTCTGGCGTAAAGGCACCCATCCATCACACTCGCCGCGTTACCACGTTGAATGGCGACGGACAACCTTTGCACCAGGTACGACCCCAAACTTATGCAAGTATGTATAATCGTGTATAAATTTATTACGCCAAACCGTATATACAGTTTGTTGGCGAGCGGTGCGCTTATACCGGTATTCATAAAGAATAGATATCTTTTTCAATTCGCGAGATGTTTTCGGTATTCAAAAATTAAATTAAGGTAATAACGCTGAAAAGCCGGATAGAATACAAATAAATGGTATATTGTTTAACGAGGGGCGTAAGTGGAATATTGCAAACAAGAGTCTATTGGAAGCCCGATGCCGAAGGCGGGGGGCTTTTGATGATTCGAGTTTGCAATATTCTTACGTCCGTGTTATACACAATGTTTTTCATCACATTTGCGAGGAAATAAATAACTACAACCAGAAAAATCTAAATTTCATACAACCGCATCAATCATAAATTGACGAAATTAACAACTTCACTTCCAGATCAGTGCTAGTGGAGCGCGCAGCTGCAATATTTCAACCAATCACAGAGCAGTATTCTTGCGACGCGTGGGCGACTAGATTTTTTTTCAACCAATCACAGAGCAGAGCAGATTTGATTAAACCCTTTGGGCCCATGTCTACAGATTCTCATGTCTACAGATTCCCAATTCTACAGATTCTCATGTCTACAGATTCTCATGTCTACAGATTCCCAATTCTACAGATTCTCATGTCTACAGATTCTCATGTCTACAGATTCCCAATTCTACAGATTCTCATGTCTACAGATTCTCATGTCTACAGATTCCCAATTCTACAGATTCTCATGTCTACAGATTCCCAATTCTACAGATTCTCATGTCTACAGATACGATAACCAACCAGTAATTATTAATCTAGAGAAATAGGTTTTATCTCTTCGGAAAAAAGGTACAAGCTTCGATTTTTATAAATGTTCTAATTCTAATCACATGATCACACTTGTATGTGTCTATATTTTGCGATAGTTAGACTAGAATTGGGAGTCTGTAGAATCAGAAATATGTAGAACTGGAAATCTGTAGAATTGGGAATCCGTAGAATTGGGAATCCGTAGAATTGGGAATCTGTAGAATTGGAAATCTGTAATAGAAATTTTTAGAATTGGGAACAAACCATTTAGGCCATTGTTCTTCTGTATACAGGTATGGAATAACACCATTTACGAGCAAGTGTGATGAAATAGTACATTACATACCTAGGGCGATGAATTCGTGAATGCGCCAGATCGCTGGCGTTTGTGGCCCGAGCCAAAAGTGAGGAAGGTGATCTGGGACTTTACGAATTACCGCCCGTGGTTTATCTAAAGTTTTACGTCTTGCCTTGGCCGGGAAGTGAGATTTTCTCCTCGCTTACGGAGTAGGGTGACGTAAGCAATGTTACTCTAGTGAACAATGAGTAGACTGACCGAGGTCGCCCGGCTCGCCCGTGTGGTCGCGCGGCGGGCGCGGCCGGCCCGGCGGCCCGCGCCGCGCGCCGCGCGCCCGCCCCCGCGCCGCGCCGCGGCCCCGCCCGCGCCCGTCCGCTTCGCCACGACCTGCAAACACACACTCCAATTATCGGCCTTTCTGGCTTGGCAGATTACCGGGCAAAGCACCTCGGAACACCAGGGTCACTACCGGAGGCCGTCGGCAACATAAAGGGTCTGCTAGGCTTCCTGGTGGAACTGGGTTGGCACGAATAATAGTAGTGCCAACCCACACGCAAAATAGGCGCAATTATGACGTCGAGTTGCGGAAACCCAGCCCGCGTACACCTATAACCTATAACCTATCGGCCTTTGGGAAATGAGATGGGACAGATGAGCGAGTCCGTTCAAAACTAGCGTGCGACGCCATGACACAGCGGACCCATTTTAACTCGTCCAATCCGCTCCGCTTACTCGCACGCGGTGGAAGTGTTCGTACGAAAATCTGTGTTGCTAGTCGAGCGGAATCTGTACAGAATCCGCTCGACTCAGCGAACACTTTTGTGACTCTTTCAACTCGTTTAGTCCTCTCCACCCTACGGAGCCCGCTCCAAGAGCGTAGCGAGGTACGGGCAGGGTAGGGCAGCTGCCCCATTCCTCGTGCAGCATATATCTCCCCCCCCCCTTAACAAAATCCTGGCTACGCCCTTGACCCGTTCCGCTCGCAGGTGGAAGGCGAGCATTACTCCTGTCAAAATCCGGTAGTATTTTCAGTACAGACTAGTGGCTCCAGAAGGAGCTACTGAGGGGTTAGGCTCGTAAAATACACTTTCCAGAAATGTGCACTTTCTGTAAAAGTGCATTTTTTTAGAATGATCATTTTTCCGTAAAGTACACTGTCTCTAAAAGTGCACTTCCCGCTATGTACACTTTGTCAATAGGTGCACTTTCCAAGAATGTGCACTTTCGCAGAAGGTATATTTTCCCGGAAAGTACACTTTAAGGGTAGGGATGTTAACACCTAGCATATGTGTGAGTGCCTCGCCTAGGTCACACTCACACACGCATACGACAAATCTGCAGCGCCGAAGATCCCGCTGTACCGACTAAATGTGTATCTTTAAATAATAAATGTGTATCTTTCGAGAGAGTGCCCTAAATGGGAAAGTGTACATTTTGGGAAAGCGTATGTTTTGGAAAAGTGCACTGTTTGAAAAAATGCACACTTCGAGAAAGTTTCCAAATTGGGAAAGTGTATATTTTGGGAGTGTACGTTTTGCGGAAAGTGCACCTTTGCAGAAAGTGCACATTTCGGGAAAGTGCGTTTCACGAGCCTAACCCCTACTGGGTACCCAAAGACGAGACACTCACGCGGGCGCGGCGGGCCGGAGCGCTCCCGGGGCTCGCGCGGCTCTCGCTCCCGCGCGGGCTCGGGCTCGCCGTTGCCCGCGGCGGCGGCCGGCTTTTTCTTCTTCTTTTCATTGGTCTGCCACTCGCCCTGGGAAATAAAAACACACTTATACAACATTCTATAGTACATTGTTGTAGAGGCTAGAAAGTAAGCAATAGATGGACGAGTTAATTCGAGGGCCGACGCGTAGAGGAGGCCCTCGAAAGTACGAGTCCAGCTATTGCACTTTCGGCCGAGGCTTAACATAGTGCTTTTCACGCCTACTGCAAGGAAATTGCAAATAATTATAATTTTAAATCAAAATTAAAGATCATCATATCAAACAGGCTCGCTTGCCTCGCGCCGGCGCGGAGGAAGGAGCTGCACAGGCAGCGCACGCCGGCGCGAGCGCGCGGGGCCCTGTGATTGGTCGATCGCTGTTCAAACTGTCCAACAATAACATTGTTGGACAGTTTGAATTCATAGATGGCCTGTTCGTGCGACGTCCAACTAACCCCAGCTTTGACACCTGAATTCTGACCATCTTTTGCCACATTTCCGAGTATTGGCGTGAAAAATAAGTTTCAGTCAAACATTTCATATTGCCAACTGTACTTTTCTGTATACCGTCATCAACTACACGTCGATACGATTCTTACGAGGCCAAACTCAACGGATCGGACGGAACATCACCTGATCAGCTCGATGGTAGCATAATATTGAACTGTCATCCAAACTATACTCAAACCGAAAATTTCAGCTCAATTGGGAATGGATGAAAATTTTAGAAATGCCTGATTATTTTTTTGGTGATAGGAATAAACTTCCTTAGCACCAGAAAAAAGTTTTTGATTTTTAAGCTGCGTCAATTTTTTTTGAAAAATATAAACAGTTTCCTCACTTACGTTTTGGGTCAGTTACGGCACCTTCCTCGATCGGTCTCATATTACAAAAAAATATATTAAATATGTGTGGTAAACTGACGCTGGCAATGATATTGACACTTGCAGCAGCTATATTGGTCATCACCAGTGTGAATTTACCACAGATATTTAAGATAGTTTTTTGTAATATGAGACAGATCAAGGAAAGTGTCTATTTACCGTTCTTGACCCAAAACGTAAATGAGGAAACTGTTTATATTTTTCAAAAATAATTGTCGCAGCTGAAAAATCTGAAACTTTTTTCTGGTGTATTACGAAAACAATATTCCTTTGCTATTCCGCAATTTTTTTTTTTTTAGCGGAATAGCAAAGGAATATTGTTCTCGTAATATATCATGAATTTCCGCAAAGTAACGCCTGATTCAATAAATTATTTTTTCTGGTGCTAAGGAAGGTTATTCCGATCACCAAAAAAAATAATCGGGCATTTCTAAAATTTTCATCCATTCCCCATTGGTGGAAGACACGTGCTTCAAAATTGAGTTATAAGATTTCATCCGAACAAACATAGTTACACAGACTGTAACGGTTAATCCCTCGAAATTTATATTGCGACGGGTGTCTATTTCGTGTCAATTTAATGGACTGGTTTAAAATATCGTTCAGTGTGAAAATCTAATAAGAATTTATGAGCATATGGACCGAATCGCTAAACTTAAGTGGCAGTGGGCGGCACATTGCACGTAGAACCGATGGCCATTGGGACGGAAAGGTTCTCGAGTGGCGACCACGTACAGGAAGGCGTAGCGTGGGTAGGGGCCCCACAAGGTGGACTGATGACCTGGTAAAGGTCGCTGGAATCCGCTGGATGCGGGTGGCGCAGGACCAGTCATTGTGGCACTCTTTGGGGGAGGCCTATGTCCAGCAGTGGACGTCTTTCGGCTGATATGATGATGATGATGATGAGCATATGGACCAAATCTATTAGGAAACTCCACATAAAGAAAAAATGGCGAAGAAATGTTAAAATACTAGGGAAGATAAATTTCGGGGGACCGCTACAATCGTTACTATATTGCAAGTTAAAAAGGAACTTGTAAAAATCATTGCACCAACACCAACGCTGCCGCTTGTTAACCTTTTCAACGCTCTGTCACACAGAAAAGTTGTCAACCACACGCCAAGACATTTAGTGCGGAGTTAAACCTTATGTCACTGAAAGAAGGTTGCTATCGCGCTGGGCTCGTTGACGCATATATCAGTCGTTGCCGCTGAACCTGCGTCGTTGGCGTCGAAAAGATTAACATCGGTCGCACGGCCATCTCATCCAAAACACGTTTGTCTAAAAAGGTTTTAATTTTTAGCAATATCCTTAGCCCTCAGCTCTCATAATCTATGGTCATAGGGCAGCCCCGCCACAGCGCTCGCCCGGACACGCGCCGAAGCGAGACCGGTCGAAATTTCACAAGTCGACCGGACGAACGCCGCAACGGTCTCCCTCCGATATGAGTTCTCATCATTGGGCATATTGAGCATAAGTCTAGTTAGTACTTTTCTACCCATAAAAGTAACTTAACTCACATTTTGTGTCTCTCTTTTGTTAGACTCAAGTTTGATGACGGAATAGCCTAGTGGTTAGAGAACCTGACTATGAAGCTTGAGATCCCGGGTTCAATTCCCGGTCGGGGCAGATATTTGTATGATGAATACAAATGTTTGTTCTCGAGAATGTATGTAATGTTGATTTGTATGTATCTTGGATGTTTAATATCTATTCAAGTATGTATTTATCTATATAAGTATGTTTATCCGTTGTGTAGTACCCATAGTACAGGCTTTGCCTAGTTTGGGACTAGATCAATTGGTGTGAATTGTTCCACGATATTTATTTATTTATCTAATTATTTCGCCAAACTGTATGTACATTTTGTTGGCGAGTGATGCGCTCTTTCACTTATCCAATAAACGAATTAATGCAAATAACAATGACCACGTGGAGTCCGTACGGTCACCAACGTTAATATCTGCCACAGCAAAGTGCGAATAAATATCTGACTCGACCCTATTTCAAATTCAAATTAATTTATTGCCAAAAACAACAAAATATATAACGTTTAACCCTTTGACAGCTAAATACGGCCACAGCCGCGCGAGCGCTTTGCGCATTTTCGTAAATTTTATGTAATAAAAAGCTTTACAAGTAACTTGACCCATTTTTTTAGTAGTTCATGATACGTACATTAATTTTGACATGACAATAGTTATAAATATTATATCAGAAATTTCATTTTATTCATTGTTTTGTTTTGCACCCTCGCTGTCAAAAGGTTAACATAAGTACAGTCGAGGCCAAAAATACATTCACACTTTTGCACCTTATTCCATTGCAATAAGGCGAATAGTGTAAACGTATTTTTGGCGTCGACCGTACAATGAAATAACTTAAACAATGCCTTAAAATTTATACTTAAAGTACCAAATTCCGTTAGGTTGGGCAATGGGTTCTCGTTTCAGCGTATGCAAAGGCTTGAAGCCTTGCGCTACTTAGTTTTCAGTCGAGTCTCTTCGACAGAGGATATTTATAGGGCCGCAAGGGCTGCACCAACGACGTCACACGACTAACATCTTGTACGCTATGCACAACCTGTCTTGCCTCTTCTCTCCTAACTTGACCATGGCATATTCACAAACTCGGTGCCGTTGTCAGATCGTGTGCAACCGTACCTGTATCCGCTGGCTCTCCTCCAACAAGAGGTTGCAGGCCGCGACCATGTCGTTGTCCGAGTCGTGGAGCGCCGAGCACACCTCCTCCTCCGTGCGACACGTCATCTCCATCAGCTCGAGCACCTGCGAACAGCGGAACACCCATTTATACAAAGAGTATACGTCTATACCAATCATCATCATCATATCAGCCGAAAGACGTCCACTGCTGGACATGCCTCCCCAAAGAGTGCCACATGGCCGGTCCTGCGCCACCCACATCCAGCGGACTCCAGCGACCTTTACCAGGTCATCAGTCCACCTTGTGACCTACCGACGTAGACCCAATAACACAATCTAACTACATACTCGTACAGTCTGCAAGCTTGGCTCTGCGCGGGCCAATGATACGGGGTACGCGGGGAAGCAGGGGGCGAGGAAATTTTGCGCAAACTATTCTGAAGGGGTGTCCAGTTTGACTTTATAAAACCGACTTCAAAAACATAAAATTGGGTTTTTTAATAATGTCATTTCTATGTGTGATGTCTGAGGGCTCCAGTGGTCTTTTAATATGAATCCGAGGGTAGATAAAAGGCCACCATTTTGAATGGCGAAATATGAAGGTCACTTTTTGAAATTCAATCTCAGATTCGTAGTAGAGTGAGAGAGAGTTTGTAAAATAACAACTTGCTTATGAATTATGCTTGAAAATACAACAAGTAATTATAAAAAAAAATATCTCTCCAAACATATACTCACCAGCAGAAAATTTGGCCCAAATTAGAAAAAGTTTACTATGCAGAAAAACATTATTTAATTTATTTAGTTTATAGTTTGAAATCACGAAAAGATTCTGGGCTAAATTTTCTGCCAGTGAGTGTATTGTGACAACCCTGACTCTTGAGCGGTTACGCTAAGCGGCTGCGTAAATCTAAAGATGAATGAAGCTTGCTTCCTGGTTGTACTTCTTTTTTACTGTGCCAATAATAAAGAAGTAATTTCCGTGAAGTAATGTTCGTAAGTTTGTAGCTTTGTATGTATTGGGTATTCTCAGAAACGACTCATCTGATGAAAGAAAATCTTTCAACAGTTTATAGGATGGATCATTGGAACGGGCATAGGTTACATTTGAGCCCGAGGCCCCATCCGAGTTATTTGTAAGACGTGGGCGGGGCCGCGCGTATAGCTAGTATATAGGTACAACAAGTTACAAAAGATTTAGGATAAATTCAATACGTTACTTATAGACTAATGATGTGCAAATTGCAGAAAGTTTCCAAAAAGTTGGAAAAAGTCCTCGGAAATTTCTGGAAAGTTTCACAAGGAATTAAGGAAATTTCCATGTTGGAAATGGAAAGTTTCAATTCCCGTACAAAAATGAGGGAAATTTTCCTGTTGTAACAATATGGTCTGGAAGGTGGGATTGTTGATAATGTTACACTGTTAAATTGTAGAAAAATTTCGCAATATAGGAAACTTTCCGTCGGCACATCAGTATGACCGGGAGTGTCACAATTTCAACAAAGGTAAGGCTGCATTTTTTTAAAATTAATGTGTTCTCTAATGGCTTAGTTATGAAGTTATCCAATTCAAAAAGTAAAGTTATCCTCCAATTAAGTTTCCAAATAACTACACTTCAGAGTCTAGACATCCCCGATTCAAACTATCGAAAAAGAACTAATCGCAATCGTAAAAGCTTATAGGATTTTGACCTCTATTGTCGCCCCTTGCTCCCACAAGAACAATTGAGGTTCGATTCGATAGTGGCGTAAATTGTGTGAAAGTGATCTCACCATTCTTCGAACGTCTGTCGAGTCGTCGGCGTTGCGGTGGTCGATCATTTTTGCCATGCGGATTTGTTCGTGGGTTGCCTGGAACATACATTTGTCGATATAGTTGTTGTACACTTTTGAACCTAAATGTGCAAGTAATAGAGTCGAAAACTGGTAATCAAATTAATTGGCTGACTATATATATATAGTTTTTTGAAGATGAGACATGTCTAACACAGGAAATGTAATAGGGTACTTTCCCATACTAAAAATTATAACGTGGTGTTGCTATAGTAAACCATGAAACAAAATATTTTTAAAGTCATAAAAAGATATGTTTTTTTTTTTAATCGGCAAATAGCAAATTGAAAGATAACAATAGAATCCTTACACTTAAAAACATAATTGTATGACAACTATGTATTTAAACGCAATATGTATTTCACGACCAAAACAGCTATTTACGTCATTTGCCATACAATAGTGGCACTTCACTTGGCGTTGCGTGGTTGCCTCTCTTTCATTTGCAGTAGGAAGCAAAAAGATGCAACACGAATATTTGGGCAAATAACGCGAAGGGAAATAATGCTGTGACGTCACAATACTATGGTAATTTGTATGAGCCGTTTCGGCTATAGCCACTGTCGCCAGCGAGGGTCGACCTTTGACACTCTTTTTTGTCTTTTTACTTGCTCTAATTGTAGCTAGTCCCATTAAAAAATCCACTCAGAAAGCTTTTTCAAATGGCACGTTGTTTTTTTGTCAAGTAGCCAACTGTAATCCCAAACCGTAATAACCAGCCTCTAAGGTTTGACATTGACCCCACTAACCTGCACCTAAGGTTTGACACTAGCCGGTGGTTTACGACGCCCTTGGGGATGGGCGTGTTTGCCATCACGATTGTTACCCATCGCAATACGAATTTTCGTACTTATTATTCTTGCCCTTGACCCCGCTGACCTAGTTTAACCTCCAGAGCGATCAGTTGTATCAATATAGCGATCCCTAGGATGTACTATCCTATCTCACTAAATGTTATTGAGCTTCACTCCACTAAAATATTGACCATGACACAGCAGTTTATAAACGTCCTGCTCTTTCCTATTTCGTATTTTCACCTCATTAACCTGTATGTGGTTTGACCTTGACCTCAGTAACCTGAGCTTATTGTTAGTCCTTGACCCCACTAACTCGTGTGGCGTGACCTTGACACCACTAACCGGAGTTTGTGGTCTTCCTTTGATGCCACTAACCTGTATATTCTGTGCTTTGACCTTGATCCCACTAACCTGTAGCTGTGGTTTGACCTTCTCCTTAGCCGGCGGTTTGTCGACGCCCTTGGACTTGTCCTGGGCGTGTTTGTCCATGCCCTTCACACCACCTTTGGTGGCGCTTGCTTGTCTTGACCCTACTATCCCGATACTGGTTTGACCTCGACCCCACTAACCTGTAGCTGTGGTTTGACCTTCTCCTTAGCCGGCGGTTTGTCGACGCCCTTGGACTTGTCCTGGGCGTGTTTGTCCTTGCCCTTCGCACCACCCTTGGTGGCGCGTGCTCCCAAACTCATCTTTATCTGCTATAATTATATTTACAGCCTCTATTTACAAGTTGCTGAAACAAAATTAAACTTAGATTAATGTTATGCTTATTTCTATGATAATAGTATACATATTAGTGGTCAAGGTCATAACAAATGTCTGTACGGCAAACGCATAAAGTCGTGTTGATATATTTTATTTATGACAGTTTTTAACCAACTGCTGTTTAACCATTTGACAGCGAGGGCCAGAACAAAAACAATAGCCAAACAAAATATGAATAAAATGAAACTTCTGACAAATATTGTCATGTCAACATTAATGTACGTATCATGAACTATTAAAAAAATAGGTCAAGTTACTTGTAAAGGTTTTTATTACATAAAATACGCAAAGCGCACGCGCGGCTGTCGCCGTCCGTGGCTTCAGTGGCACGAGTTTTCGTCCGCGTCCACAGCCGTCTTTAGCTCTCAAAAGGTTAAGAACTTGCAAATAAAAAAAAAACGCAATGAAACCTGTAATTGTAAAAACGGACATCCTATAAATCTAATACTTTACAGAACAACGATTTACGTTCTTCTTAAAGAATAGAAATCGTGAGCTTGCAATGCTTCCAAATTACTTCTAAAAAACAGGCAATGTGCGTGGGTCGTTCTTCTTTTTTACCGACAATGAATCGAGGTTTTTCTGTTTTTTTGGTTTTTGAACTATTGAAAATTGTAGTATTTTCCCGAACTTAGAGCAGCTTACGATGTCCTAATTAATAAGCGAAGAAATTCTGAACTCTGAACATACCAAGCCAAGCCCTACCCCAGAATAAGAAAAATATCGAAACCTATATAAAATTATATTCTTACCAGAAATAACAATAGTATACAACAGCAGGTCATCTCGCTAAAAGCGAGTTGCCAACTATTTTTGGAAGAGATATTGTATTTTCCAGAAAAAAAAATGACAAAAATATAGTACAGGTACAGTCTTTCTCCGATACCCAAAGGTTGTCTGGAAGAGATCGCTCTTCAGCGATAAGACCGCCTGTTGTCTACCTTTACCTACATGTTATTGTATTGTTTCTCTCTGTAACTGCTTTGTTTAAGTGAGGTGTGCAATAAAGAGTATTTGTATTGTGTTGTATTGTACAGGCTGGGCAATGTTGCTATTTATTAAAAAACCTCGGCAATTTGAAGTACTTCGTAAGGTCCCCCTAAACATAGTATTTTCGCGTACTATATCTTCAACATTATATAGTGCAAAGAGTCAAAATATAGTACAATACTATATACGAGGGACGGCTGAAAAGAAATCTACCTAAGTATGAAACAAAAGACTGTCATGTATGTATTTTTTTTATTTTTCAATATAGTCCCCTGCTAGTGAAATACACTTATTACATTTGTCAAATATTGACATTAACCCATGAAAAAAAAAATCTTTCGGTTTCTCGTCAAAAAAGTCACTAACTGCAGCCTTCATTTCGTCATCGGTCAGAAATCGTCTTCCTCGGAGATCTTTTTTGAGGTGTCTAAATAAAAAATAGTCGCATGGGGCTAGGTCTGGACTGTAAGGTGGATGGTTAACGGCATCGAACCCTAATTCCTTCATGGTAAGCATTGTTGTGCGGGCGGTATGCACAGGTGCATTATCGTGTAAAATCAGGATCCCTTTGCTAAGTTTACCCCTCCTCTTTTCTTTTATCGCGTCTCGTAACTGATGCAGTAAGCTGGAATAATATTCAGCATTCATTGTCCTTTTTTTTGGTAAATAATCTATTAGTAAAATTCCTTCTGTATCCCAAAATACGGTAGCCATAAGTTTGCCTGCCGACGGCCTGACCTTAAACTTCCGAGGAGGCTTCTCATCCTTGAATTTCCACTGCAAAGACTCTTGTTTGCTTTCGGGGTCCCACTGTCGAATCCAGGTCTCATCACACGTCACCATTTTAGAAACAATTTCTTCCTCATTACCTCGACTCATTTCCAAAAACTCCTCACAACATTTGACACGTCGGTCCTTGTCAAACGCCGTTAACATTCTGGGGACCCAACGTGCACTCACCTTGGACATATTCAGATGCACATGAATTATCTCATTGACTCTTTCTTTACTGATGCCCACATCTCTAGCAATCTCCCACTGCTTCACTCGTCGGTCTTCTAAAATTATTTTTTTAACTTTGGCTACATTTTCGTTTGTAACGGCAGAAACCGGCCTTCCACTACGAGCGTCATCTTCCAAGCTCTCACGACCGAGTTTAAATTGTTTAGACCAAAACTTTATAGTAAATTCGGAAGGGCACGAACTACCGAACACACACATCATACATTCTCGGATCTGTGAGGGAGTATTTCCTTCTTTTGTTAGAAATTTAATCACTGCACGATGTTCAATTTTAGCGATATTCATTTTTTCAACCGATATGTCGCAAACATTCGAGAATTGTAGAAAAATGGAACGGAAAAAACAAATGAACGTCAAATAATTCAAAAAAAGAATAACCAAAGAACAAGAATGCATTTCAGCCAGTATCATTTTCGCATATTTTTTTAACCAAGGAGATTACTTTTCAGCCGCCCCTCGTAGTATTCAATCAAGTGCTAATAAATTAATGTACGTACGATGTAAGTATTAAAATAGATATCTTTTTTATAAAAAATATGTTGTTACCTAATGTGCAGAATTTATATATTTTATTTTTTACGCCAATGTTAGTTTAAACATGTTGCTACATCCTAGTAGGGTCCATGTTTGTACTGGTTAGATTTTAAGAACACCTTTGTAAATACCATGGTTGCAACGAATAAATATGAATATGAATGAATATTAATTATTTCGCAAAACAAATTTAAGCAAACTTAGTTGTAACATTTGCCTGAGCCACCAATTAAAACCTTGCGGTAAGGTCATCGGCCGTAAAATCGCAAACGCGTTTTACTTCGCGATGGGTTATTGACGTGTTATGCTCCGTGCACACTATGCGCGAGATGTTTTTCTTCAAGGGCGTCTAAGGGCGACGACACACTGGATAGATTAAGATAATTTTATTGGTAAAAGTAGTTACGTTTTGCAAGATAAGGGGGTTATATTGACGGATACCAGACTAGCCTGGCCTGTGGGCGTATCTCTTGTTATCTCCATTGCGTGTGGCTCAGTGTGATTTTTGACTTTTTTAACCCGCGACGCAACAAGAGGGGTGTTATAAGTTGACGTGTCTGTGTATTTTTGTGTCTGTCTGTGGCATAGTAGCTCCTAAACGAATGGTCTAATTTTATGATTATGACCGATATTACGATGTCCGAAAGCTGATGTGATCGAGATGGTTCTGAGCAAAAAACACTAATAAAACATATATAACAAAATTATTTGAAAATTAAATGATTTAGTGTCTGTGTGAAATATTTTTAATTGTGATTGTAAATCGTGGCTGTATGCCGAAAGGTCTTTGCCTCACGCGCCTAACGTCAAATTTAACAAAATGGACGATTGACACTGTATTTTTTATTGCGATTTAAGTATTAATTTTGTTTCGAATACATTTATTTCCTCGCAAATGTGATGAAACACATTGTGTGGGACACGGATGGTAAGATTTTTTACAAACTTGAGCCGTCAAAGCCCTCCGCCTTCGGAGTCGGGCTTCTAATAGACTCTCGTTCGTGAAAAACGACTTACCTACCTCGTTGCTCAATGTACTATTATTTTAATTAATAACGGATTCGTTTCTGCAATGCTTAATGTGCAAGTTAATGTTTTGATTCAGTACTGTGAACTTGAGTTCCTGAGAGCAGGGATCGGAACCGGTTTTTTCAAGTCCCCGAAGAAGTCTAATATTTTGAATGATTTTAGGCTCTTAATGTAGGACTATCATGTATTTAGGTAACATTTTCGTATTACTAGACAGCCTGATCAAAAATGATATTATAAACCAAAGAACGAAATTGAACGAAATAAAATCCGTATTATTGTATGGTGAAAATACCGGTATCCAATCCCTGCCTGAGAGTATTGTGAATGTGAATAAATAAATACGAAATAATTACTCAAAACTACACTTACCTACACGAGAACCAAGGTAGTAGAATTAATAATAGAAACTATTGATTTAAAAAATCATTAAAGAGTCAGCTCTATAAATAGTTTAATCAACAAATGTATTAAAACGGCATGTCCCTGTAATCATGTTTTTATTTATTTCCGATAACTTCGAAATATTGTATTAGATTCACAGAATTGTAAAAAAATATTCCTCTTAGCGTTATTCCCGGTTGTCTCAAAGGAGCCCGGGGTCCGCTTTGACCTGCCAACCCAGAGAGAAAACTAGACCTTATTGGGATTACACCGGTTTCCACACGATGTTATCCTTCACCGAAAAGCAAACGGTAAATATTCCGTATACAAGTTCCGAAAAACTCATTGGTCCGAGCCGGGATTAGAACCCACGACCGCCGCATGCCTGCACCACTAGGCTATCGTAGCTATTGAAAAAGAATGTTTCGTGGAAAACAAATTAGTATTATGTCAGTCATTCGATATAAAAAAAAACGGACAAGTGCGAATTCAACTCGCGTGGTGAGGGTTCCGTATATAATCTAAATTTTATAAGTGTTTTTGAATACTCAAACTTCTTATAGGTTTTCCTGTAATCTTTAGGCAAGGAACTATTTTCCATATTTTTTTTCAGAATTTTAATCCCAGTAGTTTCGGAGGTAAGGGGGGAATGGTCCATTTTCGTCTTTTTTCCTAAAATACTTCAAATCTGTTTTTGCTAAAATTATAAAAAAAAAATATCTGACATGCTTACAACAACCCCTTTAATTTGATATGTCACAAAATACAGTTTGCGAACCTTTTTTTTTAATTTTCCAGTTTAAGCCCCAAAAGTGGCTCCCTTGTTCAGAATTCATTAATTTACTTTACGCGTCCATCTTTGGGTCACCAATTTACATATGTGTACCAAGTTTCAACTTAATGGGTCCAGTAGTTTCGGAGCAAATCGGCTGTGACAGACGGACAGACAGACAACCGAGTGATCCTATAAGGGTTCCGTTTTTTCCTTTTGAGGTATCGGAACCCTAACAATAGGCTTGTGACCTCATGTCAAAATTGATAACGTAGTGTTGCTAAATGGATTGTAAACCATCAAATTATTATAATAAAGTATAAATTACAAAGTATGCATTTTTTTATCGTCCAAGAGAAAATTTAAAGCTACCAATAGAATCCTTGCGCTTTTATAGAAACAAAATTGTACGACAACTATGGACCTAAACAGCTATTTACTTGATTTTCCATAGAACGATTAGTTCAAATCGCAAAGTGTGACGTCATACTTTTAAATCAATCAGTATGAAGCGTTTCGATTGCCGGCCGCCAGCGATGTCCGTCTTTGACTCAAATTTTTGGGTATTTATGATATTTAATTGTAGTTGCTCCCACACAAACATGTGTTCCTCTCCAAAACTGGTTCGAATGGCATCGTAAAAAAATCTTAAGCCCGCAATACATAATGATGCAGGGACAAGTTGCGCTAAAATCTTAAACTAGGTTTTTTTTTTAGTATAACTTGTTGTAAACTAGAGGTGAGTGAAGTGAAGACATTTTGAAGACTTACATTTGTTACAGTAAAGATAATATTTGATACCAAAACTTAACTTAATGAATGATCACTTTTTAAATTATACAGTCTTTGTATAATTTAATATGTATTTAATATATTATTGATTGGCAGTTAAAAATAGAAAGGCCATTATAGACAGATAAAAATAGACAAGTGTAAAATATGTACAGTGGCGACGGCGCGTAAACACAAGCCGTCGTAAACACCAAATTGCCATTGAGAACATCGTAAAATTAGTTTCATGTGCTCACTCGCGATTATTTTGCTGGTTTACAATGCCGCAGTACAATGACTTGTTTTATCGCTTTGATTGTCCGTTTTGTTAGACAAACCAAACCAAGTGTCTAGGAACTCTAAAGGTACGTTCAGATGACAAGCGCTCAACGCGCGTTGAACGCACGCTAAATTTTTGTATAGTGTTCACATCACACGCGCTTGTCAGGCGTTGAACGCGCGTTGCCGCATCCGCCATGGTTCAGTAGTTCTTAAATTTGTCGAAGATGGACGTAGAAACAGTTTTAACGGTGATTTTATGCCGACGGCAGAAACGACGCGACAGAAGACAGAGATTTTGGGTTGACCCGTCTCTTCTAGCCAGTCTTTTTAAGTTCTTATCTGAATAATCGCTTCTTGTCATGTCCCATATCGCAGGACGTTTCTCTATTTCATCTATAAATAATTCCGCATTAAAAGCTTCGGTTTCCATTTCGGACGATTTCTGGACGAACTGATACTGATGAACCCTACAATACGGGTATCCGCATCGAAAGCGCGCGCTCAACTGAACGGAAACATAGAAAACCAATGATCTCAAAGCGCGCGTTGATGCGCGCTGACAACAGTCGACCATTAAAGGTCTGCTAGACGGTCGCCAACACGCCCCTCCGACCGAGCGACCTTGGTCGGCCCCGACCGTTGTAGTATGAAATTTTGTTGGAAACAACTGTCTACACGGTCGGTGCGGACCAAGGTCGCTCGGTTGGAGGGGCGTGTTGGCGACCGTCTAGCACGGGCTTTAGCGCAACGTTCAACGCGCGTTTTATTAAAACGCGCATTAGCATGTGTACGGCCTGAACAAAATGTATGTAGTTGTAAACGCGCGTTGAGCGCTTGCTATCTGAACGTACCCTAAGGCCGCAGCCGCAGCCGCGGTGAGCGGGCGTTCATACATTCGAGTTTAATGAATAGACGCCCGTTCGCCGCCCCGCTGCCGGCTGGCGTCCAGACCGCGGCCTTAACCTTTTCAACGCTCTGTCAAAGAGAAAAGTTGTCAACCACACAACAAATCAACAAGACATTTAGTGCCGAGTTAAACATTATGTCAATGCAAGAAGGTTGCTATCGCGCTGGGCTCCTTGAGGAATATTATCAGTTGTTGGCGTTGAACCTGCGCTGCGGATATATGCGTCGTTGGCGTCGAAAAGGTTAAGGCTTGCGCACAGCGACGGTGAGGGTTCCGTGTATAATACACAAAAATATTGAGAATTTTCCCGTTATATCGTGAATACTCAAACTTCTTATAGGTTTTCCTGTAATCTTTAGGCAAAGAACTATTTTCCATATTTTTTTTCAGAATTTTAAGCCTAGTAGTTTCGGAGATAAGGGGGGGGAATTGTCGATTTTCGTCTTTTTTTAGGGTTCCGTATCCAACGGGTAAAAACGGGACCCTATTACTAAGACTTCGCTGTCCATCCGTTCCGGTTCCGTTTTTTTCCTTTTGAGGTATGGAACCCTAAAAAAGGTCTAAGTTGTCAGGGTTATTTCCGCACCGAATATCGCACACCACTCCACATACAAAATTGCTAAAAAGGAGGATAAAGTGAAATATTTGAAGAATTTGTATTGCTATCACTTTTTGAGATTTGAATGGGTACTAAACTTTTTTGAAAATAAATAAGAACGAATTTAATTTCTTTGGTGTTTTTTTCATATGACGACAGGGGGGCATCTTTCGTCCTCTCACTCCCGTAATGCTTTTGGTGTACATTTGACAGCTAATGTCAACATTAAGGAAGTGGACCTCAAGTGTATAGTATATCTATTATTTTTTTATGATTTAATGTCATCCAACCAAGAATCCCATAATTAAAAATTTGTATGTTTGTTACTTTATTCCACAAAAACAGCGGAATGGATTTGGTTTGGGAGTGTAATTGCAGTAATATTATAAAGTAAAGTTTGTATGTACGACTTGTAGGAATCTCCGGTGTGAGGGAGGCTCCAGTTTTCAATAATAATTTTTAAATAAATTATAGAAACATCCAATAAAATTAAGGGCTACATAATTGAATTATATTGCCAGTAAATATTTTTATCCCGAACTCTTCATAAATGCAAGTTTCATTGCAAGTTCAAGTATTAATGCATCCACTGTGGGAGATGGTTCCGGATACAGCAGGTCCAGGTCAGCCTGACTGTCTTTTTAATCTCCCGACATTACTTCTCTGTCGGTAAGCAACTCTGTACTTTCTGACTTTTATGTGTTCTAATTTTGTTTTTACAATCTTCGTATGAACTAATGCACATTTATATCATGGTAAGCTTTAAATATTCCTATTTGACATAAAGACTTATGAATATCAATTTGTAATTATAACTGTATTTGTAAGGATCAAGAAAAAGATGGTGAAGATCAAAGCCATGGTCATATGGTCAATACCATTTCCTGCATTACTACTATACATCACTATGATTTTCCTCATTGGCCTGGTTCAATTTAAACCATAAATATTAAGTTAGGTAGCAACAATTATTTTTTTTCCTCGATTATATCTATTTTTTTATGGCTTATGCTAAGTTTATAGGGCTTTTGTTTTAGCATTTAAAAATGAAATACCAAACTTAAAAATTCAATTTTAGGCTTTAAGATATTACATATGTTTTAGAAACTATAATTGTTACCTAATATATCATTTGTAAACACTAATTTAATACTATGAATTAGTATTATCAGTTAAATAATGTGAATGTTGTGAATGTTATCAGTAACCCCAAGCTTTTATCAAGTTATAAACAATACATAAGGTACTTTCACTTCAAATCAATAAGTGCCATATTACCACAAACTGTCTGACCTTCTTGAAAAATCTAATCAGAAAAAACCTAAATCAAGGACATTTCATTGCATCTCTCAAAAGTGATTGCCCTCCCACATAACCTATCCTTTTCCAACAAGCACTGTTAACAAGTTATAACTGCACAGAAGTGCTAAAATCACATACCCACCTAAAATCTAGTAGAAAATCTGACCATCCACAAAATATGTAGGCACTGCACTGTATCAGCACAAAGACATCGCTAACCGCCCGAGGCGGTATAGAGCGGCAAATTGATAAACAAAACACTTTTGTAAATTTACTACAAACTACAACTTTTACCCATCACAACACTGCAATTAACTCTCGGAAATAACGACATCGCCTTCCGCACCGGCGGAGCCGACGAAATAGACAAATATTCGGCTTCTTTAGCAGAAATCAGGACAATGATTCATTGCAAGGGCGATACGCGAAAAAACGAGGATGCGCGTCGGCTTCCAGCGGAAATCACGCAAAATTGCGATAGCAGCACTTTTCCATAATCCTAGCCGTCCGCGTCGATCAATCCTATCCCGTTCAGCGCGAAACCGAATACCAGCGGCACATGTGGGGGACGCCATTCTTGAAGCAGCTTTCTTGGTATCAAAATGACAGCCAGTCTTTCTTTATGATGAAATTACGTACACAACACCATTTTTACACATTGTTTGACGCACATCAACACACTATTAAATCTCAACTTTAATCTTTACCTTAATTCTAAAGCAATATCCGAAAATCAACTTATTTTTTAATAAAATTTACTGATTTCCATACCTGTGATGCGCTCACAAACGCAAGCTGGTCACGTGACTTACTAGCTAGCCTGTTACTAGTGGTGTTCCATGTTCACGTTTAACGTAACGGTTTGAAGAATGGCCAGTTATTATTGCCAAAAAATGTCTTGATTATATAACAGTTAGTGTAGATCGATCAGCGATTTTATACTATATTACAATGTTTAATACTTGTCAAATTAAATATTCTAATATGTATAAATTAACAAAGTAGTCTGCTGAAACCACATTATCGGATTGACATAAAAAAAACGGGCTTTGTGTTGTGATAAAATTAAAGAATTTATTTTTTGTTGTATAAATTTCTTTATAATATTTTAAATGCGGTTTTATAGAGTTTTTGCTTTTTTGTAAATATTCCGTAATATTGCTAAAACGGAAGTTTTACATGCCTGTTTTTCCTCCATGAACGCAACACGTTCCTTTACACTTGTAAATTACATCAAAACTTGTAACATGGACTTTTATACCTACTTTGTCCTAATTTGTGAGCTACGTAAATAAGTTATTTTATTAAGTCCTATTATTTCGAATAGGCAATCGCCAACAGTAACAACCAGTCAACAGAATCACAAACTCATGTCTGCGTGAACTGAAACTTAATAGCAAAAAAAAAACTTTCCCTTCCCGCTTAAACTGTCTGTCCCTGACACTCAGTGTAGAAATACAAAAGTAATGTGAGTAATATCAAAATCCGTATATCGGGAAATATTATGCTAGGAAATATCTTAAAATCATGGCATTTGTGTTATAAACTTGAAGTAGGTTTTGTAAAAGTGCCACGTAATTCAATTTAAGTGATCAAATCGCATAGGTTAGGTATAAGTAGTGAACCAAGTAAACAATGTCCCTGCTAGAAGATGTATTCTTGGAGGATGAGGCAGGTGAAGCTCAGGAGCTGGAGCGTATAATTGAAGGCGACGAGCTGGATAACAGACCGCGAACTCCAGACAGCAACGAAGCCAGCGAAAAGGAAGATGAGGCTGGTAAGTTTTTCTAATTCTGTTACTCTTCTTTTAATTGCTGTGATTTTGCTCTTTCGCACTATGTTACCAGTTTTTATTTATTTTTTAGGTGTAATTTCTTTATAATATAATATTTGTGTCTTTTTCTATTACTAGTCTTCAACTAAGTCAAATAATCGGCGTCCACTATATCTCTGTCACTCTTTAACCCATGCATAATGATTGAAAGTTAATGTGTACAAAGATTTTTAATTGATCGCCGGAAGGTCAGCGCCGGCTCTTGCATTATGCTGAGGTGGAACATTTTCGTGACATTTGTGTTATATTTGTATTGTCTTATTTCAATATTACTTTTTTATCGTAGATCTGTCACGAATAAATGTTTTTTCTTTTTTGGAATTGGAAATTTCGTGACACGGCACAGTTTCACTTTTTCCCTGTGTCTTTGTCTTGTAATAATGTATGTTGTGTTGTGTTACAAATAAATGTTTGATTAGATTTGTTTTTTTTTATTTGAAATGCTTGTAACTATTTTTTGCAGAAGAAGACAAGAGAGTTGTAGATCACACGGCTAAAGCTAAACATGTTGTGAAGAATCCCCGGTTTGTTCTGAACCCTGCACGACTGATGGGCCCCAGGGGAGTACAGATCATACCTGAACATTTCAAGGATTTCAAGTTTAAAGGTAATTAATTATGCTTAAAATAAAACTGTTTGATATTGCTATCACATAGGCTAGATTTATTCATATTCAAATGGGCACAAGTCTAATTCAGCTATTCTCAAATTGTGTTTTGGAATCCAGAGCCACCAAGCCTGTCTTTGCAAGGTATTTATTGAATAACTACAGGCAAACAGAACACTGCAATTATGTTACAAAATTAATAAACAAAGCCTTAAAAGATTCTTTAAAAGGAGCACACTGGTCTAATTCATCAGAATATGTAGATCTAATCTAAGGACAGGGCAACATTAAAATAAGTTAATTTGTCATATAAAAAACTTAGTCAGCAGTTAAAGTAACTGCACAGGTGAGGTGTTCTGATGATCTACAGAAGCGCCTTATTCCCTTATAATGTTGCCTGTACTGTTGGTAGCTTCTGCTGCCGACTATAACCTTCAGAGACCACATCCAAAAAAAAACGATGGTGTTAGAACCAAGTGGTCCAGAGAGTTTCAAGTGGCTTAGAATTTTAGAATTTTACCCCTTCCTCTTACCGTCAGGCAAGCTCAGAGCCAATTGTCCTTTGAACGCAAGTTGCGTAAGTATCTTTTTTCTACTATTTAAGATTGATGATGATCCTCGTGATATCTTTGTACAGGTACATAAAATTGTATGTGTTTAAGTATGTATAAGTAAGTTTATATTGTATGCATTATATAAGTATGTATATTCATGTTAGTAATTGATTTCTGTTACCATTCAAGTCTCAGTATTTAGGATGCTGCACCACTAAAGTTTCTGTTTAGCCCAATGGTTAGAATTCTGGTAGAGAATGCCTGATGGCATTAAGTCCGCCAATTGTACTTTTATTTGTATATTTGTGCAATAAAGTTTAAATAAATTAATACATTTTCATTGAACTATTTTGTCCTTTCTGTAGGAATCTGGAACTGAGGAGGGTATTAATCATGATATTTTATAATTTTTCAGGAAAAGGACATGAGCGGGAAGATTTAGACATAGTCCTGAAGAAATTGGAACACTGGGCATACAGACTGTACCCTAAATTCAAGTTTGATGACTGCCTGAAAAAGATTGAGACACTTGGGAGGAAAAGGCCTGTCATGGTAAGTAAGCTTTTAACAGTCTAGTGCGAAAAGGAGGGTAATGTTTTTGAAATCTATACTCATATTATTATAAAGAAGTAAATTTTGTGAGTGTAAGTGTGTGCTTTGTAAGCTGAATGCGTGAGTCCGTCCGCGTCTTGCAAAGAACGCACGCTAACGCTAGGGATAAAATATAGCCTATTTCCACCGAAAAAGTTCCATCTATACACACATAGAAATGTACAATCTCACTGACTTTCTCTTTATAATATTAGTATAGATGTTGTGCGTAGTTGTAAACTGCACCGAGCAACCAGTTAAAACTCTGTAATCACCTCTCCTCAGGTCCATCTACACAAGATTCGTACAGACCAGTACCTCTCTGAAGAGACAGTACAGCAGCAAGACTCCAGCGGAGATGAGGCAGCTCCGGCCCCGCAGCAAGAAGAAGACGAATTCGACCGTTTGTTGTCGCAGCAGATAGAGCTTGCTCGGTCCACACCTGCGCCAAACTCTTCTAAGAAGGAGTTGCACACTCCAATGTCCAGTCATAGGTAATGATGATAAAATATAATTTGTACAAGCTTTTCTACAAGTTAAGCTGGATTACACTGAATGATCCAGTACGCTCCTATCGGGCGAGGCAGGGCGCCAGAGGCATCTCTAGCCCATGTAGCGCCCGAGTGCAATCATTAATCTAGCACCCTTTTGCCGCTGCTAACTATTTGATGACGACTGTAGGTACAGTCAGCGTAGAGAAGCATGACCCCCTCTGACCAGATGCAGGCCGCAGGGGTCACATTTCTCTGCAGTTGACGTACCTGGGCCAGTCAACTATTTTTTGTTGCTCGTTGCCATGGTTACGTCCCCTGGGTAACTCTTTAAAACTATGATTTTATGGGGCTTAAATCCACTAAACACGTGTTTTTGTTATATTGGTAAACCCATTCCATGGTGGGGCACCTCCTTACCATGATAGGAGCCCAATTTATAGTATTTTTTCAAAGAAACTCTGTCACTGTTGTCTCTAGGCTTACCGGGACAGAATAACAACAACAAAAAGTTGATTGACCCACCTACATGATGATTGGTGAAAAAATAAAAATGAGCCATTATGCTAATGTCATTCAAACCTTACTGCATTTTTCTTTCAGATCACCACTTATGTTACCTAAAGTGTCATCGTCACCGTCGATCAGCGACGAACAAAAGGAGAGAATGATGAGGAGCAGAAGACTTGCCGAAGAAAGGCGACTAGCCAGGCTAAATCAAGCCAATAATTCTACACAAAATGCTAATACTTCAACTGAGAAAATTGCTGAAACAGTAGAACCAAGTACAGATGGATCTGCTGTCAATGATATGCAAAGTACAGAAGATATTAATATTGCAAAAGTTACTGATAATGACAGCGCAATCAATGATGTTGATAAAGATGACCCTGTAGTAAGAAAACATGTTAGGACTAATGTTATTGACAGTGACAGTTCTGATGATGAAAACGATGTAATGGCAGTAAATGAATCAGTAACTGTTGATGTGCATAATTCTGTTATAAAAGATGTTAACAGATCTACTGAAGCAATTCCAGAAAGAGCAATGAAATCAAATACAGACAGTGCTCCTGAGAATGATATTAATATGGAAAGAGTTGTTGATGATACAAGTGATGATGTGCCTGTTGTAAAGAAACAAAACAGGACTAATATCGTTGACAGTGACAGTTCTGATAATGAAAATGTATTGGTAGTAGATGAATCAGCCACAGTTGATGTTCAAGATCCTCAAAAAGATGTTGATACTGGAGAACATAAATCTGATAAAGATACAGACCTCGAGGATACAGATTTAGAATCTGATAAAAAATTAACAACAGATGTTACAATTGATAAATCTGAAAATTATTTTAGTGAAATCGATGCAACTAATAATGTAACAAGCAAAGACAGTCATTCTGAAACAACAAATGATAGTCATTTGAAGGAAACTGATAAAATCCCATCAGTAATAGCCAACCACATAGAAGAAGACAGCGGCCCAGTGCCAGAAGAGTTGATTGATGTCGATTTTTCTGATGATTTTTAATTTAAATAAAAATCAATAAATGGTTTAAAAATTTATTGTTAGCTCGAAATGAAACAAACCATAAATTATCACAGTACAAACGATCCGCTATGCATGCTTTAATATCAAATAAATATCCATACACCTTAATTTACAAAATGCATATCTTTGTAACAATATTAATTAATATACAGAATATGTATTTTTCTTCACAATTTTGAACCGAATGTGGACGCCATATAACCCAAAAAAATCTATACATTTACTAAAGGCTGGAAGGCTAGATGACGCAAATTGTATCTTACAGTTTTTTTTACAATAAATTTCATCTTTTTTCATGTAAAATACAGGGGAAAAAAATATATTTTTCAATAGGGAAAGTAGTAGTAGGAGTAGACTCAAGTTAAAATTGATTATGTAGTGTTGCCAAATGGATGGTAAACCATCAAATTATTGTAATAAAGTATAAATTTAAAAATATAATTAAAATTCATAAAAACATTGAAAGAGAAAAATATGCATTTTTTTTATTGTCCAAGAGTAACGTAAATTTGATTACCAATAAAATCCATACGCTTTTATAGAATCAAAATTGTATGACAACAATGGACCTAAACGCAGTATTTCGCGACCGAAACAGTAATTTACTTGATTTTCCATACAATGATTACTACAATTATCAGATTCTCACGTCATACTTTTATGTCAATTAGTATGAAGCATTTTGGGCTTCCACCAGCGATGTCAATCTTTGTCTCAAATTTTTGGGTATAGTTCTCTAATTGTACCCGAAAACTGGTTCGAATGGCATCGTAAAAAATCTTAGTCTGTTGACTATGTGCGAATCAATAGGAGTGTACCCTTATGGTTGCAAAACGGGACCCACAGCTGTGCAGCCTAAAAAAATATGGACCCAACTCCTAATTATTTAAAGCCGAAAGTGTTCTCTGTCGAAAATTACATGCATTATACAAAGTTATCGAGATGTGTAATGTCTAATTGTTTTTTTTACAATTTCATGTTTTTTCATCACATAAATACCTACAGACTTAACCTATGCCGAACTAATAAAGCTACTCTGGATTTTTAATATTTGTAGTTATACAGGCAAATTCATGTTCTTTATTAATATGTTTTGGAATTTATAATAAAGCCGTCATGTATAGTGGTCGACGAAGTAATACCTTAAAATACAGAATAAAAATGTGTCTTTAACGAAATAAAATAATAATAAAATACGTTAATTTCAGACCATTGTAACTACTCAAAGAAAATAAATAACAATAAAAATCCAGAATCGCGGTCCACCTAAAACTAGAAAATATAAATTATACACATTTAGTATTTGGTTTTAAATCAGTACAAGGAATTTGAAAAACCAAAAATCACACTACTATTTGCTTCAACAGGGGCATATCACTTGCCATAGCAAATCAACTATTCGTTTCGCTACTAAGTCGCGCGATTCAATCGCGTCTGCGATATAACACTTGTCTAGGATACCAATCACTGGTAAGCTTCAACTAAAGACTGCCCTTGCCAGACAAAGAATGAATCACTTTGGTAACGGCTACCCGCAACCAAAGGAATTCAAGGTGCTCCCACTGAGCTGCATCATCCGCTTTGTGGAAATGATGGAGCGAGCTTGGGAGTAGCTATAAAGGGGATGGCAAATGCACAAAAGATCCCACTGGGTCGAAGTGTATCCGAAAGGGCCTTCAACTAGATAAGATAAGCTTCAACTAAAGTATGAAATCTTTTTTATCAAACATAATAACTAAAAACCTGATTACTTGATGTCCTGAACTAGACATTTACTTTACACACATTTATCTAGACCTCACTCATAGTGACACAAACGTATATGTACTACATTGTATCTATTTACAAAAAGAGTCATGCAAAGACTGAAAAACAAAAAATCTACACCTATTGCTGAAAGTTTAGGATTTGTTTTGCATGGCCAATCAATCGATGCGAAGTCAATCAATTCTCTATCAATAGTATAAATTCAACTGTAGTATTCTTTATTTGCACTATCCTACCAAACATTTCATATCGATGGTCATGTACGTGCATATATCTAACGACAATTATGCTAGTGCCATTAACATCAAACCGGATGCCATTAAAATGGTCGCGACAGTTGTCATTCCATACTTTAGACTGTCCAAATTTCCATACATCAAAAGACATTATGGCCGCGTTTATCATACAGACAAGATAAATCAGCTTAATAAGTCCGAAAGGCGAATGTATGATGGATCCAGAGCAGTTTCGCCCACGTACTACAATCAAATAAACGTGTCACAATGGAAATTTTAGTACAAATTGCGTGGAAAACATGTTAGCGTTTATGCTTAAGCTTTTGAAGTGCAGAAATGCAAGATATACTTAGTAGGTAATATAATATTGAATGCTAGCATTTTGCGTTATTGGTGTAGTTCACTGGTCAGTTACCGCTTGGCAAATAACGATGGGCACGTTGATAAATCATGCGTAGTTAGCACGAAAAATTCCGTTGTGACACGGCGAAAAGCCAAAATCGCCCAGAGACTTCGCCTAGTGCCTGCAATACGGCCACATCTCAAATATATTTTACTTTTGAGATGTGACCGTGTTGCAGTGTGCAATGGGGCGACATCTCAATTGTGTTTTAATTTTGAGATGTGGCCGTATAGCAGGCACTAGGCGACTTGTATGTAAAACGCGACCATTATAGGCTACAGATTTATATATAACCTACAATTACAGACGGTATAAACCGTCCCTTCGTCGTATAGACTAGTTTGTATCCGGTATTAACGATGCGAAGAACGTCGTGAATATCATCCATGTGACCGCAAGAAGCGACTGTTGCTCTTCAGGCGGGGTTGTCTCATGGTTTACCTGGGTTACAGGCTCGGGGTTGACCTGGTTGGCCGGGTTCGGTTCTGGGGCCTGGGGGTTGGCGAGTGGTTCCTGGTTGACCACGGCCGGCTGGTTGTCGGGTTGCGGCACGTCCGGGTTGGGGACTTGGCCGGCGACCGGGGCGCCCGGGCCTTGTGGGACTGGTTGCGGGCGCGGCTGGTTGACGTGGAGGTCGCGGAAGAAGCCGATTTGGTGCCTGAAAAAAGGTTTATAATTGTTAAGAGTTAACTAATCATTTACGGCCGTATTCATAAACGTTCTACAAGCCTATTTTAACTAAATAAGTTTCTGTCAAAAATTTCATTCTTGGTACAAGCTTTTATTGCCGACTGTACTCTTCTGTATACCGTCATCAACTACTCACTGAGACGATTCTAACGAGCCCAAACTCGATGAGGTTGTGTCGTTTCATTGCGAAGTTCCTATGGCCAGCTCCATCATCAGATCAGCACCATGTCATCATAATATTGCATTGTCACGCGTTTTATACATGTATGCAAAATTTCAGCTCAATCGGTTACCGATTTGATTACAGACAACGGTCAGGTGAAAGTAAATAAAAGCTTGTAAAAAATGGCGTTAAAATTCGTTTGTCTTTATCTGTCACTTTGACATTTGTGTTCTTAAGAAAGGGACAAAGCACATTTTATTTAGCAGAGGCATTTTTTTAATCTACATTTTGACTTTAGGACGTAACAGGGAAAAGGATAGGAGGATGAGGGACATTTAAAATTTGTACGTTAATTTAACTAAGTACAATGCTATTTTCTATTGGTTTTCACCGTTATCCTACCGGGATTATGTTAAAAATAACGTGGTGCAAAATCATATTTTCAAGTATGCACTCCCTGTAAAGTATAGGTTTCGAAAATATCATAATCATATTTATTCGTTGCAAGCATGGTATTTACAAGATGTTCTTAAAATCTAACCAGTACGAACGTGGACCCTACTAGGGCACATGTTGAAACTAAACCTGTCTTGATTATCTTCGAGAGATGATGTTACGTTTTGCTGGTTTGTTCTTGTTCTATTTGGCACTATCATGCCCCCAGATAGTAACGTATCGCCGGATATTCCTCTGGTAGTCTGGTACTTGGGAGTAGATCAAAAGTGCAGAGATGGTTATTTGATACAAGACGCTACATGGGAAGGGAAGATCCCACTTCTGATGTCCTAGTGAAAGCGAGTTATACACAGATAATGACAGTAATTGTACATTACATACCTAGGGCGGTGAATTCGTGAATGCCCCAGATCGCTGGTGTTTGTGGCCCCAACCGAGCGTGAGGACTTCACGAATTACCGCCCGTGGTTTGTCTACAGTTTTACGTCTTGCCTTGGCCAGGAAGTGAGATTATCTCCTCGCCATAGATAAATAAGAATCTTCTCAATAATCTTTGCTCCTCGCGTAGCGCAGAAAATCCCACTTACGGCCTAGGGTGAGGTAAGATATACTTACAGATATCCAGCAGCAGCCAACAGCAGTACCAGCAGCAGCCGCGCCGGGCTCCCGTACAGGTAGACCAGCGAGAACAGTATGGCGATCCGCGAGGCGGCGTACAGGTGGTCGAGCCAGTCGCGCGGCGCGAGCTCGTCCTCCTCGGGCGCCGGCGCCGGCTCGGGCGCCGGCGGCGGCTCGGGCGCCGCCGGGGCGCCGGGGACCGCGTTGTGGCTCGCCTGCCACCTAACGGAAATTATTGTCGATATTTATTGTGACCGATTGCGGTACAGATCGAGCATTAGGACTATGTTTTCATCATACTTGCTCGTAAAGGGCTTCATAACGCGCAGTCATACAGAGCTACAATGACTTAGATTACGCCCACGAGCGTAATGGTTTTTTAATTAAATTGTGTCTGTTTGCTCTGTGATTGGATGAAAAAAATCTAGTTGGCCATGCGCCGCAAGAATACTAATGTACTGCTCTGTGAATGGTTGAAATATTGAAGCTGCGCGCTCCACTCGCACTAATCTGGGAGTGCAGTTGTCAATTTCGTCAATTAATGTTTCAGTCTTTTGTAGTTATTTATTTCCTCACAAATGTGATGAAAAACATTGTGTAAGAATATTGCGAACAAGAGTCTATCAGAAGCCCGACGCCAAAGGCGGAAAATGAATGACACAATAAAATGTCCTAAACTACGTAATATCTGCCGCTTAAATTACAGCACCGAATGTTTGCCTTTCGTCTACATTTCGCTACTTACAAGTCTTACAACGCGGGAAAATCGAAATGAAAGAAATCTATGCATAAATCCCTTAATTCGATTTAAAGCTTTAGTAGTTACATACGCGGTGGCATTAAAACTGTTTCGAGGTTGTGAGAAGACTGAGATTAGAACAAGGTAATTTTATTAGTCCTCACTATGCCATACCATGGCCATCGGTTGGCCATAGCGTTTATAATATTAGTTGGATAATATAATGTTTTCCGAAAGATTACCCATTAAGATCAGACAAGGTGGCAAATAATTATTTGATACCAATTTTTTTTTTAAGTTTAAATTTCAAGACTACGTGGTCCACTGATGTTAGTTAATCTTAGTCTAGGTTATTATTTAATACTTAGTAAGTAGGGATTTGGTGCGGTCGGTAAGTATTTTTGTCAGGGGACAATCAAACTTACCAGCTATCATATTCAGGATGCTGTTGCTACTCCCGCGCATTCTATTCAAGAGAGAGGCAGACTTTTTCCGCCAGACGGCATCAAAGCCGTCTGTACGCGCCTCGGCAAACATAGATGACGCACTGCAGGAGCGCGGCAGTCGCAACAGCGCCCTGAAGGCATTATTAAATTGGATGCGCAGAGCGTTGTATGACTTTTGAGTATATTTGAACCACATACTTGCCGAGTACAGTGATGTGCAAGATGCTTTGAACAACGTTATCTTCACTGCATCTGTACATCGAGCAAATCTGCGGGCCAACATGTTCGCCCGGACTGACAACGCTCTGCGCTCCCTATCCATATCTAGATCGTCCTTAAGGTCGTCGTTATACTTACATGTTGGCATACTGCTGCATGTACTGCAAATACGCCTGCTGCATCATCATCATATGATTAGCATACGACGTCGGATCGTTAGGATTCACCGGCAGGAATCTGCCACCGAAGTTATTATAGTTATTGGGGTACGGCGGTACCCGGCCATAGTTATTGACGAAGGAGCTTAGGTAATTCTGCATTTCGACTGTATGGTTCTGGTCGTTTTGTCTCATCTCCGGTCTGGAGACAGTCTCGGGAGGTCTCTCTACATTCCTCTGCCGCAGTCCATCGGGGGTTGGCTCTGGTTCGATACTCCTTTTCGGTGTACACACAAGGTGCATGGTGTGTGCTATCTGGCTTTCGTATGTTCGTAGGACATCTTTGAGTACAGTGTTGTCGTCTAAGAGTTGGCCTGAGTATATGATTTTTTGTTCGTCTGCACCCTGAAAAGAAGTAAATATTTGTTCTTAGGATGCCATAGTTGAAAATTAAGACATTTACATAATCATATTTTTTTGTCAGACTTATTTACTGGAAAATGTCCAGCGAACGAAAAATCCAAAGAAGTCTAACTAGCGCCTAAAAGTGACCCCACAACAAGTGAAATCAAGAGAATTTTCACTCCCACGATTAAGAGGAATCCAACGACACCTCATATGTCGAAATCCGTCAAACGGTTTAGGATGTAGGGCGTGCCAAAGAATAAGACATACACACATACATACATACATACGCTCGAAAAACATAACCCTCCTTTCCTTCGGCAGTCGCAGTTCGGTTATGTTTTTCGAGCGTATGTACTCGTATGTATATATGTGTGTATGTAGGTATGTCTTATTCTTTGGCACGCCCCACAGCCTAAACCGCTTGACGGATTTCGACATATGAGGTGTTGTTGGATTCCTCTCGTGCCTGTGATGCGGCCTGCGCCCAGCAGTATTGGACGTATATTCGCTGATGATTACAAAAGCAAAGGTGCAATCGCGTAAACTGTACGAGTACTGTGGACACAACCATGTGTGTGACTGTGTTCTTCATTCTAATTCTATTCTATCCCTCAACTAGTCGATACACATTTTCCTCAATATTTGCCGTGTCTACCTACAAGCGCGCACGCTAAGGCGAGGTGTGGCTTTCCGAGGCACGTCTACACTGAGCGCTCACGCTAGGGCGAGGCGTGATCGGCCGAGGCATGCGTCCGGTGTAGACACGTCTACCTACAAGCGCGCACGCTAAGGCGAGGTGTGGCTTTCCGAGGCACGTCTACACTGAGCGCTCACGCTAGGGCGAGGCGTGATCGGCCGAGGCATGCGTCCGGTGTAGACACGTCTACCTACAAGCGCGCACGCTAAGGCGAGGTGTGGCTTTCCGAGGCACGTCTACACTGAGCGCTCACGCTAGGGCGAGGCGTGCTCGGCCGAGGCATGCGTCCGGTGTAGACACGTCTACCTACAAGCGCTCACGCTAGGGCGAGGCGTGCTCGGCCAAGGCATGCGTCCGGTGTAGACACGTCTACCTACAAGCGCTCACGCTAGGGCGAGGCGTGCTCGGCCGAGGCATGCGTCCGGTGTAGACACGTCTACCTACAAGCGCGCACGCTAAGGCGAGGCGTGGCTCGTCGAGGCACGTCTACACTGAGCGCTCACGCTAGGGCGAGGCGTGCTCGGCCGAGGCATGCGTCCGGTGTAGACACATCTACCTACAAGCGCGCACGCTAAGGCGATGCGTGGCTCGCCGAGGCACGTCTACACTGAGCGCTCACGCTAGGGCGAGGCGTGCTCGGCCGAGGCATGCGTCCGGTGTAGACACATCTACCTACAAGCGCGCACGCTAAGGCGATGCGTGGCTCGCTGAGGCACGTCTACACTGAGCGCTCACGCTAGGGCGAGGCGTGCTCGGCCGAGGCATGCGTCCGGTGTAGACACGTCTACCTACAAGCGCTCACGCTAGGGCGAGGCGTGCTCGGCCGAGGCATGCGTCCGGTGTAGACACGTCTACCTACAAGCGCTCACGCTAGGGCGAGGCGTGCTCGGCCGAGGCATGCGTCCGGTGTAGACACGTCTACCTACAAGCGCGCACGCTAAGGCGAGGCGTGGCTCGTCGAGGCACGTCTACACTGAGCGCTCACGCTAGGACGAGGCGTGGCTCGTCGAGGCACGTCTACACTGAGCGCTCACGCTAGGGCGAGGCGTGCTCGGCCGAGGCATGCGTCCGGTGTAGACACGGCTATTGGTTATGCCATTGTTGGATCTGAGCTTCAGCATCGCCTACGTTTTTAACAACGCCTTAAACAGACCGGTTGACATTAGCTGTCATTTAACGCGGGAATAGCCTAGATTTCACTTTGTCATGTTTGCTGGTAGGACTTGGATTGTTTGAACGTTGATATTATTGTAGAATCGTTGATTTGATGTAAATTCATTTAATATTTGTAGAAAAAGCGATTATAATTGTTAACTTTGATCCGTGTGTATTTTATTGCTAAAATCAGAAGTGAGATCTGATTCATTTGCCCACAAGGCATTAACATCTACCGCGCGATTAGCTAACTTGTTGTGTTGTACGCTGAAGTAATCGCTAAAAATATGTAACTCGGTTACAATATGTCTAAGAGCAACGTTCAGACAATCTGATTAGATCAACTAGCAAGAGATCGGAAGTGACGTAATTTGCTGCGCAGTTGCGCACACGCTGGTCGCGAAAATTGCCGTCTCTTAGCTCAAATTTTGTTATCCCTTCAGTTATTTGTGTTTGGATGGCAAAAACATAATACAACTAGCCTATTCAATTATCTACGTATCAGTGTTAAATTTTTGACAAACATGACGAAGTTCGGAAGACCTCACAATCGGTGTGGTTACGTATCGGTCGATTATCAATGATTGGGGTTCCGAGGCGATTTCTATTAAGTGTCCACAGGTCAGCCGTCAGATGTCAGGAGGGTTATGACACAAGGTGCAACGGGAGCTGCCTAGCAACTACACCTTCAGCAGTCAGTGCCAGACTTCATGGGTGTGCTCGAGTTGTCAAGTACTCATGTAGCAGTTGAGTTAATGGAAACACTAGAGCACTGGAAAGTGCACAGTGACTGCACAGCGAGCAGCAAGTGAACCAATCAACCTTATTTCCTGTGTGGCGGACGTCCCTGACTTGGCACAGTGACAAACAAGTGGTTATATGCATGGCAAGTAGTCAGATGGGTAGTACTCATCTTGAGTGCTGCCTAAGGAACAACCAGGTACTAAGCAAACTTTTAAATCATTATGAGCATTGATGTGTGGCATATATCTGTTATCAGAGACAATTTCCTGGTTTCTTAGTGGATCTAGTAAAGTCCTAGTGTGGTATAGTCATATTTAGCATTTCTGGACTCAAACTATAAACTTGTCATCATATCTTAGTGTGATAGCACTTCAAGTAAGATGAGAATTGCAAGAGTGCATACAAAATCACAAATGCCTAGAGTAGTCCTAGTATTTACATGCTGGTAAGTACATACATCATCGGGTTAGACATTGATTTTAGTGTCAAAGAATTATGTTTCAAAATGCAGTAGAAATATTAAAACAGTCAGCGGTTAAGTTAACTATTAGTGACTGTATTTGTGTCACTATCAATTTAGATGAATGTTGGGTGACTTCAGTAGTTATTATTTTGAACTTGTTTTTAAAATAATTCTTTGAGATAAACTTGTGAGTACATCGCTGATGATAAATTACACAACATGAGTAAACCTAGGAAGGGTAGCATACACTGTGATTACAGTTTGGCATGCGATTGAGGGAATTATGACATGAGTACATGACAGTTATGATGTATCTTGTAACATTATTCCTTTAGTAGGTACCTGCAAAAGTTGTCAGTAGTAAACTACTGACAACTTTTGCAGGTACCTACTAAAGGAATAATGTGGTACACACACACACTAAAGTGGTACATATGTATTGTGATGTGTTTGATGAGAAACTGACAACATCCCTAGGTATCAAGTTTGAATTTTAAGGGACAAAGTGAGAAGTCAGTCATGAATGACTGCTAGACTTTCAGGTCAGGAATTGCATCAGATTTGACAAATGGATACAAGACTGTAATTTTATCTAGAAGTTTTAACACACACAAGCTTTTATTCAATTTGCAATGTTTGTTTGCTTGTATGCATGTAGTTATGTATGTTGACTTGTTTGGGTCAAGTCTTGCAGTGTCCAATTTAGACAATTTCTTGAAGTCCAATTGGTTTGAAGTTGAAATGTACAAACATTTGAGTTTGCCAGATGACAATGCAATATTATGGTGCCATCAGGCTGGTCTGATGAAGGAGACAGAGGCTAGTCATTGCGAGTCTTTGATTACACTTAGGTACACATAGTAGACTCATCATGTTGGAATAGTCTCAATGATTAATTGATGACTGTGCAAATAAAGGTACAGTTGGCAAAAATAAAAATGCCTACCAAAGGGTTAAGTTTTTTGACAAATTAATTTCATATTTTTGTTGTTCATATGATTGTAGAAGTTGCAGGTTTAACTTGTTGTTCCAAGTTTACAGAAAGATTAGTCTGTCAGGTGGTGCAGACCAATATTGACTTATGTGCAAATGCAACGCCCCATGCTTGATTTTAAGATGACTTGATGTGTTAGGACAACAATAGTATTTAAAGTACTGGGAAAAGGGTTAAATGCCTACAACATGCATTAATTTATTTCATCTGTCATTTGTATATTTTTGTGTCACTCATGAATGTCACCTGCATAGTGCAGTTGTTTAGGAGATGATCTATGTTGTGTTAGTTAATGATTGAAACATAGGTAGTAGACAAGAAAGCCCTTTTGATTTTATCTCATTGGTCATGGAATGTTAAAAAGAAAATAATCTAGTAAACTGAACATCCTAGTCAGCCTTGGATGACAGACTGGTTAAATAATTTGCTGTAATGGTTACAAGATCTAGTATGAAAGAGGTGCAATACTTTTAACCTTTTGAATGCGATTGAAGTTGTAAGTCGGTCTTACCTATCAGTACTGGTATCTGACTAGTGCTTGGGTAGGTACTACCAACTAGTAAGTTACTAAGTGGGGAGCTACCCCACATTCAAGCAAGGTTTTGTTTTGTTCGATTGAAGCAAGGACTGAATGTGGTAGTATGGGCTAAAAATGACTGAAGTAATGAGTCAGTGAGAGCCGAACGGTCTAAAGTCTAAACATAAGATGACAGTTTTTTTATGAGGATTATGGTGGTACACTTTGCTTTATGTGAACTGTTTTCCAATGAGTAGCAACGTTGGTCCAATGGATAGTGACTTGTAATGGCGGTGCTTGTAAAAGCAATTGTACTTGCTAATTAGATTTCATTGTGTTTGCAGTGGATGTCTACTGTTAGAAGAGGACGCTATTAACTGCGGTTGATATGCGGGTCTTATGGGGAAGCCAGACGATCAGCCATCGAGTACTGCTGATGCTGCTGCTACTGCAGTGCTGTGAAGAGGATAGTGGTGCCTGGAGTTATGCGCTGCTTTCCTGGAGGCTATGAACTGCGGTTGATAAGCCGATCCTGCTATCTGGCGCTGTGGAAAGAATGGTGATGCCTGGAGGCATGCACAACTTTCTTGGACGCTCTTGATGCGGTTGATGACCGAGTTCTCATATCTGAGGATGTGGAGAGGAGAGTTGTTGGAGTCATGCGCTACTTTCATTGCTGTTCTTAAGAGTTGTGATTCTGTTTATCATAAGCCCACTCGTATCGTCTATTCTCATGAGTCAGAAAACATTTTAATTTTACAGACCCTCTTAGTCTTTATTTGGCCAATAAATTTATCTCGACGTACCCACCTACTAACTGTTACTGACTGACTTACTCGCACATGATAAAACGAATCACAATAAGGCATTAATGTTGGTAGACGTGTGTGCAGGTTAACAAGCAATCCTGTTGTGCTTTTGTTAACATTGTAGTTTGAGCAGGTTGACATGTTGCTGACATTTTAGTTGGAGCAGGTTTACATGTTGTCGTCGACAGAGCAGGTTGACATACTACTGTCAACGTTTTAAGTACTTTGCTGAGCAGGTTATCATGCTAGTGGGACGCCTCTAGCCTCTGTTAACGCATACATGGTGCGGGTTAACAAGCGCTTGGGATGCCTTGTTAATCACATGTATGCAGAAGGGTAACTGCGTGACTTTTCGAGCGAGCGTTGCTGGGACGGATCCACTGTCATTTTCCTGTACACAGGAATGACATTTGATCTAACTGGCGTGCGTGCTGGGTGTTACGTA
Source organism: Epinotia nisella (assembly GCA_932294315.1). NCBI lineage: Eukaryota > Metazoa > Arthropoda > Insecta > Lepidoptera > Tortricidae > Epinotia > Epinotia nisella. The sequence goes on along the minus strand of OW028675.1, from coordinate 2,269,130 downwards.
GTTGACCAGCAGGTTAACAAGCGTGTGTGATCCTTGTTAACGGAGGAGGAGACTTGTGTTCTCAGCTTCCTGGTTGATGAAAGGGGAACGTTTCCAATCTCCGTGTCAAGTAGGCAATCCTACTTTGGCTGCTGATGAGACGTCTCAGTGAAAGTTATTAAAAAGTTGATGAATGATTTCTGGTTTCGCATGATATGATGGTGATGTTATGTTGAATGAAAGATATATGAATGAATGAGTTGTGGTGATGCGATAGCGATGTTAAACATTACTTTCAATGTATGAATTGCCATGTCTGTTGAATAAGAAAGTCAGAATGAAGACTGAAAAGAAAGTAATGTCGAATAAGGTATGAGTATGGAGACTAAGGTGATTATGTTTCAGATTACTAGTCCTTTGGTCCTGATGCTGGTTCTGCAGAAGTCAGCGAGCAAGAAGCATCGGGAATGGAGCCACGAGTTGCCGACTGCGTGCAGCAGCAGCTGCTGCGGGTGTTGGTGATGAAGAGCTGAAGATGCAGTCGAGGACGACGCACTGTCAGGAGAGGCCGTGTTGGATCTGAGCTTCAGCATCGCCTACGTTTTTAACAACGCCTTAAACAGACCGGTTGACATTAGCTGTCATTTAACGCGGGAATAGCCTAGATTTCACTTTGTCATGTTTGCTGGTAGGACTTGGATTGTTTGAACGTTGATATTATTGTAGAATCGTTGATTTGATGTAAATTCATTTAATATTTGTAGAAAAAGCGATTATAATTGTTAACTTTGATCCGTGTGTATTTTATTGCTAAAACCATGATTTTTTATTGGATATTTAAATAACACACTACATTCCATAAATACTGAATTTTGATTGGTTGTTAAACCAATAAACTAGGCATAAGCTGATAACGCGGTCCAAATAATTGTTACTGATAAGCAACGTGGTAAATGGGAATAATGGTTTTGTTTAAAACATACATTTTACATGAAAAAAATGTGTTTTTTCGGTCTTATTTATGGAAATTACACAATCACATTTACAGTCAGCAGAGAAAAGTGATCCCCCTGCATGCAAACTTCTATGCAGGGGTGCATACCAAACTACTTAGGTGACTATGACTATACATATGTCATCATCATCATATCAGCCGAAAGACGTCCACTGCTGGACATAACCCTCCCCCAAAGAGTGCCAAAATGGCCGGTCCTACGCCACCCGCATTCAGCGGACTCCCGCGACCTTCAGCAGTTCATCAGTCCACCTCGTGGGGGGGGGGGGGGGGCGGCCATCGGTTCTACGTGCCCCGCCCACTGCCACTTAAGTTTAGCGATTCGGAGGGTTATATCGGTTACCTTGGTTCTGCTGCGGATAGCCTCATTTCTTATACGATCACGCAGAGAAACTCCCAACATAGCCCTCTCCATTGCCCTTTGGGTGACTTTGAGCCTTCTTATAGCTTAGCCATAGGTAAGCGACCACTTTTCAGTACCGTAACTGGCAACACACACTGGTCAAAGACTCTTGTCTTGAGACACTGCGGAATACTGAACGAAAAGATGTGCCGTAGCTTGCCCAACGCTGCCCAGCCGAGTTTTTCATGTTGTTGGTACTTTATTATTGTATGGATCTGGGTGAAACCTAACTAGAAATATACTTTTCACGCCACTGCTCGGAAATGTGGCAAAAGATGGTCAGAATTCAGGCTTCAAAGCTGGAGTTAGTTGGACGTCGCACGAACAGGCCATCTATGACTTCAAACTGTCCAACAATAACATTGTTGGACAGTTTGAACAGCGATCGACCAATCACAGGGCCCAGCGCGCGGTCGCGCCGGCGGACGCTGCCTGTGCAGCTCCTCCTCCTGCTCCGCGCCGGGCGCGAGGCAAGCGAGCCTGTTCAGTATTATGATCTTTAATTAGATACTTAATTTTGACTTAAAATTATAATTATTTGCAATTTCCTCGCAGTAGGCGTGAAAAGCACTGTGTTAAGCCTCGGCCGACTAACTCGTCCATCTATTGCTTACTTTCTAGCCTCTTCAACAATGTACTATTTCACGCCACTGCTCGGAAATGTGGCAAAAGATGGTCAGAATTCAGACTTCAAAGCTGGGGTTAGTTGGACGTCGCAAGAACAGGCCATCTATGAACAGCGATCGACCAATCACAGGGCCCCGCGCGCTCGCGCCGGCGTGCGCTGCCTGTGCAGCTCCTCCCTCCGCCGGGCGCGAGGCAAGGGAGCCTGTTTAATATTATGATCTTTCATTTTGATTTAAAATTATAATTATTTGCAGTAGGCGTGAAAAGCACTATGTTAAGCCTCGGCCGAAAGTGCAATAGCTGGACTCGTACTTTCTAGCCTCTACAACAATGTACTATTTTGATACTACAATGACTACATAGTTACAAGACTCGTAATATCTCTCATTGATGAGGGTTTTAAATCATGAAATCAAGACCCTACAATACCAAAACAAACTCTTTAAAGTGTTTGAATACTTTGAATATAAAACTAAATAATTAAAATGTCCACAAGCTGCTGGCATAAACACCCACATACTCGTATAGGCTATTTTGTTTACAATGACATCACTAGATCTTCATTAGTACAATATGAAGATACAAGGTCATGTCACATTGAATATAGATTATATTCTACATCATTATACATGACATACAATAGTTATTTGTGTCCCAAGGGCGCAAAAATATGTATATACGGCAAGGGCGGTACATTGAAATTCTAAGTTAGAATCCTGAGCGTAACGAAGGATTCAAGCGTTAACGCCCATGACAAAATAATTGTATGTATATAATTTCTCACACAGACTATGAGGAAAATATAACAGTCATCACTAGTTTTGATTTCAGTAAAGTATATATTGTGACATTTTTTTAAAGTCTTACGAAAAATTCATACATTTTTCATATAGGTAACATTGTTAAAGTTAAACCCACCAAAAACATAAATGTAAAAAAGGAGAGCCAAGTTCAATACAAAAATTATGCTTGGCTGTGGGCTTCACCGCAAAAATAATGGAGGTCTAAATGATAGTTTTTTGTAACTTTGGCCGTATCAATCTCTTTGTAGTCGACTGGACACTAAGGGCAATAAGTAAGAGTAATATGACAACGTAAACCTGTGAGTGTGTGTGTACTACTGTGTATGATGAATATTTTTTTTATGTGATGTAATGACACTTTTGATGTGCCATTCTGCAGGAATAACAACCACTGGCAGTATTTTTAGGGTTCCGTAGCCAAAGGGTAAAACGGGACCTTATTACTAAGACTTTGCTGTCCGTCCGTCTGTCACCAGGCTGTATCTCATGAACCGTGATAGTTAGACAGTTGAAATTTTCACAGATGATGTATATCTGTTGCCACTATAACAACAAATACTAAAAAACAGAATAAAATAAATATGTAAGGCGGCTTCTATACAACAAACATGATATTTTTGCCATTTTTATAGATAATGGTAGGGAACTCTTTGTGCGCGAGTCCGACTCGCACTTGGCCGGTTTTTTAAATTGCATGCTATTAGAGTGCAGTTAGTGAAAAATGGCACCATTAATATAAATAACATTTAACAGATAATTATTCTGCAAAAGTACAGGAAGCTTGAATGAAATTATATCATTGATAATATGGCCTTCACACAAGTAATTACTGTTATATTCAGCAATAATCACATGTATATATTCTGAACAACCATATCAAATGATACACATCTACGTGTTTTGGTACTTATGTCTTTGAAGATAAGATTCAAATTTGTATGGTTTAAGATTTAGATTATGTACACAAGTGTTTATCTCAGATATATAATAAATGTGTTTAATGAGAGTTGGAATATGGAATTTGTTAGTCATTAATTAATCTGGTTTGAAGTTAGGGTAGGTAGTTTTGAAATGAGATAAATCTTCAAACACTAAAATTGTATTTTATAGGAAATCTCCATAATTTGTCTGTTTTTCACTAATTTTAATGAATTTGTTGATACTGAGCTGGTCACAAGAGAAATAGGATAGCATTGATCACACCCTCAGACTGGTAGTACACTCCGCGTCAAATACTTTGTAGCAACCAAAGTAGTAAAATAGCAAACTATTTGGCCACTTTGACTGCTACAGAGTACTTGAAGCTGAGTGTACCATCAATATGTTAACAGCAATTCTAAATTTAACCCCAGACGTAAACAAGGGATGTTATACGTTTCACATGCATGTGTATCTGTTTATTACAAAATTAGAGGTCTTGTATGTCGAGGTTTTTAGCAATATTTGTTGTCGTTGGAGGTATTAAATTTTAATTTACGTAGTTGTGGGCATAAATTGATGAAGCCTTAGTATCATTTTCCTTCTACCACAAGGTGGTCATCATCTAAGGCAGACCATAATCACTCTATTTGGTTTTTTTTATTTTATAACACTAGGTGACTAAATGCTCCGTTTTCTACCAATTTATTTATAAGTTTATGTCGCTGTTATCATTTCCCTAGGAATACTACCTACCCTATGATTTAAGTATTATGATATTTACAATTCAAATGCAACCTATTGAATTTTCTGACGCAAACCGTGGAAAATCTTACCGGTTTGCTAGGATAAACTTCAGAGAGGTGTCCCTTCAGCTGCTTTACCGTCCACGAAGATTGGCACTCCACATTCTGATCCTCAATTTGTTGGTTCGGCGCCTTCACAATCAGCGTGACGTTAGCAGGAATCATTTTCGACCATCCAATTGCGACCACTAGTTAGATAATAGATCGTCTCGTGATTTAGTCACAATAAAAAACACACTACACAATAAGATATTAAACCAACACAGCACACTAAACTTGTAATTTTGACGACGCAACGCGGTAATCAAATTGTATATCGAGCCTCTCAAATGTAAGTCTAATCATCTAATGAACAAATTTATTGGTTTTGATGTAAATAAATACTCCGTAATAACTGGGAGCCTTGCACTTGTCAATTTGCCTATGCCTTGAAATTATCTGTCGATTTTTCATTGGTCCAGCAATGACGGTTGATAACACAGAATTGTTTTCGCTGTCGTATTTCTGGCGTTATTATTAGCTTGCGGAGATTATTCTTCTGAAGACGCAGTTTCATTGGTTTTTGTTTGTCACTACAAGATTTGTACAAATAGAACAGGCCAGCTAAGCTTTAGTGTTGCCCTCGAAAGTATTTTGCCTATATGGGATATGGCAATACAATCTATTTCTACTATTAACCTGTTCCGTGTCACGCATATAGCATGCGATCAACAAACATGCATACATATGAACACGCCCGTTTCCCGGAAGGGTAGGCAGACATCATTTCTGAGTATATTTCGTGTAGACTTTCTATTGCATTATATGTTTTTTTTTTTGCAAATTACGAGGAAAATCTTGTTTGGCTTGGTATAATAGAAACATAAATGCCGACGAACGCCACCGAGTTCTAGCGTGTAATGTGACGAGTGCAAAATCGTTGAAATAAACACAAAACCAAATGTCAATGCACGTTAGCGAACTGTACTGTAATGTCAAAGTTGACTGAAGAAGAGACCGGATTTTTGTTTATGCCGATTTTCTAAAATGAATATTTTCCTTGTTATTTTGTAAAACTTTCTTAGTACTTCACAGCGTCTGTAAGGGCATATTTGCATTTGATTTGCGTTAAAAAATGCCAAGCTTTCTAGTCTAAACTAACCCCTTACAAGTTACATATCAACGAAACACTAGCCATGGGTGTTACAGTGTAGGTAAAAGTCCTAGTTCAGTTGTTATGTTATATTCGACATTGTATATTAACTGGGGAGTGTAATTTCGCAGATTGCAGCAGTACCCAGTGCCGGAGAATAAAACCGGAACGTTTGTGATAGAGCTGCTGACGAGGCGTCTGCTGGCGCTGGGAGCCTCACAGCAAGGACAGTTCCTGGTGGACTGCGAGAGCTACCTGTCGCATCCGCAAATGGGTATGTAGCTTGAAGCAGTGAAATTTCGGACGGAATCCATAGGATTGTTACAGACTTATATTCTAGTGTTAGTTGTTACTTATGTATGAAGAAATCCATCGCTGTTATAAACGTAAGATGACTTCGGCTGGCCTCACACAATTGGAATTCGGTCACTGAATCAATCCAGAACAAAAAAATGGGTACATCTTGTGCGGAATTTCTACCAAAGAGTGTACCTTTTTTTGAGTGGTTCAGATTCTGATTCCGTCTGTGTGAGGCCGACCTATCTTTTAATTCACACTTGAATAATTTAGGTGTTAAGGTTTTGTATAATATCTTAGAGTCAGTTGCTTCATAACTTTGCATTATAACTGTCCATAATCAACAGGAACCACAAAAACAGTTCACATCCTTCACAACTCTGAACAGCCCGCTTCGGTCTTCTCCATCCTCGAAAGCGGTACCAAGAACATTCACGTCATAGCTGACGGTCTATTTGACCTGCTCATGATGAAGCTCTCGCAACATTACACCTCCAAGAAACAGACAAAGATTGAGAGTAAAGGGCCGCGGTTTGAACTCGGGGATTTTTGTGTTAAAATTGGATCTGTTATGATGAATCAGACATTTAAAGGGATTCTTATTGAGGTGAGTTGAGTATTTGTACGTACTTACAAACTTCAGCATGGCTATCACAAGACGGAGCGCGAGCTCTCGATTTTTCTCGCAGGTATACCTCTCTTTCTAAGTTTTCTAATAAGAGAGAGACGGATAGTGTGAAAAAAATCGAGAGAGCTCGCGCGTCGTCTTGTGCTTGTGCTGAGACTGGGGCCTATTGTGTATATTTTTTTTTGTTTCTTGCAAGTTATTATTTTCCTTTTTGTGGCAATACTTTTCTGATTCTAAAAAAAATAAAACAAGTGAAATCAAAAGAATTTTCGAAAAACCCATCTGCTTTTTAGGGTTCCGTAGCCAAAATGGCAAAAACGTACCCTTATAGTTTTTCATTTCCGTCTGTCCGTATGTCACAGGTATTTTACTCGAAAAGTTAGTGTATTTGAATAAAATTTTGAGGATAGGTGTATTTTGTTAGCCACTACATAGTTTAGTAATTAAAATGACTAAAAAATTTTTTTATAGGTGCACTCCATATATAAATCTGAAAGTCAAAAAAAAAATTCATTGTAAGCCCACGTGTGGCACATCAATCTATAGGCTTTTCAAAATAAATATAAGGTTTCTCAGCATTTTTTTTAATAGAGTCGGAGATAATCGCCCCGAAAGTCACTAAAATTCTGTCCCCTCTAATATTTGAATGGTATATTTCAAAAAAAATTAAAAAAATATGGACATAGGGCTTATTAGATTCTTTCACCGAAAATTATTTTGAACAAAAGTTTTCGAGATATTGCTGAAAAACTGCCTTCCTTAAAGAAATAGACGTAAGTGCCGTAAGATTTCTGTGACGATACGACCTTTTTAATAGGCACGGAACGCTTCGTTTTGCGTGGTCCGACACGCACTTGGCCGGTTTTTTACAAATATTATAGCCTATGTCACTCTGACGATTAAGAGGAATCCAACGACACCTCATATGTCGAAATCGGTCAAACTGTTTAGGCTGTATTGCGTGCCAAAGAATAAGATACACACAATACAGGTAAATTACTTTCGAGATGTTTTTACATTTGTAGTAGTATTTGTATATTTACAGGGACACACGTATACGTTGACGTACACAGACACGTATGTGTGTGTGTGAGGCTGGCTACAGAGGTCACAACTACAAATGCAAAAACGTCTCGAAAGTAATTTACCTGAGGGCCTACCGCGAAAGGCATTCGAAGTTTTCCCTCTCTGTCAGACTTGCGAGTTCGTACGTAAGTGCAACAGAGAGGGAAAACTTCGAATGCCGTTGGCGGTAGGCCCCCTGTATATACATACATACGCTCGAAAAACATAACCCTCTTGGGCAGTCGGGTAATTAATCAGCCATTTTCAAACTCCAGGTGGAATACCGTCCCTGCGTCATGGCGAACGCGGTCTGGGGGCTGCTCCGCGAGTTCCTACAGGGCCTGCTGGGCCCCTCGGTCCCCGTGACCCCGCCGCAGCACCTGCTGGCGCGCATGCACGAGATATACACGCCCATCGACACGGTCCACCAGTATCTAGAGCACTTTAGTAACTATAGGAAACTCACCCGGCTTCCTAATAAGTAGATACAGTAAAGGTGCGTTCGAATTAGAGCAGCCTCGGGTTGAGGCACGCACGGCTCGCCTATTTTGCTCTAATTCGTACGCGGCAGTTTTTCAAAAAAAGTGTACATGAACTTTTTTTTCAGATTTTAATTTTTCAGGGTTTTTATTACTCAGAATCGTTGATGCTATCGATCCAAGAAATAAATTGTCCCAGATTTTACTATGTAAGTTTTTTCTTCCAGTGCGTCACGACCATATAAACAAAAACGTGACGATCTGGAATGGAATATTTGGGACACTCTTTTTCTTGTATGAGGATCGATAGTATCAACGATTATGAATTATGAGTTACAAAAACCCAAAAATGAATTCTGAAAAAAAAGTTCATACACAATATTTTTAAAAAAAGCTCACGCGCTTACGCACTGTGCGCGAGCAGCGTGCGACGAGCCGGCCAGTGGCGGTCTCTTGCCCGCGCTCAAAGGCGCCTCAGTGTGCGCGCCTCGCGTCACTTGGACGTGTATCTGAGCGTGCCGCGGACAGAGCGACAAGATCGAACTTGTTTGTGCGCGAGGCGCGTACGAATTTGAGCAAGTGGCTGAGCCGTGCGTGTCTAATAAATAAAAAATAAAAAAATTGTTTATTTCGGACCATATAGTACACACCATCGGACCATATAATAGTTTGTTAGTAAATTTGGAACAATTATTGATACAAATACATGAAAAGCAAAAGGTGTTGTGGGTTCCGAAATCAATTAGCTGTCATCGTGTCGACGCCATTTTGAATGTCGGCTCGCCGCGACACGCTGCCTCACCCGCGCATGTTTATGTGGAACTATTTGTCGCGCGAGCAGCTCGCCGCGCGGGGCGGGCATGCCTCAAGCTGAGCCGCTCGAATTCGTACGCAGCTTTATATTAATTCTAGGAAATATGAACTTTCTTATGATTGATCATTTATTTATGGTTAGGCTATTGTATGTACAGTCGAGTTCTCCAATATCTATACAGACAACCTTTCAAAAATATCTGTACACAGGCTTTATTATTACTGACATAAGACACATGTGTAGATATTTTTGAAAAGTTGTCTGTATAGATATTGGGGAACTCGACTGTACATAATATTCGTAAGAGTATAAAATAAGTTAATAAATAGTTTTTTACACTGTATATTTTGTATTAAGGCACTGCCATGCCCGCGCAGCTGAGAATGTTTGAAATCGGATAAGTGTTTCCGGAGATTACCCCCTACACACACACAATCTCACAGACTTAATCTCACAGAATAGATAATATAGATAACCGCCATCAATTATTTGAACATCTTATTTTGGAACGCATCTCATGGTTTATACATGGTGTTTGGTCCATTGTTTGCTAAATTAAAAAGGGCAGGTAGCTTGGGTCATTTGCTATCTCTTCCAGCTTCCAAAAACTCTTTTGAGGGTCAATAAAAAAATAAGTAGACGTTACTTGCAAATAATTTTGACTTAGATAGAGCCGTAGCCGGTTTTACATATTACAATTTAAAAAAATAGACCACTTTCTTTTTAACCGACTTCAAAAAAGGAGGAGGTTCTCAATTCGTCTGTATTTTTTTTGTGTGTTTGTTACGCGATAACTCGGTAATTTATGAACCGATTTGAAAAATTCTTTCTTTGTTTGAAAGCATATACTTCCAGATTGGTGCCGTTGTCACCAAAATCCAGTTCTGATGATGGGATCCTGGAGAAATCGAGGGAACTCTTCAAATTTTATAGGCAAACTTGACGCAATTTTGCTACTGATTTGAAGTCGGCTAAAACAACTTATTTTTAATTGAGGTTGAAATTTCCAAAATTAATTAAAAAAAAACACAAATAATTCGTGGAAACAACATTTTTTTGGAGGTTGGAAGAGATATCAAATGACCCACCTACCTGCCGTTTTAATTTGGCAAACGATGGACCAAATACCCTGTATAATTGCGAACGCACTAAGTTCAAATGTAACCGTTGTCGACGCAGTGGACGATGCTGCTAGCCAGATTCAAGCGGTTTTCGCCTTCTAAATTCTTCACATGTAGCACATCGGCTATATTGAGGGTTTTGTCTTCGACGCCGTTTTGTATCCACTGGAAAAGAGGAGAAAGTGTATTATGATCACGTTTATTGTTCCCAATGACCTTCAATCTGTAACTGTCCGTTTTTTCATGTTTTTTTGCCTTATCGCATTAACAACAACGAGGTTTACCGAAATAGTATCCCATATTTACTTAAATACTCACAGTTTTCGTTGTATATGGCACCAAACCTTGGCAATTTTAGGCCAAAATACCAGTTTTTTGTACGTAACTTTTGTGAAAATGAATTTAAAAAAAAAATCTGATGGGTTGTTAGAGACGTCAATAAGGAACAGTAACATGTAGATTTCATATATAAAAGTGCATAAACAACATACTTATATCGAAAACAGAGCTTTTTTGGACCATATTTGAATAAATCATAAAAAAATCAATATTCATTATTTTCAAAAAATCTCTGATGTAAATGTAGATAAAGCATTGAAGAACCAATAAACGTTTGTGCCATAAATAGGTATATCTATAGTTTTGACGGATTAGTTTCAACTCAAAACTCGACAAAAAGCGCGGGAAGCCCCTTATTAATCATCATCATCATCATCATATCAGCCGAAAGACGTCCACTGCTGGACATAAGCCTCCCCCAAAGAGTGCCACAATGACCGGTCCTGCGCCACCCGCATCCAGCGCCAGCAACCAGTCTATACTTAGTAATAATAAGTCACTGATGGGAACGAAGCTGATTCACGTGCTCACGGGTTTCATGTGACTGCAGTGGCCAATTTTGGTCTACAGTGACGTCCAGGGCACCCTGACAGGGTGTCCTGACCTCTCGGGGCACTAAAACACTCCTTAGGGTCCGCTCCTGCCATATACAGGCGGGACCCAATTCAGCCGGGCTGATTCCGCTCCTTATAAAATGTATGCCGCTGCCACAGACAGGCGGATGAATTCCTTGACTTACCGTCCTGAATGTAATGTACGCGCGTCGGGTAGATCTAAATGTCAATCTTTATATGGAAAGATGACAGTTGGATCTACCCGACGCCCGTTCGGAACGTTACGTGATTAGGTACCCCGATCTACCTGACGCGCGTACAATGCGTTACGTAATCGACCAGCTGGACTGAGAATAAGCAGTCGCTGTAGCGGACATCGACTAAGAGAAAGAGACTGAGGTAGGTAGGTATACTTACTTCGCACACCTTGTCCGTTATGTCATTAGACGTTAGGTCAGTACAAGCAGCTTCAAGACTAAAGCCAAGTCCGAAAAACGAATATCTCCTCACTTCATCCATAAACACATCAAATGTATAGACATTAGGATCACTTCCAAGCTCTTTTATCTGTGTTGCCAAATTCCAGTGATAATATTTCAATAGTCCATCATCTTCTTTCAATAGCTCCACATTACTGTACAATACTGAACACACATCAAGAACTGGACTACCGCATCTAGTTTGCTGGAAATCCACCATTTTGATATCAACAGGACTTTGGTCAGTGTATTTAAACAAATAATTACTCTTTCTACAATCTCCATGCAAAATAATACTATTTTCTCTGGCTTTAACTGCTTTTATTAAATCTTTAAATCGTCTTGGAACCGCGAATTCCTTGATTTTCTGGACATAGATGCTATCGGGGTATTCCTTTTCAACTGCGTCTATGCCCACGTAGCAAATTTGACTCCATAATTTTTTATACCAACTCCAGAATTGTTCGCTGTAGTAAGTTTCAGATATTTTGCTGGCTAACGCTTCGTATTCTTGAAGATTTTGTGTTTTCAACGCAAATGATAGAGCGTGAAACCTGGCTAATGATTTCAAAATTAGCTTCCCATGATCTATATCGATTGCAGTTGGCACGGCTTTATCAAAACCTTTTATCCGAGCGTCTCCGAAGCATATCGTGTCGTTTCTCCCATCGCAGTAAGAAAAGCATAGTTTAAGATGGTTCTCGAACCTTCCAGAAATCTCTTTCGAATTTTGGAACCTGAGAAGTTCTGGCAAAATCTGTTCGTAGAATACGATCTCGTTTTTGAAGAAACCTGCGCTTCGGAAGCTCCGGCCTCTAGTTTTATGTCTCGGATACGATTTCAGGATGAGTTCTGTGTACTTTTGGCCATTGGTAAATAGTACACAGACCTTCCATAAGACAACTTCGCTGATGAAAGATGTTGCGAGATCGTCTAGGTACTGGGAAGAGATAAACTTTAGTTAATGTCTCGTCATTATTATTAGTCATTACGAGGGTGTTTCAGATCGGAAAATGTCTCAAAGTAAAAACTCTTTTCAAAAAAATGTCCTCAGCACAAGCGCGTGGGGGTTAAAGCGAAGCCGAGAAGATTATAAAGTCCGCATTCCCATTTCATCAGCTGTCTATCTCATCCGCATTCTCAATTCGTCCTCTTCGTATCTCGCCCGGATTCCCAACTATCTTACAGGACTGGACGAAGTGGGAATTCGGCCGAATTGGGAATGTGGACTGTTGAGCGGTCGAAGTGAACCTAAACGTACATTATGCCAGACATAAATGCCAGCTTAACTTAGCCAAAAAAGCGACCACTTTTGTACCTTAATACACAAATAATAGAGTCGAAATCTGTACTCACAATAACATGTGCGAAGAAGGCTGCCTCCCCGTGCCACTTCGTCAGGGCGTTGCACAAGAAGTCGTAGCTGAGCACTGGCTCTGGATACTCCGGGGTTTTGCTGAAGAACGTGCCCATCTGAGAACAAACGCCGCAATAAGGACTAACCCACTTACCGCCACGCTAGGCGCGTTGTTCGGAGATGATTAACTCATTCGTCGCCACAGAAAAAAAATGCTTGTGGCACTCCCAGGCCCACATCACGCATGTTTCAAGTGTAGTGTATTGGACTTTGTATAACGTCGGTGGATAGGTGCCCAGGTGGCTGCAACTGGTGGAGGTTCTCAATTAGACTGTTTATTTTTGTGTTTGTTACGCGATAACTCGGTAATTTATTAATCGATTTGATCTTTTTTTGTTTGAAAGCATATACACTACGATTAAAATCAGTTAACTACTGACATTTGGCATTAATTCACTCGGTACTCTATCTTAACGTCAGAATATTAGAGTTTATTTTGTAAACACGCTGCCTATAAATATAACGGTTGTAATAAAGACTTAATTACATTGGTATTAAGGTAGAATATCCCAAGGTTTGATCCAATCTGTCCGTGGTTAATTGATTTTAATCAATGTGTACTTCTAGATTGGCACCGTTGTCACCAAAATCCAGTTCTAACGATGGCATCCTGGACAAATCGAGGGAACTCTTCATATTTTATAGGCAAACTTGAAGCAATTTGGCTACCAACTGATTTGAAGTCGGTTAAAACTTTGTTTTCAAAGTAAATTATTTTAGTTTTAAAGGGTATCTTTCCCAGGTGGTCCAATTGCCATCAGGCCAGGATCTGATGATGGCATCCTGGACAAATCGAGGGAACTCTTCAAATTTTACAGGTAAACTTGAAGCGATTTGTGTACTGATTTGAAGTCGGTTAAAACTTATAAGTTGTATAATTTATAATAAGCACGACGGTTTGGAAATTTAACTGTGATATAACCTGGTCATGGCGTGGTTGTCACTGCAGGGGTGGCTCTACCTATAGTGCAGGGTGCGGTGCACCTGGGCGCACGGTCCTAAAGGGCGCCCGAGCGCCATTTGATGGAGCGCCACTCGTGGCTAAGCAGCGATTAGACCCTAACTTTTATTTATTTTATTTTCCTTTTTAAAATCTTCTTCGATCAAACAAACGTTGGTGAACAAACATTAGGTACGACGCGACATTATTAAATTTGTCCGTCGACTAGTACGAGTACATTATTACCTTAAGTTACCCTACAATGTTGACATATTCGGATATTATGTGATTTTTTTCCAAAACGTATCCAGTGGTCACCTTTGGCGCCGTCTGCCAAGTACTTCCGGCCATTTCAGGATGACATACTTCGGTTTACTCTCTACATGATGCCACCCTTAAAATTTTGACCGGAACCGGAAGTTAAGGACTTTCTCAACTTTCGGCCAATTTTAGGTGCGATTATCTTCTGATTCTTGCTCAGCACAACTTTCTCGACCGTGTACTATGCATTTTATGATGTTATCATGTGACATACATATACTGGGCGTGGGCTTACGGACTAGACCTCATGATTGCGAGAGATAGGGTATCATGCCTTATACCTATCAATGTTGAAGCTCGCACATCGGCAAATTATTCGAAGTAACATATTCCAGCGCCAGAAGCATAAACACAATTAATAAAAAAAAGATGCAACACTAAGTTTTCCTGCTTGTAGGAAATACCCACTTGAGACTTGACTCATCATATTATTTTCAATTATTAGCACAACTGCTACTAACATTCAAGGCCGGTGACTCAACATATGAGTTCAGCCTCTACGTGCGATTTCCGCTACGGAGCGGAAAAACGCTGCTACGCGCTACGGCGTAGCACACGCAGCGATGCGTGGCCGCGAATGGGTTAACGTGCTTCGCGACTGTTTCCTAATAATTACATAACATAGTTAGGTACCTACCGTAAACCTTGTAATGGTGTTTACTATTTGACATTTGACTCTAGCTATCAATACAACGAATCCTCAAATCAATAAAGGGTCGCAAGTGTCGCAACGCACTTGTCGATATGATTTGTAACAAATAGTTAAAAAAAGTCATTTAAATAATGAATCATAGGAACCCTTACCTTTTACTGTAGTTCACATGTTTTAACTAACTTTTTCTCATTTAAAAATGTTTAGGCAGCATGTTGACGCAGCGATTGTCAATTTCAAACTAAGAATTTCTCATAACAACATAAACGTCCTGCTCTCTTATGTGTCCCCTTCTTTGCCGTGTTGTATTGTATATGAGCGAAACGTATCGCACCAACAGCACGGCTATCACAAGACGGCGCGCGAGCTCTCTCGATTTTTCTCGCACTATCCGTCTCTCTCTTATTAGAACACTTAGAGAGAGAGAGGTATAGTGCGAGAAAAATCGAGAGAGCTCGCGCGCCGTCTTGTGATAGCCGTGCTGGTTTGTTCGCTGTAAAGGGACGTTCGTAAGTATTCTGGAACTTTTTAAATTGGATGGGTTATTATGAAATGTCAACTAACACATGTGTACTGTCGAAGAAGCGAGCGAGGCGAACGAAGTTCTATATGCTTCAGCTTGGTTACCTCTGCCTCGAGAAGAACCGGCGTAAAAAACTCGGCGAGGTGTAATTTTTTCAAAACAGTATACAATATATCATTTCAGTATCAGAGTATTATAAAATTTAAAATTACATTGCTACAGTAGAAAGCCTATTTATTTTACGACAGATTTCTAGTGCAGGATTTTATCGCTGCCAAATATCCCTATCCA
This sequence comes from Epinotia nisella, assembly GCA_932294315.1. NCBI lineage: Eukaryota > Metazoa > Arthropoda > Insecta > Lepidoptera > Tortricidae > Epinotia > Epinotia nisella. Next base: position 2,253,527 of record OW028675.1, on the reverse strand, counting down.
TGATGTAGTCGTTTATCTTATAATATGCTTTTGAAATAAGTGTCCGTTTTACGACAGATTTGAATTTAGAGTCAGTAAGTTCGGTAATGTGTTTTGGAATTTTATTGTAGAATTTTATACAATTTCCCAAGAACGACTTTTTCGCTTTTACTAGCCTGTAAAAAGTTGTTTTGAGCTTCCCTGCGCTTCTGGTAACCTTGGGCCTATCAGTGTTTGTTGGGTAGTTGTATAAATTCTTCCTAACATACATTATTATTTCAAATACGTATAGCGACGGCAGTGTTAGAATATCTGTTTCCTTGAAAAATTCTCTTAATGACTCACGCGACCCGAGGTTATAAATTGCTCTAACAGCCCTTTTTTGTAAAATAAATACAGTGTCAATATCTGCCGCTGATCCCCATAAAATAAGACCATAAGTAATTATACTGTTAAAGTAAGCGAAGTAAACTAACCGTGCCGTTGTTACATTGATAAGCTGCCTTATTCTCCTGACTGCAAAAGCAGCGGAGCTCAACCTACTTCCTATCGCAGTTATGTGGGAACCCCACTGCAGTTTAGAGTCTAACGTAATACCTAAGAATACAGTTGACTTTACAAATTCTATGGTTTCACCATTAAGTCTAATATTTGAGGCTAAGTTTACATTTGAGTTCGATAGTGTGAATTTTATACATTTCGTTTTTTTCGGATTCAACACTAAGTTATTGGCAGCAAACCAGTCAGATATCATGGACAGGGTGTTATTTGGTTCAATGAGTTCAGTATCTTTCCTATTAACCTTGAACAGTAACGAGGTGTCATCGGCGAACATGACAATGCCTGATCTTCGGCTTACCATATATGGTAGATCATTTACATAAACAAGGAACAGGAAGGGACCTAAAATAGATCCTTAAGGTACTCCCATCTCCACGACTGTCTCTGACGAAATGGCCCCGTTTATCGCTACCTTTTGATTCCTTTGTGTTAAATATGACTCAATGAGATCTAATGCATGTCCTCTAATGCCATAAAATTTAAGTTTACAAATTAAGGTACTATGATCTACACAATCTGGTCATGGTCTGCTGAACATGCCTGCACGCAGACGGCTTCACCTCGCCACTCTTCTCTTTGGCATAGTACGATCTGGGGTCCCAGCATATTTGCTGAGTAGACTTGCATGGCCCAAGAGTGCGCGTAGGTGTAAGGCGATGATTCTGGTGCCAGAGCATCGGACCGCGGCGTTTCGAGGAAGTTTTAGGTTCACAGCGTCCAAGTGTTGGAATGATCTCCCTCCACCTATCCAAGGAGCGTCTAGCAGGTATACCTTTAAGCGCCAGCTTAAAGGCTATTTGTTGACGCTCCAAAAATCCCAACCCTAACCCATCCAGCACTTTTAACATCCCAACCGTGTCGCGTTTTATGCTTTGTGTTTTTCATCCCGTCGTGCTACTGTTCTATATATATATTTTCAATATTTTGCAATAATTATTTATTTATTATGTGTCTACTTACTTTTTATCTAATGCTGTGTTGCGTTGCGTTCCGTGGGCCACTTGCGGTGGTGTCTGAAAACCAGCGCTGCAGGTGTCTGTCTGACACCTCGGCACAATGCTGAGACAGCGACCGTTTCACTGCCGCGAAGACACACAATATGTGTCAATTGTCATATATGTCTACTCCTTTGTCTCTGTGTGTCTTTTGTGTAGTGAATAAATGTCTTCTTTTCTTTTCTTTTCTTTTCAATCAAATGCCTTGGAAAGGTCACAGAAGACTCCAATGGCGTCCTGCTACTCTTCCCAAGACTGCAGAATGAATTTAATCAAACTTGCATCAGCATCAGTAGTTGACCTACCCTTTGTGAAGCCGAACTGCTGTGCGTGCAAAATCTTGTTATAATTAAAGTGAGAAATCAATTGCGTTAGCATTATTTTTTCAAATATTTTGCTAAACGCGGGTAGGATGGATACGGGACGATAATCAGAAGGATTATCTCTATGGCCTGATTTGAAAATAGGAACTACTTTACTACATTTCATTAAATCTGGAAAAATGCCATTGTCTATACAACTATTAAAACCAACTAAATTCTCAAATGTCTTGAGGTGCGTGGGGTTATTCCGAACGAGCATTATTTCAGAATCATCCCAAAGTATTCGAACATGAGGTAACACCGACTCGTCTTTCTATTGTCTATATTGCCGTTTTGAGATCTAGGAGTATTGGGTTGGGGAGTAACGACCGCACGGTCCCTAGTGCTCCCGAGAGTCAGGGCCTCCGTCTCTGGCTGTCCGGTGTCTTCGTCGGTCGGAGTGGAACCCCAAAGGACTCTCAACTCTGGCTCGCCTTCATTGGCCGTCCATAGAGACGTCGTCAGAGCTATATGCTCAAGGGGTGGAAGTGTGGAACAATGGTCTTAAAACTATGTTAGTAGGTATTCTATTATAATTAGCTGGTCCTTAGATGGACGCCCTATGTAACCTATCCCAGTGAAACAGGAAGGGACGGGAAGTTGGCCTACACACGTACGCTAGCTGTACTTAGATAGAGCCAAACAATACCATTCTAATCTAACTCTGTAAAGCATTTCGAAATTGAGGCACTGACTCTTTAAAAGACCTGCTAAAAATATTGTGTCATAATATGTTTTTTGAATGTTCAACGCTGGTATTATAAGGCCGCCTTTACACCTGTAAGTTACTTTCGTAATATTTATGAATAATGCTTACGTAAATTTTGTAAGTTAAAACTTGCATATATTATTACACGCCCATTTACATATGCTTACTAAATCAGTAATAAAAATGCCTTCTCATAGTCGCCACGTTCAAGCGGCTGCTGCATATATAATTTTATCCAATAAAAGGCTGAAAGAAAATGCTGGGTAAAACCTTGGCTAAAAAAAAATGGCATGAAGTGCGTTTGAAAATCTTTTGAAGGAGTTGAGAATGGAAGACCAAGACCGATTTCTCAATTTTATAAGAATGAATGCTACAAGTTTAGAATATCTTTTGGAAAAAGTTGCACCAATCATTAAAAAAGGGCATTTCACCAGCTGCGAAACTTATTTTAGCGAATAACAATAGAACAAATTTGTTTTTACGCGATTTTTGTATTCCTTATTTTTGTAGTCCCACAGTAAGTATGGGACGTGCTTCAAAAGCGGTAGGTAATTAAACTTTCTACCTCGTCTGGTGACCAGGTTTTGTTTAGAGGACATTGTTTTGGTGTAAGTTCTCAACTTATCAATTTAGTTCGATAAGCTGTGAGTCGCTTCCGTAAACAAACTCGAACGCGTTTAGACTTGTAATTTTCCAATTTACGAAAGTAGTAAGAAATTACAGTAAGCCACTTACAACGAGTGTTTACACTTGAAAATGTATCGTAAGTCGCTTACGTAAGTGACTTACGTAAGTAAAACTTACAGGTGTAAAGGCGGCCTAAAGACAACTTTCTCATTTATTTAATTTTTTAATATATTTTTTTTTTTTAAACTTGTTTAATTTTCAAACCGCATTACTGAAAAAAAACACATTTTTGAGTTGGAGCGTTATGTTTTAAAGGCAGCGATATTCTGTTTTGGCTCAGCATACCTACGCAAAAACGTTTCAGTTGCATTGCATAATACTTACAGATATCTGGTAAGATAATACTAAATGAATGATAACTAAAGCTAAAGGTGGTTTTCCTATAGGCGCGGCGAAACCAGGCAAAGCGGCAAAATCATCGATGGTGAAATAGTAATTTGTTTTATCTCTAATAGTGCAATTTTAATTAAATTCTCGTTTCGTCGATGGAAAAGTGGCTTCAGCCACAGTTTATATGTATTCGCGGTCTACACAGTGCTTAATGTTGTTGGCTTCCCTCTGGCGTCCCTCCTTGGTCTTGAATGGCGTCATAGGCCAGATTTCGTCTATGTTCCGTTTTTTATCGCCCTGTAACAAAAATATTATAATACTGTAGATGCATAGGAATAACGAGTCCAAAAGTTGAGGCCCTCGAAAATCTCATTGAAAGTCGCGTACACACCTAGTTTGCGAAAAACGTGGCAAAAAATACTCATAATATAGATATCATAAATCTGATGAGAAGAAAGTGTGTAATCCTCATCTATCAGATTCTTCTGAGCAAGCAGATGTTCACAAACATCACACGCGACACTGTTGTCAAGGCCTTAGTTAAAGGTTGAGGAGTTAATATTTTTGGGCATCCTTGTCTAAGCTAACTATTAGTCAGTTGCCGTGTGTACCTAATAGTGAGTGCATTTAAAACGGTTGGTATAGCTATCGTCATCATCATCATCATCATATCAGCCGAAAGACGCCCACTGCTGGACATAGGCCTCTCCCAAAGAGTGCCAAAGTGACCGGTCCTGCGCCACCCGCATCCAGCGGACTCCCGCGACCTGTACCAAAACATGAGCAATTTTTATCTAAATTATGTTCGAGCAATTATTACCTTCATATCCATATCACAAGCTTCTTCAGGCGGCAACACGATGTGTGGCGTAGACTCGAAACTGAACGCCAGCCCGAAGAACGAATACTTCTTCACCTCTCCCATATACGTATTATAAGAATACATCTTCTCAGGGTCACTTCCATATGCCCTTATTTGGGTTGAGAGCACATCATAATAATACTTCAACAACTCATCATAATGTTTCTGTCGCATCTCTTCCGTAGTGCAACCGTAAATTACAAAACTGGTGTCCAATATAGGAGAAGCGCATCTACTTAGCTGGAAATCGAGCATAATCGTGTCTACAGGACGCCCGTTCAAATACTTGTACAAGAAATTGTTTGTCCAAGAGTCTCCGTGTGAAATGACGGCATTTGTACGATCTTGCACTGCCTTTATCATCTCCTTATATCGCTCTGGGACTGCGAACGCTTTAACTTTCTCCAAGTATTTGGAGTTGGGGTATTCCTTTTCTACAGCATCGATGGCGATGCCGCATAAACGTTTCCAGAAGGTCTCATACCAGTCCCAGAGCCGCTCATCGTAATACGTCTCAAAAATCAAGTTGCTAATCCTGTCAAATTCTTCAGACTCTTGGTCTCTCATTGCGAAGGAGAGAGCGTGGAATTTAGCCATGGTTTTGTAGGTTAACTTGCAATGTTCGAAGTCTATTCCTTCCTGGCGGACGGGGTAAGGTCGGAAGTTAAATGTAGAGGCGTCTTCAAGGCAGACGATATCGTTCTCTCCATCGGAGTGCATTAAGAATAACTTTGGATAGTTATCGAATGGCTCCGCTATGTTCTTGGTAGATTGAAACTTGATCATTGCTGGTAGGACTTGCGTGTAGAAAATTATTTCGTTTTTAAAGAACTCATCGCTACGGAACGTGAGGCGGCGAGATAGGCTCCTAGGGATGCTCTTGAGAATGACTTGGACGTGTTTGGGGTCGCCCGAGACAGTTTTGCCGAAGATTTTGATTCGGATCAGTTCGCTCAAGTAGGAGTCCCCTTTTCCTGTTTCCCCGACGTACTGAAAATGAATAGGTAAGCTTAGACTTCTTCTTTCTAACTAGTAACTTGCGGGGTTACATTTGAAGAGGATCGCGTTTGTCTTAGATATTATTTGAACAATATGCCTAGTAACTGTTGCTACCTGATTCAGAACTACTTCGCCGTTTTATAGATGTTATTATAAGTTGATGATATTAGGAGTTTTACATTGATATTTAATGATTTATTACAATTAAAACTGTCCTAACAGTCTATGATGATCAATATGCTAATAATTTATCGTCAAAATGACTCTTAAATTTCTACCCCAGCGAACAACTGAGATAAGTTGGCTTTTTTTGTTGGATATTTGATGTGCAATAACCAAGTCAGGCGCAATAGACACACAACATATTTATCTAACCATTTACAACAACTATAAGCCGGTGATATAATTATCTTTAAATGTTTACCCCGATGTTTATGTTATCACATCACTGCACAATTGCTTTATAATCTTACAGTGGCTGTTCAAGTCAGAGATTTAATCGCGGTAGTAGGCATTTCGTTATTTAACCATGATATTTATTTTATACTGTAAGATGCAGTATCCCTAGTGTGAATAACTTAGCAAGCACAGCACGATAATCGCGTCTTCTTTAGAACGGGTTATATGAAAACACATCGAAACCTCAAATCAATAAAGGGTTGGCATCGCGCTTGTGATTCGTCTGGAATCGCAAGCGTCTATTGACTCAGGTGTCTGCTTACCATCAGGCAGACCGTGTGCTTGTTTGCCACCGTCATAGTATTAAAAAAAAATCTTCGCACCACTGGTGAATATTCACCCCTTGAATATAACACTTGTTATGTTCACGAACAAACAAATAAATGCTATCAAAATGCTAACAAATATGTGCAAATAAGTGTCGTTTTCAGCTTAAGAAACTGACGGTTGATACCTAACTTATGTAGGCGAATTTGATGTACTTACGTAGTATACGCATTCGGGTATTTTGCGAATACCCTGCAAGTCGCCACATCGCCATTGCCTACATAAAATATGTACGATTTAATTGTATCTATATTCAAAAGAAAACCATAAAAAACGCCGAAAAAACCACCATGCTTGGTTTTTTCGGCGTTTTTTATGGTTTTCCTGCTCAAGTCCGATTCCCACTTGAAGGGGGCTTTCTTAAAAGCCATGTGACCAATCTATGTTTACTTTACGAGGAGGCGCGAAGTTTAAAACTAAATGATGAATTGATCCTATTCCATTAAAAAGTAATTGAATAGGTCGGAAGGACAAGCAATGAAGTTGGCCACCAGGGATCGGAACCGGTTTTTTCAAAAATCCCCGAAGTACCTAGTCTAATATTTTGAATTATTTTAGGTTCGTAATGTAGGACTCTATCGTGTATTTAGGTAACATATTCGTATTATTAGACTGCCCGATCAAAAATGATATCATTACCAAAGAACGAAATAATACCGGTTTAATTTGTATGGAGAAAATACCGGTATCCGATCCCTGTTGGCCACTTGGCCACTTGTTCTTTAAACTTCCTCAATTACATTACAGGTTACATTCGAGTTTTCTACACCAATACGGAAAAGTGCTGATATTTCGGAGCAAACAGCGTCAAACTACATTTAAAGGTGCTGTTTCACCGGTGAGGCGAAGTTTTACAATTTTTATCGCCATTTGATCGTCGGTATATCCCATTTCTGCGCCGCTTCACTACCCCGGTGAAAACGCACCTCTATTTTTGTGTCAACGGTTAAAATCCGAACTTACCTCCCAGCGAGTAAAGACGATGTTTTCTCCGAACCAATCAGAGAGCGCCTTGCTTAACTTCGCGTTGGTAAGTATTGGGTACATACCGCTCAGCGTACTGAAATCTTCGGAAGACATGGTGGCCTGAAACAGGATAGTGAACAATCTTATAAAATTATAATTAATATAAGTATTTAGTCAATTTATTAATCCACAATGTCCAAGCTAGTCGATTGCGCAATGTTTCGTATGTAGGTATGTATAATAGATAGATTTAAAGGTATTTTGACAGTTCAGTTAGGTACAGTCAGCATCATAAACATGTATACATTATATGACCTTTACCTATACTTAGACATACTTAAGGTCGAAAAGTGTATACATGTTTATGATGCTGACTGTATCTCTCAGAAGCGGCAGTAAGTAGAACATTTCTTAAAACTGCATGCATATTGTTTTGTTAATATAAACCGTTTGTGCAAGCGTTTGGATATGTTTTAGGTACTTACTACTTTCACGCCTCAAAGCAATGATGTAGTATAGAAAGAGGTAGATAGGTTATAAGCGCTCCAAAATGGCACACTAAAATTGTGTCAATTGGCACAACTTGTCTCAGTTTCGAGTCGTCAATGGAAACGTTAGCTGTCAGATTTGGTGGCATATTTGTGTGATGAGCATGAATATTTGTTTCTGAGTCTTGGATGTTTTCTATGTATTTAAGTATTTACATATATTATATATATCGTCGTCTAGTACCTATAACACAAGCCTTATTGAGCTTACTATATAGGCCTAGTACAATTTGTGTAAGAATGTCCCCTAATATTTATTTATTTCATTATGTTGTATTATTAAATTTCACATGAATGTATAATGAATATAAATACTTAAAAATACATACAATACATGTAAAAATATACATTATTAGGTACTAATCTGAATTTTAGGGCAAAATCAAATTTAATTAACTATATGAGTACCTACCTATTTAATAAATAAATGATAATAAATAAATATTAGGGGACATTCTTACACAAATCGAACTAGGCCTATAGTAAGCTCAATAAGGCTTGTGTTATAGGTACTATAATTATAAATTATAAATACATTAATACATATAAATACTTAAATACATAGAAAGCATTTGAGACTCAGAAACAAATATTTATGCTCATCATAGTCAATATACCAACATTATCTGTAAGCTTCATAGGGAGGCCGGAGGGTCACTGACTAAGTCTGACTACCAACTACGTTAAACTCAATGATTTAATTTTCCAATGCAACTGCTTTTTTGCAAATATTATAGCCTATGTCACTTCCACGACTAAGAGGAATCCAACGACACCTCATATGTCGAAATCTGTCAAACGGTTAAGGCTGCAGGGTGTGTCAAAAAATAATACATACACACGCATACATACATATGCATGAAAAACATAACCCTCATCTCCTTCTGCAGTCGGGTAAAAAGAGGGTTAAACTGGTCAGAGTAAGGCCACTTAATGGTGGCCTAGGTCAATGAATTGAAATGATTAACGGGCATGGACCAACAATATCTGTCGAACAGCAAATACACAATGGATGTTAGCACAGGACCGAGGAGAGTGGTGTACAAAACAGGTCTCTAGGTACAGTCACGGACTTGAATCGTTGAGCCATTTAGAGCTCACCCTTTTATTTATTTTATTTTAATTATTTAATTCAATTCACATATAAGTTAACAGAAACTACACCAAAGCACTTATATGGTAGTTAACCCTTTACTGGATATTCATAGCTTGCCTATGAAAAACCAAAATTAGTTGACACCTAAATGGCTCAACAATTAAAGTCCGTGACTGTATACAACAGTGCGGGGATTTGGGCTGAATAGTAGATGCTACAGGTTTCCGGTGAAGGAATTCAATACAATACAACTAAGAACATTAATAAAAGAAAAGAAAAGAAGACATTTATTCACTACACAAAACACACACAGAGACAAAGGAGTAGACATACAATACAATTGACACATATTGTGTGTCTTCGCGGCAGTGAAACGGTCGCTGTCTCAGCATTGTGCCGAGGTGTCAGACATACACCTGCAGCGCTGGTTTTCAGACAGGTTTTTAATCAGGTTACTATTCAATTAAAATAAATCGTCGGGTGACAAGCAAAAGTCACTAAATGCAGAAAAATCATTTAAGAAATAGCAACTATGTAGTAGTAGTAATAAGGTTGAGTTTTCCTTTACCTCTTACGTGTAATTATTGACTTTTGCTTGTCACCCGACGAAATATTCTTTGGGTAAGCTTAGCTAGGGCCTGGTTGGAACTTAAAATAATAAAATAATTAATAGGAATATGGTACATTTTTGTTACTTATTTGGTTTAGTTGATATTGGTTAGTCATCAAATAACATAATATAATTAATTCTTACCATGGGATACTAAGATTTTTCTACAGCGATCAATATTTATTTAGTTTTACGAAGACACCATAGAAAACGAATTTTTGGCCACACTATAGAAAACTAGTTTTTATATTTTGTTTTTATGGTATCCGAAATTAAAGAGTTATTTTTATAACGCAACTTAATCAAGTTTTAGTAATCAGAAATGACAATATTTAAGTTAGTTTTATAAAATATTCTTTTAAAAGTAGTTTTAATTTCCCCGATATACTGAACATGTAATGTTACGGAGCAAATAATAGGCATATCAAATTTAAAACTTACCTTAAACCGCACGCACTTTTAAAACACTGAAATTATCGTATTGTTATCATACCAAAGTACTTTGTGATTGTTATCAAGTTCTCAAACACTTCTGTTTGTCTCCGCGCCAACGGCTCTTCAACGACTTCAACTTCATATACATATTTAATATAGATCCGCAGAATTCGACGTCGAAATGCTATTTCTCTTTCATACTACAACACATACAATAGGGAAAAAAGAGACAGCGCGACAACAAAAAATGTGGAGCAAAAGGAAGCTATTATTATGTTATCATTCGAAGTTTGGTAATCCGACCGAATAATAGAGACATTATTTTTTGGGCTTTTGTGCAACCGTGGGTGGTCTTCTGAAACCGGTTGAAACAGCGTAACGTCAAACGCGTTGATTAGGCTAGAATGACGTTGTCAGTGATGGCGTGGCAGGGTTGCTATAGGGAAGGAAATATTTTTCACGGCACTGCTCGGAAATGTGGCAAAAGCAGAGACATGGTACCTTATAACTAGACTGTGCGCCTTAAATTTTTGTTTAGCTAAAATGAGATCTATTTACATAAACTTACGGTAGCTATTTCGTTATAAGCGGTAGCTAGCTAAAAGCGGTCCTGGCGAGAGGGCTCCCGCCGGTAGTGTGTCCTTGTCTAACGCACGTCTAACGTCTTGCCTGCTCAACTAACATATAATAACATATAGTTATAAGGTCACCTCGTTAGAAAGAGACACACTACCAGCGGAAGCCCACTCGCGCGGACCGGTTTTTTGCGATTTCCTCGCAGTAGGCGTGAAAAGCACTATGTAATGTCTCAGCCAAAAGTGCAATAGATGAAATGGACTTGTCTCCTTCGAGGTCCTCACCTGCGGCTCGGACCTCGAACCCACTCGTCCGTCTATTGCCTAGTTTCTAGCCTTTACAACAATGTACTATTGCGTGTAAAATTGTTGTGGGAATATATATTTTTTTTAATTTTAGGTCAGAGAGAACTATTTACGTTCACTACCTAGACTTCTAGTTCTCTAATTTTTAGTCTTGTAGGTTCTGTATTCGAGCTTAAGCAAAAATAACGCGAAATAAGTAGGTATCGTGTTTCGGTTCGGAGATCGGAGACGTCGTAGTTTTGCGTTACCGTCTTTAGATTTTCAATATTTTCATAAAATAGTTAGACATTAAGTTTAGTTGGTGATTCTCAAAAAAATCAAACGTGCGTTTCATATTCCATCCTTACCACCCCCTATATGAACTGTGGTGTTCAGTAAAAAGGTAGCTAACTGAGTTGAATCTAACATAACTACAACTTAGAAAAGTTGAAAAACCCCCGATTTTTTCATTTCAAAGTTCAATATCACAAAACGGCTGAACAGATTTTGATGAAACATAGCACTTGGGTTAAAATTATCTATTACACAAAAAAAACCGCATTCAAATCGGTCCATCCGTCCATCGGGAGCTACGATACCACAGACAGATACACTTTTCGTCGGGGGTTAAAAATCAAAATCTATCCTCGATACCTAGCAACAATTATTTTTTAGTGATTTAATTTTAATTAATTATCACAATATTACTGATATGGTAAAAACAACCGCTGAGCCTTTAAAAAACCGCTACATGAGAATCACCAATCATGCAGATTCCACGCATTTATTTCGAAAGTGAAAGAGAAACTATTGCCAAAACGTTACGTCGGCCAAAACTTATTGTATTGTTAGACTTCCATAACAGAATCACTTCCTTACTTCCACCCTTTTGTTATATTGTGGTATTACGTTCAAGTATAACAATATATCGAAGACAAAGTCTAAAACATTCAATGCAGGCAAAAAGGTACCTACTCGTCAAACAAATGTAAAGAATAAAAAATATTACAAAAACATAAATTAAATTTAATAATGTGACGTGGGTTCATCAATTTTTTTTATAAAATGTACCTAAATGAAGCACAATGACCACATAAAAAATTACTAAAGTTCCGTAATTATCACAGCACTAGCCACATTACCGTACAAGCGTTTTGATATTGCACAATATGTGCACAATCCACTCATAGAATATAAATGATTTTGATACCTGAGGGGCTACCGCGATACGAAAACGAACTTCGTTCATGTATCTCCCTCTGTCGCACTTGGATATTCGAGCAACAGAGACGGAGATACACGAACGAGGTTCGTTTTCGTTCGTGTATCTCCGTCTCTGTCGCACTTGCTAGTTCGAGCGACAAAGAGGGAGATACACGAACGAAAACGAATATCGTTTCGCGGTAGCCCCTCAGATCTCACAGAGATCATAATTTGCTGTTAGATACAATGAGTTTATTCGTTTTTAACTGCAAAATCTTATTTTCTCCTGGAAAATCGAACAGCAGTGTGGTACGTTGACATTTCTACAAAATGCGGTATCAAAACGCACCAGAACATGGAAGCGCGCGCGAATTGAAAACTGTGGCGCTACCACGAAAATTAAAACTCGAAGTTCGTACATCTGCATCCCTGTCACTCGAGTTACGTTCAAACCCAAACTTCGAAGTTCGTGGTTATAGCCATTCTGTCAAGAGTGAGAACGACTAAGAGGAAGATTGTCTAACGCAAGCCTTATTGAGCTTACGATAAGGCTAGTTGGATTTGTGTAAGGTGTAAGATTGTCAACTATTTAATATTTATATTTATTTAAACATTCTGTATTTTATTTATATATTTCGTAAGGCGTTTCTCTCTTCCTCGGCTGTCAGTATACAGCTAGCGGTCCTACCACATCTCTGTCATCTCAAATGTTTGCCAGCATTAAAAAATTCATACCCCCCCAACCGCATGGCACGGCACGCAGCCAATATAACATGAATAATTTAAAGAGCCCCAAATTCGAAGTTCAGTCAAAGTCGAAATGGTCATTTACAATTTAGTAGCATTATAGACGTATTCTCAGGGGGTAATACTGATTTCGTGAGTGAGCGTGTGAATTATAAATGAACGAATGGAAATGGGAAATGTCAACGTTCGTTGCAGGTACAAATTTCAGGCGAGTAACCAGTTAATACGGGTGCTAAGCGATTTTAAATTCTATTCGTTCGGCATTTAGGCAGCGGTGTTCGCAATTTGGGTTTAAGTTAGAATTACTTAGAAGCCCCAATTTATTGGTGTAATTAATTGAGGTATCCTTGAAGGAGCCTAATGTTTCTGAATTTGTGATTACTAACTGGTCGAGCTTAATTTATTCATAATAGTTCTTAAAGGAATCACATAGTGAAGCTATAGGTAGGTACATACGTGTGCCACCATAAGAAACGGAAAGTCATCAATACAGCTGGTTAATTGAGAATTTGTTTACCGTACATAGAGGATTTAATAGATAGCGTCCTAGCGTAGGTATGTCCGAAAGGGACGATGGTAAATTAACCTTACTAATTGAGAATGAGAAGTGTAGAGGTTCGAATCTGTCAATAAAACAACAATTGATCCACAATCACACTCCGACTGCCGTGACCGCTACTGAAAGAGTGGCAGTAGAGGCATACCCTCCCAGCACCCTTGCCCGGTCGGCTCCACCAGCACGGCTATCACAAGACGGCGCCCGATCTCTTTCGATTTTTCTCGCATTAGTATACAATATCTCTCTTTCTAAGTTTTCTAATAAGAGAGAGACGGATAGTGCGAGAAAAATCGAGAGAGCTCGCGCGCCGTCTTGTGATAGCCGTGCAGCCGTAGTGCATATTTATTCCTATACACAATAAGAAGTATCAGAAGACTAAGGCATACATCACGCTGGCGCGGCCTGCGGTGGCGGTCCATAGTAAATTTGACAGCTAATGACAAGTTTACTGTTGTCCGCCGCGGCCAGGCCGCGCCAGTCTGTGAGAGGCCTAGCCTAATAAATTATTGATGTCTAATGTCGTTTATTATTTACTTTTAACAAGCAGCACGGCTATCACAAGACGGCGTGCGAGCTCTCTCGATTTTTCTCGCACTATCTGTCTCTCTCTTATTAGACAACTTAGAAAGAGAGGTATAGTGCGAGAAAAATCGAGAGAGCTCGCGCGCCGTCTTGTGATAGCCGTGCTGGTGACAAACGAAAAAGCCTATACGCGCTGAGGGACAGGAGATTTGACATTGTATCTCCTTCCCACTTGTGATATTGTCTATGCTTACATCCTTGTTACTCATGTGTGTAGGATCATTGTGGGAACAGTGGGTCATGGGGGCACACTGGATCAGCACCATATTATGTAAACTTTGTTGTTTTCTTCTTCTGTGCCCATGCCCATGAATCCTATTTACTGAATTTTCGTTTAACTTATAAACAGTTATTAAGGTTTCACATATGAAACCTACCAAACGCCAAATTCCAAATCTCTTTTTTGCGTCATCACGCCAAATTAGGGATTGCTAGCACAGGATAGGTATTTTTCTTATGGCACCATAGAATTAAATGATAGGAATGCACAGGGGATAGCAGATAGGAGTGGTAGCATAGTAAATACTTAGGTACTGTTTGAAATTCCTATTTGAGTAAAATAATACTGATTGGGATTCCGAATTGTAAATTTCAACAATTGCTCTATATTTCTGCTTATTTCACGTCCAAAAAACAGTTACATAAACCTAACATTAGCAACACTGGGTCCTGTGTAAATGTCAAACATCATTTCCACGATGCGACCTTTTGACGCAACAGATGGCGCTTACGGACCCGAGATATTCACAAAGTTTTTGACGGCTGCGGCGGGCGGCGGACCTAAAAAGGGCACGTTTTGTTCGTCACTTCAAGCTTCACTTCGAATTTGCATTAGTGTAAAAAAAAACAAAAAAAAAAAAAACCCCATACCCAGAAATTTCTCGCGATACGCTACCTAATAAAAAAAGAAGAAAAAAAAACATACGGATTTTTAAACTTGTGGATCCAAATAAGCCTAATAAAGTTAAAAAAAATATATATAAGTTATATGTCCAAAATGATATGCTAAAAACAGTATCACTACGATAACCAACAAATTAACTTATGTTTAAAAGTTTCGTTTAAGGGGACGGGTAGGGCAAGCCTTCTCCATACAAATTTTGTGCAAGTTTTTCTTCGTTAGTGTTTGGGCTATAAATATAATTTTTAGGTCAGTATACTTATTTTTCTGTTAGCTATTCACTGATGTTATTATTTTTTATTTTTATACTTTTTTATATTTTTTTAATTTTCATTATTTTTATATCTAACAAAATTTTAACATCATGTGCTGCGTAAATTCAATATGAACAAGCAAAAAAAACGAATATTCTGTAGTGCCAAAACCGACGAAAAAAAACTTGCACAACGTTTGTATGGAGAATGCCTTGCCTTACCCGTCGTCTTAACTGGCCCTGTAAACAAGTCAAGTAGTTATGAGTCGCGAAATCAAAGATCCTTCATATGTTCCTGTAACTAACCCCTGAAATCTAAACCTTATGTTAAAACCATAGAGTCTATTACTAGTTTAATTTTTCGATCTGAACCCTAAGTTCAAAATAAATATTACTGTTTTGTTGAACACTGTTTGAGCAAGCTTGCTTATTGCGTAAATTGTACCTAATACTTTTAGATAAGGTAACAATTTATAAGTTGTCTTGTAAGTGTAATATGTAATTTCTTTAGACAATAAAGTTTCTTTAAACCGAAACCGAAAAAGACTATACAAGTCGAATGGTGATTGAATTTTCCAAAATCCAATAGAATTGTGAACGATTTTGAGAGTAAAGTACAGTGGGGCTAGCATAACTGGCGCCGCGACGCGACGCAACGCGAAACGAGAAAATCTACCCTCCTCTTTCTAATTAGCGCAGTGCGATGCGAGTAAGATAGGAGTCGCTGCGTCGCGGGCGACGCGACTTGACAGCAAATTGTGCCCGCCGTGTAGGTACCTAACTTAACTAGGCTTTAATTTAATATTGACGTGACCACAACTAGAAACTGTTCAGCGAGGCAATGCCGCGAGCATTTCGGGGACCAATGCAGTGTGAGCCGGGTTTCTGAATCCGAGGGAAAGTTGCAATGAAACCAAAATAGTAGATTGTATGACAAGGGGCTAAAATAAGCCATATCACCACGAGATGGATATTTTCCCGAGCGAAGCGAGGGAAAATAATTCGAGGGGTAATATGGCTTTTAGACCCGAGTTATACACTCTACTTTTCACTTCGACTGCGAGAAAATAGTAAAACAAAGATTAACCATCCACAATCAATAACAAATTTCACTGCGAAGAGATTGTTCAATTTAGCGTGAGGCGTTTTCTTTTTTAATGATTTGGAATTAGGGACTAAAAAACACCTGATGTTTGATTGGTCGATTTGAATATGTAGCTGTATTCTGGTTGGTTGATAGCAAAGAGAAATATTTTTTGAAAGAGTTGTGATTGGTGGATTTAAATGATTTGGAATTAGGGACTAAAAAACACCTGATGTTTGATTGGTCGATTTTAATATGTAGCTGTAGGTATTCTGGTTGGTTGATAGCAAAGATAAATGTTTTTTGAAAGAGTTGTGATTGGTGGATTTAATATGGTGAAGTGTTTTGATTGGACAAATTAAATGTGTTAAAAATCACAAATATGTATACATATTTTCCCTAGGGGCTAAATGTACTACTTTAGCCCCGCTTATTAAGCCTAATATGACACACTTTTCGAGCATGAGATGTGAAAAAACATTTGTTCACCATGTGTTCACTACGCATACTCGTACCTATATTAAATGCAACACAAATTTGCTGCATTATTACGTTGTCACGTTTTACTGTCTGTTAACTTAAAATCGGTTAAAAGTAGGCCAAAGTTATTTCATAAAGTGTAGATGCAATTTTACAAATTGTTCTGGCAAAACTGATGTTAAGCCGGGTTAACATTATTATTTGAAGGAAATAACTGAAACGAATTACAAAGTTAGGTACAAGCTTACATTTCACAGAAGTATTCATCCAATTACAAAATAGTAGGTACATTTTGATACATTAAGTATGTTGATCATTACGCCCGAGGCGGAATTGTTCACGCGAGCCGCAGGTGAGCATGATAAGGGAGCCGAGGATGTAATAATAGCCGAGGCAAAATACGTTACGAAAAACATTAATTTATAATAGCGTTTTTTTTGTTTATTTCATTTCAAAACATTATTCTGAGATGCTTTATTCAAGAATCCACCAAACTTTCCACCCGGAAGTAATTATATAGATATAAATTAAACATTCATTGTCTTTTTTATTTTATTTATATTGAATATTGTAAAGCAAATGTAAATGAACCTAAATAAAGATAAAAAAATATTAATATTTATCCGGACTTTTTAGGAGCTAATTGAATATTGATTTTTTTGATGTCTGATTTTTTGGTGGATTTTGCCTCTAGGTAACAATTTAATTGATAATATATCCGTTACATTAAAAAAAATAGCTATTATAAATTATTTCCAAATATGTCATTTTTTCCATACAAGTTGTCAGTTCATTGCCTGGGGCGCGATTTTTGACTTTCGAGCGCTCGAAAATTAAATAAACGTAAATACGATTGTAGTTTCCAAATTGCAGGCACTTACTTTCTACCGATATAATTAAATACGAGTGGTCAATACCACTCGTTTCCCAATTATCTACTGCTATTTAAAAATAGCATTTCATAGTTTTAGACAGTTTTCGAGTGAAAGAGTCGAGCGCTCGAAAGTCAAAAATCGGCCCCCAGGACTATAATCAAGGCTCACGCGTTCTATACTGACGTTTTTCAAAGCATTTGCGAGGAAAAAATCCTTTTCATATAATTAAAATTTTATAGGCTTTTTTATGTCCTTTAGTTATTATGACAATAGGTTTTTACTCACATATTGTAACCATCACGGACTTTAGTTGTTGAGCCATTTAGAGCTCACGTTATACTGGACACTTCATAGCTTCATAGAAAACCAAAATTAGTTGACACCTAAATGGCTCAACAATTAAAGTCCTTGATCGCCAAGAATTTCCAGTGGCGTTAATTCTATTTATCACTTTTCTATTCACCACGACACAACATTTTTTATAATAACCAAATACCTACCTACTTACGCATCAACAATGTTTACAAATATTTGTGAAATTACCTATATTTGTTTTAAGTTTTTTATCATTCAACTTTTGGCTCTCTTATCGCCTCTTATAATTCCGCTTCGAGCGTAGTACTTGTCCAACTTAGCACCCTTGTATAAGTATCACAAATAATCACAATGTACTATTACCAGTGTTTAAAATCCATAGGTACCTACTAATATTATAAACGAGGACGTAAATATCTGTCTGTCTGTTACATTTTGATTGAGATGAAATTACGGAGATAGTTTTAATCCCGGGGAAGGACACGGGATACTTTTTATCCTTAAAGTCATGCCCTTAGGGGGTGAACTGGGGGGCGGAAGTTTGTAAGTTTGGAAGTTTGTAAATACGATGCCATCAAAAACATCCTGTAAAAAAACCCAAGTCTCGTAGCTCAGTCTTTCTACCGTAAAAAGTTGTGAGATCCATGTAATACCAAGTCGGTTAATCTATTTAGTCTCTACTTAAAGGACCTTCTGTCTTAAGTTATTAGGTACATAAGTTATTATCATGCCAATATTAAAAATATTTTACGTTTTAAACAAATAGATTGACTTGGACATCGCATGATTTGATTATTAGTATGTATCACACTACACAGCACGACGGGCCAGCAACCAACAGCAACGAGAGTTTCAATCGCGTGAGGCGCGATAGACTAAAGAATCTATCTAATATAATTGTAATATTCATTGTGTTTTCATGCGATGTCCAAGTCGATCTATTTGTTTAAAACGTAAAATATTTTTAATATTGGCATGATAATAACTTATGTAATAACTTAAGACAGAAGGTCCTTTAAGTAGAGACTAAATAGATTAACCGACTTGGTATTACATGGATCTCACAACTTTTTACGGTAGAAAGACTGAGCTGCGAGACTTGGGTTTTTTTACAGGATGTTTTTGATGGCATCTCACTTCTTTTTGTAGAGTCCTACTTTTTGGTACCATCTACTTCTAACGAATTTTGTTAAAGGCTTTGTCTTATGATATTTTTTTATTTTGACTTGGCGGGGGCACTGCCGTCCCCCCAGATAGGTTTTCCCATGATTAAGACATTAAACTCTATTTGTATTCTAAATTTGAAGCTTCTATGTCTGCTAGAAGTGCCTTGGACTTTTGATGATCGGTGAGTCAGTCAGTCAGTGGGTGACAAAATTTAGAAACTTTAACAAGTTGTCATTCTTAAACTACTGGTTCAAATTGACTGAAATTTTAAATATACCGTGTTTATATAATGCCTGATTAGTTACTGAAAATTCAGGTTTCTTGTTTTATCCACAACGAAATTATAGGGGGGTCGAAAATGGCCTGAATTGCTTCGAGAAAAGCATGGTACGGCCGTGCCGCTTTTTTTTGCTCGACTTGGCGGGGGCACTGCCGTGCCCCCAGATAGAAACGATTCACGCGGACGAAGTCGCGGACAAAAGCTAGCGGGATAAAGTAGGCTATATTTTATCCCGCGCCTATTCTTGCGTAGAACCGATGGCCGTTAGCGCGGAAAAATTCTCGAGTGGCGACCACGTACCGGAAGGCGCGGCGTGCGTGCGTGGGTAGGCCCTCTACAAGGTGGACTGATGACCTGGTAAAGGTCGCGGGAGTCCGTTGGATGCGGGTGGCGCAGGACCGGTCATTGTGGCACTCTTTGGGGGAGGCCTATGTCCAGCAGTGGTCTTTCGGCTGATATGGTGATTGTTGCGTTCTTTTCACCACGTGTATAGTTGTCCTACTATTTCATATATGAAAACGAATTAATCTGAATTCGTCGCCATTTTTTTCACAGGTCACATCTGAATGGTTTCTAGTTTGTTTCACCGGATGAGGCAATATTTCCCTTCCTCATCAATGCATTCGACAAAGCAACAGCCGTATAGCCGTACAAATGGAGCTGCGTCCAATGAATCCGACAAAAAATAAATAATAGGATACGCGAAACCGTTGAAACTAGCCGAACGACCTGCATTGTATTCATGCGTGTTAGGTAGGACTGTTAGGTTAGACAAAAGGTTGCGTATGTCCAAAAAAAGCCGCAGAGGCCAATTGTCCATGCTATTGTTCTCTTTCTTCAATCGTTCACTCTTAACAGTGGTTGTGATTTGATAATTCCCCAAATGGGTATACTTCAATGACAAATTCGTATAAGCATAATTATTATTATTATGGCATTTTAGACTACCTATATTATTCTCAGATTGTAATTTAGAAATGTTACAGAATTATAAGATTTTTTTCTCAAACATGCAATGAAATGTCGTCCTTACATGACGTGCGTTATTATAACAGGCTTCAAAGTATCACGTTTCGGGCGGAACAAATCGAGAGAACTGTAAAGGAATTTCATACGAAATTGAAGGCCTAGGCCGGGAAGTATTTTTTTTTACATTTTAATGTTAACATGGCGTCTGTGTTCATCAACAGGCTAAACAGCTGAATTCTATTTTTTTATTTTTTCTAGTGGCTGAATGGTTATCGGACCAAAAATATCCACGTTAATGCCTATTACACACGAACCTTTATTAAGAATACAAATCTGTATGATTCAGTGTGTTTGATGAATAAATTAAAAATATTATCTATACGTAAGTCACCAGTACGTCTAGCACAACTTGCTGTTCAGTCGCTTCTCGCGCGACTAAGCGTCCCCTATCTCACTCGCACCGTACAAATTAGAAAAAGGGGGGTAGAACTTTCTCGACTCGCGTCGCGGTGCGGCGTCAGTTGCGCTAGCCCCGCAGAGGCCATAGACAATATTTAAAATC
Organism: Epinotia nisella; assembly: GCA_932294315.1. NCBI lineage: Eukaryota > Metazoa > Arthropoda > Insecta > Lepidoptera > Tortricidae > Epinotia > Epinotia nisella. The sequence continues at coordinate 2,232,765 of OW028675.1, read as the reverse complement.
CTCTGCATTTATTTTATTCATTATAGAAATTAAGATTTTTATTATCAGGTCATGTATAATGGCCCTAATAGGCTCTATTCGAACGCTACACACGCGAAATACGGACGACTTTCGTAAAAAAAACATCAAGTATGGAGGAATTGGAGGGAAAATTAATGTACTATTTTAAGTGGTGCATTGTTTTATTTCATTGCATATGTTTGAGAAAAGCACTATACACGCCTCGCCGTGAAAAGGGCTTGCCGGCTTCGTATCACTATCCGTCTATACCTACTCACCCGGCAAGCCCTACTTTCTCGGCGTCTGCAGTAATGTACTATTTCCCTCTTATTAAATTTAAGTTTAATCTCTCCTTGTCCAAAAGCATAATTATTTCTTGTTTTTTCTTACGCTTCAAGCATGAAATTATCATCATCATCATCATCATATCAGCCGGAAGACGTCCACTGCTGGACATAAGCCTCCCCCAAAGCGTGCCAAAGTGACCGGTCCTGCGCCACCCGCATTCAGCGGACTCCCTCGACCTTTACCTTTCGGCTGATATGATGATGATGATGAAAAATTGTTTGGACTGACACCGTGAAAAAAGGAAGAAAAAATATCGAATAGGCTATTTTTACCCGACTGCCAAAGGAGGAGGGTAATATTTTTCGAGTGTATGTATGTATGTATGTTTCTTTGTGGCCTCCTGTAGCCTAAACGGCTTGATGGATTGTGATGTACGAGGTGTCGTTGGATTCCTCTTAATCGTGGGAGTGACATAGGCTATAATATTTGTCAAAAAGCAGTCGGGTTTTTCGAAAATTCTTTTGATTTTTTGATATTGTACACAACGGCCAAAGAAGCAATTGCAAAGCTTCGAATTGTTTTTATCCCAAAAGCTGTAAATCTAAAACATAGGCCGAACAGCACGGGATTTGCTCTGTGTTTGGAGTTGGCAATATTTCTGCGTCCACGTCACCGGTTTTATTTGTTTCCTGCACAAATAGGTCAGCCCCGCTATTCTGCAACTTGTTTTAAGCTCACCTCACCGTTCACCCACAAATATAATCTTGACGCCGCAATTGATGACATTTCATTTTTTCATAGCTGCTCAAACTAAAAACTATTCATAGATTTAGGCTTGCTGAGCAAATATAAAAAATTATGGATTTTTATATTCGCTAGTTCTTGAGAAAACTGGAAATTACTTTGAAGAAGCCATTTAATGGCTGGGCTGAAGGCGGATATTCCATAGCTGTGTTTATGCATCTTGTAGGAAAAAAATGTTGTGACATTGACAGTTATTTGACTCCTTCTATCTTGTCATTGTCAATGTCAAATGTCACTGTCACATTTACTTTTTAATTTTTTCATGTTTTGTTCGATATTTTTTTTCTTATATAAGATTACAATAAATATATTATGATAAACGTCAAATCAGTTCAGACGTCACGTCAAAACTCACTAAACTGTCTTTGGCAAAGGCCCCGCTGAGGCTGCAACTTCACTACTAACTAACTAAGTACTTTTTAGGGTTCCGTAGCCAAAATGGCAAAAACGGAACCCTTATAGTTTCGTCATGTCCGTCTGTCCGTCTGTCCGTATGTCACAGGCATTTTACTCGAAAACTATAAGGTGTATTTGAATAAAATTTTGAGGATAGGTGTATTTTGTTAGCCGTTACATATTTTTGTAATTAAAATGACAAAAAAAAAATTTTAGGGGTGCACTCCATACATAAAACTAAAAGTCAAAAAAAAAATTATTGTGACCCCCCGTGTGGCACATCAATCGATAGGCCTTTCAAAATAAATATAAGTTTTCTTAGCATTTTTTTTTGATTAAGTGAATAGAGTCGGAAATAATCGCCCTGAAAGTCACAAAAATTCTGTCCCCCCCCTCTATTTTTTTAAAAAACTGCCTTCCTTATAGAAAAGGACGTAAGTGCCGTACGATTTCTGTCACGATACGACCTTTTTAATAGGCACGGAACCCTTCGTTTTGCGTGGTCCGACACGCACTTGGCCGGTTTTTATTGCGAAAATCAAAAGTATAATCCAGAGGAATATCAACTCTAGCATTAAAACTTTCTTACGATTTATTTTTCTGATGTTATAGACATTTGAAATCTGCACGCGCCGGCACCCACCGATAACGCTCTATATGAAAGGGGCATAGACTATGACGTCACAGGAGTTACTCTTTCTTTTGTAATTATCTCCTTAATATTTATTTAAATCTATACTTGTCATACAAAATATCATTTATAATTCAATATTCTGTCTTACTGTTATGTAATTTTATCGAAAAATCTGAGTGATTTTAACGTGAGATACAATACAATAGTTTTTTTTAATATTCTTCTGTTGTATGTATATTTCTACGTATATCCGTATCGATTAAGTGCAATTTTTTCAAAATTGAAGTTTCATGCATATTCCCTATTGGGTCAATCAACTTTTTCTTGTTGTTATTCTGTCCCGGTAAGCAAAGAGACAGAGTTTCTTAGAAGAAATACCATAAATTGGGCTCCTATCATGGTAAGGAGTTGCCCCACCATGGAATGGGTTTACCAATATAACAAAAACACGTGTTTAATGGATTGAAGCCCCATAAAATCATAGTTGTAAAGAGTGACCCAGGGGACGTAACCATGGCAACGAGCAACAATAAATGGTTGATATGAGCCTGACACAAACAGTATAAAAAATTATTTCCAGTACAAACGGACTTCTAATCATTGATAGAAGTCCGTCTGTATGTCTATTTTATGTTAGATCGATGGTCGATTTGACGCTCCAAAAAGAAGTGTTTGTTTCAGGCTCACCTATATATAAGTATTATTGAAATACGCAGCTTTATCAAGCCTACAATTGACTGGTTATTGAATCAACGTTTTCCAAGTGGCACTTTTCCATTGTCAATGGGTAGCGGTTCTGGCGACAGATTGGTGCAATGGTGTCATGGAGCACCTGGTTTTGTACCCTTGTGTACCCTTCAACGGCCAAATCACACAACATTAACTATAATAATAAAGAAATCGCAGTAAGGATCCTTAGACTTGGCACGACTTTGTCTAGATTTCATTACTTTTTAGAGATAAACAAGCAGCTCCATCGAGACTTGGCTAGTTTTTTACAGAATGTTTTTGGTGGGATATATCATTTCAGTATCAGAGTATTATAAAATTACATTGCTACAGTAGAAAGTCTATTTATTTTGCGAAAGATGTTTAGTGCAGGACTATCACTGCCAAATATCCCTATCCATGATGTAGTCGTTTATCTCGTTTCTCGTTTATCGATCAAATTGTTTCAAGTCATTACACAAAACTGTCCCATATTCAGTATATTATTAGGTATTTAAGTTTAATTTGAGCGAGCCAAACTCTAGGGATATCCGAAATAGCTCCGGGCCGGCACTGTAATGAACGCTGCACCAAACAGCGCAGGACGCAGTCCCGTGTGATGAGGATTGCGATCGCTATTTCGTAGTAAGTGCTCGGGGCACGGTATCTTTAAAAAAAAACCGGACAAGTTCGAGTTCGAGTCAGACTCTCCCACCGAGGGTTCCGTACATTACAAATGTTTTCAGATTTTTCCCTGTACTTGTAGTATATGACGATATTACTTGCCAAATTTCAGTTCTAGGTCAACGGAAAGTAAGTACCCTATAAATTTTGATTCCCTCAAGGGAATAAACGGAACCCTTATAGGATCACTTTGTTGTCCGTCTGTCTTTCTGTCAAGACCCTTTATCTCGGGAACGGGTGGAGATATCGAGTTGAAATTAAAACCATATAATCAAACTTCAAAGTTAACCTAAAAAAAATACGGCAATCTATGCAGCAAAAAACGTATATTTCGACACTTTCAAGGCAATCAAAATTTATAGGTTGACCTAGAACTATGAAATTTGGCAAATAATATCGTCTTATACTACAAGTAAAGGAAAAAATCTGAAAACTATACATTTGTAATTTTGTACGGAACCCTCGGTGGGCGAGTCCGACTCGCACTTTTCTGGTTTTTTTTCCAATCTGTACCCATCTTCATCACCATCATCATTTTCAGCCCGTAATCGCCCATTGGTGGGCATAGGCCTACCTTAACCTTATCGAAGTCAACGACGCATATTCGCACCGCAGGTTCAACGCCAACGACTGATATATGCGTCAAGGAGCCTAGCGCGATAGCAACATTCTTGCATTGACATAAGCCCCCTATTCTGTAACTCGTTTTAAGCTCACCTCAACGCTTACCCACAAATATATTTGGACGCCGCGATGCGTAGTAACTAAGCGTAGGTAGAGATCTAGTTTCGTTAGGCGTGACGCGTCGGGTGAGGCGTATGAGCGCGTAGCGAATAACAGCCCGGTCCCGTAGCATGGTTGGCCTTGTCACGCGATAGGTGATAGGATAGAGCGTGCGTCACTGGCTGACACCGTTCGATAGAACGAGACGACGCTCGTATCTTGTCACTTGTCGCGTGATAAGGCCAACCATGCTACGGCTCGTTTAACTCCGCACTAAATGTCTTGTTGATTTGGCGTGCGGTTGACAACTTTTCTCTTTGACAGCATTGAAAAAAGTTAAACTTACCTAAATTCCCTTAGTGCAATCCCATTGCTATCACACTTAATAACACCAATAGGCTCTTCCTTCACAAGTTTGACGTCAAATTGGCAGCGTCACTGTGGGAACGTCAAGTGTCTTTCCATCTAAACAGACTTGACGAGCTTAATTAAAGAGCGAGAGGCCGATACCCGAAACCGGGCGCTAGAGAGAGACGGACACGGATATCGAAGGTTTCAATTCCCTATACAGTAATTCGCGTCTGTTTTCGAGAGGGCTACAATTTGATGGATGTATTATATGGTACAAACTTAATCCGTTCGAGTGGCTGAACTCGGCTGGCTGTTATAAAGTGCCTGAGAGTTTATAGTTGACAGTGACGCGGATGTAGGTATTGGTAAGTTGGTATTGTAAGGGATGATCTCGGGTTTCGGGGATTGAGGAACATGATACCTGTTGAGAGGGTAGGGTGCTTGTATACGTGTATTGTTTAGGTGAACATAGTCGGGCAAGGCGTCAGAACCGTCAAAAGATAATTAGAATAGGTATAGGTACCTTCGAATTGATAGTTCTTTTGACGACCGGTTAGCCTAGTGGGTAGTGACGCTGCCTACGAAGCTGAAGGTCCTGGGTTCGAATCCCGGTAAGGGCAAGTATTTGTGTGATGAGCGTGAATATTTGAGTCTTGGATGTTTTCATGTATTTAGGTATATCTATTACATATATCGTCGTCCAGTACATATAACACATGTCTTATTGAGCTTACTGTAGGACTAGATCGATTTGTGTAAGAGTGTCCCCTAATATTTATTTATTTAAATTGGGGCAGTATAGCTTTTGCGCAGTTATATGTTGATGTTAATGTTGTGGGAGGACGCCTGGCCGGAAACAGGCGGGCTGTCGATCGTTTGTAGCGTTGATTCAGCCCCATTCCCTAAGTTTTGAGCCTCAGGTTTCAATCCCGGTGACATTGTTTTCCTGCAGAACAGAAGGACATCTTTGTGATCAACGTCCCCCAATTCCCTCTCCTCTAACACATATTTACCGAATGTATTAAACCGCGGTGCCGTGTACATATGTAATACATTCCGCTAATACATGCTTACTAGTTTCTTCCTCCCCACAGTGTGGACAGGAAGCGTCGTTGCTAACACCTATTACCTTTAAGTGTCTATTTAGATTATTGTGGCCAGTTACGATACCAGTGAGCAACCTCAGATTACTCTTACCCTGTTTCAGCAGATTTCTTCTGTGATTCATATCTATTATCATCTTTGTCTGTCTGCACCCAGATGTTTCCCTCCATTATCTCTCCACATCTTGTTCTTTTAGTCTTTCTATGTCCCCCTTTGTAATTGTAACTGGAGCTGAGAAAGGAAAGACGGGTTCTGGGCCTATAAACTCCCTTCCCGCTCCCTCCCTAGCAAGCTCATCTGCGCTCTCGTTTCCCACCATCCCCAGGCCCCTATTTCACCAACTTGACAATTGTCACCTGACAACGACAATTCTCCGTACTTTGCTGGTTCCACAAGTAACCTAGCGACCACCTTAACTTCTAGAACAAGCAATTGGTGAAATAGGGGCTTGATGTCCTGGCACCCACACCACCGTGACATCTGAGTATGCTCCTATCTTATTTAGCTCTTCCTTGCATTATATTCAGGAATAGGATTTAAAAAAAAAACTTTGGCCTTCTTAAAGCCTTCTCTTGAATGTACTTGTGAACAGTTTACAAAAGTACGGATGTAATCAATTTCTAGATTTTGCCAATTATTTATGCTCCACCTTATCATAAATATATACTATCTCTTTATACTCATTTGAAAACCGTGCGTTATATGTATAGGTAACAAATTTCACTCTTGGGATGTCTATTTCAAGTATTTGACCACTTCACTAATACAAGACGGCCTTTTAATTTTAATGTAGTATATACATATGTAGGTACAAGTCTACGGTAAATCTGACTTTTGTAAATTGCCATTTTTAGCGCCAAACGGAACCCTTATAGTTTCGTCATGTCCGTTTGTCCGTATGTCACAGGCATTTTACTCGAAAACTTTAAGGTGTATTCGAATAAAATTTTGAGGATAGGTGTATTTTGTTAGCCGCTACATAGTTCTGTAATGAAATTAGTAAAAAAAATGTTTTTGGGGTGCTCTCCATACATGTAACTGCAAGTCAAAAAAAATATCATTGTAAGTCCACGTATGTTATTGTATTGTTTCTCTCTGTAACTGCTTTGTTTGTGTGAGGTGTGCAATAAAGAGTATTTGTATTGTATTGTATGGCACATCAATCGATAGGCCTTCCAAAATAAATACATATAAGATTTCTCAGCATTTTTTTCGATTAAGTGAATAGATAGAGTCGGCCTAGCACTTAGTATTTTATTAATAATCATGGATATAAATAAAGCAAACACTTCGATAGTACTGAAAGACAAATGCTCCGACGCTAAATGACTGCCCCACTCAATTAAACCCTCTGATTAAACTATGTATCAATGTCTAGCCCTAGCTTCACACCGCAAACTGAAAGGCACCCTAAGTTTCCAATGTAAAGGCTCTGATTTAAATGATTAGTCAATGAAGAGCAATTTGAATACTGTATACACAAATTGAGATGGTTTCGCACGAGTTGCAGATTGGTACACTGATGGTTATGTGCTGATCTTGATAAGTCCGAGATAAATAGGCGCGCTCTAAATGCCAAAAGGTATTGTATCATTTCAAAAATTACCAAGCGATGCAGCGTTAATTTTGTAGCATTTTCGGTGCAGCGTAGTGTTATTAACGGAATTGGTATAAACAATTCAAATATTAATGTTTAATTAGCGTTAATAATGTTAATATTAACCTTAATTAACAATTTTGATTGGTATTGTCTATACCAACATCGTTAACACAACCATGCGGTACCGAAAATGCTACAAAATGTACGATGTCTGGCAATTAGTCAACGACAATTGGGTATTTTACTGGGTAAAAAAAAAACTATTGAGTCCGTCATCGTCAGTTAGATTATCAAATAATATTGGACACGTATTTTTATTTTGTCAATCAAACAAAAAATGGTGAAAATATAGCCCGTTAAAGTTCCGCGAGACGTCACATTATGGGTGGATTGCAAAATATTTGTATAGTCAAGAGCTTTAATCTAATCTACGCTTTTACTTTTTTCCATTGTGTCACGGCAATTACCAATGCATTTTATATGGGTGACTTTCGTTACACAATAAACACATTACACAAATATACAAATACAAAAAAAAGTTAAAGCGTAAATTAGATTAAAGGCCCTTAACTATGTAATTTTTTGCAATCCACCCTTATGATATCCTTTTTTATAATTTTTTGTATGATTGGCATAATAAAAAATAGGTACGTGTCCAATTTTTTTTTAAAAATGAATAGAAAGAATAGAAGAATAGAAAAATATTTATTTGGTGTGATAAAGAAATTACACAAGTGTAAAGTTACATCTGAAATGCACCAAAATGGATGCCACTCAGCATATGCCAGCAGCAATATATGCTAAAGGCGCTTGTTTTCAGGGCACCCAGAGAGAGAGAAATTCTGTTGGAATAAATATATTTTTATTTATTTATTTATTTATTGCGATCATGTTCATTGTCCATACAGTAGATCTTACGATAGGTTATACAGTAGGTACATGACACCCTGCTAGGGCATTGCAATGGTCTTATATACTAACATGCTAACAACATAAGTTAGTTTTTTAGGAAAGTAGCCATTTACCTACTTACCAATTTTCCAGCAAGAACACGTAGTCTAGCAAAATGGTCGATATTTTACAGTAAGACTACTAGTACATTCAGCAGCAGAAGTAGCTAAGCGGGCCGGGTGTACAAAATAACCTACACACGCTCTTAATTTCGTAAGAATAAAGTCGTGTGCAGGTCATTTTGAACACCCGGCCCGCTTAGCTACTTCTGTCGCTGAAGCCATTTTTGGCAACAAATGCGTTAATAGTGATATCATCCTCCTAGCGGTTGTCCCGGTAGTGTTCAAACAAGTCCTGGGTCCGCTTTTGGACGTAATCCCAAGATTTGGAGTAGGCACTAGTTTTACGAAAGCGACTGCCATCCGACATTCCAACTCAGAGGGAAAACTAGACGTTATTGAGATTAGACCAGTTTCCTCACGATGTTTTACTTCACCGTAAAGCCGCTGTTAAATGTCAAATGATATTACGTACAGTACGGGAAACGTATTCACGTACCTTTTTCGCCCTTCTTACTATGACAATAAGGCATAAAATGGTACGTGAATACACTGTACATAAGTTTTTTGAAAAAACCCAGGGATATAGGTACGGTCGCGCGCGTTAATTTAGGACCCTTTTCGCATATGTTTGCGAAAAGGGTCCTAAATTCTTTGTATTCCTATACAATTTGACAGGATTGTCAACCTTAGATGGGTCCCAAATTTAAGCTCGTGACTGTACAGTCACGGACTTGAATCGTTGAGCCATTTTTAGGGTTCCGTACCCAACGGGTAAAAACGGGACCCTATTACTAAGACTTCGCTGTCCGTCCGTCCGTCTGTCTGTCACCAGGCTGTGTCTCAAGAACCGTGATAGCTAGATAGTTGAAATTTTCACAGATTATGTATTTCTGTTGGCGCTATAACAACAAATACTAAAACACCGGCCAAGTGCGAGTCGTACTGGGGCTCCAATACAACAGACATGATTTTTTTGCCGTTTTTATAGATAATGGTACGGATCCCTTCGTGCGCGAGTCCGACTCGCACTTGGCCGGTATATTTCTTGTTACTAAAATCAGTTGCAGTTTGCAGGATGCAGTGTTTCTTGTTACTAAAATCGATGACATGGTTCCTAAGAACAGATCTTTGTATGTCTTATAGTTTTAGACTTTCCCATACTGACCGATCTAAATGTGCCACCCTTTATAGCGATAAATAACTCAATTTTATAACATATTATTCCCATAATTTTTTTTTTTTTCCGAAACTAAATTTATTTAATAAAAACAAACAATAAAACAACAACTTAACCTACAAAGACAAAAAAAAAAGACTATAAATTAAAACTTAAAGATAAAAAATTTGGCCCAAATCGCTGTCAGCGGGTAGTGTGCCCAGAAGGCTGGCAGCATTGCCACGCTGGATGGCAATGCTAACTCTTTGAGCAAAATATAGGCCAGCCCTCTGGTCACCGCTGGCGTCTATTAGGCGCGCCGACAAATCCTTATAAAGTCGGCGCGCGCTTGGACCCCATGGTCCCAGTGTTTCGACCCCAAACGCCTCAAATAAGTAACCCCACTCCCATAATAAGTATTGAATAGGTTACGCTAATATGAAGCAGAATTTAAATTCTTGTAAGGTAGTTAAGAGACACGGTGAGGTTTGTAAAGTTATCGGGCCGAGTAGCGCCGAATTCCCTGCGCTGCGTTCGGTATTCGGTGTCAGAGCTGTACACAAGGCGACCAGCGAGCTTGGGACTTTGGCACCTTTTTAGTATTTTTCCAGAGAGGTACCTACTACCAACTAGTATTATTTTTATATATTTATTTTAATGCATACGTGTGTTTGCATTTAGTCTTATTTCAGTATACATAGATGGTTGCAACTACAATATGTACCCTTTAAAATTTTCATGCGCATAAATCAAAGAAATAACATTATATAATTTTAAATATATACTTATTGAGATTATGCATAAAATATGGATTGCCTTTGCTCCGATAAGCAGTAGAACCAATGATAGTTACGTATTTAAGTACGGTCAAGGACTTTAATCGTTGAGCCATTTAGGTGTCAAATAATTTTGGTTGCAACTCAATATGTACCCTTTAAAATTTTCATGCGCATACATTAAAGAAATAACATTATATAATTTTAAATATATACTTATTGAGATTATGCATACAATATGGATTGCCTTTGCTCCAATAAGCAGTAGAACCAATGATAGTTACCTATTTAAGTACGGTCAAGGACTTTAATTATTGAGCCATTTAGGTGTCAACTAATTTTGGTTATTTAATAGTTAAGCTATGAATTGTCCAGTATAAAGCTCTAAATGGCTCAACAATTTAAGTCAGTGACTGTACAGAAATTCGCTCCATTTAAATTCTTGATTACTGTCACAACAAGGTTTATAATCGTTGTAGTTCGTGAAATTGTAATAAATATGTGTATCCTGGGGTAAATTGTGGCTCAACAATTTAAGTCGGTGACTGTACAGAAATAGCACTTCTGCATTTAATTCACTTCATTTAAATTCTTGATTACTGTCACTACAAGGTTTATAATCGGTTGTAGTTCGTGAAATTGTAATAAATATGTGTATCCTAGGGTAATTGTTCTCGCTGTGTTGTGTCAGATTAGAATAGCACCTGCACCTTTTCGGCCATTAATTACGTGAGGCACTTTTAGAAATGTTGTGACCCCCCCTCCCCGACTGGTGAGATGTCGTGAGATTTGGCTCATCCCCCTCCCCCAACCCCAATCTCACGTGAAATTTTTCAAAATGTGTGTTTCTAGTGTAAATGTGTTGGATTTATTGAAATAGAAAAAATACTAGCTAAAAAACATGTTTTACTTAATTTATTATTTATTCGCAATTATACTTGGTAATGCGATATTTGCCGAAACCTCCCCTCGCCCCAAAGTAAGATTAGATGAGATTCGGCTCGACTTCTCCCCCCTTGAACGTCTCACGTAATTAATGGACGACCCCTAAGAGTTGTGGGCGAAAGGCTAACCAACCTATCAGTTATATATCATGTTTCATCTAACCAACTATTGCTATTATATGGAGCTGTACGAACTTTGGCAGGACCGGTCGTTTTAACACTCTTTGAGGTAGGCCTATGTCCAGCAGAGGACGTAATCGGCTGATATGATGTACGAACTTTGATTTTCGTGGCAACGCCTCAGATGATCAGATGGACAAAGGTAATTTTCTCAAACATGCAATGAAATGTCGTCCTTACGTGCGTTATATATAACAGGCTTCAAAGTATCACGTTTCGGGCGGAACAACTCGAGAGAACTGTAAAGGAATTTCATACAAAATTGAAGGCCTAGGCCGGGAAGTAATTTTTTTTTTAATTTTAATGTAACATGGCGTCTATGTTCATCAACAGACTAAACAGCTGAATTATATATTTTTTATTTTTTCTAGTGGCAGAATGGTTAACGGACCAAAAATATCCGCGTTAATTCCTATTACACACGAACCTTTATTAAGAATACAAACCTGTATGATTCAATGTGTTGATGAATAAATTTAAAATATTATCTATACGTAAGTCACCAGAGACCATAGACAATATTTAAAATACTCTTTATTTTATTCATAATAGAAATTAAGATTCTTATTATCAGGTTATGTATAATGACCCTTATAGGGTCTATTCGAACACTACACACGCGAAATACGCACGACTTTCGTAAAAAAAAACATTAAGTATGGAGGGATTGGAGGTAAAATTAATGTACTACTTTGAGTGGTGTATTGTTTTATTTCATGGCATATGTTTGAGAAAAGCACTATACATGCCTGGCCGTGAAAAGGGCTTGCCGGCTTCGTATCACTATCTAGCCTACGGTCGGCCGTCTATACCTACTCACCCGGCAAGCCCTACTTTCCCGGCGTCTGCAGTAATGTACTATTAAATTACTGAATACATTTCCCAAGTCCACAGTCCCTGAGTAACCTCACCTGTCGATACCAGGTGCGAAGTTCCCGCGCGGGCTCATCTTTTTACACCCAATAATACCTATTACCTACAAATATAGCAGGGATCCATGGTAACGCGGAAATTGGGTGATTTAGGCTGGGTGATTTGTTTATGAGTAAGTGAAAAAAAGTGTAGCATAGAGGAGTGTTGGTGCCCACACTCCTCTATGCTACATCAAAGTCGAGTGAATGCAGTAGAAATGAGAGCGTTGAGTATGTGCGGAGTGAAATTGAGTGATATAGTCAGAAACACTGTGATAAGAGATGATGAAGATGTGGAATGGATGGAGATATAGTCACGAAAATTGAGAAGGGTATGTTAAGGTGCTTTGGGCATGTAGAGAGGATGGATGAAAGTAGATTAACGAAGAGAGTGTATGTAAAAAGAGTGGAAGGGCAAGTTGGAAGGGGAAGACCTAGGCGAACTTTCTCCGATCAAATTGGAGAAATCTTACAAAAAGGCCAGGTCAATAGTACCCTAAACCGACGAGCATGTAATGAGAAATGTTATGAAGGTGAGTGAAGCGAAAGTGGTTTGTCAGGATTATAGCAAATGGAGATCCGTGATCTCTGCCTACCCCTCTGGGAAAGAGGCGTGATTATGTGTGATTACGCGAGGTGTATGTATGTATGTATTTTTTTTGCACTTTGAGCTGCTATTGCTTCTTTTGGAATGCTACATTTTTGAGGTACTGAAGGTTAATTTGACGATGGAGCCAGAAGGCGAATCTCTTTAATGGCTAATAGAATCGAGTAACATTTCGAGTGCGCTCGACTTGGCAACAATGTCACGCAATGACATTACAGGTAAAAGCTCACAAAATAAACAGGAGTGTTTTAGTGAGCATTCTAGCGGGCGTTCTAGTGAGCGTCAATTTTCTTCGAGCTTTTTGCCGAGCCGAGCAATTTTGTTATTGTTCCGCCGCCGTCACTCTCCGCCCACAACGTAGAGCGTTCGCTAGAATGATCGTGAAAATGCGCGAAGCGATGCTTGGCTCTCTTCGTTGTTCAGTTCAAAAAAAACCGACCAAGTGCGAGTCGGACTCGCGCACGAAGGATTCCGTACCATTATCTATAAAAACGGCAAAAAAATCACGTTTGTTGTATGGGAGCCCCCTTGCATAGGTATCTATTTTATTCTGTTTTTTAGTATTTGATGTTATAGCGGCAACAGAAATACATCATCTGTGAAAATTTCAGCTGTCTAACTATCACGGTTCATGAAATACAGTGACAGAGAGACGGATGGACAGTGGAGTAGTAGGGTTCCCATTTTACCCAAAGTACGGAACCCTAAATACGGGGAATACTCGAGTTCTGACATGTCACTGCCCAAGTCTATCAACACCTTTGTCTTGTAGATTAATTAAATTTCAGTCTTTTCGACCCTCTCGTTAAAGTCAAAGTCAAAGTCAAAGTGATTTATTCTTCAATTTAGGCATATTACATGCACCTATGAATGTCGATAAACTACCACCGGTTCGGAAAGTAAACCTCTGCCTCGAGAAGAACAACTATATTCATTAGAAATGTTGATGTCAACAACATCAACATTTCTAATGAATATAATAGTAAATTATTTGGCTTGTGTGGAATTGCGTCACTGAATACCGGTATTGAGATGTCGCAGATTATCGAGCATTCCAAACATCATCTTAAACCATATAGGTATCACATTAATCCATCAGGGCCGTCTATGAGAGACGACAAAAGAGAGATTTACAAATCTAGGTATATTAATATAACACCTATTAGGTACTTTCCTGAGTGATGATTTACCCTAGGATACCTACACGTATTTATTACAATTTCAACGATGACTACAATGTCAACGAATTCATTAATATAAGTTGATGACAAAATGATGTATGAACAGGTACAATAAATTACCAACTTAAGATAAGTAGGTAAATTCTGACCTGAGATTTCTGTTTAAAAAAAGTGTGAATTATTAATGTCTACACTCAGTTTGTGACTCTGAAAATTTAGAGTCACTAATTTTAGAGTTTAAATGAATGCTTTGACATGTACTGTACTTTGAGAATTAGGTGCATATAATAATAATAATGAGGCGTCCGATGTTTCATCCAATAGCCCATTCATTCATTCATTTATTAATTGTAAAGTCATGTACATTTTATAATTAAGGTGTTATATACAATTTGGTAAGTCAGTCCATGACGTCCCAGTCACTAGTCCATCATTTTCACCCAATAACCCGTTTTATTTAGATTCCATCAACCATTAATAGTCCCTATACACCCCAGCGGGTGCTGTCTCTGTGCGCGTCCCATGACACGGGCAGAGGTGTACTCCTTGCATTCCATTAAATTGCCAAAAGGGCCTCTACGTAGGTATTGGTTCAGTTGGTACTTTGTAGGTTACCTAGCCCCACGCACGCCTCCCAAAGGTCCGGAACAACATGTCCCGTGAGCGGGAAAGTCATACAAAAATAATAATAATGACATGTAAAATACTGAATTTTATAATCAAATATCTGAATCTGAATAAATATCTGAAAATTTATGAACTACAACGATTATAAACCTTGTTGTGACAGTAATCAAGAATTTAAATGAAGTGAATTATGCAGAGGTGCTATTTCTGTACTTAAATAGGTAACTAGCATTGGTTCTACTGCTTATCGGGGCAAAGGCAACCCATATTTTGTTTCATTATATTACTGTAATTATATATTACTATTTATTTATTGTATGCCTACTTATGGGCCCCCCCACAAGGGTGGGTAGGCCTACCCACAAGGTGGCCTGATGACCTAGTAAAGGTCACGGGAGTCCGCTGGATGCGGGTGGCGCAGGACCGGTCAATTTAGCACTACTTTAGGGGAGGCCTATGTCCAGCAATGGACGTCATTCCTTAGGTTAGACTTATAAAATCCCCCACTTGTCTGTGGTATTTGGTTAGAGGACAGTCAAATACCGTGTAGTGATTAAATTACTATGATTTATTTACTTAGTTACAGGTGAACTTTATATAAGGCTTAACAAAAACTTTCAAAGTCAAAAAGTCAAAGTCAAAGTGATTTATTCTTCAATTTAGGCATATTACATGCACCTACATATGAATGTCGATAAACTACTACCGGTTCGGAAAGAAAACCTCTGCCTCGAGAAGAACCGGCGTAAAAAACTCGGCGAGGTATAATTTTTTCAAAATAGTACAATATATATTATCATTTCAGTATCAGAGGTTTTTCAGGAACTGTTGAAGTGGCAGCCCTAATGATAGTAATTAAACCGAACTATATGCAAATGTATATGATTATTACACATGTCATAGGTATCTGGGTCACCCCTATTGTGTGGTCAATACCAACATTGATGCACTGGTTATCGCGGTATACAATTTAGACTGTATTATTCAAGATTACCTATACAGCGTGTAAATTTGATACGGGCGAATATTTTGATGACGATTGGGTGCTGTCGGTCCTAAAATAGTATATTTCGATGCTAGTGCGGAAAGTTTGTCATTACGTCACGAGTGAAGAATGGCATTTCCGCACGTGTATCGAACGACGTTTTTTAATACAGTTGCGAAAAAATAAGAAAAACAACAAGTAAGTAATTCATTCTGTATCATCATTGTAATACAGTTGAAAAAAAATTAAGTTTAATACAGTTTAAATACAGTTTAATACAGTTCTATCTTATTTATTTTTATTCAACATAATAATTAATGGTACAATTTGTACAAGGAAAAGTGAAAAGCACTAGTGCGCGAAAACCAACTTTCCGCACGCTAAACAGCTACGTAAAGTAGCACTTTTTGAGCAACTGTATTAAAAAACATATTGACAGGATGTTACAGAATTATGGTCAGTTTCACTATGTGGCGCCTTACGGCTTTTTTTTCATATTAAATAATTGCGTGCTCTAAATGTCAAAACGTTTGGTAAGTCGAATCAGTTGGGACGTAATTCTTTGCTACTCGTATGTATTTAAAAAAAACTATTAACGCTTTATTAATTAAGCAATTTAACAAAATTGCATTCCCATAGAATCTGGCCAGGGAAAGATGAGCCTAGAAAAAAGCGGCCACTTAAAAAAAAACAGCGTGTTGCTCTTGCAACACTGTGTATAACGCGATAAAATAATAATGGTACTTGAACAATTATTGTTTTTCTTCAATTCACACAATGCAACTGATCAAGCAGAAGGAAATAAAGTTATATGAAATAAAACTCTTTAACTTCATTCTACTTTATATTTAAGAAGAATAATCAAAACCACTCTCCAAAATTTGAAGAGACATGATGTGGACTGTGACCCCACAAGGTGGACTGATGATCTGGTAAAGGTCGCGGGAGTCCGCTGGATGCGGGTGGCGCAGGACCGGCCACTTTGGCACTCTTTAGGGGAGGCCTATGTCCAGCAGTGGACGTCTTTCGGTTCATATAATGATGATGATGATGACGATGATGACTTTAGAAACGCAAACCTTCTTATTCGTTACTTAGAAGCCTGTAAGTAAAAATAAGTTATTTTATACGAAATTAATAATGCATTAGGTAACAATTAGCACGTAAGGATTATCTGTTAGTGCTAATTTTATTTAATAATAACCAATATTAATCTTTTTGACGCCAACGACGCATATATCCGCACCGCAGGTTCAGCGCCAACGACTGCTATATGCGTCAAGGAGCCCAGCGCGATAGCAACCTTCTTGCATTGACGTAAGGTTTAACTCCGCACTAAATGTCTTGTTGATTTGGTGGTTGACAACTTTTCTCTTTGATAAAGCGTTGAAAAGGTTAAAATGAGAATGGCATACATGAAACAGAGGCGGGCAAACACAGTAAGTAATATAAGTCTTATGATGGAATCGACACATTTTACAAGTCGAATGCCGGCCCTGACACCTCATTACTACCAATATGATGCGTTTTTGTTTGAAAAGTGTCATTCCCTCCGTAGCAATCTTCAAACTTGAAACATGACTTTTTATAAGCTTTAAATATAAGAAGTACTATCGCCCAAGTGTACGGGTTCACACTTTCTGTTCAAAATCGTCTGCACATGCTCGAAAATGATCCTAGAGGTGTGAACCCGTACCCTTGGGCGATAGTACCTACAGAAGCGTGACCCTTGAATTATGCAAATAGGTATCGACTACGTCTAAAAAGCTAAACTTCTTCACTTCGACGGAGGACTTTATTCGAAAGTGAGGGGGATCTTTTTACCTTCCATCCACAAACTTGAACGGGGACCAGTTAGTGTCAAGTTGTTTCATGTCTGAAACACTGTTTAGAAAAGAACATTGTATAAGATCTGAGATGGAAATATTTTAAAACTTATAATATTTTATTAAATATTCTGTTTGAATGCATTATGATATCATTGCGGGACCCTAGAAAATCAACAATCTGCTTTGAAAAAGCGGAGAACCTAACCTACACACGACGCAGGGCCGCACAAAGGCGTTCCTACGGGGCTTCCGTCGCCACAATCAGTCTTTTGTACAATAACACCCACTTATCCATGCACCTCCATCCATGCACACATGCAACACGAACCTTAAGACGTTACAATAAAGTTTAAGGTTAACTTGGACGCTGTTTTTACAAGTAAAGCTACGTTGGCGCTTTCCAAGTCAGCCATATTGCCTGAAGGCGGGAATCAAGGATTTCGCGCAGTTTCGCGCCAAAACAAAGGTTTTTGCATTCGGCCATCTTGATGTGTGTTTAATTAAAACTTTGGATTCGACTGATCTAATTAGGTTTAAGTTTTAGCAAATCGTAGAGCATTAATGAAGTCACATAATAATTTTCCCTCCAAAACTTGATGCAGTTGTTAATTGTACATTTTAGTGACCAACTTTCTGTATTCGACGCCATTGTTGTTGTTATGTCAGACAGCGCCGCGAGTATTAAAAATGGAAACTAACAATCTCCAAAGCGGCGGCTAATGACCCGCTGTATTACATCATCGCTAGTCGTATTGAAGAACGTTTAGCGCTGAACATATTCTAGTGGATTTTCATTCAGCGGTATCCAATCCGTCTGATCGTCAACCCAAAATAGCGCTGTTTTGTGAAACAGCTAGCTGTTATGTAAAACGGCGGATTATACAATATGCCTGCGACATTTGTATATATCCCGATGTCGCGCGTAACAATGATTACAATGCGGAAATAATGTAGATAACTTGTACTTGACGTGACTTAAAAACAAAACGGGAGACAAAAGTAAATTTGTCATTCTAACGCCCCATTCGATTACACACACCTACTTTGTACAGTTTATAGGAAGAATCTATTACACTCCAGGGGTGCTAAACATGTCGGCTAGATGTTTACGACGCCTGCTACTTTATAGTGAACCTTGTTAGTAGCACCCCTGAGTTTGTGGGGGATGGAAACGTAGGTTTTTAATGACGGTCGAGACAGATCGGGTGGAACACGTCTTCACGTTGAAAAAGGGTGCGAGTCCGCAGATCATTTCTACTATTGGATTGCTAACTACAGTCACAGCATCATCAGCCTACTTAACTATACAGGGTGGGCCCTGTAATAGGAGCAAAAAATTATACGGTAGATTAGTGGTTTTAATTGAAAAAAAAATTGTTTTGTTTTGTTTTTCTTCAAAATGAATTTAAGTGTACTCTTTTACTCTTCTGAAGAATCAGTAACTTTTTATTTTAAAAGCACTGAAAAAATTTGAAAAAAAACCACAAAAATATCTTTTGAAAACAAAAATGCAACCACTAATTATGACACAGTACATGATGTTACCTCAAGATCTGCATTGACTACTGTGCTATGATCTCGTGGTGCCAAGATACATTAAAAATGACAATAAAAATACATTGAAAATTAGACACAAGAGGTTACTGCAGACGCTCTAAGGAAGTGACCTTTTAAATATTTGCTCCTGTTACAAAGCCCACCCCGTATATGTCCCATTGCTGGGCACATGCCTCCTCTCGTCCTCTATTTACCTAGTAATGGTATACCTATATAGTTAGTTACCACATTCACTGCCACCATCTTTGTAGAGTAGCCGATGACGTCGTTTTCCCGCT
This sequence comes from Epinotia nisella, assembly GCA_932294315.1. NCBI lineage: Eukaryota > Metazoa > Arthropoda > Insecta > Lepidoptera > Tortricidae > Epinotia > Epinotia nisella. The sequence continues at coordinate 2,213,429 of OW028675.1, read as the reverse complement.
AAGTAACGGAAAGCGCCTAGAAGCAGAGTGCCCGCATTGTACGTAGGACCGATGGCCGTTGGGGCGAAACGGTCCTCGAGTGGCGACCACGTACCGGAAGGCGTGGCGTGGGCCCCCCACAAGGTGGACTGATAACCTGATGGTAAAGGTCGCGGCAGTCCGCTGGATGCGGGTGGCGCAGGACCGGTCACTTTGGCACTCTTTTGGGGCAGGCCTATGTCTTTCGGCTGATATGATGATGATGATGATGATGATGATGATGATTGAAGAATAATATTTTCTTTTTCAGATTCTTTCACCGGTTCATAAACCAACTTTCTGCTGTACCTACTCACCTTAAATGTAGTGTTGATATCAAACCAATACGTCAAGTCAGATAGACCTGTAACCTTCCAAAAGCACCAAGGACCATAAATCTCCGTTTTATAAAAAAAGCCAATCGGCGAACAAGACGTGGCGTGCCGCTCAAAAGCCGTCGATCCAACTAATTGCCGCTGAAAAACATTTCTGGACGGCTGCGTATTAATAGCGGATTACACGGGGCTCTTTACACTACGCGGTCTCCGTTTGACGGTTGGGCACCGAGTATACTACATTCGAATGCGTGTAATAAAAATAAAATAAATATAAATAAATATATCGTGGGACAATTCACACCAATTGATCTCGTCCCAAACTAGGCAAAGCCTGTACTATGGGTACTAGACAACGGATAAACATACCTACTTATATAGATAAATACATACTTAAATAGATATTAAACATCGAAGACTCGAGAACAAACATTCATCATACAAATATCTGCCCCGACCGGGAATCGAACCCGGGACCTCAAGCTTCATAGTCAGGTGCTCTAACCACTAGGTTATTAGGTCGTCCTGTAATCCGCTATTAATGTTTTCGACGCCAACGACGCATATATCCGCACCGCAGGTTCAACGCCAACGACTGATATATGCGTCAAGGAGCCCAGCGCGATAGCAACCTTCTTGCATTGACATAAGGTTAAACTCCGCACCAAATGTCTTGTTGATTTGGCGTGTGGTTGACAACTTTTCTATTTGACAGAGCGTTGCAAAGCGTTGAATACGCAGCCGTCCTGAAATGTATTTCAGCGGCAATTCACTGCCAATGATTTCTTAGCACTGCGCTCATTGCCGATATACAGTGTGAGTCTCTATAAAGTGCACATATGAAATAGGCTGAATCTAGAGCCAATTCCATCGACGGATCAGAAAATAATAATAATTAAATAAATGTTTTTTGGGTATAAACCCAATTTTTATTTATTTATTTACTAGCTTCCGCCCGCAACTTCGGATAAAAACTATCTTATATTTTAGTCCAAGCTATAAACTATCTTGGAGCTAAATATCATCCAAATTGGTTTAGCCGTTTAAGCGTGATTGAGTAACAAACATCTTAAACATCCAAATATCCAATTTCGCATTTATAATATTAGTAGGATTAGTATTTTCTGATCCTAAAGCAATTTTATAAAGCCAAAAATATTTTTTTCAAAGGCAAATTCGGAGCGAGTGGCTGCTATAAGAATGACTTTTTTTTGTTGCCTGGCCGTAACCCTCACCACCAAAGCTTTAAAAAAATTTTTGGCTATGAATCATTTTAATTTTCCAATAATTTTTAAATTTACCCTATTTCATATGTGCACTTCATGTGTATAATGCCGTATGCGAATGATCGTATGTAGAGGAAAGCACTTATGATCAGAGGCGTCAGAGCGCCCACCAGGCGGGGTTCTGCCACTGAAAAGTGTTACTGCTGCAGGCCAATTTGGTTGGACATATTTATCTAATGTTTGTACGTGATGTGTTGCAGTCAGACCAAATAAACCTTCTTATTTCCAATGTTGTCTGCTACGCCGTAGCGTAGATTATCTATACGCAATAAGGGCTACGGCGTAGCAGACAACCTTGGAAATTCAGATTGGCATTAATTCTTTTCATGAGTTTCTGCTTTTTGTCAAACGGTCTCGTTTAAAAGGGCTAGTTTGATTTGTGTCTGATTTTTCTCTAATATTTATTTCACACGGATAATCTTTTTGGTTTTTCATTTCATATATTTTTCTAGCGCACAGTTCTAGTGCCAAGCTAGATAACCGAAAGAGCTGACGCGCGTAAATTTAAAGTGAAACACAGCCGCATATTCTGAGTTACATTACCGAACTTTTTCACCAATTGTGATTCAATTAAATTAGGCTCGCTTGAAGCGATTTCGGGATCTTCTATTATAACTCGTATAGTCGCAATCGCAATTTTGGTGAAGTGGAACTGATGATGAAGACCACAAATGACTTATGGAACTCCTCAAGGATGTAAAGTACGTCAAAGATTCTGACATGATTCCGTTGAAGTAGCAACTAATGAAGTGTCAATTCTGAGATCCTTGAGGAATGAACTTGAGGAGTTCCCTCAAATATTATCAGCCAACATATAGCGACTTGGATTTTTTTCCTGTAATAATCAATGCATTTGCTCTCGGAAAGCAGTTCATGTGGTAAATTGGAAAGGAAATGTGGAAAATTCTATGTACCTATGTAGCTTGGCGAAGTACTGAGTTGAAGTCGGTTTGAACTTTGTTTTTAAAGTCAATTATTCTTTATAAGGTACCTAATGCTCGTTTCAATGGTTCGTATATGACAGTTAATTCAGCGCAATCACCACATACAATAGTATATTTTTGCCCGAAAACCTATAATCGCAGTCGTGCACTAACTCTTGTACCCTTGACCCACAAGAGTACACAAGAAATACCGTTTTAGACAAAAACCCTTCACTTATTTTATTGAATTCGTATTTACTACGATTCATAAATATTTGTAAATAAAATGATGCTAGGAGCAATGTAGTATTTCCTTATTCTTCTATTATATTGATTGGTGTAAAAGTCCCCACTGGTAATCTTTCAAAGATTGCCTATTAAAGGGCAACGCAAGAAATTAGAACATTTCCCAACATGGCGGGTCGTAGCCAAAATCGCAACTAAATAACTCGTGTAAATACAGTGCTGTTTTACTCATTTCGGATTTAATCTTCGGGGTGATTTTCGGTATCAGTTTTACTGCTAGATAATACCCTGCAGTTTGTAGCAATGTTAAATACGTATTTATCAAAGTAAAATTATAGCTTATTTGCAAAATAACGCCCTTCAAAGTCAAAGTTAAAGTCAAAGCGATTTATTCTTCAATTTAGGCATATTACATGCACCTATGAATGTCGATAAACTACCACCGGTTCGGAAAGAAAACCTCTGCCTCGAGAAGAACCGGCGTAAAAAACTCGGCGAGGTATCATTTTCTCAAAACAGTATACAATATATCATTTCACTATCAGAGTATTATAAAATTATTCATTTGATCAAAACTTGGCGTCACAATAAGTTTGTATTTATCTGTCACTTTAACTTTTCCGTTTGTGAGAAAGGGACTTAACATATTTGGGTTAACAGAGGTTTGTTAAGTTTTATGAATAAGGGGGTAAGTATTTATTAAGATAACACAATAACACGTGTATATTCTTCACGTGTACGCTCTAGTAAATTCTGTGCGGAGAAGGCCGGCGGCGGAACAATAACAAAATTGCTCGCTAGAATGCTCGCGAAAATGCTCCGGTTTATTTTGTGAGGTATGTAGCATGACGAGGTATGTATGGTTATTACAAGTGAATACTCAAGTGTACTAGCACCTTTACAATTTATATCTATCATCTCTACTTTCTCCATAAAATTAAAGTAAAGCTTTCACAAGGTTCCGCGAGCGATTTTCAATAAACAGAAGCTTTAAAGCTGCTAGTCCAATTCGGTGTTGACGCAACTTTTTCCGTAAAAGCCTTCGCAGATCCTCTAAATGGGACGGTTCAATATTTATTTAATAAATATTCCAGACGGCAATCAGACTGCGTCCTGATGCGGGAATTGAGAAGCGTGGATGAGGCGATGCAAATACAGCTAATGAATTACTTACAATCATACATATTTATATTCCGTAGAACCGATTGCCGTTGGGGCGTAACGGTTCTCGAGTGGCGACCACGTACCGCCAGGCGCAGCGTGGGTAGAACTGATGAAGGTGATGAACTGATGACATGGTAAAGGTCGCGGGAGTCCGCTGAATGCGAGTGGCGCAGTACCGGTAGGTGGGGACCGGTAGGATCAGGTAGGTGGGGACCTATGTCCATCAGTGGACGTTTTTTACATACATAAATGTCTTGGCACCTGTACTCTGATTGTAGAGATCATAGATTTCCGCTTGCTACTATCTTGATAAACCTTTTTTATAACGTTACGTATGTACGTTAGGTAAAAGGCAGGGAAAATGACAGTTGATTTCTCCGATTTGGTCGAAACAAGTACGTCTAGGTCAAGATATGTAAAGCTCGTGGTCATCACGCAAAAGCTTTGCAGGCAGGGCCACTACCAATACCAACGCTCTCTCTCTCATTCTCTCTTTCTCTCTCTCTATATCTCTCTATCTCTCTCTCTCTCTTTCTCTGTCTAGTCAGTCCTTTATTTCTGAAGAGCGTGGTCATGGTGGGATGCAATGCCAATACCAACTAGGCTAAAGCAATCTTCGTCATGACAATGTAATGTAAGTTCAAATAAAAAAACCGGTCAAGTGCGAGTCTGACTCGCGCACCGAGGGTTCCGTACGACCAAGGAACTCGGTATGTACAGTAAGGGAATGTATGCACGTACCACTGTAGAACCCTGTCGCAATTGACAGGCCGCCGTCACTCAAACTCGAGTGGTATGTCACCTTATTGCGATAGAGTTCTACGGCGGTACGTTAATACATTTCCTTTACTGTATGTTGGTTTTTCAGCGATAATTCTTTATCAAGTGAATTAATTTCGATAATTCTTTATTTATTTGCTAGAAGGTACTTTCAGAACACTTACATATGAATTTGAAGGAAAAAAATTAAACACAGAAGTATTAAATTACAAACAAAATTAACATATGATTTTTGATGAATAAAAAAAAATTACGCTAGATAGAGGTCTCGTTATACTTTTCCGGTAATATTCACGTTAATATTAATCATATATATATTATTTTCAAATTTTTCGCTTGGTTAACTTCGGAGATAAGGGGGGGAATGGTATTTTTTTCAACATTTTTCTTTATAAATCAAAATTTTACCATGGTAGAAAAAAAATAAAAACTGTTTTAGAATGTACAATTCAAGCCCTTTCATATGATACCCCACTTGGCCTACTAACTAGACTTTGAATTTTTGCCCCCCCTCTTATCCGCCCTTTTTTATACAAATTAAAAGTATATATTAAAATTTTTCATTTTCCATACACGAAGATTAGCTTTGTATACAACTATTCCTTTCAAATCGATAGCATTAGTAGTTCCTGAGATATTTGACTTTGTGACAGACAGACAGACGGACGGAGTCGCACCATAAGGGTTCCGTTTTTAGGGTTCCGTAGCCAAAATGGCAAAAACGGAACCCTTATAGTTTCGTCATGTCCGTCTGTCCGTCTGTCCGTCTGTCCGTCTGTCCGTATGTCACAGGCATTTTACTCGAAAACTATAAGGTGTATTTGAATAAAATTTTGAGGATAGGTGTATTTTGTTAGCCGCTACATAGTTTTGTAATTAAAATGTCAAAAAAAAAATTTTTTAGGTGTGCACTCCATACATAAAACTAAAAGTCAAAAAATTTTTTTTCATTGTGACCCCCCGTGTGGCACATCAATCGATAGGCCTTTCAAAATAAATATAAGGTTTCTTAGCATTTTTTTTGATTAAGTGAATAGGGTCGGAGATAATCGCCCCGAAAGTCACTAAAATTCTGTCCCCCCCCCTCTAATTTTTGAACGGTGTATTTTAAAAATATGGAAAAATTCATGGACATAGGGCTTATTAATTTCATTCACCGAAAATTGTTTTGAACAAGATCGGTTCAGAGGTTTTCGAGATATTGCTGAAAAGCTGCCTTCCTCAAAGAAAAGGACGTAAGTGCCGTAAAATTTCTGTGACGATACGACCTTTTTAATAGGCACGGAACCCTTCGTTTTGCGTGGTCCGACACGCACTTGGCCGGTTTTACCTTTTTGGTTCGGAACCCTAAAAAGTTACAAATTATGTCACAATACCACATCCACAGTTTCAAACATCTTTTCCATTTCACTATACATCAAGCGGGGCGAATCAAATTAGCTGGATGCGAAATGCTCGCTGAATCAACTCCGGGACACTGGCGCAAGTGCAGGCCTTTACCAGCAGTCTTGTGTACACAGTTATTGAAGGCTTTATTACTGTGTACATAGTTATTGAAGGCTTTCTAATTCTAGACTTTGTAGCTATGTATTCAATTTGAATTCATTAGTTTCAATTCAATGAGAGTGATTCAGATTGTAAGTGTCATCAGCAGGTTGCACGGGTGAGAGGTTTCGGTGTTAAAATTCTAATGTTACGGAATGAATATAATATCGTGTTACGATGCAAAGAATGAGGGACACTAAACAAGGCTAGGAGAAACCTCCACAGCTTCGGTATCAATCAATCTTTTTTGCTATGGCCCCATCGGTGTTGTCGATGATTCGGCCATCGTCAAGGTTTGAAAAGGCAAATATTTTTTTAATAATTTGACCGGTGACTTTAGAGTTGCCAGGTACACTCAGATGAGAATCTAAAACAAAGGACAAAACAAACATTTATATTGTTAAACAAACTACTACAAAAACAAGTTGTTAATTTTAATAAACTTACACAGAACATAAACAAAGGGGGAGTAAACTAAAGTAAGAAGAAATTTAATGTTAACGGGACGGGGGATTTCTGGGGGTAGGATATCGTACAAGGGACTGACAATACGGTTACCATAAAAAAAATAGGTGTTCGAGGGTACCCTCCGCCAGACCACATTCGCACAGAGAGTGGTCTCGAACACGTATTTTTGCCAAAAATACAGGCGTACAAATGTGACCTAGCCGTAAACGGATAATCGCGGATGTCAGCTTCGGTATGGAGTACCAGAGAGCCCAATGATTTGTAGTCATAATTTCAGTAAAATTACCTACATTGACCAACAAAGCTTCCTCATCAGTCCTCAAGGAAGTTATTTTTTAATGGTGCACTAAGGAAAACAAGTAGACAATCCAGTCTTTTGGCGTCTTTAAGCGTCCAACTCACGATAATTTATTTCCAACGCTTCTCACTTACCCCGCGCACTATCTCGCAAAGCAGCTCCGACATTTATTTAGTTCGCTGAGGACTAGATACCCTTTTTGTCTCATAGACTGACTTTAATTTAAACTTAATTAGTCCAGTCTCAGCGAACTTAAATACTAAAGTGAGGTCAGGTTGAGACAAGTTGGAGCTTAAGTGGTAATAAGCTACTAAAAGGTTGATGGGGTGAGTTAGGTGTACGTACATGATATTATAACATTCTCATTTATAATCAAATTAATGTACTTAGGCCTGTATGCTTCAGTGTATTAATTTCACGGTGAAGTAGCCTACTGCGAATCTCAAACCAGTGTAGGACTGACCTTAGATGCTTATTGGACCGGTTTTTTGTTTTTTTGTCGAATTTTATTTTTAGACAGAGTTGGAAAGTTTCTATGCATTAAATAGAATGCCATAATATGGGGTGCATACCTACTTTGTACTAAAAATAACACTCACGAAAATAACATATTGCTTAATAAAATTGTAGGACACAGGTAATTGTGCGAATATTGTACAGAATCACGAGCTCTTTCAACCTCACTGGGTTTGTAAAATTTTGTTGCAATATGCTTCAAGCTTCACGGTACATAAGCAGTACCGTGAAGCTTGAAGCATACTAGCTCATCGACATTACTTTGATTTTATTGCAATTTGCAACCAGTCTAAGACGGACAATTGATGGCACTATATTTATGAATAGCTGTCGACAATTCCCTTATTTTAAAGTCCTTGTCTAACGTTAGTTCCCTGAGTGATACACTAAATGCTCCCTAACTGTAGTTACCAACAGTTACGATAGCACTTAAGCGGCAGTTACCAACTTAATAGTTAAGCGAGCGTTCTATCAACGAAGGCAGTAAGTGGGTATGGGCTGCGTGCTCGTTACTGGTTTGTTGGCGGACGAGTGAGGTAATTGAATGTGGTTAAAATCACTTTAAAGTAGTTAACATATTTTGTACTTGGAATTGTCCGGGCCCACGTCTGTTAGAGTGACGGAATCGTTGTATAACGTAGAGTAGTTGCGTAACTTTTGGAACAAGTGTCACGACAACTCAGATGTCATTTTCCGTGACTATTTACGTCCAAAAAGTCCATCATAATTTAATAAAATGATTTTATCACATAATAAAAAATATAAGGCAGTAAAGTTTACTCACGGGCCCCCAAATATGGCAAAGTCCTTAAAGCACTCAGAAACTCAGCAAAGCTTTGACAGACGAGGCAATAACTCAAAACACGAACTTGGAGGCTCCGAGGCACAAGTGTCGGAATTTTTACCGATTTGTTACGGGAGGCTTTCACAACATAGTCCGAGAGCTGACACAGAAATATTAACCATACTTATGTGCGAATTCACGGGGCGTTTCTAATAATTCTATATTGATATCTCTACCAATATCAAAACTAAATAATTTTTTGTAAGAACATATATTATCTTTTGTCATTGGAGTAATTGCCATTGCAAATATGACAATCTCAATCAAATCAAATATGTCAGGATTTGTCGGCGCGCCTAATAGACACGAGCGGTGACCAGAGGGCTGTCCTATATTTTGCTCAAAGAGTGAGCATCGCCATCCAGCGTGGCAATGCTGCCAGCCTTCTGGGCACACTACCCTCTGACAGCGATTTGGGCCAGTTTTTTATCTTTAAGTTTTAATTTATAGTCTTTTTTTGTCTTTGTAGGTTAAGTCGTTGTTTTATTGTTTATTTTTATTATCCTTGTTCACAATTTTTTTATCAAATATATGAATGTAATTTCAAACAAAAAAAAGACTCACGTGCTAATATTTTATGAAAAAATATTAATTATGTTTAATGAAGATGAGGAAGGGTCCTAGCCTGCTTTGTGGAGTGGCAGGATCTTTTTCCACACTCGTATTTGCACGTGCACTCGTATTTTCATCAAGTTCCAGATTTTGCTTCACAAGTGAGCGACAAAATAATAATACGCCACGATAGCTTATGATTGGTTTTAATTAAAACAATCGATTTGACAACAAAATAACACGTGGAACGAATAGATCCATTCAAACTTGCAGTTAGCTTTCAGGGTTACCATGTATGACCTTATCATTGTTTGTAACACCTTTGTAACTATGGTTTTTGCAGTAAATAAATAAATAAATAAATTGTAATACAGATAATATTCTTTAGCTGGCTTCTTATTACCCGACAGGTCTTATTACCCACAGGTACCATGCAACTTTGTGATTTTATTGTCATAAATACATTAGTTTGGACGGTAGCAGTGTGTTTGTGTATTTGGGAAATAAAAAAAAAACACTACCGCACGTATGTGAGAATATTCGTCCGAATTCCATTCCCACATGGACCCCGCCCCGCCCTGCCCCGCCGTGCGGGCATAGAGTACTTCCTATATTTATGTTGACCTATATAAGGGTACACTTTCTGAGCGAGTGCATTGTGAAATGTTGTATGACACATGTGTGGATAGCTAATTCCTATTTCATGTCGGGAATCACCTACTTTTCGCACTTGTATCACAAATATCTATTATGATACCACTCGCTGGCCAGACTCTAGCTCTCGGACTAGCTGGTCCCCGCGGACGCGCTTGCGCCGATGACGTGATAAATGTAACACGAGCAAACTGAAACAGAATACGCATTAGATTGATCGCTACACTTTATTGCTACAATAAAATCATGTTTACAGGCGTTTGTTATAGGTACGTTTCAGTCAGAAAAGTTTTTGAGGCGTTTTTATTGGCGGCTGTAGTAGGTGTGTAGGTATTTTTTTTACTCAAAAACTTTATTGTAATACGCGTCCCCGTCGTCCACAGCGAGTTTGTGTCTTCCGCGCGTGAGACAAAGGATCGTCACTCTTCAGTCCGACTAGCACGGTTGGTTTTATGGTCACGTTTCACGGCCTAAATGTACTGAAATGTCACGTAAAACGTATCATGCCTCTAGTAGGGCAGGAATAGCTTTTTTGGCCTATATGCGGCTTTAGCGCATTCAGCGCTTTGACACAATAGTACATTACTGCAGACGCCGGGAAAAAAGGGCTTGCCGGGTGAGTGGGTATAGAACATAGCCTTTTCACGGCCAGGCATGTATAGTGCTTTTCTCAAACATATGCAATGAAATAAAAAATACACCACTCAAATAACAAATTTAATATCGCGGTAACCGAAGACAAAAAAACACAGTCAAAAAATACAATTGGGAATGGATGAAAATTTTAGAAATAAGTACCTGATTATTTTTTTGGTGATAGGGAATAACCTTCCTTAGCACCAGAAAAAAGTTTCAGATTTTTCAGCTGCGTCAATTTTTTTTGAATAATATAGACAGTTTCCACACTTACATTTATGGGTCAGTTACGGCACCTTTCTCGATCGGTCTCATATTACAAAAAATATATTAAATATGTGTGGTAAACTGACACTGGCAATGATATTGACACTTGCAGCAGCTATATTGGTCATTACCAGTGTCAGTTTACCACAGATATTTAAGATAGTTTTTTGTAATATGAGACAGATCAAGGAAAGTGTCTATTTACCGTTCTTGACCCAAAACGTAAATGAGGAAACTGTTTATATTTTTCAAAAATAATTATCGCAGCTGAAAAATCTGTAACTTTTTTCTGGTGCTAAGGAATGTTATTCCTATCACCAAAAAAATAATCAGGCATTTCTAAAATTTTCATCCATTCCCCATTCAACTGTTTAGCCTGTTCATGAACACAGACGCACGTTTACATAAAAAATAAAAAATAAACTTCCCGGCATAGGCTTTCAATTTGTATGAAATTCCTTTATAGTTCTCTCGAGTTGTTCCGCCCGAAACGTGATACTTTGAAGCCTGTTATAACATAACGCACGCACCTAATGACGACATTTCATTGCATGATTGAGAAAGTAACTTAACACATTCAGTAGCTTTAGTGTGAGTTTACAGTAAGTCGGAATACGCTAGCGACTATCGACAACAGTTAAAGATTTGTATGAAAACTCTATACACCGCCCCTGGCGGTCACTCACAGAACTAAAAATCTAATCGGTACCCCGAGTCCCATATAAGTATACTTTTCTCGCAACAGTTAACTCGATTGTTCGTATAGTTTAATAGATTTTTCAATATTCAGCCTTAAATTACAAGCATTTATCGTTTCAATTTAAATGCTAGCGTTTGTCGGTTATGACATTACAGAATACGCGCATGGCCAACGTCGAAAAATTCCCCAACGCCAAAGTTTAAAGACTTTAAAGGAATCTATACCTTAAGCTTAACGACATTAAGTATAATTTTAACAGTGTGCGATGATCCTCATCTAAGTCTGTCGACCCAATATGGCGGAACGTGTGCCAATTATTTGCATTTCTAAATACAAAATACGCGACAATCCGAATTTTGCGGATATAAGTTGTCGATTCAAAACCCTCATTTTTATAAGTTCTTTAATTTGAGATAGGTATCGATCGGATCTACGGTAAATCTTGACGAAATAATACGTTATCACGCACCATTTTGGAAGTGAAATAGTAAACTACAGACACTACGGTATTTTTCGATTCGAAATGTCAAATTTGTGACTCACGCTACCGTTTGGTAATACGATTCGAAAGTTTAGATTACGCATCGAAAACTAGACGCTAGCGAGTAACGTTTTGTAGTTGTTTTCGGAGTATATCGGCACCATGAGTACGGCGCATTTGACAGCTCGAACTTGCGAGAATCGAAATCTAGTCGAAGCGCGTTAGCTCGATATCGAGAGAAGTTTACTATTGTAAGTATTCGATAGCCTCTCATGGTAAGCGTACAGTGCCCGGAATCGCTACGCGCTACGCTCGTAGCCGATCCCGTGGTTTTCCTCGTATGTAGCGGAAGGCGACTACGGCGTAGGGACGCATACGTGTCGTCACGGGCCAGGAATGGGTATAAATTTCTGTGGGTATGTTTCCACGCAGCAGCAGTTGCTTGAGACAATGTTTTCGGTGTGACTACATTGTGTAGGAAAGAAATCAAATTTACCTCTTGCTTAAGCGGAATGAAACTTTATGAAGAAGGACATAGGGAATAGAATGAGCTGCTTGATGCTTAGTTTTATATCCCCTCCATCTCATCTAGTCCAGGCAATGAACTGACAACTTGTATGGGAAAAAATTCAAATTTGCAAATAATTTATAATAGCTATTTTTTTTAATGTAACGGATATATTATCAATTAAATAGTTACCTAGAGGCAAAATTCAACAAAAAATCAGACATCAAATAATATTATATTTTTTAAATTTTTATTTAGGTTCATTTACATTTGCTTTAAAATATTCAATATAAATAAAATAAAAAAGACAATGAATGTTTAATTAAAATCTATATAATTACTTCCGGGTGGAAAGTTTGTTGGATTCTTGAATAAAGCATCTTAAAATAACGTTTTAGAATGAAATAAACAAAAAAATCGCTATCATAAATTAATGTTTTTCGAAACCGTATTTTGCCAGGCTCCGTAGCATGGTTGGCCTTGTCACGCGATAGGTGATAGGATAGAGCGTGCGTCACTGGCTGACACCGTTCGATAGAACGAGACGACGCTCCTATCTTGTCACTTGTCGCGTGATAAGGCCAACCATGCTACGGCTCAGTAATCGTATTTTGATCGCTTTAGCGCACACAGTGCTCTGTGCTCTGTCATATTTATGTTGCCCTGTCCAATGTTTTTGGGTGTAGCTACACTGCCACTGACCACTGTCCGCTGCCCGCTTCCCGGCGGCTGTCGAACCGCGACATGTTTTGCATAAACTGCCGAGGAATATTGATGTGACGCGGCGCTGCAGTGAGGAACGATAGTGGGGTAAAGCCGTCGAAATTTGCGTTTTTTTTTGAACGCAAGTCTGCTTTTGTGTTATTAGGGTTCCGATACCTTAAAAGGAAAAAACGGAACCCTTATAGGATCACTCGGTTGTCAGTCTGTCCGTCTGTCACAGCCGATTTGCTCCGAAACTACTGGACCGATTGAGTTGAAATTTGGTACACATATGTAAATTGGTGACCCAAAGATGGACGCGTAAAGTAAATTAATGAACTCTGAAGAAATGGGCCGCTTTTGGGGGGTAAACTGGAAAATCAAAATGAAAAAGTTTCGCAAACTGTATTGTGTGACATATCAAATGAAAGCAGTTGTTGTAAGCAAGTCAGATATATTTTTTCTATAATTTTAGCAAAAACAGATTTGAAGTAATTTAGGAAAAAAGACGAATTTTGACCATTCCCCCCCTTATCTCCGAAACTACTAGGATTAAAATTCTGAAAAATATATGGATTATAGTTATTTGGAATTTCTCATCCGATGTCAATCATTCTTTCACCATTATATGGAATGGACCGTTGGGATGGACATTTGCTATACTTTATCTCGTGGCTCGGTCTGCGTTCTTTGTAGTACGCGGTGGTAATACAGTATATCTCAAATAAACCCCACTCAAACTGCACACAGTATGTTTCTTCTGGAGCCGTAGCATGGTTGGCCTTATCACGCGACAAGTGCAAGATAAGAGCGTCATCTGTTCTATCGAACGGTGTCAGCCAGTGGCGCACGCTCTATCCTATCACCTATCGCGTGACAAGGCCAACCATGCTACGGCTTCTGCACTCTCAACCTTTACTACCGTACAATAGTGTCTTAACAGTCCTCTATTCACAGCCAGACGTACGTTTTGTGATAGTTTCTGGACTTTCTGGCTGCTCAACGGCTATTACATATATTATAATATTGTCTAGTCTCTGGTTTATATCGTTTTTCGCTATAACCCCACTACGTTTGTTTGGATCTGGGGCGCTATTGAATTTTAACTGTTTGTGTTAGAGCGCTATGGCCGGTTTCGGTAATTGCGTTATCCGCCGCTAACCGCGTCACGCCGATCCGAGGAGGGTTATGTTGTCCATACAAATCAGAGGAATACATTAAAGTCCTCCGCCCGCAACTTCGTCTGCTTGGACCCGGGATAGAAACTATCTTATATTTTCATAAATAAATAAAAATAAAAATCGTTTATTTCAGACCATCAAAGATCCATATGTTGTTAGTACAGCAAACCTTAAGAATCTAAGTTACAAAATACAAAAAATAAAAATGAGCTAAAAGAATAACATAAAAACATCAAAACTGGATGGTCCAAAGTGCTCTACTTCGTATTCGTATTCGTTTATTCATGCCATCACATACAAGTTATACTACAATACATGATACCCCGATGGGGCGCAGCAGAAACTTACAATTAGGTATTAGCTTAAAACTATAACAATGAATTTATTACAAAAACAAAAAACGAAAAAAAGAAACAGAATTATACAGGTTTAGCTGGAAAAAAAGTCATCCAAGGCGTAGTAACATTTTTCCAGTAGGAAATTTTTTAATCGTTTGCAAAACATTCTCTCGCATTTTTTCTCTTTTATACTGTCGTCGATTCTATTATAAATTTTTACTGAAATCGCGCGTGGACTTGAGGTATGTAGTTTTAGTTTGGATCCCGATATTGTAACTAGATTATTTTTAAACCTGGATTCGTAGCGCCGTGGTTGGTCTCTAATGATTGTATTTAGTTGCGGATATTTTTTTACAAATTTGCACATTTCGAATATATATATGGAGGTCATAGTTAGGATTTTGAATTTTTTAAAGTGGGGTGTGCAAGTTTCTGGGCTTCTTATATTAGCAAGTATTCGTATGCATTTCTTTTGAAGTATAAATAGGTCTTTTGAATCTGTGCTGTTTCCCCATAATATTATTCCATATTTAAGCCATGAGTAGGCATATGCATAGTACTTGGTCCTGCCCTGCCTCCTCCACCCAGTATTTTGTGAGCGGACAGTCGAGGCGCTCGACTAACGCCCTTAGCAGGCCGTTGCCGCTGCCGCGCACCCGCCTAAGCACTGACCCTACTCTTTTTCGCCTAATGGCATAAAAGTCATCCGTTCGCGCCTCAGCGAACATTCCGGATGCACTGCAGTGCCTCGGCAGCTTCAACAGCATCCTAAGGATGTTATTGTATTACGCGCAACGCGTCATATGCCTTCTGTGTAACCCACTTCTGTCTTACCCACAGACTGCACGTGTAGAACGTCTGACAGTAGGCTTTGAAAAGCGTCAGTTTGTTGTTGTTTAAGCCAGGCTATAAAATATCTTCGTGCAAAATTTCATCCTAATTCGTTGAGCCGTTTAAGCGTGATTGAGTAACAGACATTCAAACATCTATACATCTAAACATCCAACTTTCGCATTTATAATATTACTAGCTTCCGCCCGCGACTTGGTCTGCGTGGACCCGGGATTAAAACTATTCTATATTTTATTCCAGGCTATAAACTATCTTCGTGCAAAATTTCATCCAAATCGGTTGAGCCGTTTAAGCGTGATTGAGTAACAAGCATTTATAATATGAGTAGGATTAGTACAAAAGCATATTATAAGATAAACGAGTACATCATGGATAGGGATATTTGGCAGCGATAAAATCCTGCACTAGAAATCTAACGCAATATAAATAGGCTTTCTACTGTAGCAATGTAATTTTAAAATTTTATAATACTCTGATACTGAAATGATATATTGTATACTGTTTTGAAAAAATGGCGCCTCGCCGTGTTTTTTACGCCGGTTCATCTCGAGGCAGAGGTTTACTTTCCGAACCGGTGGTAGTTTATCGACATTCATAGGTGCATGTAATATGCCTAAATTGAAGAATAAAACACTTTGTCTTTGACTTTTGACTTCGAATGATCTAACGTCTATTGCCGAGGAGGATGCCTTTTGTGATGTAAATTGTAGGTAATATGTATGTCTTATATACTATGTTTCTAGCCTTAGGGCGGCTAGACGCAATTGATACTCATATAGCAGCCGAATAAGGCTCTTAAATCACCGTAGCCCGGAGAGTCGCGTGTCAGAGCCTTTGTAAATTACCGCCGGTCACTCGAGCCGCGATGATGACGGAACTATAGTACAGTCACCGACAATAGGCTTGCGACCTAAGGTTTTTTTAAAGATGCCATTCGAACCAGTTTTTGGTAAGAAACAAATGTTTGTATGGTAGCCACTACAATTAAATAACATAAATACCCATAAAATCGAGTTAAAGACGGACCTCGCTGCCGCCATCGAGGCCCGTCATTAATTCAATTTTATGGGTATTTATGTTCTTAATTGTAGTTACTCATTGACTCAAAAGTATGACGTCACACTTTGCTATTTGAACTAATCATTGTAGGGAAAATCAAGTAAAATGCTGTTTCGGTCGCGAAATACTGCGTTTAGTTCCATAGTTGTCATACAATTTTGTTTCTATAAAAGCGTTAGGATTCTATTGGTAGCTTTAAATGTACTCTTGGACAATAAAAAAAAAATATTTTTATGATTTTCATTATATTTTGTATAACAATACAATACAATACAAATACTCTAAATGTCTTCTTTCTTTCTTTCTTTGTAATTTATACATTATTACAATAATTTGATGGTTATGCATCCATTTACCAACACTACGTTATCAATTTTAACATCAGGTCACAAGCCTCTTACATTTAAACATACATGTTATGATAA
Source organism: Epinotia nisella (assembly GCA_932294315.1). Lineage (NCBI taxonomy): Eukaryota > Metazoa > Arthropoda > Insecta > Lepidoptera > Tortricidae > Epinotia > Epinotia nisella. The sequence goes on along the minus strand of OW028675.1, from coordinate 2,196,651 downwards.
AAATGCCATATTTGGGACAAGCTTTTATTGTCGATTGTATTTTTCGTCGTAATTGGGCTTGGTTATTTCCAAACCACCTAAATGTTCTCAATTAGTTGCGCAGGCGCAGGCAGCTAACTTTTGAACGGGCGAGCGAAGAAAAAGAAAGAAAAAAAGAAAAGAAGACATTTATTCACTACACAAAAGACACACAGAGACAAAGGAGTAGACATACAATACTATTGACACATATTGTCGAAGCGAACGAAGTTCTCCGTTTCAGTTTGGGAAAACAATCTTCGTATGTCCGGCCGGTGTGTATCCGGCTGTTTTCCCTCTACAAATAGTATTTCTGCGTTGCGGAATTTTGCGTTGCGGCAAAACCCGCGTTGCGGCGCCGCGAAATTGTGCGTTTCTGCTAACAGTTCTTCAAAACTTGATATAATGTCATTCGAAAATAATCATGAAATTTGCTGTCATTAGTTTGCAACGCCTCGTATTTCCTCTTGAAATGACTCTCATCGGGAGTTTCTACGGAGCCGCGTTGCTTCGTGTTTTTTGCGGCGCACGCGCCGCGATATTTTGCGCTGCTACGCTGCACCGCAAACATGAGACCAGGTCCTTTGATACCTGAAATAAATGGTATATTATTATTACAAAGAACCTAGGCGGAACCACGGGATAGACTATAGGTACTCAACCTAAATCCACCCCACAGATGCACTCTTATACATGCTGGTGAAACATTTATCTTAATCGACTACTTTCGGAGATTACACCCTACATGCGTACTTACAAAGCGGTAAACTTACATTTCACAGCATTACCTATTTATGATAAGTAATAGTAGATTGTTAACCAAGGGTTGGAAGCCACCCATTTCAGTCGAGATATTTTGGCGCTCGAATGAAATGGGTGGCTTTCATCCGAGTTAAACACTCTACTTTTCATTTCGAATAATAGGAATATAAACAACACACAGGAAATACAACATCAAAAAAATTATAAATAGTCCAAGATCACATATTGAAATGCGGCTCTATAGGTTTTGCGGTTGTTCAACAAGTTTAGTGTGGACTTTAAATAGTGTTTGTGTTTTGACCATTTTTGCGCCGCGCCGCACTTAAATAAATTGAATGCATTATATAAAATCGGTTACCTTGGTTCTGCTGCGGATAGCCTCATTTCTGATGCGATCACGCAGAGATACTCCCAGCATAGCCCTCTCCATTGCCCTTTGGGTGACTTTGAGCCTTCTTATGAGGCCCATAGTAAGCGACCACGTTTCCGTGCCATATGTCATCACTGGCAACACACTGGTAAAGGTCGCTGGAGTCCGCTGGATGCGGGTGGCGCAGGACCGGTCATTGTGGCACTCTTTGGGGGAGGCCTATGTTCAGCAGTGGGCGTCTTTGGGCTGATATGATGATGATGATGATGATTATATAAAATAATGCATTAATTGACTTAAATTACAACTTTTTAGTAATAACTGACAATAACCATCAAAAAAACAATTCAGTTTAACGAATTGTGGCTGTTTAGGTTTCTGCCATTGGTCATTGTTATTTTTTTATTACTTTTCAGCCCTAGGGGCGACATGCCTCACTTTCAACCCGCTATTCCGATAAACAATGACCTACTTTCAGAGTATGAGAGATGAAAAGATATATGTAGATGTGTCCGACTGTACCGATATGCGTGACGTATCGCAGAGAGACGCGTGATAAGTTACCGAGTGTACCGCTAACTGGACAGGCGGATCGTATGGATTACCCAGAAATAGTTGCCGATACTCTATTGCAGTCAATATGTAACAGTCAAACTGTCAAAACAGTAGGTCAGCTTTATCACTTTTCGACGACCAGTTGCCGCTTGTGTGATGCCTACAGCAAGTCTCTGTTGATATTTTTAATACTTCGTTAGGTCAATATAAGAACCAAGTTATTGTAATACTCCGAGATGAGGAGATTTTTTGTATTTCTTTGTAGTAGGTAGGTAGGTAGGTAGTAGACCTCTTATTATTAATTATTAATAGGTTGGAGTTCTCTTCATAGCTAAAGACTAAGATAAGATTACCTAGCTATTTATTACTTTGCGCTGTACATTCATTGCTGTAATGTTCATGAATTGTTTTGTAGGTACAGTCAGCATCACAAACATGTATACATTCTAAGACCTTATTACTTAGACATAAGGTCGACAAGTGTATAACATGTAACATGCTGACTATGCATCCATAATCAATGTAAGTCCTAGTGCGAACTGTTTAGGACTTAGATGCATGTTCTTAGTATTCGAATACTCTGTATTTTTTATCCTCTGTACATCTTTGTCTGTTTGTTCTCCAAATAAATAAAATAAAATACAGTTTCACACGAGAAGACAGCGAAATCAATAGAAAAAAAACCGGGCAAGTGCGAGTCGGACTCGCCTACCGAGGGTTCCGTAAAAAATGACAAATGTAGTTTTATTTGAGTTTTCCCTGTACTTGTAGTATAAGACGTTATTACTTGCCAAATTTCATAGTTCTAGGTCAACGGTCAACGGAAAGTACCCTATACATTTTGATTCCCTTGAGAGCGTCGAAATATACTTTTTTGCGGCATAAGCGGCCGTATTTTTTTTTACATAAGTGAGCTGCAGACATTTTTTTAAAAAAATTCAAAAATTGAATTGGCAAAAGAAACCATATCAAAACTGCATCTAACCCGCTCACAAAATTTCACGAGAATCGGTTGAGAAATGCGACCTCTACGTGAACAGCCGAACAGCCGGACATACGAAAGAATTTTTGCCCAAGCTGGAACTACTAAATAAATTAATCTGCCTTACCTACTGTTAATAATTTGGCTGTGTATCCTGCATGTTATTCAACACCCCACCAGATGCCGAAGTCCCGAAATGACCGCGTGTCTAGTTCTAAACGACGTATCTACACTGAAACTACTGCGTACTTACTTCGTTTTATCACCAAAGAAGTGGCTGCGGCTTATGGAGTTAAGTTAGAGTTCTAACTAGAACGTGCTTTGTACAGGTAAAACCTCGCATACAAGGTACAAGTCACATAGTTTAGGAGTTTTGGACGTAGATTGCCGTCACATAGCAGTTACTGAAATATTGCCCGAACTGGGTATATTGCCAAAGATGTGCAATATTATAGTACATTGTTGTAAAGGTCGAGTGGGTTCGACGTGCGAGCCGCAGGTGAGGACCTCGAAGGAGACGAGTCCATCTATTGTACTTTTGGCCGAGACACGCATTACATATAATATAGTACATTGTTGTAGAGGCTAGAAAGTAAGCAATAGATGGACGAGTTACGAGTTTCGGCCGAGGCTTAACATAGTGCTTTTCATGCCTACTGCAAGGAAATTGCAAATAATTATAATTTTAAATCAAAATTCATCACAGGCTCGCTTGCCTCGCGCCCGGCGCGACCGCGCGCGGGGCCCTGTGATTGGTCGATCGCTGTTCAAACTGTCCAACAATAACATTGTTGGACAGTTTGAAGTCATACATGGCCTGTTAGTGCGACGTCCAACTAACCCCAGCTTTGAAGCCTGAATTCTGACCATCTTTTGCCACATTTCCGAGCAGTGGCGTGACAAGATCATAATACTAAACAAAAGAGCCGCGGTCCGCTCGCCGGCGCGACGGGGAGGAGCGGCGTCGGCGCGCAGGGGGGGAGGGCTGTGATTGTTCGAATCGCTGCTTCAACTGGACTACAAAAACATTGTTGGACAGTTTGAATTCATAGATGGCCTGTTCGTGCAACGTCCAACTAACCCCAGCTTTGAAGCCTGAATTCTGACCATCTTTTGCCACATTTTTTAGCAAGCGATTAAATTCCCTTTGTATTTTAACAGACGTCTTGTTAGTTCTCTGACGCATTTAATACTAATCCTATTGGACTAGTATTAAACGCGTCAGAGAACTAAAGCTTCTCAACTAAAACACACAATATAATTAACTCGCAGAAAAACGCATAGCTCAAAGCTATTTCCTTGTTTCTTTGATAAAAAAAAACCCAGTAATTTCCCAGCTCATTTCCCTCAATGCCTCCGTTTAATATTGATACTGGAAGCAATTTGCCGGCTAATGGGAAAACAACTATTCCGTTATATCGGAGCCGATTACAGGGAAACGCACTGATTATTATCGTCGGAAACTAACGAGTGGAATACAAATTGTGTTCTTAACCACTTAACCTTCGAGTAAGCACTGATCAGTGACACTGTGACAGAAACATACAGTTTAAAATCCTTTAACAATAACTAACTTTAATAGCTATATTTCTGGACCGGACACGCCTGTGGCGCCAACCTGGTGAGCGCAAAAACGGTAGCCCTCATTGACCGAGCATACAGTATTTGACAGAGCGTACAGACGGCTTTGATGCTGTGTAGCGGAAAAAATCTGCCTCTCTCTTGAATAGAATGCGCGGGAGTAGCAACAACATCCTGAATATGATAGCTGGTAAGTTTGATTGTCCCCTGACAAATTACTTACCGACCGCACCAAATCCCTACTTACTATTAAATACTAACCTAGACAAAGATTAACTAACACCAGTGGACCACGTAGTTGTCTTGAAATTGAAAAAAAAAAATAATCGACCGAGCATAGCGGCCTAAAGACTGACGCAGCGTCTCATTATGGATGGTCACGAGAAACGGGTCAAGAGCATGTCGGAGACATCACACGCGAAGTGTTACATTGGAGCGGTGATTTTTTTTTTGTTGTTTATATACAACACGAGAATATTGAATAAATGGTAATTTAAAAAAATACGGCTGGGTACTAATTAACCAGGTAGCAATGCATCGCGGAAAATATTGTCAGACATTTTATATGTCATGACTTCGTGTGGGGTCCATGTCTACGTTATTTTCGCACTCACTTCCAGACATGACGGGATTCATGAAATAACACTGGTATTTTGTAAAGCAGGTATGTATTTTCGGTTCACAATCACAATCGCAACAAAACCTTACTCGATTACTCCGATGTAATCGGATTAAGATTGGAAACGTGGTGAGTTTGTCACAGGACTAGCTTGACGTCCGTTACGACTGGCAACTCGAGCAAGAATACCCCACTCTCTCTTTTCCCTTTTTATAACTACCCACTTAGGTTGATCAACCTGTCACATCCGATAATCAGGTTAGCCAATTTAACAACAAAGTTGCGAAATGTCTTCTGTGGAAAGTTCATTACTTGTTTCACAAACACTGAAAACATGTCAAGGACTAACTGGATACATATAAATAACAAAAATAAATATTATGGATATACATAAATTGAGCGCAGTCTCGCCAACAAACTGTTCTAGCAGTTTGGCGGGTAATTAAAAATATTGAATGCTATGTACTTTTTCGGAAAAAAAAATGTACATTGTCAGCTGTTTTAATTGCCTGCCTAAAGAATAATAGCTTATAGGTACATGTAATTAATGATACAACCATGAACATTTTACTTCGGAAATATACTAAAGGCAAGTTGTTTTTATATTCCAGTGAAAATTTCCAGAAATTTCTGAGACTTGATGTTCTGCCACTTGTATAGTCAATTTTGGATCTTATTCCAGTGTGATAAGGCGAGAAATTAATACATATCTTTGACGTCGACTGTGATTGCAATTTGCGGGTGCCGGGTGAAACAAGTTGTAAGTACCTGTCGTGTTGCATAGTGCGCGTGCCTCATTATGCCGCGGCACGACAAACGGGTCGAGCGCTGCCGTGTATGTCGAATAACATTTAATGAAATGGCAGGCAGAAGTGAAATACACTGAATCGCTTAATTTTTTTCTGTTATAGTTCTTTTATAATTTATAGCACAGAAAGTAGTTTCTGACTTAGATATGGCGTATCGCATTGTGTATACAAAGTTTCATGTCGTTTTAAAATGACCTTGAAACAGATTTACAGCCGACGATTTCGTAGCGCTCGTAGCAGTCGTAGCACCACACTTGGCAGTATTTGCCCAAATATTCGTGTTGCATCTTTTTCCTTCCGACGGCAAATGAAAGAGTGGCACCGATGCAACGCGAACACGCATTCCCAAGTGTGGTGCGACCATAACATATGAAAACCCGAACGAGCCTAAACGTGGCCATCCCTTTCTATCGCATGCAAAGCGCTGCGATAGAACGCGTGCGTGCCGTAGCAGCGCTAATGGCGGTCATACACGTTAAGGTTTACCGCACAGGTTACCTGCGCAGGTTTGCCTGCACAGGTCAGGTAGCGTATATGGGGACGCACGGTTCACCGTACGCGTGACCGGAGCAAACGGTCGCCTGCGCAGGTCAAAAAAACTGCACAGGTCGGTCGGCATACACGCTCCGGTCGACCTGCGCAGGTAGACCTCTTCGGTAAACCGGAACGTGTATGGCCTACATAACATACCGGCTGGAACCGGTAGGCATGTACCTGTAGCGGCGCGACGAAATCCGGAGTGAGGCGCGTCGGCAGCGATAGGTTGCCAGCCCATGAACACATGCTTTTAAAAAGCAACTCAACTTTATCAATCTTTAAGGGTCTAGCCGGGGTAAACATATTTCAAGATTTTAAGCGACTTTGGTTCGAGGGGTTTAGAGGGGTTGAAGCCGTTGCCTCATCAAATATTCGCTTGTGGCATATCTGTCGGGGTCAATGGATACCTTTAAAAATTCTGAAGCGCTTAACCAATAGCTACTAGTCATTTCTTTCTTCCTTAACCGTGGTACCATCAGATAGTACCGTTGATGGTTCTATGGTGTTTTTTTTGCCATGGGACCATTAATGGTACAACCGAAGTATTTTATAGCCGTGGTACCATTGATGGTAATACGGCAAAATACATGTTTACTAGTACCATTGGTGATGGTACAATCTGATGGTACCACGGTTAATGAGTGCATTTGACCTGTGTTGCCCATAAAATTGTAGCTTGTAGCGTCATGAAACGTGCCACAGATCTGACAGGTTCTATAAAATGTGACATCTGTCACTCTGGCGTTCAATGGCGGGCCGTATTTTAAAACGATTATTACTGTGCCATCTTGTGAAACGTTTATGTTGGCCAGAAATAAATTAATCTTATTTTAATTTGCAGTGGCGGAAAACGCCGAAAATCTGAAATGTAATAAATATAGAGGCCTCGGCAGAGAGTACGACTTTGTACCCTTTGGCGTCGAGACCCTCGGTCCGTGGGGTCCCAGTGCGCATAAGTTATGTGCAGAAATCGCGAAACGTCTGATCGATGTAACTGGTGACCGAAGAGCTGGCGGCTTTCTCGCGCAACGCATCAGCATTGCAATTCAGCGAGGAAATGCCGCCAGCATCCTCGGTACAATGCCTCGAGGGCCTTTTTTAGACTAAGTTAACTTAGTTTTAATTTATCTTAGTTAATGTTAATCATAATCTTGTGTAAAACCATGAATAAAAGCATCGGCTACTTGGAACACGATTTATATTTAATAACCGCTTTACAATCTTTTTATGTCGATCCAGTTTTTTCGATCCCAATGTTGCCACCTTAGCGCCGCTTGATCTGCAGGTCCGTTCAGAAATATCGCTGCGCTACACCTGTTATTTATGTTAATAAAAAAATATTGCAATATCTTATTTCCTGAAATACCGTGTAGTACATTTAGAGCGTCTCGTGCGCAGATTGTGGCATGCGGGGCAAGTAATGAGCGCACGATAAATCTTATTGGCGCGCCGCGCGGACGCATATTGATGGCGTAGCGTCCGCAGAACAATCGTATTTACATGGCTGTGTTGATGTAGATTACCTATGCGTTGTTTAGTGCTAGTATGCGGGGTAGTTGCGGAACTCTTCGAACAGGCGGGGGACTTACGTATAATTTTGCCTTTAAAAATTTATAGGTAACCCGGATTTAAGACAGAGAAGCCAGCAGTGACTAGGTATGTCAATTTCTGAATTTTATAACAGCTAAGAGTTTTGATTAGCCAGGCAAGCTCAGAGAAAATTGTCCTTTAAACGCAAGTTGCGTAAGCATCTCTTTTTAACCGACTTCAAAAAAGGAGGAGGTTCTCAATTTGACTGTATGTTTTTTGTTTGTATGTTTGTTACGCGATAACTCGGTAACTTAAGAACCGATTTGAACAATTATTTCTTTGTTTGAAAGCGAATACTTCCAGATTGGTCTCGTTGGCAGCAAAATCCAGTTCTGACGATGGAATCCTGGAGAAATCGAGGGAACTCTTCAAATTTTTTAGGCAAACTTGAAGCAATTTGGCTACTGATTTGCAGTCGGTTAAAACTTTGTTTTTAAAGTAAATTATCTAATATTTAAGATTGATGGTCCTCGTGATATCTTTGTTTTGTATGCATTATATAAGTATGTATATTCATGTAATTAATTGATTTGTGTTTCCATTCGAGTCTCAGTATATAGGATCCTGCACCACTGAAGTTTCTGTTTAGCCCAATGGTTGACTGGTAGAGAATGTCTGATGGCATTAAGTCCGCCAATTGTACTTTTATATGTATATTTGTGCAATAAAGAAAAAAAATGTCTTAGCATACGGCGAACAAGTTTACTATCTGCCGGATTGCTAGCAAACAGTGTAGAATATGGAACTTGCGGCGCGATTCCAAACATCGCAAGCGCTCTGTCGACTCTTCAGAGAATCATGATTGATTGATTTCAGGAATCGCTGTGTCGACAGCTAGAGATCACTCTTGACACAGTATCAGCGGGAGTTGGGAGCCCTGGCGACCTTACTCCCAGAAATAACTACAACTTAGAAAAGTTGAAAACCCCCGACATTTTCATTTCAAAGTTCAATATCTCAAAAACGGCTTAACCGATTTTGTTGAAACGTAACTAAGGACCATCTCGATCACGTCATCATTTGCGTCGGGGGTTAACACCACCATGTACCCATAGAGCAACAAAGTGACACTATCCATATTTGTTTGTCTCAAAAATAATTGACATTATGTAAGGGAAATGCTTCTGCTGACGCTGCATGCATTTTCGCGAAATTCGCCGCCGACACTGATTGGCCGTAACCGGATATCCGTGGCACGACGCCTTGATCACACCTGGGCCCTTATTTAGTACATAATTTTCACATAACAATCCTAATTTAATATGTTATTGTTATCGTTAGACAGGCAGTTGACGCATATGTCTAAATCGTAGTTCACTTAGCACAGGGGAACCATTTTTGACTTTCGCGCGCTCGACTCTTTCACTCGAAAACTGTCAAAAATTATAAAATGCAGCGGGCGTAGCATAGTTGCCATTTTATCACTTATCGTTGTGGATAAGACATCCGTCACTCTCGCACTCGCATACTTGTCAGAACGTGACAGATGTCTTATCGACAGTGATAAGTGATAAATTGGTAACCATGCTACGCCCGCTGTGTTGGAAAAGCAATGGAAAATTTAAAAACGAGTGGTATTTGTCCACACTTCTGATTCACCATAATTCTAGTTCAAAATTAAAAGACGAAAGATTTTAACTATTACATTACATATTAAGATTTTATTCGTGTTTGTGAAGAAAAAAGTAGGTATATAAGTAATTTCTTTTTAAAATGGACTAAGAAGAAAATAACTGCACTTCTGAAGAAATTGCGTGAGTAGAAAACTTTCGACCTGAAAAGTCTAAAAAATTATATGTATCTAAAATTAGTCGTAGAAAAAGCATTGTATGCCGGTGTATACTGGTCTAAAACGCTTTTTAATTGCAAAAGTTGCATAAAATACTATTTTAAACATGGCCTTTTCATTGCGAGTTTGTGGCACGTGGCTAAACAATGGACTTTGATGAAACGATGGGGTTTAACATTAGATACCGCAGCTATAGTAGAACTTCGACAGATGATGTGAGAATAGTTTTTCCATGTCAATAATTTTCATAATTTATTCGATTGATTTGAAGAAAATTATTTTTTCGCCAGCTAGCATAGCACTTAATGTGCGCCATTTTTTTTGTGACGTCACCTTTCCTACGAGACTTCTTTAGGTCTCTAAACCGAATTCAATACCTTAATTGCTGAAATCCGTTCAGATGCAATGATACAAGGTAATAAAAAAACATATATAATTACACACGTATGTATGTAATATATGTAACTATTTATTTATTTATTTTTATTCATTTAAACTTTATTGCACAAAATATACAAATAAAAGTACAATTGGCGGAATTAATGCCATCAGGCAATCTCTACCAGTCAACCATTGGGCTAAATCGAAACTTTAGTGGTGAAGGATCCTAAATACTGAGACTCGAAGGGAAACACAAATCAATTAATTACATGAATATACATACTAATATAATGCATACAATATAAACTATGTACTTCTATACTCTATACTTCTTGGTTGTCGGAAAAAAAAGCGAGTGCCTAAAACAGATTGAAATGCATTGGGATGTGAAGCGACCAACTAAAACGCGCATGCCGCGCGCTCTACATAGAGTCCATATAGACAGACAAGATGGGACGTTCGGATTTCACGTACTCAACGACCTTCGCGCGCCAGGGTTACATGTGAGGAATGGAAGGTGTTACGTTTCAAGGAAGAAAAAACAAGTATTTTTTCATCACACTTGCTCGTCAATGGCGTTATTACTTGCGAGCGTACAGAGCAGTTATAGCCGTTTTACCTCCCACGGGCTGTTATGTTTAGTTTTAAAATATAGAATACTCTGATTGGCTTAAGCAAATCTGGTTGCTCTGTGATTGGTTGAAAAAAAATTCTAGTTGGCCAAGCCGCCCCGCCCCGCAAGAATACTGCTCTGTGATTGGTTGAAATATTGAAGCTGCGCGCTCCACTAGCACTGATCTGGAAGTGAAGTTGTCAATTCGGCTGTATGAAACTTAGATTTTTCTGTAGTTATTTATTTCCTCGCAAATGTGATGAAAACATTGTGTATAACACGGGCGTAAGAATATTGCAAACGTACGCCCCTCGTTAAACAATGTACTAAAACTCGCAGTTTACGGATGCTTTCCATGATCCTGAACCTGGAGACACGAATCAATGTTTTTTTTTATAGAGATGCGTATACAGCCCCTATTCTGTAACTTGTTTTAAGCTCACCTCAACGCTCCTTCACAAATATATTTAGACGCCGCGATGCGTAGTAACTAAGCGTAGGTAGAGGTCTAGTTTCGTTAGGCGTGACGCGTGGGGTGAGGCGAGATAACAGCCCTGCTCTTTCTGGCTTAAAACGCTTTTTTCTTGTCTTGAATAAATGATATTTTTTTTGTACCGATAAACCACACAATGTCATTGTTAATTAAAATCTTATTCATAATTTATAATACGACCGAATGGGATACGAATTTATTTGACGACCGAATAGCCTAGTGGTTAGAGAACCTGACTATGAAGCTTGAGGTCCCGGGTTCGATCCCCGGTCGGGGCAGATATTTGTATGATAAATACGAATGTTTGTTCTCGAGTCTTGGATGTTTAATATCTATTTAATTATGTATTTATCTATATATGTATGTTTATCCGTTGTCTAGCACCCATAGTACAGGCTTTGCCTAGTTTGGGACTAGATCAATTGGTGTGAATTGTCCCACGATATTTATTTATTATTTATTTATTTATTTAATATTAATATGATTTGGTCACAACACTGATGTGCCCAGAATCGCTACGCGCTACGCTCGTAGCCGATCCCATGGTTTTCCTCGTATGTAGCGGAAAGCGAATACGGCGTAGGGACGCGTACGTCGTCACGGACCGGGAATGGGTTAAGAAAAAATGGATGTTGTACGTAACTGTTTGTGTGGTGATTTATTAACGTGAAATACTCCAAGATTGATATAAGAAAAAATAAAACTAAGCTTAATTGTTTAAAGGAAAGCGGGATGAGTTTGTTATGTAGGTACTCGAAGAAGAACTAATACTAGGGCTTGTTTTTTTTAATAATTTCGGTGGGTCACGCACATTTTTTACCATGTGTGGGTGCCGGCGTGTCATCATCATCATCATCATATCAGCCGAAAGACGTCCACTGTTGAACATAGTGGGTGCCTGCGTGTGTCAAATATAAACTGTTAAAAAAATCTAATTATACAATTTTTATGTATATCATTTACAAATTGAGAAAAAAATACATTCACTGCCAAGAATCGTTACGCGCTACGCTTTTAGCCGATTCCGTGGTTTTCCCGTATGTAGCGGAAAGCGACTATGGCGTAGGCGCCCGCTAGGCGGGTTCCTGGCATTGTAAGTGTTAATTGGCGTCACAAACCTGATACTGAGTATATTTTTGTTTGACGACTCATGCTCATTGGCTGCATTATTATTTGAGAATGCTCTAAAACATAAAGGTACAATAAATTAGTGACAAAATTTGTGTCAACATACCAATAAATAAACGCAAATAAATAAATACAGAGATTGTGGTCTGTCATTAGATGAGATAAGCTAGGGGTTGATTATGTAACGTTTTCGGTCGTGCGTAGGTGGGATTTATATATCAATTTCCATGTCTAAAAATGATAGGTAGTTAGACCTGATTGGCGCGCGTACACAGCGTTGCGTAGTCAACCCGCTGGTACATAAATAGAAGTGAGTGTACTATTCGCCGAAAAACGTAATGTTTGGCGACACTGAAACAAATGTAAATCGTACCATATTTTTTTCTGAATAAATACATACCTAATAAAAAAAAATGACAACATTTCATTTTTTCATAGCGGCACAAACTAAAAACCATTCAGAGATTTGGGCTTGCTGAGTAAATATAAAAAATAATGGATTTATATATTCGCTAGTTCTTAAGAAAACTGGAAAGTACTTTGAAGAAGCCATTTAAATGCCGAATGCGGATATTCCATAGCTTATGCATCTTGTAAGAAAAAATATTGTTGTGACATTGACAGCAGCTATTGTCATTGTCAATGTCACTGTCACAGACACAGCATGCTATTCTCTTTTTAATTCAATAAACTGACCACAGTGCTAATCTTATTCATCCTTTATATATGTACTTAGCCCTTTTCGAACGTGGTAGTTTAAAACACCCAAATTAAGGGGGTTTAACATAAAATAAAATGAAAAGAAAAAAATACGTGTCTCCTAACTTTTCAAATACTATTAAATGCCTAAACAAAATTAAGGTGTCAGAAAAATGAAATGTTGTTAATTAGTTACAATCTGCCACCTGTTTACAATTGACCTCATCAATAAATTACGAGTCAGAATTCGCACGCTATACTAAATTTAACAAAGCCATTCATTTCCAAATCAATGGACAATTTAACAGTCCTAAATGGACATTTAAAAGGTATTGAAGTGGATATTTAGGCTCGCGGGCTGTAATTGTTTGAAATTCTAATTATTGGGCATTTGGGATTTACATTTTACATTACACATCATATTGTTAGAGCAACTGTAGCTCAGTGGTCAGGCACGTGACTTTCAATCTGGAGGTTGTGGGTTCAGTCAGCAACAAAAGTAGCTACGCAAACGAAGACGTCAAAAGTCTTTATTAGAAGGGACTAAGAGCTTTTGACGTCTTTGATTGCGTAGTTACTTTTCATGCTGACTGTACGAACCCCGGGTCGTACAGTCGCGGACTTTAATTGTTGAGCCATTTATAAGAGGAATCCAACGACACATCATATGTCGAAATCCGTCAAACGGTTTAGGCTGCAGGGCGTGCCAAGGAATAAGACATACACACATACATAGATACATACATACATACGCTCGCTCCTTTCCTTCGGCAGTCGGGTAAAAAGCTAAGTACCCAAAGTTTAGCAGCGGACCAATAAGCCTGGCTTTCTCTTTACCCGACTTCAGAAGGAAAGGAGGGTTATGTTTTTCGAGCATATGTATGTATATATGTATGTATGTATGTGTGTATGTCTTATTCTTTGGCACGCCCTGCAGCCTAAACCGTTTGACGGATTTCGACATATGATGTGTCGTTGGATTCCTCTTATAAATGGCTCAACAATTAAAGTCCGCGACTGTACGACCCGGGGTTCGTACAGTCAGCATGAAAAGTAACTACGCAATCAAAGTCATTGGATTCCTCTTAATCGTGGGAGTGATATTAGGCTATAATATTGGCAAAAAAGCAGTTGCAAACTCCACTTGTTAACGGATTTCCTTTAGAACCCGGGGAGTTCGAAGAAGTGCTACCATCATAGTTTTAAAACATGTGTAGGTACCCGTTATTCCTACAATACACCAACATTTCTGTGCAGCTAAAAGCTAGATTGTCTAGATTTCAGAAAAACGCAGGTTGCATATATTCCTTAGAGATCTCCGTGCAGTGGATTGCAGCTGTCTTACAATATTTCCACCTCTGCATTTTGTTTAGACACGAAGACAACCCTACTGGGAGCGGTGCAGAGACACACTGTTCGTTGATAATCAAACTTTAATACAAGGCACGAAGGTTTGGTTTGGCGTGGATGTCATTTTTGTTTATTAAATAAGGATTGTTGTTGTCGCTGATACATTTATTCGGGGTTAGGAATGCTTTGCTTGGATAGAAAGGCCTGACTTTAAACGATTTGAACCACACATATAGGACCAAGAATGTTTGAAATGTTAACTTGGAAGAGAATCCGGACCAATGTTACAATATAAACATTACTAGGTACTTACGTGCAGAAGGTCCTTTGCCTAACAAAACTGATGTTAGCTAGAAAACTCAAATCATGGCATCTCACTCAAGCGCACAGCACGTGCTCTTTCGTCTCGTTTCACGCTACGTGTCATCGTCATGGAACAGTTACGGACTTTAATTGTTGAGCCATTTAGGTGTCAACTAATTTTGGTCTTTTAATAGTTAAGCTATTGTCCAGTGTAAACTGAGCTCTAAATGGCTCAACAATTGAAGTTCGTGACTGTAAAATCGAGAGTAGGTAAGTAGAGACCACCAGAGCATTTTCAATTGAATTACTATTCAAATGATTCGTTATTCATCGCACTGACGACCATTGTCTCCCAATATTTAGTCAATAGGGGCCATAATCGTGTAATTTTCCCCGCCATTTCCCGACCGGGTCACCGCCCCGTGAAAGGCCCTTATCAGGCCGTCGCCCGTCCATTGAGATCTGACTCGCCAGCGAGGCTATTCACTAACTCGCTTGACTCGTGTCAAAACTTGTCTCTGTTAGGATTGGATCCGATCCCGAGTCAGCAAAAGTAACTACGCAATCGAAGACGTCTGTTGGGAGTTACTCTGGATCGCATGAGAAATGAGGCTATCCGCAGCAGAACCAAGGTAACCGATATAGCCCTCCGAATCGCTAATAAGTGGCAGTGGGCGGGGCACATTGCACGTAGAACCGATGGCCGTTGGAGCGGAAAGGTTCTCGAGTGGTGACCACGTACCGGAAGGCGCGGCGTGGATAGGCCCACCTCACAAGGCGTACTGATGACCTGGTAAAGGTCGCAGAAGTCCGCTGGATGCGGGTTGCGCAGGACCGGTCAATTTGGCTCTCTTTGGGGGAGGCCTATGTCCAGCAGTGGGCGTCTTTCGGCTGATATGATGATGATGAATCGAAGACGTCAAAGCTCTTATTCCCTTTTAATAAAGACTTTTGACGTCTTCGTTTGCGTAGCTACTTTTGATGCTGACTGTACCCACCTAATTTTCGAACAAGAGAGAAGCTAACGGAGTTCTATGCTTCAGCTTGGGCCAAAATTCATTCGTATGTCCGCTGTCCGGTGTCTGTCACGCTGTCCGGCTGTTCTCCTCTACAGGTCGCATTACTCAACCGATTCTCGTGAAATTTTGTGAGCAGGTTCGTTATAGTAGGTACATTGTTTAACGAGGGGCGTGAGTGGAATATTGCTAAGGCGGAGGGCTTTTGATGACTCTCGTTAGCAATATTCTTACGCCCGTGTTATACACAATGTTTTCATCACATTTGCGAGGAAATAAATAACTACAAAAGACAGAAAAATCTAAGTTTCATACAACCGCACCAATCAAAAATTGGCAACTTCACTTCCAGATCAGTGCTGGTGGAGTGCGCAGCTTCAATATTTCAATCAATCACAGAGCAGTATTCTTGCGGGACGGGGCGGCTTACTAGTTTTTTTTTTCAACCAATCACAGAGCAACCAGATTTGTTTAAGCCAATCAGAGGGTTCTATATTTTAAAACTAAACTTAACAGCCCGTGGGAGGTAAAGCGTAAGAATAACGCCATTGACGAGCAAGTGTGATAAAAATTATATAGTTTTTTTGTCGAGTCACTTTTTCGAAATTGAAGGTATTTTTAATAAAGACGCCAAGCACAGCTCAGTCTCCCATTAACCAATTGTTATGAATACTAGATGGGAATGTAATGGGCCACCAACAGAGACTAATTAAGTATTATGAATTGACTGCGCTGGCAACTGACGACATTCTAGTGAAGTGAAGTGTTTGCTGTCGTATCGTCCGCTGTGTACCTAAATCATTTTCGGTGGGCATTTTAGTGAGTATTACGAGAACTATATTCCTATGCTATTCCGCTAAAAAACGTGCAGGTCGATCAGCCGAGATCAAATGCAACTATTTGCGTATAAACAATGAAAAAACCTCGACACGTGTTTCGCCTCTCTACGAGGCATCATCAGGAGATGCTGGCAGGAGATGTTGCTTGCGCCGTCCACTGAGCAAATGAGCCGTCTAGAACCGTCAGCCCTATTTATAGTCTGACCCCCCATACTATGCATGCGTGAATGAGACGGAAGAATACGTAACAGCGGTGATGACGCAACATTCAACTGTTCGTTAATAATCACGCCTCTATTGTTGTACCTAATTATTTCTAATTGTTCTAGAACACTTAAACGCAGTCCTTTTTCGCAAACATGCAAGATGTTGAAAGAATGATTGTCAGACAACGCATGGTTTTCTCCAATAAATGTTTTGCGAAATTAGACTTGTCCGGGTGATTATGCCGATACGACGCAATATGTTCTTTATACCTCGTGTGTTTCTATAAAAGCGTAAGGATTGGTATCTTTAAATTTACACTTGGACAATAAAAAAATGCAAGTTTTTTCTAAACTTTCAAGGGCATATCTTTTTATGATGTTAATTAGGTTTTTTAATCTATACTTTATTACAATAGTTTGACTATCCATTAAGCAACACTGTTATCAATTTTAACATGAGTCATCATGCCTATATTTAATTTAATTTAATTTCATTTATTAAGAGACCAACATGGATCATTTTTGTTAGTAAATACTTAAATTAACTAAATACTAAATACTTTGTATTCTTCAAGTTAGTCCATTGAGATACATTTTAACTCTAGACGCAAACGGGGGGTGTTATAAGTTTAACATGTGTATCTGTGTGTCTGTCTGTGGCATCGTAGCTAACAGACGGATGAACCGATTTGGATGGTTTCTTTTCGAAAGTCTCGTCTAAGGCAAGATGGTCCTTGGTTATGTTTGTGTTGTCAGGGGTGATTTAAACTCTAAATTGACGTACTTATTCATTAATTATATCTCAAATGGCGATAGAATCTGAAAGCTAATATTTATTATCAATTTCCGTTGACTCGCTAACCCCATTGTCTTATCCCAAGTGGATCTCGCCATTGTATAACGTTTAACGCAGTTATTGTTCCAGCAAAACCAATTTTGACTTCACGATAATAACGTACATAGTTCACTTAAACCCAAATAAGAATTTGAACCTTAATACCACTTCAAAAGGTATAAAACCGCATATAAAACGAATATAGAATAGCCGTTTTTCACATACGCCTCTCGATTCAAGCACATTCGATATTCAAAATTGGCGCGTTCTTGAATTCATAGGCTGAATGCACTTTCTATAGACAACGAGGGATGGCCTTCAAAATCTGTTCAGCGAATTTGAACTCTAATAGGCAGCGTTAAGACTGTAATTGGAATGATTACGGTTTGTTACTTAATGCCATTTAGATTGTATTGCGTCATGGAATTCATCATGGCGACCTAATTTAAATATCGAATATATGTAGATTGTGTAGTCTTTATGGACCGTCGATAATTTTCACGAGTAATGAATTTGCAGACTTATTGTGTGTGCTTTATTTTATAACTAGCTGCCCGCGCGGCTGCGCCCGCGTACTGCAAAGAACATAGGCAACCCCGCGGTATAAAACATAACCTATGTCCATCCAGAAAGTCCATTCAATACACGGGTGAAAGAATTTATGAAATCGTTGCAGTGGTTCCGGAGATAAGTACATACAAACTTATAAACTTACAAAGCTACAATGTCACAGACTTTTCCTCTTTATATTATTAGTATGTTATGTAGATGGAAATGTATTCAGAATTTTGTAATTTTGCTTATAATATTAAAAATTAAATGAGTAAATATGTTAGGACGAAATGATATTTTTTTTAATGATTGTTCGTCCCGTGATGGTGATATTGCCAATGTTCACTGGCATTTGGGTAAATGTATCAGTGTTCGACACTATCTCCATAGTTGCAATTTCAATTTTAACCTATTTGACCGCCAGCTGACGCCTAAACCGTTTGACGGATTTCGACATATGAGGATTACATAGGCTATAATATTTGTAAGAAAGCAGTTGGGTTTTCCGAAAAATCTTTTGATGTCACTTGTTCTAACGAAATTCGGAATTTCGTTTCGTTAGCCCATTCCCGGCCCGTGACGACACGTATGCGTCCCTACGCCGTAGTCGCTTTCCGCTACGTACGGGGAAAACAACGGGATCGGCTACGAGCGTAGCGCGTAGCGATTCTTGGCACTGAATGTGTTAAAGAAGTCGGAATTTTAGTCGAACTAGCGAGCGAAGCGAACGAAGTTCTATGCTTCAGGTTGGGACGAAAATCCGCTGTCCGGCTGTTTTCCTCTACAGGTTGCATTTCTCAACCGATTATCGTAAAATTTTGTGACGAGGTTCGTTCGAGTCAGTTTTTTGAAATAAAATAAAAAGTAAAAAAAAAACCGGACAAGTGCGAGTTCAACTCGCGTGGTGAGGGTTCCGTAAAATATTGATAATTTTCCCGTTACTTTGAATACTCAAACTTATTATAGTTTTTCCTGTAATCTTTAGACAACGAACTATTTTCCATTTTTTTTTGAATTTTAAGCCTAGTAGTTTCGGAGATAAGGGATGGGGGGGTGGACAAAATTCGTCTTTTTTCCTAAATTACTTCAAATCAGTTTTTGCTAAAATTATAAAAATATATATCTGAGATGCTTACAACAACCTCTTTCATTTGATATGTCACACAATACAGTTTGCGAAACTTTTTTTTTTAATTTTCCAGTTTACCCCCCAAAAGTGGCCCCCTTGTTCAGAACTCATTAATTTACTTTACGCGTCCATCTTTGGGCCACCAATTTACATATGTGTACCAAATTTAAACTCAATCGGTCCAGTAGTTTCGGAGCAAATCGGCTGTGACAGACGGACAGACAGACGCACGAGTGATCCTATAAGGGTTCCGTTTTTTTTCCTTTTGAGGTACGGTACCCTAAAAACAGGCTCCCGAGTTCTACAGCTCCCTGAGCCACTCGTTAATTAATTGAGTTAAGGTCACGGTTATGTTAAAGAACTACGTTAATTTACCCTACTTTAAAAAAAGCTGTTGCCAGCATCGCTCTGTAGAGGGGGTACTTTATTTATTAGTAAAATGGTTCCTGTAGATATGGAAGATATCGTAACTTAACCCTGCACGAGTGGTCCTCCAACAAAGACTCATATATATGTACTCGCGACGTGAATAGCGGCGTGCAGATAAAATTGATGCGGTCTCAGGAAGCAGGCGACATAACGGAGATCGCGGACGCGGACGGACAGCAAAACAAATAAATAATAATACTTTGCATACAGGAAATAGATAAATAATACACTTTCGCTGGCAGGAACCCGCCTTGCGGGCGCCTACGCCGTAGTCGCTTTCCGCTACATACGAGGGAAACCACGGGATCGGCTACGAGCGTAGCGCGTAGCGATTTTTGGCAGCGAATGTGTTAACCCATTCCCAGCCCGTGACGACACGTATGCGTCCCTACGCCGTAGTCGCTTTCCGCTACATGCGAGGAAAACCACGGGATCGGCTACGAGCGTAGCGCGTAGCGATTCTGGGCACTGAATGTGTTAAGGGGCAATAGGCTAGTTGCGTCATGTTAAAATTGATAACGTAGTGTTGCTAACCGTAAACCATCAAATTATTGTAATAAAGTATAAAATACAGAGTAAAATTAAAGTTATAAAAATATGCATTTAATTTTTATTTTTGTCCAAGTGTAAATTTAAAGCTTCTAATGGAATCCTTAACCCATTCTCGGCCCGTGACGACACGTATGCGTCACATTCCGCTACATACGAGGAAAACCACGGGATCGGCTACGAGCGTAGCGCGTAGCGATTCTGGGCACTGAATGTGGAACCTGTTCACCGCTACGCTACGAACGTAGCGGTGCGACGTATCCTGTAGCAGCAGCACAGCTTCATCTTCATACTTATGTAGAGAAGTGCTACGGGCAGGTATCTCTTGCAGTATACTCGAGAAAGTAAAAAGAGAGTAACTGAATTACCAAACAAGCGTACGAGTATGGCTATCTTCGAATAGCTTTGAATACCGTAAGTACCTACTCAGAAATACCGTCAGCAGACGGCATTTAAATCACGGGTTTATTTGCTGACCGTACATAATAACAAGAGCCATAGAGAAGATAGTGGCTCTCTCAATAAGCGCATTCGAGTAAAATCATAATACGAGCGGAGCGGGGCGGGCGCGGCGCAGTGCACAAGCGGAAGCGGGTCGTGTTTCGGCGCTGAGTAATCCTACTTCCTACTAATATTATAAACGTGAAAGTTTGGATGTATGGATGGATGGATGGATGGATGTACGTTCCACTTAATCTCAAACACTACTGGACGAATTTATATGAAACTTTCCAGTTATGTAACTTATATATCAGAATAAGATAATTAAAATAAGATAATAAAATAATTTATGTCATATTGCATCCCATTTAGGGACAAAAAAACCGGCCAAGTGCGTGTCGGACCACGCAAAACGAAGGGTTCCGTGCCTATTAAAAAGGTCGTATCGTCACAGAAATTTTACGGCACTTACGTCCTTTTCTTTGAGGAAGGCAGTTTTTCAGCAATATCTCGAAAACCTCTGAACCGATCTTGTTCAAAGCAATTTTCGGTGAATGAAATTAATAAGCCCTATGTCCATGAATTTTTCCATATTTTTAAAATACACCGTTCAAAAATTAGAGGGGGGGGGGACAGAATTTTAAAGACTTTCGGGGCGATTATCTCCGACCCTATCCACTTAATCAAAAAAAATGCTAAGAAACCTTATATTTATTTTAAAAGGCCTATCGATTGATGAGCCACACGGGGGGTCACAATGAAAAAAAAAATTGACTTTTAGTTTTATGTATGGAGTGCACCCCTAAAAAAAATTTTTTTGTCATTTTAATTACAAAACTATGTAGCGGCTAGCAAAATACACCTATCCTCAAAATTTTATTCAAATACACCTTATAGTTTTCGAGTAAAATGCCTGTGACATACGGACAGACGGACAGACGGACAGACGGACATGACGAAACTATAAGGGTTCCGTTTTTGCCATTTTGGCTACGGAACCCTAAAAAGGGGATGAAACTTTGTATGAAGACCAAATATTTTTGCTCGTTGCCTTCATCAGGAGCAGGGTCTTAAAATGTATGGAAAAACTAAAATGCGACTGGCGCTTGACCAATATTCTAATTGGTATTATGTAATAGGCTACAATTTACGATCTGCAGGGATTTTGTTCTACGCGTCCGCAATCGCGGGCAGAAGCTAGTTAAAAAATAATTATATTTTTTGCCTTCTCTTGACGCCATTGGTTGTGCCTCTGCCTACTGTATTCTGATCAGCCAATGACGAAAATTTATGCTGCGATAAATAATAACATTTTGAATGAAAGGAACTATATTGAAGTTTTTTTATAACCGTAAGAAGGTATTATTATTTACCGATAATAAATCATCAAAATTTTTGTGCTACCCATAAGTGGGGTGGCATCAAATATATTCTAAAGTCGCAGCTGATTTCAAATACTTTTTCTTTAACAGGAGAATCGGCTCATTCTTAACAATTTTCACGCCAATGCGTTACATCGACCATATTTATACTCTGTCAAACGTATCCTAATGTGATACATATGTCTTTTAAGAATGACATTGATTTGTAATTTTGAACTGCCGGCTTGAAATTGGTGATGACCATAAGTGACCCTCTCAAGCACCGAACTTTTGATTTTCGGGTGGCTCCACCTGGGATTCACTTTCTGAAACTATGTGGCTGGATGATTTGTGTGGAAGCTTACAAATACAAGAAAATTCGAAGACGTCAGGCAGTCGTCCTCAAGGCTTTAGTCGCTGGGTCACCTTACTTGCGTGCCTCTTGTCAAGCAAATAAATCAATTAACAACATTTCATTTTTCTGACTCCTTAATTTTGTTTAGGCATTTAATAGTATTTGAAAAGTTAGGAGACACGTATTTTTTCCTTTCATTTTATTTTAAGTTAAACCCCCTTAATTTGGGTGTTTTAAACTACCACATTCGAAAAGGGCCTAAGTACATTTAAAGGATGAATAAGATTAGTACTGTGGTCAATTTATTGAATTAAAAAGTAAATAGCATGCTCTGTCTGTGACAGTGACATTTGACATTGACAATTACAAGATAGAAGGAGTCAAATAACTGTCAATGTCACAACATTTTTTTTCTTACAAGATGCATAAGCACAGCTATGGAATATCCACATTCAGCCTTTAAATGGCTTCTTCAAAGTAATTTCCAATTTTCTCAAGAACTAGCGAATATAAAAGTCCATTATTTTTTATATTTACTCAGCAAGCCCAAATCTCTGAATGGTTTTTAGTTTGATCCGCTATGAAAAAATGAAATGTTGTCAATTTGAACGTCCATACGTGTTCCCCTGCTACCTACCCTTCATTATCACACAATGATCATCCGGATACCTTCCATATCCATAATTATATTTGCCATATCACTAGTGTTCGCCATAATCATCATTTCCCATAAAAGTGATTTTCTCTGAAACCGTACCATATTCAGGACCAACTTTATAAACTTTGTATAGAACCCTGTAGGTTAGGTTTGGTTTATAAAATCCTGTATGTTTGTCAGTTTCTGAGAAAAATAATGTTAAATTTATGGCAAACTAGCTTCCGCCCGCGACTTCGTCTGCGTAGACCCGGGATAAAAAATATTCTATATTTTAATCCAGGCTATAGACTACCTTTGTACAAAATTTCGTCCAAATCGGTTCAGCCGTTTAAGCGTGATTGAGTAACAAACATCTAAACATACAAACATCCGCACTTTTGCATTTATAATATTAGTAGGATTCAATTATGGATTTCATTAATAGCCTATGATCATCACACTCCCGTCGTGGTGTAAAACACAAATCCAACTTTCTTCTGCGACTCGCTACTCGCTCATCGCAAACACCGCGCAGTACAATCTGAGCGATTTCATAAGTGGTAGCGATACATCTACGAATACATATGATATGATGAATACATACGGACCCTAAACGTATTGGTTTATTCAAAGGCTTCTATAAAATATACTGAACATTCCGATATTTTGAGTGGGCATCCTGTGGAAATGGAATTTATTTTCAGGAAAAGCTTCGGTTTGAAAACATGAAAAGGATGTCTTATCTTTTGATTCTTCTGCAACTTTAATAATGCGTTTTTGGTAATGTGAGAGAAAATATTAAGATTGATATTTTCCCTTCTGAAACCAGAGATTTGTTATAGGTAGGTCAAGCCAGCAGTCAAGCTAATTAATTTTTAATCTTTATTAATTGACCATTATTAAAAAATGACAATTTATGGCACTCTTTAGGGGAGGCCTATGTCGGTTTAGTGGACGTCTTTTGGATGTTATGATGATGATGATGATTACTAAGTTATATTTAGAAATACTATGTCCAAAAAAACCGGACAAGTGCGAGTTCAACTCGCGTGGTAATCTATTATATTATCTAGGTATTTAATCTAAATTTCGTAAGTGTTTTTTAATCGGATGGCTATGCTCTAAGCAACGTCTTATAGCACATGATATAGTAAAAATATTTTTAATAATTTAGTTATATACCTATAAGTTTATATGGAACCCTCGGTGCGCGAGTCCGACTCGCACTTGGCCAATTTTTTTTGTCAATTGTCCCAGCATACAGCATTGCGATAAAATTGTATTCGCATTAAAATTCATTACGAGTTTTCAATTTCAGCGCAACTTTCCGATGGGATTTAATTTAACCCACTGAGGGTTACTCCATTTCCATAATTTGGTCTTTTTGCTCGACAGCAACTTTTCTCTTTGAAGGAGGTTAAAGTTGTACAATTTATTATAATATTCTGTTACGCTTCAAGCGTCTCTTTACGTCCGGCCGGGGCGGAATAAGTTCTGCGACCGACTTTGACTTTGTAGTTTTGTGTGTGTGGTTTTTACTTTTTTTGGCGGCCTTCATTTGTTTTCAATCGGCTGTCATTTTTCAGAATGATTAAGATGGATGGGCTTGTGATCTAAGATTTTTTTACGATGTCATTCGAACCAGTTTTTGTAGAGGAACAAATGTCTGTATAGGAGCAACTACAATTAAAGAACAAATACCCAAAAAAATGAGTCAAAGACGGACCTCGCTGGCGGCTGCCGAAACGCTTTAAACTGATTTACATAAATGTATGACGTCACACTTTGCTATTCAAACTGATCGTTCTATAGAAAATCAAGTAAATTGCTGTTTCGGTCGCGAAATACTGCGTTTAGGTCAATGATGTAATATAAAAAACCGGAAGTGCGAGTTCAACTCGCGTGTTGAGGGTTCCGTATATAATCTAAATTTCATAAGTGTTTTTGAATACTCAAACTTCTTATAGGTTTTCCTGTAATCTTTAGGCAAGGAACTATTTTCCATATTTTTTTCAGAATTTTAATCCCAGTAGTTTCGGAGATAAGGGGGAATGGTTTTTTTAAATTTTCCAGTTTACTCCCAAAAGTGGCCCCCTTGTTCAGAATTAATTAATTTACTTTACGCGTCCATCGTTGGGTCACCAATTTACATATGTGTACCAAATTTTTACTCAATCAGTCCAGTAGTTTCGGAGTAAATCGGCTGTGACAGACGGACAGACAGACAACCGAGTGATCCTATAAGGGTTCCGTTTTTTCCTTTTGAGGTATCGGCACCCTAAAAAAGAGGTAGAAATGTTGTCTATAAGAAATTCTGTGTTAAAAATGGCCACCAAATCTGACAGCTAACGTTTCCATTGACGAGGAAGGACCTTGAAAGAAACTTTCAAGGTCCATATCTTTTTATGATTTTAATTATGTTTTGTATACTTTATTACAATAATTTGATGGTTTACTATCCATTTAGCAACACTACGTTATCAGTTTTAACATGGGATCACAAGCCTATTTTAAAAAAAACGTATGATAATAAGGATTTTCCGCTCATGTCAAAACTATTTTTTAAAGGCAGGGAGCACTTATAATCAGATCTTATACTAGTGCCTCTGTGCGATGTGAGACACACGATCCTCTTTTTTTTCAAAAAAGTTTTTTTTGTTTATTTCCAAAAATTGTATCGACAAAAAAAATCAACATAATTGTTGAACCTACTGACATAATCTCACAAGAATCGGTTGAAAAATCTGACCTGTAGAGGAGTACAGCCGGACCTGGACATCCGGACATACGAACGAATTTCGGCCCAAGCCGAAATAGAGAACTTCGTTCGCTTCACTCGCTCTAATTAATTTAACAATTATTTTTAAAAATAATGCATATAATCGTTCATCATGAATTCTCCATCATTTCTGTAAAATATCCAAATTCAAATATCTGTATTTTGCGATGACAACCGAACTTAGTCTTTAAGTTATGGCATGTTTTGCCTAAAATCATCTTCATCGTCATCATATCAGCCGAAAGACGTCCACCGCTGGGCAAAGAGTGCGAAAGTACGATCCTGCGTCTCCCGCGACCTTTACCAGGTCATCAGTCCAATGTAGAAAGATAGAAAAACAAAATTATTGGGCTTAGTTTCCAAGTATCTGAATCGATAATGTTGCTAGCTGCCATTATAACATGTTGATTAGAGCTCCTTGTGTCGATCTCCTATTTTTTTTGTTATGATAAACCCAGATCCTAATATAAATTTCTTAACTATACCCAGCAAAATCAATTTCTGACAAACCATGGCAGAAAAAACAAGGTATGTCATTCCCGGCCATGTATCCTGCCTACATCACAGAAATGTTACCATTGTGCAAAGTTACCATTAATTAATGTTACCATTGACTGACATCTTCCATTCAAACAAGGAGTTTTGTTAATGCATGATTAGTATAAAAATAAATGTTAGCTAGTTTAACTATATAATTGGGGTGAAAAGACAACTGTAGGTAAACCATTAGCAGTTTAACGTAAATATTGATTGAAAACACGTAGATGAAGTAATGCAATTTGCTTGGGTAAAGCAAGTTAAGTGCTTTCACACAGTGGCAACACTCTGACAGTCCGCCATTTTTAAGATGCTGATGACCAGTGATCGGCGACCGGTAGCAATATTTGGACGAAAGTAATATAACATGGATATGATTCTATTTAAATTTCGTGCACAATTTGTGTATTAAAATGTAAGCAGTTTTACTATCGAGGTTTTAACATGTCTATTATGATTATGAAGTAAAGGCCACTTATAATGTCTATCCAACGAATGTGTTTACTTACTTACGTCAACTCATGTCTTGCACTTGTCTCATTGACGTTCCTAACATTATTTAAATTCAGTGAGTTTTTAACAATATTATTTAATTTAAACAACAGACTTATCCATATTTAGTCATGTTTGACGTTAAAGTGACATAATATGCTACCAATCGCCGACCACTGCTGATGACGTACGCAGGTCACGCTGACGTCAAGAGCTGTCCCGGGAATGACATAACTTGTATTTTTGCTGCTTTGTGATAAATGGGTTAAACACTTGAGAACAAACCGCGGCTTTTCCACCGCTCCTCATATTTCTCAGAAGCCAGGCCAACTCCTAAGTTGGGCTTAACTCCGTCCAACTTGGGCGACAAACGGGTACTTTAAAATGTTCAATGCGTACTTGTAGTTTTGTTTTCTAAGTTTTGTAATGCACTAAGTTTTTCTTGTCCGTTGGTAACTTGGAAATCGGAATATGGAAATGATGAATAAAATATGGCGGTATTTTTTAAGGACTATTCTGGACAGGTAAACGGAGTATGGAAATTTGACTATGCATGAATACATGAGACATTATGAACGTTTTAAAAAAGGTTTTAAAAAAATATGAGGACAAAACGAGTAAAGAAATAATGTACCGCGTACGATCGAAAACATTTGCATCGAAAGAAAGAAAAATATAAAGCACACAGTATAACAGGATTAAAAAAAGAAATCTAGACATCGTTACAAACCCCGTGTCTAAAATATCTAGACCACAAATTATGGAGATATTTATACATAGAAAGGGTGTAAGTATTACTTTGGTCAAACAAAAGTTTTCTTACACCTACCCGTAAAAAAAAACTTGAATCGTAGTTTCCTTAGAGTTTGTCATTATTATTGAAACTTCATTCAGCTCGCAATACTTTTCTATCATTCTAAATATTGTAAGGCATTTTTGTAGGAGACTGAATTGTTCGGGACAAGTGCTCGTCGTCAAAGGAACATAACAACCGGCTTTCGGTGGTAAACGAAGCCAACTAGATGCCAGGGCTGTCACAATGTCTAAGATGTATGTATGTTTATACTTTATTCAAAATTCAAATCAATATTTATTTCGTACGTACATCCATATCCTTGGACCTTAAATTGGCAGCGTATCTAAAAATGCACACATTTTTTAGTTGCCTTTTTGCATTTTTTTTCTAAAACAATTTTTTCATCATTTACGAAGTTTAGGGTTAATAACAACAAAAAAACACTTATTAAACTAATGTTAGTGGAAACAATTACAATTATTTAATAACTAAATATTAACTTAGAACTAAAAATTGTACACAAGACATTGATAAAAATACAGACAAAATAGTTTAAGTCGGTACAAAGGCGAACTTGCCCCTGTAAGGAATCTCTTCCAGTTAACCTTTGAGCAATTGAGACGCGATCAGGAACTAAAAGATAGACAAACTAACACGATATGCTAAGATATAAGTTTTACTCTTATCAGCATCACAAGACCTAATTGGCTGAGCACAAACGGATCGAGGAAAGTGCCGTCCTTGACCCAAAACGTAAGTGAGGAAACTGTTTATATTTTTCAAATATAATTGACGCAGCTGAAAAATCTGAAACTTTTTTTTGGTGCCAAGGAAGGTTATTCCTATCACCAAAAAAATAATCAGGCACTTCTAAAATTTTCATCCATTCCCAATTGGACAACCCTGTTCCGGAATCATTAGCAGGGAGTCAATAGTTCGCCTCTGCTTAGCGCCGCGCGCCACTTGCCCTGGCAGGGTTCCGCAGGCAACCTCTCAACCCTTTCGGAACGTATCGTCTTCCCAAAACAGTTCCAAAGTAACACTTCTTAAACGACCGGACGCCAAAACACGTGTCTCATAGCAGAAGCGGCCATATCCCGTAAACCTAAGCGCACGGTAATTTGTTAGCCTGCGATCGACCGATCTCTCGGGACCAGTCTGAAAACCAGCTCTGGGCCTAGCCCAGCACATGCTGAGACTGGGACCTATTGTCACATATTCCATTTTTCTTTATTGTTTGTTAGTTTTTTTTATTTTTTCTTGTAAGTTTTTTTTTATTTTTTTCTTATTTGTGGCAATACTTCTTCTGTTTCTGTTTCAAAATATCGTGTCTTATGACACCCGCAGAGTGGCACAATGACCCGTCCTGCGCCACCCGCATACAGCGGACTCCTGCGACCCTTACCAGGGCTGTTATTCAGGCCCCGTAGCATGATTGGCCTTGTCACGCGATAGGTGATAGGATAGAGCGTGCGTCACTGGCTGACACCGTTCGATAGAACGAGACGACGCTCCTATCTTGTCACTTGTCGCGTGATAAGGCCAACCATGCTACGGCTCCAGAACGCGATAATGCACATAAGCTCACCCGTCACGCTTTACAAAACTAGATACTCTACCTGTTTTTTTTTTATGGATACCTCCGCGCCACGGGGATAGCGTAGAGGTTATGTCGGTCTCGCATCGACTAAAAACTCCCCCCGATGGTCCTCCTCGATGCATTTCGGACGGCTCTGGGATCTCCTACGGAACGCACCAGTGCCGCCCTAGCGTCATGCCTCAGTGGTTCCTACCTTTCAGCCCCCAACTGCAACCGTGTGTGCGAGGACTCCTTTTAGTCGCCTTGTACGACAGGCAGGGGATACCGTAGCCGTATTCTAATGGCCGGACTTGTAGGGCGAGATCGATACTCTACCTACGCTACGCCAAGTTACTACGAATCGCGGCGACATTGTGGGTGAACAGTGAAAACAAGTTACAAAATAGTCAGCCCTGCTAGCATAACTTGACTCTCGACTCTACTCGCGCGCGAGGTAGACTGTCCGTCACTTTCTGATTAATGCTGTCAAAAAGTGACAGATAGTCTATCACGCGCGCGAGTAGAGTAAAAAGTCAAGTTATGCTAGCAGGGCGGGTCGTCAGTCCGCCATGAGGGGTCTACCCACGCTGCGCCTTCCGGTACGTGGTCGCCACTCGAGAACCTTTCCGCCCCAACGGCCATCGGTTCTACGTGATAATCCACAACGGAACCAATTTCTATTACTAACTTTCACACTTTCTCAAATTCATCTCTTTTCATTAGTTGCTACGAATAATGGATATCCAGGAGTGGATTTTTATTTATGTTCGAATGCAATTAGTGAGTTTTGTGTAGATCTTTTTGCTTTTTATGTATTCTTAAGCTTTTATCAGACTAATAGAATGTTTTGCATCCTTTAATATAACAGCATTATTCGCTTGAGAATTCTAGTACCAGGTATTAAATAATTGTACTGAATATTTGGCTTGGTTTTGAAAATGTATGGATACCAAAGTGAAGTGTTCTTTTTTTCCGACAAATGTTTTATCGAATGGATGTTTCGCACGTTGCAGACGTGATATACTATCTCCCCTGTTGGGGTGCGATGGGGTTGAAATGTCTAAATATCAATATGGGTGTCGTTTTTATGGTTTTTTGGGACGTTAATTACGAAAACTGCATCTAGCAAATAAATAAATTTTGAAATTTAATATAGTGGATATGAAAATTCTTGAAAGTATTTGTGCCAAATTGCAATTTAATGGAACATACGGGTCAAACTGAGAACCTCCTTTTTTGTATACGGTTAAAATTACGCTAAGTACGCGGACGAAGCCGCGGGCAAAAGCTAGTTAGATATAGATGTATAGTAACTAACATAGTGTTAGGGACCCT
This sequence comes from Epinotia nisella, assembly GCA_932294315.1. NCBI lineage: Eukaryota > Metazoa > Arthropoda > Insecta > Lepidoptera > Tortricidae > Epinotia > Epinotia nisella. The sequence goes on along the minus strand of OW028675.1, from coordinate 2,166,205 downwards.
TGTAACATACGATAAAGACATTTCCGAAAATAAATATTATTATTACTGTAAAAATCTCCTGCGATTTCTACATGTCTACTAGGGCATGCAATCCCGGTATTTATTACTACTACAATACCGGGATCCCGGTATTGATCCCGGTATTATAGTAGTAATAAATCCCGGATTGCATGCCCTAATGCATGCAATCCCGGTATTTATTACTACTACAATACCGGGATCCCGGTATTGATCCCGGTATTGTAGTAGTAATAAATCCCGGATTGCATGCCCTAATTTCTACGGTATATGTAAAGGGGGTATTGTGTAACGCGCGATAAAATGCCGATGATTATCCGAGACAACGACGAGAGTCCTCAGCCGATGTCGATAACACACGGCCCACTCCACGATGTATTATGTCGACTTGTGTAAGGCGAGTGTCCGGGGAAAATGCTATCATTCACAACTATGAATTTAGTTAGTATATTATGAATTTAGTTAATACTAGCCGCCCGCGCGGCTTCATACGCATATTGAAAAGAAACCAGGCAAACCCGTGGGATAAATTATAGACTATACCCATCCAGAAAGTCCATTCCAGGGATCGGATACCGGTATTTTCACCATACAAAAATACTGGATTTATTTCGTTCAATGGTTTATAATATCATTTTTAATCAGGCTGTCTAATAATACGAAAATGTTACCTAAATACATGATAGAGTTCTACATTAAGAGCCTAAAATAATTTAAAATATTAGACTACTTCGGGGACTTTTGAAAAAACCGGTTCCGATCCCTATGAATGGACTATGTACGAGTATGTGTGTAAAGTGAACGAAAATTGTATTTTCAGTTGAGGTGGGAAGTATGTGATTATTATAGTTTGGCTTACGAAGACTTAATTCAAATATTAAAGTCGACGAGTATAAAATAGTACATTACATACCTAGGGCGGTGAATTCGTGAATGCCCCAGATCGCAGGTGTGTGTGCCCGAACCGAAGGTGAGGGCCATAAAATTTATATTTAATATACGATCTGGGGTTTTACGAATTACCGCCCGTGGTTTGTCTAAAGTTTTACGTCTTGCCTTGGCCAGGAAGTGAGATTTCCTCCTCGCGTAGCGGGCAGAATATCCCTCTTACGGTCTAGGGTGACGTAAAATATATTTTCTACCAATTAAGATTGAATTTTCTAGCGTTTTTCAAGTCTAACACCTCGAATTAGGTAGGTGCCTCAGCCGTCACTCATACACACATTCTCAGATTCATGCGCACAGATCCCTCGGTTGTGGGTTTATTTTTATAGACCCACGACTACCGTTTACCACTCTTCAGCCTCTTCCACATCGCATATAATCGCCATTTACCTTCCTTCAAAAGGTTGGAAACCATTCACACCCACACACATTCACACCCTTGAAGTTGCAAGCGACATGCGGGCTTTGCCACGAGCATGACATTAAAAAGTGAAGTTAGGTAATTTTAGACTCAATATCACGCGAACTCTTTGAACCCAGACCTCGAAGACGATAGGGTAGTTTAGCCGGTTGGCCGGCCCCCCCCCGGTTTTCGGCCGTTACGTGCTAAAACTACAATAATAAGAAAACTTTACCTAACTCCTTCAAAAAAATACTGTTGTCGCATGAATCCATTCGACGCCCACCCCTCCTAAAACTGTTCGCTTAATACTATGCGAACTGTCAAGTCAGTGCGACGCCGCAGTTTTGACGTGTGGACGTGTGTCAAATTTAAGGAATAAAATAGTGCGCGCCTTTTTGTTCAAGGTAAGTAAAAATGTTGTTTTTTTAGTTTCTGAAATATTGTTATTACTTAAGTGCATTGTAGATGAGTTAAAATAATATTATTTAGATTAAAATGATTCATATATTTAAGAAAACCCTTTTAAATCAGATGGCCGGATGACTAGATTACATTTTGTTAATTTTTTTTGTTCCCGGCCTCGCGGCCGAGAAACAACTTGAAGGCTCTTGTCTTTGCTTCACACATTTGCATTTAAATGAAAATGTATTCAATCAATATATTGTTAAATAAATATTTGGATACATGCTTATTAACGCATTTAGCTGCCGGCCGCATGTGTCTTAACAAATATATGATCAAAACCACCTTAGAATTCTTTTGTATTTGGCGGCCGAAAATAAGATGTTGAAAACCTACCTACCGGCCTAGCTAAATTGTAATGGCCGAAAAACAAAAATAATTTATTAAGTTTTCGGCCCATTAGAAGATAATATTATAAATGAACTAATCAGATAATTATTTATGTCCATGAGTTTCTTAACTTGTGTTCCATGTGTTAATGAGCCTTTTTAAGAAAAAATCATAGAGGGAGATCTTAAAATATAGAGATCTAAGGACGGCCGAAAATGTGTGTTTGAAAAGTAAATTTTCGGCCACTACCATATACATGGCCGAAAATTGGTAGAATTTATTTTAGCTGCCGGCCGTGTTTTACTAAGCGGCCGAAAAACAGTTCATTTGTATTTAGTTCTCGAACTTAAAAATAGGAAGCGGCCGAAAATTGGTATAATTTATTTTAGCTGCCGGCCGTGTTTTACTAAGCGGCCGAAAGACAGTTTAATTGTATTTAGTTCTCGATATTAAAAATGGGAAGTGGCCGAAAATTAATTGAATTAAATTTAGTTTTCCGCCACCCAAAAAAGCAGAGCCGAAAACTAAATTTATTTAATTTTATTTTTCGGCCGCTTCCAATTTTTAAGGTCAAGAACTAAATACAAATGAACTATTTTTTGTCCGTGTTTAACACCAATGCTAATAAACATTTTAATTTTTAGATCCATATGGCATACCACCAAGCCAACCAAGATGGCCCCTACCAAGAAATCTCAAAATGATGTAGAAGACAAAAAGAAAAAGGAAAAAGACAGACAAAAGAAACAGAAATTTAAAAAAGTAATCGTAAAAGAAAAAAGAAGACATTTTCAGTATTCAGAAGAAGCATTAGCACAAGCTCTTCATGCTATAAGGACTGAAAATATGGCCATAAGAGAAGCATGTCGTAAATATGGTGTACCTCGTGCCAAAATCCAAGATAGGCTTTCGGGTAGGATATTAGAAAAGCCTCGCAAAGTAGGTCCAGAACCTTTATTAGGCTTTAATGGTACATGTGACAGAAAAACGTAAAAACTACTGCAACAAACCAAATAAATGCTGAAGAAAAAAGGCTTGACACAAAACTATTTAAAAATATTTAAAAGACTGATAAAATAAGGCTACAGACTGGAGAAGACGTTATCCCGACGACGACGTTAACCGAAGACGTTATCAATCGAAATGTTGAAGAAGAGGATAATGAAGAAGAGAATGAAGAATATTCTATATTTTAGTTATTAAAACCTTAAACATTAACAAAAAAAGATTGAAGAAAAGAATAAAAGAAAAATGGAACGCGAACAGAAAAACTTAAAAACTACTGCAACAAACCAAATAAATGCTGAAGAAAAAAGGCTTGACACATAACTATTTAAAGATATTAAAAAGACTGATAAAATAAGGCTACAGACTGGAGAAGACGTTATCCCGACGACGACGTTAACCGAAGACGTTATCAATCGAAATGTTGAAGAAGAGGATAATGAAGAAGACGATGAAGAATATTCTATATTTTAGTTATTAAAACCTTAAACATATTATGATTGATATATTTGACTGGAAATGTTGAAGAAGAGCATGAAGATATTCTATGTTTTGATTTTTAAAATTTTAAACACATTATGATTGTTATATTTGTTTGGAAAATTTAAAGAAGAGTATGAAGAATATTCTATTTTTGAATTATTAAAATATTAAACATTGATTGTGATATTTTAATTGTTTTATTCAAAATTAAAACCTATCGTGTTTGAAATAAGAATCATTTGAAAAATATAATAACAGTGGCCGAGAATTAGTAAAAAAGCGGCCGTAAACCAAAACAGTCGGCCGAAATCTAGCTAAATTGCTACTTTCTGATATTCTTTATTATAAAAAAAAACTATGTTAGTAATCGTAAAATGTGATACAAATTTTAAAACTGCATTATATTTTGGTCTGTATAAATAATATACAGAACTGGGTTTTAACATATATCACTCAATAAATCCATCTGAATTCAAAATTTTGCTTAACTGGTCGAAAACCAGCTAAATTACCCTACTCGCGTTTTACTACTGTTGTAAACGTTTTACGGAAACTTCTAGAAGTTAGCAAACTCTGCCAACAAATTACTTAATAAAATAACTAGAAAAAGAAGGCCGCGAATACACTGGATGTACTCAAATAAACCCTTTTAAGGTAATTTTTTTTTATCGCTTTTGATTGCAATGGGGAATGGATGGAAATATCAGAAGTGCCTTATTTTTTTGAAGATAGAAATAACCTAGCACCAGAAAAAAGTTTCAGATTTTTTACCTGCGTCAATTATTTTTGAAATATAAATATAAACGTTTCCTCACTTACGTTTTGGGTCAAGGACGGTCACTTTCCTCGATCCGTCTCATATTACAAAACATATCTTAAATGTCTGTGGTACGACACTGGTAATGACAAATATAGCTGCTGCAACTGTGAATATCCGTGCCAGTGTCAGTTTACCACAGATATTTAAGATATTTTTTGTACGTAAATGTTTTTTCCCTCTAACAAGCACCATTAAAAAAATTGAGTTATGTGAATGGGATTTTCGTCATCAGTCATATTTTTTTGCCTTCTTTCTTTTGAAGTAACAGTAAATTTTGAGTCTGCACACGTTTTTCGAAGAATTTCAAAAGAGTTTTTACCGACACGAAGTTTCTGTTTTGCTTTTTTGGTTGATACGAGTATTACAATGTCAAACGCTTGTCAAATAAAGGTTATACGAATAGCCAGTGCGTCCCCAGCCTAAGAGAATAGAACATGTTTTAAAAAATAAGTTTCTAACCTAGTTAGGAACTTATTTTAGAGAAAAAAGCTCAGTCTGGACGCGATGCTATCTGCATAAAAGCTCTAGCGTCTGTAAGAGCTTTTTTGTTTTAACGAACAGGTACGATGCGCAAGACATTTAAACTCACGCTTGTAGGTATTTTCAAAACGGGTGGACAAAGAGAATAGAGAACATATTGCTCGAAATGGAAATGCCAGTAGAAAAAGTAAAATACTTTGTGATTAAATTGAGGAAAACGTTAGTGAAATGATGGGTTCCGTTAGTTTGTTACTGCGTAGTTAAAACCACACAAAAAGTAATAGTATTATATACTCCAGGCAAAATACTGTTTCGAAAAACATTAATTTATAATAGCGTTTTTTTGTTTATTTCATTCTAAAACGTTATTCTAAGATGCTTTATTCAAGAATCCAACAAACTTTCCACCCGGAAGTAATTATATAGATTTAAATTAAACATTAATCGTCTTTTATATTTTATTTATATTGAATATCTTAAAGCAAATGTAAATGAACCTGGGTCGTTCTTCTTTTCGACCGACAATAGCCTGTCCCTCGTCTTATTACGGCATCTCATTTGAGTAATGATGTTTACGGTTTTATAATGTTCGAATGACCGTCCATATTATTTTATTAATTAGTGATGTTTAATATTTCACTTTCTCTAACTAGCATTTTTTTTTATGTTTTTTTTTTCGTAGAATGCCGTGACAGAGTGGTAAACCAAAATGTTGTCCCCACTGAAAGAGTCCACTTTGTCACATGTTTTTTTTAGAAACCAACCGTAAATAAATATTTATATTGGCCAGAAAGGAAACTTTAATTAGTTCTAATGAAGAAACCTATACATTTTTTAAAAAATCGCACTTCAAAACCACAATTTTCGATAGTTCAAAAACCAAAAAAACAGAAAAACCTCGGATCATTGTCGGTAAAAAAGAAGAACGACCCACCTATATAAAGATAAAAAAAATATTAATATTTATCCGGACTTTTTAGGAGCTAATTAAATATTGATTTTTTTGATGTCTGATTTTTTGTTGGATTTTGCCTCTAGGTAACTATTTAATTGATAATATATCCGTTACATAAAAAAAATGAGCTATTATAAATTATTTCCAAATCTGTCATTTTTTCCATACAAGTTGTCAGTTCATTGCCTGGACTAATAGCACAAAAGGTCCAATACTTTAGTGTTGATGTCAGCTTGCTGTCAATTTAACACAATAGAGAAAGACACGACTCAAGCGAGAGCTTTCGAAAAATGTAGGTACAGTACAAGTAATTAAGTCGTAATCGCTTTAATTGCCTTTAATTAGGGTATATATAAGCTGTGGTTACCTATAATAAGATCTAGACCTAGAATATTACCTGAGCTACTTATTGAATTGTATGATGTATTGTCTGTTGGTGATCCTTAATAAATAAATAATAATAAATAATAATAATATATGCATATTTTTTATTACGAAAATCAAAAGTATAACTAGCATTGACCGCCGCGCACCCACCGAAAAACTATCCTACATTTTAATCCAGGCTACAAATTATCTTTGTGCAAAATTTCAGCCGTCTAAGCGTGATTGAGTACGACCATCCAAACTTTCACATTTATAATATATAGCTCCTGCCCGCGACTTCGTCCACGTAGAACTCCTAAAAGGGACGACATGCGAGCAAATAGCCTATTATAGGGGCAGTTTGGCACCATTCGTACACTTTTTAGATTAAGATTTTTAAAAATGTTGGTTTTAAAGGGAGACTATTCCTTCGGCCATTATGACATAGCAGATACCTTTCGCTACTTATTAAAAAAATTAGAAGTGAGTAAATTTTACAACAAAAGAGCAAATTCAATTTTAGTAGAAGTTGTCAAATGCCCGAATCTACCCCTCAAAAGGGGCAGGTTCGTACATAGGTCGGGGAACATTCAGACAGTGCGGGGTAGCTTAGTACATGTTAAATAAAGCAGCAAAATAAATATCAAAAATATTTTAATTGCCGTTTTAACATTAATATTGTAATTAACTAAGTGACAAAATCTTCTATCAATAAAAACAAATACCTCTTCTAGGTAAAAAAACCATGTAGAGAAAAAACACAACACAGTGTAAACTATACTAATTATTTATCATTTTTAATGTAATTATAATCAGTCAACAAGAGATCAATCTTAGGAACCTTCAGTTATTTGATGCATTAAGCATCTAGTAATCTAGTACAAATATTTTTATATAATTATTGTGTGGGTACCTACCCTAAGTACTAATTATTTATCATTAGGTAATCTAATCAGTCAACAAGAAATCAATCTTAGGAATAGTTATTTGTATGCATTAGGCATCTAGCTATTTGGTGCATTAGATATAAATGCTAGGAAATCTTATTATCTAATTACTGGACATTAAATCGAGTCATATCAATAGGAAATGTGTATAATCTCGAGGTTCAGGCCGTAGAGGCTCCTGGAGATTTCGGGTCAGGAAGAATTAATGCGACATCAGAAATGTCCACGCTGTGTTCGTCTGCAATATTTGGAAACACAAACGACCAGGACAATCCTGGTTTTTTTCTCAAGTACGAGACCTTTAACTCCCTTTCAGAATAATGGTTGATGACTTTTGCTACGTAATAGACAATCGACTTCTTTTTTGCAAATTTCACCAATATAAAACAATTATCCTTAATCGTTTCAGGCAATACAGCAGCATCATAATCTTCTCCTATATTTTCATCTGAAGAACTATCTAATACAGATGTCGAACTTTCCTGCAGACTAACTTCCGATTTTTCAGACTCTGAATCACTGCTTTCTTCTTTTTTCTTTTTCGCTTTTTTAGGCTTTGATTGTGCGGTAAGTTTTAGAGTGCGTTTTATTTCTCTCGCTTGAGCTTTTCTTTCTTGTTCTATTTTCTTTAATTGCTTTGCATTATGCAGGTCTTCCAGTCTATTTTTTTCAGGTGTATCGGTGTAAATTCTAGATTTTCCTGGTTGTCTTCCCTTAACCGCTTTTTTCTTTTTTTCAGCCGTAGGATAAGGCCGACAATTTTCCTTCTAAAACATCTTTTATTGCCTGTACCATATCATTTTCATTTACTGTTGTACATCTTGTGTTTTTTTTCTTATAATTCCGCACCATTTTTGCAAATTTTCTGAAATAATAAAAAAACTTGTTACTAGGGGTACATTCGTACAGTCATGATTACGAGTGAGGGTACATTCGTACGCGTATGAACGTGCCCCAGATGTAGGCGTACGAACCTTCCCCGAAGGTCAAAAATAAAATATTTTTACCTATACAGAAAGCATGCAGATAAATACGCAAAATGTGTACTTTATTATGAATATGATAGTAATTACTTACCGTTGGATAATAAACTTATGGAATTTGACACTTCACTTAAGCACGGAACATCCGAGAACATCGATAAATAAATTACTTTGGGTGCGTGAAAACACATAACGTCCTCTCGTGTCGCTCGCGGTGGCCGCACTGACGGCTAACTTCGTGTGATACAGGTCGCTACCGGCACCTACTCACACACACAAAGCCGCACAGATACGGTTGTCCTAGTACGCTGTAGTAGTGACTGTACGTAGGTTCCCCGTGTACGAATGGTGCCAAACTGCCCCTACAGGGTGGCACATTTAGATCGGTCAGTATGGGAAAGTCTGAAACTATAAGACATACGAAGATCTCTTCTTAGGAACCATGTGATCGATTTTAAAAACAAGAAAAACTGCATTCATATTTAAAAAAAAGAGTTGAATGTTGTATTGAAAAAAATCGCACTGGTCATTTCGAAAACTTATTAAAATAAATTAAAGGATACGAAAACAAGGCTTTATTATTCATTTTGGAAATCATGTTTCTTAGTAACATTTACTGCTTAGACCTACACAATCGATATCTAAATAGAAATAGTGTTCGTTTTATTTTTCAAAACGTCCGCGTTCGATTCGCGAGCTGAGTACAAGTATTTTTTCTCTTTATGTATGAATGCAGTTTTTCTTGTAACAAAAATCGATCACATGGTTCCTAAGAAGAGATCTTCGTATATCTTATAGTTTCAGACTTTCCCATACTGACCGATCTAAATGTGCCACCCTGTATAATATCAATTAGAATATTGGTCAAGTGCGAGTCGGATTTTAGTTTTCCCATACATTTTGAGATCCAGCGCCTGATGAAGGCAACGAGCAATACAAAGCTCGATACAAAGTTTCATCCCCTTTTTCGTCCCTAAAAGGGATGAAATTTGACATAAATTATAGCCTATGTCCTATTCTGAGATATAAGGTAGATAACTGGAAAGTTATCTACCTTTTATAATTATTATTATTAACTGGAAAGTTTCATATAAATTCGTCCAGTAGTTTTTGAGATTAAGTGGAACGTAGGTACATCCATCCATACATCCAAACTTTCACGTTTATAATACTAGCTTTCCGCCCGCGACTTCGTCCGCGTATAATACGGTTCCTCATACACTTTAATTAGCTATTTCATCTCCTTAAAATGTGAGTTTTAGTATAAGAACTATCTTACGTTCATTCTCATAAATCTTCGGTTTTCAGTGCCTCGTAGAATTCCACGTTTTGCTGCCAAGCCACTGTCTTATCCCCTGCGACGAACTGTGTTGGGCTCTTCCTCCCCTCAACCACGATTGAGCAATTTACTCAACAAATATAGCGATTCTATCGACATAAACTTTGACTCAATATCCAAGATTAGGAAATTATTCACTTAGTTAACTAACGTCAATTGCATTTTTCTTTGTTAATAAAGTCCATGTTTATTTTTGCATGCTGTGTTTATCTGTAAGTGGTTATACATTAAGCATAAATTTGCTTATACATTAAGCATAAAATTATTTGTAAGTATCAATGTAATAACTGTTGGTGAACCTTTAAATATTAAATAAATAAATAAATAAATTGATATAGCCATTTAGGCGAGATAACGGGACATGTAGACAGACATAGTTTTTAACCGACTTCAAAAAAGGAGGAGGTTATATGTTTCACCGAATATTTTTTTTTTTTTTATGTATGTTCGCCGATTTCTCCGTCAATTGTGAACCGATTTTAAAAATTCTTTTTTTATTCGAAAATGTATACTCCTGAGATGGTCCCATTTTCTCCAAGTTAGGATCTGATGATGGGATCCTAGATAAATCGAGGGCAACCCTCAAATTTTACAGGCACGTACTACATGTTAAATGTATTTTCTTAAGCTATTCAGGTATTTGCGTCTGGAAGTCATCACTTCATGTTTGTGAGCTGATGATGGAAGGTACAACTCCTCAACGGTTAGGAGTTGGAGGATATTTTTTGAAATTTTATAAGTACGTATAGACCTTTAACCGTATTCTTTCAAGTTATTTGGGTGAGCACAAGTCAGGATCTGATGACGGGATCCCAGGGGAATTGAGGGCAACCCTCAAATTTTATAGGCACGCGTGTAGTGATTTCGGTATTTTCTATTATAACTCGTGTATTTACCCTCGGAAATCGCAATTTTGGTGAAGTGGAACTGATGATGAAGACCACAGATGACTTATGGAACTCCTCAAGGATGTAAAGTACGTCAACTCAACTGTAAGTCAACTCTGAGATCCTTGAGGAATCAACGGAACTCCTCAAATATTGTCAGCCCACATATAGCGACTTGGATTTTTTTCTGTAATAATCAACGCATTTGCTCTCGGCAGTTCATGTGGTAAATTGGAAAGGAAATGTGGAATTGTTTAAGTACCTACGTGGCTTGGCGGAGTACTGAATTGAAGTCGGTTTAAACTTTGTTTTTAAAGTAATTCGTTTACTAAGTGTTATTTTATTACGAGTAATATCAATTAGAATTTTGGTCAAGTGCGAGTCGGATTTTAGTTTTCCCATACATTTGGAGACCCAGCGCCTGATGAATTCAACGAGCAAAATAATTTGGTCTCCATACAAAGTTTCACCCCCTTTTTCATAAAGACAGAAAAGCGGTACATAACAGGAAAGTTTCATATAAATTCGTCCAGTAGTTTTTCCATACCTACATCCAAAATTTCACGTTTATAATATTAGTAGGATATGCTTATACTGGTTTTGCCAGAAGCGAATAGTTGTGAATACCAAGGAGTAAACTTGGCTGGCTCGATCGCAGACAACCGACAAGTTCGGCAAACAAAGGTTACTTCACTATAAATCATGCTTTTGAACCACTTGAACAACTGCGGGTAGGGATGGCCGTGATCATAGGACACAATAAACATAGTGCATTACTGAAACGAACTACGGAATAGATGATAATTCGTTACTACAAGGGCCGGGATATAAGGGATTGCTTAAGGATACCGGGTGTGTTTTTCCCGCGAAAGCAATACCAGTCACGGATTTTAATCATTGAGCCATTTAAGGGTCAACTAATTTTGGTTTTTAATAGTTAAGCTATGAATATCCAGTAAAAGGTGAGCTCTAAATGGCTCAACGATTAAAGTCCGTGACTGTACTGTGACAAAGATAATGAGCTTCTCTCAAAAAAACATTTTTGGTACAAGATTATATGAATGAATGAATGAATGAGTGAATGAATGAATGAAATATTTATTTGCCAGAATACGTTACAATTGGTGGTCTTAAAATTATTACAGAATCAGTATTCAGTCAACTTGAAGTCAACATGCAAAATATATGCATAATAACAGATATTAATCTATGCTCAGAATTATTATAAAACAGAATGGAAGTAAGGTAATAACATGTCAAATTCAATTTACTGTGCATTCAAATCTAAGTAGTCCTTAACATTATAGAAACAATGATCTTGTAGCCATTTGATTAATTTTGTCTTTAAAATTTTCGCATGCAATTTTCGTATGCCGACTGTACTTTTCTGTATACCATCATCAACTACTCATTGCGACGATTCTAACGAGCTCAAACACAACGGGGATACGTCGGTTAAATACTAAATTCCCATGGCCACCTTCTGTCTCCATCATCAGACCAGCTCGATGGTACCATAATATTAAATTGTCATCCAAACTATACTACCACCCAAAATTTCAGCTCAATCGGATAACGGCAAGTGACTGAAAAATGGTTTGCAAATTTTGACGGACAACTAACATACTTACTTAGTTTGTTACATACGAACAGGTCAAGTTAATATATTATGTAGCTTGTAAAAAGATGGCCTTGGTTGTTTGTTAGTTACCTAACTTGGTTATAGTTAGTAGTAACCCTGCCTACGAGGTCCAGGATCGAATCCCGGCAAGGGCATTTATTTGTGTGATGGGCACGAATTGTTCCTGAGTCATGGATTTTGTCCATTTACTGTCTCAAAACGTATGATACCTACCTATATAGTCTTCTAGTACTCATAGCATCATAAGCGTGTAATATAATATAAATATAATCTCCACTTATAATAAATCTCTAAATTAAAAAAAGAATCAGCCGGTATCATTTTATACATTGTTCTGTCACGAATGATCTCAGTTTCCCATGAACGGAAAAACATGAAACATTTTTATAGGTACATCTTTCCCGCTCACGGGACATGATGTCTCGGACCTTTGGGAGGCGTGCGTGGGGCTAGGTACCTACAAAGTACCAACTGAGGCAACACGTAGAGGCCCTTTTGACAATTTAATGGAATGCAAGGAGTACACCGAGCGGATGCTGTCCCTGCCCGTGTCACGGGACGCGCACAGAGACAGCACCCGCTGGGGTGTATAGGGACTATTACTGGTTGATGGAATCTAAATAAACATTACCAAATGTTAAGAATTTGGACCTAGTTCTCTGCAGGAGCACATCACTAGTACAGTTGGCTTCATAAATCTGGCGCGTCATCGCGGCATCGCGGTTGCAATCTGAAACAATTACCGGACAACTACAAATTCGCGTCACGCGCTGTGGTACAGTCGGCCCAGGTTAATTTTATTAGAGAGTCCAATTATTTACTTACAACACCGTGAACTGGCCACCATTCGTAAATCTTATTGTTATGGAATATATATTCATTATATTTACTACTGCCATGATTTTTTTCACCAAAGGTTTACCGTATAAAAAAACATCCCAAGTTTATGTGGAGGGGAGGAACACTAAAACATTTTGTTTCAAGATGTATTTCTACCATTTCCACAGATTATATAATAGTTCTAACGAACAGATACTCGACTCTGAATAAAAACGCGCATACCTACCGCTTTCCATGCCTACTAAATTTAACAATGGAGCAACCTTGAACGCGCCGGTCGTTGCCCGCACTCCCCGGCTAATAGACGCTAGGGTTGACACCGCTTAGAAATGAAGTTATAATTAGTAGTTGAGTGAAATAAAAAACGGTTTATTCTTTGAAATATTTTTTATAATGATGTGTAACGTGTAACCAACTACAATTGCTTCACCTTGATGTAATGTTGCACGAATTTTTATCCTTCTCTAAATGTTTAGCGCGTGAGCGCGTTGAGCAAAATAGGTGAACCGTGCGTGCCTCAACCAGAGGCTGCTCTAATTCGTACGCACCTTAACGATAGTTTAAATTTATTGTAGTTTTATTAGAACATCACACGTTCGTTACTCAGATACTTACATGTCAATTTTAATGTTAAAGTTGAGATTTATGGCATGACAATTATATTTTGGCAGTCTGGTAGATGATATGTACGGGCACGCGTATGAAGAGTTACGCAATTGCCCTGCTGTATGTATCTACGTAACAGACGTCGTAACGTTTTAATAAAAATACAAGTTTTTTTTAAGAACCTACTTTATATTTTAAATTCTAAGGTTTTTGTATAAATTATAACGCATGTGGTGTTTACCTATAAGTGATTGTGACATCTATCTTTACAATGCAAAATGAATGAAATCATGAATGTACTGATGTTAACAATTAGTTGGTGAACACAAATAAAAAAATAAAAATCTCCGTTCAGCTGTCACAACAAATCCTCAAATCAATAAAGGGTCGGCAACGCGCTTGGGATTCTTCTGGAATCGCAATCGTCCAAAGGCTACGGTATCTGTTTGCCACCGTCGTAGTATTAAAAAAAAAACATTGTGTCGGCTAGGACGTTTTATTAAACGTGCAGAACCACACATTCCATGCACTTCACTGATTAGATTAATTTAATTGTTATCGTTTTTCAATATTCATTTTTCAAAAGACTTGTATTTCCGGAGATTCTGCCTGTATCTGAACTCCATAGCTACATACCTACATACAGGCATATCAACGCAGCATGTTAAATAAGATGTAATGTCAAGTATCTCTCACCCTGTCTATGGTTACGACAATCTGAATGTACCTATGAATTTACCAGCTACCTACCACATAGGTTTAACAAAACGAAACTTGTTGTGTAGGTAACTTAATTTTTTTAAGTTAGTAGGTTTATCGCGACGACAGTACGAAATAAAGTTTGGTAGGTAGGTAGGTACCTTCCTATCTTCGTTATTTATAACGTAAGTATATAAATAACGACATATTGTATAATAGTTTAAAAGTAGCATTGCAAACTTGGAATTGGTCACTAGGCATAAGTTGTTTTAAAATATTCTGATTAGATACGTGTTTCATCCTCGCGAGTACATTCCAAGCACTTCCAAAAGGTTATAAGTAGCAACGACGATGTTTACGCCCTTTCTTAGGCCGTGCAATGCATGCACCCCGCAAATCTTACTAAGTAAACTATTATACTAATTGCTGCTAGACAGGGATAAATATAAACATGAAATCAATACAAACAACGGAGTGGCGGAGTACCTAAACTTGTCGGAGGCTCTTGGTAGGTACCTATACAAAATTACCGAAACTCAAGTAGGCCTTAAAAATGTTTTACGTAAGTATTTGAAATAGGTATTAGGTGTTCCGTAAAAAACATTACGAACTCATTTTTAAAGAATTGGTGAATAACTTTTCTTGTACGCGTAAGCAGCGTCCGGCCGTGAGCGCGTGCGTCAACCCACTGGCGGATGTACCGAATGCGGCGCGCAAAGTTTAGGTATAATTCTGAGTTCCCACGGCGCAGTTAGGTAGCACTGCCATTTCGTCGGCGTGCTTACCGAATTACAGATTTCTAGTAGTAAGGGTGCGCAAAGCCGCAGACGGACGGACAGACGGGCAGACGGACATGGTGAAAGTATAAGGGTTCCTTGTTGACTACGGAACCCTAACAATGGAGAATGCTCGATGTTCTGTTAAGTCTCCAAAAATCCAGTCAAATTGTGTTTTTACTAGGAAAGTTTTGGAGTGTAGTTCTGATTTTTTCCATTCTATATGTAGGTATTTTGGGTATTTTGACTGCACTAATTTATTATTTAACAGAAATACATTAAAATATTATTCATGAAAAGTCTCTTTCATAATCACCAAATCGATGATGACCCTTTGAATAATGAATTAAACTGATTATTATAATTGGCGGCGAGTGTACCGATCTTCTTGGCGTTACTAAACTGTCTGTAATGGAGATCGTGACTCGATACTCGGTACTATCGATTATTCAAACACCCAGGGGGTGTTATTATGAACTATAAGTAGGTAGCAATTTTATAAATGCACAAGCAAAGTCACGGACTTTAATTGATAAGCCATTTGGAGCTCACTTTATACTGGACACTTCATAGCTTAACTACTAAAAAATCAAAAGTAGTTGACACCTAATTGGCTCTAATATTAAAGTCCGTACTTTGACCAAGAACGAGCGGCATGTTGTAGCAGGGTCCTTCTTCTTTTCGACCGACAATAGCCTGTCCTTCGTCTTACTACGGCATCTCATTTGAGTAATGATTTTACGGTTTTATAATGTTCGAAAATGAACGTCCATATAATTTTATTAATTAGTATTATTTAATATTTTAGTTTCTCTAACTAGCTTTTTTTTTAAACGTATTTTTATCGTAGAAGTCCGTGACAGAGTGGTAAACCAAAATGTAGTCCCCACTGAAAGAGTCCACTTTGTCACATATTTTTTTTTAAACCAACCGTAAACAAATAAAGTTAAAGTCAAAGTATATATATTTTTATTTATTTATTAAAAAAAATATTACTCAACATTACAGTTAAAAACTAAGTCACTGTAAATTACACTGGTGCTGGCTGATGCAAGCAGCGCTTTAAGGCTGTGTAGAGCTCTAACGGAAGACCAGTTTTTACCCGACTGCCGAAGGAGAGGAGGGTTATGTTTTTCAAGCGTATGTATGTATGTATGTACAGTAAGGGAAATGTATTCACGTAGAACCCTATCGCAATAAGGTGACATATCACTCGAGTTTTTGGCTATTCTTTGGCACGCCCGGCAGCCTAACAGTTTGACAGATTTCGACATGTGAGGTGTTGTTGGGTTCCTCTTAATCGTGGGAGAGGCTATATATATTTGCAAAGATAGAGTTGGGTTTTTGAAAAATCTTTTGATTTCTGTTACATTAGTTCGTTATTTGCGAGTCCAATTTTGCAAGTCTTTGACCAACTTCTTGTAGTCCGATCAAATTGAAACACTTGTTTGTTCTTAGAAAACTTACTTAGGTACTTACTATTATTGAAATATACGGCTTACAGTAGCTTCCAATGAATCACGATTGATTTTTTAACAGAAACTATACATTAGTGTGTAGCTAAATGTCAGCAATCGAGGTGAGGCCTTAACCAAATGGTCTTAACCAAACTATCCCCCCTACCTATAGGGGGGATAGTTTGGTTAAGACCATCTGACGGCACGGCAGGGCTTAATCGAGATCCTCTTCCCGATATAGCCTACGGACGTACGGACTGCAAAATACTTAGTTTTATCTATTGAAATGTGCTTGAAATAATTTACTTTAAAAACAAAGTGTTAACCGACTTCAATTTATTACACCGCCAAGCCAAATGAACATTTCATTTCCACTTTACCACATGAACTGCTTTCCGAGAGTAAATACGTTGATTATTACAGACGACCGGTTAGCCTAGTGGGTAGTGACGCTGCCTACGAAGCTGAAGGTCCTGGATTCGAATCCCGGTAAGGGCAAATATTTGTGTGATGAGCATGAATACTTGTTTCCGAGTCGTTGTTCTATGCATTTAAGTATTTATATCTATTATATATATCGTCGTGTAGTACGTACAACACAAGCCTTATTGAGCTTACTAGTTGCTAGTTCGATTTGTGTAAGAATGTTCCCTAATATTTATTTATATCACTGTATGTGGGCCGATAATATTTGAGGAGTTCCGTCGATTTGGCACACTTGACATTTAGGACTTCATCAGTTGCTATTTCAACAACCAATCTGGAAGCATATACTTCTAAATAAAAAAAAGAATTGTACGAATCGGTTCATGACGGAGTTCTGAGGTAACAACCATTAAAAAAAATACAACCGAATTGAGAACCTCCTTTTTTTTAGTCGGTTAAAAAATGTGAGTGGTTACGAGCTGTTACACAATGCACTGCGGAAAAGTTAGAAAAGTTGCGAAATTTCTTCTATGGAAAGTACTCAAAACGTCAGTTACACTGACTTTCTAAAGAATATTAAGTAATACATGTAATTAATGAACTGAAATGAAACTTCCTCATATAAACTTTTTTTTCAATTCTCATTGGAGTTTCCAGAAATTTCTGAGAACTTTGCAAAATGAGAAGGTTCTGCCAATTTATACATTGCTAAACGATACAAACTCGATACAAACGCGATTCAAATGATGACAGGTGATCTATGGCTATATAGTGTCGTGCGACAGTCGCGCGTTACTGAAACGCGTGTTTTTTTTATCCCCGGCTATAATAGGACGATCCCAAAACGAAGTTTAAAGTCAATTAGACGGTAAGGTGTACATTCTGACACTCTCAAAGTGTAAGTGCCGGGAACCCGCTAGGGCGATCTGTACGTAGGCACCTTCCTCTACATACGGAGTTCCCCGTGTTATCGGGTACGGATGCAGCGCTACAAAATCTTTCAGGTAGCTGATGATATGCTAATGAATACTTTCATCATCATCATCAGCCTATATACGTCCAACTACTGGGCACAGGCCTCCTCTCATGAATGAGAGGGAACGGGCAGTAGTCCCCACGCTGGCCCAGTGCGGATTGGGGCCTTCATATACCTCTTGGAATTTCTTCTCAGATGTTTCCTCACGATGTTTTCCTTCACCGAAAAGCTAACGGTAAACATCAAATGATATTCCGCACATAAGTTCCAAAAAACTCATTGGTACGAGCTGGGATTCGAACCTGCGACTACCGTTTGACAGCCGCACGCCTGAACCACTAGGCCACCGTAGCATGAATATTTTATGACAGCAGTTTGTTCTGGCGACAGTCCTCCGTTTAAAACTTGCGCCGTAATATGCACACCCGGCCGCAAACTAATGCATCAGATATTTCCGGCTGACTGTATTTGGAATGATTTAGCCAAGCTCTCAATCAATAGGTACAATCCACGCGGTTGGCTTTGAGGAGTGTTGGTGAAATGACGGTTGCGGGCGTTGCTCGATTCACGCCCCGTGTGTGAGACAAGCTTGTCTTCTGTACACGAGGAAAAAATACGCTACGGGATTGTTTCTTTCTGGAGAAATCTCGATAAATGGCTTAGGCAGACAGATGTGGCGTATACGATATTATAGGAAGCATCTTAACAGAAGTGGCCAAAAATGGAAACTTGTACATACATGGAAGTGAGTGTACTATTCGCCGATAAACGTAATGTTTGGCGAAATTTAAACAAATGTAATCGTACCATACTTTTCTCTGAATAAATAAATAAAAAAAAAAAACTAAGTATTTATGGTTAACTCTTATCATAGAAAGGCTCTGTGAGCTGTAAAACTCGCGGACCAACCTGTCTTTTTTTTAATTTCGATATTTTGATTCGACAAAAAAATCTATATAATTATATTGAAACTGTTCAAAAAATTTCACGAGAATCGGTTAAGAACGCCGACCTGGAGCCGTAGCATGGTTGGCCTTGTCATTATATACGGAACACTCACCACGCGAGTTGAACTCACACTTGTCTGGTTTTTTTTGCGAATGGGAGCGTTATGGATACCTACTTCCGCGCCACGGGGATAGAGCGGGGGTTAGGGCGCGCACCGACTAAAAACCCCCCGATGGTCCTCCTCGACGCATTTCGGACGGCTTTGGGATCTACGGAACGCATCAGTGCCGCCCTAGCGGCATGCGCCTCTGTAGGTCCTATTTTTTATTCTTCGATTGCAGCTAGGGTTTGCAATTCGAATATTCGCCTCAAATCAAACAAAATATTCGAATAATCGAATATTATTCGAATATTTGTATGAGGCGAATATTCGAATTGCAAACACTATACTTGAAACCATAATTAGATTCCAAAAAAACTACCCTTTGTGTTGCCATTAAAATGAGGAGGGTTGACACCGGTGAATTTGCATTTTTCTAAATGATGAAAACTAGCTACGTCTATCATTTAGAAAAATGAAAATTCACCTGTGTCAACCCTCCTCATTTTAATATCAACACAAAGGGTAGTTTTTTTGGAATCTAATTATGGTTTCAAGTATAATTGCAGCCCCCAACTGCAACCGTGTACCACCCCGAGGACCCCTTTTAGTCACCTTGAGCAACGCCCTTGTGATTCTTCTGGAGTAGCAAGCGTCCATAGGCTTTGTTGTCTGTCTACCATGAGACAGAACGTATGCTTGTTTTACCAACATATAAACATATGTCTAATTTTATACATAATTTCGAAAGTACGTACTTATAAAATGTAATTGGCAGAGTGCAAAGCGGGCGGAGGGGGTAGCCTAAACGATCACAGCGCTCGCTACGGCTAAAATTGTCATTTTTGTCGCTGACTTGAGCTGTCAAATCCATATTGCAGTAAACATTTTCTAATCGTTTTCGAGATAAAAATATGGTCCTGGAAAGATGTGTTGTAGTGAATTGTAATAACACCAAGAAGAATAGAAATAACATTAATATTTTTCACAATATTTACTTCTTGTTTGACAGCGGTGACAATATTGTCCATAATGGCCGCCTGTCACGTGGCGCTGTCGTCGCGCTCGGTCCCAATATTATGTGTAAGATTACCGGTTAGCCTAGTGGGTAGACTAGTGACGCTGCATACGAAGCTGAAGGACCTGGGTTCGAATCCCGGTAAGGGCAAATATTTGTGTGATGAGCGTGAACATTTGTTCCTGAATCTGAACGTTTTCTATGTATTTTACCCATAAAACAAGCCTTATTGAGCTTACTATGGGACTAGATCTATATTTATATTTATTTAGTGTCCCCAAATAATTATTATTTAAACGTTTCTCGTTTTCACGTAAACTGGCAGCTTTATTCAGCTATAAATACTCGTACAAGTTGTTTCGAGGACACCAACTCCAACCGTTACTTTCTATCAAAATTCCAAATTCAAATATGGAATTGATATTTGTGAACCTCGCCGAGTCAGCGCCGTCTAACGGAGCGCGCCTAGAATGCAGTCCCAGCCTACGGAACTTTCTAGAGCGGTTACAATAATACAATAGGGATGTAGACACTAAATAAAGTAACCAATAATGTTGTATTTTCTCGAAAAAGGATTAAAAATGTAGTCAAATGGAGAAAAAAGCAACGCAAGAGGTTAAATAATCACAAAGTTATAAGTGACCAAAGTTTCAAGGGGGGTATGTTCTGTCCCTTTTTCGCAAAACGCTCGTTCATGAGACGATTGTCATTTACTATGACGCTCGATGGTCGTGACGTCACAATCTACTAGCGTTTTCTCTCTCTAACAAGCAATATTAAAACGGTTTGTGTATATAATAGACGTTCTGGATGGACATCAGCTTTATTTAATACCGTGGGCTTGCTTGTGGAGCCGTCATTTCTAATTTCTATTCTTTCTTTCCTATTTTGTAATACTTTATGGAATTACTTTAAAATATAATTAAATGCATGGAATAGATGACCCAATTCCATCCCTTAGTTTTCAAACTGTAGCTTTGTACAAAGTTTTTCTTTCCTACAGAATATCATTAGATTAGATCGTGTACTATGTAAGCAAAACATTCAGTGACCAAATAAAATAGGTATTGGACAAAACAAAACGCTATACTCGTAGATATGGGGGCGCGTCAGTGTCCCCGCCTTGACAAGCCAAGTGTCTCTACCTTCCTTTTCTCGAAGCGTTTCACCGAATTAACGAACTCTTACAGCATCAGTCTGGATAAAACTTTTAATAGGTAATTACTTAGCTTTGTAGAGCATTTAAACCAGATGATAATCGATCCAGGTTCAGGATCGAACTAGTCAGGAATTCGCTGCGCACGTTCACGTGGAGTTGGAATAACTATACAATACCTACAATGCACATTTTCTTTACTGTTAATCAAAAAAATAAACAACGCAATAAATTACCATTGGCTACTTTCCTAAAAAAAGAATTTAGTCTTTCAGTTAGACATCCAAAAACACACACGTATTTTTTTTGTTTGTCAATTAAACAAAAAATGACAATGATATAGCCCGTTAAAGTTTCGCGTGACGTCACATTATGCTAAAAAGTGTACCATAATCTAACTGATGGACTAAATATAATTCTATTTTTTTTACCCAGGAAAGTATCCAATTAAATAATCATACATATCTTAATATACTTACATCACATACATTTCCATTAATTGAACGAGAGAGCGAAGCGGACGAAGTTTTCCGTTTCATTTGGACAAAAATTCTCTCGTATGTCCGGCGTCTGTCCGGCTGTTCTCCTCTACAGGTCGCATTTCTCAACCGATTCTCGCGAAATTTCAATGAGTACATATATAATAGATTGTTGACAAAAAGACAGGCTTGCGAGTTCTACTGCTCACAAAGACTCTAAAAATATATATGGACTACAATAATCGTCCGAAATATTTTTATTTACTCTGTGTACTGGTTTCCTCTCAGTGTCCCACAGTAAAGTTGGCAGTATTATTAGCGACATCTAGCGAGCGTGCGCGAACGACGCTGCTGTAGTAGCGAGCTGACGCCTTTGCGCTGCGCAGGCGCCGCGGGTCCGAGAAGTCCACGTAGTACAGGCCGAAACGAGACCTGCGAGCAAACAGAGGCTTTAAGAATACCCAAGTACTCAGAGTACGACGAGTAGAGTACTCGACTCGCCATACAAACGTAGTTTGCTTCTCATTTTAAAACTCAATTGCGTCTCATCTCTATGAACATTAGAATAATAATTATTGTATCTGGACGCTCAGAAATCTTAAACATCTCTGGGATATTAAATTAATTTCATAAACTTCTTGTTAATTCTGATAGAGACCTATAGGTATCTAATGTACTTAATGGATAGTATTTTGTAATTTTGTACCTAATCGCTACTGTGCACTATGGCGAATGTGGTGAAATACTATTGTGTGAAATTCATATTGTGCAGAATTGCGAACAGGAAGAATCGATGTTGGCATGAACATCGAATAATCCTTTTATTTTTGATTTTGTCTGTTACCTTTTCACACTTAAATCGCTGAACCGATTTAAATAAAATTTGGTATGGAGATAGTTAGACCCGGGAAAGGACATAGGACAGCTTTTATCCCGGAAATGAAGGGAAGTGGAATTCCTATGGAGGTGCGATAATTGACGCTGCGCCTGTGGGAAGTCTAATACCATATTTGCTATTAAACTTTGTTCAGGCGTAGTATTAAGCATATAAACGAGTATACGCGAAGGAAGTCGCGGGCAAAAGCAAGTAATAAAATAAACCAACGGGTGTACTTACAGGTACCCAGCTACCCACTCAAAATTATCGATGAGCGACCATGCGGTGTATCCCACCACGTTCACACCGTCCTCTGTTATGGCCAAGTGCACCTGTCCACAAAAACATAATATTATCAAGAGTTATTCTAATCCCAGATTGAGAACAAGTAGTGATGCACAGCCGGCTCCGCTGCGCCACGTTTTCTTAGGGTTCAACATCATCATCATTGGCCACAGCATCTACGAGTATGCCAGATGAATGTTGCAGCGCTTAGGAGCCTATGGGTTGCTGCATCTACGTTGGTGTCTATAAAGTCCTATAGCAGCGCGGCATTTCTTGCCACATCGATTGCAGACGAATTGTGAGTCTGTAGGAGGTGATAAAGCATTGTTAGAAAAATATGTTCGATGTTCAAAAACCACGAAAACATGGCGCAGCGGACTCACCTTTATTATGGCTGTGGTCTTCTTTAAGGTGGAGGTATTTGAAGAGAAAGAACAGAAGTAAGGACAGAGCCTTAATGCAAAGCGAGTAAGTAAGTAAGTGGGTGCAATTTTGTTCTGACTTGACAAAGTTATCCGTCTAATTCTTTATTTGACACGGTCTGCAGTCATTGGAGAACGAAGAAAAGCGTTTTTAAAAACTCTTGTTTAACCTGGTTTAAATACTCCTGATAGTACTTGACCCGTGTCGCGTCGTTCAGGTCGTCTCCGCTGTCCGAGTACCCATTCTCCGCGATCATGATCTTCACATCTCCATACTGCTGCTTTATCCAGCTCAGGAGATGCCGGATACCTTCTGGGTTCACCTGTAACACGATAGCAATCGTCATTAGAGTGCCCGGGTGTGGAAGACACAACATAGGGTCGGAGTGCTACCGGGCGGCAAGCACATGTTACCCTCTTCCCTTTGTCTCTCAATAAATGGTCTTCAACGCACTTGTTAATTCCTGTAGATATGGAAATGTCCATTAGGATCAGTATTAAGTACCTAACCTCAGCCTTCAGTAGCTTTTCGGTGAAGGCATAGAGAAAATATAATAGGAAAACTTCGTAAAGAAACCGGTCTATTCCCTATAGGATCTAGTTTTGCTCCTGGATCGGAAGGTCAGATGGCAGTCGCTTTCGTAAAACGGGGTCCATTAGGGTTCTACCGGGAGAAATGCAAAAAGGATGACTATGAAGTACAGTACTAACCTTGAGCCAAAAGGACTTCGCAGTCTCCCAGTGCGGTCTGCTTTCCAGTACAGCGTCAACCTCCTCGAGACCCGTCGTCATGAACCCACCGACCTTCTCCCCGGGCCGGGCGGCGCGGACCACGCGGGACGTGTAGTGGTTTAGGGCGTAGAAGTCATAGGAACCTGGCAAAGTATTATAAATTTTGTCAAAAAACTCATTTTTGGTACAAGCTTTTATTGCCAACTGTACTTTTCTGTGTGTCGTCATCGACTACTCATTGTGACGATTCTAAAGAGCCCAAACTCAACGGGGTTACGTCCGTTAAGTACTAAATTCCCATGGCCACCTTCTGTCTCCACCATCAGATCAGCTCGATGGTATCATAATATTACTTTGTCATCCAAACTATTCTTATACCCAAGATTTCAGCTCAATCGGTCACCGAAAAGTGGGTCAAATGTAACTTGGAAGATTTGATGACAAATATAGGGACAGGTGAAACTAAATAAAAGCTTGTAAAAATACATAAGGTCTTTATCCTTAATCCTATCTTACCTTTCAAGAGCTGAATCTCTTCTTTTGTGAATGCGGGCAACCTGGAGCGAGGGTATCCTTCCTTCTTACTCTTTTCTGCCATGAATCTCTCCAGAGTTGGCGGCCAGCCTCCTTTGGCAGAGAAGATGGGGTGAGAGTAGCGATCGATCTGAAATAATATGTAAGAGAAGATGATCTACTCGTACCACCACCGACTTAACATAGGAGGAAAGTGTCAGTCCAATAGGGGTGTAGACTCCAAATTTATTATTATTCCAAAAGAAAGATGGCAAAAAATATGCCTAGAGACGAGAATCCAATTCAGATATCTCAAAAAAATTACGAAGCTACAAACATTTTAATAATGCTTGTTAGAAAGAGAAAACGCTCGGGGATCGTGACCTCACGATCACGAATGTATACTCTTCATAGTGTTGTGTTCTAGGAGTTCAAGGTAGTCAAGTATGGGTATTGGGTTTGTAGTATTTTCTTACCTTTGAGGATGTGTATTGTGATGACGAGGGATCTATATTTGCCTCTTAAAGGTCTGCTAGACGGTCGCCAACACGCCCCTCCGACCGAGTGGCCTTGGTCCGCACCGACCGTGTAGACAGTTGTTTCCAACAAAATTTCATACTACAACGGTCGGGGCCGACCAAGGTCGCTCGGTCGGAGGGGCGTGTTGGCGACCGTCTAGCAGACCTTTTAAACTGTCAACACATGACTGTGTTGTCATACTTATATCCATTAAACTCTAAAGGATCGGCAACGTGAACATGACACTAGTACCTAATAGTATACGGTGATCGTTTACCATCAGGTGCGCCGTATGGTTGTTTGCCGACATCGTGATATTAAGTAAAATATGACGATAATATCTGTAACTTTATGCGATATTAGTCCTTATTGAAATCCTTACTATATATTCCCTTGCTAGCAGAGTCCTTTCCAAGTCTTCGTCTGTTTTGGGTTCCAACCATGTATCCTGATTGGCGATAGACACTTCCCCTGTCAATCACACAGAGATATAAATCAAAACCATTGGCCCAGTTCACAGTATACCTTTGTACAATGTGTACATACATAGTACAGTTACAAGGTACAGTAGTAAAAAACAGAAAAGGGGAAACGTGAGTTTGCAAGATGACGCTCATTTGGAAAACAGCTTCGGTGAAGCAGCGATTTCTGGTGATAGTGGTTTTAGTAAGAGAAATAGACAACGAGAAATATAAATCACGTGACAAAAGTCGTGTTCAAAAGACGCCTTTTAGAAAGAAAGAAAGAAGATATTTATTCACTACACAAAAGACACACAGAGATAAAGGGAGTAGACATACAGTACAATTGACACGTATTGTGTGTCTTCGCGGCAGTGAAATGGTCGCTGCCTCAGCATTGTGCCGAGGTGTCAGACAGACACCTACAGCGCTGGTCACCGCAAGTGACCCACGGAACGCAAGACACCATACTATTAGATAAAAAATAAGTACTTGCCCCCATATATAGGTTTAAACTCCTCTTCATATATCCTGTACGCCTTAGCATGAGCAAGCAGGACATGCTTAGAGCACAGGAAAGTTCCGATCTCCTGGTCATTGATCCCCGGGGCTAGGAAGCCTCTATAAGCTATGTCACATATGGAGACAGGCTCGTTGATGGTGATCCAGGTCTTCACCTGGCCGGCGAAGAGGGTGAAGACCACCCGGGCATAGTCGGCAAACCAGTCGGCTGTTAGAGGGTTTGTCCAGCCACCTGGAAACAGACGACAACAGCCATAACATTAGATCACAAGAATAAGTCCTGCAGTGCCTCGGGGATGTTTGCGGAGGCACAGGTTGATAGCTTTGCGGCCATCATGCGTAAACGGTGTGCCTCACTACTAAACCGCTGGCGAGGCAGCGCCAACGGCATCCTATTAGCGTTAGCGGATAGATGGGATTCCCACCTTGTACAGAGATGGAAGCAAAGCGAGCAATTACTCTACTTTAATTTTTAATGTTTGAGTAATAAATAACACTAGATTATAAGTCTGTAACTAACACCTATGGATCCCGTCCGAAATAAAAGATTTATTATAATTAGAAGACTTATACTTATAATAAAAAAGAAGAAGAGAAGTGGTCTCAGAGGGAAACAAGAGACAGCAATCATAAGATGACTAGAAGAAGATTTATGACTAGAAATGGTTCAAGAGTTAGATTAATCGCCCACAACGAGTTTTAGTAGCGACGCTGCTGGTGATGGTCATTACCTGCGTAACCTTATTAACCAACATTTGACATGGCCTTAGGGTAACTAATAAATAATGGAGCAAACCTCCGTAAAATAGTGTTAGAAAATACATCGTCCGTCAAACCAGTTCTATCTGCCATCTGTTCGACAACGGGCAATTTTTACCCCTGACTGCTAGATAGAAATATTATCTCCATATTGTATGTAGTACAGTCTTAATAATATGCGCGGTCCAGTCCGGTATTTGACATTGTATGTAAATTATTGTATGTCTTGTACAATGTACAGACCTCTACCTATTCCATATAAGATTACAAAAATTGTGCATTAATCGAATCGAATCAAGAAAAACCATTATGAAGTAAAAGTATTTATATAAAAAGTGTTAGTATTATTACCTATATTTGAAAAGCACAGGTATCTAAATAAGGAAAACTAAATAGTACAATATTTCGGAAAGAAATGTAGACGAATTAGTCTACATTTATTTCCGAAATGTTATATTTATTTATTTATTAAAAACATGTTACCACGACATTACAGTAAAAAAACCAACATGGAATTAGGTATATGCCCATCAGTCTCTGTTTCAGGTCCTAGTGGTACATCATCATGACTGGCTTGACGCCTCACCCCGCGACCAGCATGGCTATCACAAGAAAGCACGCGAGCTCTCTCGATTTTTCTCGCACTATCCGTCTCTCTCATATTAGAAAACTAGTAGTAGCGATGGCCATCTTTACTCACTGCATGAACAATTGAACACTACCATCATCGGCCCTACGTAGTCTACACCACCCGCATTAAAGGCTTCAGTACATACGAATAGTGTTGCCTGAAGTGTCTCTTTTTATTGTATCTTCTTATACGATAACGCTTGTCAACCTCATTCTTTCCGCCCTCTGTTAATCATAAAGTTATTTATCCGCACGGCTATCACAGGAAGGCCCGCGAGCTGTGGCGCGATGAGATAGACTATTCGTCTCTTTCTAATTATACCGCTTATAAAGAGACGGATAGCCTATGTCGCCGCGACACTCGTGGGCCATTGCGATAACCGTGCTGTTGTAGAAGTCTTAATAAATTGGGAATTAACCCCGCATTTTGGCCCGCAATTCTGAATAGTGTATAAATTATCGAGTATGTCTTGTACAGACCTAGTTCCTGTAGTCTCTGTGGTAGGTCCCAGTGGTACAGCGTGACGACTGGCTTGACGCCGCGTGCGCACAGGCCTGCGACCAGTGAGCTGTAGTAGCGGCGGCCATCTGCGCTGATCTTGTTGGGGAAGCCGGTCGGCAGTAGGCGCGGCCATGATACTGAAAATCTGGGAAGATTTGTCAAATGAGCGGTGAAATTTAGTAAATATGGCGGTGGCAATCAAACATATAGACTGATGGTTAGCAGACAACTTAGCCTCTGGCCTATTATGGTTGTCAACCCTTTAGTGAGTTGACGATTCATTGTGTCAATAGCATAGCGCATCCTTATGTGCCTTGGCGACCTTTACGTACTTCATTGCGTACTACTAAATTAAGGCAAAAATCCTCGTCATCGATTTCGATGACGGTGACCCTAAAATAACGGATTTGCCCTACTGTGAGCTCTGATGTGGCTGGCTAAATTAAGGCAAAAATTATAAGAGTAATAACAGGCAGGTTTATTGCTTTTCTAGCATTCTCTTTCAGGATATGAAGAGCTAGGAATATTTACCATTTTTTTCGCCTGTTACGTGACACACAATTTTCCATTTCTCTCAATAGTGACGGCTAACAATTATTATGTAGTCTAAAAAGGATTGACATTCAGGGACAACCCATTTGATTCAAATTAAATGTGATAATCAGCTTTGTCTACTCATTAGCGCATGGGAGAGAGTACCAACACCAACCAATACTTTTGACAGCTAGTGTCAACTTTTAGCTAGCCCTTATAAGAAACCTACCTGTAGAAGTCCAAGCCCAAGTCCTCAACAAGCTTGAGGTCCTCCTCCCAGAGATGGTAGGAGTCGCAGGCCACATCGGCAGTGCTGCGGTCGTAGATGAACTCCGGTCTCATGTGGATGATGTGGTCCCAGATACTTTCCCCTTTGTCTGTAAATACGAAAGTTACTTGCAATAATCACACATCCTAATACTTTGTTGCGAGTCTCTGAAACTACTCTCTGTTAAAACCTATGGAGATATCGTTCATATAGATTTTAGATTACTTATATCAGCAACGCATACGTTATAACAGCAAGCGCCCTGTAAACCTTGCCGTAGGTTCTCTTCACCATCCTGTCTACTGGCATTCTCTCAAGGTGTCCAAGCCTGCGGAGTCTTTCAGATTTGATTTCTTCTACGAAGTTGGGCTCGGACACCATATCTTCTAGTTCCTAGTTTTTGCGGATTCTCCAGCTACCATCTTCCTTCTGCACTGGGCCCAAGATCTTCCGAAATGTCTTCCTTTCGGCAACAAGTAGCTTGTTTTCTTCCTTTAGTGTCAGTGTCCACGAATCGCTACCATACACATAGAACCGGTCTAATGACAGTTTTGTAGATCCGAATTTAGTTTTTCGGCGCATGACCTTGGACATTGACACTGTGAAGTCCCGCCGCACACCTTAGAGCACCCTGGATATGAAATTCATTTTTCTCTTCTTTGCCGATGCCGCTGGTATCAGTTATCAAGCAGCACCGGTATTTGAATCTCTCAACCCCTTTATATGTATAAGACACCGTTTACATCTTATCATATGTTTTATCTGGGGTCTAGAATGTTTCTCTACCTCCGCAAAGGTAGATATATATGTCCGTATAAGTCCTTAAGGGATTTCGAATTAAAGTGAAGGGGCCCACTTGCAATGTAGCTTTTATGCGAATGTGGTCGTTTTGTGATCCTGGATTTATATTCGACTTACTCAACGTAAAGAACAACGATGCAACTAACTACGTGCATCGAGCATCTTTACTAAAAAGCTTGTTGAGTGGGTGGGTGAGTTGGAAAAAATCGTGTGATTCGGTCTCGCGTTCTTTGCCATCCCGACGAGTGCTGTATCTCTTTTGTCGTGCGTGGGAGGCATTACGTAGCGTGTCTCTCTCAAAGGGGTGTGGTTTTCGCGAATTTAGGGATCCCCTTAAACACATTCTTCTTACCACTGACGTTCCACGCCCCCTCTACCTGGTAGGCGGACGTGGCGGCTCCGAACTGGAACCCAGCAGGAAAGTTCCGAAGGCAGGTCACCTCCGCACCGACCACCAGGATACTGCAAACGACACAAATGCCATGCATGATAAATGGCAGTATATCGACGACTGACGACATCACTTCAGCTGAAAGACGTCCACTGCTGGACATCACATTAGCTCTCGGTTCTGGTGGCATTGCACGCAGAACCGATGGTCGTTGGGGCGGAAAGGTTGCGGAAGGCGCAGCATGGGTAGACCTCCTACAAGATGGACTGACGACGGTAACGGTAGTGGGAATCCGCTCGATGCGGGTGGCGCAGGACCGGTCACTTTGGAACTTTTTTGGGGAGGCCTATGTCCAGCAGTAGACGTCTTTCGGCTGATATGATAATGATGATGATGACCAGTATATAGAAAAGACTTTCAGGATGAAAATAGGCAATATTTCATCCCGCAATTCCGCCCGGGTTCTCTGAGGGGTGATCACGTAATGTTTCGAACGCACGTTAGAACAACTCAACTGTCATTTTCCCATACAAAAAGTGACATTTATATTTACCTGACGCGCGTACGGACGGTGATTGACCTGCTGTACTGTAATACTTAGGCGGAGCCACGCGAGCAGATATTACATATGTAAATACGTACGGTTACGTACGATTTACGACGATATTATACGTACAATTTAGAGCACAATAAAAGCAAAAGTACCTACTTACATAGATAAACGTGATAGGTGGTGTTGACCTGGCTATTGATAAACTAGTTTGTTTATTCTTATATTTCTGATTAAAAAGTCATTGCACTTATGACATATTGCTGGGTAACCGAACTCTGCTCGGGCGAAAATAGAGAAAACTATTTTTCCTAGAGATGAGACTTTTCGCCCCCGTAAATCTCTTTATTCCGTTTTCGAGCAAGGGATTACAAATATCAACATCATCCACTGCTGGACATAGGCCTCCCCCAAAGAGTGCCAAAGTGACCGGTCCTGCGCCACCCGCACCCAGCGGACTCCTATTACATATATTGCTCGTTTGAGTGCGTTCATCAATTACATGAGACATTCACGGGGGGAGGCGGTCGAGGGTAATCTCATTTATATTATTTTGGGGAGTGAAAAAAAAAAAGTGATATTTGCCGAAACCTCCCGGGTTTCGGCAAATATCACGTTTTTTTGGCAACAATCTCTTGTTTTTCTCAGTTTGACAGAATAAAATTGCGAGGAAGTAATATTAAATTAAGTATCTAAAACATGTTTCTACAACTATTGTAAATTAGTCAAGTCTATCATGTATTTTTTTTTTAATAAGTTCAACACATTTACACTAGAAACACACATTTTGAAAAATCTCACGTGAGATTGGGGGATGGGGGAGGGGGATGACCCAAATTAATCTCACGACTTCTCACCAAGGGGTTTGGGTCACAAAGTTTCTAAAATCACCTCACGTAATTTATGTACGCCCCCTTTAGTAGGTAGTAGGTATAGGATATGGACAACTTATTGAGATTTAGAAAATACTAGTACCTTTATTTACAAATAATTTCACTGTGTTCTCAGAATCCTTATGCAGTAAAAGTCTAGCAAATAAATAAAGAAGTTTTACCAATTAACTATCATAGTCGTCAGGCGTATGTGGCGCGACACGCCGAGCAAGATTTCAGGCGATGATGGCTGGGTGGGATAACCCATTACGCCTATAAACGTCGCCTAACAAGTTTAAGGTATCTTGGAACACTCACCTCAGGACCGCTCTGAGACACATATCGTAAACAACTAATTGGAATAACAATAAACACATAGTTATGTAGCAGTGATAAATGTAACAATAAACCAAGACTTTTATCTACGGTGTACGACAGTACATTCAATTGCTATGAATCTGATGCTGATGCTGATTTACACTTCTTGAACAAGCGAGTGAAGTGAACGAACATTTTCGTGTTTTTTTTTCTATTTTTTTTTTAATTTTGAGAGACTGACGATACCGAAAAAAACACTTTATAATCAATAGGTAATAAAGTTCTTTTGTCGGTAGTTTTTCAAAACAAGTCTCTTTAAAAAAAACCGGCCAAGTGCGTGTCGGATCACGCAAAACGAAGGGTTACGTGCCTATTAAAAAGGTAGCGTCACAGAAATCTTACGGCACTTACGTCCGTTTCTATAGGGAAGGCAGTTTTTCAGCAATATCTCGAAAACCTTTGAACCGATCTTGTTCAAAATAATTTTCGGTGAAAGAATTTAATAAGCCTTTTTTTCATATTTTTAAGTTTCAAAAATCCTCCTATTTTTGAAGTCGGTTAAAAAATATATTTGCGTTGGCATTGTACCCACTCTATATGCATATCGCACACCCCGAAAATTCTATTTGGCGTTGCAGCGAAGAATATGTCCGGGATTTCCCTGCAAGTCTTACATTATGTAAAGTCCCGGCGTGTCGTAAATAAAGATTCCCGCTAATTTATTGAGTCTGTGCGCTTGTTTATTCCGGGCTCTTGGCGCGTTTTGATTTGACGCCCGCGCGACTTAAATTGCTGGAGCTAGTAGTAAATTATCTTGTCTAGAGTGAAAGGAAGACTGATGACTAAAACAATTTGTAATTCGAATGTTAAAAATGTTAAATATAATGAAATAAGAGTTGTAGTAATTTTATTAAATTAAAATTACTAACTTAGTTTAATTTAAAGAACTGACCAATGTATACTAAAATTAATATAAAATGAAACTAACCTACTTATAAACTATAATTAATATAATCCCATGTAAAATGAGTGACATGTAAAATGATTTATTATTTTATCAATAAATATCTCATTCTCAAAACGCCGTTTAAGGGCGAATGTCCACAAGAGTTGTGCGAAGCTAAGTTTGCATAAACATTAGATGCATGCGAGGTGCCAAATTTATAAAAACACATAATTCGGTACTTTCCTCACGTTAAAATTTATAGTATACCACCAAATTATTACAAACACGTGTAAATAAAAATAAATAATAAAAGTCATTAACAGATGTGAGACTTGAAAGTTTCAGTTATCGGCTAAGACCAAATTATAGATATCAATCAAATCGTTACACTTTAATAAATAAATATTTTTATTACAACTATGTAATAAAACGCAGTATTTCACGACCAAAACAACACTTTACTTGATTTGCCATACAACGGTTTGCAAACTGCATTCAAATCTGTCCATCCGTTTGGGAGCTATGATACCACAGACAGATACACAGACACGCAGATACATAGGTACAC
The DNA here is from genome assembly GCA_932294315.1 of Epinotia nisella. NCBI lineage: Eukaryota > Metazoa > Arthropoda > Insecta > Lepidoptera > Tortricidae > Epinotia > Epinotia nisella. The sequence continues at coordinate 2,133,189 of OW028675.1, read as the reverse complement.
AGACACGTTAAACTTATAACACCCCTCTCATTGCGTCGGGTCGGGGGTTAAAAATAATCAAAAATGTTGTATTTTCTCGAAAAAGGATTAAAAATGTAGTCAAATGGAGAAAAAATCAACGCAAGAGTTAAATAATCACAAGTTTTAAGAGGAGGGGGTATATTCTGTTTCTTTTCCGCAAAACGCACCTTCATATCGAAACGACTGTCGTTTACTATGACGCTCGATGATCGTGACGTCACGGTCCCCGAGCGTTTTCTCTCTCTAACAAGCAACATTAAAACGGTTGTAGCTTCGTAATTTTTTGAGATATTTGAATGGGATTTTCGTCATCAGACATATTTTTTTGTCTTCTTTCTTTTGAAGTAACAATACATTTTGAGTCTACACCCGTATTGTGTTGTACTCGTAGTACTTAATTTAATATATGTACTGTATTTCCTCTACGTATCGATTAAAGTGATTAATTAGTATTAGCTTTAGGATTTTCACTCCTTTTATATTAAAAAAAGCCTAGTTTTTATATTTGATCATGTTTTTTGTGCACTTCTGAATATGTCAAGTTACACTCTGTGGAAGAGCGGTCTCTTGACACAGGTATCCCGATACTTAAGAAGAGACACCAACCTATATTTAGTTAAGTGTCTTATAAATTACTGAATAAAGTATTTTTTATTTTTATTTTTCATTTTTATTTTTATTTTTCATTTTTATTTTTCATTTTTAATTTTAATTTTAATTTTTTAATTTTCATCTAATTTTAATTTTTCATTTTCAATTTGCTTATTTATGCTGTTTTGAAATACACTGTAGAAAAAACTCCCGGCAATGAGAGAGTAGTGGGCCTATCCTATCCAGTCAACTCCTTAGATTTCTAAAGTAAATTTAAAAACCGGCCAAGTGGGTGTCGGACCACGCAAAACGAAGGGTTCCGTGCCTATTAAAAAGGTCGTATCGTCACAGAAATTTTACGGCACTTACGTCCTTTTCTTTGAGGAAGGCAGTTTTTCAGCAATATCTCGAAAACCTTTGAACCGATCTTATTCAAAACAATTTTCGGTGAATGAAATTAATAAGCCCTATGTCTATAATTATTCCATATTTTTAAAATACACCGTTCAAAAATTAGAGGGGGGGGGGGGGACGGGACAGAATTTTAGTGACTTTCGGGGCGATTATCTCCGACTCTATTCACTTAATCAAAAAAAAATGCTAAGAAACCTTATATTTATTTTGAAAGGCCTATCGATTGATGTGCCACACGGGGGGTCACAATGTTTTTTTTTAGAATTTTAGTTTTATGTATTGAGTACACCCCTAAAAAAAATTTTTTTTGTCAATTTAATTACAAAACTATGTAGCGGCTAACAAAATACACCTATCCTCAAAATTTTATTCAAATACACTTTATAGTTTTCGAGTAAAATGCCTGTGACATACGGACAGACGGACAGACGGACATGACGAAATGATAAGGGTTCCGTTTTGCCATTTTGTTTACGGAACCCTAAAAAGGCTTGATTAAAGGCTTGTGCAAATTTTAAGGTCTTTTTCGTGTTTTCGTTTTCTGTATTACTCGTAGTTTGTTCAACAAGTTCTTGAAAGTTTTTGTAAAGCCAGTTCTTAAGAGCTTTTATTCCTTTTGAGCTGGTTGTCATTAGGGTTCCGGACCAAAAAGGTAAAAACGGACCCTTATGGTGTGACTCCGTCCGTCTGTCTGTCTGTCACAAATTAAAATATCTCAGGAATGCTATCAATTTGAAACTTGGAATAGTTTTGAACAAAGCTAAGCCACGTGTATGGAAAATTATTTTTTAATATATACTTTTAATTTCTATAAAAAATGACGGATAAGGGGGGGGGGGGGGGGGGGGGGCAAAAATTCAAAGTCGAGTTAGGTAGGCCAAGTGGGGTATCATATGAAAGGGCTTGAATTGTGCATTCTAAAACAGTTTTTTTTTCCAATGGTAAAATTTTGATTTATACAGAAAAATTAAAAAAAAAAACACCATTCCCCCCTATCTCCGAAGTTAACCAAGTGAAATATATATGATTTATATTAACGTGAATATTACCGGAAAAGTATAACAATACCTCTATCTAGATTTTTTTTTATTCTTAAAAAAACATTTGTTAATTTTGTTAATGCTTCAGTGTTCATTTTTTTTTCTTCAAATTCGTATGAAAGTATTCTGAAAGTACCTTCTAGCAAATAAAAAAAAAGTATCGAAATTTTAATCTTTATGAAAATTATCGCTGAAAACCAACATACATGCCGCCGAGTTCCTTGGTCGCGCAAGTTAGTAACAAAATGCACCGATAAATGGCGCTGTAGGTACTCATACTATGCGTTGTTAAGATTTTTCCAAAAATTAATGGGCGGGGCAAGACGGGTGTGTTGTGTGATATTTCGTACGGAACCCTCGGTGCGCGAGTCAGACTCGCACTTGACCGGTTTTTTTTTATTTTTTTATATAAGATTTCGTAGCACTACGATCGTAGCCATTACCGTGGGTTTTTAACCGACTTCAAAAAAGGAGGAAGTTCTCAATTCGCTAGAATCTTTTAATTTTCGTTTTTACAAGTTTTCTATTTAACTTGCCAATGTACCTCTCTATGTAACTATGTTTGTTCGGGTGGAATCTTGCAACTCAGTTGTGAAGCAGATATCAGATTGAGCTGAAATTTTGGGTAAAGGTTTGGATGACAATTCAGTATTATGGTACCATCAAGCTGATCTGATGATGGAGACAAAATGTGGCCATGGGAATTCAGTACTTAACCGTAACCCCGTTGAGTTAGGCCTCGTTAGAATCCTTCCGTCCGGCTACGTAACTGAGTTTTGTAACCAGCTACGAAATGGGAATATTTTTTATCGCTTTGAAACCCAGTTACGTATTGAGAATTAATTATCTTAGTTTGTAACTACTTTTTCCCTGTTTATAACCAGTTACGAACTGGGAATATTTTTTATCGCTTTGAAACCCAGTTACGTATTGAGAATTTATTATCTTAGTTTGTAACTACTTTTTCCCTGTTTATAACCAGTTACGAACTGGGAATATTTTTTATCGCTTTGACACCCAGTTACGCATTGAGAATGAACTATCTCAGTTTGTAACTAAATACTTTATTGTAAACTAGTTAAAAGTCATAAAAAAACGGTGGTAGCAGGACTGTGCTATATGTTACATATAGAGAGGAGGTCAGATGGCAGTCACTCTACTGAAATAGGTAATTCAGACTTGTCAAATCTTGGACCATGGTCAATAGTGCACCTCGGATTATAGTCTAACGTAGCTTTTTGATTGTTACTTAATAAACGCTGTAAAATAAAGTTAATTACCGGACTGTACCTCATAACCCGTCATAGCTAAACAGTTAACATTTTTACAGAGGCTGTATTTCTGTTACCACTGTAACAGAAATAATAAAAATGTTCGATAATATTTTTTACTTAATTTAGCTTTTTGTGTTTGAAAATCTCGGATTTGTATGGCCATGTAAGCTTGTTTCCATACTTTTGGCCTGGGGTGCACGTATCTGGATTTTCAACAGGGAAAAATCATTCCTACTTTGTAGCCAGTTACAAATCAGTTACAAGTTGAGACACAGAATTCTCTATACGTATCTGGATTTCCAACTAGGAAAAATAATTCCTACTATGTAGCCAGTTACAAATGAGTTACAAATAAAGACAAACAATTCTTCCTTCATAACTGGGTTCCAAGCGATAAAAAATATTCCCATTTCGTAGCTGGTTACAAAACTCAGTTACGTAGCCGGACGGAAGGGTTAGAATCTCTCCATGAGTAGGTAATGACGGTATGTCTGGTACGGTATGGTAATGAAATTTTTGACAGAAACTTATACAGTATTATTTTCGCTTCCCATGTTGCATGCTTTACTTCATTTGTTAGTTTTTTTAGCTGAGTAAATTGATACGTACGGAGTAGGTACTTAGAGAGAAACCACGAGGAAACTTAGCTTTATGCAGCTAAAAAATCATCATCATCATCATATCAGCCGAAAGACGTCCACTGCTGGACATAGGCCTCCCCCAAAGAGTGCCACAATGACAGGTCCTGCGCCACCCGCATCCACCGGTTACTCCAGCGACCTTTACCAGGTCATCAGTCCAGCTTGTGGCCTACCCACGCCGCGCCTTTCGGAATGCGGTCACCACTCGAGAACCTTTCCTCCCCGATGGCCATCGGTTCTACGTGCAATGTGCCCCGCCCACTGCCACTTAAGTTTAGCGATTCTGTTACCTTGGTTCTGCTGCGGATAGCCTCAGCTAAAAATGCTGACAGTTATTAATAGGACATTGACAGGTAGACAGTGGCATAGAGATACGAGTACACCACATTCATATTGAAAAATATAAATAAATATAAATAAATATCGTGGGACAATTCACACCAATTGATCTAGTCCCAAACTAGGCAAAGCCTGTACTATGGGTACTAGACAATGGATAAACATACTTATATAGATAAATACATACTTAAATAGACATTAAACATCCAAGACTCGAGAACAAACATTCGCATTCATCATACAAATATCTGCCCCGACCGGGGATCGAACCCGGGACCTCAAGCTTCATAGTCAGGTTCTCTAACCACTAGGCTATTCGGTCGTCATGAAGATTACAATAATATGTAACGTACATCAAGCTTAATTCATTTCAACTCTAATCCCCGTTTCAGCATTGGAAAGAGATTAAAGTATCCAGCATTATCTGCTAATGTCTGCAAAAGGCGAGAATTTATAAATTTCTGCTCAGAATAGTCCCCGCCACAGCCGTGACGAGCGCGTTCATTTATAAACTACAGATTACGAGCAAACAGAGGGATTGGGAGAGTACTAGTTTAAGAGGGAAAGTTTCGTGTAACTGACGTGACCACAGAACACTAAATACTATAGAAAGGTGATGTGGGCGTGGCACGCGCGCCACTACTTTCGCGCCAACGTCACCTGGGGGGTAATCACGTAACGTTCCGAACGCGCGTCTGACAGTTAAATCTCAATCTAACTGTCATTTTTAGGGTTCCGTAGCCAAAATGGCAAAAACGGAACCCTTATAGTTTCGTCATGTCCGTCTGTCCGTCTGTCCGTCTGTCCGTCTGTCCGTCTGTCCGTCTGTCCGTCTGTCCGTCTGTCCGTCTGTCCGTATGTCACAGGCATTTTACTCGAAAACTATAAGGTGTATTTGAATAAAATTTTGAGGATAGGTGTATTTTCTTAGCCGCTACAAAGTTTTGTAATTAAAATTACAAAAAAAAAATTTTTTAGGGGTGTACTCCATACATAAAACTAAAAGTCAAAAAAAATTTTTTCATCGCGAGCCCACGTGTGGCACATGAATCGATAGGCCTTTCAAAATAAATATAAGGTTTCTCGGGATTTTTTTTGATTAAGTGAATATAGTCAGAGATAATCGCCCCGAAAGTCACTAAAATTCTGTCCCCCCCCCTCTAATTTTTGAACGGTGTATTTTAAAAATATGAAAAAATTCATGGACACAGCGCTTATTAAGTTCATTCACCGAAAATTGTTTTGAACAAGATCGGATGAAAGGTTACCGAGATATTGCTGAAAAACTACCTTCCTCAAAGAAAAGGATGTAAGTGCCGTAAGATTTCTATGACGATACGACCTTTTTAATAGGCACGGAACCCTTCGTTTTGCGTGGTCCGACACGCACTTGGCCGGTTTTCCATATAAAATAGACGTTCAAATCTTACAGACGTTCGTAAGAAAAGTTACGTGATCGACCTACTGATCGCCGTGCAGTCGCTCACAATGTCGTAGGCGACGTGGAGGGGATGAGGTGGCGACACCGCTCCCGATACAAACCGCGCTTGATACCCCTTCTATAGTAACTATTTAGTGTTCTGTGGACGGGACTTCCACTTTAGCCTAGTTGGTAGTGACCCTGCCTACGAAGCTGGAGGTCCTGGGCTCGGATCTACGTAATGGCCTTTATTTATATGTATATCGTCGCCTAGGTACCCATAGTAATATAAGCTTTGCTTAGTTTCGGACTAGGTCGATTTGTGTAATATTGTCCCTACATATTTATGTATTTATTTACTTACAACACAAACGTTTGGGGACAAATTTAAGTGACCCACTTGACAAACAAAGGTTGTATACAGTTAGTGGTATTTATTATTGAAGTTAATCAAGCACAGCACGTTATGTCATTTCTGGAAAATTAAAAATAAAAATAAAATAAATAAATATCGTGGTACAATTCACACCAATTGATCTACTCCCAAACTAGGCAAAGCCTGTACTATGGGTACTAGACAACGGATAAACATACTTATATAGATAAATACATACTTAAATAGATATTAAACATCCAAGACTCGAGAACAAACATTCGTATTCATCATACAAATATCTGCCCCGACCGGGAATCGAACCCGGGACCTCAAGCTTCGTAGTCAGGTTCTCTAACCACTAGGCTATTCGGTCGTTTATATAAAAAAATATATTTTGGGGCAGTATTCGACCTACTCGACCATCACCGTGATTCAAACCCAAAAAAACTTCTGACAATCTTATCAAATAATTAGCTTTGCGCGCTTAGAAGCGAGCGCTCAAAACACGCTGAAATGAACTTGGAATGCGAAATTTATGTCTCAGTTTTATTTAGGTACTTGTGTTTCCCATTCATCATACTTGTTTGTAAGTCGCCAAAACCAAAAAAAATGAGAATAAAATGAATAAATAAAAATGCAAAGTGGACTGATGACCTGGTAAAGGTCGCGGGAGTCCGCTGGATGCGGGTGGCGCAGGACCGTTCAATTTGGCTCTCTTTACGGAAGGCCTATGTCCAGCAGTGGACGTCTTTTGGCTGATATAATGATGATGATATAATAATTTTAATAAAATGTAATACAATATTCGTAAAATCATAAACTTATTGTTTGTTACTCGATTTATTACTTTCAAAAACTAAAATGTGGGGCGTTTGTCTCTGTGTCTCGCCTACTCTCTGCAAAAGCTTTCACATTTAAGGTGAATAGGTGAAAGCCCCAGTAGTAAAGCTTCCATTCCAATGAGCGCGTCACAATCTCGTTTTATTGTTATTGTACTACTAATTTCAATTTTTGCACCGTTCTGAAAGCTCTTTAGCTTTTTACGCTTTGAGCTTTTTCTGCCATCGTGTAATTTATTAACGAAATGTGGGAATCATTTTTAGTCATTTTGGTAACATTTATTTTAGATTATTCTTACGTAATAAAGTCTAATTGTCATGCGTGCTGACAATGAAAAATCGATATATAAAACCTTGATCTATCGGCTGACAAAGGCATACATTATCTATTTATTAATTAAATACATACCTCCCTACATAGAAAATATCCAAATCATATCAGCCGAAAGACGTCCACTGCTAGACATAGGCCTCCCCCAAAGAGTGCCACAATGACCGGTCACGCGCCAGTCATCAGTCATCAGTCCACCTTGTGGGGGGCCTACCCACGCCGCGCCTTCCGGCACGTGGTCGCCACTCGAGAACCTTTCCGCCCCAATGGCCATCGGTTCTACGTGCAATGTGCCCCGTCCACTGCCACTTAAGTTTAGCGATTCGGAGGGCTATATCGGTTAGATTTGGCATAGGCACTAGTTTTACGAAAGCGACTGCCATCTGAAGTTCCAACCCATGAGGGAAAACGAGACCTTATTGGGATTAGACCGGTTTCCTCACGATGTTTGCCTTCACCGAAAAGCCGCTGTTAAATATCAAATCATAGTTTTCACACGCAAATAGCAACTTCAAAATGATATATATTAATGATTGGCACATGTTCAAACACCTATTATATTTTTCACTTCTCATGCTCGAAAAGTGTATCATATTAGGCTTAATAAGCGGGGCTAAAGTAGTACATTTAGCCCCTAGGGAATATATGTATACATATTTATGATTTTTAACACATTTAATTTGACCAATCAAAACACTTCACCATATTAAATCCACCAATCACAACTCTTTCAAAAAACATTTATCTTTGTTATCAACCAACCAGAATACAGCTACCTACATATTAAAATCGACCAATCAAACATCAAGTGTTTTTTAGTCCCTAATTCCAAATCATTTAAATCCACCAATCAAAACTCTTTCAAAAAACATTGGTCTTTGCTATCAACCAACCAGAATACAGCTACATATTAAAATCGACCAATCAAACATCAGGTGTTTTTTAGTCCCTAATTCCAAATCATTAAAAAAGAAATTGCCTCTGACAGTGAAATTTGTTACTGATTGTGGATGTATAATCTTTGTTTTACTATTTTCTCGCAGTCGAAGTGAAAAGTAGAGTGTATAACTCGGGTCTAAAAGCCATATTACCCCTCGAAATCCATCTCGTGGTAATATGGCTTATTTTATCCCCTTGTCATACAATCTACTATTACGTCTTCGTGCATTTAAGAAATTGAAAAATAATACTTTATTCATATAATATACAAAGGAGGAATGTATATTTTATTAATAAAAAAATTGAATTGAATTGAATTGAAAATGTGGGGTGCTCAATACTTTTGGCCAAGGCTGGTGGGTCGTTCTTCTTTTCGACCGACAATAGCCTGTCCTTCGTCTTATTACGGCATCTCATTTGAGTAATGATGTTTACGGTTTTATAATGTTCGAATGAACGTCCATATTATTTTATTAATTAGTGATATTTAATATTTCACTTTCTCTAACTAGCATTTGTTTTTTTTTTGTAGAATGCCGTGACAGAGTGGTAAACCAAAATGTGGTCCCCACTGAAAGAGTCCACTTTGTCACATGTTTTTTTTAGAAACCAACCTTAAATAAATATTTATATTGGCCAGAAAGGAAACTTTAATTAGTTCTAATCAAGAAACCTATGCATTTTTTTTAAATCGCACTTCAAAACCACAATTTTCGATAGTTCAAAAACCAAAAAAAACAGAAAAACCTCGGTTCATTGTCGGTAAAAAAGAAGAACGACCCAGGTAAGTAATTATATTCCTTACCACTAGGCTACTGTAGCTTTAAAATCATGGAGTTATTTTATGCCAAACCAGCCCAACCGTATCGTTATTGGGCTTTATCCACAAGAGCGGTAGAGTGGCCCGTGATGACGTCATAATTCTGCAATACCCCACTTCTGTTATTCATGGCGGACACTCGGATATTTTACGGTCATGTAACGTCTAGGGCTGGGAAAAGTGCATCGATTCGATAATATTTAATTATTTTCATTAATTGGTTATTAAGTTCATTTGTATCGCTAACACTTTATGGACGCCAAATGTCTGAAATAACCATTTTTTTATAGTAGATTGTATGACAAGGGGCTAAAATAAGCCATATTACCACGAGATGGTTATTTTCCCGAGCGAAGTGAGGGAAAATATTTCGAGGGGTAATATGGCTTTTAGACCCGAGTTATACACTCTACTTTTCACTTTGACTGCGAGAAAATAGTAAAACAAAAAATATCCATCCACAATCAATAATAAATTCCACGGCGCAAAGATTATTCGATTTGGCCGCATACTTTTTTTAATAAACTGCTTTGACACAGATACAAAATATTGACACCACGAATAAACGCCTCTGAGGCGTCCATACACGGTGAAGTATTATCACTCGATTCACGCGCTGTCTCTTTCTCATTGCAGTTATAGAAAGAGACAACTATGGTGGATTATCAGTATTTAATCACCGTGTATTGGCAGCCTGACCGTCTACAGGCGCGTCGTTGACGGCCAGATGCGTTTTTGTTTTAATAATTATTGTGAGTTAGGGACTAAAAAACACCTGATATTTGAAATTAATTCTGGTTTCTGATTGGTTGTTTTTAATATTCGCTGTAATCTGGTTAGTTGATAGCAAATACAAATGTTTTTTAAAGAGTGGTGATTGGTGGATTTAATACAGTGAAGTGTTTTGATTGGTCAAATTAAATGTTTTAGAAATCATAAATATTTATACATATTTTCCCTAGGGGCTACATGTACCACTTTAGCCCCGCTTGCTAAACCTAATATGACACACTTTTCGAGCATGAGAAGTGAAAAATTAATTTACTCATGAGTTTTGTGACAAGTCAAAGGAGTGATTACGTAACCTTTAGAACGTACGTTAGGACTCGACTGTCATTTTTCCATACAAAAAATGTTATACTGACTAGATCTACCTGACGTAGGGACGTACAAAGCATTACGCAATCGACCGATGCGATCGAATCGATTATCGAATTGCAGGTCGTCATGGTGAAATTCAAAACTCATGAAAATTTAAAACAAAACCGGCCACGTGCGTGTCGGACCACGCAAAACAAAGGGTTCCGTGTCTATTAAAAAGGTCGTATCGTCACAGAAATCGTACAGCACTTACGTACTATAGGGAAGGCAGTTTGTCAGCAATATCTCGAAAACCTTTGAACCGATCTTGTTCAAAATGATTTTCGATGAAAGAATTTAATAAGCCCTATTTTCATGATTTTTATATATTTTTAAGATATACCGTTCAAAAATTAGAGGGGGGGGGGGGGGACGACGACACCGTTTTTGTGACTTTCGGGGCGATTATCTCCGGCTCTATTCACTTAATCAAAAAAAAGTCTGAGAAACCTTATATTTATTTTGAAAGGCCTATCGATTGATGTGCCACACGTGGACTTACAATGATATTATGTATGGTCACAATAGATGTGAACAAATAAGTCACAATAAGTTTATTTTTCTATGAAATAAACAGTTCAATTTTTTTTATTCGACATTTAAGCGTCAAACACTGGGACGTATATTTTAAGTTCAAGTGAATCTAAAGCGGCGTCATTTGACTCGTGCCATTACTTAAATAATAATGAAATATCATTACTTCTCTCTGCGCTGACTGTACTGACGCGCTGCGTTTGTCCCCAGATTTGCAAGCAGTTATTTTTTACGACACTGAGTGTACTGGAGCTTGTAAAAACCACCGACCCGGTATAATTGTGGATAAAATTTCATTCCAAGTAATGATGGTGGGCTTAATGTACCTCTAATGCATTCAATGTACAGTGAGCCAAGAAAGCGGTCTACTACTTTTCGACTCTATTATTTGTACACTAAGGTTCAAAAGTGGTCGACCACTTACTTACTTATTTATATACTGGGTTTATTCGGGGTCATGATTCGGAATGACCAAATGCGAATAAGATGGTCAATGGTCATACTGAACAACATTTCCCATGAGCTTTTCTCTCAATCTCTTTCTCTTTGATTTCTTTCTCTCTTTTTAACTCGTAGTTAGTTCTTATTAATTTCGCGATTTCGTGGTTGGCGTAGCAATGTACAAGGTGCAGAATATTCTCAAAATATCATGAAAGTCCTCAGAAATTTCCGGAAATTTACACGAGAATTTAAAAATAAGTTTCCTTCAGGAAGTTTCTGATGGGAATTTTTCATGGACGTATCATTGATTACATGTTTAATATATTATTATTTAAGCAGGCAAATTAAATAGCTGATAATGTATGTATCCAGAATTTTTTTGATATGTTTTCAGTGTTTATAAAATTTAAGTTCTGAGAACTTTCCTTATTAGAAATCTTCTCCGCGGTACATTGCTAGGTCGGCCCCATGGGAGAAGTTGTACAGTATGACTATATTATTCGCATTTGGTCATTCTGGATCCTCGAAAACACGCAGTATAAGTAAATATTAGGGAACAATTTTACTCAAATGGAACTAACCCCAAAGACTCGGAAAGAAGTGTTCATTCTCATCACACAAATATTTCCCGTTCCTGGGATTTGAATCATATACCATCAACTATTTACTAGGCTAAACCAGTTATCGGATACGCGATTACTGTTCCTTGTTGTTGTATTTTGTATGTTAGGTGATAATGTTTAAAAGGTGTAAATTGGTAAATTATAAATTGGTGAAAATTAGTAATGTTTCAAAGGTGGTGTTAGGTTTCGTTCAAGACAACTTACCAACTGCCTAGTGGTAATTAGTGGTATGGGCGCTATGAACGGCACCTATACTTAAATTATGATCATACAACTGTTGTATGGGGCGTTAGTTTTTTTTACAAATTGAAAAGTATCGATATATACGTCACACATCACTAGTCAACTTTATAACGGCGGGCGAGCATCGCGTCACAGGAAGATAAAATATTCAGTAAAATGTACCGGATTTAGGGCCGCGTCCCGGCGCCGCCGCGTTATCGACTGTTTACCCCGCCCCATCACAACACTATTTTATCGACTTTTTAACCGACTTCATTGATTTTCAGGTTCAGGCTAGTACTTCTTGACATTAATATATTAGTAGGTAGTTTATACGGGGTGGAAAAATAAGTCGGGCCCTGGAGGGAAACTACCTTAAATCCTTAAGTTGGCGCATTTTACTTAAAGGAGACATTCCTTTATTTTTAAAAAGAAACAAAACTGCATTCAATTTTTTTCTAAAACTCGCTTGCTTTGCTCGGGACGCAAACTAATTAAAATAAAAAAAAAACAAACACTAATCGATAGGATTATTATTTAGGAAAAAAAATCTCTAACTAACTTTTGGCCTCGGCTGCCCAAAAGGCAAATTTTACAGAAAAGCGAAAAAACGTAATTTTAATTTTTCGTCACCTAATAAACCCTAATAGCATAAAAAAAAAGATGCAATGGCATTTGGTAGTGTACCTAAAACTAGATCTTTACTATAATTTTATTTTTATGTTCAGTTTAATCCGAATCGGGGAAAAATGTTTTCGGCGTACAACGGACGTCGAATTTTTAAAGAAATCACCACGTAAAAACAAACATAAATATGTCAACTTACTTGTTTTTACGTAGTGATTTCTTTAAATTCAAATTTATGCCATGTCGCTTTGACATAAAGTGCCCATGTCATACACTAGTGCAAATTCGAGGACTGGGACGTTTACCTTACTGTTGCAAAATAATTGTTGGTTTCTGATCTCGATAGATTTGCCCCATAGATACATTCATGTCTTGTGGCTTTTTGAGATATTCAACTTTTCTCTACCTGCACACGGCTATCACAAGACCGCGCGCGAGCTCTCTCGATTTTTCTCGCACTATTCGTCTCTCTATTATTAGAAAACTTAGAAAGAGATGTGCAGTGCGAGAAAAATCGAGAGAGTTCGCGCGCCGTCTTGTGATAGCCGTGCAGGAAGAAAATGTCCAAGACAATGTTTCTTCAAGATAAAACGTTGCCATTTGTCACACTAACTTGCTATGTTTAAAGATGTATGCATTGCTGTCTCATTCCAACTAATCTACAGAAAGTTGTTGTGACAAATTGCGACGTGCGTAACGGTATGCCTGTATTAAAATCACGGCAAACCTACTACCCGTGTTTGTACATAACTTAAATGAGTACACCAACTGTGCCCGGCTACATTGATTATTTACAGGCAATTAAGTAGCTGACAGTCGCCACAATTCGCCATTGCGATGGGACTCGAACTGGCGACTGCCAGGCGACGTAGTGGCGCCGGGGCAAAGAATATTCACCAGAGAGGTCATTAGTTAGTTAGTTTTACTGGACATTTTGCGCAAATCGACATCCAACGTGCCTATTTTGAAACGGCGGGGTGGTGTACTCTAACCACCCCAGCTCCTCTATAAAGTCAACGAGTGCCTTGGTATTGCTGACTGCGTACAGAGAGGTCATTTTGCAGTTTTTTTTTTTAATTTTCCAGTTTAATCCCCAAAAGTGGCCCCCTTGTTCAGAATTCATTAATTTAGGTACTTTACGTGTCCATCTTTGGGTCACCAATTTACATATGTATACCAAATTTCAACTCAATCGGTCCAGTAGTTTCGGAGCAAATCGGCCGTGACAGACGGACAGAAAGACGCACGAGTGATCCTTTATAGGATCCCTTATGGGTTCCTTTTTTGTCCTTTTGAGGTACGCAACCCTAAAATTTACCTTACCTTAAAGGTAGTGGTTTAAAAGGTAGGCTTTACAATTTATTACCTTACCTTAAAGCTTATGTAGGTAGCTCTTCCAATAATACATCCATCGAGTGTCGTAAGATAAAGGCCGTCCAAGAGTGTGTCTTACACGTCAAGCATGATGTATGGATTAATCCCCTTTATAATTTTTCTTAAGTTCGCTTTTTACAAGAACCAAACATAAAATCCAAATCTAGGGTGCCGCCGGCAGCGAGGCGATGGTCAGGGCGACAGAGAGAAGAACCTCGTGACTATCCGCGTCCAGGAGTACCGCCTTCCGTATCTGAACCTTGACGCTGGCTTGCATCTAGCGAGTCTTTTAAAAAAAAAAGGTCTTGAGGTGTTATAATTAGAGTTAGGAATTTTGGTGGCATTGGGTGAACAAAGAGCAATGGAGTCCTTGTTATATTTTTTTGATTGAATGAATGAATGAATAAATGATTGATAAATGATAAATCAATAATGCATAATAAAATTTATTAGTTACATACAAGTAAATTGATTCATTAAATTAAAACATAACACATGTTTTGTTAAAATGTGTAATTTTGTCTCTATTTACAATCTCAATTTTCCGTTGGAATAAGTTTCAGTATACTACAGATAATTTGATGAAGATAACATGCAAGATTTTGAAACTTTAATTCCAGTTGCAAGTTGTTCAAGGTCTTGAATACATAATCATTTTAGTTAAATAGTAAAATTTATTGACATGTAATATTTTGAAATCTACATAATATATGGCTTTATCATTCAGTTATTCAATTATTCAAATAAAAAAAAAAACAATGGCGACTCCACTGCACTACTTGTGCTAAAAATGCCACCAGAATCCTAACCCTAGTTATAATATAAAACCGGTCGCAGAAACCACTATCGGGACAACCCTTCAGGGTTCAGTTCACTACGTACCCACTGTATGGATTTAAGACTATTATGATTACAGCAGAGTACAACTTTCACAGACGGTCTGTTTTATTTAAGCTTATTCTTTGACTTTATCCAACTAGGCAATGTACCAAATACCCTGTTCAGTAAGAAATTTATTACATTATTTTATAGCCGAAATCTATCCAACGAGAATGAACTCTAGTTCAAGCGCATAAAGTTCAAAGTCGTTTTCAGATTTGGGATTAAGATAGTAAAAATTGGGTATCTAGTTGTTGGTTCTAGTATTTAAGCGGTGATGTTACAATTTTCATCTATATGGTAAAGGGAAGGTGTGGGTAATACACGCTGCAGGTATACGAGTGCAGTATAATAACGCGCTCAGAATGTTGTTGCATGGGGCTGCCCACATGGTGTAGTGCATCGCGTATGTTCGCCAAGGCCCATACGGACGATTTATACGCCATTATAAAAAAAAAATCGTCTCGATGATGGGTCGACTTAGGGGCAGCTCCAACAGCATTCTGGGGGTGATTGCGGGCCGATATTGATAGTCCATTCTTGGCTCACTGGATAGGAATGACAAAGAGCTTACTATCATATAGGAAATAAGTTAGATTTGTTAAGTTATTATTAGTTAGTATCACTAGTCTTAAGTCTTCAATAACAAAATATGGAAATATGTGATATCTGAAATAAAGATTCGAATAAATAATACACTGAGTGGAGTATTTTTGCGAATCGTTTTTACTCAGTCGAGTAAAGCGGGACATTTTTCTCAATTAGAATATTTTTCGGATAGTGCGGACCCTTTTTCTACACCGAATTCACTTCTCTTTGTGTCTATTAAATAATTCGATTTTGGTCAACATAGCGATTGTCTTTTATTCTTTAGTGTAACCGCTGATTGATACTGTAACATAAATGTAATAAACATCCACACTTTTTCTACCAGAAAGGGGCTTTAAGTCTAAGGAAAATATCCACAGTCATTAAAAAATACTACTTAGCAATGTTGACCATTACGGGTAGCCCAGAGGGGTAATCACGTAACGTTCCGAACGCGTGTTAGGACAAATTAACTGTCATTTTTCCATATAAAAATTGACTATCGCTTCTATATATATTTCTTGATTAATTTTGACACCTTTTTCTATAAATAAGGGGCGTTTTGCCTGTAGAGCAAATACCAACCCCAAACCATTACGGATTCCGGCTTTTGGCGGTGAGGAATCACTGCGATTGCTCCAGCCCTGCTAGCATAACTTGACTCTGAACTCTACTCGTGCGCATGATAGACTATCTGTCACTTTTTGACAGCATTAATCAGAAAGTGATGGACAGTCTATCAAGCAGAGGGCCTACCGCGAAACGATATTCGTTTTCGTTCCTGTATCTCCCTTTTTGTCGCTCGAACTAGCAAGTGCGACAGAGACGGAGATACACGAACGAAAACGAATTTCGTTTCGCGGTAGGCCTTCAGGGCAGGTCGACTAGAATTGTACATTCTATTATTTTGGTGATTATGGGCATGTTCAATGGAAAAGAGTTTTTCATCTATTTATCAAACTAACAAATAATAAAGTTATATACTAAAAACTGCTATCACATATTTCTAAATTATGAAATCTAATTTATAGGTGCCATTAACTTATTATAATATAAGCAAAATATGGAACAAAAATAGTCTGACTTCTCTTCAATTTGTTAGGTTACTTAAAATAATAACAATTTGTAAACGTCCTAGTCCTTGACCTTGACCTTACAGTAGTGTACTCGCATTGTACTAGTATGAGCACTTGTCAAAGTGACATAGCATCAGGTGATAATATAGATTTGTTACCATGGTACAAATCTCAATTTCCCTCCAAAGTATTTATCTCTTACGTATGGATGTAATGGAGTGTATAACGAAGTAATATTGCATTGTTTTTCGTTTCCCACGGCTCGAATTAGATCCCAATTCCAATAATGGAGCGGAGAGAACTCCGTTTTTATTACGCTGTTTTGCGTTGAAAATAAATGAAAGTTGATATCCGGTTCCATTTAATTAGCGTCAGTTGTTATTACACTGATCAAGCTTCAAAAGAAATGTGTTCGTGCAATAGTAAATGCTAGAATGGGAAGCAGTTGTAAACCCCTATTCAAACAGCTTAACATATTACCATTAGCGTGCATGTATATACTAAAAATTTGCTGCTTTACTAAGACCTTCCCAAAATATTTCATAAAGCGTTATGACATGTATACTATTAATCCAAGGAAACAATATAAAGATCTATTGTTACAACCACGATGTGTAACTGACATGTATAAAAGAAATGCATATAACATGAGCATTATGATTTATAATAAGTTACCGATCGAAATAAAATCCCTTGAGGGCGAAAAGTTTAAACAAACTCTCCGAACTTGGCTCCTTAACCAGTGTTTCTATAACATCAGAGAATATCTGGATCACTAAATGTTATATTATGATCTTTAGTTTTTAGTTGTGTTATAATATAATGTTATTAATGTTACAATGTAAAGTGTTAGTTACTTAATTTTAAATATTGAAATTCGTTGTGAATGTTACCTACTGAACATAATTAACACCCACCATAAAGAGCATATGGTAAAGATGTATTTGCATGCTGTTAACAACAGCTGAAAAAGGTGGAACAATTGTATATTTACTCTAAGGCATGTAAACTTACCCTTTTTCTGCAAATAAATTATTACTTACTTACTTACTTACTTACTTACGTTAAAACCGAGTATGCATTGGATTGGTAACGACGCTCTAACACCCTTTCAGGCTTATTTTGTAGTATTGGGAGCTTAGCTTTGTTCTGTGAGGTAAAACACGAAGACATAAGTTTCCTGGAAATGAGAGCTATAGTAGATTGATAACCAAGGGTGGAAAGCCACCCATTTCAGTCGAGATATTTTATATTATTATAGTTCGAGACTGAAATGGGTGGCTTTCATCCGAGTTAATCTACTTTTCATTTCGAATAATAGGAATTTAAACAACACACAGGAAATACAACATCAAAAAAATGTATTACTAAAAAATTATAAGTAGTCCTAGATCACATATTGAAATGGGGCTGTATAGGTTTTGCCGTTGCTCAACAAGTTTAGTGTAGACCAACTTTAAATAGTGTTTGTGTGTGGACCATTTTTGCACCGCGCCGCGCTTAAATAAATTGAATGCATTAAATGTATTTATTACTTTTCTAAATGGCTTTAATAACTTTAATTGACTTAAATTACAACTTTTTAGATAATGTTACCGTAATAACTAACAATAAACATCAAAAAATCAATTCAGTTAACGAAGTGTTGAACACCTTACCTAACCTAAACGGTTTCTGCCATTAGTCATTGTTTTTTTTATTACTTTTCAGCCCTAGGGGCGACATGCCTCACTTTCCACCCGCTATTCAGATAAAGAATGACCTACTTTCAGAGTATGAGAGATGAAAAATTAATTCTTAGGCTCCCTAGGAGCCTACGCTAGCTGAGTCGTGGTCACGCTCTTAAATACATGCAGTATTTTACTAATGATAATGAAATAGAACAAAGACAAGTGCAAGAGCCAATCGCATTCACTTTATTGCTATTTGAAATAATTGCAATCACATCATCATCATCATACTAGCCGAAAGACGTCCACTGCTGGACATAGGTCTCCCCCAAAGAGTGCCAAAGTGATTGGTCCTGCGCCACCCGCATCCAGCGGACTCCCGCGACCTTTACCAGGTCTACCTTTGTGAGGGGTGATAGTGAATATATTCTAATTATATTGGATGCTGTTGATCTTTGAAAAACCAGTCGCATCAGCGCACCATCTTTGTCTTTCGTTTTACGCCACTTCAGTTCTCCCCCTTAAATGTGCACAGTTGTGTAATGATACAATTACAGTTAATTGGGATAATTGTGTTCAATCATCGCCTTACATACGCGAGATATTGATATCGATTCCCGTTCAATTAGTGATGTGGGTTACCGAGGGCTGCCGTGTTTAGTCGGGCCATAATTAGGTGATGTTAAAATTAATAGTAACAATACGGGGTGCTGTCACTTGAACTACTAAATTTTGCCCTAAATTTTCATTGAAATTCGATTGCTTTAAAATTTCCCGAATAACCCCGAAAAAAAACGAATATTTGAAAAAGTCGAATATTTGCAAGCCCCTCTACTACGAGTATACACGTTACCAAATCGTACCACGATTGGTCGTGGTACGATTTGTTAATGTGGCGTGGTTACAGCAACGTGGCGTATCTAGAACACGTTTCTCTGCGTGGCGCGGCGCCTTGGTTTACAGACATCCAAAGCTAATATTCGCATTTATAATATTAGTAATATCATCAGTATAAAATAAAAAACGCTACAGAATAATCTAAATTTCTCCAAAATTTCAACTATCAAATTGCATGACCGGATAATTTCGTCCGACGAAGGTGCAATTAGTCCGGGAAATCTGGAGCCGGATACTCAATACAATTTGCTTAGTTGCTCTGTTCCAAATCCCGGATTCAGGGATAAGATTAACCTAAATCGTATTTTCGAGTTAGATGAGACCGGTTTGAAGGACGCATCTCAAGTTTGGCTATTCGAAGTGCATTAAGTCATAAATAAATTAATTGAATGAAAACAGCCCTAGTGACGTTTCACGTGACGTTTTCGAGTGAAATTGAGTGATAGAGTCAGAAACAGTGTGATAAATAAGTGTGGAATGGATAGAGATATAGTCACGAAAATTGAGAAGGGTATGTTAAGGTGGTTTGGGCATGTAGAGAGGATGGATGAAAGAAGATTACCGAAGAGAGTGTATATAAAAGGAGTGGAAGGGCAAGTTGGAAGGGGAAGAACTAGGCGAACTTTCTCCGATCAAATTGGAGAAATGTTACAAAAAGGCCAGGTCAAAAGTACCCTAAACCGACGAGCATGTATGAGAAATGTTATGAAGGTGAGTGAAGCGAAAGTGGTTTGTCAGGATCGTAGCAAATGGATATCCGTGATCTCTGCCTACCCCTCTGGGAAAGAGGCGTGATTATATGTATGTATGTATGTTTGTAACGTTTCACATATTCACCCGTTGGCCCCCTAGCTGTCATCAAAATATTATATTTTTGGTAAAACTCTGACAAATATCGTCGTTATAAGCGCACATTATTTTGTTCTATCACGGTTTGCTCACCCGGCTGCAACCGTACAAAGGCTCGGTTATAATAACAAAATAGTTTTTTTTTTATACTCGTCGACTTTAATGTTTGAATTAAATCTTCGTACACTAAACTAAAACCACATACTTGTTTTTCAATGGATCTCCCAACTCAACTTTAATAATTATAAGACAACGCTTTAGACAACTAAAATGAATTCGACCAATCACGTGGCGCCTTTACTGAGCTATAATGAATTTCACCAATAGGACGTCGCGTTGATTCCAATACAAAAGACATCAACGAGCCGGCGCACCTCTGACTTGCACTTCGTTTCAGCAGGGCTTAGATATTTTTCATTAGATACCAAGTCTGTTTAATTATTTCTATTGACTCGTATAAAAAGTATTGTGTACAATAGTTACATAATTAGCTCTTAAATTCTCGTACTTTACTTAGGCCACTCGGCTAGCCTCGTTGGCCTAAACACGGTACTCGACTTTAAGAGCTGTGTAACGATTATATAAAATACCTACTATTTTTTATAATACATTTTTACTACAAACCTTACCTACTGTCAGCCGTTGAACAGTTGCGCCTTCTAGGTCCATCATATGACTTATCTATATTACGCATACATGCGAAGTTCCTAATGGATACGACTTTTTTTTCATATTTTTCGTGTTTGCACTAAATGATTTACATACACACTTAAAAGTGGGTAATAATCGACTTCCAAGATTTGATTTTATTGATACCAACAAACATACATACGGCTTGTAATAAAAATGCACTGTTTTCTTTAAACAAGACCAAAATAAGTGCCACTCGGTTGACTCGATGTTTTCACAAAATGGACTTGGAATAACCCAAGTCCATTTTATTTTTCATACAATTATGCTACTAATTACAAGATCCATAAGTCCTAGAATGGCGCAACTTTTATTCAGGCTCTAGGTCGTTGTTGCTATTAGATACCTACAGGTTTAATGTCCATTTCAATTACGTCTACTTACTTAATTTCTCGTTATTCTACCATTTCATTTAAGATGTCTTAAATATTGTGTATAATTTGAGAGTTGCACTGCAGAATGATTTTAAATTTAGATTTTCTTACATACTTACGTAATTTAGGTACTTACTTTAGAACATTCCTGTAGTCCGTAAGATTGTTTTCCACAATGAAGCAAAGATCCTCCGTAGACGCGTGCGCGATGAAAGGGTAAAGCGGCTATTCGCGATCGCTCCAACCGCATTATTTTGGCACCGAGTCCAAACGGCGTGGCGTGGCGCCTATCCTTCAATGTCCAGCTTTGAATGATACCCACCCACTTGACTAATTAACACGTTCATTGAAGATTTTTCTTTAAACCTACATACGAATACAATCATAATCACGACCGTAGGTACCAAAATCAATACTCGCAGCTCGTATTACAAATCAACATAACCACGTTTGCCGCCTCTGTGCAACAATGTACTCTACGGCAATCAGCCAGATTGTTCATTAGACCAATCACGTCCCAGGGCGAGCGTGCGCCAGCCAATCAGAGCAGAGTTTGGCAGTGATGTTACGGAAATATCACGTTTGAATTTAAATTTGGAATTCTATTGTGGATAGAGTGTCGAATGTGCAGAGTTGTTTTGTACGTGTAATGGATACACAGTCGTCAGGAATAGGAATAATATAATAGTCATAAGCAGCCTGGTTTTCATGGCATTTCAACTGTCATATTAGAAGTCAGTATCTCATTTATTGACATTAAATGTTAAGAAATCCATAAAAAAAAATATAAATAGAAATTTATTGTGTCGGATAAATGTGTGCATTGAATTTATGTACCATTCACTACGAGTTTGGTTCATTTCATCATTTAAATACCCTTCAATAAAGACCATTTAAATAATTTGTAACTCATTATTTCTCTAACGAAAATATTTCTAGTTGAAAATGTCTTGAAATTAAGAACTTGCCAATTCGGAAAAAGGTGTTATAAGTTTAGTATCCGGATCTTTATAGGTACCGTAAACTCGGGTATATTTATTTCTTTAACCCTCTTTAATGTTCCCTATTATTATATAATTATTGCGTGTTTATATAAGTTTATATTTCGCATTAAATTAGGGACCCCTGACGGGTATGGGCCTCCTCCATGTGGTTCCACTTCTCTCTGTTATGTCGTTGGCATTGTTGATCCAGTTCGGTCTAGCTACAGCTATGATGTCATCGGACCATCTTGCCATGGGCCTTTCTACTCATCTTTTTTCTAGTGGTCCTGGCCATTTAGTGGCTTCGTTAGTCCAAAAAAAACATGGGTTACTTTGACCCAATGGAGGGTTACTTTGGCACGCATAAAAACGACATAATGTTACATTAAAAAATCACAACATGAGCTTAAACTAAAAATAAGGTGATTTGACTCTGTTCAAATTCATAAAAAAATCGGTGGCCAGAGTAATTCGCGAAAGCCAAAGTGGGAAGACCCGCGTTTATCCACAATTACGTATTATGGAGGAAAATATTAGATATTACTATTACAAAATAGTAATATCTAATATTTTATTTATTACTATTACAAAATAGTAATATTTAATATCTATATGTCATGATTTCGCAGAATAATTAGTATTGGGTAATAAAACAAATGTTTAAGTAACTTATTTATATATAATATATTTTATTCATATTTGAAAATTTCGGTACAATGTACAATTTCGGACTCATGCACTGGGACTAAACAAAAATACTATTTAACATTGCGCAATATTCAGTAGAGGTATGCAGTGGTTATAATAAGTACAGTCAGCAGCCAAAAATGCAAAATTAAAAAAAGACACCACGTTTTTTTCTGAAACTCCAGTTATGTAAGTACTGGTTTCAGTTCTACGTTTGATCAAATAATTCTTATCTTTTTTCCCAATGAAATGTTACTGGAACATTTATCAGAAATAATTAAAACATGGTACCTTTGTTTTTTTAATTTTTTTATTGCACATTCATTGTATATTTTCTTTGTAAGTTTATATATGTAGAACGCAGTTTACACGACGATCATTTGAGTTTACTATTTATTAAATAGTTTTATGTGTAATTAATTAATTACACGCAAAACTATTAAGTAACTACTACTAACTTCAAGCTGAAGTAGCGACAGCATTTTAAATTATGTTTTTTTATGTTTAAAATTCGCAGTCAAAATATATATATGGAGATCGTGATAAGTTTAGAATTCATATAATTTAAATTCAGAAATATTTCTTGTTATTTCACAAAAAAAAACGTACTGTACTTGACTTAACTCTCGTTTAACAGCACGGGCATATTGTAATATGGTAGGCGGCAATTTAGGGTGAATTTTCACCAAAGATGTGCGTAACTGTGTTTTCATACACGCCTAGCTGTGCTGCGAGGTGCCAGCATATTTCTAGTGGAAATTCACTATTACTCGGCAAATCTCAGCAACGCATTCAGAGCACGAAATACAGTTCAAAAATCGTGAGAAATTTAAAAAAGACGTAACGTCAATAGTACGATATATGATAGTATTTAATGTCCCTTTAATAATTAACTAAATTAATTCAAATGTAAGTAATTAATATTTACTTATATTCAGGCTGGCTCAAACTAGAGCTTGACTATGTGCATTACATGACCTCATGAATTACAATTTTAACTTTAATTAATATATTTACATTTAGGATAATGATGCATTTAACAATTGACAACAAATTGTTTACCTAATAGTTCGTATTTTATAATACTGTATAGCATATTTAGAAAGAAAATATACCCTTAAGTATACAAGAAGTCGTTGAATGCATTGTCTAAGTCAGTGTTTTTCAAACTGTGGCTGTGGCGGATGTAATATTCCAAGATAACATAATTAAAAGATTTGATATTTGTTAATAAAAAATATAAGCTAAGAACAGTGGAGGGTGGGGAGTCACGAAATATTGTTTTATAAGTATTAAGGTGGCCGCGCCATTAAAAAGGATGAAAAACACTGGTCTAAGTAAATTCAACACTGCCTTATAATTTTACGTTCATATATATATCCTCGACCAGTAATGAACAGACTACAATCAATGTAAAGATTCGATCAAACAGGAATAAGAATGTTACCTGCTGTTAAGTATTTATATGATAATTGATTAATCTTGGAATAAACTCTGATCCTGTTTGCTCAAATCTGAGGCAGTTTAAAATATAATATTAAAAAATCGAAATTTTATAACTTAAAATAAAAAACGATACGTTGAAGTTTCCTATTCATAGGTTATACCTTTAACTAATTATAATATTTACATGTTTTAGTGTAAGCGACTTGTATTGCTTTCAATAATAAAGAATGGCACTAGTTTATAAATTTTCAATATACATATTAAATATGTTAAACATCCTCTTAACTACATACATACAGTAATGCCCTAAACGAGACCGTCTAAAAGACAGCTTAAAAAATAAAATTTCAATTAATTTTACTAAATTGACCTTCAATAATTATCTAGATATATTTTGAAACAACTGCATTCTTGAACAATTTTCTTTTGCATTCATTTTGGCATTTTAACTACCTTTGTCCTATATATGAATATTGCATTTTCTATATAATAGTGCATTTTCAAGACCAAGAGCGAAGCATAAGGTATGTTGTGCTGCTTTTGTATATTTATTATATATTTACATACATTTAAATACATAGTACAAAACATTTTACTAAATATTTTGATTCCTACTTACATAATAATCAATTCGAGGACTATTATATTGAAACTTTAATTGTTCAATCATCAGTTATTTTTTAATCCTATCATATCAATTGGATTTCAGTTTTTTTTCCCGTCATGTAGGTACTTTTAAAAATATATTACATTCATTTCATTTCTCAGTATTCAATCAGTGCACATTACGACAAAATCTATACTCCATTTTGTGCATCTTAAACAGTTAAATGGCATTTTCTCTCGCAATAACCTAACTAATATTAATTATGAGAAAATTTAGTGAAAATGTAAAAATGGTCAGATCTGTTGAACATAATATTGGTATTTAGCTACAGAGAAAAACAACTGAAAGTCGCCTTATCACATTGGATGATTTCTCGATCTTTGTATTCCTGCTTCAATTCCAATTTTAAATAAACTTTTTAGTCCAGTTAGTCATACTTTATTTATCATCAATTAAGTAAAGCCGTTCAGAAAAAAAAAAACATTTGTCCGCTAACTAGCTAGCCTATGCTAGCTAAGTCCAAGTTAGTTGGTACTTGAATTTATGTAATTTTGTTATTCAATTTAGATCTTCAAAATTTTCCAATTCAGTAATTGGTACCTATGATTGAATTAATCAGGGTACTGGTTGAGTTCATCAGTGAACTAGTTGAAAGAATCCATTGTTGTTGATTTGACCCGCGCGCTGATTGAATAAGTCTGAACCAACTGAACATTAACGCGTGTTGGATTTATCAGCGAATCGGTTGAATTCAGCGTATATATTGTATTATTCACCGTACCTATTGAAATAATCGCTACGGGTCTTGCAGCACTGCAGCTTGTAACGCTGGAGCTACATATTTATGAGCGAACTGATTGAACGCAGCTAATATATTGTATTATTCAGCGTACCGATTGAACTAATCGCTACAGGTCTTGTAGTACTGCAGCTTGTAACGCTGGAGCTACATATTTATGAGCGAACTGATTGAACGCAGCTAATATATTGTATTATTCAGCGTACCGATTGAACGAATCGCTACAGTTCTTGCAGCACTGCAGCTTGTAACGCTGGAGCAACATATTTATCAGCGAACTGATTGAACGCAGCTAATATATTGTATTATTCAGAGTACCGATTGAACTAATCGCTACAGGTCTTGCAGCACTGCAGCTTGTAGCGCTGGAGCGCGCACATGTTCATCGCACGGACGTTCTCGCAGAACCGCGACGTGTCGCGACAGACGCCATCTGCACAGAACAACTAGCTTTGAGACCTGCACGAATGACGGAAGTTTCTTAGAATTGTTATGTGATTCGATCATGTTTTCTAAGAGGGCGTGTTTTATCGCTGCTTATAAAACACTCGTCACGTTATGAGAATAATCTATAGGCGAGTGTTTTTAATCTTAGATGCCTCTAAAAATAAAGTGAACGCAATCATCACCGCAACTTCTTATAAAATGTGATTAACTAAGAAATACTATAACTTTTTTAAACTCGGCAATGAACAGATTGAAAAGAAGTAACACTAATAGATTTGCGCAAATTCTTGTTGAAATTTGTTTTTGATTATACTTAAATGTTAGTTTTGTAATTTTTATAGTCCTAAGCGCTTTTATCAACTAGAATATTTTACATTAAACAATCTAAATAACACTTTCGCCGGAATTAAGATTCAAAACGTGGATAACGGAATAATTGATAAGAATTATTCTTAATTTACGATAGACAAGTAAATAATGTGCCAGACGACTCTCTCAAAATAATACTTTAATTAAATTAAATCCGTTCAACAAATCTTGTTTAAGTAAATAGAGAGCAAGAGTAATCGAGACGAAACTCATGAATAAGAAATATGCATTACAAAGAGTTCATTGCATACCAAATAGAGCATTATTCTAGATTGTAATTAATAACAAAACAATTAGATTCATTAATAAAGAATATGGTTGCCACAGTTTCAATGAAATATGTAGATTTTAATAATTATTTATTTATTTAAACTTTATTGCACAAAATACAAAAAAATGTACAAATGGCGAGCTTAGTGCCACATGGCATTATCTATCAGCTAACCAATTATCTTTGTTAATCGCCTCTGGCTTTCCTGAATCATGTTAAAGGAAAAAGTTAATGAAACGAATTAAGCAATTCTTAAAGTGACTCCATTTTGTCACAATTTTAGTATAAGTACATAAACAATCGTTGTTTGAGACATTTGCTAAGTATTAGAAATTATATAATATTGTGACTACACTTTGTGACAATTTTAAATCGAAAATAAGCTTCAAAAGAACAAGTTACATAACAGTTTTTACCTCTATTCGTGATTGATATTAACCTATATCTTCTCGTTTTCCAACAGAAAATCTAGCTCTAAAAAACTAAACGAACCAGCTTTCCACTGTCTTCATCAACCTAAACGTCGAGATGGCAGCATTGAGGCACCAGTTCTCACCTCTCGACTGGCAGGTGACGTCACACCGCCGTATGACGCCGGGTCGTCTGAGGAACTCGCAGGCGGCGCCGGCGCTGCGCTCCTTGCGACGCTTCTGCGCCTGGCCGGGGCGCCACACGCAACGGAGCACGCGGTGCTGCCGGCCTGGTGACCCGCACTGGCCTATGCACTGGATGACAAATTAATCATAAATATTATTTGGGATACAATGTTACCCTAACCGGCCCAGATGTCACCTAACCTAACCTGCATAAATCTTATAATATTATGTTAGGCAAGCATCATTTTTGGTTTAAAGTTCCATTGAGATGGTCAGACCACATCCGGTCGTAATCGATAGCTTCATTAGCAGAGTGATGCAAAATGGCTGCACTGAATTTTACATTTAATAAAATAAATAAAATCAGCTTGTTGTAGACACAAGTTATAAAAAACGTTGTCTTTTAAAATTAGTATTAAAAATAAATAATTCTCTTTACAGATCATGTAGTTTTTTTTGATAAGTTAAAGGAAATCAAAAATTCTGCCACTTATGGTACGAGGGTATTTTTGGCACAGGATGACTTTGACAGCCGCTAGATGGAAGACGTAAACTCTGGATGCTGACAGAGAGCTAGATGCCGAGCTGGAGTGAACGCTTGGGGATAGAAAAGAATGACGTGTACTCGTGAATGTCCTCTATCAGGGTACTGGGGTACCATTATTACCACAGGGTTCTGGGGACAAGACTTGTTGACTGGCTATTTTGTCTCTCACCTTGCTCCAAGGCCCAACGGCCCACGCCGCAGTGCACGGCTGCGGCTGCCGTCGCGTCTTCTCCGGCTGAGAGCTGACGTCGCACGCTTCTGGAGCCAGGACGGTGCTGTTGGGGCTGACGCACTCTACACGTCGCCGGTTTATGGCTAGATGGAGAGAAATGATACACAAATAAATATCAAGATTTATTATTTAGACACGATACAGATAAAATATATGTACGTATCATGGCGTAGGAGCCAGAAAACGCTGCAAATTACACTAATGATCTGATTCTGCTGGGAACGATTGTTGTGAGGATCCTTCGGGATAGTATAAACCCAGTGTTCGTTTGGGATAAAGGGAATGGTATAGTACAAAATAATAGTACTTACGTACTCTGTCTATATCGATTTCCATCAATCATTTTCATGGATAATTTGACTTTTCTCGTACGAAATCGATATTTGAGAGATAGAAAACTCAAATTATGGCATCCCGATCAACGGCATTGCACATTATTTTTCGCCTAGAGGGTGGTCACGTTTGCATGTTAACGTTGTCAACCGGGTGAACTGCAACTCGGAGGTGCGCAAAACCCTAGTTTAGCCGAAGCAAGGGGGACGGGCCTGGTACAGTCCTCAACTTACCAGCGCCACTGGCGAGGCACCTCACCCCCGACCACGGCGCCGCGCGCCACGACGCGCACGCGCCGCTCGAGCACGCGAGCAGCACGGACGGAGGCGTCAAGCCGCGCGACAGACACTCCTCCGTTTCCACGGTCGTCGTCGAGTTTTCTTTCTTGTGCTATAAATAATACTGCGTTAGATATGACATATTAACAAAGCTTATTCACGTAAACAGCAAACAATATAAACGAAATACAACTAAGTCTGAAGTCATTTAAACAATTAAACTTTGATTCTGAATGTATGTTGGTGTTCGGTAGTTTGGAGGCCCAAAGGCTTCTTTATAATAATCCACGGACTTTTTTCAAGACTTAGAAAGAAAAATTGGTAATGTGTAATGGTGTTGGTTGTTGTATATAATATTTATTATTAAAAACAACACACTTCAACTACACAGTATGTTACCAGCGCGCGGGTATTTATTAAAACTGATAATAATACGTTACATTTGTAATTATTTGTATATATTTGCAAATTATAATTATGTAAAATAACTGTACAATTAAATTTTCAAAATCCGAACTAAACAGACATCTCTTTTGATGACGTCGTAATAAACAAAGTATAAAGAGCTGTCATTTACACTTACTTGTCAATTTACTTTGCTGTAAATGTAATTTAAATTTGGCAATGGACGACAATTTTTTTTTGAAAATTTATGAAGTATTTTAGTTAATTTATTAAGTTAAGGTCATGAGTAATATAAAGTACGTCAATTCCCTCAAATAAAAAAATTAAAAAACTATGTGTCGATAACGCACTGTATTGTCATTATTAAAGATGCTGATGGCGTTAAAAATTATAGATATTATTAAAGATTGGAAAAATAAATGCTTACCTGACAAACAGCGCCTCTTATCTGGTGGCCAGTCTGTCCACAAGGAGCGCTACAGGGAGACCATTCGGTGGTCATCCACGCGTATTCTTTGGCATCTATGGCTTCCAAGCGCCTGCGAGCAAAAACATGCTATGACATTGTGTATTGGGTCATCTAAGAAATTAAGCCAGTAGGAATTACAAACATACATTCAATAAAATTTGTTTGAAGGTTTTACCTTTTTTATATTATTCACTCACCTCTTTTCAGTTGTCACTTCAGTTTCGTCATTTTCTTTTAAATTATCTACTTTAACGTCTTCTATAGTGTTCTTATCGTAATCTTCATTAACAATAATTATGTCCGAGTCATCGTCTTCTGGGAAAACTAACTGTTTGTCTTCCAAGTTGATCACGTGGGCCTTGATTGGGCTCCCGTAGTTTTGGTACATGATGAGAGGGTCCACCATTCGTTGTCCTCTCGAGTTCCTGAAACCCTGGAAATTCCAAAACATCTAAACATATCAATTATATGTGTCCTTTATGAGGTGAATAATATCTACAAAAGTAAATATAACCATGAATGTGGTATTGCAACATGGATTATCAAACGACATATGATGAAAAAATTCCAAGGCTATTTAAAATATAATGAAAAGGTACAAATGATTATAACGTCTTAAATTGAAAACCAATAACCGCATATATCAACCATGTTAAAATTATCTATAGCACCAATCTGAAAGTAAATGAAGAACCAAAAATATACCAAACTAAAACAGAAATATTGTATGATATGATAAATTGTTAACCCAATGTAACACAAAATACCTGAGGAACGTACTGAGAAAGAACAGATCTAAAGAAACGACCAATCGATGTAATCTAAAAGGAACCCAACAACGTAAAAATAAAACCTCTATTAAAAATGAATATACCTGAAATCAAAGAACTAAAAGGTCAAGAAATGACTAAGAAGTATTGAAAAAGGAACCCAAAATCGATGAAGGTAAGCTCTCTATTCTGGTTACGGCTCACCTGGATCTGCATGACCAGGTAGTGGAGGCAGGGTAGAAGCCGTGGGGCGCTGCTAGGCTTGGGAGGGAGCATCTGGGAGGACACAGCACTCTCCTTTAGTCCGAGCAGCGTAGACAGAGTAGTCATTTAGAATAAATAGTTACATATGTAGGTACCTAAATATTTACCACGTTCATACCTAATTATTCACATCTAAATATTTTATCCATATGGAGTGAGGCGTAGCGAAGGCAAAATTAAAACGAATGAAGTATATTTTATTTTTGTTCATATCATGAAATTATTATAGGAATAGGTGCTTTAATTTCCCTGGAAGCACTCGATAGTGTCTACTAGCTGCTGTACAAAGAATATTTTCATGATGTCTGTAAGATTTAGTAACGCGCAGTTAGTATTTTGTTCTCAATGAAATATGTACGTTTTTCGATATTCTATAATTTATTAAAATTCAGTTTACTGACTTCTACAGGATACTTACAGGAACAATAATTTCAATGACACATTAGAGTAGCTTATCAAATCAATTACATAAAATATGTTTTTTTTTCATATTTAAGAAGAAAAACACATCATGGCGTTCAATAAATATAATTCATAATGTTTGAGTAAAGAAACCTTCTAAAGTCTATCTTTTCATTACCTCATTCAATTACATTGTAGTTAACGAATCAAACGGCAGCATTAAGGGTTTTTAAGACCAGTCTTTAAACGTAGATAAAACAATTTACAGCTAAGGTGCCTTTGTCTAAGCCGAATCTCATAATCAAAAGCGGGCCGTTACTTGAGGAATGGGGCCGATAAAACCTGACAATTTTATGGACACATTAAACTAGATGGTATAAAAACTGATGAAATATTATCTGATTCAGAATAGGTCTTTAGTGCGTGTTATTACGGGATTCCGTCGAACAAATAGTATACTTTCGGATATCTTTTGGAATGTATTTAGGCATGTCTCCTGAATCATTCAACTGCCGGGAGACAATCTCTAAGGAGTCGGTCTCCCCAGTAAATTCGTCATCAAAATCGCCGCGGCCGCGTTTGCGAAAGTGTAAATTACATCCAAACCATGCAACGTATCAAGTAAAATTGAATAAATTGTCTATAATTCAATCATACATTATATTCCAATACAAACCCAAGTTAAGGTACTAATTAGCGAAAGTATAAAAAAATCAAAGGAAAATCTAAGGACTTCTAGACTTAATAACAGAAATAGGAAATATACACGAAAGCAATGTACTACATATATTATAACTAGTGTTTTAGCTTAACATTCCAGTTTATTATTTTAAGACAAAAGGAAAATTTTGCTCAAAAAATCAACAACGCCAAGCGATCGATTAAAAAAGAATACAATGTAAGACTGTATTTTATCGTTATCCTCTGTTAGTTAACTTTATCATTGTTTTTGTTTTATGTCCAAGAAAGTTTAAAAATTATAACAATATCTTTGCAGTGCCACAGCGCTTTGAAAAAAATGTTTTTTTTTTGCCGTCGGTGGAATGGGGTTAGGTTCACCCTATTTCATATGTGGACTTTAAGGAGACTCACACTGTATATCTATTTAATCGGATAAGAAAGGGTAAATATAGTGCTCCAATTTTGTTAATCTTTATGTACCACCTTTTCGTCGTCTACCACACTCGTGTCGTGCATTAACCCTATCACTTTCAATGCTTGTGTTTCAAACGTGATCATTTATTATGAAACCATTTACATAAATATACAAGCCAACATGCGGATTCATCCAACAGTAAGCCAAGATTGACTCCAATAAGGGAAGATGGAGAAATGAAGATGCTTACCTCATTTTCGTCGTATATGTCTCTGGCCTGAGAATTGTAGGTGGGAGATGCCTTCGTCGTCACAGGATTGTGCAGCGCATCTCGGATTTTGTCTATTTTACCTGTTTAGAAAATTAATTATACTTAAGAAAAAATAAAACAATCTATATTTCGAAGTAAGGTAAAAGTACTAGTGCCCGACATGTCAACAGAAAATACTGATGATGATGATGATGATGAAACAGTTTCATACGGTTTGGGAGACGAGATATTTACTCAAGTTACTGATATGGAATTCGTTTCATATGGTGATCTTATAAAAAATCCTAATAATATAAAAATTAGGTAATCAATCCGAATGTACGAGTAAATGGCAGGCGGTTATGCTGGCAGTCCCAATAGATGTCATTTCAGTACAAATGTCATGAATGACAGACTGACATTTATTGGGACTTGAAGGTTTAATTCATTGTCCCAATTGATGGCAGCTGGTTTTAACAAATATGTTCATAACTTATAAATAAGTTATTTGTCTTGAAATTGTGATAAGAAATATTGAAGTCACTAACATTTAGTAACTTAAAAATGATGTCGTGATCAATCTTAGTTTATTATTCGCTAGTTAAATTATATTCGTCGAGTACTAGTACCGCGTCGCGTCGGGCACTAGTACTTCTACCTTAGTTAGTTATTACTTTTCCTGGGTTGGAAGCAGGGAACGAAAAAACCATACAAGTCTAACTAGCGCCGAAAAGTGGCCCCCACAAAAAGGATGCACATTGCCATTATGCGGACGTATGCGGACGTGAAGGCGGGGTGGGGGCGGGGTGTCAAAAGGATGCCAAGCAGCCGTTTAGTTCGAATGTGCGCACACATGCGGATACCGGGTTTTGGGCACGTGTTTGGGTAGACATTTGTAAGGAGTTCGCCATGTATGTGTTAGAGTAAAAGCACTGGTTTAATAGATTATGGTATATTTTCATATTAAAATCACAAACGCAGACAATCTCTCGACTCTATGACATTCTCACTGATGTTTTCTCACGACACCATTTTTGACAGGTCCCCGAAGAAGAAATATTGTTTTCACTTCTCATGCTCGAAAAGTGTGTCATATTAGGCTTAGCAAGCGGGGCTAAAGTAGTACATGTAGCCCCTAGGGAAAATATGTATAAATATTTATGATTTCTAAAACATTTAATTTGACCAATCAAAACACTTCGCTGTATAAAATCCACCAATCACAACTTAAAAAAAAAACATTTGTATTTGCTATCAACTAACCAGATTACAGCGAATATTAAAAACAACCAATCAGAAACCAGAATGAATTTCAAATATCAGGTGTTTTTTAGTCCCTAACTCACAATAATTATTACAACAAAAACGCCTCTGGCCGTCAACGACACGCCTGTGGACGGTCAGCCGGCCAATACACGGTGATTAAATACTGATGATCCACCATAGTTGTCTCTTTCTATAACATGCAATGAGAAAGAGACAGCGCGTGGATCGAGTGATAATACTTCACCGTGTATTGGACGCCTCAGAGGCGTTTATTCGTGGTGTTAATATTTTGTATCTGTGTCAAAGCAGTTTATTAAAAAAGTATGCCGCTAAATCGAATAATCTTTGCGCCGTAGAATTTATTATTGATTGTGGATGAATAATTTTTGTTTTACTATTTTCTCGCAGTCGAAGTGAAAAGTAGAGTGTATAACTCGGGTCTAAAAGCCATATTACCCCTCGAAATATTTTCCCTCGCTTCACTCGGGAAAATATCCATCTCGTGGTAATATGGCTTATTTTAGCCCCTTGTCATACAATCTACTTTTTTTCGTTCGCTGGTTGGAAGGTCAGATGGCAGTCGCTTTCGTAAAAACTAGTGCCTATGCCATATGTTGGGATTAGGTGTCAAAGCGGATCCCGGGCTTCTTTAGGACACACAGAAATAATGCTAGTAGAACTATTATTATATAATGATTGATGATATACTATATATCGAAGTAGTAGTGAAGATTGCTGATGCAAGTAAGTATTGCTTACCTAATATGCCTAATAGCGTAAAGCAAAAACTTATTCGGGTTTTCTTTATTGAGCACTAGCTTATGTTTCTTAGTTTATATCGTAGCTCCATATAAACTTTCACCCCCCATTTCACCCCTTAACACGTTCCCTGTCCCCATACAAAATTGTCCGTCAATGTCACAAGTCCAAGTGACAGTTGTAGTTCGTAGCCGTGAACAACCCGTGGACCCATAGTGGGGACACGGACTCCTGAAGAAAAGGTTCATCGCCCCACATTGGGGGCACCCGGACAGGGAACGTGTTAAGGAATGATTCCCGGGATAAAAAGTATTCTATATGTTAATCCAGGCTATACACTATATGTATACCAAAATTCATCTTAATCCGTTAAGCCGTTTTTGCGTGATTGAGTAACAAAAATCTCAACATCCAAACATCTAAACATCCCAACATCTAAACTTTCGCATTTATAATATTAGTAGGATGTATATCAATGTTTGTCATTATACTTTAGAATTGTATAGTTTTACTTATGTTTTGGCTAACTTTCCTTTTCACTTCAGGAATGTCCAAATTGTGTAAAATATAGCCATCGTCTTAATTCTATTCTTCGTATAAAACAACAAACCACTTTGGGAGGGTGTTGAAAAAAATGTAAATAAATTATGACAGTCATAAAACTCGTAAATGGTTGCCGAGATCCCCCGGCTAGATAGAATGGTCCCAGTGAAAATATAGAAGTAGGGTTTCTTCGTGTACTAACATTATAATTAGGGTTAGGATTCTGGTGGCAGTTTAGCACAAGTAATGCAGTGGAGTCGCCATTGTATATTTTTTTATTTGAATAAATGAATAACTGAACGATAAATCTGTATTACAGTACCGGCCAATAATATATCACCTTTGCGTTTTATTGTATGAACGTGTATAGAGTTAACAATTTAGTTTTGTTGATAAATCGCATATTTTACTAGTTACATATTTTACATCATTTTTTGACGACAACTGCAGTGCAATACTGTAAATTACAATGATGATTTTATAATATAACACTTAAATAAATTTTACTTGTTTGCTAAAATGTTTATGTAATCAAAAGCTTGAACAACTTGCAATTGGAATTAAAGTTTCTAGTTTTTATGAATTCATTTACTTGTATGAAACCAATAAATTTAATTATACATTATTTATTCATTCATTCATTCAATCAAAAAATATATAACAACGACTCCATTGCCCTTTGTTCACCCCAATGCCACTTAACATCCCAACTCTAATTATAATAAATCGTAGGCACTAGGTAAACCAGTAAAATGTTGCCAGTAGGAAGCTCAGTACTTACATGTTTTACTACAATCGTTTACATGCGTCTATTTTTGAATACAATAGTGGCTGCTTCGGCCACGAATTGCAAATAAAGCAGGCAAATTCGCGGGATAAAATATAGCCTACTAGCTTCGTCTGCGTGGCCTCCGGATAAAAACTATCCTATATTTTAATCCAGGCATTCGTGCAAAATTTCATCCAAATCGGTTGAGCCGTTAAAGCGTGATTGAGTAATTACACATCCAAACATCTAAACACCCAAACACCGGTATTTTCACCATACGAAAATACCGGTTTTATTTCGTTCTATTTCGTTCTGTGGTTTATAATATAGTTTTTGATCAGGCTGTCTAATAATACGAAAATGTTACCTAAATACATGATAGAGTCCTACATTAAGAGCCTAAAATAATTCAAAATATTAGACTACTTCGGGGACTTTTGAAAAAACCGGTTCCGATCCCTGATCTAAACATCCAAACTTTCACATTTATAATAGGGTAGGATTAGGTAGGATGTCCACCATACGAATTTTTGAAATAGGATGAAAGGTTCCGGAGACTACCCATTACATACAAACTTACAATCTCACAGACTGGTCCTCTTTAAAATATAAATTGTTAATTTTGCGAAACTTTTATTTTCCAGTTTACCCCCAAAAGTGGCCCCCTTGTTCAGAATTCATTAATTTACTTTACGCGTCCATCTTTGGGTCACCAATTTACATATGTTTAACAAATTTCAACTCAATCGGTCCAGTAGATTCGGAGCAAATCGGCTGTGACAGCAGGGCAGACAGACGCACGAGTGATCCTATAAGGGTTCCGTTTTTTTCCTTTCGAGGTGCGGAACTCAAATCACATACTTTTCAACATTCACTATACTAGCGTGGTCTGCAGCATCCTTAACAGGGGCTTATCTCTCAGATTAATTAAGATTTAGTCCCTAGTGCACGGAGCTACGTAAACAACGGTGTTCCGAATGGAACATTTTTCAATTCTTTCAAGAGCTGCACGCTTTCCTACAATCGAGTGTTTCGATTTCATTTCCATTAAAGCTGTATACTGAACGAATTAACTGTTTTTATCTCGGGACTTTGCAACTCATTCAATTGTTTCAGTTGTAGCCAAGTTTTTGAGAAAGGTTATAACTAGTAAAGTTCTAAAAAGTTTTTTATCTATTATTATTGACGACCGGTTAGTCTAGTGGTTAGTGACGCTGCCTACGAAGCTGAAGGTCCGGGGTTCGAATCCCGGTAACAGCAAATATTTGTGTAATGAGCATGAATATTTGTTTCTGAGTCTTGGTTGTATTTAAGTATTTATATCTATTATATATATCTATCGTCGTCTAGTACCTATAACACAAGCCTTATTGAATTAGGCCTAGTTTTGTGTAAGTATGTCCCATAATATTTATTTATTTATTTAAGGCATTTACATTTTACTTTTTTATGGGACGATGCATTTATCTACTACGAATTGTGCATGTTTCGATATCTGCTATTGGTAATAAATATTCTTCATAGTGATATTATTATCAAGTACAGTCACGCCACGAACTTTAATTTGGGATCCACTTAAGGTTGACAATCCTATCAAATTGTATAGGAATACAAAGAATATTTTTACGAAAAGGGTCCTATATTAAAGAACGCGACTGTACGAGTACGTGGCCGGTTTCCGGAAGCCACATCTTACAAGTTCACAAGTCTAAACTGCCAACACTGAGGGCCTACCGCGAAAGGCATTCGAAGTTTTCCCTCTCTGTCATACTTACGAATTCGTACATAAGTGCGACAGAGAGGGAAAACTTCGAAAGCCGTTCGCGGTAGGCCCTCTGGTCAGCCGTTATGACGGGCCACTGTGTTGCCTTGTAAAATTTGTAACTTGGTGAAACGGGCGCTTCAAAATCAAAGTCAAAGTGATTTATTCTTCAATTTAGGCATATTACATGCACCTATGAATGTCGATAAACTACCACCGGTTCGGAAAGAAAACCTCTGCCTCGAGAAGAACAGGGCGTAAAAAACTCGGCGAGGTGTCATTTTTTTCAAAACAGTATACAATAGATCATTCCAGTATTATAACATTTTATAATTACATTGTTACAGTAGAAAGCCTATTTAGCTTGTCGTTATTATCGCGCATTAGAACTTTAAAACAAATAGTTATTATAATCAATGAGAATTTTCTGTCTATCTATAATGTCTATCTATAATGCATTTGACCAATAGGACGTCGCGTTGATTCCAATACAAAAGACATTAACGACGTGGCGCACCTCTGACTTGCACTTCGTTTCAGCATTGCAGCTTAGATATTTTTCATTAGATACCAAGTATGTTTAATTATTTTTGTTGTCTCGTATAAAAAGTATTGTATACAATAGTTACACAATTAGCTCTCAAATTATCGTATTTTACTTAGGCCACTCGGCAATCCTCGTGGCGTGGCCTAAACACGGTACTCGGCTTTAAAAGCTCTTATTATGTAACGATTATATAAAACACTATTAAACTTGTTTAATTATCGAGCAAGATAAGATTCCTATTGTTTCATTTCCCGTGAGATGTTTTTATTCATTTTGTTGGCATCCTTAATTCTTTTTGCAACATAAAAAATAAAACAAATTTGCTTATGAAATTTTTTAATTAAGATTTCTGAGGCAGATTTTAATGAAAAACACTATATGTAGTGGCTTTTAAGAATTTTTGTTGCTTACCTAATCTGTGTGTGAAGAAGAAGAAATTTGTGTGAAGTCGATCTACTTTATTTATACTGAACTGAATTTTCAACATTATGTTGGTTAAACAAGATATTGCTTGGTTGTACAGTCGCAATCAGATATATCGGAGCGGCCAAAGTGCTCACAAGTATCTGAACACGTCTCTAACGCCTCGACAATAGAGACGTGTCCAGATATTTGTGAGCACTTTGGCCGCTCCAATATATCTGATGGAGACTGTACAACGTTACGTGTTGCGGCTTGGCAAGCGTGCGGGATGGAGATATGAGTAAAAGAGAACACGATATAACGAATACAGGGTGTCCCACTCGACGACAAGCCGCAAACGGGTGATTGCCCAGAACAGCTCAAGTCATTTGAACTTTGAATTTTCTATGCCGTATTTTTTTTTTTACATGACTTGGTTTTTTTCTTATTTTTAATAACTATATTATGACTTGAGCATCACCCGTTTGCGGCTTATCGTTGAGTTACGGGACACTGCATATATCCATCCACCTTATTCGATCGTATTCGTATGGAACACAAGCTACAAAAAATATCGTTATTTAAACTTCAAGCTTCTGACGATTAGGTTTTTTTTTTTTGATAGATAGAATTTTATTTTTATAATTATCTTTTTGTCAAATTAACTTGAAATGGGCAATTGGGTTGTGTCCTAATATTTTTTACGATGCCATTCGAACCAGTTTTTGGAGAGATACAAATTCTTGTATGGGATCAACTACAATTAAAAAACATAAATACCCAAAAAATTTAGTTGAAGACGAACCTCGCTGGCGGCAGTCGAAAACGTTTCATACTGATTAACATTGAATCGTGACGTCACAGTGTAATATTTGTACCTAATCGTTGTATCGAAAATCAAGTAAATTTCTGTTTCAGTCGTGAAATACTGCGTTTAGGACCATAGTTGTGCTACAATTTTGTTTCTATAAAAGCGTAAGGATTCTATTGGTAGCTTTAAATTTACTTTTGGACCATAAAAAAAATGCATATTTTTATAAATTTTCAAGGTCCATATCTTTTTATGATTATAATTATATTTCTTAATTTATACTTAATTACATTTATTTGATGGTTAAATATCAATTTAGCAACACTGCGTTATCAATTTTAACACGTGGAAACTACCCAATTGTAGTCGACATCAAAGATAATTTTATTATGTTAACACTTTTGCACCTTACTTCAATGGAATACTCGTATGTATATATCTACATTTTCTGATTAAAATGTTCTTAAAATGTTAAATTATATTATAGCGTAATATTTTTCTAGAATGAATTTTACATAAAATGCACGAATGTTATTTTCCAGACGGAATAATATTTGGATTTATGTTGTTTTTATAGACGTACGCTTTGCAATAATATCAGCAGCTCGAGCATG
Organism: Epinotia nisella; assembly: GCA_932294315.1. Lineage (NCBI taxonomy): Eukaryota > Metazoa > Arthropoda > Insecta > Lepidoptera > Tortricidae > Epinotia > Epinotia nisella. Next base: position 2,093,436 of record OW028675.1, on the reverse strand, counting down.
GAAAATATTTTACAAACATGCAAGTTCGATGCCTCCTATAAAACAAGCTCGATTTGTAGTAAAGTATTATATTATAGCTACTGCCCGCGACTTCGTCCGCGTGGAACTCGTTTATATCGTAGCTCCATACAAACTTTCGCCCCCCCATTTCGCCCCTTAGGGGTTGATTCCCGGGATAGAAAGTATTCTATATGTTAATACAGGCCCCGTAGCATGGTTGGCCTTGTCACGCGATAGGTGATAGGATAGAGCGTGCGTCACTGGCTGACACCGTTCGATAGAACGAGACGACGCTCTTATCTTGTCACTTGTCGCGTGATAACGCCAACCATGCTACGGCTCCAGGTATATGCATACCAAAATTCGTCTTAATCCGTTCAGCCGTTTTTGCGTGATTGAGTAACAAACATCCAAAAATCTAAACATCCAAACATCATTGTTATTAACAATAAATTTCATTTCATTTCATTTCATTTCATCCACTTTCGATTTATAATATTAGTAGGATTTGAAAGGAATAAGCTGGAGATACCTACGAAAAGGATTACCTATGTCACGTTTGCAAAAATATAAGTAAGTAACTACATGAATAAGTTGCACAATTTATGTATATTTATGAGGACAAAGGTTTAGCCTAGCTAGTGGGTAGTGACGCTGAAGGTCCTGGGTTCGAAACCCGGTAAGGGCAAATATTTGTGTGATGACGTGAATATTTGTTTCTGAGTCTTGGTTGTACTATGGGGCTAGTCCTTAGTTGTTGTAGTGTAGTTAGTTAGTTGTAAAATTGTCCTGTAATATTTATTTTATTTATTTATTCGATACATTAATTGGTCACTTATGAAGTTGAAGTGACAAGACAGCCACTTGATGACAAGTTTATATCACTGTTACGAGTACGTCTCCGAAAGGGTTCCGAATACACGACCAACCATGAATTGTACAAGTTATAGATAGTTTTACATTTAAATATGTCCCCTACACTTAATTTTCCTATTTAAAGGTCAATGAGTCAAATAAAATTAAAGAGAATATTTTATACCAATATTTTTATGATATAAACCAAATTAAATGTCCTGCATAACTTCGTCATTAGCGTCAGCAAACTTAAAGTTTTAGGTTAGGTTCCCGTCGCTATTCAAAGCGATCGACATTCGTCGGTATCATTTTGCAATCAAGTTACGTACCCTTTTGTTTTCCCTTGTAATTCTTCCTCTGGTCCCCAGGCCGTTGTTCGTGCGACTGGTCGTCCGATCTACCACCGACCATGGCTCGGTACCGCCCATCGGTTCTGCTGTTGCAAAATGGCATTTATAGTAAAAGGCACATAGATGATCATGGTCGAACTTAGCCAACGATCTCGTTTGTCTTCATTTTAGGTCAGTGTTACTTATAAAATGTGGAGCTTAATGCTTAGAGCCTTACTCAATTTCCTTGTATACTATTATGAGGAAAACTAACCCAGCAAAGACAGAAAAGAATGAAAAAAAACCAACCCTGCAGGATTTAAACCCGCATGCATTGTCATCTATCTGAAGCTGAATGACTTTACCAATCAAGCCGTACTTACTGGTCATCCAGTTGAGATGACGCATTTGTCATGTGTTTTGTAGATCTTAAACGGATTAATTCCTTAGCGCACAGGCGCGCATACCATAAGGTGAATACTAGTACTGACCTGTCTGCCAACGGAGAAGACGGTTCGTCCAACGCCTTATGCCGTTCTATCTCTTCACTGGACGGGAACTCCCCTGGCCGAGGTTTCACCAGCAGCGTCAGATTGGCGCTGGAGCGACCTGCCACGCAAGTGTAGATGCCGTGGTCTCGCAGCGAGAGGGAGTTTATGCGGAGAGCGCCCTAGGGAGAAAATTAACTAGTTAAGATCTCTGTCCATTTAGGCGATATGGCAATTCAATGGCTGTTAATGAACTAGTCAGCTGCATCTTAGGTTCTGTCATCACTTAACATCAAGTCAGACAAATGTTAATCATAGGTCAGTCATTAGATAGTGGCTCCTTGGGCTTTCAGCATTCGATTTTGGACCACGGAAAGCGGCAATGGCCATTTTGTCCCAGGATAAGTTAGTGTAGCAAGGTACAAGAAGGTTTTACTAGTAGGTACGTTCGCTTTGAAGTCCTAGAGTCAGCCTCGAAAGGAAGCGCTAATGGTACCCACTGTAGCGGTTTCAGTTACACACACTTCTTGTACCTAACATAAATAACTAGTCTACGAATTTCCTCCGGAAAAAAAAACAAAGTTCTTCTTTATCAATCAGTTTCACAACTAATTTACCTTTTTAGATATCTTATATTTCTTCGACTTTGTGATTATCTGGTGGTCCTTCGCCCATTGGATCTTAGTTCGGTTGTAGCTTTTGACGGGACACTTTATCTTCACCTGGGTTCCGTAGAACACGGTAGCGGAGCCTCCGACTTTCACCGTCACCTTGATAATGAAAAAAATACATATTCTTAGTTTATGAAATATATCGTGTGTCTGATTGTACAATCATGGTATATTTCAATACTGGTAAGGTTTTTTTTTTTTTTTTTTTTTAATCTCATTTATTTTATAAGCCATACATCTTATGATTAAGTCGGCTTAAAAATAATTACAGTAGTACTTACACTTTAGGTATTACTTTAAACATTGGCATTGATACTTAAGGAGTATTTTTATAGTATTCAAATCTTAGGTTCAATGAGTGCTTAATGAAACTTATAAATGTACCACTGTGTTCGATAGTGAACCCTGAGCCTAAGATTTGATGGAAGAGGAAGAGGAGATCCCCCGCAGAGCACCCAGTTTCTTTTAAAAGATCCAACCTAGATTGTTCGTTGATTTTACACTCTAGAACTAAGTGGAGGAGGTCCTCTTCTTTGTCACATTGTGTACAGTTTGGGTCATCTCTTTTTTTCATGATGTAGTTAAATTTGTTCAGTGGGATGTGGTAAGTTCGGGTTCGGAAGCAAATAACTAATTCTTTTCTGTTTAGGTTTCGTGAGGCAAACCAAGGCACGCGTGGTGGTTCGTCTACAATGGTTTTGTACCAGATACCTTTGCTTTGAGAGCACTCATTGAAATAGGATTTAAATAGAATATGATTGTCGGTTTTCACTTTTGTAAGATGATCAGTATAGTGAGGTACCGTGTCGAGAGGTATGCCGTTCTGCAGAGCCTCGGCTGCGAGTGAGTCTGCCACCTCGTTACCCCTGACGCCCACATGTGAAGGGATCCATTGTAGACGAACTTCAACCCCGTTACGTATCAATCTATGGATACATTTAATAATGAGGTAAGCTTCGTATCTACCGACACTGCCGCCCTTAGCACTTCCCAACAAATGTTGTAAACTGCTCTTCGAGTCTGTAAAGATTACAATATTATGGTATGGCGTCGATTCTAAGTAATGTACTGCTTCATTAATTGCTGCCAATTCTACTCCCATTATGGGTATACATGGATTTTCAATAAGAAATTTAGCTCCAAAATTCGCAGTTTCATCGTAAAAAGCGCAACTAGAACCGTGTTTTGTTTTGGACCCGTCAGTGTAAATATGAATGTGATCTAAGAACTGCACTTGTATCATATCCTCACAACGTTGTTTTAGATCGTGAGTGGGTAGTTTAGCTTTAGGTTCATTAATAGTGTTCACTTTATGAGTTATGATTTTATCCCAGGGAAGTGTTTTAACGTCACAGGAAAGTAAAAAAAGGGGCAAAATCTCAGATTGTGACATAGGTAGATTGGAATACTTTCTGAAACTTTCAAGTAAAAGTGGGAGTTGGTTTTTGCGCCAATATCTTGCGCCCGAATTTAATGTGTTGTCTAATGCTTCTATTTGTTTCCTCAGATAATCGGATGTTCTAGAAGAAAGTTTCAGGAAATATTTGTCGCTTAAATAGATTCTTCGAAAACTTAAGGGTGGAATACAAAGCTCGCTTTCCATTGTAAAAATCGGGGTGTCGCGAATAAAGCTTCCACAGAGGCGAAGACATTGGTTTTGAATTACGTCTAACCTCTGGAGGAGCCTAGAATTGGCGTTGCCAAAAATAATACATCCGTAATCAAGTCGAGATCGCACCAATGTTATATAAAGTCTCCTTAAGTGAATTGGATGGACACCCCACTTTGAACTACTTATGGAACTAAGGATATTAACGTATGAAATACATTTTTGAGCAGTTTCTAAAACATGTCGAGTCCAGTTCAGGCGGCTGTCCACCCAAACACCCAGAAACTTTGTACAATTTATAACCTCGATTTCAGTGTTATTTATTCGTAGACCAATAACAGGCACTTTATATTTTCGAGTGAAAATGCAGAGTTTAGTCTTCGAGAGAGAGATTTCTAATCCAATTTCCTCTAACATTGATATAAAGATGTTAAGACTTGATTGAATGACATTAGCACAAAAATCAATATTTTGGTTTGTACAATACAAAGCGAAGTCGTCGGCATATTGTGAAATTTTAACTGTCTTAACGAGTGTGTTGCATAACTTAATTGTTACTATATTAAATAGAATAGGTGACATTGGGTCACCTTGAGCTAAACCCTGTCTGCATATTCTTGTTATTTCCCTACCATCCTGAAGCCTATATATCAGAAATCTCTCTTTTAGAAACTCTCTTATATATCCACATAGGAGCGGATCCACATCAAATTCAACTAAAGTAGATATAAGAGGTTCAATTGCCACATTGTTATAAGCGTTACTTATGTCTCCGTAAGCGCATAAGACGTATTCTTTGTTTATAAAAGCAGTTTCTGTGTCTATAATAAACCTACCAAGATTGTCCTGACATGAAAGTCCACGACGGAAACCTAAAGTACTATCATTAAATAATTTGTTGCTTTCGAAATGATATTCAAGGCGACGAGTTATCATTAAATGAAAAATCTTACAAAGGCAGTTAATAAGTGAGATGGGACGATACTTAAGAGTATCGGTATTTCTTTTTGGTATGGCAATAAGTTTGATTCTACGCCATTGCTCTGGTATCTCACCTTTTTTATAAATTATGTTAAATATATGTAAGAGGTATTCTTTTGCATTATCCGGTAAGTGGTTAATCATAGAATAAGTAATAGTATCTAAACCAGCCGAAGTATCTACTCTTTTAAGAATCAGATTTAGTTCTGAGAGTGTAAAAAAATGGGGGTTCGAACCATTAGTTTTAAAATCTAGGGGCTGTAAGGAAACACTATCAGGAGTGAGTTCTGTTACAAAGGAAATTGCGGTACTTTCTGGTAAATAATCTTTAGGACTACGATAACCTTTAAGCCATCTAAGTTTCCTCCAAACCTCACTGCTGGGCGTATTGCAGTCTATGCTGTCACAAAACTGTTGCCAGGAATTCCTTTTTGCGAGTTTTATTAATTTTCGAGCAATAACTACTTTTTCTCTGTAAATTAAGTAATTTTCAACCGTGCGTAATTTCCTAAAGTGCTTAAGAGCTAATCTTCGTTCCGCTACTGCCTTCGATAGATCAGGGTTCCACCAAGGTTTTGGCTTGAATTTGTTAGGGTTAATACTGATTTTAATATAAGGGATGTTTTTGTTTGCACTTTCCTCAATTGTCTCTATGAGTTTATCGTAGTTACTTTGTACATTGTCTCTGAAATCCAATCCCTCACATGCAGATTTTATGTGTTGGGTATATTCTACCCAGTTGGCCTTTTTGATGTTTCTTTTCAATTCGGGGCTAATTTGAGTACTGTCTAATGTTTTAATAGAAATAATAAGGTGATCACTGCCAAAAGATTCGTTAGTGACGTTCCAATCAAAGTCGAGTGAGAGATCAGCACTACAAAAGGAAATATCAGGTGATGTGCACACTATACTATCATTTAGCTTAGCGCAACGGGTAAAGTCTCGATTGTTAAGAAAAATGTAATTATGTTTTAAGCTAGTGTCTGATAAAAGTCTACCCCGTGTGTTAGTTGTGTATGACCACGCCGTGTGATGAGCATTAAAATCGCCGACTATTAGAGTTTTCTCAGAAAAGTGGCTGAAAAGCTCCTGGTAGTCCCCAACGCTTACTGTGACATTTGAGGGAGAATAGACACCTATGATATGTTGAAGTTTATTGCTATTATGAACCTCAAGGCACAAAAGGTCAATATTATCATTATTTCTTGGGAGGATTTTGAGAGTACAGTTTATAGATTGATGGACCAGGATCGCTAAACCTCCATATCCATCTGTTCGATCCTTTCTAAAGACAGAGTAACCTGTAAAATTAATTTGGTTCTCGCATGTTAACCAAGTTTCGGAAAGAAAGCATATGTGTATTTTTTCATTATGTAGATATGAATCCAAATCACTTAATTTTGGTATTAGGCTTTGACAGTTCCATTGAATAATATTAAGCTTGAAACTTTTAGTCAAATCCATGGAATAAAATTAAATAAATAAATAAGTTCTTTATATATATATATATAAGTGTAAATATATATTATATTGTGTATCTATCTAAAAGTGACTTACTTATTTGTTTTGGGATTTTCCTTACCAGATAAGCGCTTTAGTTTACTTACAATACGTGAGAGTCTGCTCTTAACACTACGACGTGAGATGTTAGGTATCAAGTCTGTAAACATTTCAATCAGGGCATCAATTTCTTCTGTGTAACTGTAAGTGATTTCCGATATGTCCTTAACTCCATATGTGCGTCTGAGATATTCTTTAACTTGTTTTCCTGACAGTGGGTACGTTTTACTGGGATCGGCTATAAAGTTTTCCAGTAGGTCCCAGTTAGTGGAATCCAGATCACTATGCGGCGTTCTCTTGAGTTTCTTTCCACTCTTGGATATGTAAACCTCGTCCGAGCTGGACCAGGAGGAGTTATCAAAGTCCTCATCACTGTTTTCGTTGCTAGGTATACAGTCTTCTTTTGTTGTTTCGGACTCCATGAAATCAGTAGTAGTCGAAGATTCAGTGGGTGGATGTGGACGCTTGAATTTTTGTGTTTCCGTAGACTCCTGTGTTTTTTGGTTCAAAACGTTCTTGTCGTTGGTGTTATCAGGGCATTTAGATGCTACGTGACCGTCTTTTTTGCATATGAAACAAGTCATTGTATCGGATGAGAAATAAATCCAGTAATTCGTTTCTTCAAAATCAATAGATATTTTTTCTGGAAGTCGGGTGAAATCTTCAGGAGTTACGTAAACTTGTCTTCGGAAACTTAGAATGTGATTGTAGCCCGTTTCATTGAGACCAGCACGCAGAAAAGAGATGGGTGACAGTGGCGTGATATGCATTTCTATCAGTTTCTTTTCTATTTCGGTGTGCGGTATAATGGGGCACACGTTAGATATAATGATACGTTTGTTTCTGCTGATCAGCGGTCGGATGGGTAGTTTTTGATTTTGAATTGTGACATACTTTTTATTGTCAATGATCTCATCTACGATTAACTTCGAAGAAACGTAGATACAAATTCTATTGTTTGATATTCTTGACAAAAATCGGATTTGAGATGGGTCGATTATTCTTCCTAAAGCTTGAGCATAATCTTTGATTTGTACGTTTTCTAAAGCATCGATGACGATTGCTTGGTCCTTTTTAGGAAACGTGGTGGTTTGTGTCACAGTAGAATAACTAGGGTTATTGTCTAACGTTTGGGAGTTCATTTTGTTCCTGTAGTCAGAAACGATTGTAAAAGTTGCGATATAGCCACTTACTGGTGAATCAAAAAGTCCGATTCCATCATTAGGCACTTTACACAATGAGGGTAGAAATCAAACTCGTGAAAATATAGTTCACTAGCGCGCGCAAGTTACGACCGGTCTCGGTGACAGCTCAACGCGGTATGATACTGGTAAGGTTAAAAATAACTATTTACTATGCTTATTATCAAATTTTTTCAACACCAGAAAATGTATAATGTTAAAAAGTCACAAGTAATTTTCATTAGATTTAAATCTGTGCTGGAGCCGCAGCATGGTTGGCCTTATCACGCGACAAGTGACAAGATAAGAGCGTCGTCTCGTTCTATCGAACGGTGTCAGCCAGTGACGCACGCTCTATCCTATCACCTATCGCGTGACAAGGCCAACCATGCTACGGGGCCTGGATTCTTATCCATTTGCGTAGGTACAATCTGCAGAAAGATAAAGAGTTGTTTGAGATACTGCTCTGATGTCATAGAAGCGTAGCATTTCATTAGATCATTACATAGAATATCATAAATCATGTTACCGAAAATTAAATTCGGGAACAATTCGAGTTTAAAACCAATAACGTGATGTTATCTCACCTTCTTCTTCTTCGGATCGTGCTGTATGTACGAGGAGTTGTCGAGCTGGATCTCCGGCGCCGACGTGTCCAGCAGACAGGGGCGGCTGTTGCAGGACTTCGTGGGCGCGGGCCGCGGCGAGTTGCAGAAGGACACGGGACGCTCCACCACGTGGGATTGGGCCATTATCTGCTTGCATTCCACCTGAGGATAGACATTTTTTTATGAAGAAGCAGACAAACACATAGGAAGGCTTGTTTAATTTCTGTTGGGGTCGCAGTCCTAACCTAACGAATTTTACTGCTAGTAAAGGAAGTCTAGGAAAAGTTTATTGGATTTCTGTTGGGTCGCAACTTTGGGTCGTTTACTGCTAGCAGTTCGTTTCTGTTTGGGTAATGTTTGTACGATTAGTATCTTCTTCATCACTGTCGCTGATGGAAATAGTATACGCAAATAACTGCATTTTTCTCATACTTTGTTGGAAAAGTGCTAATCTGAACTGAGAGTGTTAACATCAGCAGTCGTTACAAATATAGGCTATTTCAGTCACTTGAGAGCTCTTGTTCAGTGAAGTTATTTTCCAGTTGCCGTGACCAAAATTGGCCCGATTGGGAATAGTCACTTACTACGTAGTGGATTAATTTGTAGACGGACATTCATGACTTCTTATTTATTTGTAGGAGCAAACTTACCTCTCTCTGTTTGATGCCTCCCCCACAGGTTTTGGAGCACTTCGACCACTCTCCGGTGTGCCAGCGAACCGGACAGTCCAGCACATTGCAGTACTGCCGGTCCGGCGGGGGCGGTTGAGGACACATGCTGTTTGGTACAACGACGGTGTTCGTGCCGCCGCGGGTCACCTGTATGGGAAAAAGACAGACTCAAACAAGGCCTCAACTCTTGTACCTTACTAATTGCATTTTAATATGTTTCTCGTGCTTGTTCTAACACGAAGTCTCGGCGCATGTCAAAATTAACGCATGACATACTATGCGAGCCAAATAGCATTAGAATTAAATTTTTGGAGAACTAGTCTCGTTACCCATTGATTTTAGAACATAAAGTCGAAGTCGAAGTGATTTATTCTTCAATTTAGGCATATTACATGCACCATACCAGCTAATAGTAAGTAATTTTCAGACTATTGTTTTTAAAATGGTACAAACATTTTGTAAACAAAACTGTGTTATTTCCACAACGTTGTGAAAAATAGTGATATAATAGCGGTATATTACGAGTATATTGCATCTCTAAGTCATTGTAGTTAAGGAAGAGTGGATTTTAGGAAAACAGTCAAAGTAAGTCCCCCGTTAAAAAAATGCTTTCATAACTTTAAATAGCGAGATTCGTTGACAATGTCAACAAGATAGTATGTGGCTAAGCCAGAGAGGATTTAGTGAAATTTATCAGGGACAACAGAGTCAACGGACCCTTATCCTAAAGGAAAAGCTGCTTAAATATCTTAACCCGTAACCAAGCAACCTGTACCCGATTTCTTTATAGGCTTATTATAGAGAGAGACAGTCCAAGCTCGTCTGTTCTTAAAGCACATTGGCTGAGTTAAATAAGTAGCACAGAGAAAAATATTTACAAGGAACCTAAAGAAATGTTTATAAATTTGATGTACTCCGACAATAAAATACTTTTACACTTTAAATAAATAAATAAATATCAGGGGACAATCTTACACAAATCGAACTACCCAATAGTAAGCTCAATAAGGCTTGTGTTATGGGTACTAGTACTAGACGACGATATATTTAATACATATAAATACTTAAATCTCAGAAACAAATATGCTCATCACACAAATATTTGTCTTTACCGGAATTCGAACCCAGGACCTTCAGCTCAAAGTCAAAGTCAAAGTGATTTATTCTTCAATTTAGGCATATTACATGCACCTATGAATGTCGATAAACTACCACCGGTTCGGAAAGAAAACCCCTGCCTCAAGAAGAACCGGCGTAATAACCTCGGCGAGGTGTCATTTTTTCAAAACAGTATACAATATAATCATTTCAGTATCAGAGTATTATAAAATTTTAAAATTACATTGCTACAGTAGTAAGCCTATTTATTTTGCGATAGATTTCTAGTGCAGGACTTTATCGTTGCCAAATATCCCTATCCATGATGTAATCGTTTATCTTATAATATGCTTTTGAAACAAGTATCTCTTTTACGACAGATTTGAATTTAGAGTCAGTAAGTTCGGTAATATGTTTTGGAATTTTATTGTAGAATTTTATACAATTTCCCAAGAACGACTAAAATACTAACTGAAAACTATACAAATAAAATTAAAGACTAACTGTGTCTTAAAACTGGCTGGAAAAAATGCGCTTACCTCGTGAATACAGGAAACTTCTCGCGTCTGTATTCCGATACCGCAGGATTTAGTACATTGGGAGAAGTCCGTGTAGTTCCACCTGAAAGAGAATAGATAATTAGCTTAATTACATTATTAACTGTGCTTTCGTCATCTACCAAATTTTCACTATTAATTCTATCCGACTGTGGAACTCTCTCCCTCTTGACATCTGACAAGCAAAATCTATCGGCAACCTCAAATCCCTTCTTAAAGAACATTATTTGTCTCTCCCCTAACCCTGATTGTATTTTTTGGTTGACTGTTTATGTATCATATATTTGTATTTGTGTTATTTGTATATAATATGTATGATTGTGTATGTATGTTTATTTTTATAATTATTTTGATTTTTGATTAATAATAATCTCTGCACCACCTACTGCATAATCTAGTTTTATCTCTTTCTCCGATACCTAAAGGTTGTCTGGAAGAGATCGCTCTTCAGCGATAAGACCGCCTGTTGTCTACCTCTACCTACATGTTATTGAATGAATGAATGAATGAATGAATGAATGAATGGTTTATGAATGAATGAATGAATGAATGAATGAATGAATGGTTTATTCATAATGAATACATGGTTACATAAGATCTTAAATATCTATACATATTTCGTCCCATAATACATTGTTATATTGCATTGTTTCTCTCTGTAACCCTATATTGCATTGTTTCTCTCTGTAACTGCTTTGTTTGTGTGAGGTGTGCAATAAAGAGTATTTTTGTATTGTATTGTAATCAGAATTTAAGATTTTTAGTTGGGTGGATGGCGGTGGACTGTGATCCTATCATAGGTGAACGATGTCATATCCTCTTGAGGTTGCGTACCAAAGTAATAGAATGGAATTTAACCAAGTGGGCTGGATAATAGGTTTGAATTTTCATTTGTTCGAAATCTATCATTTTAATTTTTAATTCAAGTTACGAGCTGTCTTATGATAGTTGCATTTAATTCATACTATGATACACATACACGACACGTTATGATTTTCACCGCTTGACATTCAATGACGTATGATTTCTTTTGTCATTAGGAGGAAAGACCACTGGTCATTTTTCCATACAGACGTTCTCGACTGTTTCCTCCGTGGTTTTTGACCGTAGATTAATGATTTTTTTTGAAATAAGATCAATATCATCAATATATCTGTGTATATCTGTGTTGTTATGTATTGCTTTTTTTGATATTCATATTTTTATAAGTGCTTGGTTACATCAAAAAATGCTTAAAACGGACCAATGGGGAATGGATGAAAATTTTAGAAATGCCTGATTATTTTTTTGGTGATAGGGATAACCTTCCTTAGCACCAGAAAAAAGTTTTAGATTTTACAGCTGCGACACTTATTTTTGAACAATATAAACAGTTTCCTCATTTACGTTTTGGGTCAGTTACGGCACCTTCCTCGATTGGTCTAATATTACAAAAAATAATATCGATATATCTTTGAAATGAAAATGTGGAGGATTTTTCAACTTTTCAAAGTTGTACTTATTCGTGAACAAGCCTTAATAATTTCATTAGGTACCTTGGAGGACATGGGTGATCATTGCAGGTCCTCACTCGGTTCTCCGGCTTGGTCAGTGGATCGCACATGTATGGAGACGCATTCTTGCCATCCTCGTCTCTCACGCACTGGATTATCAATTCCTGAAATTAGAAAAAATATTTAGTGCCGAAGAGAAGTGGAGTGGAGACGTTTCTGCGGGAAGAGTGTTTCCCGCGTTATTCAGGTCTGTTTACAATTTTTAGCCCTTTATTTAATAACTAGCGCGGCTTTACCAGCGGCTTTAAATAACGCAGGCAAACCCGCGGGATAAAATATAGCCTACTAGCTTCCGCCCGCGTCTTCGTCTGCGTGGGCCCGGGAAAAAAACTATCCTATATTTTAATTCAGACTATAAACTATCTTCGTGCAAAATTTCATTCAAATCGTTGGGGCCGTTTAAGCGTGATTGAGTAACAACCAATCAAACATGTAAACATCCAAACATCCAAACATCTGAACATCCAAACTTTCGTATGTATAATATTAATTGGATTAGTAGGCTAGTAGGATAACTATCCAGGCCCTCTAGCATAACTTGACTCTCGACTCTACTCGCGCCCCAGATAGACTACCTGTCACCTTTTCACAGCTTTCATCAGAAAGTGACGGATAGTCCATCTCGCACGCGATCAGAGTCGAGAGTCAAGTTATGCTAGAAGGGCTGAAAGTACATTCTAGACGCAGGTGAAATAAATTGTTGAAATTGGATAAGCAGTTCCAGATATTACTCACATATAAACTTACTAAGGTACAATCTCACAGAATTTCCTCTTTATAATATTGGTATATATAATTTACATGATCTCCTGCAAGATACATTCCGTAGACTGTACCAGCAAGGACTACACCGGATGAAACCGTGCAGATAATAGTCAACACTATATACGACATCTACACGACACAATCAAATGCGCAACGACTTTTTGATACGTCATAATGGGGTTGGCAGGTGAAAGCTAATTGTAGATGGCGCTCATCTAAATTCCATACGATGATAGAGAGAGACAGATAATCGAATGGTCCCAACTATGTAGGGAAACCATATACAGCTTTAATCCACAACCTTTTATTTTTAGCCTTTTTCGGAAAACGGTGGATTCCCACTTCAGAGCAAATTCGGGACGAAACATAAATCAATTATCATTATCGCAAAAATAAATAAAAACTACTTCCTGTCATCTGTCATACAAATTTTGCATTTTAAGGACCATTATTGGTGCTGTCAGTTTGACAGTTGCCACCCCCATTGTTTAAACGCAGGTGCTCCAGGTCTTCACGACCCTGACTCGTATTGAGGAACCGACGAAAAAGATGAAGATATTATTATCATGTCTAACCTGCACACCACTGAGACAGGACGCGCTACAGCTGGTATACCCCTTCTCCTTCCAGGAGTAGGACTTGCCGGGGGACCCTGGGGCCACTCGGATGTTGCTCGACGTGCCGTAGGTCAATGACCTGCTGGAAAATTATTATGATAATTTATTTCATCTCATTCGTTTTATACCTCATGTACAGTATAGGGAAATGTACATGAGGTATAAAACGTACCACATTCTGTACCACGTTTTACGCAAAATAAATTACTTTACTTTACTTACCTTTTTATGCCTTATTGTCATAGTAAGAAGAGCGATAAAGGTACGTCAATACATTTCCCTTACTGTACCTGAGGCTACCTCATTTACGACAGTAAGATTTTTTTTCCCTTGGCAGCAAACTCCTTATTCTTATTCATCATCATCATCATCATATCAGCCGAAAGACGTCCACTGCTGGACATAGGCCTCCCCTATCGAGTGCCAAATTGACCGGTCCTGCGCCACCCGCATCCAGCGGACTCCCGCGACCTTTAACAGGTCATCAGTCCACCTTGTGGGGAGCCTACCTTATTCTTTTTAGTTAACTTTATCTCTGGTTTGATACACATTTTTTTTTTCAAAACAAAAACTTTCAATAATCTATTGACATTTTAATTTATTTTTTCATACTTGCAAATGTTTTCGACGGTAAAGAAATATACGAAGCTTCTAAGAATTCAAGGATGAGTAGTAAATAATAATATTGACTTTAGTAATGTGGCTTATCGTGTTTGTATGTTTGAATTAGATAAAGATAGTTGAAGAGTTTCGATTGCGCTACATTATGTTGACATTAGCGAGTGCGATTTGTAACTACAGGTAAAATTACTTATGGCGAAATTTGAGGGTCAATAGCATAATTTCGAATATGAAAATAACTATCACACACACAACAACATCAATTCGAAAATAATGTTTTCTAATTATGCATAATTCCTCAAAAAGTGTGTCCTTACCTTAATTGTAGCAACTTTAAACTATGATTATAAGTTTAATATAATAATATATATTTGAACGAAATCAAATATGTATGATAGACATTTTCAAGAATTTAGTACGTCAGCAAATCGTAAATTTTTCATTTTGAAGATATGCCAACTAAACGTAGAACAATACACCTTTAGAAAAACTTAAGGATTTTTTTGTAGGAATTTTTTTTTTTTTTTTTTTTTTTTTTTTTTTTTTTTTTTTTTTTTTTTTTTTTTTTTTTTTTTTTTTTTTTGTTATGTAACCAAATTTAAACATATATTAAGAAGATTCTATAAAAACAGCATGTGAACTCAAACTACTGATAAACACTATCTACTGTTATCAATATTCAGCTTATCGTGGAAGATTAATTCATAGTCACTCTAGAATAAACATCAAATAGCACTTTAACAGTACTTATCGAAGCAAGAATGTCTCTTGACGTCAATATCAGTGAACCTGAAGAATTTAATTGCCATGAACTTCATAGTTCAATCAAAGAAGTGGCTCTTATTAAAAGAATAAAAGATTTTGAATATCACGTAGATACAATCAGTGGCAAAGGCGACCACTATATTGCAAATTTGTTTAGAGTAACAATCAAAGATACAGAAGACCAAGCTAATAGTGTTAGTGTTATTGTGAAAACTTTAATTAATACTGCGAGACAGGAAACGTTTAATGCGTTGCACAAACGAGAAATTAAAGTTTATGAGAAAGTGTTACCGATTTTTAGCCGAATACAAGAAAACATAAATGATGAAGATAAGGTTATATTTCCAGATTGTTTATTATCATGTACTGAAAATGAACAGGAAGTGTTGATATTAGAAGATATGAAAGAAAAAGATTTTACAATGAGTGACAGAGTGGCTAAATTCGAACCAATGACTTTAAATGAAATTGAGTCAATATTAAAGGAGCTAGCAAAGTTTCATGCACTGTCTTTAATTTGTGAGATAAAGCAGCCAAAAGATTTCAACATATTACAAAACCAGTTTAAAGATTTGATGTTCGAAAACAAATTTTTAAACAAAAGTAGTTTACGAAAGTATTTTTTGGATTCTTATGCGATGTCATTAAAAGTTGTTACGGATATTGAGATCAAGAAGTCACTAGAACGAATAGGAACCAAAGTAATTGAATTATTGAGACTTTATACAGAACCGAAAAAGTTTAATGTTTTGTGCCACGGTGACTGTTGGATAAATAATGTGCTTTTTAAGAAATCGGTAAGGTTTTAATGTTTTAAATATGCTTTAAATTATCCTTAAGACATTTTTCCTCTGAAAGACTCAACTTTTCAGAGTTTATAAAAGATTTTCGTATGAAGCCCTCTTAGATTAAGATGTTGGTTAAGTATACCCAGCCTCGTAAACAGTCCTTGCTAATATATATTTATTAGTACAAATTCAAATCAAGTTTAGAACTGTCATGGTTCCAAATTGATGGTCACAAAATTTACTAGGGTATTATTAATTAATTTGTAATTTTTCATTTACAGGTAGATGGAGATCGGCTGTGTTTCCTAGACTTTCAAGCACTTCGAAACGCCAATCCAGCAACTGACGTCCTACATTTCCTCTTCCTATGCACCAACTCCAACTTCAGATCGCAACATTTAGAAACCCTCTTAGACGCATATTACCAAAGTTTCCGAACATTTTCGAATTTATTCAACGTAGACGCAAGTTTAATTTATCCCAAGGAAGATTTTTACAGGGATATAAAAGAAACTTTGCCTTTCGGGTTCTTGATAGCGTTTGTAGAGTTAAAAATAGTCACATGCACTCCTGAGGATATTGATTTTCTTAGAGGCTCTAGTCTTGCACTGGATACTTTGGTGTCGCCGAATGGAAATGAGCTGTTTAAAATTAGAATAAATGATGTCGTCAGTGAAGCCGCGACTAACGGAGCTATAAATAAGTTACTTGATAAAATCAATACGTTTCGTTGTTAATTACCTATCCTGTTTTGGAGTTACTAGATTATTTTTGGTATTGATATATTTTGATGGAAATGAAACTTTTCTTTTCACCATAGAGTGTTTGTATTTATTATCTATTGTTTGTGTAGATGAAAGAGTGGTTTGAAACCCGTAAAACAACATACGGGGCTAGGACAAGTTGATTATTAGTCACGAAGCTTCTGTATCACTAGAGCCTGGCAAATGCATGTTGAACCCACTAGATTTAATTACGCAACACTACATGTCATACGCATACATTTTGACCAACAGCATTCCCGCATAATTGAATCTAGTGGGTTCAACTAACTGGCGGCCAAACTCTAGAATAGTGCCAAATTAGAATCAGGAGGGCATTTTTTTGTTTCAAATGTGGCATCGTGGCGTATGTTGTGCTAGCTTTAGGTACTATGTTTACGTTATGTTTCGTTAGTATAAATCTTATATTTTATGTAAATGTATGCCTTTTACTTTGCTTTAGTATTGCAAAAATGCATGTTTAATATGTGTTAGGTAAAAAGAGTGGGATGCATGATACCTATCAATACTGATAAGCCAGTCGTTTCTTTTATCTCCTAAATTATGTTATTGCTGCAATCACCTCAACCACAACTTAATTTGTTTCAAATTCATATTAAGTCCCTGTAAGCAAAAGTCTCGCATGTACCAATCTGTGTAAGTTTGTGTGATTAAAATCCCAAGTTATTTCACACAAGCACCACCAAAGGGTCAATGACGTGTATCATTAACTTACCTGTCAGAACCATACGCGGGCACTCCCGAATCCCCAAACGAAGTGCCATAAGCCAAAGAACAGGGCTCCATCACACATCTCTCCGTCTCCTCTGTAGGCTTCGGCCCCATGCACTTGCTGTCCGGGAGTTTAGCAATAGTTCTACTGAATTCCAGAAAGATCTTGCAATGTACTTCTTTTTTCCTCCAACCTTCTCCACATGACACGCTACATGGGCCCCAGTCGTCGTCTTTGATGTAGCTAGCGAATAAAAAAAAATGTTAACGACTAGTTTAATGTTATCTTCATTATCATTTATAGGATTTTCTATACTAATGTTAATGCTATAGAAATTCACACGTTTCTCGTCATGCTTGGTGCTGAAGGGTCAATCTACTATTCCTATTTTTACATTTCATTTTCTGGCTGGTATATGTAGAAGTATGTGCACCAGTGTATATATGTTATCTGTCCACCAATTGAATGTTTCACCTGAAAATCTGAACATATTAAATTCATATTTAATATTGAGAGAAATAACGTGCCTCATAACATATTTGTGTAACTCTGTGAGTCAAACTCTTTTTGGAAACAGTGTAGCTGTGTCAGTGTAGGTGCCAGAAAGAGTCAGAGTATTGAAAAATTGTTTAGAAGCGAAAGGAAAAACAAATGCAAGACAAATCGTCACTGTGTCGACTACGAGTGTGCGAGGAAAATTAAACTTTATTGTGCAGTGCAGAGAGTTGAAAAGACAGGTATTGTAGGTACACGTGAAAGCGATGGATAGTGAGAGTTGTAGTGGTCTGAATCTGTACTTGAACAACGGTCAAGGATGTGCAGATATTGGACGTAATTGAGGAATTGTCAGTAAAATTTATTCTGTACAGTGTTAACAGTGAACACGTAAAACGCTAAATTATCTAGACACAGGGTTATTTACAAATACATTCGGGATTCTGTATCTATTCTAAGACCACTAGGACGTTACCGTGAGAACAGTTGTTCAAAAATGAATCTTTACTTTATTTACATTAGGATCATTTTTGATCAACTGGTACACATAAGCTAGAAAACAACATAGCAGCGACTGGAGCAGTGTAGATGGAGGGGGTCAATGTCATTCATTGTAAAAAATGTGTGATGTTTTTGAATTCAAAAGTGAAACTTTTAAAAATTTGATCGTTCGTAGGTACAATACCTTACATACAACCAGCCACACGCAAAGAATATTTTGTAATTGCTGAAAGAGACAACAACAAAATACTCTGAGCTTTAGACGGAGACAACAATTGAAGATGTAAGTAAGTATGAAATGTAAATAAAAATAATTCTTATCATTCACATGAACTGTAAATGTTATCGACAATTACACAGAATTGAAAACGAAATTAGATTTTATTATGTACACAATATAAAACGCACATTACATTAAGTATGAAACCAATTTTGAATGTAACGTACGCAAAAAATCAATGACATTGTTTAACGAAAATATAATCTACAGTATACCTACTTTAATGATATACCAGGGCCCTATTTAATAAACATTACAATCCTACAATTTTGTATAAAAGTGACATATTTGTTAAGTTTTAGTTAGTGAAACTTAACAAATATGTCACTTTTTTACAAAATTGTAGGATTGTAATGTTTATTAAATAGGGCCCAGGTGGTAGGTACTTAGATACGTATAGACTAAAATTATTTTAACCTTCCAATAGACCGAACAATTTTTTCATTTAGTGCGGTATAATATTCATCATATTTTTATAATTAAAAGAGGAATAAATCTTGTTAAATGCAAGTACACGTACCTATGCATAAACTCATAAATGTAATTATATCACCCTGAACTCCCTAGAGAAATCTATGGTAGGACATTACATGATATTTAAAAAAAAACAAGATTGTTTCTTAGAACTACAAGAAGACCGATAAATCCCATAATTTCAAGTTTAGACGCTTGTAATTAAAACTGTGTACAGTTTTAATTACAAGCGTCTAAACTTGGCATCCTATAAAATTGTCAGTGAAAACACTTGCAATACAAATCTTGTATAGGTATACCTTACTTAAAAATAAGACTCTACCTACCCCATTTCACAAAGCGTCAAGTTACAATTTTAGTTTAAACAGGTAACAGGTATTGGTCAAGCTCCTTTAAGTATTGCTAATTTAAGACCTGTAAAATTGTAACCTGCAGGTTCGTGAAATTACCACAGGGCTTCAAATCCAGAAAGCGCTGATTCATTGATTAATCGATGTTCCATTGTTTTTGCTGAATTTAACCAAACGTGCTCGTGCAGAACCGCTTTAAAGGCTCTACACAATGGGCTATCATGGTCCATCATACAGGACGCAACTATGCATTAAAGGGAGAAACACTTACTTGCATGTCCTGGACAGGCTGGACATGATGGCCCATTGTGTAGAAGAGCCTTAAATACTATTCCAATCAAATCTCTATACTTAGGTATTCATTAGCGTATTCCGGATTGAGCTCAAACCCTATTCCTTGAAATGAAAATGTTACTAGGTCTACATAAAACTTACGTGGCTTCCACTGGCACGTCGGGGTCGCCGATGAGTCGTTCGGCCTTGGCCTGAGGAGGCGGATACGGCTGGATCAGGGGCTGTGTGTGGTAGACTACCCCTGGGAGCAACTCTTCGATGTCGTCCTAGTAAAAGACAAGTCATGTTAAATCATTTAATGCATAAAAGGCATTGCTGGAACAGTTATACACGGGGACTGTTAGCAGCGATACAAACGCGCGTTTCGAAACGCGTGACTGTCGCGCGATACTGGCCATCGTACCTGTCAAAATCACCTGTATCGATACTGTACTTATCGCGTTTGTAGCGTTGCATAAAATCACCGTGTGTAACCGCGTTTAGACATACATATCTGATATATATGCAGTCTATATGCGATCCGATGGTTATGCTTTTACTGGTGGGTCATTGTCAGTCCGAAAAACAAAAATCGTCTTTACTGTGGTCAATAGTTAAGGGTTTATGTTTATATATAATATATTTTTATCGCATAGAGTTATAGAAGAGGCGACGCCGTTCATGCGGATTCAGAGTTCAACCAAAAATTCGGCAAAAGACAACGTACCTCTGGCTCCTCAGAATTCCTCCCGCTGATGCCAAAAGAGCAGTCTTGTGATCCCTGGACGGTTCGCGGACTCACAACTGTCGCCTGATGGCGAACATTTCACGCCCCAGAACCGTTTTGCTTTGATACTTTCTTAGCATGCCCCAGTGCGTTGCCTCGCAGCGTTTGCTTCACACGAACAAGTTGCCACGGACAACGAGGCATACAGGACAACGTCCTTCTGGCTACGCATCAGGGCTCCATGGTGCTGTTAAGTGTCTGTAGCTGACATAAGACATTGTACCTCTGGCTCCTCAAAATCCCTGCACCTAATGTGTAAGCAGAAGTTGCCCGTGACAACAAGTCACAGAGAATGACGAGTTAACTCTGACTACGAATCACGGCACCATGGTGGCACCCTGCAGTGTTTGTGTAAGACAACATACCTCTGGCTCCTCAGAGTCCCTGCAGCTGATGCCAGTGGAGCAGGGTCTGGAGATTTCCGGTCTGCTCGAGGGGTCGCAGCCGCCGCCAGAGGGCGTGCACTCCACGCCCCGCACCTGGATCCCTTCGCCGCAGGATACTGAGCACTGGAGACAAAATATCAGTTATTGCACAGTCCAACTCATAACTAGACACCTTGATAGGGTCTGGCTTGCGAGTTGTATCACAACCATTTTTTTCAATGTGACACGATTCGCTGGTCAGACTCTTCCGTGTCGCTTCGCTTCAACCCGTTTGACAACTTCGTGCGACAGTTTAAATATGACGTTAAAGCGACAAAGGAGTTCATCAGCCCCATATGAGTTCGACCGTACTTAATGTTGTAACATTGGGAGATATGTCAAATTTTCACAAGGTCAGCTTTCTAATAAATAACTCGTAAAAACTAGAACTGAGGGTGTGTCACGGTTTTTACGAGCTTTTATTTAACTTGACCAGGAGCCGTAGCATGGTTGGCCTTATCACGCGACAAGTGACAAGATAATAGCGTCGTCTCGTTCTATCGAACGTTGTCAGCCAGTGACGCACGCTCTATCCTATCACCTATCGCGTGACAAGGCCAACCATGCTACGGCTCCTGTTCGTTTGTTAGTTTGTTAGTGTGGGACAAATTTTGGAACTGAATTTTGAACCAGTTAACCGCAACCGACTGAGCTGAAATTTTGCGTATAAGTATAGTTTGGAGGATAATTCAATATTATGGTACCATCGAGCTGATCTGATGATCGATACAGAAGGTGGCCATGGGAATTCAGTTTAGACTCGTTAGAATCATCTTAATGAGTAGTTGATGACGGTATACAGGGAAATACAGATAGCAATAAAAGCTTGTACCAAACAATAAATTTCTGTTTATTGTATCCATTTCATTACTTTTCGCTGTGGATAAAATATCCGTCACTCTCGCACAAGCATACTTGTCAGAACGTGACGGTGTCTTATCAACAGCGGTAAATTATAAAATTGCGACCATAATGTCCGCTGGTAGGTATTATGTAGGTATACGTGCATCTAAATACTTAGCGACTAAATAATGCAAGTATTAGAGGCAAACTGAACTGGAACTATAAATAGTGCTGCATTATATTGATCGCAGGCTATTTACAGGAAAAGTTTACCTTTGTACAATCTAATTTTAAACTGAACTATATTTACGTCATAAAACGTACACTGTTAATGGTAACAGGTTCAGAGGCAGTTCGTAGAGTGTACTTTTTATCCAATCTCGTCTCGTCGAACGGGTATTTTCACGAGACACATTTTATTTTCACTATAAAGGAGACAGCAGTCTGTAAGTTTCTTTCAAAAATTTCTTTTCCGGAACAAGCTTTAAGTGATGTCTGTACTTTTTTTGCACAACCATCAAACCGTAGGTACAGTAGAAGTTGCTGTGGTCACCTTCTATCTCTATCATAAGATCAGCTCGGTGGTACCATATATTGCGTAAATTTCAGCGCAAGTGGCTGACAAATCGTTTGCAAATACGCAAGGAAAACTTACATAGCTGGCAAAACACACGAACACTATAATATTCTCTACTCCTTGCTCATGAACTTTTCTACGAATCGTAAAACACTTCTCGGAAAAGAAATACAAAGAAACGAGAACTGAATGAAGACAACTAAAGTTTCCGAACCTTTGCGAGTAGCTAAAAAAAACCATTCCAATTAGCCAAAGTTCTAAGGATGGTTTTTACTTCAGCTAACTATGTCGCTCGCGGCTTAAGCAATTCTTTGTCGAGTTGTGGTTAAAGCGGCAGCGGGGAGCGGATAGTAAAATTTATCGTTGTATATAGTGCGTTACCGGCAAGTGGGCTTTTTTTAACTTAGTTCCTTAACTTAACCATAGTCTTAATTCAATTAATGAACTAAAATTCCGAGTTCATAAAATTTCTAACAAAAATTAAATTGCAAGCAATGTACTGTACAGTCGAGTTCATAAATATATGAGCATTCCCAAGGCTTCAAAAATAAATGTACATGGAAAGGAACATATACATCTGAACAGACATTTCAATCAAAAATATGTACACATGTCACCTGTCATATTAATCTGAGCAAGCCCCTCAATAATATGTAAGTAACTGAAAACTAATAAATATCTGTACTAATAGTTTTCAAAATTATTTAACCAATTGAACGTACATTAATATCTACACAAGGGTTTTTTTCAAATATTTATAAACATATAGTGGCACAAAAATATCTGTACTAACGTATTTCAATTTTATGTGAACAAGAAGAAGTTCATAATCATCTGAATAAAACTAAATAAATAAATAAATCATCTGATTCTCACAGCCTAGGTATTTATCAAAATACACGGATGCAAATAATGTCAAGCTCTGAATTCGTGTAGGTATAGACAATTTGGTGGCTTATTTTTGAAATTTTTATCAGTGAATCATTGAAATAATGAGTCGAAAACGTCAGAATGCATGGAAGAAGTAACTTACGTTAATGAAACCAAAAACATATTTTTAGGTTTAATATAAATTTCAGCATTAACATCAAAACGAATGTCTTCGTGGTGTTTACTTACATACATCTTCTAACTAAACTAACAAAAAATACCTATATATTTGTGGATTGAACTCAATACTTCGTATTAACCACTATCCGCGTTATACCGCCTGCAATCGGTCTTTCATCGAACGTATCATATTTTAATTTTAAGAGGCTTCGGTCGCTCTGTATGTCTTCCAAAATTCTTTGACGTGTGCTCGTAAACTATTGAGAGTTCGAGCCTTTGTAGAATTCCAATCTTGCACCATACATTCTCGATGGGGTTCAAATCTGGGCTTTTCGGTGGCATTTTAATTCATTTCAATTCTGTACATTTTGATACAGGTATAAAATTTATCAATTCAATGCAACGCATACGAATTACGATTTGTATGTGATTGACAATTGAACATGACTTAACTTCAAGAATAGCTTATCATTTAAAAATTGGTAAGTGGCCAGTCATAAATGTTGATAACAACCTCTTTTAAGTCGATTGTAAATCGAAAGTAGCAAAAATGGTTAACAAGCCACAATCAAACATCAATGACACTTCTATGACGTCACACACTAAGTAAAAGAGACAAATGTATCATTTGACAGTACGGTACTCTTTTCGGTGATTGTCATTTTTCAAAATTCGAAGTGTTATGTTTGTTCGGATATTTATGAACTTCTACTTGTTCACATAAAATTGGAATACGTTAGTACAGATATTTTTGTGCCACTACATGTTTATAAATATTTGAAAAAAAAACCCTTGTTTAGATATTTATGAACTTTCAGTTGATTAAATAATTTTGAAAAATATTAGTTCAGATATTTATTAGTTTTCAGTTACTTACATATTATTGAGAGGCTTGCTCAGATTAATATGACAGGTGACATGTGTACATATTTTTGATTGAAATGTCTGTTCAGATGTATATGTACCGTTTCATGTACATTTATTTTTGAAGCCTTGGGAATGCTCATATATTTATGAACTCGACCAACAAAGTAAATTGACAAGTAAGTGTAAATGACATCACTTCAAACTTTGTTTATTACGACGTCATACACGTAGTACATTGAAGGTTTGGATTTTGGAAAATTAATTGTGTAGTTAATTTACATAATTATGATTTGCTAATACTTGAAAACAATTGCTAATAGAATTATTATCAGTTTGAATTAATGCCCGCATGCCACAAAATACATTGTAATGCATATGACACGGTAAAGAGTTTTTGCAAATAATGTAAAAGACAAGGCGAATGACTAGGTAAGCCTTAAACATCGGCCACACCCTGCTCAAAATACACTGACGCTCCGTAAACGCAGCAGAATGTATGACGAAGAGACGCATACGACACTTCAACACGTACAGTAAGGGAAATGTATTCACGTACCACCGTAGAACCCTGTCGCAATTGACAGGCCGCCGTCAATCAAACTCGAGTGATATATCACCGTATTGCGATAGGGTTCTACGGTGGTACGTGAATACATATTCCTTACTGTACCTATACGCAGCGTTAAGTACCGATGACATATACATGTGTTGGAGCGACCACTCGCTCCACCATTCCATACAATTATTGTCCTCATCGGAACAGAACGGGAGCGACTTCGCCATCCATAGAGGTAACAATGGAATTGTATTGATGTGGTGACTTAGGTATCTTATCTTATCTAGTTGAGGGCCCTTTCGGATACACTTCGACCCTGTGACTTAGGTAAGAGTGGGATGCTCACTTGTCGTTTTCTTCTCTAGTCCTCAATAATCGATAGGTCAATGTTGTCATTTTCACGCCTCTACTTTGTTGTTTTGAATTGTAAAGGCGTCATAGGTAACACAAATTCACTTAGCAGTATGTCAAACTTAAATTTACGGAAGCGCGATGGTCGCTAACTAAGGTTTTCAATATTTCTATTTTGTTACCATCTTTTTTATCCTATATTATGAACTTTATTACTATTTTTGATAATCAAGGTTCTGTTTTGCTTATAATTCGAAAAAAAAATTGGAAAATCAAAAAGGATGCCAATTGACGTCTTTATTTTAGTCCAATCTGTTTAAGAAATGCTCAAATTTTCTAAGTTCTGACGCCAGGACAGAACGCAGGTAGGTACCCAATTTGAAGCATATTGTCCTAAGCTTAAACTTCTCTCAGCTCACCTGGCTTCTTAATCGCTGGCATCCAGACCACAACCTAAACTCGGAACTTGCTCAACTTGTTAGTCTACGGGGTTGTGTCGAAACTTTGACAGCGCAAGTTGAAAGTTTGCGTTGTCTTCGCTTTGGGTCAATTAATTATACTTCGTTGCTCCCATGTTAATTGGGAAATGAAATAGTTCGTGGAGTCATTGACTCATTGTTATGAAATCAAACTTATTAATTAACCTATTTTAGCTAAAATGCCGTTGAATGAGTTTGTCTTTATCTGTCACTTTGACATTTGTGTTCGTAAGAAAGGGACACAACACATTTTATGTATCAGAGGCATTTTAAGTTTTATGCATAAGGGGATACTCCCCTTATGCATACTGGTATTTAATTTATGTATCCATTATTGATTCAGCATACAAGTGGAAACAAAAGATTTTTCAAAAACCCAACTGCTTCTTTGCAAATATTAGCCTACGTCACTCCCACGATTAAAAGAAATCCAACGACATTTCATATGTCGAAATCCGTCAAACGGTTTAGGCTGCAGGGCGTGCCAAAGAATAAGACATATACACATATACATACATACATACGCTCGAAAAACATTACCCTCCTTTCCTTCGCCAGTCGGGTAAAAAAGTTAATCTAAAGAACCAGGATGTACAAGATCTGTTCCGTATGGATGCAAGGCTTGGATGCTCACTTTGAAGAAGGAGAACAACAAGAAAAAAAGTGGAACTAACGGTGTCCAAGCCCAATATCATCGGGGAAAGCATTATCTCCTCGACTGGGCTGAATTGGCTCCGTTGATAGAACGGGAGAGGATCGGGCTGCCAAAATAGTGTACCTGCTTTCGATTTTCGTGGTTGCAGCTCAGAGGCTTTCAAGTGGTCGACGGCCGATCGGCTTTTGCCAGTTTCAATCGGCCGATTATGTTATGTCTGTGGACAAGCTGCTAAAGGCAGAGCACAGTGCCGTGTCTTACAGGCCATTTGCGTTACATCGCGGGGCTGCGGGCTACCGAAACACGATGAATTCAATCAAACCCTGCAATGTAATAAAACTCGCACGCGAGTTATTGGACCATGGAAATGGCCATTTAGTGTCGGCGGCTAAGATCCACTTCGGGTCGGGTGCAGCACATTAAGTACGTAAGTAGTAAATTTAGTACTAAGGTGAAATTCAATATTTTAACCAGCGAACGAAAAAACCATAGAAGTCTAACTAGCACCGAAAAGTGGCCCACACAAAGGATGCACATTGCCATTATGATGTGCATCCTTTGTGTGGGGCTATGAGTGCGGCGCTGAGGACGACTCGGCCCAGCACACTCTGGAGTGGTGCAGCAGGTGGGCCGAGGAGCGCCGCACTATGGTGTCGGCCCTCGGTGTGGATGATCTCTCGCTGCGCAGTGTCGTGTCGGCCATGCTGGGCAGCGAGAGATCGTGGGAAGCGGTGGCCTCCTTTTGCGAAACAGTCATCACGCAGAAGGGGGCCGCGGAGAGGGAGCGCGAAGACAGCACTGTCTTCGCGCTCCCTCTCCGCGGCCCCCTCTGCGCTCCCGCTCCGGCGCAGACGGCGGGGTAGAAGGCGCGCGCGGTTTGCAGCCGCTGATCGCGTCTTCCCCCAGTAGAGCCAGTGGGTAGGGGACCCACGCTCTACATGTCTGGGGGGAGGGTCAAGCGTCCTGATCTTCCCCTCCTTTGGCGCGGGTGTCCTGGCAGAGGTATAAGCCAGGACCGCCGGGGGGCGGTGTGGTGGAATGCTCGCGATCCCATGGCGCCCCCTTAACGGCAATGCGGGTGACGCCAGTGTGTTTTTGGTGGGTATGCTCCTCGGATGGCGGCGGGAGGAGTGAGTCCCACATAACTCCCAATGGCCTTTCCCGGGTCGGGGGTATGCGTAAAGCATTTTCACACCGTCAAAAAAAAAAAAAAAAGGTGTCAAAAGGATGCCAAGCAGCCGTTTAGTTCGAACATGCGCATGCGCATACCGGGTTTTGGGCACGTGTTTGTGTAGAAATTTATAAGGAGTTCGCTATCTATGGTTTTTTCGTTCGCTGATTTTAACAATAAAAATAAACTATATCGATGACGTTAAACAGGCAAACAACAACAAACCAGTTAATTTGTAACTACTTACTATGAATCAGATTTTAGTATACCCGTATCAATATTTTTAAAACGTACAACACTCGACAAAAGTGTGAAGCTCATAGACCTTTTACAATTTTCAAGCGGATATCAGCCTTTTGAAACGAACATGATATTTTAAGCAGCTTCATATTCACGGTGCATCTAGTCTAAACAATATGCCAGCCCGATGCAACACCCCCATCCTTTTAACTACACTGCAATGAAAACCCAACCTTAATGTACCCAGTTAAGGTCGATTTTCGATCGATTGGAATGAATATTAGAAATTATCTGTTGCATTTTCAACAAAGGCAGGGAAGGCTGTCGAAAAAGTAATTGACGTATATCGTGGGTTGGTTTTCATGGTGTTTATGCTTAAAATGATGAAAAATTCCACTTTTGTAGTCCCTTTTTAGGGTTCCGATACCTCATAAGGAAAAAACGGAACCCTTATAGGATCACTCGGTTGTCTGTCTGTCCGTCTGTCACAGCCGATTTGCTCCGAAACTACTGGACCGATTGAGTTGAAATTTGGTACACATATGTAAATTGGTGACCCCAAGATGGACGCGTAAAATAATTAATGAATTTTGAACAAGGGGGCCACTTTTGGGGTACCCCCCAACTGGAATATTTAAAAAAAAAGTTTCGCAAACTGTATTGTGTGACATATCAAATGCCAGGGGTTGTTGTAAGCACGCCAGATTTTTTTTTTATAATTTTAGCAAAAACAGGATTGAAGTAATTTAGGAAAAAAGACGAAAATTTACCATTTCCCTCCCTTATCTCCGATAGTACTAGGATTAAAATTCTGAAAAAATATGGAAAATAGTTCCTTGCTTAAAGATTACAGGAAAACCTAAAAGAAGTTTGAGTATTCTAAAACACTTATGAAATTTAGATTACATACGGAACCCTCAACACGCGAGTTGAACTCGCACTTGTCCGGTTTTATTTAGAGATTCGTAATCCACAAAGAACCCTAGTAGTGGTTGTCCGTCCGCGCCTTAGCTCGTAACCCTTACTACTAGAAAACTCTGATTCAGCTTGTGTATCCACATCAGTAAGGCCGACTAGATCGTAAAATTAAATCTTTAAATAAAAATTGTGTACGTACTGGTATGTCCCCTACGAACTGGGGGTGACATTATTTTTTGTTTATGTGGATTGTCGTAAATAGCAAATTTTGTATCACACTCACGTTAACGCCACGGGCAAATAACGAATACCCTACTAATATTATAAATGCGAAAGTTTGAATCTTTAGATGTTTGGATGTTTGTTACCCAATCACGCAAAAACGGCTGAACGGATTAAGAAGAATTTTGGTATACATATAGATAGTGTATAGCCTGGATTAACATAAAGCATATTTTTTATTCTTGGAATCATCCCCTAAGGGGGCAAAATGGGGTTGAAAGTTTGTATGGAGCTATGATAGAAACGAGTTCCACGCGGACGAAGTCGCGGGCAGAAACTAGTATTATAATAATAACAATCATACTAATATTTGATGTTTGGATGTTTGTTTCTCAATCACATTTCAACGGCCGAACTGATTTGGTTGAAATTTTAGACGAAGAGAGTTTATAGCATGGATTAAAATATAGCATAGTTTTTATCCCGGGTCAACGCAGGCGAAGTCGCGGGCGGAAGCTAGTATAATAATATAATCCCCAACACGGAGCTCAATAATTTCCGCCTCCATTTCACCGAAGCACCTCAAAAATGGCCGCTATATCAACAATTTTCTCATTCGCTTCAACAGCAACAAAGTCCAGTAAGTATAAAAGTATGCATATTACCAGCCACGTACTTCCTATAATACCCGGGCAACACTAAAAGTATTGAAAACTTAACAATGTTGCTACCGCTACTTAAGAAACAGAACAAAAGCGAACAAAGGATGTTGTAAATATCCTCGATAATGTAAACTCGGTAACATTAGTATCAAAGATGGAAGCAATCACTAATATAGCTGTTTTCTTATGCTATCAGAACGGAACTTCAAGTTAAAGTTTTAGAGTTTACACGGCGAGATAACAATTTGACTGAGATTCCGGTTTGGAAGGAAAGTAGGAAGTAATTTTTATGATAGGAGTTTGTGTTAAGTGTTAACTTTAACTGGAAGACTAAGTTATCATGAAGTTAAGTCTTCAATTTTCTGTAACTGCTGTACTTTGGTATCGTTTTACTTACAGGGATGCCAGCAAAAACAGTAATCTTAAAGTACAAAAGTAAATGTAGGTAGATAGTTTCTGGTGAATTTTGTCGCTTCAAACATCCCTTGATGGACACCCAAAATATACGAGACAAAGGCATTTATTTTCTCAAAGATTGCCACCTCCGCTGGTCAACCATTGGGATATTACACTTTCTGCCCTGCGCAATTTACATTTTACGTTATGGATGTTTACATTTCGCGTGTGTTACAATTTGTTACCCGCCGTGAGATACAATTGCCTAAGAAATGCCTAAGAGTAATCTGGGGTCTAAGAAATATAGACCGAAAATTGCTTTTATTTGGTCCAAGATTTCCTTAAAACAACAAATTGTAGTACGCACAGTAAAATTAGTAAAACAATTTTATTGTTGTATACTATAAATCATTGTTATGTAATAATTCCCATTCATAAAAGCCACGATTGCTGACAAGACTTAGTAATTATTAGTTAAGAGTAAACATATTGTAATCTGTTTTTTAGTTGAATTTCACTGTTAATTGATGCATGCTGTGTCCTTCTGTAATTAATAAGGTACTTAGTTTTAATTTGCGCATATAAGTGTAATATTATGTAATGGTATGCTTATTGTTGAAGGTCCTAATAAATAAATAAATAAATAAATAAATAAATAAATAATAATAATGCATATTTTACGATAATGTAGACCTGTTGTAATGAAACAATGGCAATGGAATTATTATTTATAGTTATTATTATACTGGGCTTTGTTATTATGTTGAATATTATTGAATTGTAAATGTATCTTATGTTTTTTTTTTTAATATTTGCACGCCATCATCCGGAAGAATTGTGCTGACCTGTAATGACTATGATTCGAGCAAATAAACGATCTAAACGATCTATCTAACGTGTACAATGTTCATTCGATAGTAAACTCACCCCAGACCATGGTCCTTCGACCCAGACCGGACAGTCCTCGGTGTTACAGGGCTGGGTTGACCTCGGTGCTGGCGACACGCAGCCAGGATCTGAACCCGAGCCTGCGAATAAAATAAATTAGCACGTCTTGTCACTAGAACAATAATCAAAGAGCAGTTGTAGGGTTTAAGTCAGTGGTAACTAAACTTTCGGACAAACTTATAGGTTATCTCCGATTTTATGGACGATGAGCTGATGATAAGGACGATTAAATTATTAAGACTAGCCAACACAAAGTCAACGACGGGAACTTGTCTCGTTAACTATGTGACCAGCATATCTCGAGCCGCTTAGTCTTAGGGTAGGTATCCTTTATCAGGCATTGGGTAATTGGGTGAATCACCTTTGTCTGCCGGTAGTTGTCATGGTTATTTTTTCAAACTGTGATTTTACGGGTATCCAGCAAACGTAGGGTTTTATTTTTAACCTTCTTGTTATGGGCTATCTTCTAAGCATGCTAGAAGTCCATGATGTAACATTTTTTTCTAAGAAACGCTGACTGTCTTCTGTCTAACAAGACAGAATAACAACAAGATTGTTGATTGACCTGGCAAAGGAAATTGAAGGATTGCCTCGGACTCAACTGATAGAAATTCACGGATCCTTTAGCTGCGTTGCTTTTTTGACTTATTTTGTTTAAAACTGAAACCACACCACTCTGGACGTCTGTATGCATACTGCATGCTGGTACACTGTTACCTATAGTATAAAATACCACAAATTCTCACCAGGTTCATATGTGTCCGCTCTGGTCATGTTGGCCGAGCGTGCGCACAACACGCGGCGCGAGCGCACCCCGCCGCCACAGGTCGCGCTGCACGCCGACCAGTCCCCGACGTACCATCTGTGGGACAAATGCCTTGTGTAGAAATAAACTCAACAATTATGCACCTAGAAGATTCATTATGAGGTGAGGGATCACTGATATGTACAAAGTGAAAGTATATCTGAGAAACCTTTTAAGTACTAGACTACAGGAATAAGCGACCGATTTCACTCCTTGACCAACTTTCTGTGTGAAGTACACAGAAAGTCGGTCAATGTACAAAAAAATTGGTTCTCTAAATCATCTCCGAAAATTTTATGTACGAATATCACATCGCAACCAATTTTTCGCATAATGTCATTTCGCCGAATGATCATGTTTCAATTGAATTTTATGGAATTGTTTCATTTCTCAACTAAATGTTTGGCAATTCTATCTTTGGGCTCGGTTTTTAATTGGAACTTTTTGAAATACATATTTTCATGTGATTTATGGTTTAGTCGGAATAATATGCATTTAGTTAATTAATAATTACCAAATGTGTTTTTTGACGACGAAGACGTTTCCGCTATGTTTTTGTTTATGCACCAACAAAGGCAAACGTTCTTAGGATGTAATGTTTGAGTTATTGATGGAGCATGGAAATGAACATGGTATTAATCTGGTGCCAAAAGTATGCGTGTTAGACTTTGAAAAAGCTGCCATACAGAGTACCTATTCGAGCGAATTTTGAAGGAATTACTATACAAGGATGTAACTTTCACTTAGGGCAAATTTTATACAGGTAGGTTTTTGTTTTTTAATTACAGAGCTTATACAGGTTTTTTTATTAATATTTATGCACAATAAAAAGTCGATTCTAAGCAATAAGTGAGGTTTCATAGAACCGACTTTTGACCGATGAGGGGCCGCGATGCAGAGGGAATAAAAAAAACAGTCGGGTCTGGCGCTTCGCCGGCCGCTGCCGCGGCACGCTCGCTTCGCTCGCTCGGCTCGCGCGCTGTAGGGACACAGTTAAACCTAACACTCCTCCTCGCTTCGCTCGTCGTCGCACCTAACTGGTCTCTGTGAAATGTTTTTTTAACAATAGATAGTACTATTTTGTTTTTTTTTTTCCCAAATGAGCATCATATTTGTCTAAGGCAAGTACAAGAGCAGTCATAGTTTTAAAGATCCGGTTTTAGTGTGTATCTTTTACTTCGTTTAAGTAAAAAGTTGCCTCATATATGAAAAGGGCACTGTTACACTGACGAAATATTATTCGTTTAATAGTTGTTAGGCCTAGTGAAAGATTTGACAAATGATCAGTATGCCAAAAGTATTGAGTCATTACAATAATCCGCTTTATAATAATTCTGCCAAATGGAACGTTGTCATACAAAAATTTGCTAATAGTTGGTTGTCAAAGTGAATCGTCGGCGAAATGTTGGTTGGCAAATGAAATTCGGTCAAAAAAAGTTCGGAGAAAAGGCAGAACACCAAAAAAATTGTAAAACATGTTCTTGTTAACAGGGTACTAATTGGCCGGCGCGAGGTTACACAAAGGCACTGTTAAGCTGCGTACGGACAGCGCGTACATTAGTACGTGTAGTCGGTTACACGTGTGTTTACGCGTACATTGGATACGGGTACAGCTCTTGTACTATCGCCCAAGGGTACGGGTTCACACCTCTAGGATCATTTTCGAGCGTTCGCCATGCATGTGCAGACGATTTTGAACAGAAAGTGTGAACCCGTACCCTTGGGCGATAGTATTTACCACCAGGAACCTAAAGGCGAGCTGAAAAGATCCATAACGCTACGCGAGCTAGGCCAGTCACCATGTCTCCGAGGAACATGCGAGTTCATCCATTTGCCGTCCAAATATCGCGTACCAGAACGAGCGCGTCCTCTTTGACGCGCGGCCAAAGACCGACTGCAGTTGGCGCGGCACGCGTTCTCCAAGAGTGTACGCGTAGCTGCACGTACGGACATGGTGTTCCAGGACGTGCGTAACCGATTGCGCGTACCAATGTACGCGCTGTCCGTACGCGGCTTTATATGAATCAAGGGAATCGTTAACGCTAATAATAAACGTTAATTGAGCTGCATCGTCTGGCATAATGGAGATGGTAAAACATGACTTTGACTAGTTGCATCTTATACACAAACAACATATTAGCATAAATGATGCCATCGGGTACAGCAGAATGTAGATGACACGCTCATATTTATATCTGTTCCTCGCTCCCTTTATATCTGTGTGTCTTTTGTGTAGTGAATAAATGTCTTCTTTCTTTCTTTCTTTCTATATTTTGGAACAGTCCAACTGGGTAAGTATCTCCGAACAGAAGACTGCAGCCGTCATAACACCACTACTTGCTTTGCAGGTGTTAATGTTGTGTTCCTCGCGTTGGGTAAGAGATTACACGCGGCGACTTGGTAGTGATACAAACACCATAGTGTATCGATGTCAGGTGATATAATTATGGCTATTGTCGCGATACAGTAGCGTTTGTATCGCTGCTAAGTATCTCCGAACAGAAGACTGCAGCCGTCATAACACCACTACTTGCTTTGCAGGTGTTAATGTTGTGTTCCTCGCGGTGGGTAAGATGTTACACGCGGCGACTTGGGAGTGATACAAACACCATAGTGTATCGATGTCAGGTGATATAATTATGGCTATTGTCGCGATACAGTAGCGTTTGTATCGCTGCTAAGTATCTCCGAACAGAAGACTGCAGCCGTCATAACACCACTACTTGCTTTGCAGGTGTTAATGTTGTGTTCCTCGCGGTGGGTAAGATGTTACACGCGGCGACTTGGGAGTGATACAAACACCATAGTGTATCGATGTCAGGTGATATAATTATGGCTATTATCGCGATACAGTAGCGTTTGTATCGCTGCTAAGTATCTCCGAACAGAAGACTGCAGCCGTCATAACACCACTACTTGCTTTGCAGGTGTTAATGTTGTGTTCCTCGCGTTGGGTAAGAGATTACACGCGGTGACTTGGTAGTGATACAAACACCATACTGTATCGATTTCAGGTGATATAATTATGGCTATTGTCACGATACAGTAGCGTTTGTATCGCTGCAATATCCCGTCGTGTGTCTCAGGTCGCCAGAGTTTCTGAGGATGCGCTGGGTAAGAGTAAGAGGTAAGTACAGTCAAGGGCACCAATTAATATGTACTCAATCAAAGTTTCATAAATATGTATACTACATCCTTATTGTTACAGAAATAAGGTCTGTGTACATATTTTTGAGACTTTGTGGTGTATACACATTGGTGCCCTTGACTGTACAACTGCAGCTATAATGATGATGATTGATGACGTACTTAAACGGGCACGGATGCGTGTTGCACGGCATGATGGACGCCTGCGGCTTGCTGGACGCGTCGCAGAGCTGCTCAGGCGCATCCGAGCCCGTCAGGCGGTCGCGGCACACCGCTAGCGACATCTTGTAGCCTGTGAAAGAAGGTACAAGTTATTTTGAAAACTTCCACATTTAATTTACTAGAAATTTCAGCGATAAACGAGTCATCGCTCTAAGACGTCCTTCCTAATTAGGAAGGTGTGAGAGTGTGAGACCTGCTTACTCGTATTCTATCAACACAACAAATCCTAAATCAATAAAAGGTTGAAAACGCCCTTGTGATTCTTCTGGAATCGCAAGCGTACATAGCCTACCGTACGTTTGTTAACCACCATCGTGATATTAAAAAAACCGGACAAGTGCGAATTCAACTCGCGTGGTGATTGTTCCGTATATAATCGAAACTTCATAAGTGTTTTTGAATACTCATACTTCTTATAGGTTTTCCTGTAATCTTAAGGCAAGGAACTACTTTCCATACTTTTTTCAGAATTTTAATCCTAGTAGTTTCGGAGATAAGGGAGGGGCGGATGGTCAATTTTCGTATTTTTTCCTAAATTACTTCAAATCTGTCTTTGCTAAAATATATCTGACATGCTTACAACAACCCCTTTCATTTGATATGTCACACAATACAGTTTGCGTTTTTTTTTAGTTTTCCAGTTTACCCCCCAAAAGTGGCCCCCTTGTTCAGAATTCATTAATTTACTTTACGCGTCCATCTTTGGGTCACCAATTTACATATGTGTACCAAATTTCAACTCAATCGGTTGAGTCGTTTCGGAGCAAATCGGCTGTGACAGACGGACAGACAGACAACCGAGTGATCCTATAAGGGATTGATACAGTGATACAGTCTTATTTGTCAGGTACAGTTCAACAAGTGCTGGTGAATGGAACTCGGTCAGCAGGGTTCGCTGTTAAAATTGGTGTTCCCCAAGGGTAGGCCCTCTTCTTTTTTTGACCTATATAAATGACCTACCATTTATGGTGTAACATGTGTCTAAAGTTGTGCTATTCGCAGACGGCGCGGCGTGGGTAGGCCCCCCACAAGTTGGACTGATGACCTGGTAAAGGTCGCGGGAGTCCGCTGGATGCGGGTGGCGCAGGACCGGTCAATTTGGAACTCTCTGGGGGAGGCCAGCAGTGGACGTCTTTCGGCTGATATGATGATGACGATGAGGGATTGGAGCCCTGGACCGTCAGCTTTGCCAACACACATGCGAGGCTATACCGAACCTCTGACTGTGTTAATTTTTTGTTTTATCACAAGCAAATTCCCGATTTCAGGTAAAACAAGCAACAGAAACGCTCCAAGAATATAAATACACCTCCAAAAAACAAATAAAGGCAAGAAACTTCCAGTGTTTAAATAGCCATTAGAGAGAGCTCTCAGAAACCAAATTACTAAACACGGATATAAAACAGACTGTGGGGCTGTAGAGTGTCTAGCAATTTGGTACTTTCCTATTTTCTTATGATGCCATTCCAACCAGTTTTTATAGAGTATCAAATGTTAGTGTGGTACCAACTACAAAAACCGAACAAGTGCGAGTTCAACTCGCGTGGTGAGGGTTCCGTAAAATTGCTATGATTTAAGCATCAGGCGCTCCATACAAAATATACAAAAATATTGAGAATTTTCCCGTTACTTTGAATACTCAAACTTCTTATAGGTTTTCCTGTAATGTTTAGGCAAGGAACTATTTTCCATATTTTTTTCAGAATTTTAAGCCTAGTAGTTTCGGAGATAAGGGGGGGGATGGTCATTTTCGTCTTTTTTCTTAAATTACTTAAAATAAAAAAAATATATAAAAAAAATATATATCTGAGATAGTTTGCGTAACTTTTTTTTTAAATTTCCGTTTAATCCCCCAAAGGCGGCCTCCTTGTTCAGAATTCATTAATTTACTTTACGCGTCCATTTTTGGGTCACCAATTTACATATGTTTACCAAATTTCAACTCAATCGGTCCAGTAGTTTCGGTGCAAATCAACTGTGATAGACGGACAGACAGACGCACGAGTGATCTTATAAGGGTTCCGTTTTTTCCTTTTGAGGTACGGAACCCTAAAAATGAGAGTCAAAATGAGACATCGCTAGCCGCTAGCGCTATCAAAAATGGCTCATAGTAATTGACACAGCATTCTGACGTCACAACTTTATATTCTTACTAATATCCATGATTTCTCAGGTCACATCGACCTACACAATTCAGAAAAAATGCAATTTATCGTATTGTATAACTTAAAACATGAAATGTGACTGTGTCTAGTAAAAGGGACCACTTTGAGGATTTTAGTTTCCGAGTTATATGCATTTTTTTTAAATAGGCGAAAATTACGTAGAATGCATTTTGAATGCTAATCGGTAATTAATATCATAAATCTTTGATGATAGTAGATTAATTTGGTACCAATCATTCCACAACTTCCTAGTAGAAGTGTGTTTTTTGCGAGCATAAACTTATTTTTTTTTTTTCAATTCGTACATTTTGCCTACTTCATGTTTAAAAATTTATAAAAAATTAATGATTGCACCTAGAAAAATGATTCTTTTTTCACTGAATAGCAAATTTTACCTAGTTTTAGGAAATATTAATAAATCCATACAGCTAAAGTGGTCCCTTTTCCCAGACAGTCACAAATATCTTCACTTTGTATAAACACATCAACTAAAACGGACGGAGTACTTAAGGTTTTTTTGACTAAGATGAGTAGGTACCTATGCTGAATTTAAGAAGTATATAATATCCGAAACGAATCATTCAATTAAAAAAAATATTTTACCATTAAATGTTGGACCTTTGGAATGGACATAAACGACAGCTAGTCTACACTTTTATACAGGGTGTGGCCTGTAACTGGAGCAATAAATGAAACGGTGTATTATTAAGCCATTTAGCAATCAGTTCTAAGTGGTTTATTGTAACCCATAAAAAATAGGAAAAAAAAACGCCTTTGGTGTATAAACATCACCGGACCTTCTGCAATTCACACCTCGTGCGTTACTACGAGTCGGAAACTGTTTTAAATTACGCCTTACGTCTTTTGCCACTTCGAAAATGTATAAACAAAGTAAGGTAAGAATTTCGGTTTGCTTGAACAGTTCCTGAGATGGGTAGTCCCATGGGACCCCTGATATGGAGCGGGTCGCTCGGTTTTGGAGTCTGAATGGTCTTAATCGGTCAGCGGCGTCACCACATAAGTCAATCCCGTATGCAAGTATAGAAATTAAATTAGTTTGGTCTAGTTAAGATTGTCGCGTTTAGTGTGGCACTGATAGTGAAGTGACAACGCCGCCTACGTGCGAACGACAGTGTCACTGTCCGCGTACGCGGCCGGCCGTACGCGCCGCGCGTCGGCGCCGCTGAGCGGTCAGCGCCGACCGCTGCTCGCGCGCCTTTGCGTGAGCGTTCTAGTATCGAGTCGAGCGGCACGCGTCGGCGCGGTACAGACGTACCTAATCGGCCAGCGGCGGTCGGCAAGATACTAAAACGACTCACGCCAACGATCAGCGCTGAACACCTAATTGATTTCCTCCTACGCTGACGTCGGTCGCTGACATCAGTCGAGCGTACCGTCGTTCGCGTATGACAAAAGAAAAATCCCGCATTGCAAAACCGATCGCTGTACCAATCCTGCGCATTTACATACATGCGTACAGCTACCCGGTCAGCTTTGCACAGAGCGCGCGATAGTGGTGTATAACGCGTCAGCGCACCGACGCGTGTAGCGCTGACGAGCGAGACCGACGCGCGCCATCAGCGGCGCGTAGCAATAAATCTGCCGCGGACGTCAGCGTCACTGTACGGTGTCCCATAGAACATGGTGTATATTCGTACGCCCGATCGACGTCAACGACCGACATCAGCGTAGGAGGAAATCAATCCTAGCGCTGACGATCAGTGTGACACTAACACCAGCCTAAATATCGATATGTACTCAGAGGGTAAGAACGACAGGCTTGGTAAAAGCCAGTATCTCTTCCAGTTACGTCAGTGTCACTACAGCTTTGTCAAGTCGGACGATGGTAATGAGCGATTAGCGAGCCAGCGAGTTCCCGTGAATACATAAATATGTAAATAAAGATGGAAGTTCATTACGGCGGGCACTGCAGGAGATATCAAATTTAAAGTCGCTCCGGCTCGCTAAATGCCGGTCTTGAGAATGGTCAGACATTTTAGATGAACAATAAGTGATTGTTTGTTTTAAGTACAGTTTTGTTTATTGTACTTCTGGTTTGTCTTTTATGCGGACGTCATTCTGTAATTTTGTGGACGCTGCTTTTGATATGTCTATTTAGTGTTTGTTCACGATCTAACAATAAACAGTTTAATAAGTACAGTTAAGTGTCTAAGAAATAGAAATCTTTATTGTATAACTGTGTAAGTAGAGTGTACAAAGTTGACATGGTAGTACAAAGTATCCACAGCTACCCGCTACGGGCGTAAAATGTTTATAGGATAGCCTAAAGTGGTTAAAATAACTACTTATTACATTATTTAATAAAATCTAATCAATGCTACTTAACTATGAGCATTTTAAAAATATTCATTCACATTGTAAAACTCTATCTATACACCAACTTTTAAGCTTAGTTTTAAATTCTTTTCCTTCAAACATTTTAATATGTATTGGAAGGAATTTAAATACTTTTATGGTAGTGATGTATGCGTATTAGTAAGTTTATTTTTTGTCTCATGTAATTAAATTAAATTAATCCTTTTGGCTAAGTACAGAGAATAGATAAGTAGGCTCAAGAATTTCTGTAAAAAGTGTACCTATTTTTGCAATGGGGTGTACAAAAATAAAATTGCATTATTTAACACAGTATTTTAGACAGCGCATACCTAAGTACACTTAGAAAATGTATTTTAGCCACAAAAATTCCAATTCATAAGTAAGAAAAATATTGTTTAGTTTAGAAGACACTAACAAGTAAAAAAAGTTGATAAAAATGATAATGTAGCTTATGCGATAAGGGTGCTCATACAGAAGAAGACCAACAGTGTACTGAATGTTTGCCAAGAATTCCAAATCGAACTTTTGGTAGATCACAGATTCCGCAATCAGAAAACGTGTATAACAGAGAAGGTAAAATAAGTTACTGTAGTAAGCGGAGACGCGAGACAAATTATAGCGTATATTCATTTCGAAAGTCGGCTACGTGATATCGTATTCCTGTTATACGTCGCTGTGCGGATGCTATGAGACGAGTCAAGACAAAGTTTGTCTATTACAAACTATCTCTCCAGTTTCCGAAAGTTATGGACATAGAAGACTGTTCTCCGGTTGTGACATAGTCCGATGCAGTTCTAGTGGTTATTTAACCCATTCAAGGCCCTTGACGACACGTATGCGTCCCTACGCCGTAGTCGCTTTCCGCTAAATACGACGAAAACCACGGGATCGGCTACGAACGTAGCGCGTAGCGATTCTGGGCACTGAATGTGTTAACCCATTCGAGGCCCATACACGTGCGAATAATGCCTCTACGAGCGGTTTCCGTTAACCCATTCGAGGCCACGCATCGCTACATGTGCTACGCCGTAACGCGTAGCAGCGTTTTTCGCTCTGTAGCGGAAATCGCAGGTAGAGGCATGACTCGTATATTGAGTCACTGGCTTTAAATGGGTTAAAGGGCCGGAAATGCTTCTACGCGCGTGCTACGGCGTAGCACACGTAGCGTTGCTTCGCCTGGAATAGGTTAGGTATACACATACATGCTTAGGCTCACACCTGTATTCCTCTATAAAAGGCAGAGCCATGGACCTATAATTACTCTAAGGATAAGAAATCTGTATAGATACTGATCTGTGTAGAGATGGTGCACTCTAAGGGCAGAGCACATGCAATTTAATTTTCAGTACCATTTCTATTCTAGCCCATCATCCACGACACCATTCAACCCTTCTCTCGTATGGCATCCACTGGTGATATTTTAATCTTAACCCGACATCGCACTTAATCTCCCATATTTTGAACTATCGTACACAAGTACTAAAAAAAAATCGACACTGGCAATCCACCATACGGCCTGGCCTACCTGATGGTAAAACAGTTATTAGAGAAAAATGCAGGTACCCTACTCTTAATGTTAACGCCGCTATAGGTACTTGCTCCTGAATCTGCGCAAATACAATTTGTCTGCAGATCGGGAACTTGCTAAGCAATTCAACTATATTCAATTCGTTTTCTTGTTCAAGTTACAATCTCGCGGGTTCACAAGCCAAACTTGCCGCGATAACTGTTTATTTTGTCTACAAAATGATACCAACTGCATCATTTGCGGCATGAATGTTAAGTTTTTAAGAGGGTAGGGTACAATGGAATTTCATCTCGCTAATAATACTTGGAGCAAATGGACTGGGAAGTACCAATCACAGTACCACCTTACAGAAATACCGCAACAATAGTATTTAATTACTGCCTACTATTTGCTTGAGTAAGCCTAGTGGCAAGGTCGCCAGAGCTTCAAGAGTGAGGGGCCCAAATTTATCTCTAGCTCTCAACACAATGAATCCTCAAATCAATAAAGGATGGGCAATGCTGATGTTTCCTCTGTAGGCAAAAGATCCGATAGGCCATTGCAGACACCGTTCTCTGCTTACTATCAAGCAGGCCGTATGCTTATTTGCCACAGTCATGGTATAAAGAACAATGAATTCTTATGAGAGACTATAACATGATTATGCTAGCTCGATATTGTTAGCGAATCGCTGAATAGTTTTACAGTCCTAGTTTAAAATGTCGCATGGCTAGTCTGGCTAATGAAAGCTGAACCTGAAAAATAGCAGCAAATTCAAAAAATCATGACAGGGTAACACAGGGTCGCTCACACAGCCGCAATTTTCTCAGAGAAATTTAAATTTGACATACGACATGACACCTCAGATAGAGACAAAGTGTTGCCAATCAAATAACTACTAGGTTCAACTTTCATTAGACAGACTCTATCGACGACCGTATATACCACTTCGTTTGTGCTTGCGGCAAAGTTCGGAGTCACACGTACTGTTTAACTTTGTAATAACACGTACATTTGAATGCTAAAAAAACTCTATTCATGCAGTTTGAAAGTACATCATATTCGTAAATAAAGGAACAATGTACATTTATAATGCAATATGCAATTTTCGTTCATTTGTATGTATGCCTTTTACTTGGTAAGTTTGGTGTTGCTATTTTTGTGAAAGAATTTCAAAGGAGAATTTCGTCCTCTCATTTTGCGAACCGAAATACGGACGCAAAGTATTTTTTGTTTAGTTTTGCCAGTGACGTAGCTTTAACATGTTCACGTGGAAGCCGGGTCTTTGGCTTATTTTACAAGCTTTTATTAAATTTACACTGTCCGTATGCAATTATGTGAATATGCAAAAATTCATTCGAAATTGCATACTACGTTCCAGCCACTAACTAACACAGGACGGCCCGCTACCTGTGTCGCGGCGAGATACAATATCCGTCTATTTCTAATAGGGGAGTAGACACACAATAAAATAATCAATAATGTTGTATATTCTCGAAAAAACCGAAGTGCGAGTACAACTCGCGTGGTGAGGGTTCCGTAAAATATTGAGAATTTTCCCGTTACTTTGAATACTCAACTTTCTTACAGGTTTTCCTGTAATCTTTAGGCAATAAAATAATTTCCATATTTTTTTCAGAATTTTAATCCCAGTAGTTTCGGAGATAAAGGGGGAATGGTCAAAATTCGTCTTTTTTTCTAAATTACTTCAAATCTGTTTTTACTAAAATTATAAAAAAAAATATCTGAGATGCTTACAACAACCCCTTTCATTTGTTATGTCATACAATACAGTTTGCGAAACTTTTATTTTTATTTTTTTTGTTTACCCCCCCAAAGTGGCCCCCTTGTTCAGAATTCATTAATTTACTTTACGCTTTCATCTTCGGGTCACCAATTTACATATGTATACCAAATTTCAACTCAATCGGCCCAGTCGTTTCGGAGCAATTCGGCTGTGACAGACGGACAAACAGACGCACGAGTGATCCTTTTGAGGTACGGAACCCTAAAAAGGATTAAAAACGTAGTCAAATGAATAAAGAATCAACGCAAGAAGTTAAATAATCACAAAGTTATAAGTGACCAAAGTTTTAAGAGGGTTATATTCTGTCCATTTTCCGCAAAACGCACCTTCTGAAATGATTGTCGTTTACTATGAT
This sequence comes from Epinotia nisella, assembly GCA_932294315.1. Lineage (NCBI taxonomy): Eukaryota > Metazoa > Arthropoda > Insecta > Lepidoptera > Tortricidae > Epinotia > Epinotia nisella. The sequence continues at coordinate 2,050,360 of OW028675.1, read as the reverse complement.
GCTCGATGGTCGTGACGTCACGATCCCCGAGCGTTTTCTCCCTCTAACAAGCAACATTAAAACGGTCGTAGCTTCGTAATTTTTTGAGATATTTGAGTGTGAGGAATCGAGCAAAAATATTTGGTCCATATAAAGTTTCATCCCTTTTTCGACCCTAATAGGGATGAAATTTTACATAAATTATAGCCTATGTCCTATTCTGATATATAAGGTACATAACTGGCAAGTTTCATATAAATTCGTCCGGTAGTTTTTGAGATTAAGTGGAATGTACATTCATCCATCATCCATACATCCAAACTTTGACGTTTATAATATTAGTAGGAGTAGTATAGTTGGTACCTACCTTTTTGTGTAGTAAATGCAAAGATCATACATTGAGTAAAAAAAAGTTGGTTGATTGTAAGTTAGTTGTAGAATCAACACTACCCAATAATTTTTTGCTTTTTAGTGCATTTTTTGTTTGAAGTCGGTTTTTTTTTCTAGAATAAGCATATGATTTCAATTACTCACAGCCCTTACTGGATAAATATAGGTACATATATGACTTTGGTATGTAGTAACATTATCTAGACACGCGGCAGCGTGTTCAGCAACTTCAAAGCCAAAAGAAAGGAGGTTGTAACTCAAAACAGCTAGCTGTTATGTAAAACGGCGGATTGTACTATTCCACTGCGACATAAACATTGGTACTCTTTTAACTTAACTCATCATCATATTCATATCAGCCCAAAGACGTCCACTGCTCTGCTGCTAGACATAGGACTCCCCCGAAGAGTGCCAAAGTGACCGGTCCAGTGCCACCCGCATCCAGCGGACTCCTTTATCTATTTTCTTTATAACTAACGCAGCTTTAACGAATAACGTTGACCTTCAGTAATAAACAACAGGATAGCAAGGACATTCGCCAACGGTTTGACATTCCGCTATAATTTGTCGCCTATTAACAATAAAATATTGCCTTAATTTGTCGGTTCATTCATTAACACCGCGCCTCGCTTTTGTTAACGAGAATTGCGTTGTGTTTGATTTATGAATTAATTTCATTGTTTCATTTCCAACTACTCCTGTCTTTACGTTTCATATTATTTTTTACCCGACTGCCCCAAAAGGAGAACTATGTTTTTCGAGCGTATGTATGTGTCTCAAGAAGAGAGTCTTTTACCAGTGTGTGTTGCCAGTGATGACATATGGCACTGAAACCTGGTCGCTTACTATGGACCTCATGAGAAGGCTCAAAGTCACCCAAAGGGCAACGGAGAGGGCTATGCTGGGAGTATCTCTGCGTGATCGCATCAGAGATGAGGCTATCCGCAGCAGGACCAAGGTATCCAATTTAGCCCTCCGAATCGCTAAACTTAAGTGGCAGTGGGGGACATTGCACGTAGAACCGATGGCTGTTGGGACGGAAAGATTCTCGAATGGCATCCACCAAAAGGCGCGGCGTGGGTAGGCCCACATGTTGGACTGATGACTTGATAAAGGTCGCCGGAGTCCACTGGATGCGGGTGGCGCAGGAGCGGTCATTGCGGCACTCTTTGGGGGAGGCCTATGTCCAGCAGTGGACGTCTTTCGGCTGATATAATGATGATGATGATGGCGCCCTTTCATTGATTTGAGGTCTCGCAAAGTTGACATGATGAAACAAATGCGCTTTGTTATGGAGAAATCTTGTGACTGCGTAATTGGGTACTTTCCTGGGTAAAAAAATATAATTCTATTTAATCCGTCAGTTTGATTATCCAAAAGTCACATTATGCTAAAAAGTGTACTATAATGTGACGTCACACGGAACTTTAACGGGCTATATCTTCATCATAATTTTGTTTAATTGACAAACAAAAAAATACGTGTCTATTATTTTTGATAATCTGAGACTAAATTTTTTTTAGGAATGTAGCCAATTGGGCAGATGGCTCAAATTAAGATGTATATAGTAAGTTAGCCATTGGACGCTTGAGCGGACGCAGGTTAGTCAAATGCGCGATGCCGATCGTTTGAAAAATTATACACTCGTTTCTTGAAGAACCCCTTAATGTAGTTGTTCTGGAAAACCTCGACAGATTTAAGTTAAAGACTTATAAATATTAGGGGACAAGCTTACACAAATCGCCAAACTAGCTCCATAGTAAGCTCAATAAGGCTTGTGTTATAAGAACTAGACGAAGACATATTTAATAGATTTTTCTTAAACTTGCAATGAAATGTTGACATGACTTACTTCAAATTAGGTCCGGAAATACTACGTATCAGGTGCGATGAGTGAAGATGATATGTAAAGGAATTTGATACAACCTTACACACCTAGGCCTGCAAAGCTATCGTCTTTTGTTAATTGTAATTGTGACACTGACACAACGTCTTGGCATTCAACCACAAAAAAAAAACTTTAGAACTAATGTAAATGTCACCGGGTAAAAGGTTACTTCAAACAGGTTAAAAAAAAGTTTGGCACGTAAATTGAAAAAAGTTTAATATTTAAAAATTCTGTCTGTTTTCTTGCATTGTTTTAGTGCCTCGTCTATATAGTTAGATATAAGTACAAGTAACAGTAAACTAATACTTAATTTGCGGAATAATAGTTAGTAAGAAATGTGGGAAAGGGACACAATTCTAGGTTATGATGTGACAGCATTGACAGGTGTAATTTCCTGCTTGATTGACACTTGTTGTCATTGATAATGTTTTGTTCAGAAACATATTATTAACGAATAAAACAAATTTACTACTTTTTTATTTTTTATTCATTGCAAGTTTGAGAAAAGCACTCTACAAATCTCGGCGAGAAACGGGGTTGCCGGCCGCGTATCCCTATCCGTCTATATCTACTCTGCCTGCAACCCTTCGTTTCCCGGCCTCTATCTATAGTAATGTACTATACTTAAATACATAGCAAACAGCCAAGACTCAGAAGCAAATCGTTGTCAAAAAAAGTTATTGAGATTTGAGTCATATCGTTGATCACATCTCTTTCACCGGTCCTGTCCATCAAACTTCATACAACGTGTCACGCCTCTGAATTGAAGTGGATTCCCCGCACAATGTGAATGGGACCCTTTATGACGTGGAAACTGGAACACAATGCATACCCGATCACTTCACGGCTATTCACAAAGCGTGCCGATTCAGGCCACCATTTTAAGATGATCTCCGACTACATATGATTGGGTACCGTAACGGTTGTATAAATACCTTTTTATTTCGGATACAGGATACAGATATCCTTATTTTCTTTCGGAACAGACTAGCAGTTAATAAGTTTAAATGTGGATACATAATAAACAAGCTACGGTGGCCAACTTTATAAAAAATGTCTTAAGTGACTCTGACACTGAAAGTCATCATCGTCCTCCTAGAGTTATTCCCGGTTCTGCCCTAAAGGAGCCAGTTAATGTTTAAAGCTAAAATGATTGCATAGAAATGTGTCTACTTCTGGCATAATCTATCTATCTTTTATCTATCTATACATCTATACATCTATACATCTGAAGAAAGAAGAAGAAGAAAGAAGAAAATACATTTATTCACAAACACACAGGACACACATATTATACAATAAAGTAAACAAGAGAAACATAATATAAAACATGAAACAAAGTGTGTCTCTGCGGCAGTGAACCGGACACTGGCTCAGCATTATGCTGAGGTGTCAGACACCTACAGCGCGGATTTTCAGCCAGTACCGTTGGTGACTCACGGAAACGTCATACAATTTTAATATATTAACTACATACTAATATATTATTAGGATAGGCGAGAGAGAAATAAACATAAATACGAAGTGAGATGTATTGTTCGGCACTACCTACATGCAGCATTAATCAAAACAATAATACTTACATTAAAATGTAAGTTCTTATGGAAATGAAACAACAACTAGATAAAATAAAAAAATTAAAAAACAAATGAACAATTGGCATATTTTTTGCTGTAACAGTGCTGGATTAAGGTATCTATTTTTGGAGCGTCAACAAATAGCCTTTAAGCTTCCGCTTAAAGGTGTATCTGCTAAGCGCCCCTTGGATAGGGGGAGGGATATCATTCCAGCACTTAGACGCCGCAAACCTGAAACTACCTCGGAAAGCAGTGGTTCGGTGCATAGGTATAATGGCCATTGCCTTGAATCTGCGCGCACTTTTTGACCATACCAGTTTATCAAAAAGGTAAGATGGGGTTTCGTGCCTTACCACCCCAAAAAGCAGAGTAGCCAGGTGCAGGCGCCGGCGTGCAGGCATGTTAAGCAAGTTGGCGGCGTTCAAGTATGGAGTGATGTGGGACCGGGGAGGGACTCGGAAACAAAAACGAGCACATGCGTTCTGCACTCGTTGTATGAGCCTCTTGGAATGACCAGTAATGCACCCGTCATACACGACATCACAATAGTTTAACCTAGATAATATAAGTGATTCACATAGGTTGACACGCAAATCGACACTAAGGTAATCACGTATATTATATAGAACTTTAAGGCGATAGAAGCAGTTACTCACAACATTTAGTAGGTGGTTCTCAAAGCGCAAGTTCCCGTCCATAAGAAGGCCGAGGTTGGTTGCTTCTACTACCCGTTCTATTGGTTCGCCCATGACGGCAACATTACCGGAACTCAGAGCAGCAAGGGTATTACGGATTTGATGTTTTGACCCGAAAACCACATATTTCGACTTGCTAGGATTAAGAACCAAGCAGTTCTTCTCCGACCAAGAGGAAATACGATCAAGGTCCGCATTAATTGTGTTTATGGCAGCAGATGTGTCTGACGGTGCGCTAGAAAAATAGAGTTGCACGTCGTCTGCGTACAGGTGATACTTACAGCTGTTTATACTGTTAATGATGTCAGCGCTATACAGTACAAAAAGCAGAGGGCCGAGTATCGAACCCTGCGGTACTCCTCTTGTCACAGGACAAACAGAGGACCGCAGAGCACCACCATCCACCCTACGCAACGCTACTGCCTGCGCACGGCCAGACAAATAACTGGTGTTCTGCCTTTTCTCCGAACTTTTTTTGTCCGAATTTCATTTGCCAACCAACATTCCGCCGATGGTTCACTTTGACAACCAACTATTAGCAAATTTTTGTATGACAACGTTCCATTTGGCAGAATTATTATAAAGCGGATTATTGTAATGACTCAATACTTTTGGCATACTGATCATTTGTCAAAGCTTTCACTAGGCTTAACAACTATTAAACGAATAATGTTTCGTCAGTGTAACAGTGCCCTTTTCATATATGAGGCAACTTTTTACTTAAATGAAGTAAAAGATACACACTAAAACCGGATCTTTAAAACTATGACTGCTCTTGTACTTGCCTTAGACAAATATGATGCTCATTTGTTAAAAAAAAACAAAATAGTACTATCTATCGTTAAAAAAAACATTTCACAGAGTCCAGTTAGGTGCGACGACGAGCGAAGCGAGGAGGAGTGTTAGGTCCAACTGTGTCCCTACAGCGCGCGAGCCGAGCGAGCGAAGCGAGCGTGCCGCGGCAGCGGCCGGCGAAGCGCCAGAACCGACTGTTTTTTTATTCCCTCGGCATCGCGGCCCCTTATCGGTCAAAAGTCGGTTCTATGAAACCTCACTTACTGCTTAGAATCTACTTTTTATTGTTCATAAATATTAATAAAAAAACCTGTGTAAGCTCTGTAATTAAAAAACAAAAACCTACCTGTATAAAATTTGCCCTAAGTGAAAGTTGAATTTTGAAGGATACAAGGATGTATCCTTGTATCCTTCAAAATTCGCTCGAATACTCTGTATGACAGCTTTTTCAAAGTCTAACACGCATACCTAATGGCACCAGATTAATACCATGTTCATTTCCATACTCGATCAATAACTCAAACATTACATCCTAAGAACGTTTGTCTTTGTTGGTGCATAAACAAAAACATAGCGGAAACGTCTTCGTCGTCAAAAAACACATTTGGTAATTATTAATTAACTAAATGTTTATTATACCGACTAAACCATAAACCACATGAAAATATGCATTTCAAAAAGTTCCAATTAAAAACCGAGCCCAAAGATAGAATTGCCAAACATTTAGTTGGGAAATGAAACAATTCCATAAAATTCAATTGAACATGATCATTCGGCGAAATGACATTATGCGAAAAGTTGGTTGCGATGTGATATTCGTACATACAATTTTCGGAGATGATTTAGAGAACCCAAATAACTACTGAACCATTTGGTTGCAGTGACATCAAACCCGTAATAAGACATCTTGGATAATAGTAGAGGTACGCTAATGCAGTCGAAGGCCCTGGAGAAGTCTAAAAGAACCAAAAATGTACTTTTACCAGCATCACGAGCCTGTAGGATGTTATCGACTACATATATACATCTATACATATATAATAAAGCTGAAGAGGGTCGAAAGTCTGTACATGGAAGATAAACAAAAAAAATTAGCTGGGGATACTTAGAATTGATAACAGAACACGTTCCAACAATTTTTTGAATTTTTGTCTGTTTATCTGTTTGTCTGTTTATTTAAAGGAGCATCACGTGAAAGTGGCTGAACGGATTTTGATGCAAACTTTACTAATCTGTCGAGAAAATCCCCGGCTAGGTTTTAAGCTATAAAAATCTTAAAGATTAGGGTTCAAAGGGGTAGAAAATGGGGTTGAACTTTGTATGGGAACTTCTTGAATGTACGAGCTACAGACTTGAAAATTGGTAACCATAAACTTGACTGGAATGTAATTTAAAATAATTTATGACCTGCATACGGTGATTAAGAGTCTGGAATGATATTCGCGGAACATTATAGCATCGGTAATCTATTTGAGTAAAGGGACAAAAAGAACCTCTATGACCCAAACGTGAAAATTACAAAATCTAAGACAACAATCCGGAGATTTCGAAAGTTAGCCCATATATAGATAGAGCAGCTGATATAAATATCCATAACGCCACTCAAAACGATAGGTGAAGATACCTACTTTTTAGTAAAAAAATCATTTCATATTGAAAACCTGAATTATACAACAGTGGCTTCTTTTTCTGGTGGAGAAGCCTTAGCGTCCGGTCACAATATTTACAAACAGTAACCGTTTATCAAAGTCGAGTTAATGCAGTAGAAATGAGAGCGTTGAGAAGTATGTGTGGAGTGAAAGTGAGTGATAGAGTCAGAAACAGTGTGATAAGAGATAAGTGTGGAATGGATGGAGATATAGTCACGAAAATTGAGAAGGGTATGTTAAGGTGGTTTGGGCATGTAGAGAGGATGGATGAGAGAAGATTAACGAAGAGAGTGTATGTAAAAAGAGTGGAAGGGCAAGTTGGAAGGGGAAGACCTAGGCGAACTTTCTCCGATCAAATTGGAGAAATCTTACAAAAAGGCCAGGTCAAAAGTACCCTAAACCGACGAGCATGTATGAGAAATGTTATGAAGGTGAGTGAAGCGAAAGTGGTTTGTCAGGATCATAGCAAATGGAGATCCGTGATCTCTGCCTACCCCTCTGGGAAAGAGGCGTGATTATATGTATGTATGTATGTAGTAACCGTTTAGTAAAGTTTAGTCTTGAATGGCATAGAATCCTTCATTTGCGGGATGGATCCTTGGTACCTGGAAGTCAATTCCATTTTGTGCTTTCTAAGTAGGTACGTTGCATTCGATTGCAATGAATTCAGTGTGACATTACGCTGAGTAAAGACTGGTTTTAGTGACACATAAATGTGGAACTGCATTCTGCAACAAACTAACTGATGTGATTTAAATGTTTGTCGCTGAATGCTTGCTCTGGGGTCAATTCCGTAAGGTACTACATATTTATGATGAATTGAAGTCATATGTGAATATTTTGACTCAAGCGACGCCATGGTATCGTTTTTTTATTTTATTTAAGTATGTACATTACTTGTCTCTCCCCTAACCCTGATTGTATTTTTTGGCTGACTGTTTATGTATCATATATTTGTATTTGTGTTATTTGTATATATGGTTGATGGTGTATGTATGTTTATATATAGAGCTATTTATGTACGTTTAATTTTATAATTATTTTGATTTTTGGTTAATAATAATCTCTGCACCACCTACTGCATAATCTAGCTTTATCTCTTTCTCCGATACCCAAAGGTTTTATTTTTATTTATTTATTTATTAAGAAATAATATAACATCATATACTACAAGTATTACAGAGTCCAACAAAACCGTTTGCACGGTTTGACTGTGGGATCGAGCAGTCTCTACTCTCTTCTATTTATATTAAGAATCTACATCTATTACAATAAGTTATTTTATGCGTTTAACAAGGTAACCATGCAGCTTTTTACCAAGTTGTCTTTTTACCAGGGTGTCTGGAAGATATCGCTCTTCAGCGATAAGACCGCCTGTTGTCTACATCTACCTATACATGTTATTGTATTGTTTCTCTCTGTAACTGCTTTGTCTGTGTGAGGTATGCAATAGAGAGTATTTGAATTGTATTGTATGTAGGTACTATATACAACGCAGGGATCGGAACCGGTTTATTCAAAAATCCCAGAAGCAGTCTAATATTTTGACTTATTTTAGGCTCTTAATGTAGGACTCTATCGTGTATATAGGTAACATGATTCGTATTATTAGACTGCCCGGTCAAAAATGATAGTATAACCAAAGAATGAAATAATACCGGTTTAATTAGTATGGAGAAAATAACAAACATAGATACATTACCAACAATGTATGTTAACTAAAAGCTTGTTTAAAGTGATAAAATTGGATATTACTAAACAACCGCGAACGACGAATGCGAACTCAATAGGTCAATAATTACATTAATCGACATTCATAGGTGCATGTAATATGCCTAAATTGAAGAATATATCTCTTTGCCTTTGACTTTAATTACATAGTCGATTGGTGCTTTATCAAAAGAAATCAATCAGTGGGTGTAAATTATTCGGCGACCACCGCCGTGATTACATCTGATGCTAATTCTTATCGGATTTCCTTGTCCGTAATTAAGGCTTTAGAACGGGGCAGAGCAGACTGACGATAATAAGACTAGAATAGGCTTGTGTCCTAATTTTTTTTTACGATGCCATTCTAACCAGTTTTTGGTGTGGAACAAATGTTTGTATGGGAGTAAGTACAATTAAAGAACATAAATACCCAAAAAATTGAGTTAAATACGGACCTCGCTGGCGGTAGCCGAAAACGTTCCATACTGATTAACATTGAATCATGACGTCACAGGGTGATATTTGTACTAGTCGCTTTGAGTATTATTATATGGAAAATCAAGTAAATTGCTGTTTCGGTTGCGAAATACTGCGTTTAGGACCATAGTTGTCATACAATGTTGTTTCTATAAAAGCGTAAGGATTCTAATGGTAGCTTTAAATTTACTTTTGGACAATAAAAAAAATGCTTATTTTTTGTAAACTTTCAAGGGCCATATCTTTTTATGATTTTAATTATATTTCGTAATTTATACTTAATTGCATTTATTTGAAGGTTTACTATCAATTTAGCAACACTGCGCTATCAATTTTAACATGAGGACACAACCCAATTTGGGACCCATTTCCTTGAAATGTTGTCAGAACTTTCACGATTCTGAAAAGGTCAATAAGGTCGAAAATATCATCAAATGTCTTATCGAATGGGCCCTTGAATTGATAACCTCTTTGCCAAAAGCTATCATTACGGTTTTCTAATTACGAACATGTGTCAGTGTCAGACATGAAAAGTGATTGAAAACTGTCATTTTCACGAAATATAAATGCCAAATAACAAATATGGCCGGAGAGAACATAGTGCCATAAAGACGAGTGACAATTAGTCTGAAAAAATCGGAATTTAAGTCACTGAGCGGTTGCCCCTAGACACGAGTAAACGTAAGTTGTCTATGGCAAACTTTATGACACTCTATTAAAATATTAGCTCTAAATGTCTTCAGTTTGCTACGATATTCCACCTTAGGTGGGTCCCAAATAAAAGTTCGTGACTGTACCATTAGCCTGAATAATTTTGGAAAGGTAGCATAGCGGAATGTCATTTCGCTCAAATTTGGAGTAGTCCAACTGGGGAAGTACTTCCCTATACCACAGATATAGTAAAACCACAGCTATAATAACACAACTGCTCACTCTGTAGGTATGTGGTGTTGTTTTCCTCGCTGTGTTGAAAGTTGAGGCACCTGCATTTGTTTCTAGCTGACAATACAACGAATCCTCAAAAAATTAAGGGGTCGGCAACGTACTGGTGATTCTTCTAGAGATGCAAGCTTCCACAAGCGAAGGTGTCTGTTTTCCATTAGGCAGGTCACGTGCTTGTTTGCAACCGTCATATAAAAAATATGACTAAGACAACAGCCAGCCGTCTCCAGATAAAGACAAAGACAACTGACAGCCGTCCCCAGATAATGACAAAGACAACAGCCGTCCCTAGATAATGACAAAGACAACAGCCGTCCCCAGATAATTACAAAGACAACAGCCGTCCACGGATGATAACAAAGACAACAGCCGTCCCCAGATAATGACAAAGACAACAGCCGTCCACAGATAATGGAAAATGGAGCAATCACTAAATAAGTTTTCAACCACTTTTAAAATAGAAGAATAGTTTACTCTAACGCTTTGAGAGATGTTCATGATCTCTAAGCCTCAAAATAAAAATAGCATTAATAAATAAAAGCAAAGAAGCACTAATAAAATCTATGAGACATGTCATTTACCGTGTCTGCTTTGCTACTATTAATAGTTAGCAACCCAAGTCCAAAAACCTTCAGCCCTTCGCCCGTCTGCCCTCTGCTTGGAGACAAAAGGAATTCCCTCCTGATTTATAGTGGCCCTCCGCTTAATGGCGGTTTGGTGTTATAAATTAACCTCCGCGTCGGCAATTAACTACGTTGTTCTTTGAGTATTAAGACACTGGAGATGCCATGACGTAAACTCTTCGAACAAATTTTTTCGCCACTTTTGGCGGGGGGCGAGGTAAAACACGTATAGCACACCACCAAAAGAGGAATAACTCAACAGACACAAGTTTTGCTGTTGCGATAAACGCACACTACAAAAAAATTCAACACATCAAAAATTACACGCACACAGACAGAGTTTTCACGTAACTGATGCAGCATACATGCGAACAAGTTAGTGATGAGACACATCGAAGACATCTGAAGAATGAGTCAAATTAGTTTGATGAATGAACTGAATTATCTTATACTATTTATTATTAAATTGTAAAAGTGAAAATTCTGTCCATTGAAGATACTACCCAAAAAACTGTTTGTTTGTATATATGTCTGTCTGTAATTATGTGCCCTAGTGTCCTTAGCCCTCTCGCACAGTTAAACAGTGGAATGAACTCTCGCCCGCGGTTTTCCGGGCTGATACTTATTGATTGGTATTTGCAAGAACCTATGTATATGCAATTATATTTTAATAAGGCTCAGCTTTCACCACATTTATAAAGTTACTTCAAAACATAAATGAGCAAAGGGAAAGCAATAAAATGAATTGTTAATTTTATTAGAATTACCACATATTTATTAATTTAAATTCTCTGGTAGGGTTTTTTAAGACCCGCTTAAGACTTTTATTAATTAGTATTTTTATTGATTTTTAAAATGAATAAGTTTATTGTACACGTAATCATTTTTGTAGCTTTCCGGAGTAAAGTGCTCCGAACAGATAACACTTGTACGTGTAGGTTTCCAAGAATAATTTTCGTAATTACAAATTGTTCTCCATTTCTCCTTTATATAGGGATCTTTTGGAAATCTAAAAGGACATACAATTATATTAAATAAAGTATAATACTATAAATAATAGTATATGAATAACACATACACTCATAGTCCCGCACTAAATGTATTCCTTTTACCTAGTTTTTTTTTGCCAATAATTCATTTCTTTTTAAGACTAAATTTCAACATCGTAAGTCCAGAGAAAAGTAATTTTTCTGATTCACCTTACAAGATTTAAATGTAACATACATCTATACCTACTATTTAATTCAATATCTAATAAAAAAACTGACTATTAAACAAACTGCAGTGATTGAATGAATGAATGATAAATTCAAATGTTGAGTCGCCTTTCTTACTTTATCACATCCCTAAAGACCGATTCGAACCCTTACTACTATAATCATGTTTACGTTCTGTCGTTTACGTATCGCTAACGGTATTTTCTTTAAATGGAGATTGTACTTCAATACACATTTAATAGTTAGTAAAAATACTTACCTATGATAGGAAACGTGAACTTGTTGCGAATTTGAGCTGTCAGATTACCTTTTACATGATAATATTGCACAAGTCACCATTTTTCGAGAGAAACGTCGCGCGACACGGAACGATACAAAATGACGGTGAAGCGACTTTAAGTAGTTTTATATAACGTGGTTGAACAGTTGACCAATGTACTTTGCCGGAGGGGGTCGCCTGTCTATGACATCTCCAGTGTCTTAATACTCAAAGACGTTGTTGTATCGATGGAGGGAATAAAAATTTGAGATTTGGGGTACTATTTGTTTGTGACTAGAGAGAGTGCCTACCAAAAATGTGAACAAATCTATATATTTCGCTCATTATTTGTGTATATTATTAACAAGCGTAAAAAGAAAATTTAAAAAACTGTATCCTGACGTACGGAAAACTAACTGAAAAAAATGGTTGTTTTAAAAAAAAAAAAGTAGCTTATGTCATCCTAAGCATAATTTAAAACCGATTGATGCCTCATTCATCAAAATCGGTTCAGTATCTTAGACGCTGCGATGGAACACGCGTAAATTCAAACATAGACTCCTAATAACATATCCCTTTCTTTCGGCTCTGCGACCCTTTGGTTACACATAACCATGCGATAAAATTTAGCTTATGTGTCCTTTCCGAATGTCGATCCTATATACCGGTGAAAGAATTTTTAATCAGTTTCGGATATTACCTACCCGCTAAATACAAAATTTCATAGACATTACCTTGTTAAAGGCTCAAAGTCACCCAAAGGGCAATGGAGAGGGCTATGCTGGGAGTATCTCTGCGTGATCGCATCAGAAATGAGGCTATCCGCAGCAGAACCAAGGTAACCGATATAGCCCTCCGAATCGCTAAACTTAAGTGGCAGTGGGCGGGGCGCATTGCACGTAGAACCGATGGCCGTTGGGGCGGAAAGGTGGACTGATGACCTGGTGAGGGTCGCTAGAGTCCGCGGGTGGCGCAGGACCAGTCATTGTGGCACTCTTTGGGGGAGGCCTATGTCCAGCAATGGACGTCTTTCGGCTCATATGATGATGATGATTACCTTGTTTAAATTAGTATCGGTAACGTAGATTGACAATGATATCGAATTAACATCATATATATATTATAAAAGACTACAATTAGGCGAAATAACGGCGTGGCTCTACTCCAATGTAGGTTTGTTAGTTATACAAGGAACTAGAACAAACAAATCAGAATTTTCTAGGAAAATAATAACGAGCGCAACAAACAAACACAAAAAACTTCAACGAGATCAACCTAACGTTTTTACTGAACATAGTGCCTCGCAAAAACCCGATACCCAATCGGTTTAATTGGTTCAAAGCCTCATGCAGGCTAATTTTAGTGCACAAACCATACGGTTGCGATATCAGTAATTACGAGTTCACCTTTTGTGTTCATTGAAAACGGGATGTAAATGCAACACTGAAAGGACCTATAAGTTTGTTGATGTCAATTCGTATTTCGTGAGCGCATTGAGACAGATTAATTTAATTACTTGGTATTATTTGTGCAATCAAATAGTTCCTGTTGCGTACCTCATTGGAAATTGTAACTTGTGTTATTATTTGCACATAATATATTGACGCGGGTTGAAATTGAAAAGCGAACAATAATATCCAGTCAATACTTTAAGCTCGCGCATTTTGTGCACTAAAGGTAACTTTAGCCCGTGCAACCTGCGCCAAGGACAATACATACAAGAGATACAGATATAATAAAACATCTGAAATAAAGTTTAATAAATCCCGCCAAAGTCTTGGCTTGATTATAACCATTCTCGTTCTTCTAGATTTTTCTAGAGCTTTTGACTGCATTAATGTATCCCTACTTCTATCCAAGATGTCGTATTACGGGTTTGATGTTTCTGCCGTGAAGTGGTTTGATAGTTATCTCTCCGGCCGCGTGCAGACGGTGGCGTTGCGTAGGATGGATGGTAGTACTTTGCGGTCCGCTCTTTGCCCTGTGGAAAGAGGAGTGCCGCAGGGTTCAATACTGGGTCCCCTGCTCTTTATATTGTATAGTGCTGACATCACTCGCAATATAAGGGGCAGCAAATACCATCTTTACGCTGACGACCTCCAGTTATACCTCTCTAGCGCACCCACGGACATATCTGTTGCGGTCAATACCATCAACGCAGACCTAGAACGTATTTCTACTTGGTCGGAAAAGAACTGCCTTGTTCTTAATCCGAACAAGTCGAAATATGTTGTTTTTGGATCAGAGCATCAAATCCGTAGTACCATCAGTAACCTCGAGACTTTGACTACCAGTAATGTTGCCATCATGGGCAAACCAATAGAGAGGATGGTAGAAGCAAATAACCTTGGCCTCCTCATGGACGGCAAGCTGCGCTTTGAGAACCACATACTAAAAGTTGTGAGTAACTGCTTCTACCGCCTTAAAGTTCTTTACAATGTTCGCGATTACTTAAGTGTTGATTTGCGTGTTAACCTTTGTGAATCGCTGATATTGTCAAGATTAAACTATTGTGATGTTGTCTATGCGGGCTGCATTACTGGTCGTACAAAAAAGCTTATTCAACGAGTGCAAAACGCATGCATTCGTTTCTGTTTCCGAGTCCCACCCCGCTCCCATATCACTCCCTACTTGAACGCCGCTGGTCTGCTGAACATGCCTGCACGCAGACGGCTTCACCTCGCCACTCTTCTCTTTGGCATAGTACGATCTGGGGTCCCAGCATATTTGCTGAGTAGACTTGCATGGCCCAAGAGTGAGCGTAGGTGTAAGGCGATGATTCTGGTGCCAGAGCATCGGACCGCGGCGTTTCGAGGTAGCTTTAGGTTCGCGGCGTCCAAGTGTTGGAATGATCTCCCTCCACCTATCCAAGGAGCGTCGAGCAAGTATACCTTTAAGCGCCAGCTTAAAGGCTATTTGTTGACGCTCCAAAAATCCCAACCTTAACCCATCCAGCACTTTTAACATCCCAACCGTGTCGTGTTTTATGCTTTGTATTTTTCATCCCGTTGTGGTACTGTTTTATATTAAAAAAAAACACATTTATTACATTAATTATTTATTTATTATGTTTCTACTATCGAATAGTATGCTGTGTTGCGTTCCGTGGGTCACTTACGGTGCTGTCTGAAAACCAGCGCTGTAGGTGTCTGTCTGACACCTCGGCACAATGCTGAGACAGCGACCGTTTCACTGCCGCGAAGACACACACAATGTGTCAATTGTATTGTATGTCTACTCCCTTTATATCTGTGTGTCTTTTGTGTAGTGAATAAATGTCTTCTTTTCTTTTCTTTTCTTTCTTATTATGCACTTGACTCTGCTCTTATTTGACCTCCAAGATCAAAACAAGTGTCGTGTGTGACAGTTTTACAACTCTTAGCATTTTTAAAGACTAGGATGTGGCTATATATGGGCTGGCTGAACATGTATAGGAATCAGATGAAAGCGGCGAGTCTCATGGTTTTTTTTTTTACACTGATGTGGTACTAGCATACACTACACTATTCCAAATTTTCAGTGCTCAGGATATCGTGTCTCGACTAGATGATAGAGTACTGATGCATTCATGAGAGGCATCGAAAGCCTAAATCCAGAGTGGCGTTTGAAATTATGATAAATATAAGTCTCATAATATTTATTATATTACTATTATAAGTCTCGGCTAAGTGTGCCGGCCGGGTGACAACCCTAGTGTACAAGTGATTAATAAAGACCAAGTGCGGGTAGTTAGGAAAACCCGCGTGGCAAGATGTTGATACCTGCTTAAGCCATAGTGAAAATGCCCTTACATCCAATATTTGACAGCTGTCGTCCCAGTACAATTTATGTCATCATATGTCATCATTGACGTTTATTATACCAGGATAAGGGCTGTCAAATATCGGCTGTTAAAAAAATCTAATTATAGTCGTCCCGTGACCATGGAAGTTGTGACATATCCGAAACGTCGGGAAACCTCAGAGAGGTTAATTATACACCATTAAGTTCCGCTTAGTAACAATAATATACGTCTCTTTTAAGAAATTACTTAATTGAAAAGACGCTTGAACATTTTAAAGTTCATAATGTGCTTCAAAATGGAATTGCTCCTCACCAACTAGAAATCTTGGCAATTTCTCTGGCACTTGGCACGTCCCGATCCATTGTGCCAATCTTCATGATAAAAGGACAGAAGTGGCGGCCATTTTGCATTTTAAGACGCCATTTTGGCTAAGTGCCTCCATCGGTTGGCTCCAAGCAAAAGTCTAGACAAAGGGTAAACAATTAAAGAGCCATATAGTCTACGAGGTTTTAATTACGAAAATTTTTACTGTAAATCAATTAGGTATTGGAAAATGGCTTATCTCGTACAGTACCTATAGCGTACAATACTTTACGAAAAATGTGCAAATTAGTCTGAATGTTATTACGTAGTATAGTAAATTACATCTTTAGAATAATAGAAGAATAGCGTATTATATTTCTTTAGCTCAGCTTTCATTTGATATCTCACACGTGTGGTTGCATGCAGGGAAGGCATAACCGAAAAAAAACCTTTATAGTCCAGGCAATGAACTGACAACTTGTATGGAAAAAATGTCAAATTTGGAAATAATTTATAATAGCTAATTTTTTAAATGTAACGGATATATTATCAATTAAATAGTTACCTAGAGGCAAAATCCAACAAAAAATCAGACAGTCCGGATAAATATCAATATTTTTTTTATCTTTATTTAGGTTAGGGACATTTGCTTTAAAATATTCAATATAAATAAAATAAAAAAGACAATGAATGTTTAATTTAAATCTATATAATTACTTCCGGGTGGAAAGTTTGTTGGATTCTTGAATAAAGCATATTAGAATAACGTTTTAGGATGAAATAAACAAAAAAAAACGCTATTATAAATTATTGTTTTTCGAAACCGTATTTTGCCTATAATACTATATTTGGTTACCGATATGACGTCATATAGGTTGTAAAATAGCGGTTTCAATATCAGAACCTTTATATTCCGATAGGGAGACGTAAAATGTTGTACTCACCACGGGCGGTCATAAAGAAAGCCTCATATCGGATATTTATCGATATGAGGCTTTCTTTATTACCTCCTCACGTCTTCCTATTACCGCCTCACCACGGGCGGTAATAAAGAAAGCTTCATATCGCGTATTTATCGCCCTTGCCTCCGGCTCAGGCCTCAAATACTGGAGATCTAAGCATTCTTTGTTTTACCGCCCTAGGTATCTTATTCCATCGGAGTCAGATCCCATGAAACAGCAACGCGAGTACGATACGCTATACTCTATAACATGCTTAAATATAATTTGAACCCGTAATAAATCAATTAATTTTCCGTATGAAATTACGTTACCTAACGTAATGCATGTCAAAATGTTTTCAAAATTTTTAGTTAAGGACACTTTATTTTGTCGTTTATCTTAATCACGTGATTATCGTGACCAAAATACTTACCTACACAGAGTTGCAGGTTGCAGGCAGACGCAAATGACGCAATGAATGAATGAACCGGCGCGGCAGGCGATGTTGTCAGCTCGCTTATTTTTTTCGGAAACCGGTTTCATACCGGTAGCAAACCCATATATAAAGGTTATAAAGGTTACCCAAACCTTTAAAGCGTAAAACCGAAACCGATATTACAAAAAGTTACCTTAACCGTTATGGTTGGCGCGGTAAAGGTAAGCTTTAAAGCATTACGATATCGTAATGGAATACCGGTTGCATACCGGTAAAACCGTAACCGAAAACAGTCCCTGGTTACATGGTTTGGGTGTAATTGACACTTTTGCAGTCGTTTGTAATTCACACTAACTTAGGTACAGATTGTGTCCCTGCAGTTTCGGGGTCCAGGATATAACATATTTTTCATCACACTTGCTCGAAAATGGTGTTATTATACGCAAGCGTACTGAGCTGTAATGGGCTATATTACGCCCATGGGCGTTATGGTTTTTTTTTTAAATAATAGAACCCTCTGATTGGCTTAAGCAAATCTGGTTGCTGTGTGATTGGTTGAATAAAAAAATCTAGTTGGTCACGACGCCCCGCCCCGCAAGAATACTGCTCTGTGATTGGTTGAAATATTGAACTGCGCGCTCTACTAGCACTGATCTGGAAGTGAAGTTGTCAATTTTTGATTGGTGCTGCTGTATGAAACTTACATTTTTCTGTCTTTTGTTGTTATTTATTTCCTCGCAAATGTGATGAAAAACATTGTGTATAACACGGGCGTAAGAATATTGCAAACTCGAGTCATCAAAAGCCCTCCGCCTTCGGCGTCGGGCTTCTGATACACTCTCGTTAGCAATATTCCACTTACGGCCCTCGTTAAACAATGTACTATAAAGATGGCGCTGGTTTCCGAAAGTGAAGTGTTTGTTCGAAGGAAACTCGTAATAAATCACGCTATGTGGTCATTGTGAAGTAATACTTTCGTATTTTACTTTAATACCGTAATACTTACGCTTTTGTTTTCGAGAGACATACGCGCCAATACGAACAATAATCAAAGCGCGGGCGTACGATTATTTATATCTTAATTGTATTTAAATATAATTGAACTGAATTATTTCCTAACCTCAGCGGCACTTACCTGCCTACCCTCCGAGGAACAAATTAAAAACGGTCCGTCCGTGAGTGTTTTCGATTAAATCTCATTAAGGCTGTTGTTGCCGCAACCCTTGACCCCGCAGTACACAGATTGCAAACACTAACATTCAAATATATTGTGTGGTGGCAATTCTCCTTAGCAGCAATGTATTAAAGTTGGTCGAATCACTTGCTAGATGGCACTGTACCAGGTGCGTCGATGTCTGAATCACGCTATAGATTTTTCCTGAGATCGTGACACGACATAGTTTTACGAATGTTGGAGACATACCCGTGCATGGCGTGCATTGAAATACAAAGTGGGTAATATATAGGCATTTGTTTTGTTTTGCGTTATACATTTTAAATATGTATGGCGTATACAAAACCGTTCGATAATAGTACATTGTGCCACGAGTTTGCAAAAAATCTGACCATCCGTGTCACATACAATGTTTTTCGTCACATTTGCGAGGAAATAAATACATTTGAAACAAAATTACGTATTACTAATCGCAGTAAAAAAAAAAACAAAATGTCAGTCGTCCATTTTGTTGAATTTGTCGTGAGGCGCGCAAGGCAAAGACCCTTCGGCATACAGCCACGATTTCTAATCAGCTAATCACTGTTAAAAATATTTTACACATACACTAAATTACAATTTTTTTTAAATCGTAAAATAATTTAGTTCTTTACCCATGTTTTATTTGTGATTTTATGTTTAGACTTATTTATAAATACATTTTCAAACATCGTATTTCAGTAAAAAGTAAGTAGAGACTGTGGGCATCAGCTGACGTGTTTTCCACCGCGATAGAACCAGCTGACGCGTTGATATATTTATAATAGCATATAAACTGTCATCTGACAAAATTTCAGTTGGGAGGAAATGACTGAAAAAAAAATTGTAAGTTTTATAAATAAGGGGGTTAGTGTGTAATGTCTGTTCAAACAGGTCACAAAGCCACAACTACATACAAGAAGGGCTTTATGTTTTTTCATCACACTTGCTCGTAAATGGTTTCATAACGCGCAGGCTGTAAATAAGTCTTAATCAATCCCTGAAAAATCTTATCTTAACACATTGTGCCCAGAATCGCTACGCGCTACGCTCGTAGCCGATCCCGTGGTTATCCTCGTATGTAGCGGAAAGCGACTACGGCGTAGGGACGCATACGTGTCGTCACGGGCCGGGAATAGGTTAATAATGGAACCGTTTTGCCTACCCAGCTACTAATCTCGAAGATTATCTGACCCCCCGAGTTTGAGCGTTTCAATTGTTAATTAGGTGCGCGCCTATGAATGGATGCCAGTCTTTTGTTCCAAAGGGTACAGGTACCTACAACAGATAATGTAAGATCTAAAGACTTGAATCTGTTAGGTCATGTCTCATGAGTGTCATGACCCTATTAGGAATTCTGTGCCAATTAGCCGGGTTTGATTGAAGATAAATGTTGAAATTTAGTGTGGCTAAATTGTACACAATTTGGGAGGGGACATGCTTAAAAGCTGAACTGAAAGCATAGTGTTAAAACATTCACGCATTAAGCGTGATAGTAATTTCGTGTGTTACCTATACGTTACCTTCAGTAGTAATTCAAAAGTAGGCAAATAAATATATCTTGGATTATACTTACGCCTACAGTAATAAACACGTGTTGTTATATGTTTGTCTAATTTGGCCCTAACTATATGCCGCTGACTGCACAACATCCTGCCGCCGCAGGTTGCCAAGCACTGTATAGGAACTGGAATCGACACCGTCCACGTATATCATCATCATCATCATCATATCAGCCGAAAGACATCCACTGCTGGACATAGGCCTCCCCCAGAGAGTTCCAAATTGACCGGTCCTGCGCCACCCGCATCCAGCGGACTCCCGCGACCTTTACCAGGTCATCAGTCCACCTTGTGGGGGGCCTACCCACGCCGCGCCTTCCGGTACGTGGTCGCCACTCAAGAACCTTTCCGCCCCAACGGCCATCGGTTCTACGTGCAATGTGCCCCGCCCACTGCCACTCAAGTTTAGCAATTCGGAGGGCTATATCGGTTACCTTGGTTCTGCTGCGGATAGCCTCATTTCTGATGCGATCACGCAGAGAAACTCCTAACATAGCCCTCTCCATTGCCCTTTGGGTGACTTTGAGCCTTCTTATGAGGCCCATAGTAAGCGACCAAGTTTCAGTGCCATATGTCATCACGTATATCAAAGCTATTTAATTACTCTGTCAGTGTTGTGTTACTAATAAATGTTGATTTGATTTGATTTGATTTGATAATACATATCGCCATAGGAACCGAGGTTTAGCCAGCATATAGATTAATTATTTTGTACAGTATTGACATCTGAATTGTACCTAATATTTTAATTATTGTGTGATGTAGTTTATTTCTAGTTTATTGACGATCCGAAAGGTGATCTCAGTCCATGACACATTTAGTAATTTGTTGAATTTATGCTTGTATGTATATATTTATTTAAACAGAACGACCAAAACATGAATGTATATACTAAACTAAACCTAAAATAAAGAACCTAGTTACACAAATTATTTACAAATAAAAATTTGCTCCAGCTCAGTGCCCATTGCCCAACGGTAAGGTGCCCAGAAGACTGGCGGCATTGCCGCGCTGCACGGCAATGCTAATGCGTTGAGCAAGGTAGGAGCCAGCCTTCTGGTCACCTGTCGCCTCCACAAGACGTTTCGCTAGTTCTTCAAAGGTGCGGTGTGCACCAGGACCCCACGGCTCTAAAGTCTCCACCCCAAAAGGTTCAAACATGCATCCAGCATCTATTGCTGCATATTTGCGCCGCTTGAGGTTATCAGCCGTGTCGGCGGCAGCCCCAGCCCTGCTTGTATTGTTTATTATCATGATAATTATGACATTGTTTTATATCTCATGATCACAATATAAATTCCAAAAAAATTACTATGCGTAATTTTAAGTGCAATTGTATGTTGTGAAATAAATAACTCTAAATCATATCAGAGCTTATTATCTTCTTTTTGTCTTGCTCTATTGAGCTAATCCATATATGTTCCGGAAGGCGCAGCGTGTGTAGGCCCCCCACAAGGTGGATTGATGACCTGGTAAAGGTCACTGGAGTCCGCTGGATGCGGGTGGCGCAGGACCGGTCATTGTGGCACTCTTTGTGGGAGGAGCAGAGTCTTTCGGCTGATATGATGATGATGATGATAATGATCGGGTCGCCGTCATCGAAATCGATAGAGAGGTCACAGCACAGGTACATACCGCCGCCACAGGTGGCCGAGCAGAGCGAGCCAGGGGTCGCCAGCCAGTGGTAGCGCGGGCGCGAGCAGGAGGAGCCGTCGCCGCCGCACACGCCGCACTCGTCCACGCGACGCGTGCTGCCCACGCGCAGGTCGCAGCCGACGCGCTGGGGACAAACAGAGTGGTTTATTGGCCGGCTAGCTGTAATGTAATGCGGCGGATTGCCGCTATATTGTAGAACGTAACGTAATGACAATCCCACTAATCGTTAACCCGTCGTATTACAACGCCGGCTTCGTATCACTATCCGTCTATACCTACTCACCCGGCAAGCCCTTTTCACGGCCAGGCATGTATAGTGCTTTTCTCAAACATATGCAGTGAAATAAAAAAATACACCACTCAAAAAATATAATTCAGCTGTTTCGCCTGTTCATGAACACAGACATTTGACATTAAAATTAAAAAATTATGCCGGCCTAGGCCTTCAATTTTGTATGAAATTCCTTTACAGTTCTCTCGAGTTGTTCCGCCCGAAACGTGATACTTTGAAGCCCGTTATAACGCACGTAATGACGACATTTCA
The DNA here is from genome assembly GCA_932294315.1 of Epinotia nisella. Lineage (NCBI taxonomy): Eukaryota > Metazoa > Arthropoda > Insecta > Lepidoptera > Tortricidae > Epinotia > Epinotia nisella. The sequence continues at coordinate 2,027,741 of OW028675.1, read as the reverse complement.
TTGCATGTTTGAGAAAAAGTATTAAATCATCTTTAAGTAAATCTTATCACTTAACACGGTTGTGAATCAACTCAAAGGTTAGACTGACTAAGTTTCTGACGAAAACACAAGTCATCAACTGATCGTTGAGAGGGTTCCGAATAACACAAACACACGGGTTTATCTTATGTAGTTTAGGAGTTACTATGACCACCTTCTGTCTCCATCATCAGATCAACTCGGTGTGCCATAATATGGCATTATCATCGAAATTACAAAGTATGCCAATCGAGCAATCAGCTCAATCGAGTGCAGCCGGCGAGTGCCAGAAAAATGGTTTGTAAAATTTGAAAGACAACTTGTGTTTCATATTTACATACTTATACAAACAGTAAAAGTTATATAAAAGCTTGTAAAAAGACAGATATCTGCATATCCGACGCAAGTCAAATAACAGCTGGTCATAAATAAAACACGCTCGCCTCACAGCCAGCTTTAAGCAAACAGAGACGCAGAATGGACTAGTGTCAGAACAGCGAGTTCTAAATCACGTCTGAAGCGCGACGGATGGCCTAGTGCTGTGGCAACAGAGGGTACACTCGGTAATGATTTTTCAATTTTCAACAAAATGCGTGTTCATAAATTATACTTGACACCTTTGAGTAGGTACGCGAAGTTTCAAATTGCTTTGATGACTCGAGTTTGTAACAATCTTACCGCACGTGTCGCATACAATGTTTTTCATCACATTTGCGAGGAAACCAATACATTTTTAACTAAATTGATACTAATCGTAATAAAAACTACAAAATGTCAGTCGTCCATTTTGTTGAATTTGACGTGAGGCGCTTAGAGCAAAGACCCTTCGGCGTACAGCCACGATTTAAAATTAAACATATTTTACACAGACACTAAATTGCTACATTTAAGTTTTGAAATCTTTGAATCATTCTGTTAATCATATTTTATTCTTGTTTTTACGTTTACATTTATTTATAAATATGTTTTCAAACATCGTGTTTGAGTTGAAACCTCCTTGCTTTATAACTGACGTAAGAGTGACAGATACAATTTAAGAAAAAAACCATTACGCCTGGCGCAATTAAGGCTATTACAGCTCTGTATGCCTGCGCGTTATGAAGCCCTTTACGAGCAAGTGTGATGAATGGACAGTTATAGCAAGTTTAATGACATCTTTCAGATGGCTACACGGCGTTCTCCCAGTGCACTAAAATCCTGCGGTATTGGAATACAGACGAGAGAAGTCTCCTGTATTCACGAGGTAAGCGCATTCTTTTTGTAAATCATTTTAGAGAGACAGGTAGTTTTTTTTAGCACCTATTAAATATTTTTTATGTTCTGAGTCCATCAAACTTATCAAAGGAATGGTGGGCACTTATTGTGTTTTTATAATGTAACAAGATGGCGGAGAAAGCTTACTTCTCTTACTCGCTTATTCTTTTAGGATCGTACACCAAAGCTACGGCGCAGTAGCTTTGGTGTACGATCCTAAAAGAATCACATCGCCATTTTTCGCTGCGTTGACTATAAAAGACAAATGCATTCTCGTAGTAAAAAGAGAATCGGAAGAAATTGGAAAGGTAATATAAAAGTGATTTGCATCTTTGGTCTGTGGAACCATTGATGCCGTTATGCGTGAACATTTATAGTTTAATAAAATTCTGCATGCTAATTGCAAAGCTGTACCAACGGACAATGGTTAACACGGGTGATGTTTAATGCCAAACGATATGGTGGCCGTTGAATTTAATTGGACATCACTAACAATGTTTTGTACAGTTTTGTCATGGGCAGATACCATGTTGTTGACCGTGTGTTCAGTTGACGACCATACATTTCATTGTACAGTATCTATCACAAAGCAAAACCACCAATCATACAACCAACAGCTTTTAACATATAATATAATGATAGTCTTACAATTTAGATACAACTGTTTAGCTAATAACAGGTCTCCCTAAATTATACAGAAACATTAACGGAAATGCTTAACGTATAACTGATTTTCATCACACTTGCTCGTAAATGGTGTTATTTCATGCCTATATATATACAGAAGGACAATGGCCTAAATTGTTCCCACGGGAGTTATGGCGAGTTTGTATTGCTCTGTGATTGGTTGAAAACAAAACCTAGTTGGCCAAGCGCCGCAAGAATACTGTTCTGTGATTGGTCGATATTGAAGCTGCGCGCTCCATTAGCACTGATCTGGAAGTGAAGTTGTCAATTTTGCTAATTTTTGATTGGTGCGGTTGTATGAAACACATGTTGTATAACACTTACGCCCCTCGTCAAACAATATACTATTTGTCGTATCAAGAAAGCAAAAGGCTGGCGGTTGAGAGAGAGAAATGGAAATTACTTCACCGACAAGAGGATAACTCTTAAATTTGTGGCGATGACCACTAAGGAAGGCAAATATTTTTTCATCACACTTGCTCGTCAATGGCGTTATTACTTGCGAGCGTGCAGAGCAGTTATGGCCGTTTTACCTCCCACGGGCAGTTAAGTTTAGTTTTAAAATAATAGAACCCTCTGATTGGCTTAAGCAAATCTGGTTGCTGTGTGATTGGTTGAATAAAAAAATCTAGTTGGTCACGACGCCCCGCCCCGCAAGAATACTGCTCTGTGATTGGTTGAAATATTGAACTGCGCGCTCTACTAGCACTGATCTGGAAGTGAAGTTGTCAATTTTTGATTGGTGCTGCTGTATGAAACTTACATTTTTCTGTCTTTTGTTGTTATTTATTTCCTCGCAAATGTGATGAAAAACATTGTGTATAACACGGGCGTAAGAATATTGCAAACTCGAGTCATCAAAAGCCCTCCGCCTTCGGCGTCGGGCTTCTAATAGACTCTCGTTAGCAATATTCCACTTACGCCCCTCGTTAAACAATGTACTATAACATGTTATGTCGAGCGAATTCCATTCCCTAGCAGTTCACAAGAAGAAATAGGAGATGCTGTATATTAGGAATCAGGATTCAGGGCGGATTTTGTTGTTTTGGATTTATGCGAAACCATGACAAAACATAAAATATTCAGTGGTAAATATTTAATGAACTATTTACGGAGAACTCTCTGTTCAAATACGCTGTGACACCGCAGGATTGCTCATAGCATATTCATGCGAGACGACTCCGCGAGGCGAAGTAGTAATGTGTCCAAATATCCGCTTCCTATGTGTGGGTACGGTGTGACACAGAATAAATAGTGTACAGAAGCTCTATAATCTTGAAATTTAGTACGAAGCAACGTCTTATATCACAGATAAAGGAAAAATTGCGAATACCGTTTTTTTTAGTTACATCATTATAATAAAAATATTTTTAATAATTTAACTCATATACATACAGGTTTGTACGGAACCCTCGGTGCGCGAGACCGACTCGCACTTGGCCGATTTTTTCAAATTAAAAAAAGTTACGCTCGTGAGTTCTTCACAGAGCCAACTAAGTAACTAAATAAGATCACTTTGCTTTGTGATACAAAATACGGCAATGCTAAAACTTGCTAGTTTTTAAGCACATGCTTTAAAGACTTTGTTATACATTGTGGCATTTCATATTAGCATTTAGGTGAATAGCGTTTCTCTGCTTGCATGAATATGAATTTAGGCTAATTTGGAGGATATTTTTATAGAGTTAGTTAAGCCGACGAACATTTACGTTTTAGCACATGTAATAATAGTGTATCATCATCATCATCAGTGTAAGTCCACTCACTGTGCGTACCATTATTGTAAGAACCCTCTGACTGTATCTGATTCAAATAAATTTCTGATTTCTGAATAATTTAACGAGCGAGCGAGCGAAGCAAGTCAGCTTACAGCCCGTTCACACAGAGTCTCCGTATTTACGGTACCCGTTTTAACGGATACAGCAACAACAATTTACTGTATACTGAATACTGTGTCATATGTGAAGTCGCTCATACAACTCCATACGCCATCAATGAAAAAAAACGTATACGATAAAACGGAACAGTAAAACGGAGACCCTGTGTGAACGGGCTCTTAGGCAAAAATTCTCTCGTATGTCTGGCGTCTGTCCGGAAGTTCTCTTCTTAACCGGTTCGCCTGAAATGCTCACAGCAGGGGACCGATTTTTGACCCTAATACTACCTATACTTACTTCTAGCTGCCCGAGCGGATCAGATAGTGAATTGTATTTTGCAATGTTGACTTCGTAAGTTACTCTTTGACTTGTTAAAGTGCCATTTGTCGCGTTTTTGCCAAATTAAAATATTTAATTTTGTATTAAATTAGTAATTAAATAGTTCCTCTTGACCAGCACTAGCGCGAAAACCATATTTTGTCAAATAAAACATAAAATCAACTAAAACCTTTTGATGTTGTTTTTAAATGCCTATCATCTGTTTGAATTAATTATTTAAGGTTTTGTTTGTTTTACATCCATCTTGAAAAGTTTCATCATCATCATCATCATATCAGCCGAAAGACGTCCACTGCTGGACATAGGCCTCCCCAAAGAGTGCCAAAGTGACCGGTCCTGCGCCACCCGCATCCGGCGGACTCCCGAAAAAAGTTAAAAAGTTGAATGGATTTTAAACTGGAATGAAACGATTGAATGTTAAACAGAAAGTGGATATTCTGGACTATTCTGTATCACTGGCATAATTCAAATCCTAAATGTATCGGTGTAAATGATATAAAGAGCCCGACCGAACTTCCGCGGGGATGGTTAAATATGAAATAGTGTGACATGTTTTGGAAGAAATATAGTGTAATGGTGTAATCGACTATGCTCTTTGACAGCTTGTAGCTTCGAAATATTGGCACATAATCATTTAAAGCAAAAATAAATAAATAAATATTAGACACAATCTCACACAAATCCTTTTTCAAACATTCTTTCATCTGCTTGTTATTATCATTATTATTTATTGAGATACTTATCCAAATATGTAGTAAATAAATATTATAATCTTTAAACCGTTTGGTTTGTCTCGATGCTAGAGAGCAGTGACTTGTTGCTAATAGAAAAATAAATTATTATCAATGAGTTTTCTCACGTAGGTATATCTAATCTTAACTTATTACTTTGTAAACTTTCTGTTTTAACATTTAGTTTTTAAGATATTTATTGGGGTTATTTTATCTTTTATTTCTTTTGGGAGTTTATTTATTAAGTCGGTGTCGAATGGACTTTCTGGATGGTTTTAGGCTATATTTTATCTCGTGGGTTTACCTGTTTTATTTGCAATACGCTGGCGAAGCCGCGCGGACAGGTAGTTAATAAATAAACAGAGGTCGCTAGGACTTCTGCATGTACGCTGCAAATACAAGATTGCCAAACATTCAAAGTTGCAAAAAGTTACAAAATAGTGTTGGAGAAAAGTCAAAGACGTAACGCTAAAAATAGACTCTACCTACAAAGGTTGTGTCCTGTTTTTCGCACAAAAATATCCTACAGCTTATGAATATTTACTAATCTCGCGCTGACGTGACATCCTTTGAATGAAATATTAGTAAAGTTAGAGTGTATTATTGTTGTGTTTTTCCTAGTGCGAATAAACGGTTATTCTATGCTCTTCAGAGTTAAATCATGTAGGTAGACAGGTCGGGGGCGTCGTGGTGACATGTTCGCGATCCCATGGCGCTCCCATTAACGGCAAAGGCGGAAACGCCGGAGTGGTTTTAGTGGGTAGACTCCCTCCCCCTTCTCTTTAATTAGAGATGGCTGGAGGGTGTGATTCCACGTACCCCCCATTATAGCTTCCCCAGCTGGGGGTTGCGTACCTAAGTGCATTTCCACTTTAAAAAATGTAGGTAGATAGGTAGAAATTATCTGGGGTTAGGTACATTTATTTATACCAATATGATAAAGAGTCTGTAGTATTGTAAGTTTTGTATGTACGAGGTTGAAGGAAAATGTATTTATTGCCAAAATAAAATAAGAAATTTTTATGTCTTATTTATTGCAATTTTACAGGGATTGGTTGAGGCTTATTCGCAGCCATTTTCTAAACAAGACGATCGCTTTACCGTCAGAGCACGGGTCACTCCGTCGGCAAAGCAGAGCGATCCCAGCGACGCCTAGCGGCTACCACCAAGTGCACTTGTAGTATTGGTAAATCTCGGGCTTAGTGGTTCTAGGACGCGCCACTAGGTGTCGCTTGTGACAGATGTTATATTCGCAACACTCTTTCAACAGTAGGTATAGTAATTTTTGTCAGGATGTCGCCGTCGACGAATACGTCTGGGAGGACATCATCATCATCATCAATTCTGAATGAGTGGGGGAATGGTATGACATAATATACTGTTATCCAAAACAAATTAGGGTCTTTGCGCCAGTTACGCGACCAGCTTCAGTTAGCAACCACCTGCTAAGGTTTCATCAATATATTTATTTGCGTTCAAGCCTTGGTTGCGCTGTATAAAGCTCAAAAAAACAATTCTAGAAAAAATGCAAAAAGGGTACAAAAAAATGTGTGCATTTAAAGATACACTGCCAAGTTTAGGGTTGGAGTTACAATTATTACTCTAAGCGCAATTACCTAACAATAAACACGTTTATTTTGCATGAACGCCGTTGTTGAGCTTAGAAATAATCTCCAACAATATATGGAATTAGGGGCAAAAGTGTAGGAAACATATCTTTGCCATGGACTGTACTCGAGCTAAAAGCAACCTACTTAGTGCAAATACAAAGTGTATTATATTACCTGAATACTACATTCGCTGAAATTAAGCTCTTAAATATACATTATTGTTTTGAATTTCACACAAAATATTACATAAATAGGTAGGTACTTAAGTTTTCTGTATAATGTGCTCAGCTCATTAAATCGCGACGACTCGACTTTGGAATAATAACTAAACTAATTAGTATAAAAAATAGTATTAAAACAAACTCAATAAGGCACTGCATGAGTTGATTTAATGAAGCTATATTACAATCTTTTCACGAGCAATGTCAAACGTGCCAGCGCTCGACACTAGCCACAACAATATGTCAACTATTAGGTATTAAGGTGTCAACCATTGGAATGTTAACCTCACAACGACATGAAGTTCTATAATATCGTTGTTAATGGGCTATATATGATGCGTGTACCTCGAGGCAACTACTTATATGACTAGTTGTAATGTATATAAATATAAAACTTGCACGATATCATATCATAGTTAATTTCCGAGTCAATTTTCTAAAAACATTAACCCATTTTGTGCGACTGAAACACACGCACCCTTAGAATGAAACCGACCGCACTAAAAAAAATTACAAAATGAGTTAGCAACACATATCGACTCAAAATTACATATTGCATCAAAATGTGTTGCTAACTCATTTTGTCGATTTTTTTGAGTTCGGTCGGTTTCATTCTAAGGGTGCGTCATGTTGTTCATATTTGTATGCAATAATAGAAGCCTGACAAACGCTGTGTGTACATTTGCCTGATTCAATGGTAACACCAAATAGGTAAGGCAAATGTACACTCATTTTCTCATGTAACCATAAAAACACAAAATGCCTCCCGCAACGCAAATACCATTTAATACTTCGCAGCATCCAAAAAATCAGTTCCCCCCACACCAGTTATAAATTACCCTGATATGTAGCAGTGACACAGCTCATCATTTATTCAGCAGCCCGGAATCGAGCCGTTCCCGCACAAATGTGGCGAATTTTCCGATTATCATAATAAAGTAGGATAAACCCGTCTCTGTTACTCCACAGCAACGTGCCCTAAGGGGGAGAGAGCGCTCGTAATCGATCCCGGCTGGTTAAGAGGATTTAAAGTTGAAGATAATTGCCAGTGAATGTTTGTTTGGTGGCTGAAAGGATTTTTCGGTTGAGAATGTTATCAGGCTATTCTGGTTGTTGGTTTTGGATGCGGATCCGGTCATGTCAAGAGCTATATATACACTCACCGGCAGAACATTTTGCCCAAAAACTTTTCGTGATTTCAAACTATAAATTGAACATAAAAATTGTTTTTTTCGGCATAGTAAACTTTTTCAAATTTGGGCCAAATTTTCTGCCGGTGAGTATATAATATAGCAAAGAAGTAGGTACATATACTGATGAAATATTTAAATACAACCATAACCAGTATTTAAAACTCTAGCCGCCCGCGCTACAAGGAAAAATGGCAATGAAATAAAATAAGAACTTTTTATTTTAATTGATTTTTTCTTAAATGAATGCAATAAAAAAATGCAACTCGTTCCAAATAAGAATAATATAAATTCCATTGAAGAGAAGGATACATTTTAAAAGGCCTTTGAGTGGCTAAATATTAAGATCATGTCTCGGCTAGACACAATAAAAATGTAACTACGTCCAGACAAGTGTCTAGGAGATATAAAAATCCAAGTCTGAGACTGAAATGTCAAACGATTTTAGGATAACATGCGATTTTCGAAATAATGACTGAAAGATGTGATGATTTTAAAATTAGGCGATAACCCCTCTGTTTTTTAACTGTGAACATAGTCAACATACAATAAAAATTGCTCCATTTTGATGATGATATTTATAATTCTTTCAAATCTTCTAAAAAGGCTTTGGAAGTTGCAGCTGTACCGTTATTCAACTGTAAGTTAAATATCCTTTCAGTTAATAAGGTAGCCATTTCGCTTCTAATCATCCTATTTTGTTCCCATCATTTACAGTGTCCTGCGCTACCCGCATCCAGCGAACTCCAGCGATCTTTACCAGGTCATCTATCAGTCCACCGGTCATTGTGACACTCTTTGGGGGGAGGCCTATGTCCAGCAGAGGACGTCTTTCGGCTGATATGATAATAATGATGATGATTTACAGTGTTAAGGTCTCTCGTATGTTTTCTCGTGAAATAATTATATTATGTTACAAAACTCAAAACTCAAAATGATCTTTATTCAAGTAGGCCTAGTAACAAGCACTTTCAAACCGTCAGTTAATTTTTTAGAGTAATTTTTAAACATAAAGAATAAAATATATATGATATAAAAATTGTATAAAAAATACCAGTAGAATATTTCTAGAAAAACAATCTAATGTCAAAAAACAAAATATTACGAAAATAATAGATTAAATATTCAGTCAAAATTAGTTCCATGGAGTTTTATCATTCATGTAGTCTTGTGTGCTATAATAAGCTTTCGAGATAAGTTTACAACCTTTTTCAACGTTTACCTACTTCAAGTGGTGGTATAATTAGCCGAGATACCACATCCCATTTTTTTCTGCTCATTATCAAATCTCAGAGAAATACAAACTACAAAGTCGTACAAAGTTGCGTCCCGGGGCACCCACATTTTTATGTTGACCGTACTTTCAAAACTCCATCAAAGGTTCAACTAAAACACTCGATTGCCAGAAGGCGGCCGGCCCCGGAAAAAGTGATATAACTCCAGAACGACCACTACCCAAATTTCTTTGAGCATTTTGCATAATTTCATATATTATTTAAGTGGCGACTTCGTACCATCGTTTGCATAATCCGACCCGCGCCGTGTACTGCCGGAATACTAATTCAGTTGTGAAGTTAGATGGCGCTGTAAAGGATATAATGACGTTGGACGGTGACCTTTTGCGAAGATCCTCCGATGTATGGGGCCCGGGTAGCGCAGATGCTTATATGACTAATAATTTTTCATCACACTTGCTCGTCAATGGCGTTATTACTTGCGAGCGTACAGAGCAGTTATAGCCGTTTTACCACCCACGGGCCGTTAAGTTTAGTTTTAAAATATGGAACCCTCTGATTGGCTTAAGCAAATCTGGTTGCTCTGTGATTGGTTGAAAAAAAAAGCTAGTTGGCCAAGCCGCCACGCCGCGCAAGAATACTGCTCTGTGATGTGTCAATTTTTGATTGGTGCGGCTGTATGAAACTTAGATTTTTCTGTCTCGCAAATGTGATGAAAAACACGGGGGTAAGAATATTCCACTTACGCCCCTAGTTAAACAATGTACTATTATGTACGGTGCATTGTATTTATCAGCTCTTTGTACCGGAAGGCGTAGCGTGGGTAGACCACAAGGTGATGACCTGGGAAACATCGCGGGAGTCCGCTGGATGCGGGTGGCGTAGGACCGGTCATCGCGGCACTCTTTGGGGGAGATGTGACGATGATGATGATGATTGTATTTATTATATTGGTATATATACTGGGTGTTACATAAGTCGTGATACAAAATAGTAAAATGTGAATCTATCCATGATTCTGAACAACTTTTACTATGGGGCCAACTTTGTATCATGCAAAAAAAAACAGGCTGTTCATACATTTTCGTCAGTCTAAAATGAGCAAAGTGTATGAAATAGTTCTTTCTTTTTTGTAAAACACAAAGTTGGTCCCTTAGTAAAAGTTGTTCAGAATCATGGATAAATTCACATTTTGCTATTTTGTATCACGACTTATGTAACACCCTGTATATACTTAAGAAGTAAAAGTCGACTACAGCGGGCATTAACATGGCTGACGAGGATGTGAATGACGGTTGTTATCTACAACAATACGTGATAAAATCGGAACCATCTTAGGCCTGCAGGATACCGATGAAGTATGTGCATAATATGTATATGTTAACATGTTAACCTAAATTGTATTTACTTTAAAAGCCTTCCTGCAGACAAACTGTATACAGTTTTGCAGGACTTTTGCTTAATGTATAACCTTGTTGTAAGATTAATAAATAAAATAAAATAAAAAAATAAAATAAAATAATGTTGTGGGCGATAGGCTAAACTAGTCACGGCAATATCACATTTTCTCCATCTCCACATCCACTGCCAACAAATTCGTAGCGCAGCGCTCGTAGGCGATGCCGTGGTTTTCCGGCGATGTAGAAAAGCGCCTACGAAGAGCGCCCGCTAGGCGGGTTCCGTGCTGTGAATGTGATTAACCCACAAGATCGCTAGAAGTGGCACAGAAAATTTAATTCCATGTGCTCTACCTACACAGACGTGTATGTGCAATAGTGCATGTATGTATACAAATTGCATTTCATGAATACGTACTTGCGTTTTTCTCTGTGGACGCCCGACTGTCCATACAAACGTAGTTTTGTTCTCATTTTAAAATGACATGCTCTACTAACACGAAACTTTGTATGTATATGATGGGATTCGCCACATCTTAGGTCGGAAACTAGTTTGCTTGAAATTAAAATAGAAAACAAAAGAGCTAGTAGAACGTTTTGCATACAAAATCTTTAATTGCTTAATTTGTTTCAATTATATTTCTATTTCTGATGCGATCACGCAGAGAAACTCCCAACATAGCCCTCTCCATTGCCTTTTGGATAACTTTGAGCCTTCTTATGAGGCCCATATCTAGCGTGATCGCATCAGAAATGAGGCAGCAGAACCAAGGTAACCGATGTAGCTCTGCACCGGTGTGGGCGGGGCACATTACCGATGGCCATTGGGGCGGAAAGGTTCTCGAGTGGCGATCACGTACCGGAAGGCGCGGCGTGGGTAGGCCCCCTACAAGGTGGACTGATGACCAGGAAAAGGTCGCGGGAGTCCGCTGGATGCGGGTGGCACAGGACCAGTCACTTTGGCACTCTTTGGGGAAGGCCTATGTCCAGACTTCTTTTGACTAATATGATGATATTTCTGGAGTGGAACCCATTGTTTATAAAAAGTTTCATATTATTCCAGCATCCCGTTTTAAAATGAGAACCAAACCACTTTTGTATGGAGAGTCGACTTGACTGGACCGTACCTCCCACAAAATTGCTAGAAGTGGCACAGAAAATTAAATTCATTGTGCTGTACCTAACCCAAAGTACGACCAAACCGCTCACGAGAAACATTTAAAAACTCAGAATCTCGACAAAACCTCGGCTCTTTGTCCCAAATCCATTCAATCCTCTACAAAAACCTACTATGGAACCCATTTCAATAACTGTTTCCATAAGAATGCTCTTAATACCGACACTGTGAAGAGCAGACATTTTTAAACAAAGAAAAAAAATGCGAATTGAAACCTCGTGACACAATGTCGGTGCCGACCTGACATCATCAGGGAATGGGGACGCGAAATAATAAGGCTTGGGGGTGGGTTAAGACACAGGAGGCAGCGACTTGCAGGTTTCTATGTAATGTCATTATTATACCACGCCTGTGGCAAACAAGCGTACGATCCGCCTGATGGTAAGCGGTTATCGTAGCCTGTGAACGCTTGCAACTCCAGAGGACTACATACACTGTCGACCCCTTAAAAGGGCGTTACAGTGCACACTAGCGCCAGTGGTTAATAATTGTGATTATTTAAATTTCACGATAGATATTTACAAAAAAAGGCCACTACTTCCTGTATTTTGTATTTAAGTACCTGGTGAATACATCAAACTAGTTTTTATGTTGCTAGATTTGTCAATCTATGCGTCTAAAGTTAAAACGGCGGTTTTTCTCTTGAGAATCTCTCGACGAATCCAGCAACATAAAATCAAGTAAATTTCTGCACAAAACTTTCAAGGTCCTCTTTTTATGATTTTCATTATAGCTTGTAATTTATACTTTATTACAATAATTTGATAGTTTACTATCCATTTAGCAACATGAAGTACAAGCCTATTGCCTATTTCCGCAGTTTTTCCCAACTTGTGCCAACCGGCGGCAGTCGTCGGCGCCGGCCTTTGTCTAGCATGTTTGCTCCCGTTTTTAAAATTAAAACTATGTGGCCCGGAATATGAGCTGGTTATTTGAGAATAACAAGCAAACAGACATTCTATTCGAAGGAATTGTTGCTTTCTCGTTTGTTGTTTTTTAGAGGCTGATGAAAAGAAAAAGAGCTGGTTGAAGATATTGGAATGAAAGTTGTGTTTTCTGACTGCTCGTAATTTAAGGTTTTCGCATATAATGTGGTATTAATAAATGTTACGTGTTTCTGTATGGGTTAATGGTTGTGTAACTAAGCACATAGCGATGCTACATGACCCATAATCATTAACAAAAAATAAATAAATTAGATTTTCAAGAATTTCGTAAAGACATCACGTCGTTTTAATCGGCGAACAGTAAATTTAAAACCGCCAATAGGATTCTTATGTTGAAATAAAAAAAAAAATCGAAGACATCTAGGTATCTAAACGCAGTATTTCAGAACAAAAACAGAAATTGTTTTGTTTTTCCATACAAATTTACTTACGACTTTAGTAAGAGGCAACTTTGTGACGTCAAATTTAGCTGCCCATTGATATGGGTCGATTTAGTGGTCTCTAGAAATGTCTTGTTTTTTGTACTCTAAGGCCGGAAACGCACAGACAGGTGGCCTGCTTAGTGCCTAGAGCTTAGCGAGTCGCATAGCGAGTAGCGCAGTGAAACGAACGTTCTATAATATTTGTAACCGGCTGCATTGCACCGCTAGGTGACTAGCCAGATGACTAGCGTGTACAGTGCAGTCGGTTACAAATATTATGAAACGTTCGTTTCACTTCGCTACTCGCTATGCGACTCGCTAAGCTCTAAGCAAGCCACCTGTCTGTGCGTTTCGTCTATTGTTTGGTCAAAATTCCTACCGGAACTGACTTCTTTAGCCTTCTATCCATACTGATCCAGCTAATGCTCTGTATCAAGTAAATGCTTATTTGATGGCGGCAAAATCTATATACTAATATTATAAAGAGGAGAAGTCTGTTAGTTTGTATGTAATGGGTAATCTCCGGAACCTCTGCTCTCAATTTTTTTTTTCACCTGCGTGTATAATGGACTTTATGGATGGTATAGGGGGACTCTATGGGGCGAAGCCGCGTGGGCAGCTATTAGTCTATATTGTGAAAAAAAATATGGATGTTTGTTACTCAATCATGCTTAAACGGCTTAACCGACTTGGTTGAAATTTTTGCACCAGGATAGTTTATAGCCTGACACAGATGAAGTCGCGAGCGGAAGCTAGTATAATATAGCTAAGTATGAATATCTGATACTTCAGTACCTACTCTGCAAATGACAGTATAATCCGAGGAATTACGATGCCGTGCGCTGGCGAGGTCATGTTATACCTGAAGCAGATAAACGCCATTCAATGCCCGATGTCACAACTTTTGCAGCAAACTTAACAAATACAATGGATATTACAAAAAGCTCTGCTTGAAGTAATTGCGTCGTTGAAACAAAAAGCTCCTTTATTAAGTTTTATCTCAAGAAAGTCGGAACTAATATGCATAAAGAACAGGGATTGAAGATTTTCGCTCTCCACAGATATTCAAAACAAAACCTTTTGTGAATTATTAACTTTTATGAATTATAATAATCAGGTGAACCACTGTTGTTAGCCGCTAATGTCGGAAGGTCGAATCCCGGCTCTTGCTTATTAATTCTTTGGAAGTTATGCAGGGAATAATCTCTTGATATTGACAATTGGTTTTTCGGTGGAGAACCCACACACATCTTTGGACAAAATCCAAGGTCTATGTGAAGCCCTTAACCCACACTGGACCGGCGTGGGTACTGCTTATTTGTTTTCATCCATGAGCGAAAGCCTGTGCCCAGTGGAACCTATGATAATGCCATACCAGATACCAGGTGCTGTATTCTCCTTTTTACAAGCTTTATATTAACTTGATTTGTTTGTATGTAAATAATTAAGTTGTCCATCAAATATTGCAATCAATTTTTCAGTCACTTGCCGTTATCCGATTGAGCTGAAATTTTGGGTTTAAGTATAGTTTGGATGACAGTTCAATATTATGGTACCATCGAGCTGATCTGATGCTACCTTCTGTCATGTCGCCATCGTCATGGCGACAGAAGGTGACCATGAGAATTCAGTAGGTACTTAACCGACGTAAACGGGTAAATATTCAGCGTTTTATTTACAAATACGAACGTTTCCGAGAAAATACGATGGAAAACAATTATCCACTACATCTGTATCTCGTTTAAGTATCGCTGCAAAAAGTTGGCGTATGTAATTGCTCTAATCACACAATATTCGCCTTTCAATCATTTCATTTATCTGTCAACCAAACAGCGTCAATTTTCCCATTACCTCAATGCAAATACATAATTGTTATATTGCAGAGTCGTTAATTATAAATAAGTATAACATGCAATTCCCACATTGTCGCTATGTACACATTCCGAGCCAATATCGGAATTATTGCGTATTGTTGACAGGGCCTACATTTTGCAACTATTACAATTCATTGCAATTTGAATACCTCCATCTCAAAATTGTTGGCATTCACAAACGCTTAGGCTATATATAGTTCAAGTCATCTTTGAGCGCGGCTACATGTGTGCGTGCGATAGTAACTATGCAGGTCATACACATGGCAGCAGTTGTTACACGCACACAAACGTACAGCCACGCGAAATGATGAGTTGAACTACATGTTTGCATTTGTAAGAAGAGCGCTTTAACCAAGATATCGATAATCTTGTTTATATTGTACGTACCGCCATACAAACTTTCGCCCCCATTTCACCCCTTCAAAAATAATTTCCGAAATAAAAGCTACCACATGTCCTTCCTAAGTTTTTAAATCTCAGTTTAAGAGTGAAAAAGTAGGTAACACAGACAGACAAAGTTAGTTTCGCATTTATAATATTTAAGCACGGATTACGCCATACGTGTTACGGAATGGGGCCAGTGGCAACAAATATAGGCTGTATGTTTGTATATCCGGATAAACACAATCAAATTCAATTTATTCAGCACTTCTGATCCTGTGTTTAATTTTGCCGATGTCCACAATTGTTTGCAATACTGTTACACTTGTCTCGTGCATCATTTTGCTTTTCTCCATTGTCAATCTTAATACAGTGTACAAAATGAGTATTTTTAGGGTTCCGTACCTCAAAAGTCTCTAAGCCTCAAAAAACGGAATCTTTATAGGATCACTTTGTTGTCAGTCTGTCTGTCTGTCAAGGCCCGTTTATCTCGGGAACGCGTGGAGGTATCGAGCTGAAATTAAAACCATAAACTCAAATCTACAGTTCTTTGAAGCTGTGAAAAAAATCAAACTCCTAAGTTAACGTAAAAAAAAGATACAGCTATTTATGCCGCAAAAAACGTATATTTCGACACTCTCAAAGAATCATAATGTGTAAGGTAGGTACTTCCCGTTGACCTAGAACTATGAAAGGCAAGTAATATCGTCTTATACTACAAGTACAGGGAAAAATATACTTTTGTAATTTTGTACGGAACCCTCGGTGGGCGAGTCCGACTCGCACTTGTCCGGTTTTTTTTTAAGTTCTGTGAACTTTACCTCGATATCGACCGTCACGTTGATGGTGGCGAGTGGTCGCTAGGGTTCACAAGGCTGCGCTGTATGGAGAGTTCGGGACCAGCATTCATCTCTAGTTACCAACACAACGACTCCTCAAATCAATTAGGGGTCGGCAACGTGCTTGCAATTTTGAAAAGGAAACACATTTTAGTACAGAAATAGCGACAATAAAGAAAACTATATACTAGGTTGATTTGAAAATTAAAGCGAACCAAACTTCACAGTGAAATTGTTTCAAGAACGAAACAATAAGGGGTGTAGACTCAAAATGTATTATTACTATAGAAGAAAGAAGGCAAAAAAATATGCCTGATGACGAAAATCCCATTCAGATATCTCAAAAAATTACGAAGCTACAACCGTTTTAATATTGTCTGTTAGAGAAAACGCTCGGGTACCATGACGTCACGACACTCGAGCGTCATAGTAAATGACAATCGATTCATAATGTAGGTGCGTTTTGCGGATAAGGGACAGAATATACCCGCTCCTAAAACTTTAAACACTTATAACTTTGTGATTATTTAATCCCCTGCTTTACTTTTTTCTCCAATTGACAATATTTTTCATCCTTTTTCGAGAAAAATCATCATTATTATCTATTTTATTTGGTGTCTACCTACACCCCTATTATTAAATTCCAAGGTATGCTGTCTCTGTATTTATATACACAGACGAATCACAAACAAACAACGTAATCCGCACAAACTTCCTAACGTAACAAACCATCTTAATATTTCGTCAAAGCCGAGTTCGTAATTATAATTAAATTTTCCCCGCACTCAAGTTTTCAGGCAGTGTACTGCGAAACAGTAAACCAAGTATCTCATTCTGCTATACTGGTATGTATATTTGTAATATTTGATGTCACAGATGTATGCCGACAAGCTTAGGCCCGTTACAGACGGACTGCATCAGGCAGCACATGTGCAGTTTGAATGCAGTTCTTTTGCCGTGACTTGACGGCATCGAAACTGCAAACCGACTGCGCAGTCGGCGTGCAATTCTGACGACTGCACTCTGACAATTTTAATGCAGTTCTATTGCAGTCGTTAGAACTGAATTATCATTGAAGGAGAGCTTGGCCATTCAACGCTGCATCAACGAAATGCAGAAAAGTATATGCAAATTGATCACGGAAAATTTCGACAAAATTTAAAGTCGTACGTTCGTAAGAAAAGAAAACCCTTAAAGACCAATTGTCCAATCTACTTTATACAAAACTCTATACTGTGTAGGTAGGCAAGTACTTTGGAGTTCAATAATAAAATGAAAACAATCTGAAAAATCTGTTTTCTTTATAATTAAAATGTTGCGTGACTTTTGGGGCGCTCCGTTTAATATATCTATATCAACAGGATATTGTAACAAAAACGGAGTGTGAATGGAGTTATTAAATTATTATAAACCTTGATTCTCTGTAACACACCTACGGAGCCGTGCGGGGCTACTTTTTAATAAAAACACTAAAGCACCTCGCCAGGTTTTCTTCATTAAGATGAAAAATCAAACATCAAAGGGAAAGTCTTCTTTACCTGCACATTTTCAAGACTTGTGACTTAATGATTTGCATATTCAGAAGTTAGCAGCTCTAACAACGGAATGGGAACAGAAATTGTGGAACTCGCAAAGTACGTTGAAAGTTTTTGTAACAATTGCATGTTTAAAACCAGCGTTTTGCTAAAATACGTAGTTACATTTTTACTGTATCTTCATCATCATAATATATTTAAGCTCTCCCTGTTCTCAGCTTTACTTTTTCCTCCCTTTTGGCTAGAAAAAAATATTGAAGAAAGATTATTTAGTTTATTTTAGTTTATTAGAAACTATAAAAATTGGGCGGCTGAAATTTTGTATGTGGGTTGAAAGAAAAAAATTGTACATAGTTCAGAGCCTTAATCTAACATATGATTTAACTTTTTTTCAATTTCGTAACTGCAATTATACCCATACATTTTATATGCGTAATTGCCGTTACGAAACTGAAAAAAAAAGTTAAATCGTAGATTAAATTAAGGCTCTTAACTATGTACAGTCGAGTTCTCCAATATCTATACAGACAACCTTTCAAAAATATCTGTACACAGGCTTTATTATTACTGACATAAGACACATGTGTAGATATTTTTGAAAAGTTGTCTGTATAGATATTGGAGAACTCGACTGTACAATTTGTTTGCTATTCACACATATTTGTTACTAATGAAGAACCACACCATCCATGAAAATTACACGCCTCAGGTCGCTGGGGGCAGATTCACTTTATCCTGGCATGGCCTTTTCAATTTTTTTTACGTAAGCGATGTAAGCTTAAACTTGTAAACATGCGTAGCTAGAGATAACTACAGCCCATCTAAGGAGATCTCATTATTGCTGACGGGTTGTTGTATTACATGCACGCGGAGGGTAGGCGCATAATAATTATGGTAAAGTACTCTACATAATTCCGAAGAGTCATTTCTCCGACAGCATATTGTTTCCGAATTTAATAATTCCGAAAACCATGTTTCACTGGAGGAATTTTCGATTTTGCAGGTTATAATACTAACCTGTTTGTATTCGATTAAAACATCTGCGTCCAAATTTTATTTATATTAACAATGGGGAATGGATGAAAATTTTAGAAATGCCTGATTATTTTTTTGGTGATAGGAATAACCTTCCTTAGCACCAGAAAAAAGTTTCAGATTTTTCAGATACGTAATTTTTTTTTGAAAAATATAAACAGTTTCCTCATTTACGTTTTGGGTCAAGAACGGTAAATAGACACTTTCCTTGATCTGTCTCATATTACAAAAAACTATCTTAAATATCTGTGGTAAACTGACACTGGTAATGATCAATATAGCTGCTGCAAGTGTCAATATGATTGCCAGTGTCAGTTTACCACACATATTTAATATATTTTTTTGTAATATGAGACCGATCGAGGAAGGTGCCGTAACTGACCCAAAACGTAAGTGAGGAAACTGTTTATATTTTTCAAAAAAAATTGACGCATCTGAAAAATCTGAAACTTTTTTCTGGTGCTAAGGAAGGTTATTCCTATCACCAAAAAAATAATCAGGCATTTCTAAAATTTTCATCCATTCCCAATTGTCTACAAGAAACAATACGATCAAATACAGCTTAGTGCGAGAATAAACGAGGAAAATGCAAGAAAACGAAACTCATCCCGTCAAAGCATTATTGCCAATCCTATTTACTTCGAACACAGCTATTTGTTATTTCATGCCAAATATAAACTCGGTTATTTAATGCTAAGTGAGGCGAATAAGCGGGTTGGTAGGCAGTGCTCTGCCTCTGCTATCAAGAAGAAGCATTAATTCATTGCCACTTCAGAACTCTTTTGAATTCGACGTCCGTGTTTGCGGCTGAGTTTCGATACACACTGACATTGGAGATGTACCTTAATTTTAACCGTTGAAAAGTTTTGACAATGCAGTAACGATGTAAAGATATAAGTATGTAGCTTAATAAATTTGTATGTAATCTTCGGAACTACTCACCCGATTTTAAAATTCACTGGGTCATTGTCATTTAAAAAAACAAAAATCGTCTGTTTTGTGGTCAATACCGTAAACCAGGGTTCATCATCATATCAGCCGAAAGGCGTTCACTGCTGGACATAGGCCTCCCCAAAAGAGTGCCAAAGAGACCAGTGGTGACTTTGATAATTTAGAATGTAGTATTAAAAGCAGAACTATTACACAAAGATTAATTCGGGTATACAGCAAGATAGAGTACTTATATATTCACTGCCACAGTTCACCCATAAGTAAAAACAATGATTTCGGAAAAAAAAACCTATTTGATCAAAGTCCCCCCCGAATCAAAGTTACTAGTTAAGGGCTTATATTTATATAATAAGTAATAATCGTTTATTGAAAACACACATTAATACACATTTTTAACAGGGGTCTTCGCACTAGGCTTCGCCTGTATCGCGGTTACCAGTTGAAATTACATAACTGATTAAAAAGTTACGTACAGTTAACCAAACAAATAAAATAAAAAATAAAAAAAATATTACACGTTTTTATCGCATAGAATTATGGAAGAGGTGACGTTGCCTATGCGGATTCAGAGTTCAACCAACAATTAGGCTTTAAAGCCCTCAACTTTAGCAATATCCACAGATGAAAGACGAACCTAAATCTGACAATGACCCAAGTAAGTATGTGTTTATGTTCAGGCGTGTCGCGTCGCCGCACGCGTCGTTTGTCCATAAACAAGGCGTAAAACTGGGCATTCCCGTCCGCACCAACAAACCAAAAGGAGTGGTGTTAAAACGTATTTAAAGACACTGTGCGCGGCCCGTTGGTTATCCAAACGGATGGAGAGCCATTGCAACGCGCCAACGTGCCATCTTAATGGACCGTTTTTGAATGTCAAAACGTTGGAACAATATTACGCCCATACATTCGTCACAGAGACAAATAGCGCACCCGTGAATGTCGATACAACACACACAACTACGACCAAGTGTCAGTATGTGGCGCATCCGTCAAAATATTACGTCCCTAAAATCAAATAGTTGCAAACTAAAATCAAATAGCGCTGTGCTTTTCAGTTAGTTTGAGTCCCGAGACAGCTGTCATCTAAGTACAATCCAAAAACTATTTTACGTTTTAAGTTTAATTATCATAAAGATAGATGGAGTACTATCTAAAGCAGTTTGAATATAACTGTTAGTAAGTCAGGTTTCGTTAAGAAGAGAGACAGTAGAAAATTATACTTACCTATATTGAAGAGATAATTTTAAAATGACAAACTTATTTTTTATTACCTACGTTGAGCCGAGCGGTGACTTTCGAGGCTAACAAAATCAACTGTCTTTCTCTGTATGTATTGAATTTTGTTACATGATTTTTAACAAAGCATGATTAAATGTAGAGTGGATGTCATTCCCCGTTCGCGGTAAAGTTAAAATAATAATACGTTTCGTGAAATATTCTTTCATTGTATTCCAAAATGTGTTTTAATTTACTCCATTGTATTGAAATGTATTTAATATTTCGCATATTATTATTGAATAATATATTATTTTAGCGAGGCTTATTATTTCATAAATGTTTCTTTAAATATTTTTATTTCTATTAAATATTTTTGTCTCCTAATTTCCAACTACATAATATTGCCTTCTATCTTACGGTAGTTTCTATCCAGGTTTATAGAAACTACTACTCATAGTCTTTGCGAAGACTATGAGTTCTAATTGTATTGTAAGGAATGGCATAATGTTAATGTCATACGTCGAGACCCTCGGTCCGTGGGGTCCCAGTGCGCATAAGTTATTTGCAGAAATCGCGAAACGTCTGGTCGATGTAACTGGTGACCGAAGAGCTGGCGGCTTTCTCGCGCAACGCAT
Organism: Epinotia nisella; assembly: GCA_932294315.1. NCBI lineage: Eukaryota > Metazoa > Arthropoda > Insecta > Lepidoptera > Tortricidae > Epinotia > Epinotia nisella. The sequence goes on along the minus strand of OW028675.1, from coordinate 2,006,168 downwards.
CAGCATTGCAATTCAGCGAGGAAATGCCGCCAGCATCCTCGGTACAATGCCTCGAGGGCCTTTTTAGGGTTCCGTAGCCAAAATGGCAAAAACGGAACCCTTATAGTTTCGTCATGTCCGTCTGTCCGTCTGTCCGTCTGTCCGTCTGTCCGTCTGTCCGTCTGTCCGTATGTCACAGGCATTTTACTCAAAAACTATAAGGTGTATTTGAATGAAATTTTGAGGATAGGTGTATTTTGTTGGCCGCTACAAAGTTTTGTAATTAAAATTACTAAAAAAAATTTTTTTAGGGGTGTACTCCATACATAAAACTAAAAGTCAAAAAAAATTTTTTCATCGTGAGCCCACGTGTGGCACATGAATCGATAGGCCTTTCAAAATAAATATAAGGTTTCTCGGGATTTTTTTTGATTAAGTGAATACAGTCAGAGATAATCGCCCCGAAAGTCACTAAAATTCTGTCCCCCCCCCTCTAATTTTTGAACGGTGTATTTAAAAAATATGAAAAAATTCATGGACACAGCGCTTATTAAGTTCATTCACCGAAAATTGTTTTGAACAAGATCGGATGAAAGGTTTCCGAGATATTGCTGAAAAACTGCCTTCCTCAAAGAAAAGGATGTAAGTGCCGTAGGATTTCTATGACGATACGACCTTTTTAATAGGCACGGAACCCTTCGTTTTGCGTGGTCCAACACGCACTTGGCCGGTTTTTTTAGATTTAACTTAGTTTTAATTTATCTTAGTTAATGTTAATTATAATCTTGTATTCACTTTTAATAAATAAATGTCATACAAACTTACGATATTGATTTGTTTTTATGCAACAGAAAATTATGTCAACTGATCTTAATAACTTTTCTACAACTCAAAATAGGGAAATGTATTTTTATGCGAAATGGAATTACTGTTTTCATACAAATTGTTACATTACACACCCCTCCATAAGTTGTAGGTACCTTCAATAGGCCAGTACAAGACCGCGAGACGTGTTTTAATTAGAAAGAGACGGATCGACTATCTCGCGCGCGAGATGGTTCACGCGCGTAGGTACTTGTGCTAGCCACGCTGCTGTATGGAATAAAATATAAGTTGCATTCTAAGGAACTTGGTTGGCTAACCTTAGAAATATTAAGTACCCGAAGTGTTTACCAAGCACCCCGCCCGTATTCCCCGACATTGCTACTGATTTTATTAATGGTGCCACAGTTTTGATTTTCTATATTGAAAGGGGTTGCCAAATGGAGTATCTTTTGTGCCACAAACAATTCCAGACTGAATAACGAGATGCTGACGCGTATTAATTATCCTGAGCATCAGATGAAAAGGTTAGAATGTAATTGAAAACAAAATTTAATCTAGCGAGGTCTGAGAAAACAACTCCTGCTTCAGGCACTGAACCAAAGAGGTGGGTGGAGGAAATGTACTGTTTTATGTAGATGTTCTTGACCCGTCTTGTGCATGAATGTACTAGGGCAGCAACAGTCAAAGAATAATGGCGACGCATAACCAAGCTGGTTACTCACATCCATGAAAACAACTGAAAAGAAAAGAAAAGAAAAGAAGACATTTATTCACTACACAAAAGACACACAGAGACAAAGGAGTAGACATACATGACAATTGACACATATTGTGTGTCTTCGCGGCAGTGAAACGGTCGCTGTCTCAGCATTGTGCCGAGGTGTCAGACAGACACCTGCAGCGCTGGTTTTCAGACAGCACCGCAAGTGGCCCACGGAACGCAACGCAACACAGCATTAGATAAAAAGTAAGTAGCGAGTACTGACGATCTCTTCTTCACTCTTCGATTCAGTCACGTTGACTAGGCGAGCGAGGAAAAAAGCCCGCGACACGGGATCCAAATTGGAATACAAAATGTATATCCCACCCTCTAGCCGTCTAAACGCTTATTAAAAAGGGTATTCCTTCATTTGCCATTATATTCACAGGCCATAATTTTGTTTACTTACCATAATTGAATGTGCCATAACCATGATTTACCATAATATTCATAAGAAAGAATGGTTAGCCATAATATAATTTGCCAGAAACTTTATAATCCATAATATTCATATGCCATAGAATATCTCATCATTATATTCTCACCGCCTTCAGTCCAACTCAACTCTAAGGCAGGTCGGTGTAGGAACGACGACGAGCGAAGCGAGGAGGAGTCTTAGGTAGAACTGCGACCCTACAGCGCGCGAGCTGAGCGAGCGAAGCGAGCGTGCTGCGGCAGCAGCCGGCGAAGCGCCAGAACCGAACATTTGCAACACTCGAACGGCTCGCAGAAATGTAGTTTTTTATAGCAAATTAATATTCTGTCAAGTAAAATCATTGCATATAAAATTGTGACAAATAAAGTTTATGAATGATTCGGAATTTTATGAATATTATGGAAAATGAAACGTTATGGAATATACAATTATGGCAAATTAAATTTGGGCAAACGATAGGCATCCCTTATACCATTCTAAGTTGCTACAGAGTTGCATTTGTATTATTTCGTTCGATTTTAAAACAAACGAAAACACTATGCTATAGTGAAAATGCCCTTACGTCCAATATTTGACAGCTCCTCCCAGTACAATGTATGTCATCAAATGTCATCATTGACGTTTATTGTACATCAGGTGTTTTTTAGTCCCTCATTCCAAATCATTAAAAAAAGAAAACGCCTCTGACCGCGCGTCCAAACGTTCAAGCGTGGTTGACTGCATGTTTTGCATCTACCTTGGCGCATCCAAACGGCCGCGCGGCGGACAGCGTACGGGCACAAGATAACTATCTCATACTCGTAGCTTATGCAGCCTGTAGATGCGCTTATTCATGGAGTCAATATATTGTATCTGTGTCATAGCAGTTAAGTAAAAAAAAAACATGCCGCTAAATTGAACAATCTCTTCGCCGTGAAATTTGTTATTGATTGTGGATGGATAATCTTTGTTTTACTATTTTCTCGCAGTCGAAGTGAAAAGTAGAGTGTATAACTCGGGTCTAAAAGCCATATTACCCCTCGAAATATTTTCCCTCACTTCGCTCGTGAAAATATCCATCTCGTGGTAATATGGCTTATTTTGGCCCCTTGTCATACAATCTACTATTACTAAACGACTCTTAATCGCGTGCTCTTTAAATTTGTTTGTTTCGCGAACAAGGACGTACGGGTAACCTTAAAGAGGAAAATAAATAACCTGTTTAGTCAAGAGAATGTTTGAAAGTTTCATCAACGTCATTATCATATCAGCCGAAAGACTGCTAGACATAGAGCTCCCCCAAAGAGTGCCACAATTAATTACCGGTCCTGCGCCATCCGCATCCAGCGGACTCCCGCGACCCAAAGGTCATCAGTCCACCTTGTGGGGGACCTACCCACGCCGCGCCTTCCAGTACGTGGTCGCCACTCGAGAACCTTTCCGCCCTAACAGCCATCGGTTCTACGTGCAATGTGCCTCGCCCACTGCCACTTAAGTTTAGTATTCGGAGTGCTATATCGGTTACCTTGGTTCTGCTGCGGATAGCCTCATTTCTGATGCGATCACTGTCAAGAGTGAACGACTGAAGAGAGAGACTACCTTCACACATGGTTACCTCGTAGTCAATGCACATCGCGCAGGTTTATTATTAAAGCTGGCGTTGTTTATTTGTGGTTGCAAAGCTAACTAAATTACTGCATTTTGGTGCATTGATGCAAGTTACTGGAGGCAAGCGGGTGTGGCAGTTATGGTATATTAAAATGCCTACCGATACTGGCTTAAGCCGGATTCTTTCTCATCTGACGTGATCTCTGGGGGGTAATCACGTAACGTTCCGAACGTGCGTCGAGTAGATCCAACTGTCATTTTCCCAAATAAAAATTGACATCTAGATCTACCCGACGCGCGTACAATGCCTTACGTGATCGACCAACTGATGTCCCCTGAACACAACAGGAGCCAACACATCAGAGCGCATTAGATGAGTGAATCTAACTGTACTAAATGTATGATACCTATAACGTTTTGTTGAGACACGACACGCATACGTCATTAATTAGTCTGAATTCGGCTTTAAAATAAACTTGTGGAAGATTACATTTATGTACGTTGATAAAAGTCTATATCAAAATGACAAAATTGGATACCTCATTACTCTTTCCCTGCATGGCAAAATATTTTTAATATTCCTCGCAAACCTTGCTAAATTTCGAGATGAGCCTTTTTCTTTCGTGGAAAAAACCTGTGAATCAGGGGGATCATCGGGAAATACTGGGTTATGTGATATTCCTATCCATGTTAACTGGCTATACGTCGGATATGTCGTGCATTTATTTCAGTCCTCTAATAGTTAGTATCATACAGGGTGGGGCCCGTAACAGGAGCAATAAATTAAACGGTAGATTATTAAGCTTGTGAAAATTTGTTTCTAAGTGGTTTTATTGAAAAAACAATTTTTTTTGGGTTTTTTTTCCTTAAATTTAAGTTTACGTGTATTTTTTTACTCTTCTGGAGTGATATAAGTAACTTTTTCAATCTCACAAAATCTCTCAAAAATCACAAAAATATCTTTTAAAAACAAAAATGCAAAAACTATTATCTCACTACATGATGTTACCTCAAAATCTGCATTGACTACTGTGCTATGATCTCGTGGTGCCAAGAAACATTACTCGGAGGTCATAACTTTAGATAAATTTTTCTCCGAGTTAAAAAAAATTAAAATAAATGGACAAAAGGGGTTACTACAGATGCTCTAAGGAAGCCTCCTTTTAAATATTTGCTCCTGTTACAGGGCCCACCCCGTATATCATACCATAGTCATCATATCAGTATATCATACCATCCAATTATATGCTATAATCATCCTTATACAGCGCTAGTCAAAGTGTAAAATTGACTAGCAAATAGTGACAACTAGAGGCAACATTGATTGCGGTCGGTGCAGAATGGAATCGCTTCATTTCATAAATTAAACCGAATAGGGGCATCAAATATTCAGCGCAGACCTCAGACAGAGCTATTCGTTCCGCAGTATAATGGGATTGTTTTAGACGCCGAACAAAAAGTTTGGATGAAAACGGGCATAAAATTGTGCAAAAATAAAGGCTTTTTACTACGGTTTAGGTTTAGATGACATTCAAAAGCGAATCTTTTCGTCACTTGATAATTCGGTTGAAAAACTTTTTGGCGTTTGAAACATTGATACATTTCGTAATTTAATGTGGTTATTGTGTCTGATCTTCGTACCTGAAGGGTCATTGCGTAACTTTGAATTAGCGTTAGGACAATTCAATTGTCTTTTTTTCATACAATAATTACATTTACCTAACGGACATACAGTCAATTAAAGTTCGTATAAAAATATCGTATTGGGACCGAGCGCGACGACAGCGCCATGCGGCCATTATGGACAATATTGTCACCGCTGTCAAACAAGAAGTAAGTGAATATTGTGAAAAATATTAATGAAATCTTGTGTTATTTTACTATATTACACAATTTTGGACAATGGTAGTCAGTAACATTATTGCCAATAATATTAACGATTAGAAAATGTTTACTGCAATATGGATTTGACAGCTCAAGTCAGCGACAAAAATGATAATTTTAGCCGTAGCGAGCGCTGTGATCGTTTAGGCTACCCCCTCCACCCACTTTGCACTCTGCCAATAGCAAACTGAAGACATTTAAAGGTAATATTTTAAAGAAGTGTCATAAAGTTTGCCATAGACAACTTACGTTTAATACATGTCTAGGGGCAACCGCTCAGTACCTAACGTCAACCGCGCGGAACGAGTCAAACGATCATTTCCGATTTTTTCCGACTAATTGACACTCGACTTTGTGGCCCTGTCTTCTCTCCGGCCATATTTGTTATTTGCAAATAATATTTCGTGAAAATGTCAGTTTTCAATTAATTTTCTTGCACTGACACAGGTTCGTAATTAATTAGAAAACCGTTATGTTAGCTTTTGGCAAAGAGGTTATCAATTCAAGGGCCCATTCGATAAGACATTCGATGAGCGCTCTTAGCTTTCGCGCCAACGTCACCAGCCCCCCTATTCTGTAACTTGTTTTAAGCTCAACGCTCACCCACAAATATATCTTGACGCCGCGATTCGTAGTAAGTAAGCGTAGGTAGAGGTCTAGTTTTCGTGATGCATCGGCTGAGGCGTATGAGCGCGTAGCTAATAACAGCCCTGATCGCCGTGCAGTCGGTCACAAAGTTGTAGGCGACGTGGAGGGGATGTGGTGGTGGTGGGCCTAGCTGAGTTTCTTGCTGGATTCTTCTCAGCTAGGGTAGGTTTAGCGAACCAGCAATCCCAGTAGTTCATCACCACTCACACATCAGATTCGGTTGAAGCCGTTCAACCAATCTCACTGGAACGCTTAGAGTATTCCAGTGTTATACCCCCCCGCGCGATCGTGCCGGAGAGTTCCCCTGGATTTTCCCCAGGCTACTCTTCAATCATGCAGTTCGACAGCTATATGGGGTCCGTCCTATTATAGCAACAGTCAAGTTCCAAAAAAAAAAAGAAACCGCGCTTGATACCCCTTCTATATTTAGTGTTCTGCGGTCTCACCTGACACCGTCCGTCGATGCACATGTCCAGGCTGCCGGCGCGACATCTCGTGCCGTCGGACACTCTCGCCGCCAGCACCGCCACCACCACGCGGTCTTCATCGTCCAGGGACGCCGTCTGTAACATAGAGGGTAAGTCATAATTTTCTCTCTCGAACGTTGAGGAATGAGCGTTGCCGAAGTTTTTCCGAGGGACTACAGTATGGGGTCTTCGAGAAGGAAGTCTATAATTTTTAAAGGTTGCGTGTCCCTGCTAGCCCGGGTACCTACAGTGCAGCACCAACAGGATCCTGAGCGCGTTCTCAGACCGCTGGAACTCGCTCAATTTCTAAGTTAACGTAAAAAAAGACGGCTGTTTATGCCACAAAAGACGTACATCTCGACACTCTCAAGGAAATCAAAATTTATAGGGTACTTTACGTTGACTTAGAACTATGAAATTTGGCAAGTAATATTGTCTTATACCACAAGTACAGGGAAAAATCTGAAAACTATACTTTTGTAATTTTGTACGGAACTCTCGGTGGGCGAGTCCGACTCGCACTGGTCCTTTTTTTTCTTAAACATTGCACTCAATTGTTTAACGAACTTTTATACTATACTATCCGCAAAACCAAGTGGCGAGTCATGTCGTAAAATATTAGAATCATGCTACTCGTATTATTACGCACAAAAAGGTTTCATTGTTACTTTTATATCCCGACTCGCCACTTGGTTTTGCGGATAGTATAATTGAATGGTTGTCTTTTTCTGGCCTAACAGGGTTGGCAGGTTAGTTTACACTATTTTTTTCAATAAAAACATTCGGTTATATATTTTATAGGCTTCATACATTCGATTAGTATAAAATTATTTTTAAGCAATCACATTATATAAGCTATTGCTTGAAAATAAAATCGATAAGCATATATTTTTTTACATTTCACTCAATTACACGAACAATCAACAATACAATTGAATGAAATGTAAAAAAAAAAAAAGTTTTTTTTGCCCAACCCATTAGCAATTTTTTAATGTACTAAAATCCAATATAAATACTTTTTATCCAGATGGGTTCAAATCTTGCCTCTATTCGTAATTCCTACTATTGGTACAGTCATATTACGCGAGAAAAGTATTATTTTAATGTAAAACAATTGAATAATCTCGTCCTTTAGAGAAACGATGATAAACCGTCGAGAAATTGTGCAGTAAATTCTATTACAAACGGATTTCAATTTCTATCATTCCATTGTAGCCCTACAGCAAATTGTAGGCATCCGCAGAAACAAAATCGAATACGCGGTCTCGCTGAGTCGCAAACCCTTTCAATACGCAAACATCCAGTATATTATGCAGTATTACACTTTTAGTCTCGTTTTTGTAGCTTGTTTGTATAATTGAATACAATTAAGTATTTTTTTATCACACTTGCTTGTAAAGGGCTTCATAACGCGCAGGGCGTAATACCTAGGTGTGATCTGATTGGATCAAGCAAATCTCGTTGACCGTGGGGCACAAAAATGTTGCTATTAAAATGAGGAGGGTTGACACCGGTAAACTTGCATTTTTCTAAATGATGAAAACTATCATCGTCCATCATTTAGAAAAATGCAAATTCACCGGTGTCAACCCTCCTCATTTTAATGGCAACACAAAGGGTAGTTTTTTTGGAATCTAATTACGGTTTCAAGTATAGAAAGCGACATTCTCACAGACTTCACTAGTACAGATTAAAATTTCAGTCAACATTTCCTTTAACAAAACACAGTTTTCATAATCCAAGCCAAAGGAGCTGGGCAAGCTTCTAAAATTCTTTTAGAATATCAGAGTTGAGCAAAGTCTAGACTCGGCTAATTGTATAAGCCGCTCAAAGGCGTCTCAGATTGCCCCGACATGCCGTGGGCCACGTTCCACGTGTGATACGTGGACGTGGAGACGTGGGGCTTAGCTGCAACTGGGTCACAAAAATCACGCGCTCGATATCCGGGTTAGGAGGAGCAAATTAAAGGCGAATCGATTGCATGCTGCGGTCTCTGAGAATTGGAAAGCGTTCTAGTGAAATGTCTTCTTTGTAAAAGCGTAGCGTTTTTACAAGATTTTATTTAACACTTTCACTGACAGGAACCCGCCTAGCGGGCGCCTACGCCGTAGGCGCTTTCCGCGCTACATACGGGGAAAACCACGGCATCTGCTACGAGCGTAGCGCGTAGCGATTTTTGGTAGTGATTGTGTCTTGCACTGTTTGTATGTAAACAAGTCTTATCTTATCTAGATGAGGGCGCTTTCGGATACACTTCGACCCAGTGGGATCTTTTGTGCATTTGCCCTCCCCTTTGCACCTGCTCCCAAGCTCGCTCCATCATGTCCACAAAACGGATGATACAGCTCAGCGGAAGCACCTTGAATTCCTTTGGTTGCGGATAGCCGTTGCCAAAGTGATTCATTCTTTGTCTGGCAAGGTTATAAATAAGTAGGTAAGTATGTATTATCTTCTGGTGTGAAGTGGCAGAAAAATGGTTTGAAAATTTAGAAGAATAACGTAGGGGAGACCGGGGGGACGATAGGGGTAGGTAGACTAACTGTCAAAAAACTCGAGCTACGCGAAAGCCTTCCGTCGACCAACTAGGTGCAATCCGTTGCGCGAAAAAATTACCCTTCTTGGAAGTCGGGTGAAAAACAAAGAGGACTCGTCTTAGTACAAGCTAAACAGAATATAAGATTACATTTTAAGTTACTTCGACAGGGTTGCCGTAAGCTGGCTCCTAGCTTAATAAGTTGCTAGCTCTAGCCTTTATGAAACTGAATTAGCTGGTATAATCAGTTTACTATCGTCGCCTAAGTAATTTGCGGATATTAATTAGATGTCGACTGAAGCGCTCGTAGTTAACTCAAGTTGCGCACTCACATGACACTTTGAGCGCGATTTCGGCGCTTTCAAAATGTGACGTATATCCCAGAATGTCATAGGGATCTTCGCACTGAATTCAAATAGAATATAAAATAAGAGACATGACGGAGACACGTCTGGAAATGGTGTTGGATAAAGGGTACGATTGCGCTCAGTTAAATAGTTGGGATACGGATGAAGAAATCTGAGTTGACGAGTCATTATTGAGCCGTACTATAGCGACGGGTGAGGAGCCTCAGCTTAGCACGGGGAAGGGAGGAGAGAGCGTACTCATTTCAGAATTGGAACCTGTGGCAAGATAATCTTTGAACACAGAACCGGCGGAGGATCCTCGAAAGTCAGTGATGCTACTTTTCTCAGTATATTTTCTTGCCTGTTTAAGAATGTTCTGCAACTTATAACATGGCAGCGCGCAAGGCTCGGCGTCGTCCCGATGAGTGCGCCAGTGGAACAACTCACCCGCGTATGTTTTGCTCTCTATTACATGATAATGATGATGACTCACCTGTTCAGTAGGCTGCGCGTGCTGTGGCATACTGCGGCATGTCAGCGCACACGGATCGGCGCTGTCTATTAGATGCGCGCGCCAGTCGAACAACTCGCCCCCGCACGCCGTGCTCTCTATTACATGATGGTGATGATGATGACTCACCTGTTCAGTAGGCTGCGCGTGCTGCGGCATACCACGGCAAGTCAGCGCGCACGGCTCGGCGTCGTCTCGGTGAGCGCGCCAGTGGAACAACTCGCCCCCGTACGCCGTGCCGTCGTGCGCCGCGCACTGCTGCTCGCGCCATATGTCTTCTTCTAGAAGAGATATGTTGCCGCGGCATGGCTGGAAAGAAGATACAGAATTAAACATACATACTTACATAAAATCAACAACACAATACAATACATTAGGTACAAATATTATTTAATGTTCACCAAAATGATACACTAAAAGAAAAATGTAGTGGTAAACAACAGGAGCACTTATCGCTAGAAAGTGATCTTTTTCAGACAGCCTTTGGTTAGTGTGGAAACGATGTAAAACAATTTGAGATTGTGAGACGTGTAACAGTGAAGTTGCAACGTTGTAACTGTTGTAAGCGTCCATTACGTCCATGAAGCGTCCATGTCCGGGAGTCCGCTGGATGCGGGTGGCGCAGGACCGGTCAATTTGGCACTCTTTAGGGGAGGCTGGGTCACGAGGTCACAAACTGGCCCAGGTGCCTCGAAGGCTGGTCAAAATGGCTAAAACCGTACACCTAATGAGCTCTTCTAAGTCAAGTCAAATTATTTAATGCATAAAAAGGCGCAGCGTGGGTAGGCCCCCCACAAGGTGGACTGATGACCTGGTAAAGGTCGCTGGAGTCCGCTGGACGCGGGTGGCGCAGGACCGGTCATTGTGACGCTCTTTGGGGGAGGCCTATGTCCAGCAGTGGACGTCTTTCGGCTGATATGAAGATTATGATGATGATGAAGCGCCCATATAAGGTGTGGTGACAGTTTACCATCAGAGGGGCCGTACGTTCAACCAATTTGATTTTTGGGCCACTTCGTACCTTGTCACAGTGAAAATCTATATGAAAGCCGCTATAGATCTCATATCATTGCAACTGTTACAAGGTACGATGTGGCCCAGAAATCAAATTGGTTGACTGTACAGTCACGGACTTTAATCGTTGATCCGTTTAGAGCTCTCTTTTGCCAACGTAGGTATACGTTGGCTTGCCATTGCCATGGTATGAGAAATTCCGCCTGTACTCTTCAAAGGGGTAGATTGAATTCAGTGCCACTTCTAGAAATTCTAGATTTTTGAATTATCATGTTGTAGTGATAGATTGCTAGCCTGCCCACAACACATTTCAACCATATGCCCATAGTCGACTCTTACGAAACCAATGCGAAGACAGAAGGCTATTCTAAACACCACACAGCTTTAACTAGACTAAAATCTTATTATATTTTATAGCCAGCAACACAGAATTTCCAAAAACGAAAAGCATTTCAGACCTTAAAGTAATGCTGACTCACGTCGTACATTTTCATAAAACGCTTCATTCACCAAACCAAACTCTAAGAACGACGTATATGTATAACAAAACATCAGCACTTAAGCCGATTTAAAATAAAAGGTTACTTATCCAGAATGTTCCAGAATAAAGTTTACGTCCCTCTATAGCCACTTAGTCTAGACCCTGAATAGTAATGCTCTAAAGTGACGATCTATTGGAATTTAGAATGTTTTTAAGGGATGAGATATCGTTTCTTTACACCCAATTCGCTGTTAGGTTTAATTTACAGTTTATGTATTTACATAATTTTCGTCTAGTTCGTTCTGTATTATATTGGACTGTTTGGTTATCGTAAGCATAACGTATGAATACCCTTTTTGAACAAGCGAGCAAAGCGAACGAAGCGTGTGTAACATCCTGCGTGAATTTATCATATCATTCATACCCCTTAGGGATTTGATCAAATCCCAGTTTTGGTAATTTCCCAGCGACATATATACAAACTACAAGTATTAAGTACATAACATACAAATAATTTTAGATGCCCCACTAATAATGAAATCCCGAAAGTCCTGAAAGAACGGGAATTACATAGTTAGTTCCGGGACTAAGTGAAGCTCACATTTTTTGACACATTCATCATCATCATCATATCAGCCGAAAGACGTCCACTGCTGGACATAGGCCTCCCCCAGAGAGTTCCAAATTGATTGATTGTTCGGAATTGACACATTATATTGTCCTAAATCTAGCTCCACCCCATGTTTTGAAAAAAAAATCGAAGCCGCAGAATTAAATACAGTCACTTCCACCCTGTAACAGACCTGACATCTATCAGTGTTCTTAAAAACGAATTTAGTTGAAAGCTTATTGAAGTTCATTCGTTAAGGTAAATTAAATAGATGGCGTTCAAATTAATACCGATAATCGAAATCGAATAATGCGAATGGCCTAAATAAGGGTTTAGTTCTTTATGAAATGTTATTGTTGATGCTTAAATTACAGATAAACAAATTATATAGTAATCACGATCACTCAAGGAATTACGGAACAAGTTTAACTTCATATTAGACGGGTTAGTTGTATTTAATACAAACGACATCTAGCGAGAAGTAGAGTAATTACGGCTATTCGATCGGTTTAAGAAGTAGTTGTTAACTCGATACTAGTATGTATTGAGATACCTTTGACATTTGTTGGGTAACTTGTCTGGCTACTGGGCGTTGTAGCATCTACCGACAAATAGTGGAACTACGTGTTAGGTCAGGCAGCTAACTGAACAAACTCGATCAAAGAATAAAGTAATAGGTTATCCGACCACGAATGAAATCACTATTGTGTCTGTGCACTTAGCTGTATAGATGGCCAACTGGGATTGGAAGGGTTTTACTTAGTTGCTTGGTTTAAGTTGGGTGACATCTAAAGGTGAGTAGATGAATTAAAAGATTAACAATCCTACAAAATTTAAGAAGTATTATAAATTAGGCAATCACCTCAAAGAACAGACGTTTTAAAATAAGTAGGGTATGGATGTGCTTTAGGAGAAAATAGTCATCTGTTGTTGAGTAGGAAAAACACTATACTACGGGATATTGGTTAAACCAATAGGAAACGAGAATCATGGCGTTAACCAATCAGTTGTTTTCCCTCGAGAACGGGGTGAGCTCATCAGGGGCTGGAGAGACGGGAGGCTCTCAAGGGTGGAGGAAGAGATATGAGGCGAGCGGCACGTGGATCGGGACTTTTGCCTGGAGGACGCGCGACGAGAACGAGGTGTTAGTGCAGTGTGTAAAAGTAACATCAGAAAAGTATGTGAGTGCTATTAATTTACTCATTGAACGTGATAGGATTCTCGTAGGGATAGGATAGAATAGGATGTTCTAGCATTTTGTGTGTGTTTAACGATTTATTTCCACAGATTCTCGTCGGTGAATGTTTTAACTTCGTGTGGCAAATATTGGTGATAGATTATTGTGTTACGCGTGTGTTCGTTATCCTTTGCTACATATCTACATTAACTTTTGATGTTGTGTAACAATGCAACTGCCTAGTGATGAATATCCCTTTAAATGTTTATGTGACGAATTCATAGAATCGTAATCGTTTAGCTTGTATTTAGATAGTCCGGTTTAAAGACAACTTACCTTGATATTAGTCATGAACAGTCGAGTTAAGCTTTGCCTATTTCTACAAATTTCTATTGTCCCAACCGTAACCGTAGTTCGTATTTAATTAATGTGCAACCAATATTTGCCAACATTAAGTATTCATCGGTGGCAACAAAGGCGTATACTTACCTACTACTTTACCTGACTTAATAATGAAAGTGTTTTTATTTGACCTATCCTACATATTGTGCATGCTAATGTAAGATTAATGGTGATGTAATATTTACTGAATATCGAGTGCTATTCATACAAGGTGGTTATATTTTAGTTGATGAGACACTATTTTTAGAATCAATTATTTTAAATTATAAATAGTATTTTATGACCTTTGAAATCTCTTCACGATTTAGTGCTATGTGTTAGATCACGTGTCAACTATGAAGGTTTAATTAATTGCAGTTTCATAGAGCTACGTTCGTTGATATTTAAACTATATTTGCTCTGTCGTGTACATCACTTTATTTATTAGGTACTGTTTAATATCTGCGTTAGTGATTTACGTATCAATCACATAATTCATTTACCAGTAGATTAATTTACGTATACGTGGTATTAATATCTTTCACTGTTACTTTTATACGTACATTAATTGGGTGCTGGGCTGTTATTCGTTACGCGCAAGTGCGGCTCACCCCGCCGGTCACCTGTTACGAAACTAGACCTCTACCTACGCTTAATTACTACGCATCGCGGTGTCAAGATATATTTGTGGGTGAGCGTTGAGGTGAGCTAAAACAAGTTACAGAATAGGGGCGCAGTTTTCGTCTTTGTACGAGTAGGTTCTGTTAGTCTTTAGATATCCAATTTATAATAATATATCTATAAAATTACAATGCCTTTATTGACATGGTTTGTGCGATTGGAAGGCTTTGCGAAAATCAAACCTTTACGAGAAAAGGGTATAATATATTATTGCGTCAAATGCGGTACTATTCTACGGGTTCAGGGTCTGCGTTATCGACGTTACGCCGTCAACTACTATATGACATCCAACGGCACTTCGGCGAGACATCACCACATACCACCACCAAGTACTACCAGAGGCTTCGTCACTACTGCTGCGTCATCACACGGAGGGTGTGCGGACATCGCTCGAGCTGGCTGTAGATGAGACGTTTGGTCCATCTGTAAACTGTTCCTGGATAGCGCCTATGACAACTGTATGAACGAGACATCGTCACATACCACCACTACGTGCTTGCCAAAGGCTTCGTTACTACTACTGCGTCATCACACGGGGGTTGCGCTGATATCGCTCGAGCTAGCTGCAGATGAGACTGTTCCTGGATAGCGGCTATGTTGTATACAACTGTATGGATGCTGATGAAGAGATCCTTAAATGGTTATCTAAGTTTCGCAAAGCTTTCCGACTGCGTGAGCTATGGTACATATTGATTATTCTCATGCGCTTTAAATGGCATAAATATTGTTACCTGGCTAGTAGGTCGAAATGCTATCGTTGCGTTGTGTGATACGGCTTAGATATTTTACGTACAACCGTGATCAAGCGATCCTTGCTTATATATTTTATTGGAATTTAGGTATCCAATTAATATACGGTCTTTGAACTTCGTGATTTCTATATGTCATATACATAGATATATATATCAACATATACATAAACATACTAATCAATTGTAGTTGCTAGGATTGGTCGCAGTGGAGTCTTATTATTGGTGACCATTCTAGCAATGACCGTCAATGATGTAATGTCCCTAACTGGACTGCCAATCGTTTTTATTACGATTCTGTGTGGAGTGTTCCAGCTATTAAAGGTTTTGATAGTACATGTAGTACCCAAATATACCTAATAACTAATTGCGACGCTATGGGTTTATTCCAGATCGATGAAATGCGCTCATCAAGGCGATTAGGGACAGTCTTATCAGATTCCGCTCTGTCAGACTTCATCTTTAGCTCTGATCCACAGGACGGGCCTTGAAAAGGGCTGCAGTCTTGGTTAGGTACCGGTGCGCCTTGATCTGTTTGCGTGAAGGCCTTGGCCTTTCATTCAAAACACTTTAGACCCGCGAGGGCGAGACGTATGTACCGTTGTGGCTGAAACTTAATCATCAAAGACCCCAATATATATTTACCTACTATATACTCTATTATATGGGCGAGATGAGGTGTGAAAGCTATACGATGATACATTCTATTGATGACTTGAGAAAAACTCCTTGCTGTCGCAAGAATCTGGTCAATGCTGAGTCTTTGCGGCTGCATGTCTCAGTAGTGATATTAAGACTGATTGGCGTTTATTGGGGATGACTGTACTATTCGATCTGGATACTAAACCTGAATGCAACAGCGTGTCTTCTTTGCGTAGTACGAGGTACTGTACATATTTGGGTGCGACGTGAAATTATAATCCCATCGGTTATGCGTATGCATACTTATACTCACAGTCGTCGTGGCCGGAAACGGTTATCATATTACCATCGTCAGCAGCAGCAGAGCGGCGTCCTCATCATGCCTATATACCTATTCCAACTGGCTTCTAATATAGCTTACAGTTGTTCATCGCTATTGCTTTATGCAATATAAAATGGCTGGTCTCATAATATTATGGGCTACGCTCTTATTATTGCCATGTATATGTTCATTCGTCGGGCGCTATTGTCACATATCTATTATAGTCTCGGTCCTGTGCCTTCGGGCCTGTACCATATACGAGGATATTCCGTTTGCTCGTGTTACGTGCTAGGTAGGGACTGCCCGAGTGGTTTGCGTCACGCGCCCAGGGGTTTGGCAACGGAATTAGTCCTCGTGAGACTCGGCCTTCGACATAGTTGCCAATACATCTTATCCAGAAATGGTTTGATGTTATATGACTTATGCATGGTACTTCTACGAGGTCCAGTGGCTTTATGGTTGCTTGCAATCAGCCATTTTATATCTACAATGTTCGAGATTTATATTACCTACAATTGGTAAGAAGCCAGATATTACCTATCCGTTCCTGCCTTGGAGAAAATATCATCGACGTTTCGACGCAACACGTTCTAGTTTTAAGGTTTATTAAATATTATATATTTTATCATAATCACCCTACATAATTATATTCGTCATTAACTTAATATATTATTTTAACCAATTTTACCTTTAACTTCTAAGTACTTAACATTTATCTACTGTAACCATTTTGCAGTAACCTAATTTACTCTGCTTCGCATTCAATTTGTCTAATTTTACCCACTTACTTAAAATATACCTAACTTCTTTATTAATGCCATTATTTATCACACAGCCAACGACGGTATTTTATAAGTAGGTTAGGTTCTTGTGCTATAATTTCCTTTAGTATTGTGTTCACATAAATAATATTTTATATTTCCAGTAAATTTGTCCTTAGTCTAGGATCCAGCTAGTAACAATTATAATTAGGATATTGTAGGGCGTTATTATATTTATTTTATGTAATTTTATTTTAGTAAATTATTTAGTTTAAATTGTAATACTTGTTTAGACATGGTCTGGCTCAGTTGTTCGTACATTTCTCACACCTCAGAGAATCCTGGTTACTACATTTCACAACTAGATTATAGTCCTGACATTAGATGATCATGCCTCGAATTGTTTAATTTATCTGGTATTTATAATGCTTGATTAATTGTTTGTACTAGGATAAGTTGGCAACAAGGGTTTTTGTTGAGTCCGCCTTGTTTTCCCTTGTTTAGGTATTGGCCTAGGAATCAATGCGGATGTCTAATAAAGTCCTCACCGGCTTTGTTAGATAAAATAGTCAAAGTTTCGAGTAAAATCACTTTTCTGAATATAGTATTGTTATTTGTTTTCTCTCTCTCATTCCTTGTTTGATTTATTTTCTTTCCCTTCAGTTAGAACCCTAACATATATTTCAGTAGCTTAAAGCTTTTAAGTATCAAATATTCTTCAGAACTTCACAACTTCAAGTTTCCAGAGCTTCGGGTCATCAGATTTTCATGTAGAGTAAGTATTTTAGGTAGGCTGTAGGAAGCTTTAGGTAAGCTTTAGGTGGGCTTAGGTAAGCTAGGTAGAGTAGTAGGGCTTTCAAAGTTTAGATGAAGGGGGAATTGATACAATATGTGTTACCGTGACCTGGATGTAATATTTATGTGCATATGTACAAATAGTTGCCTATTTTAGGCACAATTTGATGTTCGTGCAACGGTTGAGGTCTCTTTCAAGTGAGAAATGTTGAGCGATTGTGTTGGGCTTTGTTTGAACAGGCAGTTTTATAAGCTTCTCATTATAAATTTATTTTATTTCTTAAATTTCAGTTTTGTGTATTGTGTACTTGTTTATTTTATATTGATCTATCCTACCTTTTTCGAAATTGAAGGAATTACATGTATGTTTCCAGCTGGTATGAATAGCACATCTTATAGGTAGGAGTGTAGAAAGCTAGCGAAATACAATTAAATAGGAAAGTATTCGAAATTTAGTACATTTATTGCATGTTAGTTTTATGTTTTATTGGTTTAATATTACTTGTTTTCAGGATCTTTTGAAATTATATGCTGTTTTAGCTCCTTATAGATTTTTGTCCTTCAGATTTTATTTTAATTTACACTACAGTATAATACATCCAATTAAAATTAACTAATTAATGTGTCATGATAGCTGATTAGTTTATTATTGCTTTAATTACGCCATAAATTACTTTTTACTCCCGTATAGGTGTATTGAGATTTAATTAATTGAGTTACGAGTATATAGATCTCAAGGCGCTTACTTGGAAGTCCTGGTATAAGTGGTTTTTTTAGATTGACAAAAATTAAGTGGGCGTACCCTACTATATTGTACCTTGAGAAGGACGTTTCTAAACAATACAATTCTTTTTAATGATTATATTTATTGATTTAGCTAAATAGTTCATTTACTTAAAGTTAAATTAATGATATTTTTATATGATTTACGAAATTGACAAGTGATTGACATTAAGTCTTTGCAGTATAGGAACATTTTATGTAACGGATATAGATTTCACATACTAACATTGCTAGAATTATTGTTTTATTAGGATTTTCGTGCCATATTTTAGTTATGTGCATGTGCATGTTGGAAACAATAATTACTATGCAATTTGTCGACTGTATTTAATAATGATGTGTTTTATTACAGGATTTGCTATCAGCATATTTCCGATAGGGTTTCCTTCTCTTGGTAGATTACTACATTTTTAAATTTATTTAGCTTAGGATTAGTAATTGGTTGTAGGTTTATGTAGCATTCCATTCATTTGAAAATATGAGGCTTCGTCGAAATTATTTAATTGAAATTTCATGTCCATCCATTTACGTTCGATCGCGAGTCATATTTTGGGGTTTTATTAGAGTTTATTTTACCGTATGTGAATTAACAAATATTTAGTAATTAGTCCCGGTCCTTTTCGTTATCCGAAATTTATTTAAAAATTATTAGAAGTTTACGAATAGGTCATTGTTGTATATGAAATTTCCCCTTTATTGGTTATAATTATATATATTTATATGCAATTTATTGTTTACTAAACATTTCCTAAAGTTGGTTATTAATCATAATATAATAGAAGTATTTAACGTACAGTTTAGCGTTTGACTTAATTATTCACATTTTATTAAATACTTTCTTTTATTCTTAGTTCTACATTCGAAAAAAAAAAACATGATAATAGTATGTTTTATTTAACGGTCTGCATATAATTTGAGTCGGTAGTGCTATACGGGGCGGATAATTTTAAATAATGCGTTACTTAAAATCAGAAGAGTAGATAAAAGCTACGTAGATATCTTTATTTGTTCAGATTTCTTACAAGTATTCAGTTACGTTAGGAATAATACCTCCTTATCTTATCTTTTGCTATTTAAGTAATCTTACTTAATAAGCGAAAGAATATTATAACATTTACAATACGGTCCTTATATCTATCAGTGAATCTGTTAATCCAGAATCGCTACGCGCTACGCTCGTAGCCGATCCCGTGGTTTTCTTCATACGTAGCGGAAAGCGACTACGGCGTAGGGACGCGTATGTGTCGTCACGGGCCGGGAATGGGTTAATTGTGTTTTCGGTTAGATTGGGACACAAATTTCTTACTTTTTCTCTTCGTTATCCTTGTGTAATTAAGTTTATGGCGATTAGGATATGGTCTTGATAGTTAACTAAGGATATGGGTTCTGTTCTCGCTTAGATTGGGCGGAAGTTTAACACTATTCCTTCAATTAATTTAGCAGGTTTATATTTTATCGACAAGAGCAGTGTACATTTTTTAAATTTTTTCGTAACGCTTTATGTAAATTAAAATATTTTGTTATAGTTTGCAAGTTAATATTTCATTATTATTTTTCTCGGTCCCGAAAACCTTCCGTTTGTAAGTTGACTATTATTTCTGTTTCTATATAGATGCGTAGGTAGTGTAATTCTAGTAATAGTTCTAGATTAGTACGGCTGAGGCACAGATATAATATGATATTGTATGGATATATATTAGGTAAAGATATAATCATTCTATATCGTATTTATCCATTTGATATTCTGCATAATTTGACAAGCAATTAATTATGATTTGGTTAGGTGGCATATTTTAGTACATTTAATTTCGATTGGAAATCGTTTAGTGATTAGGGTTCTGCCTTGGTTTATTAGCAAGTCATTGCAAGACTTATCTGGCTTAGTATTAAACTAATAAATAGCGTTCTTTATAACACACTTTTATCAAATAAAATTGAGTCAATTTAAATTTAGTTGCCATAAGGTTTAGGTAAAGACATAAAATTACTAGAAATACGTTGACAATACATTAGTTATCAAGGTTCTTTTGTGCTTTTCGTTTCAAACTTTAAGACAGGGTTATTCATTTGTGTCATTACTATTGTAATTTTCTTATTTCTTATATATTATTTCATAATTGAGTAAAGATTACATTTTTTTCCGTCCATTTAGTTGACTTTGATTTTATTTTATTAATTTTGTATTCTGTTTACTCTTCTAATATAGATGTCTTCTGTTTAGGCTTAGTTATTTTACTCCGGTAAACTGCGCTAAAATAACATAGGGCGATTGTAACAGACCTGACATCTATCAGTGTTCTTAAAAACGAATTTAGTTGAAAGCTTATTGAAGTTCATTCGTTAAGGTAAATTAAATAGATGGCGTTCAAATTAATACCGATAATCGAAATCGAATAATGCGAATGGCCTAAATAAGGGTTTAGTTCTTTATGAAATGTTATTGTTGATGCTTAAATTACAGATAAACAAATTATATAGTAATCACGATCACTCAAGGAATTACGGAACAAGTTTAACTTCATATTAGACGGGTTAGTTGTATTTAATACAAACGACATCTAGCGAGAAGTAGAGTAATTACGGCTATTCGATCGGTTTAAGAAGTAGTTGTTAACTCGATACTAGTATGTATTGAGATACCTTTGACATTTGTTGGGTAACTTGTCTGGCTACTGGGCGTTGTAGCATCTACCGACAAATAGTGGAACTACGTGTTAGGTCAGGCAGCTAACTGAACAAACTCGATCAAAGAATAAAGTAATAGGTTATCCGACCACGAATGAAATCACTATTGTGTCTGTGCACTTAGCTGTATAGATGGCCAACTGGGATTGGAAGGGTTTTACTTAGTTGCTTGGTTTAAGTTGGGTGACATCTAAAGGTGAGTAGATGAATTAAAAGATTAACAATCCTACAAAATTTAAGAAGTATTATAAATTAGGCAATCACCTCAAAGAACAGACGTTTTAAAATAAGTAGGGTATGGATGTGCTTTAGGAGAAAATAGTCATCTGTTGTTGAGTAGGAAAAACACTATACTACGGGATATTGGTTAAACCAATAGGAAACGAGAATCATGGCGTTAACCAATCAGTTGTTTTCCCTCGAGAACGGGGTGAGCTCATCAGGGGCTGGAGAGTAGGGGTCACAAAACCGCTAGTATTTTTGAAAACCGGTTTTTCGGTTTTTGTACATTACAAAACCGGGTTTTCCGGTTTTTCGGTGATTTTTCGGTTTTACATATAAAAAGTGAAAAAAAATGCATTTTATGAATTTAAACTTGAATATTCAGTCATTTAACAATGGATATAAAATCTTTTTTATATCTTATAATTATTAGGAACAAAAATTAAAAACAAAATAACTAAAATAATAACCTCCATGCACTTCTGGAACGCAAAATTAACTACAAATAGTTATCATTATAACACAAAACATCGTATATTCCTTTTACGAAAGTAAATATTTATTAAATACACTTAACATTTGAGATCAATATTAATTTCTTTCATAGGTTAAGTTACTAAATTGGAGATCAGTGAAAAAAATAATGTAATTATAATCCCTCTTCTCGCCTTCTTTCAGCCAGGCGATTAAGAATAAATCATTATAATAACCCACATATAGAGATATTCGTTGCAGGGATAAGTTCACATTTGTTTGCACACATATAATTTGTAAAACCAAAAAACTCGAAAAACCGGTTTTTTTCAAATTTGAAAGCCGGTTTTCTCAATCGACGAAAAACCCGGTCTTTCCGGTTTTTTCGGTTTCGGTGAAACCGGTTTTGTGACCCCTACTGGAGAGACGGGAGGCTCTCAAGGGTGGAGGAAGAGATATGAGGCGAGCGGCACGTGGATCGGGACTTTTGCCTGGAGGACGCGCGACGAGAACGAGGTGTTAGTGCAGTGTGTAAAAGTAACATCAGAAAAGTATGTGAGTGCTATTAATTTACTCATTGAACGTGATAGGATTCTCGTAGGGATAGGATAGAATAGGATGTTCTAGCATTTTGTGTGTGTTTAACGATTTATTTCCACAGATTCTCGTCGGTGAATGTTTTAACTTCGTGTGGCAAATATTGGTGATAGATTATTGTGTTACGCGTGTGTTCGTTATCCTTTGCTACATATCTACATTAACTTTTGATGTTGTGTAACAATGCAACTGCCTAGTGATGAATATCCCTTTAAATGTTTATGTGACGAATTCATAGAATCGTAATCGTTTAGCTTGTATTTAGATAGTCCGGTTTAAAGACAACTTACCTTGATATTAGTCATGAACAGTCGAGTTAAGCTTTGCCTATTTCTACAAATTTCTATTGTCCCAACCGTAACCGTAGTTCGTATTTAATTAATGTGCAACCAATATTTGCCAACATTAAGTATTCATCGGTGGCAACAAAGGCGTATACTTACCTACTACTTTACCTGACTTAATAATGAAAGTGTTTTTATTTGACCTATCCTACATATTGTGCATGCTAATGTAAGATTAATGGTGATGTAATATTTACTGAATATCGAGTGCTATTCATACAAGGTGGTTATATTTTAGTTGATGAGACACTATTTTTAGAATCAATTATTTTAAATTATAAATAGTATTTTATGACCTTTGAAATCTCTTCACGATTTAGTGCTATGTGTTAGATCACGTGTCAACTATGAAGGTTTAATTAATTGCAGTTTCATAGAGCTACGTTCGTTGATATTTAAACTATATTTGCTCTGTCGTGTACATCACTTTATTTATTAGGTACTGTTTAATATCTGCGTTAGTGATTTACGTATCAATCACATAATTCATTTACCAGTAGATTAATTTACGCATACGTGGTATTAATATCTTTCACTGTTACTTTTATACGTACATTAATTGGGTGCTGGGCTGTTATTCGTTACGCGCAAGTGCGGCTCACCCCGCCGGTCACCTGTTACGAAACTAGACCTCTACCTACGCTTAATTACTACGCATCGCGGTGTCAAGATATATTTGTGGGTGAGCGTTGAGGTGAGCTAAAACAAGTTACAGAATAGGGGCGCAGTTTTCGTCTTTGTACGAGTAGGTTCTGTTAGTCTTTAGATATCCAATTTATAATAATATATCTATAAAATTACAATGCCTTTATTGACATGGTTTGTGCGATTGGAAGGCTTTGCGAAAATCAAACCTTTACGAGAAAAGGGTATAATATATTATTGCGTCAAATGCGGTACTATTCTACGGGTTCAGGGTCTGCGTTATCGACGTTACGCCGTCAACTACTATATGACATCCAACGGCACTTCGGCGAGACATCACCACATACCACCACCAAGTACTACCAGAGGCTTCGTCACTACTGCTGCGTCATCACACGGAGGGTGTGCGGACATCGCTCGAGCTGGCTGTAGATGAGACGTTTGGTCCATCTGTAAACTGTTCCTGGATAGCGCCTATGACAACTGTATGAACGAGACATCGTCACATACCACCACTACGTGCTTGCCAAAGGCTTCGTTACTACTACTGCGTCATCACACGGGGGTTGCGCTGATATCGCTCGAGCTAGCTGCAGATGAGACTGTTCCTGGATAGCGGCTATGTTGTATACAACTGTATGGATGCTGATGAAGAGATCCTTAAATGGTTATCTAAGTTTCGCAAAGCTTTCCGACTGCGTGAGCTATGGTACATATTGATTATTCTCATGCGCTTTAAATGGCATAAATATTGTTACCTGGCTAGTAGGTCGAAATGCTATCGTTGCGTTGTGTGATACGGCTTAGATATTTTACGTACAACCGTGATCAAGCGATCCTTGCTTATATATTTTATTGGAATTTAGGTATCCAATTAATATACGGTCTTTGAACTTCGTGATTTCTATATGTCATATACATAGATATATATATCAACATATACATAAACATACTAATCAATTGTAGTTGCTAGGATTGGTCGCAGTGGAGTCTTATTATTGGTGACCATTCTAGCAATGACCGTCAATGATGTAATGTCCCTAACTGGACTGCCAATCGTTTTTATTACGATTCTGTGTGGAGTGTTCCAGCTATTAAAGGTTTTGATAGTACATGTAGTACCCAAATATACCTAATAACTAATTGCGACGCTATGGGTTTATTCCAGATCGATGAAATGCGCTCATCAAGGCGATTAGGGACAGTCTTATCAGATTCCGCTCTGTCAGACTTCATCTTTAGCTCTGATCCACAGGACGGGCCTTGAAAAGGGCTGCAGTCTTGGTTAGGTACCGGTGCGCCTTGATCTGTTTGCGTGAAGGCCTTGGCCTTTCATTCAAAACACTTTAGACCCGCGAGGGCGAGACGTATGTACCGTTGTGGCTGAAACTTAATCATCAAAGACCCCAATATATATTTACCTACTATATACTCTATTATATGGGCGAGATGAGGTGTGAAAGCTATACGATGATACATTCTATTGATGACTTGAGAAAAACTCCTTGCTGTCGCAAGAATCTGGTCAATGCTGAGTCTTTGCGGCTGCATGTCTCAGTAGTGATATTAAGACTGATTGGCGTTTATTGGGGATGACTGTACTATTCGATCTGGATACTAAACCTGAATGCAACAGCGTGTCTTCTTTGCGTAGTACGAGGTACTGTACATATTTGGGTGCGACGTGAAATTATAATCCCATCGGTTATGCGTATGCATACTTATACTCACAGTCGTCGTGGCCGGAAACGGTTATCATATTACCATCGTCAGCAGCAGCAGAGCGGCGTCCTCATCATGCCTATATACCTATTCCAACTGGCTTCTAATATAGCTTACAGTTGTTCATCGCTATTGCTTTATGCAATATAAAATGGCTGGTCTCATAATATTATGGGCTACGCTCTTATTATTGCCATGTATATGTTCATTCGTCGGGCGCTATTGTCACATATCTATTATAGTCTCGGTCCTGTGCCTTCGGGCCTGTACCATATACGAGGATATTCCGTTTGCTCGTGTTACGTGCTAGGTAGGGACTGCCCGAGTGGTTTGCGTCACGCGCCCAGGGGTTTGGCAACGGAATTAGTCCTCGTGAGACTCGGCCTTCGACATAGTTGCCAATACATCTTATCCAGAAATGGTTTGATGTTATATGACTTATGCATGGTACTTCTACGAGGTCCAGTGGCTTTATGGTTGCTTGCAATCAGCCATTTTATATCTACAATGTTCGAGATTTATATTACCTACAATTGGTAAGAAGCCAGATATTACCTATCCGTTCCTGCCTTGGAGAAAATATCATCGACGTTTCGACGCAACACGTTCTAGTTTTAAGGTTTATTAAATATTATATATTTTATCATAATCACCCTACATAATTATATTCGTCATTAACTTAATATATTATTTTAACCAATTTTACCTTTAACTTCTAAGTACTTAACATTTATCTACTGTAACCATTTTGCAGTAACCTAATTTACTCTGCTTCGCATTCAATTTGTCTAATTTTACCCACTTACTTAAAATATACCTAACTTCTTTATTAATGCCATTATTTATCACACAGCCAACGACGGTATTTTATAAGTAGGTTAGGTTCTTGTGCTATAATTTCCTTTAGTATTGTGTTCACATAAATAATATTTTATATTTCCAGTAAATTTGTCCTTAGTCTAGGATCCAGCTAGTAACAATTATAATTAGGATATTGTAGGGCGTTATTATATTTATTTTATGTAATTTTATTTTAGTAAATTATTTAGTTTAAATTGTAATACTTGTTTAGACATGGTCTGGCTCAGTTGTTCGTACATTTCTCACACCTCAGAGAATCCTGGTTACTACATTTCACAACTAGATTATAGTCCTGACATTAGATGATCATGCCTCGAATTGTTTAATTTATCTGGTATTTATAATGCTTGATTAATTGTTTGTACTAGGATAAGTTGGCAACAAGGGTTTTTGTTGAGTCCGCCTTGTTTTCCCTTGTTTAGGTATTGGCCTAGGAATCAATGCGGATGTCTAATAAAGTCCTCACCGGCTTTGTTAGATAAAATAGTCAAAGTTTCGAGTAAAATCACTTTTCTGAATATAGTATTGTTATTTGTTTTCTCTCTCTCATTCCTTGTTTGATTTATTTTCTTTCCCTTCAGTTAGAACCCTAACATATATTTCAGTAGCTTAAAGCTTTTAAGTATCAAATATTCTTCAGAACTTCACAACTTCAAGTTTCCAGAGCTTCGGGTCATCAGATTTTCATGTAGAGTAAGTATTTTAGGTAGGCTGTAGGAAGCTTTAGGTAAGCTTTAGGTGGGCTTAGGTAAGCTAGGTAGAGTAGTAGGGCTTTCAAAGTTTAGATGAAGGGGGAATTGATACAACCCCAAAAATCATACTATACAGGGTGATTTAGGGGTCGTGGAGCAAAACTGACAAAATAAGACGGTCATACTGAACAACTTTTCCAATGGGACCAACCATGAAATCGCAAAAAAAGAGCCAATTAAGAGTTAACTGTTAGTTAATTGAGAGTTAATGTATGGAACAGCTGTTTTTTTTTTGCGTTTTCGTGGTCTTGGGCCTTGGGAAAAGTTGATCGGTGTGACCATCTTATTCGCTTTTGGTCATTCTTGCTCCACGAACCCCTAAATCACCCTGTATACCAGTAAAAGACTTTTTGAAATCGGATGAGTAGTTCTGGAGTTTACCGCCTTCAGACAAACGTACAACCTGATAAAGCTTTACCTAGTTTAATACACATTACTAAATATTAGTTTGGATAAGTCAGCAAAAGAAAAACGATACAGTCCAACGCTGATTTTGCCTAATTTAGGTAAACATGTCGCGTTCAAATCCATTCCACCAATAACTTGATATTTCCTCTTGATCTCACAAATTATATTCAAAGTGCTAACCAATCAAATTTAAAAGCGCTGCCAGTCAATAAGGGCAAATAACAATTCTTATTATCATTCTCCCCTCGTCCTCTCTGAGAAGTCGATTAAACTCATAAGTAGGTAGGGGTGCTGTCTTTGGGGCTTTGTGTTTTTAGAATATATGTGTACGAAAAGAAAAGAAGTGTATATTTTAGACATGCTTTTAGGAGCAAAACCTAGACAAAAGAGTAGTAGAAGGACACTTTTTTAGGTCCCACCTTGGTTTTATAGCGCTATGAGTGCGAAAATTCCCACTTCCTAGCCAAGGAAGTAAAATGTTAAACTCAACACGTCCGGTATAAAAGAAAGCATCAAATCGCATATTTATCGCCCGAGCCGAAAACAACGTGCATTATTGAAATACGAATCAAACCCATCCTCTTTTTACCCGACTGCCGAAGGAGAGGAGGGATATGTTTTTCGAGTGTATGTGTATGTATGTATGTATCTATGTGTGTATGTCTTATTCTTTGGCACGCCCTGCAGCCTAAACCGTTTCACAGATTTCGACATATGAGGTGTTGTTGGATTCCTCTTAATCGTGGGAATGACATAGGCATATTTGCAAAAAAGCAGTTGAGTTTTTCGAAAAAAAATTTGATTTCACTTGTTCAAGATGTTAATAATGATAATCCAATAGACAATAGGACTAATATCGTGCTGACAGATCGAAACGAAGCGCCAAGCAGTGCTCGCTGACATCACCATCCCCCATGACGAGAACCACGTGAAGGGCGAGAAGAATAAAGCCAGCAAGTACCTAGATCTGGCTCATGAGGTAACCGCCATTTGGGATGTTGATTCGACGATCATCGTCCCGATAGTCGTTTCGGCGAACGGTCTCATAGCGAAGAGTCTCGACCAACACCTTAAGAGACTCTCGCTAGATGGCTGGGTCAAGGGTCAGATATGGAAGGTGGACACTGCGCAGATACTCAGAAGACAAAGAAACTCCTTTCTCTCTGACTACCGGTAGCTCAGGCCCCGCCTCGCTGCCGGCGGCATGTTCATATATTTTTTTACTTTTTTCATATTGTAAAAGACCTAATCTAAGAATGAAAATAAATGAACTAAATATATTCTAAAAACAAACTTAATAAATCGTGCACATTATTGAGCATCTGAATCTGACATTGACATGAAATTTGTAACCCTATCGCTAACGACGTTGTTGCAATCTCAATTGCAACAATTCCCCTCACGCCTCGACACAACCAACCAACTCCTGACGCCAGGGATATACGACATAATTTGATTACAGCCAGATCACAGAATACCCTAATGTCCGGTGTCACAGCCGCCAGACAGCCACACCACTAAGAGAGAGAGACTTTGCAAAACTTTTAACTTAGTGTTTTCAACTTTGGAGATTAAACCCGTTGGTTTCCAGGTTCTTGGTTTTAACTACGCCTTTTTAATGTAACTAGATTCAGTTTTGTGGTGAGATTAGAAAATTGTTTTCGGCAAAATGGGACTTTAGAGAGGGCGCGATAAGGTATATTTCCATAGACCGACTCAAATGAATACCTTTTGTACGGATAAATACATAATTATGTAAACAACACCTCCATTTGAGCAGCGGATCTGACAGTTTTATTGACAGTGTGGTACGACAATTGATGAGGGTTCGTTTTTGTTTATCTACCTCTAAAGACTACTACCTGATTTTGAAGGCTTTATAAATGAAAGAAGCAATACATGTCTACTGTTTTATTATTTTCATTGAAATCACGATTTTTTGTGACTTCTACCAACTGCTTTCAATGGAAGAAATCACGGTAGAACTTACTGTATCTTCTCAAATCTGTAATTCAATTAAAAAATCTAAGAGAACCCCTTATTAAAAAAGAAGCCAGCGTAGATAGAATGTCCCATAAAATGTAAGAAAGAAGTGACATTTGAGTTGGTAAGTATGATAATGATGATAAAGACACGTTATTGGTTGAATTAAATAATTCATATTTATCCTCATAGAAATAATATTAGCTAGTCATTTCATCATTCTCCTAGCGTTTTTCCCGGTAGTGCCTTAAACGAGCCCGGGGTCCGCTTGAGCACCTAATGCCAAGATTTGGCGTAGGCACTCGTTTTACGAAAGCAACTGATCAGAGGGAAAACTGGACCGGTTCCCTTACGATATTTTCCTGCATCG
Source organism: Epinotia nisella (assembly GCA_932294315.1). Lineage (NCBI taxonomy): Eukaryota > Metazoa > Arthropoda > Insecta > Lepidoptera > Tortricidae > Epinotia > Epinotia nisella. The sequence goes on along the minus strand of OW028675.1, from coordinate 1,976,732 downwards.
AAAAACCAACAGAATGTTAGTTAGTCATTTACTGATCGCTTAATAAATATGTATATCAAGAACATGAAATATCTCATCGAAACTACCATTGTACACAACTGAATGATTACCTTGCAAACTGCATATCATTGTTATGACGTTCCATACGCGGATGTAATGCCGCTACGCGAACATAATTATATTACCGTCCTATAAATGTCCGCTCGCTGCACTAACTAATGTCCAAATTAGTGCACAGTTTGAAAATAGGCTAAGTTATATGGAGGTGGAGACCGCAAGAGAACAAAGGGCAGGCCTCAGCAACGTTGGTGCGACTGTGTGGTAGATAAATCTATAAATCAAAAGGTATAAAACCTATTTTAAATACCTAGTTGCAACAAGAATAAAAAACCGGTCAAGTGCGTGTCTTATTCACGCACCGAGGATTCCGTACAAACTTTCATGGACAATTACCGTAAAGGGCCCATTAATTCTGGAAAATTCTTAACAATATTTGATATTTTACAGTTAACAATAAAGTTTTGGTCTTCCCTTTTTTGCATCTATGAACATTATTCATTGTATGTTAAACGATACCTCTTAATATATAAGTATAGTACATAACTGCAGACGCCGGGAAAGAAGGGCTTGCCGGGTGAGTAGGTATAGACGGCTGACCGTAGGGAGGCCGGATAGTGATACGAAGCCGGCAAGCCCTTTTCACGGCCAGGCATGTATAGTGCTTTTCTCAAACATATGCAATGAAATAAAACAATACACCACTCTTTTGAGTACATTAATTTTCCCTCCAATCCTCCATACTTATTGTTTTTTTTTTACGAAAGACGTCCGTATTTCGCGTGTGTATAGAGTTCGAATAGACCCTATTAGGACCATTACACATAACCTTCTATAATGAATAAAATAAAGAGGATTTTAAATATTGTCTATGGTCTCTGTTGACTTACGTACATAGATAATATTTTAAATTTATTCATCAAGACATTGAATCATACAGGTTTGTATTCTTAATAAAGGTTCGTGTGTAATAGGCATTAACGCGGATATTTTTGGTCCGATAACCATTCTGCCACTAGAAAAAAAAAAAAAAAATTCAGCTGTTTAGCCTGTAGATGAACACAGACGCCATGTTAACATTAAAATTTTAAAAAAATTACTTCCCGGCCTAGGCCTTCAATTTTGCATGAAATTGCTTACCAGTTCTCTCGAGTAGTTCAGCCCGAAACGTGATACTTTGAAACCTGTTATAACGTACGTAAGGACGACATTTCATTGCATGTTTGAGAAAAGATCATTTACCACATGTTGAACGGTTACCTTGAAAAACGGCTTTTAGGAAAAATGAAAATTCGGCCAAACGATACAGTTGTTATTGTGTAGAATCATATTAAATTAAACTAACCTAACATAACCCAATGGGTTCTACACAATAATTAAAAAAAAGCTAAAGAGTATTCGGGCAAATTGGCTTTTTGCCAAGAAAACTGTCCTAGTTTGGCGAAACAGGAAATGTATACTTCCCGTTAAGTTGTTTTTTGAAATAAATAAAAAAAAAACTCATTTTCGACATTTTATCCGTTACGCCATTTTTGAGCCTACGGTAGTCGATATTATATGAATGTGACGTCAGTGGCAAAGAAACATACCACCAGAGAGTAAGCAGTCACCTTAGCCTAAGGACCATTGCAACTCCAGGGGTGTCATGTATATTGCCGACCATTCAAAATGTATACACTCTTTTCTTGAAGAACCCCATACTGTAGTCCCTCCAAGAAATCTTGACAGGAATGAGCTCCCATTCCACTCACGGAACGATCGATGAAGAAAACGCCTCTGAAACCGTACCGTATTGCACAAGTGCAAGATATAAAGCGTCATGTCTCGTCTGTATGTCTATCAATCTGTGCCGTTCCCTGCAGTCTAGACGCAAACACAGCTAAAATTGGGCAGCCGGAGTTAATCCACCAGACGCGGGATTAGCACACCACCGCCGTCCGGGGACCGGTGAAGCGCGTACAATAAGTACGAGTAACTGATTTCAGTTCTAATCCCTGACTTACACGAAGCGTTATATAAGAAAATCGAATACGGAAGAATAGGACATCACATAACTAGGGCGGTTACTTCGTGAATGCCCCAGATCGCAGGTGTTTGTGGCCCAAACCAAAGGTGAGGGCCATACATATAAAGCTTTACGAATTACCAGTACCGACAAAATGGCGCAGATAGTTAGTATAGGTATTAATATTTGACAGCTATGGAGTCGTACTTATTAAATTGGAAGTGTGTGTGACATTAAGTGAAAACAATCTGCCCTTGTGATTTTACGGTAAGTGTATACCATGTTTCCCATCTCAATTTTAACGCGCCCAGGATTTATTAAATATTTCTAATAAAACTTATGAAGATTAAAATAGACATTGAAAGTTTTTATCATTTTCTATTCTTGTTTCTTGGCCAGTGGCATGATAAATTAAGTGGCATCCATATAATGGCAAGAGTAACATAAATAATGAAGTATTTTGATGTCAAATATTGAATAACCTAATCAATTTGTAGGTTAGAGTCCACCAAAACATTGGCGAATTGCCTTAAAGCTTTAGGCGTCAGTTAACTCAACTATAACGCTTATTGAGTTACAACACCTTTAGTCAAACACCATTACTCTTACAGTGTCTTTAAAGTGTATCTGCCTAACACCTTAAGCGTTAGAAAAAGTTTCAATACTTACAAGAGAGTTAACTCTGTTATAAAGTCTCTGCCTGTACCTTATAGTAGATATAACACCTTAAGCTTTATAAGACACTCCACGGCAACAACTAAAAAGCAATAAGAGTTAACGAGCGTCAGCTAGCACTCTTGTAAAGGTTTAAGTGTTAAAAACAGGTTAAAGCTTTAACATCTTAAGTTTACTTGCTTTGAGTAACACTCTTATAATACTAATACCGGTTTAGCAGCGTTCATTAAAGCTCTAGTAACACTTTAGGAGATAATTATTTTTCTTAACTCATTTATAACACTATTAGTTGCAACTGAGATCATTATAACTCACTTATAAAGGTTAAGGTTATAATAATACCCTTAGCTGACACCAAAATGTTAGTTGGGAAGCGTCCACAGTCTACGGTGTCCGATTTCCAGCAGACAGATCGTATGCTATGTTTGCCATCGTCGTAGCATATTAAATCTTTCAATTGCCGATTACCTATAAAAATAATAAATATACTCTCGCTAGATGGCTGGATCAAGGGTCAGATACAGATGGCGGTACTTCTGGACACGGCGCGGATAGTCAGGAAGTTCCTCTCTCTGTCGCCCTGACCACCGGTAGTTTAGGCCCCGCCTCGCTGCCGGCGCACTCTAGGTTAGGTTTTTATAATGATTTTATATTTTGTATATATAGTTTTATATCATACTTTTTATATTAATGTTGTAAAAACCTAGCCTAAGAATGAGAATAAATAAAGATAATAATAAATAAATATTAGGGGACATTCTTACACAAATCGAACCTACCTGTAGTAAACTCAATAAGGCTTGTGTTATAGATAGGTACTAGACGACGATTTTTATAATAGATATAAATACTTAAATACATAGAAAATCACACAAATATTTGCCCTTACCGGGATTCGAACCCAGGAGCCGTAGCATGGTTGGCACACGAGACAAGTGACAAGATAAAAGCGTCGTCTCGTTCTATCGAACGGTGTCAGCCAGTGACGCACGCTCTATCCTATCACCTATCGCGTGACAAGGCCAACCATGCTACGGGGCCTGGACCTTCAGCTTCGTAGGCAGCGTCACTACCCAATAGGTTAACCGGTTGTCCAACCTGGAAAAGGTTCTTTGGAAAAGCAACAGAACTCGTACTCTACATTGAAATCTGCTGGAGATTTAAATTACTAAGACACAATTCAGAATACCATAAGACATGTCCAGGTGCCGCTGCATGCAAATTCAGGAATCCTACTAAACATTTCAAAGATAATACCTTACCTACCCTAGACTTAACCATGTTACGTCGTAGCAGCCTCATAAAACTAACAGTTGGATATTCCCAAGTTACCCCGTTACGTAAGATTTCCATTTGGGCCCAGAGACAAGGCAAACAAGATAAACTATCGGACGGGAAATGTTATAACCTAGAACAATGTGATTCAGAGTGAAACAAGTTCCAAACTTTAACCTTAGCAACCTGAACTTGGACGGCCGACTGTCACACCGTACTGAACGCATTTCCAATATACAACTTGTCAAAAAGGCAGAATTAATGTGTTCAATATTGCGTCGCGGTCATACTGGCCGGCGCAGCGTGGATAGACCCCACAAGGTGGACTGATGACCTGGTAAAGGTCGCGGGAGTCCGCTGGATGTGGGTGGCGCAGGACCGGTCATTGTGAGACTATTTGGGGTAGAGGCCTATGTCCAGTAGTGGACGTCCTTCGGCTGATATGATGATGATGAAATATCGCGCTAGACCTGTGTAAAGATATATTTTAAATACATCTGAAGCGAAATTACGTCCTTTGAATTCTAAATGAAAACAGAAGTGACACCGTCTGCAGCTAACTAATTCCTGTGATCTTGTTCTATGATATATTATGATCGTGCATAAAACTGATTATATTTAGGTATATGCTAGAGACCAGTAAGAGTGCGTAGCTTCGGCATTATTTTATTTTACTATGCAACAAAGTTGAAAGTAATAAATATGTTTCCCAAAGGCACCATGCATCCGAATTCGTCCAAATTGTATCTCTTGCGCAATCTTCTCTAATTTTAACATTGCAATTTTACAACCTAAGTTACTGCTTTGGAAACTTCCACTTTAAGCTTGTGTTCTCCAGCTGACGCGATTTAAGGCATTCTATTTTGAGAAAACCTTAATTCTTGTGAAAGCAACATTTCCTACGAAAGAAGATCCTAATATTTAATATAGAATATACCTATAGTAAGTTAGCCTTGTATTATTTTGTGAACAATAAAATAACACATTCGCCGCGCAAAATAGGTTCTGGCAAAAAACTGATGCTTTCGGAGAGATAAGTAATCCGTGAATCTACATAAAACCAAAATGTTCTAGTTAATATGAAGTTCACCCTGAACATGCATAAGTAGGACTGCACATTGAAATCTTCTTTATATGCGAATGAGAATTTTTCACATTAACACAATATAATCACATCCAGGTCTGCCTAATCCGCTTTCGTGAATAGAAACATTGATAAAGTTTTGCGTTAATCTATCTGTGCAGGTCACAATGTGTTTTTTTAAACATAATTAGTGATTTTCTTTATCTCGGTTCAACCACACACTTTACGTGGGTACATTTGCATATAATCTTCCATATTTATTCAGCAACAAACCTAGCGGCGGGTAAAAAATATGTAAAATTTCGAATCAATCTCAAAGCATAGCTGGAATGTAGGTGGGATTTGGAATATTCATTTTACATTGGCTTTTATTTTTAAATATTCATGTTGATCCCTTTTAGGAGATAGAATATCAAATCGTGTTGATATTGTAAACACAACCTTTATTTTTATTTCCCAAATACTAAGATAGGTATTTGTGTTTGTAGAACTGACAGCGACTTTGGTATAATTTATGCCTAGAGATATTAAAGATTAGCAATGACGCTGATTGATAGATTAATTATAAGACAGTTAATAGAAAATGCCAATGGTAATAAGTTTCTACCCAATAAATAGTTTTTAGTGCAAAGTTTTATTTAAGATCCTCCTCTGTTTGCTCATTCATCAACTACTCGTTGAATGGGTCCCAATAAGTCCAAATACGACGGCTTTACCTTGTGTAATTGAGGAGATGCTATGCCACCTTCCAGCATTGTCATCTGACTTTTACTGGTTCACTAACTTTTAACTTGATTGGCCTACGAACGGGAGGTTCATCATCATATCAGCCGAAAGACGTCCACTGGTGAACATAGGCCTTCCCCAAAGAGTGCCACAATGACCGGTCCTGCGCCACTCGCATCCAACAGACTCCCGCGACCAGGTCATCAGTCCACCTTGTGGGGGGTATACCTACTCTGCGCCTGCCTTATTATAAGGCTCAAAGTCACCCAAAGGGCAATGGAGAGAGCCATGCTGGGAGTTTCTTTGCGTGATCGCATCAGAAATTAGTCTTTCCGCAGCAGAACGAAGGTAATCGATATAACCGTCCGAATCGGTAAACTTAAGTGGCAGTGAGTGGGGCACATTGCACGTAGAACCGATGACCATTGGGGCGGAAAGGTTCTCGAGTGGCGACAACGTACCGGCACTACGGGAGGTTGGTCAAATTTAACTTGACTTGACCCACAAATACTCACTAACGAACGAACTAACAGCGCAAGTGAATATAAAGCTAGTAAAAACAAGGTAAGAATATTCAATGAAAAGTATTGGAATAGCAATGGTGTAACTATAACGATCCGATTCGAAGTAAAACAAGTTTCAAACTTAGAAAGTTTCCGGCCGGCTGTCACACCACGACGAACTATGTATTTTTTTTCTAAATCTACGATTGTACAAGAATTCAAATAGGAATATTTGCTCTGAAGTTAAGTTTTAAAATAATTTTATTTTTAATCTTTTCATGTCAAATGTCAAAGAGACAGAGGCTTAATTTAACGCTGATATTGCTGATTAGTGATTATTGATTATATTTGAACTAAAAATCGACCTTATGGTTATCATAAATATATAATTATAGTACTTCATGTCGTATAACAGCGACTCTTTGATGAGCATGGCTCGCAAAGCCACTCGGGCTTTGCGAGCTAAGCTAGCATAAGCTAAGTTATTCAACAAGCGAGCAAAGTTCTCCGTTTCAGCTTGGGCAAAAATGCCTTGGTATGTCCAGTCTGTCCGGTGGATGTCACGCTGATTTCCTCTGCAGCTCATATTTCTCAACCGTTTCTCGTGTTTTTTTTGTTCATTTAGTATTTGAAAAAGTAAATAAACAATATTTAAAAAAAATGACATCCTCGTGACGTCTACAGCTCACAGAGCCACTTACTAGTAAATATTCTCTTAAATATGTATTGTTATTAAAACGTCATGGACACGTTGCCATTTTTTACATCACTTGTAATGATAATAAAGTCCATTTAACGCGAAAAGGTCACCACAGTCCATAAACGCCTGGCACTCCAAGGTTCTAACCAAAACATAAACATTACCAACTCATTAAAAACCGTTCATTATGTGAGAACGAGAGCGCACAAACTAACATAATAATAAAAAAATGATTCTTTATCACCAGGAGGTCATTTTAGTTCAAAACTTCGCATCGTATTCGCGTTTTTAAACATGTTATTCTTGTCTATTTTATACCCCAGCACGACACGCGAAGCAGTGAGCACCAGAGGGGGTAATCCTAAATGACAAATCAGCTTAGCCCACGATGGATCCAGGAGAAGACATTGGGGAACCGATGTCAAAATTGTCCAATCAAATTATAACTTTTAGATGTAAAACAATACGTTCAAATCCTTGGCGCAGATCCATGTCTAAGTATACGATGAATTAAGCGTTACGCAATCGATCAGCTGAATCACAATGAAACGCGAACCTTTTACGAAGTGAACACAAACTTTAGAAACCCCATAACATGGTGCTGTACGGTGTGACAGGTGGCCTGGGCTGTCGATGTCGCTCACTTTGCCTATTAATCACCGCTGAAAGCCAAGTTTGCACCTCGTTGCTATTGCTTTTAATTTGTTTGCGTTCCAAACTTCAAAATTATGAACTGAAGCCTAGTCATTTGGCATGTGAAGCAATTTCCTGACTTACGAAAGATAGACTGAGGAGTTGAGTTTTGTGTTTCTGAAACTTATTAATAAATAATAAATTTATAAATATATATCGTGGGACAATTCACACTAATTGATCCAGTCCCAAACTAGGCAAAGCCTGTACTATGGGTACTAGGTAACGGATAAACATACATATATAGATAAATACATACTTAAATAGATATTAAACATCCAAGACTCGAGAACAAACATTCGTATTCATCATACAAATATCTGCCCCGACCGGGGATCGAACCCGGGACCTCAAGCTTCATAGTCAGGTTATCTTTTAACCATTCGGTCGTCAAAATCGTATTAGTGTTAAAAGTTTCATATTCATCTCACTGATGATGAAGAAGGGTCGTATAAGATATTTGAAAATCTTTACAAGCTTTACTATAAAATTCATCTAAGATAGGTACCTTGTATTTTAGCTTTCGCTTATAGTTTAAACCCTCGTATGCAGATGAGGACTTTGAGATGTAAAACAATAGGTTAAAATGTTTGGCACGGGTCCATATCCACGCATACTGAGGGTTAAGACTTACTGTACCTATCCCGTTTACGTCCTACTTGTAAATACAGCCCTCTTTCTATGGAGAGGGAATGAACCAAAAAAAATTTTTTGATCATCATATCAGCCGATAAATATTCACTGCTGCCCATAGGCCTTTCCCAATACAATACATATCTACATTCACGCCTTTTCTCCCAGAGTACAGTCAGCATCAAAGGTAACTACGCAATCGAAACGTCAAAAGCGTCTCATTCCCTTTTAATAAAGGCTTTGACGTTTGTGTTTGCATAGCTACTTTTGATGCTGACAGTGCCACTTCTAGCAAAGATGGCTAAAATATGATATTGCAGTGATAAGTTGCTAGTCTATCGCCCACCACACCTTAACCCTTTCCCGTAGTCGCCTCTTCACGACACCCAAACGAAGGTAAGGGGAGATGTGGTTCTAACCCAACACCACAAGGAACTCCCTCAGTGACAACAAGAATCGGTCAACTCAAGGAACTCCAAAGAGATCATCGCTCTCTGTGGGCTGTTTCACGTCGCGTTGGCGTTTTTTATTAGTGGTCGCTTTTCAGCTGTCGTTTGTTTTACGAGTGCGCTCTGTGAAATTCGTCGACGCTGGTCACTTCAGTTCAGAATTATAGGCATAGGTTTCTATTTTAAAGGATGATTCGCAGCACAATGTTCCGTGGCCGTCCCAAGTCCGGCTGGCACTAGGTCACCGAGATTTCCATACATCCAGCCGTGCGCAAACGGTGACAACCGTCTAAATCGCGTTGGAAACAGAAATAATTTAATCATCATCATCATCATATCAGCCGAAAGACGTCCACTGTTAGACATAGGCCTCCCCCTAAGAGTGCCAAAGTAACCGGTGCTGCGCCACCCGCATCCAGCGGAAAATTCTCAATATTTTACGGAACCCTCACCACGCGAGTTGAACTCGCACTTGTCCGGTTTTCTTTAATATAAAAATGGTAATTGTACCTAATATTGTTATTGAAACTTAATTTTCCAGCGCCTTGGTGCAAACTGTAATACTGTGGTAATTATTTATGTAAATAAATTAATAAATAGTCAGTGGAAAAGGAGATTCCTCTGTATTTTACATCACATTTATAAATTATAACATTTGCTATAAATGATAAACATCTACAATTTATACCATATTACCTAACTCTAAACCTGTTATTGTCGTTCGCTGCATGCAGTGCGAGCGGCACTCGGTAATTTATTTGTACAAGTACCCTTTTTTTTTACTAAATAGTTTAGTGTCTTTGTGCGCTCATAACAATTATTTGTTTTTAATAATGTGTTTATCTCATGTAAGTGAATTGTACAATTCTTTATGAGATTAAATGATCTTAAACATTAAAACTTAAATCGCCCCTAGCCGTTCCTGGCGCAAAACTCCCCATAACACTGGCGGCATTTCCACGCTGGATAGCCAAGAAAAGCCTTTGCACCAGAAACGACTCAGAGCGGGGGTCCTCCCCTTTTTGCCTGAGTTGACAGTCTATGTCGCCAACAAACTGTTTCGCATCCTCCCCCCAACACCCTCATCTCTATTGTATTTAGTAGAGAATCCCAGATCTAAACCAAGTCAGAACGATAATAGCTCCTATCGAATTTCCATTACGCCTGGACATTTCATAATGGGCATTACGTCGTTAAATTGCACAGAACGGACAGTTTGCATGTCCCAAGCCAAGTTCAGACCGAGCACTTATTTGATAAACTACAAGGGCTCGGGCGACTTGCTCTTAGCTCTGTACACTGCGGGACGTTGGAAATGGAACGTTTTTGTTCTCAAGGTCTTATCTTATCTTATCTAGTTGAGGGCCCTTTCGGATACACTTCGACCCAGTGGGATCTTTTGTGCATTTGCCCTCCCTTTTATAGCTACTCCCAAGCTCGCTCCATCATTTCATCAAAGCGGATGATGCAGCTTAGTGGGAGCACCTTGAATTCCTTTGGTTGCGGGTAGCCGTTACCAAAGTGATTCAAGTTAGGTACTCTTTGTGAAATTGTGTTTGGAATTTCTAAAAATGTGCTAGTTTTTATGCGGAGCAATGCTAAGGATAACGAATGTTTAAGAAAGTTCGACATGTACACAGATATGGCCTATTATTATTATAAAAAACATAATAATAGTTAACAGATCGCCGAATCTTAAGATCGTCGTGAAAAATTAAAATACCAACGGATACACTTTCAATACAGCCCAGTGAATATTTAAGAATAAAAGGTGTCTTGTAAACTTGTTTTTTTTTATATTTAAGTATTTAATTTGTAATTGAATTGAATTGTTCATACATATACTATGTTGCAATAAAATTATAATTATCTTCTTTGAATTTTCGCAATAAAACTTACAGAGTTTATGTTTTCTTCCGTTGTCTTGATTTTGGCATACAAGTTGTTTTCTTTTTTTTTCTGGTGGTTTTCTGTATTAGCAGTGTGCATATAGTGCGATAATGTGTGCTGCTTTAGTTAAACATTTTGTATTTCATTTCGATCTTTGAGTTGTTTTAATTGGCTTTATACTAAGTAAGACTAAGTATAAAAGCAAATAAGACTTTTACATGTTTTTGCAGGAGTTAGTACTCTATAAAAATAAATAAATAAACAATGTGCTTTAACGGGCAAAAAAAACACTTTAAAATAGTGTTATCGAGAACAATATTTTGCATTCCCAGCCAGCTACCTTATTCCAAAGGAACTGTAATAATATTATTTATACGCACGCCAACTGTTCCATTGATTTTAAAAATTCACTGACTACCGGGGCCATTTCAACAACTCAAAAGCCAATTCCGTTTTAAGCCGTAATTTTAAGACTTCAATTTCGGTGAATTTTGCTCGATATTACTTTTAACTCTCGCCAAGATGTCAAAGTAAAATAAACTCTGTGGCATACTGAATGGAGTGTACATTTCAACGTAATGCGAATGAAATATAACAAAAGGCAGTGTGAAATTCGGTTCCAATGTATCAGCACTGTTTTTATCTTATTTTGGTGAATATCCAGCTATCCACCAGATATGTGCGTAGATGTGTTTTCGTGCATGTGACGCTTCACGAGCTTGACGGCTAGGCTCTAATAACTCTTGTAGATATATTCAAATTCATAATATAAATATTACATGTCAAAATATTCTATGAATTCATTATCACAGTACAGCAGTATTTTTATATTTTTACAACACAAAATTGAATTTGGCAAGACACGCTCAAAATTATCTACCTTGTAAAGCATTTCAGAGAAACAGTGACTTGTCAATCAGTGACATACATTTCACATTTATGATATAAATGTGTATCGCGCACTCGTTCCGGCACATTGCCTTGCAAACGCATTGAAATCAGATTGGAATACGAGAGCACCTGTAATTTTTTCCCTCATTACAGTTTTCACGTGGACAATTAAAGCAGCTGACAGGAAACGCCTTTGAGATGTGGTGCTGGCGAATAAAGCTGGGCATATCTCGGATTGAACACCGCACCGACTCAAAGAGATCGGAGTGACCACCAGACTCAACAATTTGTCTCCGGAGAGTTTCCGGAGCTACAGGGTCGGTAGAAGATAAAAGAAGAAGAGGCCGCAGTGCAATGCGGTGGTCCGACCAGATCAGCAAATCGCTATCCATCCAGGAGCCGTAGCATGGTTGGCCTTATCACGCGACAAGTGACAAGATAAGAGCGTCGTCTCGTTCTACCGAACGGTGTCAGCCAGTGACGCACGCTCTATCCTATCACCTATGGCGTGACAAGGCCAACCAAGCTACGGGGCCAGGATCATGATGCTTTCGCAAGAAATCGAAATGCCTCGTTCATCCAGGACAAAGTGATACATGGGCAAGATCACAACTCTCAGCACTGAGGAGAACGAAGCACGGAGGACAGTTCCCACAAAATAAACATCTGTTTATTTTGTCCTCAAGTGTCCGGCGAACCAATTACCGCGGCTGCAACAGTTTGATTGGGACCGCGCCGTTCCGTTTGTACCGCGTTTGTACAAGCGTACACTAACAAACAAGCTTTACTATGTTGCTCTATACTTTTATTGTTTATTGCCTTACGATTTAGATCAAGGGAATGAAAAAGAAACAATTACATTTGTTGTGGGTATTACAAACGGTTTCATTTCACGTGTGAACTCACATATTCTCACTGAGGTACGAACAATTTCTTTAAGCTCGACACGCTATAATATGGCTTTACTTGCATGCATGCCTCATTTACATGTTCTATAATAACAAGGCAGAACCTGCTAGCTAATAATGCAGTCCGTTAGCTAGAGCTCAGAACATAACGTAGATTACAAAATATGCATAACGTATTCTATTATACCATCTCGCAAGCATGCTTTTTATATTATTACTAGCTGTTGCCCGCGACTTCGTCCGGAAAAAACCTCTCCACCTTTTGCAAGGCAAATTCCTCATTGTATGGATTATAGTGAATCTTCACAGACGCGATTGCATGCTTCCTATCTGCATATTGCACAACTTGCAATGTAGATAATTAAATCTGCTGACACTTTTTCTTAACACAGCCTCGCATGCAAGCTTCGTCGCATACTTCTAAAATGTAAATTCTCACCGACTAGCAGCTAACAATTGGTTTTACTATACAACTTTGCTTGCAAATGTCTCATTAACTAGCTGAAATTAATCTAACAGACGGACCAAGACCTCGCTTACATGCTTAGTGGCATGTTTTATATGTTTTATCTGAACAACTTGCCAATGAACAAACCTAATCTACAGTGTGTCAACACAGTCTCGTTTGCATGCTTCGACACAATCTCAAAAAGAAATGTCTAATTGAATAGCGAGAATGACGAATAATAATGGACACGATTTCTCAATACGGCCTCGTTTGCATGTTACAATATATATTATTTGTACATGTATACTAGTATAATATAATATAATATAAGCCTTTTATTCAGAGAAGTTTACAGTTTAAGAGTTTAAATAATATTGTACACAACTTATCGAAATACATAACTTAACTTAACATATTACTGTTTCAGACAGTACATATATAGGGGGTTTGGAGTTTGGAATATAAGTGAATATAAAAGTACGGTTGAGATTATTTAAAGTGGCCGACTTTTCATAAAACTGTCTTGGAATTGGAATCTCCTACATTGGACGGTAGAGTTGCTTTTTGAATGGACTACTTTGATGTAATTGGGCCAACTCAAATAATGTAAAGTATACACGCAACGTATTTGTATAAGAGTGCAATTTGATATGGAAGGTTATATACACGCCAGGTTGCGCTGCTACAAGCAATATGCTTCTATGTTACTGTAAACTATTACGTTACCGCTAAACTCTTAATCGGTAATTTACCGTTTTACACAACCTTAGAAAGTTTCTTGCACCCCGGAGGTGGCAAAAACCAATTCTCACACCGTATTACAAAATAACTCACCTGCATTGAGTTAATACAGTATTGAGCAGACGTCCCGCATAAGTTTGCGCATGCAAACCTACTCGCCTACCCACCAAGTTTAGTAGTACAGTCAAGGAGGTATATGTATGCACCACAGAGTCTCAAAAATATGTAGACAAACCTTATTTCTGCAACGCTAAGGTTGTAGTATACATATTTTGAATGTTTGAGTGAATACATATTGGTGCCCTTGTCTGTAGCTTTGCATAGTCTGCGGCGGGCATTCTCCAACCCCAATGGAAGATGTCAAGAATAACTACAACTTAGGAAAGTTGAAAAACCCCCGACATATTCATTTCAAAGTTCAATATCTCAAAAACGGCTTAACCGATTTTGTTAAAACGTAGCTAAGAACACTCGGGTTAAAATTATCTATGACACAAAAAAGCTGGATTCAAATCGGTCCATTCGTTTGGGAGCTATGATACCACAAACAGATACACAGACACATTAAACTTATAACACCCCTCTCTTTGCGTCGGGGGTCAAAAATGTAAGTCAATGCTCACCTGCATGTTGCATATCTTGTAGCGCACCGGCTCGCCGCGACAGCCGACCGGCGACGAGCAAGTTCGGAGTTGTCGCGACACGCCCCCGTCGCAGGTCCGAGAACAGAGCGACCATTCGCTCCATTGCGACCAGCCGCCGCGGTCCTGTAGGGGAGAGGACAACATCAGGAAAACGTTTTTCTTGTTAGAAAGAAATAAAGAAAGAAAATACATTTATAGAACGTCATTACACAATTATACGAACAAACAAGCAAAAGAAAAGACTAAATAAGAGGACGTTAAACAGGATCCCCACTCAGCACAGCACACCAAGCTGAGGCGCTGATTTTCGGTGGGGACCTAACATAAAAACTATCAAAGCAAATTTTACATCACACTTGCTCGTAAATGGCCATATAACGCGCAGACATGCAGAGCTACAATAGCCTTTATTACGCCCAAGGGCGTAATGGGTGTGATCTGATTGGTTCAAGCAAATCTCGTTGGCCGTGGGCCACAAGAATTCTGCTCTGTGATTGGTTGCAAAAAATCTAGGTGGCCACGAGCCGCTGTACTGCTCTGTGATTGGTTGAATGAAACATTGAAGCTGTGCGACTCGCAATGATCTGGAAGTGAAGTTGTTAATTACATAAATTTTTGATTGGCGCGGTTGTATGAAACCTAGATTTTCCTGTCTTTTGTAGCTATTTATTTCCTCGCAAATGTGATGAAAAACATTGTACGCGTCGTACGGTAAGATTGTTACAAACTCGAGTCATCAAAGCCTTCCGCTTTCGGCGTCGGGCTTCTAATAAACTCTCGTTCGTAATTCGAATCTTACCGTACTTGTTACACAATGTACTATTACATCACGACGGTGGTATACAAATCCTCTCCGTGACTCCAGAGAAGTCACAAGCACGTTCATTATCTTATCTTATCTTATCTAGTTGAGGGCCCTTTCGGATACACTTCGACCCAGTGGGATCTTTTGTGCATTTGCCCTCCCCTTTATAGCTACTCCCAAGCTCGCTCCATCATTTCCACAAAACGGATGATGCAGCACATTCATTATACAATTGATTTAAAGATTCGTTTGGTCGACAACTGCCCCCCTATTCTGTAACTTGTTTTAAGGCCACCTCAACGCTCACCCACAAATATATCTTCACGCCCCGATGAGTAGTAACTAAGCGTAGGTAGAGGTCTAGTTTCGTAACGGGTGACCGGCGGGGTGAGTGCTCATGCGCCTCGCCCCATGCGTCACGCCTAACGAAACTAGACCTCTACCTACGCTTAGTTAGTACGCATCGCGGCGTCAAGATATATTTGTGGGTGAGCGTTGAGGTGGCCTTAAAACCAGTTACAGAATATGGAATCAGGTGATTTTTTTGGCTTGTGTAAAAAGTCACCCTGTATTACGATAATGATTGTTTTATATGAGATAGGTTATTGTTATTTGTTTGATGTTAATGTATATTTATTATTATTGATCGCGACAGCCGAGAATTATTTCGCGACCAAGGATGTTGAGAGACCTCAAAACTAAGGTACTTATTTAGGTACGTGGGTCGTTCTTCTTTTTTACCGACAATGAATCGAGGTTTTTCTGTTTTTTTGGTTTTTGAACTATCGAAAATTGTGGTTTTGAAGTGCGATTAAAAAAAAATGCATAGATTTCTTCATTAGAACTAATTAAAGTTTACTTTCTGGCCAATATAAATATTTATTTACGGTTGGTTTCTAAAAAAAACATGTGACAAAGTGGACTATTTCAGTGGGGACAACATTTTGGTTTACCACTCTGTCACGGCATTCTACGAAAAAAACAAACATTTAAAAAATGCTAGTTAGAGAAAGTGAAATATTATATATCACTAATTAATAAAATAATATGGACGTTCATTCGAACATTATAAAACCATAAACATCATTACTCAAATGAGATGCCGTAATAAGACGAAGGACAGGCTATTGTCGGTCGAAAAGAAGAACGACCCACGTTAATTATACGCTATTTAGACCCGTTTGGTAAAAATAATGTGTGAGAATACAATACAATACAATACAAATACTCTTTTCATCACACTTGCTCGTCAATGGCGTTATTACTTGCGAAGTTTAGTTTTAAAATATAGAGCCCTCTGATTGGCTTATGCAAATCTGGTTGCCTTGTGATTGGTTGAAAAAAAAAACTAGTTGGCAAGCCGCCCCGCCCCGCAAGAATACTGCTCTGTAATTTGTTGAAATATTGAAGCTGCGCGCTCCACTAGCACTGATCTGGAAGTGAAGTTGTCAATTTTTGATTTTGATTGCACCGGCTGTATGAAACTTAGATTTTTCTGTCTTTTGTAGTTATTTATTTCCTCGCAAATGTGATGAAAAACATTGTGTCGGGCTTCTGATAGACTCTCGTTAGCAATATTCCACTTACGCCCCTCGTTAAACAATGTACTATTATTGCACACTTCACACAAACAAAGCAGTTACAGAGAGAAACAATACAATAACATGTAGGTAGAGGTAGACAACAGGCGGTCTTATCGCTGAAGAGCGATCTCTTCCAGACATCAGAGAATAATACATATTTACGGAATAAAAAACAGAAAATGACACATTAACAGGCTCACAGTGTTCACACGGAACCCAGATTTGTGCGTAATTAGACACCAAATTTTCAAAAGCGAATCCTCCCCTTGATCTTTGCTTGACGGAACCCAACACTCATAACAACGTTAATGGGAAAAGCGCGTCTGCAAATGACAAATAACAAAGGTGAAACACGCTGATATAGAAGCAATAGATGCCGCAACATGTATATAGGTACTTCAAGAGGAAGTAAAAAGCCTTACGCGTCTTATGAAAAGTGCTTATCTTTATGTATTTGACACAATTGCAAGCATTTATTTAACGAACGCTGGATATTTTATTAAACTTATAAATCTATTATATATCGCTTTATATACGAACTTTATAATTACTAATATTATGCTAACAATTCAAATCCATGTTGGTATCTGAATAAATGAATTGAAATATAGTATTAATACGAATATATTACATTTTTGAAAAGAGTTGATAGGGTGTATTTACGAGTAGGTAGTACATAATAACGTATATTGTAAAAAAAATCTATGTTATATGAATTCAAGAAAACAAAAATATATCTTTAGTAGAAAAAATTGGACAAGTGCGAGTTCAACTCGCGTGGTAAGGGTTCCGTAAAATATTGAGAATTTTCCCGTTACTTTAAATACTCAAACTTCTTATAGGTTTTTTCTGTATTTTTTAGGCAAGGAACTATTTTCCATATTCATTCAGAATTTTAAGCCTAGTAGTTTCGGAGATAAGAGGGAATGGTCAATGTTCGTCTTTTTTCCTAAATTACTTCAAATTTGTTTTTGCTAAAATTATTAAAAAAAACTGAGATGCTTACAATAACCCCTTTCATTTATTATGTCACACAATACAGTTTGCGAACGTTTTTTTATTTTATTTTCCTGTTTACCCCCCAAAAGTGGCCCCATTGTTCAGAATTCATTGATTTACCTTACGCGTCCATCTTTGGGTTACCGATTTACATATGTTTACCAAATTTCAACTCAATCGGTCCCGTTGATTCGGAGAAAATCGGCTGTGGCAGACAGATGCACGAGTTACTATAAGAGTTCTGTTTTTTTCCTTTTGAGGTACAGAACACTAAAAGTAAATTAAATATACCCCCAAAGACGTAGTGTACCGTTTTTGAAGCAGGCCTTAATTTACGTAGCGTCGCTGCTTGCTTAGCTTCGCCTGCTAAGCCGCCATTGTTTAGCCTATCTCTGGTCCCAGACGCCTTTACAGAATAGGCTTAATTTTGTTTAAACCGTTACATCTTTTAATAGAACTAAAACACTATTCATAATTATATTTTGATAAATTTACAGGGAATGTCTAAGATTATGGACTTCGGCAGAAATAAAAGTGTGTTTAGCGTTTAGGTATTATTCGTATTAGTTGAAGGGTGGCCGTATGCGTCTCTGCTTTAGCTCACATGCACAACTTTAAGTTAAAAAAACCGGCCAAGTGCGTGTCGGACCACGCAAAACGAAGGGTTCCGTGCCTATTAAAAAGGTCGTATCGTCACAGAAATTTTAAGGCACTTACGTCCTTTTCTTTAAGGAAGGCAGTTTTTCAGCAATATCTCGAAAACCTCTGAACCGATCTTGTTCAAAACAATTTTCGGTGAATGAAATTAATAAGCCCTATGTCCATGAATTTTTCCATATTTTTAAAATACACCGTTCAAAAATTAGAGGGGGGGGGACAGAATTTTAGTGACTTTCGGGGCGATTATCTCCGACCCTATTCACTTAATCAAAAAAAAATGCTAAGAAACCTTATATTTATTTTGAAAGGCCTATCGATTGATGTGCCACACGGGGGGTCACAATGAAAAAAAAATTTTTGACTTTTAGTTGTATGTATGGAGAGCACCCCTAAAATTTTTTTTTTGTCATTTTAATTACAAAACTATGTAGCGGCTAACAAAATACACCTATTCTCAAAATTTTATTCAAATACACCTTATAGTTTTCGAGTAAAATGCCTGTGACATACGGACAGACGGACAGACGGACAGACGGACAGACGGACAGACGGACAGACGGACAGACGGACATGACGAAACTATAAGGGTTCCGTTTTTGCCATTTTGGCTACGGAACCCTAAAAAACCGGCCAAGTGCGTGTCGGACCACGCAAAACGAAGGGTTCCGTGCCTATTAAAAAGGTCGTATCGTCACAGAAATTTTAAGGCACTTACGTCCTTTTCTTTAAGGAAGGCAGTTTTTCAGCAATATCTCGAAAACCTCTGAACCGATCTTGTTCAAAACAATTTTCGGTGAATGAAATTAATAAGCCCTATGTCCATGAATTTTTCCATATTTTTAAAATACACCGTTCAAAAATTAGAGGGGGGGGGACAGAATTTTAGTGACTTTCGGGGCGATTATCTCCGACCCTATTCACTTAATCAAAAAAAAATGCTAAGAAACCTTATATTTATTTTGAAAGGCCTATCGATTGATGTGCCACACGGGGGGTCACAATGAAAAAAAAATTTTTGACTTTTAGTTGTATGTATGGAGAGCACCCCTAAAATTTTTTTTTTTGTCATTTTAATTACAAAACTATGTAGCGGCTAACAAAATACACCTATTCTCAAAATTTTATTCAAATACACCTTATAGTTTTCGAGTAAAATGCCTGTGACATACGGACAGACGGACAGACGGACAGACGGACAGACGGACAGACGGACAGACGGACATGACGAAACTATAAGGGTTCCGTTTTTGCCATTTTGGCTACGGAACCCTAAAAAAAGGTTTGTGGGTGTATTCCATTGGTCACCACCTCACAGAGCCTAGTGAATATTTTAGCTAAAATAAAAGTAATGAATTTACTTAATAAAATAAATTCCATGAACTAGTAAGAATAAAATTATTTCCCTTTGTCAGTAGCTGGGTAAGTATTGATATTTATTAGAATGAATTCCCGCATAATGCTTATAAGGCGAGGACTAATTGGAATACACTACTTTTCTGCACTAGAGCAGAAACGTATTACTTTCTGCGCACTTTTTAGAACAACGACCCACTTAATTTTATATGAATTTTATTTTTAATAATGAACTAAAATCCAATAGAAATTAAATTTATTTATATTTTACATAATTCATAATTTAGTAATGTAATTTTTTTAATGTATTTAATTTCCTACTTCATGACATGTACATTCGTTTTATGAATAAATGTGAATATGAATATGATTATCAATTAAAAATGTAGAAATAGTCATTATACCGAGATTTTAAAAACCAGAATGATAGGTTTCGAATTATTAATTAAGAATCATTTATAGCTGACCGTAGACATGCGCATTCATATAAACCTGTAAAATTATGTTACCTAACAATAATTTAAAACTCATTACCTACTTAAATTAATCTGTTATACCAGCATCCTCGGTACAATGCCTCGAGGGCCTTTTTTAGATTTAACTTAGTTTTAATTTATCTTAGTTAATGTTAATTATAATCTTGTATTTTATTTCAATAAATATTGAAAAAATCTGTTATTTGCATGTACCTACCTACCAAAACCAATATGTCGAGAAAACACTAGCTTAGTTTTCAATTTTATACATATATTCTTTAGAGAAAATAATATCAATAATGTATGTAATGAAGACGGATAAAGTTTGTATAGAATTATCTTTTTTCGCTCCTTAACTTAGATGAAAGATTTCATAAACGTATGTTTATAAAACGCTTGCCTTATCTATTTGATCTATATCTTTGTATCCAAAACACGGCAATCTGCTCCAGCTGGAATCACGGCGCTAATGAAACATCAATCAAAAACGGGCAAGTAATTTGCCGGGAAAAACATTTCAGGTCACGTTCAGCGGAGTAGACACGTGCGGAGATGCCTCGAACAAAATCATACCGGTAAAAAGGCTACCATTTGACTGAGTAAATTTTTGCAATAGCTACGCGGTGCGGGAAGGGTAACAGCACCAGTGAACCAAGCGTTAAACTGGGGTCCAATTTGAGATGACTTTCATGCAGGGGTCGGAGCCGGTTTTTTCAAAAGTCCCCGAAGTAGTCTAATATTTTAAATTATTTTAGGCTCTTAATGTAGGACTCTATCATGTATTTAGGTAACATTTTCGTATTATTAGACTGTCCGATCAAACATGATATCATAAACGACCGAATAGCCTAGTGGTTAGAGAACCTGACTATGAAGCTTGAGGTCCCGGGTTCGATCCCGGTCGGGGCAGATATTTGTATGATGAATACGAATGTTTGTTCTCGAGTCTTGTATTGTATTTATCTATATAAGTATGTTTATCCGTTATGTAGTACCCATCTAGTTTGGGACTAGATCAATTGGTGTGAATTGTCCCACTTTTTTTACTTTTTTTAAACCAAAGAACGAAATAGAACGTAATAATACCGGTATTTTTATATGGTGAAAATACCGGTATTCGACCCCTGCTTTCATGTTCTTTCTTTTGGATAAAAAGCGTTATAAAAAGGATGTCCCCTTCTGACAACTAAAAAAATTGTAATCGCGATACTAAAGAATACATGTGTACGATCAATGGTGTAATATAAAAAAGAGGTAGATAGGTTTTAAGTGCTCTAAAAGTGGCACCCTATAATTGAGTCAATTGGCATAACTTGACTCAGTTTCGAGTTGTCAGTGGAAACGTTAGCTGTCAGATTTGGTGGCCATTTTTAAACACGGAATTTCGTATAGACAACCTATTTTTTATATAACATCATTAAGAACGATTGAAAAAAAAAAAATATAGATACAGTATATTTGCATTGCATGTAATTTAACGGTGTGTTGAAATTATTGCGCAAGCGGTAAAATTGATCGTCTCCGCAATTTCCTTACTACGTTGACGAGTATGCCGAAATTAAATAACAGAATATAACACGCAATAGTACATTATTGCAGAGGCCGGGAAAAGCAATTCGAGAGTAAGTAGATTTTGATGGACGAAGCGAAGCTGAGTACCTACAAAATAAACTAAACAGTCTTTTTTTATTCGAAACGAGTCTTAATCGCCCATTATTTGGACGTATTTATGCATAACGGAACCAACCCACACATTATCCAAACTCGAGTTAAGTGTGCAAAAGGCTTTAAAAATGGTTTATACCCCCTACAAAAAGATCAAAGTCGTAGGATACTTTTGACATTATAATAACATTTCGTTGACAAAGTTATCAAATTGTTTTACACAATAATCGAAATTAGCTTAGTTAAAAAGATCCCTGCTGTATGACTTGCTAATGTAAAATTATATTTTTATTTGACGACCGAATAGCCTAGTGGGTAGTGACGCTGCCTACGAAGCTGAACGTCCTGGGTTCGAATCCCGGTAAGGGCAAATATTTGTGTGATGAGCATGGATATTTGTTTCTGAGTCTTGGATGTTTTCTATGTATTTAAGTATTTATATCTATTATATATATCGTCGTCTAGTACCTATAACACAAGCCTTATTGAGCTTACTATATGGCTAGTTCGATTTGTGTAAGAATGTCCCCTAATATTATTTATTTATTTATTTATATGAAAAGATCGTTTCATTTATTTCATAAGAGTTCATGCGGGTTGGTTCCTGTTTGCATAATAAAAAACTGCAAACTTAACACTTTCACAAAAATCAACATCACATGGTTCTTGGTTAAAATAAAAGTGTGTTTATATTACGTAAGGAACCATTGCCTTTTTAAGAGAAAACTACACTTAAAACCAGGGATCGGATACCGGTGTTTTCAGCATACAAAAATACCGGTTTTATTTCGTTCAATTTCGTTCTTTGGTTTATAATATCATTTTTGATCAGGCTGTCTAATAATACGAAAATGTTACCTAAATACATGATAGAGTCCTACATTAAGAGCCTAAAATAATTCAAAATATTAGATTACTTCGGGGAGTTTTGAAAAAACCGGTTCCGATCCCTGTTTAAAACTACATTCTCTTGGCATGTTTAAGTAAAAAAATATAAACAATACCATGTTGTATCGCTTGGCAATCCAATTTTGTTAAAAAAAATAAAATTGTATGCACTTTTTCAACCAAAACTACTTTTTCTCAAAACCACAGATTATATAATAGTTCTACGAACAGATACTCAAGTCTGAATAAAAAAGCGCACACCTACCGCTTTGCATGCCTACTAAATTTAACATTGGAGCGACCTCGAACGCGCGGGTCATTGCCCGCAAGAGCCAGCCTATCGACGCTAGGGTTGACACCACTTAGAAATGATTTTATAATTAGTAGTTGAGTGAAATAAAAAAAACTGTTTATTTTTGAAATAATTTTAATAAATCATTTTTATAATGTGTCTGCAATTGACACCTTAATGTAATGTTTAATGATTTTTTGCCTTCCTTAAATGTTCCGAGTTCCCACGGTGCAGATAGGTAGCACTGTCAAAGCTATAATTATGCTTAAATACTTCCATTTATCTCGACGTTTTGGATGTATTGCAACATCCTTGGTTGCGAGAAGATTAAGGCTCAATTTCATACCTTTTACCGTCCTCAGTTACTGTTGAACGCCTTAATTTCGCGTTAGAAATTAAAAAGAAACATCAGACCGGAACCGACTGGTGAAAACTCTAAACAAAAATGCATCGCGCGAATTTAAAAATCACAAGACTCCACTTTAGTTAAAAGCAAATCTATGAATATTTCGCACTCTCTTATCTCACCAACTCTTGCTAACACAATTGCAACGGTGCACTAAGAACATAGGGTTCATATTAGAATGGAAGCCGTCAGTGTTTGTAGAGTTTTTGGAGGTTATCAATTGAAAATGTTCGAAGCCTGCCGCCTCGCTCGCAAATCTGGAAATACTTTATACATGCGCTCGAAACACTCGGCAGAGGAACCTTTTATCGAATTTTCCAGTTCGCGAGGTCCATTTGTAGAACACACGCGAATAGTTAATATTAACGATGCAAATACAGTTCTTGGTATATGTTTTTGAGAGATTGAAGAAAGTAGTTTCGTACCTTCCTTCCTATCCTTTTCTTTTGTTATCAATTATCATATGTATGAAGTAGGTGTTGGTGGATGATTAAAAGCACTTCAACTTTTATATGAATATTTATTTTACTTGAAAATGATACAGAGTCGTCCGTAAGGTAAGAGAGATGGTTGAGAAGAGGAAAGATCGAGTGACCGGAATGTACTTTTTACAAACAATCATTCAAATTGACCCATTCGGTCTGTCACTCGTTTAGAAATTATTATTTATTATTAACAAATGATTTCGTTCAGAAACATAATCCCGGGAAGGGGCTTAATAAGGTTAAATGAATTTTTATATATCACAATCAAAAAAAAAAAAACTACTATTTACCAGAAATAAACTTATACGCATTTAATGCAGTTAACTTATATATTACTTTTTAATGACAATAGTTGGGTTAATGCACACATTCAGTGCATGTTGCTAATTACTAGATTTATACTTATTTTTTAATGGTTTACATTTCTATGGGCAATACACATAATTTATTCAATGCTCTAGTTGTTATTTTCCCGTTGGGAAGCCTTAAATCTACTACTCTTACTTTCTGGTCTGCGCCATAATAGATCTTGGCGACTCTAGCGACTGGCCATTGAAGAGGACTACAATTAATGTCTCTTAATAGTACTAAGCTACCTACTTCTATATTTGGGTGTATATTGTGCCACTTAGGGCGATTATTTAATAGGTTTAAATATTGTTTGTGCCAAGCCTTCCAAAAGTGCTGTTGCATTTGGGTACAGCGACGCCACAAACGCAATCTGTTTTGCGGTATTGTAGTTATATCCGGTTCCGGTATAGCATTAATGGGTCTATGGATTAAGAAATGTCCAGGAGACAAGTATGAGAAATCTGATGGGTCTCTAGAAAGCTGAGTTATGGGCCTAGAGTTAAGAATTCCTTCTGTCATTATTATGATTGTGTTAAATTCTTCATAAGTAAATAAGCTGTTACCTATTACACGTTTGAAATGTTTCTTAGAGCTTTTTACAGCAGCTTCCCATAGACCTCCAAATGTTGGTGAGTAGCTGGGAATAAAATTGAATTGTATGTTGTTAGCCACAGCATAATTCATCACCTCATCTTGGTGCTCTTTAGAGCACTTGGACAATTCTTTATTCGCACCTTTGAATGTTTGTGCATTATCCGAATATATTTTCGTGGGATATCCCCGCCTAGCTACAAACCGTTTTAGAGCTGCCAGAAATGCCTGAGTTGTCATGTCAGATACTAATTCTAAGTGTATTGCCTTTGTGGCGAAGCATACAAAGACGCAGACATACCCTTTTGTTAGAATAGTCCTTCTTAATGTGGATTGTTTAACATTGAAAGGTCCGCAATAGTCGATTCCGACAACTTCAAACACTTTGGCTTCGTTGACTCTATCGTAAGGCAAGGATCCCATAAGCTGTGAGGCAGCTTGAGCTTTGAATCTATAACATGTAATACATTTTCCAATTACCTTTGCAACTTCTTTATTACTATTTATAATCCAATATTTTTGAGAGAGACTGCTAATAGTATCCTTTAATCCACCATGCAACAAAATTATGTGCTCATATTTAATTATTATGCTTGTTAGAAAACACTTTTTTGGTAGGATTATGGGATGCTTTTGAGCATAAGGAATTTTGGCATGTTGCAGCCTCCCCGACACTCTTAATACATTGTGCGCATCTATGAATGGGGCTAAGTTTTTAACATAAGTTTTAATAGGCAAGTTGCCTTTAATACAATATATTTCTTGTTTGAAATATTCATGCTGCAATATAGATATAATTTTATATCTAGATTGTTGCATTTCACACACAGTTAAATGGCCTTTCATTTTATTATCCTTAGTTTTACAGTTACTATTAAATCTTAGTATCCATGCAACTACTTTTTGCAATTTAATCCATGATGAATACTTTTTAAACATTTCTGGTTCTTTTGGTTCTGGTGCAACAATCAAACATGCATACTGTCTGTCACCACTCTCTTTGAAGTAGTCTGAGGTATCGATAACTGGTGCCTGCTGTGGTTGGTAATTAGCATTCAAAAAGTCAGATGGACCGTGCCACCATAGTTGATTCTTAGAGAGTTCAAGAGGATCACTTCCCCTAGACAGACAGTCTGCAGGATTGTTTGTTCCACTGATATGACACCATGTACAGTCGGATGTTATTTCTTTTATAACATTAACTCTATTTCTTACATATGCAGGCAATTTGTCCTTGCTTGACTTGACCCAAGACAGAGTTACAAGTGAATCAGACAATAGGTAATTAGCTTCAGTTCTAACTTTCAAAATTGATTTGACTTTAGTATATAATTTTGCTAAAATGAGTGCAGCGTTAAGCTCAAGTTTCGGTATAGTCAACTCCTTTCCGATCGGTGCGACTCTTGACTTGCTGCACAACAGCCTCATTGAGACATTGCCATTGTATACGCATCTTATATACAAACATGCACCATAGGACTTGAGTGAGGCATCACAGAAGCCCACAATCTCTACATGACCTTTGTTTGGGATGACATTTCTTGGTACCTTCATAACCGGCATGTTCAAAATGTTGTTATAAAACTTACACCATCGTTTTAAGAATTCAACTGGTATTGGAGAGTCCCACAACAGGTTTTCTTTCCAAAGGTCCTGTAGAAACTGTTTTGCTTTTACAATTACTGGCCCTGCCAGACCTAAGGGATCAAAAAAAGAACCTATGAAGCTGAGTATGGAGCGCTTGTTCCATTTATGAACCTGCTTGTCAGGGTAACTGATTTTGAATTCATCTAGGTGGGTGTCAAACACCACACCTAAAGCCTTTAAATCATTTTTCATGCAGAGCTCATGGTTGTCCGCATAATGTTTTTCTGTTGGGATGCTTGCCAGCAGTTGAGGTTCGTTTGCTGCCCATTTGTGTAAATGCATATCCGCATAGGACAGCATAGTAATAAATTGATCTCTTACCTCCAAGGCATCTGTGATGGAGTCGGCTCCAAAGAGAGCATCATCAACATACATTGCTGTGCGGATCACCTCTGCTGCTTTTGGAAGCTCAGCTTCATACCTGGTTGCCAGCTCCTCCAAGCATCTTGTAGCCAGGAAACTTGAACTTCGGAGTCCGTATGTCACAGTCTGTAATTGAATAACTATTAATTCATTGTTGTCATTTCGCCATAAAATATTTTGTAAATGGTGAAACTTGGGATCTATTGTTATGGCCCTGTACATGTGTTGTATGTCTGCTAACATGACATACTTGTGTTCTCTGAATGATATCAGTATATCAAACAAATCTTTCTGAACTTTTCCTCCGTTAAGTAAGACGTCATTAAGACTGTTATGTTGTTTGGTTGCCTTAGTATTTCCATTGAAGACAACACGGACTTTATTTGTTTTCCGATCCTCCCTAACTACAGGTAAATGCTGCATAAAATACAGCTTTTGTTTGTGTGAATTGGTTAGTGGCAAGACTTTAGCATGACCTAGTTCAATATATTGGTTAATGAACTCTTTGTACCTTTTTTGCAAAGTTTTATCTTTTTCTAATCGGTTTTCGATGCAGTTTAAAGTTTTGACTGCAATTGGAAAGGTATTACCTAGATTGAGTTGGTCCATGGGTTGAGCCAGAGGAAGAGACACCTGAAATCTATTGTGGATTAATTGTACCGAGTTCTTGAACTCGGCTTCACAGGAGTTCTGCTTTGATGTAACCTCCTTAGTCATTTCGGGGACAATTTCAGTTTCCCAAAACTTTGTTAGGAGGTGGTCTACATTATCATTTGCCTCATGGCTAGCCACATGTAAGGCAACATGATGGCAATTTGCTGTTCCATTTTGACATGGTGATTCACCGGATAGTATTGAACCAAATTCTGTACTAATTAGATAGAGTTCAGTATTTGAGATCTTGGTTTTGGTGGGTAATAGTATTTTAAAGAAAACCTCAGCTGATAACAAGAATGAGATGTCACCCGGAACTAAACAATCATTGTCTGCTAGTACAACAGAATCGGGTATCGTTATATTGCTTGTATCTATTTTGTTTTGAGGTAATTGTGTTGTTATTTTATTAACTAAAGAGCATGTTACTTGACAGCTGAAATTGGAATGTATTGACTCAAATTTTGCATTCACAGACTTTGAAGTATGCTTGGATTGACAACCTAAGGCTGAAATGTTGAGTTTGTTGTTAATAGGCTGCAAGTTAAGTGATTTGGCAAGCTCATTTGTCATAAAGGAAACTTGGCTGCCACTGTCAACCAGACCTCTGGCTAATATATGAGTTGCACCATCATGTCCGAAGATTTTTACTTTGACAGTAGGTAAAATGACAGCATTGTTTGACTTGGCGTGGCAATTACTAACACTTGGCTCACATTCGACATGCAGTAATGTATTGTGAGCTTTGCTCTGGCATTTAGAGCATTTGAAGTGAAATTTACATTTGTTTTTATGCATACCTAGGCATATCCTACATAAGCTGTATTTGGAAGCAAGCTCTGTTCTCTCATTTGATGATTGCGCTGCAAATGTGGGGCAGCAATACAATTTGTGAGTTGTTGCTTTACAGCATAAGCAAGATGGTACTAAATTATTGGCCATATTAGTCACTTTAATATTTTTATTAGGAAAGGAATAAGATGACTTACCCTCGCTTTGCTTGCTCTCCTCGAAGCTGCTTGCTCTTTTCTCATTAAACACTAAGAAATCTTCTAGAGTTGGCATTTTGCTATTGTCTCTCTCCTGATGGAAAGCTCTGCATGAGAATTGATCCACCTTTTTTAAAAGAATCGTTAAAATGACTAAATCCCATTCCTCTGTAGGTTGTCCTAATGCTTTAAGAGCTCCCATATGCTGTCGCGTTGTTGCAACTAAGTCCCTTAAGCTACTGGCAGTACCTTTGTTGAGAGGCTGGGTTTCAATTAAGGCTTGGATGTGATTGGTTGTGACAAGAAATTTGTTGTCATACCGAAGCTTGAGCAGTTCCCTAGCCTTAACATACGATTCACCTGTTAAAGGAAGCCCTTCTATTAATGCTAAGGCTTCACCTTTTAAATATTTCTTGAAATAGAAAAGTTTTTGCACAGGCTGTAATTTCGCACACGAGTCGATGACCGCATCAAACAGTTCCATAAACGTTATGTATTTGGCGTAGTCCTTCCCGTCGAACGCCGGGATTTCAATCTCAGGAAGACGCACACTGCTGCTGCCGTTCACCTCCACACAGGACGTAGACGCGACGTTCGAAATCTTACTTTGCAGCAACCTCCGTAGCTGGCTTATGGCCTCGATGCATCTATCTTCTTCCTTGTCATTCTCGAAATTGGATGTGTCATCTGTTGCGATCGCCAGTTGTATTGTAAGTTCGTTGTATTTGGCAAGTGTTGCTTCTGCCTTTTGCAACCTTATTTGTATTGTATCTACGTCCAAGGTTTCTCTCGATTCACTCAAAAGTTTGTGAAGTTTCGTTGTGGAACCTTTGCACCACGCTATTTGTGCTTTAATTCTTTGGATTGTTTGTTCTAGTGACTCCTCATCGTCCATTTTGTCGTAATTCAAAGGCTTGTTAGGTTATGTAAACAAGTGAAGCTGAGTTGTCAAACTTGACAGCGTCTTGAATGTCAGATTCGAATGACGTTTCGCACTGAATGAAGTCTTGAGTGATCGAATCCTGTGAATGCAAATTCAACTGTATTGGTCGTTCGTTCTTGCTATCTTGCTTGTCCTTCGATAATAAAATGGCGGACGTTGCGGCTTGAATTCGAGAACTGCGAAGTTTTTCGACACTTGTCTTTGATGTTAAAATACATATGAAATGGGACAATTTCTTGTTCCTTCTTGCATGTAAGACGTTTTGGTAACAATATTTTGAGGAATTATGAGTCCGATGCTATTATTTTCACTAGACCGGCACTTGAGCGCGTGGTAATGATTTCACTTAAAATTCGAACTTTTCAGTTAATTGCACTTGTTTCGGCACCATTTCTGTTGGTGGATGATTAAAAGCACTTCAACTTTTATATGAATATTTATTTTACTTGAAAATGATACAGAGTCGTCCGTAAGGTAAGAGAGATGGTTGAGAAGAGGAAAGATCGAGTGACCGGAATGTACTTTTTACAAACAATCATTCAAATTGACCCATTCGGTCTGTCACTCGTTTAGAAATTATTATTTATTATTAACAAATGATTTCGTTCAGAAACAAGGTAAACACAACACAAGTAGCCTTTGCTTTAACTATGCTATAAACAGCGTGGAACCGAACCATGGATTTTCCCGCATGAGGGGGATTATTAAGCGTTAGTGTACGTAATCTGTGTACGCAATACATTGCTGCTCGATAATTTTTCAAAAATTAATTACGCTTCGGTAGTTAAGATTAAATTAAGATTTTCTTGCAATATCGGTTCACAGCCCTAACACCTACCTCTGATTTCAATTTGAGGTAATATTAAAAATACACGCAGTATAGTAGCTGATATCAGAGACGCACATTTATGTGGCGCGTACAGCCCCCCATTCTGTAAGGGCCTGGACACATGTCGCCGTGCACGGCGCCGTACACGGCGACATGTGTCCAGGCCCTAACTTGTTTTAAGCTCACCTCAATGCTCACCCACAATTATACCTTGACACCGCGATGCGTAGTAACTAAGCGTAGGTAGAGGTCTAGTTTCGAAACGGGTGACCGGCGGGGTGAGCCGTATTTGCGCGTAGCTAATAACAGCCCTGGGCTGTTATTAGCTACGCGCTCATGCGCCTCACCCCACGCGTCACGCCTAACGAAACTAGACCTCTACCTACGCTTAGTTACTACGCACGCGGCGTCTAAATATATTGTGGGTGAGCGTTGAGGTGAGCTCAAAACAAGTTGCAGAATAGGGGGGCTGTACACCTTTGGCTTCAATCCTGGGCCGTTATTTGGCACGCGCTAATGTGCCTCACCCCACCCGTCACGCTTAACAAACTATTAGGAATCGCGGCGTCAAGGTTTATTTGTGGATGAACGGTGAGGTAAGTTTAAAACAAGAGAATAGTGAGGTAGATGGGACTAGTGCCGGTCGCTGGTCCTGGTAAATGAACTTATAAATCTGACAAAAATCATTCACCGACATAACTGAGGCCCGTTACCTTTAAAATTGCAGGAGGCACTCTCCCATCCGCACCACTTACTTTTACTAAGACAAGTTTGTAAACAATTCTTTTTCTGAAAAATAAACAGTTTTTTTTAGTTTTCTGCTAGCATAACTTGACTCTCTACTCTAATCGCGCGCGTGATAAACTATCTGTCACTTGTTGACAGCATGAATTAGAAAGTGACGGACAGTCTATCTCGCGCGAGTAGATTTGAGAGTTATTTTATGCTAGCAGGGATCTACTTGAGCCTTGATTATTCACATATAACATAACAACGAATATTCGCCGTCTTTTCGGTTAATATTGCGTCAAACAGGCTTGAATCAACATGTAGCAAACATTTTGTATGAATCACAAAATCGTTTAAGGAAACAACTTCGTTTTCGACTTCAAACACGGTAAGGCATGGGATACATTGCCAGTAGAAATGGTACAGTTGGAGGTTTTATATAGGGTGTCCAGTGGAATATTTAAGTTTTTTTTCTTCAGGGCTTCATAACGCACAGGCATACAGAGCTACCTTTATTACGCTCACGGGCGTTATAGTTTTTTATTATGCCCAAGGGCGTAATGGGTGTGATCTGATTGGTTTAAGCAAATCTGTGATTGGTTGAATGAAATATTGAAGCTGCGCGCTCCACTCGCACTGATCTGGAAGCGAAGTTGTCATTTTCGTCAATTTTTGGTTGGTGCGGTTGTATGCAACATATTTCCTCGCAAATGTGATGAAAAACATTGTATGCGACACGTACGGTAAGATTGTTACAAACTCGAGTCATCAAAGCCCTCCGCCTTCGTCGTCGGGCTTCTAATAGATTCTCGTTCGTAACTGATATCTTACCGTACTTGTAACACAAGGTACTAAACAGTTTTTTTTTTCTGAAAATGCGAGACATGTAAATGGGTGTTTTGATATTTTGAAAATTGCGGATTTCATTGCCACTATAAAACGTGAGTCAGGAGAATCAAGCTTTTACGCTATTAATGATTAAAGTGACCTAGTGGTATCTACTCATTAAAAAAAAACACTCTTTGCTTTGTACGTTTATCCAAATAAATCGAGCAATTCGGAGTGCAATTTGGTTCTATTAATCCGAATGTTTCTTCAAGTGCAGCAGCGGGCTCTCATCGATTATGAAAGAAGTTGTCGACATGATGAAGGTGACTGTTTCTTTAATCCAAACACATGTTTTCAATAAAACGATGGAATTTATTTAGAAATGTGTAATTGAGTGGTCTGCACTGCACAGTGCATTTTGAGAGACACTTTACATTTCGCGGTGTACCTGTTGACTACGGATGCTGAAAAGGGCTCAAACGTCGGTTTGTATTTAATTAATTGTATTTTCAATTTGTTGTGTCTTAAGTTGCAGTGGGCGGGGCACATTACACGTAGAACCCATGGCCATTGGGGCGGAAAGGTTCTCGAGTGGCGACCACGTACAGTCAGCGTCATAAACATGTATACACTTTTCAACCTTATCTCCAAGCAATAAGGTCCTAGAATGTATACATGTTTATGATGCTGACTGTACCAGAAGGCGCAGCGTGGGTAGGCCCACAAGGTGGACTGATAACCTGGTAAAGGTCGCTGGATGCGGGTGGCGCAGGACCGGTCATTGTGACACTCTTTGGGGGAGGCCTATGTCAAACAGTAGCAGTGCACGTCTTTCGGCTGATATGATGATGATGATGATGATAATCCGTTTCATCGTTTTATTTCCCCATAAATTCAAACTGTACTCGTGTACCCAAAGCCTTATCCAATGTTTCAGTATAATAAAGTAAATGAGTTCTGTCTGTCACACGTCACCCCCCTCCCCCCCATGTGTTCGCGATCCGTTAAAAATCGTATTTCATGCGCAAAAGTTTAATACAACATATTAAATGGCGCTTTGGGCCGAGATATTAAGGGGAAAGTGTGTCACGTCTTTGCGTGTTATTACTTTGCTGAGTTACTAATAATCGTTAGTATACAAGATGATAAAATTAACATGAACTAAATTTAATTAAAATTAAGTTAACTCTAACAAAGACCCTCAAGGCATTGTATCGAGGATGCTGGCGGCAATTCCTCGCTGAATTTCAATGCTGATAAAAGCCTCCAGTTCGGCGGCATTTTCCGCCGCTGCACCCGCTTTAGAAGTAGCCTGTTGGAGGTGGGACGGTGCCAGTGTGTCTACACAGGTAGCGGCCCACACAAGCATCCGTCCCAAACTCCACGGAACCAAAGACACACCATCAGGTCTTTTGCCATCATCTCTGACAATGCCAGTCGGCTCAAGAAGAGCAGGTACATTGATGCTGGCAAGAGACCGGCCGATTATGTCATCAAGGGTCGCACGTCTTGAAAAGTGGCCTGCACTTTTTTGACAACAAAGTCCGTGGTGACCCAGACCCAGGTTACCGTGACCCCAAGCCGCAGACCAGTTGCCAGACGAAGCTTAAGATGACAAACATACATGTAGTATAAGTTAGTGGTTAGGTTGGTAAAAAAAAAGTATAAATATTCTTATTTCGAAGTAAACCTATCATCGCACAGTCTCATCTTCATCGATATAATTATGTCGAAACTGAACATAAATAAAATAAATAAATATAGTGGGACAATTCACACCAAATGATCTAGTCCCAAACTAGGCAAAGCCTGTACTATGGGTACTAGACAACGGATAAACATACTTATATAGATAAATACATACTTAAATAGATATTAAACATCCAAGACTCGAGAACAAACATTCGTATTCATCATACAAATATCTGCCCCGACCGGGGATCGAACCCGGGACCTCAAGCTTCATAGTCAGGTTCTCTATCCACTAGGCTATTCGGTCGTCATGATAAGCAGATTAAGTTTTTTCGTGCGTTATTAGGGATTTTCAATGGCCTCCTATTGCCATCATTATCAGATGGTCTTGTAACTAGATATATTTTTTTCCTATTAGGTTCGAAAGTGCTTTCGATTCTGAGTAAAAACACACGATTTTATCAAAAAAAAACATTATTAATTTTAATCGTTAAAAGCATTTCTAGACTCGCTCACAGTCTCTAATGTAGTATTGCATTATCATCTGACTTAGCCCTTCGTATGGCGGATGTCAACATTTTCCAATCGAAGTATTACTTTGAGATGTAAAATGGCACCGATCCTTATACTATGGATTAAATAATTAAATAAGTGTATACGATTTCAACCCGAGACGTCCGATAAATTGATAAAAAATTGAAGATTTGACTCCAACATACAAACATTACATTAACTAAGTAAAAGCTTATAAAAGAGCCGGTACCTATATCATAAATGAAGACATCGGGGGGAATTTTGTACGTCCGAACGTCAAAGAATATTACACACATGCTTAAGTTTGAATATGTTTTTCGAGTTGAAGTCAGGATTTCGGGGCACGAACGTTTTTACATACAGCTGACCGGAATAAGTAATTGTTTGGTGGAGTCGTAGAGTGTTGATGCAGTGGTTTTGCCGTATTTTATGTCGGGATTTAACAGTTTCTTTATCTACGAGTATTTGAATGAATGAAAGCATTTATTTCGAGTTACACAAGACTCATACAGTAAAAGTTTAAAATTACACAATTTAGCACCTATATCAAAATTAATATTAATACAGATAGGCACTGTTGGAGACATGCATTTCACAACAGTGCCTTATATACGGAGAATCAAATCTGCCTGCTATCAAACGCAGGATGGGGTTGGGGCTGGCCCGCGCCCGGCGCACCAGGGATGCGCACCGCTTGCGCATAGTTGCGTAGAAGCAGTCGACGCGCGCTTCTGCGAACATTCCTGATGCGCTGCAGAAGCGAGCCAGCCCCACCAGCACCCGGAACGCGTTGTTAAATTGGATCCGGAGGGCCCGTTGCGTGTAATTTCTCCACAGGGAACACGTATATTTGTCGATTGTGTAAGAGTAAAACCGGCAAAGTGCATGTCGGGCCTCGCGCAGTGTCGGGTTCCGTAGTTGCCCGTCTGTCTTTGTTACATCGACACTTTGCCAATTAAATGGTGCGGTTGCGTCGGCCGAATTTGTAAGAAAGTAGGCCTTTCCAAGTACACAATTAAGTTAGTCGACTAATTCCTCTGTAACTAGTTACGCTTACTTAGCCGTGTTACTTTTCCTTTTAACTTTCATAATATTTACTACTGTGTCGATTTTTTTCACATGCCCAGTAGTAGTAGCCATTTAGTCGGCAGAACTAAACTCAAACAAAAATTAGGGTTTTAAAGCCCAATACCATGCAAACGGATCACTGAGTTGAAAAATGGCTTTATAAACCCATAATATTTTTGAATAAGCTATCCAACGATAACCCGCATCATGGGTTTAAAGAGAAAAAAAAATACATCCCCACTTTACTTTACCTTTACCACGCCGCGCCTTCCGGTACGTGGTCGCCCCTCGAGAACCTTTCCGCCCCAACGGCCATGGGTTCTACGTGCAATGTGCCCCGCCCACTGCCACTTAAGTTTAGCGATTCGGAGGGCTATGTCGGTTACCTTGTTTTATATATATTTATGTAAATAAGTACGCTTCCTGAATGCGTTCATGCACCGTGTCGCAGGGAAACAAATAAATCCCTAACACACGCCAATTTGCAAGCAATCTCCCGGCTTGACGAGTAACGTCGCGTTGAGAGCGCTCCAACAAACAATTTATGAAAAAATAAAGGCGTGTGTAGGATGTCCTACAGTTTGACGAGACTTTGAACAAACGTTTTATTAAGTTTGACGACCGGTTAGCCTAGTGGGTACTGACGTTGCCTACGAAGCTGAAGGTTGGGTTCGAATCCCGGTAAGGGCGAATATTTGTGTGATGAGACTGATGAGCATGAACATTTGCTTCGGAGTCTTGGATGTTTTCTATGTATTTAAGTATTTATATCTATTAAATATATCGTTGTCTTAGTACTCATAACGCAAGACTTATTGAGCTTACTATGGGACTAGTTCGATTTGTGTAACTGTCCCTTCACGCTGCCTGGCAATATGTCCTGGCAATATGTCCTGCCCAACTCCATTTGAGTTTAGTCAGCCAGGCAGCGTGACGGTAGGTGGACGAAAACGTTAACGGATTGGTGGCCATTTACAGGAAAAAGAAGCGTCGGTCGTCCACCAGCTCGATGGGTTGGAGACGTAAAAAAGACCGCGGGTCATTTCTGGATGAGACTAGCACGGGACCGGGATAAGTGGCGTACTCGAAGAGAGGCTTATGCTCAGCAGTGGGCGATTACAGGTTGATAATGATGAAATGATGAATGATGATTGTCCCTTCATATTTATTTATTTATTAAGTCATAAAATGTCATGACATTAGAATGTGATTGGAGGTGACAATTTTGTAATATAAATACGTCAAAGTTTATATAAACTAACAGCTATTTCAGACCCAAACTCATCGCAGAATCGATATCGAGTGTGAGAAAGCCTTTAATAATCGATATTATTAAAGGCTTTCTCACACTACGTAGAAGTAGAGGTAGGTTTCCAATAACTTACCGTTTATAATTAGATTACCTACTATAAGGTAGAAGTACTAGTGCCCGACGCGGTACTAGTACTCGACGAATATAATTTAACTAGCGAATAATAAACTAAGATTGATCAAGACATCATTTTTAAGTTACTAAATGTTAGTGACTTCAATATTTCTTATCACAATTTCAAGACAAATAACTTATTTATAAGTTATGAACATATTTGTTAAAACCAACTGCCATCAATTGGGACAATGAGTTAAACCTTCAAGTCCCAATAAATGTCAGTCTGTCATTCATGACATTTGTACTGAAATGACATCTATTGGGACTGCCAGCATAACCGTCATTTACTCGTACATTCGGATTGATTACCTAATTCTTATATTATCAGGATTTTTTATAAGATCACCATATGAAACGAATTCCATATCAGTAACTTGAGTAAATACCTCGTCTCCCAAACCGTATGAAACTGTTTAATACATCTTAAATGAGCATAATATCGTGATTCAAATAAGTATTTTCACTAGTACTTCTACCTTACCATTTAGAGCTTACCTTTTACTGGTCATTTATAGCTTAGGTAACTATAAAAACCAAAATCAGTTGACACCTAAATGGCTCAACGATTAAAGTCCGTGACTGTGCATCCAATTAGTACAGATAATGAACTATATCTTGACCACAGCATACTTTACTGACCTCCTTATCTTTTACTTTTTTTTTAAGACGGGCAAATAAAATGAAAAACATTATTTGCCTCCGAGCTACAGAACTTGTTACAAACAACGCCTAACAATCAACTGCAAACAGAACAGACGGTAAGTGTTTCTGCCTCCTCAGCCCGAGATTAAAGAAACACTGATTCACAAGAAATTGGCTACAAAAAAAATGCGAAGAACAAACGGAACGAAGGTACCGCTCGTCTTTTGTTTTCGACGATTTCATTAGCCATTCGGTGTTTGAGATTTTTATGAGTCGTTTTTTTTTTGCGTACGACTTCATGCATGATGGATGACTTAGATTTTTTCACGATGCCATTCGAACCAGTTTTTGGAGAGGACCGAATGTTTGTATCGGAGCAACTACAATAGGCATAATGACTCATGTTAAAATTATTGTAATAAAATAAAGTATAAATTAAAAAATATAATTCATCATCATCATCATCATATCAGCTCAAAGACGTCCACTGCTGGACATAGGCCTCCCCCAGAGAGTGCCAAATTGACCGGTCCTGCGCCACCCGCATCCAGCGGACTCCCGCGACCTTTACCAGGTCACCAGTCCACCTTGTGGGTGGCCTACCCACGCCGCGCCTTCCGGTACGTGGTCGCCACTCGAGAACCTTTCCGCCCCAACGGCCATCGGTTCTACGTGCAATGTACTGCTACTTAAGTTTAACAATTCGGAGTGCTATATCGGTTACCTTGGTTCTGCTGCGGATAGCCTCATTTCTGATGCGATCACGCAGAGAAACTCCTAACATAGCCCCTCTCCATTGCCCTTTGGGTGACTTTGAGCCTTCTTATGAGGCCCATAGTAAGCGACCGAGTAGATATCTAGTGCAGGATTTTATCGCTGCCAGATATCCCTTTCCATAGTGTAATCGTTTATCTTATAATATGCTTTTGAAATAAGTGTCTGTTTTACGACAGATTTGAATTTAGAGTCAGTAAGTTCGGATGTGTATTGGAATTTTATTGTAGAATTTGATACAATTTCCCAAAAACGACTTTTTCGTTTTTACTAGCCTGTAAAAAGTTGTTTTGAGCTTTCCTGCGCTTCTCGTAACCTTGGGCCTATCAGTGTTTGTTAGGTAGTTGTATAAATTCTTCCTAACACCTATCTACCTCTTTTATGCCCGATTTCGGCAATGGATATGATTTTAGCAGTCTATGTTTGTTTATTCATTGGATCTTATATAAACCTCAATGTTCTAGCTATAGAACTAGAACATTGAGGTTGAGGTTTTATGCAGATGTCCATAAAAACCCAAATGACATGTTGTGTTAAGTAACAAACGCGGTATTACGATCCCAGCCCCACTCCATGCATACGTAACGACGTCATAATTTCCGACACCCGCCAGACTTGCGTTTTTCGCAAAAAGTCTATGCTAATCTGTGCAAGCGCAAACGATGCTTAACGTTCTGTTGTGCACGGAAAACTCGAGTTTCCCTCAAAACCAGAATGCTTTAAGTACACAAAACCTCTCATGCTATTTTAGGATGCTGACGCGTTGCAATAGGGGCTGTATTCGTGCAAACGCGGGTCTTACAGTCGGTCGTACAGAATCGGCGTTTTTAGTCGATGTTTTGGAAACATGGTATGTTAACACAAACTAGTCCGCGGGAAGAATAATGGGCTCAGATTTTTCAAGCAATCGGGCAATACCTATTTATCTCGCAACAATCAAGTCGGTGATGTTTTATGAGGAGTCTCTACTCCAAGGACCGGAAAATCCCTTTTCAGGCTTAACAATAGGTTTACCTTATCAGTAAGGTTACCATTATGGATAGGGTTTTAAAAACAACTCCTACTACTGGGATCACTCGTGCGTCTGTCTGTCCGTCTGTCACAGCCGATTTGCTCAGAAACTACTGGACCGATTGAGTTGAAGTTTGGTACACATATGTAAATTGGTGACCCAAAGATGGACGCGTTAATGAACTCTGAACAAAGGTGCCACTTTTGGGGGGTAAACTGGAAAACTAAAAAAAAAGTTTCGCAAACTGTATTGTGTGACATATCAAATGAAAGGGGTTGTTGTAAGCACCTCAGTTTTTTTTTTAAATAATTTTAGCAACAACAGTTTTGACGTAATTTAGGAAATAAGACGAAAATTGACCCCCCCCCCCCCCCCCCATGGAAATATGGAAAATAGTTCCTTGCTAAAGATTACAGGAAAATCCATAAGAATTTTGAGTATTCAAAGTAACGGGAAAATTCTCAATATTTTTATGAAATTTAGATTATATACGGAACCCTCACCACGCGAGTTGAACTCGCACTTGTCCGGTTTTTTGGTTCTAAACTTGTTCAGAATTCATAAATTCATACCCATAAACCCCCTTGTTCCGAATTCATAAATTTACTTTACGTGTCCATCTTTGGGTCACGAATTTACTTACGTATACCAAATTTCTACTCAATCGGTCCAGTAGTTTCGGAGAAAATCGGCTGTGACAGACGGACAGACAGACGCACGACTGATCCTATAAGGGTTCCGTTTTTTTTTCCTTTTGAGGTATGGAACCAACAAAATGTAAAGAAAATGTTTCTGTCAGGTCCAATTTCACCCACATCGATAAATCATTACTCTATCGAACCCTGAAATTAGGTACTGCACTACTCCATCATGAGCGTGCCACTTTGTTACAAACCTTATTAACTTGCCGCACCAATGCGTCAGTTCTCTCAGAGTTGAGAATTAAGTACCGCCTCTCCACTATATGCATGCAACGACAGCTCCAGTACTTTGGACAGGTGGCCAGACCAAAATCTTCAAACCATTTTGCAGGCATTTGCCGGCATCCGATTGAGCTGAAATGGTGCGTACTTTTTTGTTCGGTGAGAAAGTTATTTTAATTAATCATTTATTTCGGACATCAACGATCCATAGAGTGTTAGTTACAAATTCCTTATCACTATGTTAGTTAATATTTATTTCGGACATACATATACGACGACCGCTTTAGCCTAGTTGGTAGTGACCCTGCCTACGAAGCAAGAGGTCCTGGGTTCGAATCCCGGTACGGGCATTTATTTGTGTGATGAGCACGAATATTTATTTGTTCCCGAGTCATGGATGTTTTCTATATATTTATCTATATAAGTATGTTTATCGTCGTCTAGTACCCATAGTACAAGCTTTGCTTAGTTTGGGACTAGGTCGATTTGTGTATGATTGTCCGCAAAATATATATATTTTTTAAATATACTTGAGACACAGTGCTGATAAAATGGACTACCTATCAAGCCTCTCCCCTATCTCGGCAAGAAAACTGTTGGAGCTGTCTCTCACTCGGCACATCTGTGAAAATATACGTTTTCGCATTATTGCATGGAAGTCATCCATGCGAGCCTCCGCAAACATCCCAGATGCACTGTAAAATCGAGATAGCATTCTGTACCCGATATTAAACTGGACGCGCAAGGCACTGTAAGCTCGTTTCTTATATTTGATCCACAGGCTGCATGTATAAAATGTTTGGCAATACGATGGGTCGATCAGGTAACTTTTCTTACGAACGTCTGTAAGATTTAAACGTCAATTTTATATGGAAAAATGACAGTTAGATTGCGATTTGACTGTTCAGACGCGCGTTCG
The DNA here is from genome assembly GCA_932294315.1 of Epinotia nisella. NCBI lineage: Eukaryota > Metazoa > Arthropoda > Insecta > Lepidoptera > Tortricidae > Epinotia > Epinotia nisella. The sequence goes on along the minus strand of OW028675.1, from coordinate 1,935,881 downwards.
GAACGTTACGTGATTACCCCCCTGAACAGCGTTCGTTTCACCTCAGCCGTACTGCGTGCAAACCTGCGGACCAACATATTCGTCCTTACTGCCAGCGCCCTGCGTTCCCTCTCAATATCGGCATCGTCTGTGAGATCCTCGTTTACTATATGCCCCAGATATTAAAAATGAGTTATCCTATTCAAATCAAGCCCTCCAAGAGTCACTGGTGGCACTACCGAAGGACTCTTGCATCCTGCCCGAAATATGAGTAACTCACTCTTCTTAGCGTTATAGCAGAGTCCATGAGACTCAGCAAAACTTGCAACAGCTTATTAATGGCACCCACTGTTGGGCCCAGTAACACCATGTCGTCAGCGTAGCTAATGTTATTTATCATTTTACCGCCTATGGAACAGCCCCACTACCGCCGATCTGATCTGATAGACGCAAAAAATTACCATAGCTACTCCTAAACTAACCAGATTCAACAATTGACAACATTTCATAATTCTAAGTCCATGATTTGACTAGCTACTTGTATTCTACTCTAAAAGAGGAACACGCTGGTAGTTTTATATTTCCAGTATTATTTATGTTCAATTTTTACGAATTTTTAAAAACCCACTCGCAGTAAATCCAATTCTACTGCAGAATTGGCACCTTGCTTTAGTCTTGTTTACATATACCAAATTAAAAACAAACATTGTCAAGAGGGCGTCAATGTAACCCGCCCGAAAACATGGACCTAAGATACTCGGGACAGGCTATACGTGATGCCACAATGAGGGACGGAAAGGATTCTATGCAGCTAAATTAAGAACTGGTCTTAAAATGGCTGATCGCTTACCATAAACAACGTACTTAATTTGGGTGGGTAGTGTCAGTTGTGGGAATCTGTTGTGGCAAACAGAAAAAAGTGGAACTATGACAAGAATGATATTTCCTTTTCTGTCACACTTATCGAGATTTGTATGCTACCATCTCGCTCGGACGTGGTATTATTATTACCATAGCTTGTCCCGAGTATCTTAGGTCCATGCCCGAAAATGACATTTAAACTTTTTAAACGTTTTCGTCGAAACGGGACTAAAGCAAGGTGCCTATTCTGCAATCTGCAGTAGAATTGGATTTGCGATGAATGCATCATTCGGAAAATATAAATCGTTAATTTAATATACGTCATTCGGAAAATATAAGATTATCAGCGTGTTTCTCTTTTTGAGTAGAACACAATGAGCTAATCGAACTAAGGGCTGAAAGTTATGACTGTCAATTGAAAGATGAAGGTGAATTCAGTCTGCATACAAGAACAGTCGGATATAAAGTTTGCACCACCGTTTTTTATACGAAAACTTATTATTTCTACAGCCTAATACCAAACTAATTTTCCATAAACAGAACAATAGCTCCAACAGGCCCCGCCAGCCGCGTTCCCCGTGGGTGTTCAACATTTTCCTGCTACACAATAATTAATGTTTCCGATTTTGCTCTTAGTCTAAGCGACGCTTATAGAAAATGAATGTCGTCGATTTTCTTTCTTTATAAAGCTAAAACGTAGTAAAACAATATAGATAGAACTTTGAAACTTTTGCAGTGAATTTGTTGTACGTGTACGGCTGTACGGCTATGCCAGTAATTTATTTTATTTTATTACTTTTAATAAAACAAATTGCAACCAAGTGCAAAATCGATCGATATAATTATATTATAAATGCGGAAATCTGTCTGTCAGTTAGGTACCTATTCACGCTTAAAACAGTGCACCGATTTCGATTCAATTTAATATGGAAATAGTTTGAGACCCTGAGACGGACGTAGGGTAGTTTCATCCCGAAAACCATAACTTAAAGGGGTAAAAAGGGATCGGAAGTGATTATGGTAGTGCCATAATTGATACTGCGCCTCTGGGAATTCTAGTAACTTATTTTTTGTTAGATTTTCTACAAGCGAAGCATTAACGAGTCTATGCGGACAAAAGTTAGTTAAATTTAAGTACTTTGAAGATCGTAACCCTCTTCTTTGACACTGAACACAATAAAATTGTATACTTTCTAAATATGTGAAACGTTATTAGCTCATGAAGTAAGACTTTTGCTATTACGTTACCTTGACTCGACTTGACTCTAAACACTATAAAAAATATACTTTTTAAGTACCGTAACACCACACAACTATAAATGATCCGCTGTCCCAACTTATGATACACAAGTAAACTCATTCGTTTCTATCGATACCGATAGTGTAATTGATATTATAATTTTTATTAAGTTACGTTGCAAGTATTGCCCGTCCTTAAGTTCGCCCATGAAAATAATGCCATCTGATCAAGTAATATGACAATTAATTTGGACTATAGTTGGGTGACCTAAACTATATACGTGTGGTTTAACGGTAGGTGAAATTATTAGCCCATGAAGTAAGATTTTTGCAAACGCATCCTGGCCTACATTGTCAAAGTTTGTTCTCGAATTATTGCGAGCGGAGGATCCGTTTTGTTTTTCACTTGGACTTTAATCGGTTTCGTTTTGTCCTTGTTAATACTGTTGACGAAAAAGTTTGCTTTGTTGGTCTGAATGCGATGCGTTCCTAAAAATGTAGGTCACATGATAAAATATAAAGTTATTTTCATTTGGCTATTATGATATTTGTATGACCACTGGCATCGCCACTATGTCATTTTCCTCTATGCATATGAATAATATTATATCTTTAATTTTATACTACTTCTCTAAAAGTTTTCCAGTACAGCCAATACTCCATATATATTACGAATATATGTCGTATTTATCGCAAAATGGGCTGAAAGCTCGTTAATTATTTTAGTACAGTCAAGTGTAAAAATATGCGTGCATGCAACTTACTCATAAAATATGTCACATCGCTTTTATGTCAGCGAATTAAGATTTCGGTACACATTTTATAAAGTGTGGAATGGATGCAGATATAGTCACGAAAATTGAAAAGGGTATGTTAAGGTGGTTTGGGCATGTAGAGAGGATGGATGAAAGAAGATTACCGAAGAGAGTGTATGTAAAAAGAGTGGAAGGGCAAGTTGGAAGGGGAAGACCTAGGCGAACTTTCTCCGATCAAATTGGAGAGATCTTACAAAAAGGCCAGGTCAAAAGTACCCTAAACCGACGAGCATGTATGAGAAATGTTATGAAGGTGAGTGAAGCGAAAGTGGTTTGTCAGGATCGTAGCAAATGGAGATCCGTGATCTCTGCCTACCCCTCTGGGAAAGAGGCGTGATTATATGTATTTATATGTACCGTAGGTCAACAAATTTTGCTTTTTTAATAGTTAAGCTATGAAGCGTCCAGTATTAAGTGAGCTCTAAATGGCTCAACAATTAAAGTCCGTGACGGCACAACCTGTTATCGTTGTAGAGAGCTTATACACTTTGAACTTCTTCCTATTAGTACTTTATGGTTGTGTTTTCTGTCACTTCTTCACATTACCTATCTAGCTACAGGAAAAATATCACCGCTCAGAACTATATGCACCCTCTTTTTTCCCCGCCTCGCATTAGCGATGTCAAACCAGGGGAAATAAAAGAGATGCAGCGCGAATTTACAATCGCGAGGACGCGTTTGGAGGCCGGGTGTGGCCCAAGTAATAAGATCCTGAACACATTTTTTTGGATCACGGTTTTAAGACCGGCAGTTTTTTTTACAGAGTCATCAAATACTCCTTATTCAGATCCAGATCAGATGTCAGAATCCAGTGAGCAAGAAACACGACGAGGTTACCTTGTGTAGTTTAGGAATTATATTATGGCCACCAAAATGAGTGTAGAATGGAGTTATGGTCTACATTATGTGATCAGCTCGCTTGCCACCAAAATGACATAAGTTCAGCATAATGCTGAGCCAGTGTCCGGTTCACTGCCGCAAAGACACACTTGTTTCTTGTTTTATATGTTTTTCTTGTTTATTTTATCGTTTAATATGTGTATCCTGTGTGTTTGTGAATAAATGTATCTTTCTTACTTTAAGTTCGCTCACAGCGCACATTCATACCGGGAGTTAGCTAAAAATGGTTAGCAAATTTTGAACGACAATTTACATACTCATTATTCTTACATATAGGATCAGTGCAAGTTAAACAAAAGCTTGTAAAAAAAACACGTCATTATTCGAATCTCGCAGCACTCATACGATAAAGTGAATTTCAATGTCAGTCGTTCGACTACCGGTTGAGCTATTATGACAGCGACAACTGAGATACCATGATGTTTCATTTCTTTTTTTTTACCTACTGAGTTTCTGAGGTCGTCAATTCTGATAATCGGGACATCATGTCCTGTTCCTGCTGACCAGATAGAAATTCTATGGATGAACATTGGCACCTATCACTCACCTTATGCATGGCCTCAAGCAGAAATAGCCATATTAGGTGCAGTGATTTGGATGCTTAGGCTATCCATACTAATATCCATACTATCCATACTAATATTATAAATGGGAAAGTGTATGTGTTTGTTTGTTTGTTTGTTTGTTTGTTTGTTTGTCCGTCTTTCACGGCAAAACGGGGCGTCGAATTGACGTGATTTTTTAAGTGGAGATAGTTGAAGGGATGGAGAGTGACATAGGCTACTTTTTGTCTCTTTCTAACCTCCCACTTCCCCAAAATGGGGGGTGGAAGTTTGTATGGAGCATTCCGCAATTTTCAAGGTAGAAAGCTAAACATTGGTATGCGGACTATTTGTGACTAACAAAAAAATCGTGCATCATTTTTTTTTTGGAAATCTGCACCCAACCCCTTAAAAGAGGGGGTGAAATTTTATATGGGGGTCCTGATATGTAGAGTCGATATGTAGAGCCGATATGTAGAGTCGATATGTAGAGTCGATATGTAGAGTCGATATGTAGATTCGATATGTAGAGTCTATGTTCGATATGCAGAGTATTATGTAGAGTCGATCTAAATATATAAAAGACTGAAAGTGAGATGCACCTTTTTTGTAGACGGTTAATATTACTCTTAGTACGCGGGCGAAGCCGCGGGCAAAAGCTAGTGCTACCATAAAATAAGATAAGTGAATGCTCTCAGTTCTATTAATACTGACACAGTGCCATACGTAAATTATCTGTCGTCGACATTTTAATGTAACTGTGTTTATCTATGTGTCGACTGTAATAGCAGCTCAAAGAGGCGTAATAAATACGCGCATGAATTTACAATCGGGAACACACCACCACGTAAAGCTAGGGTGTGGCTCAAGGCATAGAAGACATTTTCAATAGCACCTTCCCTGTATCATAAGAATAAAATTAAACGAGGTGCTAAGAGTGCGCATATTTACAACGGTAAACACACGTTTGCAAAAAGACACGTTGTGATCCAATTCACAGAAAATAGCGTTTAAAATCCTACTAATCCTACTAATATTATAAATGCGAAAGTTTGGATGTTTAGATGTTTGGATGTTTGTTACTCAATCACGCAAAAACGGATTAAAATGAATTTTGGTATACGTAATATAGTTTAAAGCCTGGATTAACATATAGAGTACTTTTTATCGCGGGAATCATCCCCTAAGGGGGCGAAATGGATGGCGAGAGTTTGTATGGAGCTACGATATAAACGAGTTCCACGCGGACAAAGTCGCGGGCAGAAGCTAGTATCACATAAAGCGTAATAGCGACATCATATAAGGCAATAAAAACGCTTGCGGATGTACAATTGCAAGAACATCCCCGTATAGAGTACCTGCCACTGCTAGTGTTATAAAAGCGATCCCAAACAAGGTAAACAAGCGTGAAAGAAATTCAAATTGCAAGCACATGACATGCCCGTATCCACCTAGAATGTGATGCAAAGCGTAGATGTTGTTTAGAACGTATCCTAGTTATTAACGTCATAAAAACGCTATAAAAACGCGCGCGAACTTACAATCGCAGCGCAAGACTGCATATAGGAGCCAGGGTATGGTCCAATTGACAGGAGACAAATAGTTATGACCAGTTGTTTTGGTGATGTAAGCTGTACTTTAAGCTGATATCCGCAATCATTTAGGTCCATAATTCATTGTTTTTTTTTTTAAGAGTGGAAGTGGTAAGTGACAATAATTACACGGTGTTTGCTCGATTATACATAACCCGGTACAAAAAGAGCAATATGAATTTTTGAAATGGACTATTTTGACATTATGGCTTACGTTGTCCTTCGTATTTTTTGATAAGTTACAATTAAAAAAATGAAATAAAAATTTATTGAGGACGTTAAACACATTTCAAAAATTACATTGAGGCAGTGGATCCCAAACTAGGCGGAGTCTGTATCTTGGGAGCCGGAAGATGTTACACAGTGATAACACGTGTTGACAGATATATGTACAGATGTTTTAGTAATAAAAAGTGTGTTAAACATTTAAGGCAAGCATAATTATTAGGTACTATTAAAACAATTATTAAGGTAGGTACAAACATACATAGAGATAAAGACAGACAATGTTATAGTATTAAGATGCATGTGTGTATGTGTGTGTGTAATCCTACTTATGTGAGGATAACAAATTTTCTGTTTTGGAATACAGTAACGTTAGCAACCATTTTACCAGAACCTTTTTTAACTTAAGAAGCTTACAGTGTTTTATGTCCAAGTTTTTGCAAGCTACATTGTAAGTATACAAATCACTTTAGACATGAAAATGGTATTCTTTTTTTACATTTATCGCCAATTTATTAGGAAAAAGATATTAGTGCGTGGCTGAAATTCAAAATACTACTTAATATTTATCCCGAAAATATGCCGAAGAGCTTTTTTGTATGTCAGAGCTTTATAAAATATTAACAATTGCATAATTCAGTGGCATGGAAGCAAACATCAACATTGACACAATAGACAAAATAACTGAGCACGTATTTGCCAAGAGATAAGTGTAGTCTATGGGTAAATGTATTGTTAGTCTATAGCTTAGCGATGTTAATAAATAAAAAATAATAATAATAATAATAATTCAGGCAGAAACCTATTTTTTTTAATGATCTCCTTGGTTAAATAATTCGGTTTGGAGATGTAAAACATACCAAAACGATATGATTAAAATAAAATAACTTTGGAGATCTAAAACGTTTCCAAATGTCAATATAAACTATTTGAGATATATATTGTTTTACCCCAGGAAATTGAAAAACTTACAGCCTTATAAAGCTTATATTAACCATTCCGTAACTTCCCCCTACACTACTTAAACACTACCTATCTTGTTCTAGCCACGTCGAAGCGTTAAATAGCGTTAAAACCGTGACAACAATAGCAGAAACTAAAAAAAACACAGCCCTCGTGTATTAGCAAGAAACAAGGTGCAGTTAAAACGATCTGCAGTGCGAGAATTTATAATCGCGCGCACACGTTTGCACCAAGCTGGGGTGTGGCTTAAATCACAGGAGACAGCGTTTTTAGTAAACTTTGGTGTTTTGTGACGTCACAATTTTATTGCGTGTTCGAAATGTACGAGTAATATTACTTATATTGCAATTTGTGTCTCTCTGACTTAGCCTAGGGAGTATTGATCCTGCCCACAATTTGTGTGATGACCCTGAGTATTTGTTTCTGACGTTTTCTTTGTATTTAAATATAGAAGGAGTTTACTGTATATATATACACAGTAAACTCCTTCCGGTCCATAACAACAGCCTCTATAAAATATCACACACATATCATAACACAATATTTGCCCTGAGCGGGATTCGAACCAAGGGCCCTTAGCTTCGTAAAGGGGGTCACTACTCCTAATTATTTTACGATGCCATTCGAACCAGTTTTTGGAGAGGAACAAATGTTTGTATGGGAGCAACTACAATAAAATTTAATAATATAAATACCCAAAAATTTGAGATAAAGATGACCTCGCTGGCGCCAGCCGAAACGTTTCATACTAATTGACATTGAAGTATGACGTCACAGTTTGATATTTGTACTAATCGTTGTATGGAAAATCAAATAAATTGCTGTTTTGGTCGCGAAATACTTCGTTTAGTTCCATAGTTGTCATACAATTTTGTTTCCATAAAAGCGTAAGGATTCTATTGGTAGTTTTAAAATTATTTTTGGACATTAAAAAAATGCATATTTTTTCTAAACTTTCAAGGTCCATATCTTTTGTGATTTTAAGTATATTTCGTAATTTATTACATTTATTTGATGGTTTACTATCCATTTAGCAACACTACGTTATTAATTTTTACATGATGAAACTACCCAATTATGAAAATACACGGTATCCCGCTTGCTCTCATGGCTCGCGGCCATCGAACAAACGAAACAACTGACACAGTGCCATATGTAAATTCCAACCCCAACGGCTACCCACTTCAATTTGTCAACCGCTCTCGCTTTTCCATTTTTCACAACCAACTTTATTGCCCCGCGTTAAAGTTTAATTTCGCAAATCACAAGGCTTTGATCAGAAATTCTAGACGGAATATTTTGATCTAGTTTGAATTTAGAATTACTCGTTTCTCTATTAGAATGGCTTAAATAATTTCGGAAGCTGAAATTCTCGAACGTACAATAATATTATAGACAGTGCTACAATCTGAGACTGTATCATCTTATGCTAATTGAAGTCTCAGACAACTCTCTTATTGATTAATACCGTTTTAGACATTTCAGATTTCACGATTTACTCCCTCCTTCACCAGCCTAGACGCGGAAGTGGGTTCCACCATTATGTTGTTGATTTCTAATTCGCACGAAGCGCTTTGCTTCCAGTGTTCTCGCGCGGACAGCTAAAGAGTGGAACTTACTTCCCGCAATCCTGTTCCCAGCTACGTATAACTTGGATATTTTCAAGACGAGAGTGAATAAGCACTATCTAAGTATGCAAGTAACACGCTCGAGGTTAGATAGTGGTCAAAAATCGTGGTTCCATATTTTCACGCCTGAAATAAAGTATTATAATAGGTCCGTCACCTAAGATTTTTTACGATGCCATTTTTGTATGGCAGTAATGGGGAATGGATGAAATAAAAATATCAGAAGTGGCTGATTATTTTTTTGGTGATAGGAATAAGCTTCCTTAGCACCAGAAAAAAATTTCAGTTTTTTTTTTCAGCTGCGTCAATTATTTTTGAAAAATATTAACAGTTACCTCACTTACGTTTTAATACATACATTATTAATAAATAAACACAATAATAGGATTTTGTACATACATATGTTTTTTGCAGCTCCTTTCCAACTCGCTCGATATCTTTCTCTGCCCTTATGTAGTGGAACTTTTTGAACCATCTGTTTTATCTACCATAATCTGACAGGTTCTGCACCATACGTACCTACTTGCACAATTTACCCTTCGATGTTTTGTTAAATTAAGTGAAAGTGAAACACAGGGTAGACACGAAGAAGAAATAAGTCAGTTCCGGTAAATATGTGTGCGCGCCTTGTCGGTGCACACCTCAATGTGTGCGTGAATGGCGTAGGGTTGGCACACGAGATCGCGCCCGGGAAATGACGCCCATCGGTGAGGTAGCCGACTTCGGTGGGAGGCGATTCGTGTCCGTTCTGTTTGTAATACTATTATACTTCTTTAGCTAAAGACTTAGAGCTCACCTTGCTATGGTGTGTGGAGTTCTCATGCGCTTCGAGGTCCGGGTCCTCGGTGGAGATGTCGTGGCCATGTCTGTGAGTGCTGCTCCCTGGTAGCTGCAACAAATAGACACACACACATTATAATATTTTTGTAATTAATGTTTGAATTAAGACTTCGTACACTAAACTAAAACCACATACTTTTTTCGTATGGAGCTCCCAACTCAACTGAAATTATTATTATACAATACAACGCTTTAGACAACTTAAATAAATACGACCAATCACGTGGCGCCTTTACTGAACTATAATGAATATGACCAATAGGACGTCGCGTTGACTCCAATACAAAAGACATCAACGACGTTGAGCCAGCGCTCCTTTGACTTGCACTTCGTTTCAGCAGGGCTCAGATTTTCATTGGATACCAAGTTTGTTTAATTATTTCTGTTGACTTGTATAAAAAGCATTGTATACAATAGTTACACAATTAGCTCTTAAATTCTCGTACCTTACTTACTCGACTTCAAGAGCCCTTACTGTGTAACGATTATATAAAATACTATTATGACTATAAATATTTGGCCGTCAGTCTTATAACTTATAACGGAGATATTTTCCTAACTAACCTAACCTTACCTACGTGTTTTGTACCTAAAAGTGACCACCAAATATCTCACATAAAATAATAAAAACGAAAAAAAACTCAAACCATTACACCTATAATTATAACTACTAATATATACTATATATACCATACTTAAAATACAATACAATAAAAATTGTTATACCATATACATTATTCATATTATTACTCAAAATTGTATTGTAAAGCAGAGTGTATATCTACATTACTACCTCTACAACCTATATATATTAGACTTAATTGGCGGGGTATTAACCTGGCCCCGTAGCATGGTTGGCCTTGTCACGCGATAGGTGATAGGATAGAGCGTGCGTCACTGGCTGACACCGTTCGATAGAACGAGACGACGCACTTATCTTGTCACTTGTCGCGTGATAAGGCCAACCATGCTACGGCTCCTGCCCAAATTGCGCTCGTAACTTTTCAAAAAAGATAGGGTATGCAAGCCACATGAGAGCGCACCAGAGAGTAGAACAACAACACTCTAGTCATAGTGCAAATCGGTAACACCAAATCCAGAACACACAGTCGCTGTGGCCGAAATCGGTCAGGACAGGCAGCATCATCATCATCATCATATAATCGAAGAAAGGCAAAAAAAATTAAGACAGGTTTTTTTTTTTTAATTACGTCTAAGAAAATAACCAAGAATAAAAAGTTCAAAAAACAGTAACCCAGCTACAACTTAGAATAAAATAAACAAAAAAACTACGTTTTAGAATAAAATAAACAAAAAAAACGCTATTATAAATTAATGTTTTTCGAAACCGTATTTTGCATAGAGTAAGACACGTTAAACTTATAATATAACACCCCTCTCTTTGCGTCGGGGGTTAAAAATGCTAACACAAAACGTTCTACTGTAAATTCACATCAGCGCAATGCGAGAAATTATACCAAATCAATCACAAGCTTAGCAAATACAATTTATAGCAATGAGAAGCAACTTGCAAATGTTTAAGGTCGATTTTCAATCCGAAATCTCGCAGAATTTATGCAATTCAAAGTCCTTCCCAGATTATCCGAGAATGCTATTATAACGTACGCCAAAGTGCTCCATATGGCTGTAACAATAAGGATGATATCTCGATCATGTTACTAAGCTGTGCGATATTCCAAACTATTTGAAATGTGTTGTTATTCAGCATTAGACAATCGGTTAGAGTGAAGAGCAAATTGGATTGAAGGTTAGATTTAGGAATAAGTATGTGCTTGGTATATTCTTGTGCACCAAAAATATTGCAACGGAATAGTGCGGATTTGTATTTTAACCGACTTCACAAACAGGAGGAGGTTCTCAATTTGGTTTTTTTTTTATGTATCAGAACTCCGTCATTTATGAACCGATTCATACATTTTATTAGGGTTCCGCACATCAAAAGAAAAAAACGGAACCCTTATAGGATCACTCGTGCGTCTGTCTGTCCGTCTGTATTGTTTGACATATCAAATGAAAGGGGTTGTTGTAAGCATGCCAGATTTTTTTAAATAATTTTAGCAAAAACAGATTTCAAGTAATTTAGGAAAAAAGACGAAAATTGACCATTCCCCCCCCCCCCCTTATCTTCGAAACTACTAGGATGAAAATTCTGAAAAAAATATGGAATATAGTTCCATGCCTAAAGATTACAGGAAAACCTATAAGAAGTTTGAGTATTCAAAAACACTTATGAAATTTAGATTATGTACGGAACCCTCATCACGCGAGTTGAACTCGCACTTGTCCGGTTTTTATTTCTGGAAAATACTATATCTCCCCCAAAAAAAGTTGGCAGCCCTTTTCCCCAACCCTCTGGACATCAGAGACCTGGGGTTCCCAGATTTGCTTAAAACGAACCCTGAGGGCCGACGCGGGTGCACGGAGCGGGCACATGCCTGCAGGTACCCACTCTATGCACCCATCGCGGGCTAGTTTGCTCATGGGTCGTTCTTCTTTTCGACCGACAATAGCCTGTCCTTCGTCTTACTACGGCATCTCATTTGAGTAATGATTTTACGGTTTTATAATGTTCGAAAATGAACGTCCATATTATTTTATTAATTAGTATTATTTAATATTTTAGTTTCTCTAACTAGCATTTTTTTTAAACGTATTTTTATCGTAGAAGTCCGTGACAGAGTGGTAAACCAAAATGTAGTCCCCACTGAAAGAGTCCACTTTGTCACATATTTTTTTAAAAACCAACCGTAAACAAATATGTGTATTGGCCGGAAAGGAAACTTTAATTAGTGTTAATGAAGAAACCAAGGTTCTCGAGTGGAGGCCTATGTCCAGCAGTGGACGTCTTTCGGCTGATATGATGATGATGATGAAGAAACCAATGCATTTTTTTTAAATCGCACTACAAAATCACAATTTTTGATAGTTCAAAAACCAAAAAGAAAGGAAAACCTCGGTTAATTGTCGGTAAAAAAGAAGAACGACCCTCATACTATTTTTCAATAGGCGTCCAACTGTTCCGTCCAAACCGCGTCAGCTAGCGTCGGCCATGACCATAATCCACCGGTAAGTTACGAAAAATGTAATGAAAAAACTACCATCTTTTCAAGCATGTCGACCTTTTTTAAATCAAGTTTCCTTTCCAATCACGAACTAGGGGTCATTCTAAAACAAACAATTCGCATTACAATTTGATTTCAATTTTTCTCGCGCTCGTTTCGACTCGCGCGGTTTCATCTAGATTAAGCGATCATATTGAATGATTTAAGATTGCCCAGCGCGGTCGACTAAAGTCAACTCTCCATACAAACTTAGTTTGGTTCTCATTTTAAAAGGGCATACTTACTGGAATAAAATTAAACTTTTTATACCTACACAATGCGATCCACCATATCTAGGTCGGAAACTAGTTTCTGTTGCTATAAATTAGATTATTTTGTATGAAAAAACGTTCTACTCGCTTTTTTTTTTACTTGACTAACGGAGTAAACGAGGATTATGTTTTGCGAGCGTATGTATGTATGTATGTGTGTATATATTATTCTTTGGCACGCCCTGCAGCCTAAATCGTTTGACGGATTTCGACATAATGAGGTGTCGTTGGATTCCTTTTAATCGTGGGACATAGGTTATTATGGTACCCACGAGCTGATCTGATGATGGAGACAGAAGGTGGCCATGGGAATTCAGTACTTAACCGACGCAACCCCACGGAGTTTGGGCTCGTTAGAATCGTGTCAATGAGTAGTTGATGACGGTATACAGAAAAGTACAGCCGGCAATAAACGCTTGTACGGTCAAGGACTTTAATTGTTGAGCCATTTAGGTGTCAAGTAATTTCGGTTTTCTATGAAGCTATGAAGTGTCCAGTATTAAGTGAGCTCTAAATGGCTCAACAATTAAAGTCCGTGACTGTACCAAAAATGAAATTTTTGGCAGAAACTTATTTCAATTTCGAGTAACGGAATCGACCAAAAAAAACTATATAATTATTGAAGCTGCTCACAAACACGAATATCGGTTGAGAAATACAACCTGCAGGAGAAAACAGCCGGACAAAAACCAGCCAGACATACGAAATATTTTTTGCCCTAGCTGAAACAGAGAACTTCGTTCGCTTCGCTCGCTCGTTCAATAAAGGGTGGGCAACACGCTTGTGACTTGTCTGCATTGCATGCATCCATATGCGACGGAGTCTGCTTAATCCATTCCCGGCCCGTGACGACACGTATGCGTCCCTACGCCGTAGTCGCTTTCGCTACGTACGAGGAACACCACGGGATCAGCTACGAGCGTAGCGCGTAGCGATTCTGGGCACTGAATGTGCTAACATCAGGCCGCAATGTAATGCCAGATTGCTACCGTTTTAGTATTACAAAAAAAAGTTGCAACGCAAAATGTCTGTCCCGTATTGACATGCTACATCACCGCGAGATTAACAAAAGTTTGAAAGGGCCGGCACAGAATCCCGGACCGCGCATTATCCAGCCCACTGACTCTTGCGCTACATTAACTAAAGGTCCTCGTGGTTATGTTAACTTGTATACAGTTGGAACTTGAATGTTAATAAAATAGAATCGATATAGCCCTCCGAATTGCTAAACTTAAGTGGCAGTGGGCGGGGCACATTGCACGTAGAACCGATGGCCGTTGGGGCGGAAAGGTTCTCGAGTGGCGACCACGTACCGGAAGGCGCGGCGTGGGTAGGCCCCCCACAAGGTGGACTGATGACCTGGTAAAGGTCGCGGGAGTCCGCTGGATGCGGGTGGCGCAGGACCGGTCAATTTGGAACTCTCTGGGGGAGGCCTATGTCCAGCAGTGGACGTCTTTCGGCTGATATGATGATGATGATGATGGATAGAGCGCTGGAAAGAGCTCGGCTCGAAACATATCAGCCGAAAGACGACATAGGCCTCTCCTAAAGAGTGCCAAATTGACCGGTCATGCGCCACCCGCATCCAGCGGACTCCCGCGACCTTTACCAGGTCATCAGTCCATCTTGTGGGGGGCCTACACACGCCGCGCCTTCCGGTACGTGGTCGCCACGCCAGAACCTTTCCGCCCCAACGGCCATCGGGTCTACGCGCAATGTGCCCCGCCCACTGCCACTTAAGTTTAGCGATTCGGAGGGCTATCGGTTACCTTGGTCTTGGTTCTGCTGCGGATAGCCTCATTTCTGATGGAATGTATCTACTCGTATTTAATTATACATATACTCCCACGTTTCGCGCGTAAATCGTTTAATTTAAATCGTCATAATAACGGAATTCGATGATAATCGGCCACCGTAGCCCAGTTAGTAGTGACTCTTCCTACGAAGCTGGAGGTCCCGGGTTCGAATCCCGGTCAGGGCATTTATTTGTGTGTTATCACGAATATTTGTTCCTGAGTTATGGATGTTATATATGTATATAAGTATCTATATGTATTTATCTATTATATATATCGTCACCTAGTACCCACAATACAAGCCTTACTGAGCTTACCGTGTGCCTAGGTTGATTTGTGTAAGATTGTCTCGTAATATTTATTATTATTATTTATTTATTTATTTATATAATAAACTAGAATGGATTTGGCTACAGTACAATACTCCAATAGGTATACGAGTTGGGTATGTATTCTCCGATAATTTCGATTCATATTCATTTCATATTAAATCTGTTTATCTGTACGATTCAGCTGCGTTCCAGTCTAACGCGTTTAAAGTCGAGTCCAGAATTAGGCGAACTAACTTGACAGTTCATTGTACACTAATGTTGCCACAGTTTGGCTAGTGCTGTTAATATCGATGTTGAAAAAGTCTTCTTAATCATTATTATTGTGCTTCAAGGATCACAATGGTTTGTTGTAATAACAGGATTATGTTTGCATTTTATTCCTAATTTGAGGAGTAAGTATCGTAAATATCCGCTATAAACCGTACATCCTTCAGATCATATTATATCATATAAATTGATGTAGTTGGTCCCTATTTGGCAAGTATAGAAGGCACAAGGTTATATCGACATATTTGTGTACAATATTGATACAATAGTCAGACGGCCAAAGTGCTCACAAATATCTGAACACGTCTCTATTGTCGAGGCATTAGAGACATGATCAGATATTTGTGAGCAATTTGGCCGCTCCGATATATTTGATGGCGACTCTACTTACGTTATAAGTACATAGGTATTGAAAACAATATTAACAAAATTAAATAAACGCAACTGTCGAAATAAAAGTTATTCATCCATTGACAAGTCCCGTCATCATTATCCTATCGGTCATAAAAAGATTGCAACAAAATTCACCTCTGAAACGAATCTACAAAGACTGCATTTTTCTTTAACCTGCAAAGCTTTCACTTAAGTCCGGCCACACCGGTGCTCAAAAAACGGTGACGGTACAGCCCCACCTAGTATGAAGTTCCATGTCAATAACGTCATATTGTCACTGCGATTCCGTACCGTAACCGTATTTTTCTCCAATATGCTCGCAAATGTGCGCCTTACTGTAGCAAAAATAGTACGTGAAGTTCCTCGTTACTGACAAGCGCAAATTTAAAAAGTTAAGTCATTATTGTACAGTTTTAGCGGCCAGGAAAATGTATGAAATTTCTTTACTGTATACTTTTTTTACCTTTTAATCATATGTTTTGACCAAGACAAATCACTACAAACAGCCAAATGCTCGTAAGTTTAAAGACCTAGCAATTTGTCATAACAACTTGCTAGAGTTAGACTGGTTAGTAAGGTATGGCTGTCTCTTTCCAACTATTGCAAGTTGGTGTGACAAATTGCATCAGTTTGTTGTGGGTTTTATTTTTTTAATTCATAGACAAAACGATTACTTTTGCAAGAGATCGAAGTGACGTTTTAAAAATGTCTTAAATAGTATTAACTATATCACAACGAACTAAATTGCGTTTAGATTTCATTCCCGTTTAATCTTTAATAATTTTAATTACATAAAACATAAACTTGTAATCGATTCTAATGTCTTTATTTTTTATGTGTGTCTAAACTGGCACCATGAGTCATGTGTGTACATACTTTTAAAAAATAAGTTGGGCGGGAACATGATAGGTTATTGACAAACCTACTACTCGCTGTTTTAAAATTATTGAAAATATTATTTGATTTCCTCGCATTTAT
The DNA here is from genome assembly GCA_932294315.1 of Epinotia nisella. Taxonomy (NCBI): domain Eukaryota; kingdom Metazoa; phylum Arthropoda; class Insecta; order Lepidoptera; family Tortricidae; genus Epinotia; species Epinotia nisella. The sequence goes on along the minus strand of OW028675.1, from coordinate 1,919,137 downwards.
GGAGAAAAGCACCATATCTGCCTCGGCGGGAATAGCAATTCGTGGATTCGTCTCTATATAAATCAACTCATCCACGAATTGCTATTTCCCGGCTTCTGCAGTAATGTACTATTAAGCAGCTGGTCGAACCTTAATTCGAACGCCACAATTACAAATCGTACCCATGGCAACCACCATGGTTACCGTTTTGTCAATAATCCGCATTCCACTTCGTTGTGAAACCAACGCGTGCCAAGTTTCATTGTAAAAATCCATCCAACGGTCTTTTTACCACGATGGTGGTGCTCCTTATAAAAAGAGGTGACGAGAACCAATTCCTGTACGACACTAACGTGAACTGTGCGGTAGACGACGTGGTGAAGGATGTGACAGCGATCTACAATGGCAGGCTGAAGATAACCAGGATCTGCTATGAGATGGACGAGCTAGGAAAGTATGGGACGTATTTGCCGCAGGAGATGCAGGGGTTGACTGATGAACAGGTGACGCCTCAAAATCCTTACGGCCAACAAGCCCCTCCGACCGAGCGACCTTGGTCGCCACCGACCGTGTAGACAGGTTGTTTGCAGCAAAATGTCATATTACAACGGTCGGAGAGGCATGTTGCCAACTGTCTAGCAGACCTTTTATATTATCCTACTAATCCTACTTCAAAGTCAAAGTCAAAGTGATTTATTCTTCAATTTAGGCATATTACATGCACCTATGAATGTCGATAAACTACCACCGGTTCGGAAAGTAAACCTCTGCCTCGAGAAGAACCGGCGTAAAAAACTCGGCGAGGTGTCATTTTTTCAAAACAGTATACAATATATCATATCAGTATCAGAGTATTATAAAACTTTCTACTTATAAATGCGAAAGTTTGGATGCTTAGATATTTAGATGTTTGTTACTCAATCATTGCTGAACCAATTTGGATGAAATTTTGCTCGAAGATAGTTTATAGCCTGGGTTAAAATACAGGATAGTTTTTATCCCGGGTCCACGCAGACGAAGTCGTGGGCGGAAGCTAGTTAACTAATATTATAAAGTGGAAAAGTCTGTGAGGTTGCAAGTTTGTGTGTATGGGGGTAATCTCTGGAACTGCACATGTAATAAAAAAATCTTTTACCAGTATATAGAATGGTCCTTAATGAATGGGCATATAGGCTAGAGAGCTTCGCTTGAGTTCTCTGTTCATGCGGAGACGCGCGAGCATATAAGATATTTTTTGGAGCATCCTGACTGGGGAAGTAGTACCTTACGAAAACCGGAGCAAAATAAATGGTTGTCTGTAAAGTCGGTTTACGGACGATAATTTTACGTGATAACGTCATAAGAAAACATTGATGAAAGATTGCATAACAAGTATTTACTCATTTATCGTCAGGAATACTCCTGTGAAGTTTCGAATAAAATAGTTGATCTAATCTTGTTTCCCCATACAAACTTTGAACCCCCATCATCTCACCCCCTTAGAGGGCGAATTTTGTAAAAACCTTTCTTAGTGCACCCCTAGACCTTATAACACAGAACACTTTTTCGTGCGTGCAGCCGGTGTTTATGGATTTAAAAGACGTTATCACGTCAATAACACCAATACTTGCTCTGTAAGTATGTGTAGTTGTGTTGCTGTCCAGAACTCCAGAAGATGTGCTTGTTTAGAGAGTGAGGGGCCTGCATTGATTGGTCTCTAGATTTCAACTCCACGAATGCTGATTAAAAGCTAAAAATGGTCATCTCTTAAACCAGCATTTAAACCAAAGTTAGGTACTTGGTTCATATGGCACCTATGCGGTAGTTCAATCACGCAGCTTTCGTTAATATAAGTAGGTATTTAGAATTGACCAAATTATCCTATTTGATACTAAAACAAACTAATGGATAAGTATTTTAAAGTACAATCTTTAAGAAATCTTTAAGCTTATTTTATCATGCAACTCCTAACGTTCTCAGCAGCAAAGTAGCTTTATTAATAAGATTGCTCTAAGCACGACGCCAGGCGCTTTTAAGAAGATTATAAAAAGGTGCTTCATTTTAGTTTCCCTGATCTATTTTCATATTTAAGTACATAATTTAGTTACAAAGTTAAAGTCTTATCACAGTTTTACTGTAGATACAATTTTAAACAAAGCACAGGAATAATTTTTCTTATATCTATTCCACGAATACTTTTTCGTCAGAGCACATAATGATATTATTTATTGACGACATGTGACCTAAGTACATTTTATACCTTAAAGTCCTTCTATACAGCGAATCCTCAAAAACCTAAGTAAGCGATACTCATTTCACTCCACATTGGTACAATTTCGCGCTCTCATTTTTAACCCCCGTGTGATGAGCCGATTTTTATTGAAAGTGTGTTGTGTTGTATCGGAGTTTTTTTTATTTATTTAATGATATGCGAAGATGTGTTTTCATATATTTTACATCTTGCATGTTTGACAGCTAGCTGTCTAAACTCCTCTTTTGGTGGATTTTGGCCACTAGTCTGGCCCGCATGTATGCCACTAGTTTGGCCCGCATGTAAGTCACTAGTCTGGCCCGCATGTAAGTCACTAGTTTGGCCCGCATGTAAGCCACTAGTCTGGCCCGCATTGCAAGCGCACGCGCGAATCAGATTTGAATAAAACTATAAAGCAAACTCACACATTGGCCAATTATTTTAGATAACTGAGCTCAAGCTTCAAGACCCCTGGGCTCAGCGCTGTGCCCCCATGGGCTATGTGGAGTGTAAGGATGACATGGGCAGGCGCTGTGGTCTCGCTCCACCTCCGAACCTTCAGGAGGTGTTGAAGAAAGCTGCTGAGACGGCTAAGGAGTTTGTTCATAAGAAATTGGTGAGTTCGGGAGTAAAAAATAGGTATCAGTCTAAATCGAATGTAATTTTCTGGAGTAGGTAGGTACTTACTAGATTCTGCAATACCTATCAGGTGCTCTGATCAATGATCTTATTAAGAAGTTAGTTGCTAGAGAACGCTATATTTTCATGCCTCCCGTAAAGTAAATTCATAAAATCTGAGCATAGAATCTTAAGTTTTTGCTAAAAATCAAAGATAGAAACTGTCTACTTTGTTCATACCAAATGTTTTGTAATTAATGGCAGTCCATACAAAAATCCAGTGCCATGTTGAATGGATTGGCAATTCATCATGGCTCAATCCAAGAATATTACAAGTTTGCAGTAATGACTAGGGCCCGGAATTTTGCGTGCGGCTTTTGACAAGTCTTAGGGAGAGATCACCAATTTTTATCGATGGTATCGATAAATCGAGAGGTTCTTATTTGTGCCTTTATAAAATAATACCTCAAACTTTTCGATGATACGTACTCTTTTTCGGTTTAAAGATATTTATTCCCATAAGAATTTATACAATTCGCTTACCTATACGAGAACTTAAAACTAGTACAATTAAGTTTAAGTTTACGAGAAGTATTCTTTTTAACGATCAATGATGAAAAAAGTTCAAAATATCGGAAAGTTTAATCCGTTTCGATATATCGATAAAAAGCAGTGCTCTCTCCATTATATGTGTTAGTAGTCGCACGCAAAATTCCGGGCCATAATAATGACACTCATGAAATATTAACTCATTCTGCAACAGCAATTGTGAAAAGGGTCCAGGTATGGTGCACAGCCTGCTTTAATGTCAGAGTGCCAGAAATCTTTAGTAAAATTCCCAAAAACCTTTTTACTCTAGGTGGACCACCGCAAACCCCTAACCCAGAAAGACGTCTCCCGCGCCCTGGAAGAGCTCCTCGGCGCCACCAAGATCGTGTTTCCAGCCGGTCTCCCCCCTCACGACCCGGTCCGTATGGAGCTCGAGAACGTCGAAGACCTGAGCGGCACGCAGGCGGCCAACGAGGTGATGGACCCGGCGAAGGCGTGCTTATGGGCTTGCGGGAAGAAACTTCTTAGCGGGAATCTGCTATGCGATCATTTGGGTAAGGAGATTCCTGACTTATTTACACTTATTTCTCAGCCACAGTATTCAAAAAAGGAAGTAAAACAAATACGTATGAGCGTTTTTCAAAAAAAGTGTACATGAATTTTTTTTCAGAATTCGTTTTTTTTTGGTGTTTCTTACTCAGAATCGTTGACACTATCGATCCTCATACAAGAAAAAAAGTGTCCAAAATATTCCATTCCGGATCGTCACATTTTTGTATGCAGTCTTTTTAGGGTTCCGTAGCCAAAATGGCAAAAACGGAACCCTTATAGTTTCGTCATGTCCGTCTGTCCGTCTGTCCGTCTGTCCGTCTGTCTGTCTGTCCGTATGTCACAGGCATTTTACTCGAAAACTATAAGGTGTATTTGAATAAAATCTTGAGGATAGGTGTATTTTGTTAGCCGCTACAAAGTTTTGTAATTAAAACGACAAAAAAAAATTTTTTTAGGGGTGCACTCCATACATAAAACTAAAAGTCAAAAAAAAAAATTTCATTGTGACCCCCCGTGTGGCACATCAATCGATAGGCCTTTCAAAATAAATATAAGGTTTCTTAGCATTTTTTTTGATTAAGTGAATAGAGCCGGAGATAATCGCCCCGAAAGTCACTAAAATTCTGTCCCCCCCCTCTAATTTTTAAACGGTGTATTTTAAAAATATGGAAAAATTCATGGACATAGGGCTTATTAATTTCATTCACCGAAAATTGTTTTGAACAAGATCGGTTCAGAGGTTTTCCAGATATTGCTGAAAAACTGCCTTCCTCAAAGAAAAGGACGTAAGTGTCACAGGCATTTTACTCGAAAACTATAAGGTGTATTTGAATAAAATTTTGAGTATAGGTGTATTTTGTTAGCCGCTACAAAGTTTTGTAATTAAAATTACAAAAAAATTTTTTTTTAGGGGTGTACTCCATACATAAAACTAAAAGTCAAAAAAAAAATTTTTCATCGTGAGCCCACGTGTGGCACATGAATCGATAGGCCTTTCAAAATAAATATAAGGTTTCTCAGGAATTTTTTTGATTAAGTGAATACAGTCAGAGATAATCGCCCCGAAAGTCACTAAAATTCTGTCCCCCCCCCTCTAATTTTTGAACGGTGTATTTTAAAAATATGAAAAAATTCATGGACACAGCGCTTATTAAGTTCATTCTCCGAAAATTGTTTTGAACAAGATCGGATGAAAGGTTTCCGAGATATTGCTGAAAAACTGCCTTCCTCAAAGAAAAGGACGTAAGTGCCGTAAGATTTCTATGACGATACGACCTTTTTAATAGGCACGGAACCCTTCGTTTTGCGTGGTCCGACACGCACTTGGCCGGTTTTTTATTATTTATAATGTCGTGACGCACTGTAAGAAAAAAATTACATAGTAAAATCTGGGACACTTACTTCTTGTATGAGGATCGATAGTGAAGGCGAGGGTGAAGGGTGGAAGGGCTTATAATATTAAAAAATGCATTTTTGGAATTGCAATACGCTACCGAATCTGGCCTTAATGGGTTCACAGTTCACACCCCATTTTTGTTACACCCTGTATACAAGCGTCCGATGTAACGCACTCACACAGACACGTCGCTATAATAAACATAAGCGCAAGTCGGGGATAGTCGGTGGTACAGTAAGGGAAATGTATTCACGTACCACCGTAGAACCCTATCGCAATATAAGGTGACATATTACTCGTGTTTGAGTGACGGCGGCCTGTCAATTGCGACAGGGTTCTACGGCGTAATGTATAAGCGTGCCGCGTATGTGTGTAGAACTTCTTGTGTATGAAGCGCAGGTGTATAAAGGTCTTAAGGGACTCCAGTTGGGATACTGCTTTAGCTAATGTATATACTGTGGCTCAGCTTTAATAAGTTCGTGTTAAAAACTAAATTTTTAGTACAAGTTATTATTGCTGACTGTACTTTTTTTGAACACTCTAGAACTACTCGTTGAGAGAAACCCGTCATGTTTGTGATCGTTAGAACCTAACGAGCACAAACATGACGAGTTTTTATTGTCTAGTGAAGCAGTTGCTCGGTATTGGCTAAAAATGGTTTGTGAATTTTTATTTTTTACAAACGGACAGTGCCAGTAAAAAAAAGAATTTGTAATAAACAGCGAAAGCAGAGCTCTGCGCTGTAAACTGAATACCTACAGCTTTAATATTCGAAACTACCCAAAAACTTTTCTCCAGTTTCAAACGTTATCTTATAAAAACGCCAAGCATCATATATTTTTCCTAACATCATCATCATCATATCAGTATAAAGACGTCCACTGTTGGACATAGGCCTCCCCCAAAGAGTGCCAATGTGACCGGTCCTGCGCCACCCGCATCAGGTCATCAGTCCACCTTGTAACTAACCTTTCCGCCCCAATGGCCATCGGTTCTACTTGCAATATGCCCCGCGCACTGCTACTTTAGCGATTCGAAGGAGGTAACATAAACTCATAAAATGAATGGAATACTACAAAGTCGTGCACGGGCATGCTCTGTAATGAGGAAATCTTTCATGTTGATTTGTGTCGTTTTCATGTTGACTCCAGCGTTTTAATCAAACATAAAAAGGGATATAAACAGTTACTTTGGCGTCAGTTGATTGTGCCTGACATTCGTGACAAATAAGCTTATTTCGAAATGTATTCCCGGGAATACTTCCCTAATGGTCGCAAAACTTATAAACGCATTTTTCCTGTTTTACTCCAAAAACCTGAATGAATGTCGGGTGGACTGGCTGAGTAATTGATTAATTGTGGCAGGATAAAATATGGTAGCGTTTTGAAGAGTATTCTTGTTTCCGAGTTATACTCTGAAAAATTCAATAGGCTTGTGCCCCAAATTTTTATACGATACCATTCGAAATCATTCTTAGAGAGGAATATATGTTTGTATGGGAGCAACTACAACTAAAGAACACAAATACCCAAAAAAATTAGTTAAAGACGGTCCTCGCTGGCGGCAGCCGAAACGTTTTCATACTAATTGACATTGAAGTATGACGTCACAGTTTGATATTTGTAGCTTTAACACGTTCACGGACACAGCATCATTCTGAAAATTGTGTGATGTGGCACATAAAAAAAAACATATATTTTTTTGTACTGCCATGGACTGCCACATCACTGTTTAGGCAAATATTGTGCCGCCGCTGTTTCGTCCAGGTATGTATGTAATTTGTTACAAACTCAAACTCTCCTCTTGTGGCAGCACGGCCACAGCCGTAACGTCTACATACGTATTGTGTCACAGCACGCGTCATTCCCCTCATGTAAAATTGAGATGGCCCTTTAAGGTTTTGCTGCGGCACTAGGAAAAATTGTAATGTATAGTGAAGAAATATTTATACTTTCAGGCAAGAACGACAAAACCAAAGTGACGGTCAAGCTCTGCTCCTCCTCCGAACACGCCCCGGGCCGGGAGCCAGTCCTCACCGAAGACGAGCGCAAGCAGCTGATGCTGCACGCCTACCGCAAGCAGGAGGAGTGGAAGAAGTTGGAACAGGATGATGACGACCACTACATGGACTCCAAGTGGGCTGATGGACAGGGGCTGAAGAGAGCGTTCCATGGGATGAACGATATTTCTTGGAAGCCGGTTGTTAAGAAGTCGTAGTGCGTTCTGATTCTAACAGAGTGGGCCCTACCCCACAAAACATATAATTAGTTTTGTTTCTTCATCATATCAGCCGAAAGACGTCCACTGCTGGACATAGGCCTCCCCCAAAGAGTGCCACAGTGGCCGGTCCTGCGCCACCCGCATCCAGCGGACTCCCGCGACCTTTACCAGGTCATCAGTCCACCTTGTGGGAGGCCTATACCCACGCCGCACTAAGCTAATAACCCTCTATCACTATTTAACCGCACTCAGATTTTTTTAACAGTCGATATTTGACAGCCGTCATCCCAGTACAAATAATCAATGATGACGTTAATTATACAGGGTTGACAGCTGACCAATATTGGATGTAAGGGCATTTTCACTATATGTGAAACAAATTGTTGAATTGTTGGCCAATATATATTTGGTTATGTGACTGTTTGAGTTCTAAATAAACTAAAAAAAACTTATTGTATCCTTTATTTAAGCGCAGCGCGTCGCAAAAATGTTCCACACACAAACACTATTTAAAGTTGGTCTACACTTGTTGAGCAACGGCAAAACCTATATACAGCCGCATTTCAATATGTGATCTTGGACTACTTATATATATTTTTTTTGATATTGTATTTGATGTTGATGTGTGTTGTTTATATTCCTATTATTCGAAGTGAAAAGCAGAGTGTTTAACTCGGATGAAAACCGACCATTTCAGTCTCGAACTATTGTCACTCTCACTTCGTTCGAGCGCCAAAATATCTCGACTGAAATGGGTGGTTTTCAACCCTTGGTTAACAATTTACTACTTAATTACAAACCTTCAGAATTAGCGTAATTGCTGAGAGGTAGTAATAAGTATTACAATACCTCTTCGCAATTGAAAAACTAAAGGCTTTGTTATACAATGAAGTGAAAAAAAACTCATACACTTTGTATTGAATTCCTATACATTGTGTAGCCTTTTTTTTGCCTTTGAGTGCATTTTAAATAAATAACTTACGGCCCATTCTAACACGTCTGTTTGCAAGTGAGCGTTGAGCAAAAGCGTCGTTAGAACTCCGAGACTTATTTAGAGGTTTCGAAATGGCGTCTCAGACATTGTACCTAAATAAATAAGACGTCAAAAGGCATAATTCAAGTTTCTGAAACAAGACGCTTCGTGTTGTTGTTTAATTTCGCGAAATAAACACCTACAATGCTTCATCGTTTTCAATTGGACGCCTTTAAAAAGAGTTTTTTTTTTTAAATTGTTGCTTTGTTGGGTTCTCGATTGGCTTTCATTAATATTATATGAACGCTGAATGTTTCGGTACAGTTTTCGCATTCTTGTTTTCGGTTAAATGCACAGAAAAATACTGTTTTATTCGATCCATCGCGTTATTTTTTCATTTTACCGCAAATATGAAAATATTTGCGTAGTTGTCGAGTTTTTGTATTAAGTATTCGTTTTCAGCGATTTTTTTAGGAAAAAATGCGGAAAAAACATGTTGATTTATGTATTCACTATATGCGGATGTTAAAATCTTCTAATAAAAAAAAATTGGTTGTCTATAAAGTCGGTTTACGGACGATAATTTTACGTGATAACGTCATAAGAAAACATTGTGCTGCATTTGTTTGTGCATCTAATCTTGTTTCCCCATACAAACTTTGGACCTCCATTTCACCCCCTTAGAGGGTGAATTTTGTAAAAATCCTTTCTAAGTGTTAGGTCTAGACCTTATAAGGATACAATTTATTCTTACTTTTTTTTTTTTTTTTACTATCATCATATCAGCCGAAAGACGTCCACTGCTGGACATAGGCCTCCCCCAGAGAGTTCCAAATTGACCGGTCCTGCGCCACCCGCATCCAGCGGACTCCCGCGACCTTTACCAGGTCATCAGTCCACCTTGTGGGGGGCCTACCCACGCCGCGCCTTCCGGTACGTGGTCGCCACTCGAGAACCTTTCCGCCCCAACGGCCATCGGTTCTACGTGCAATGTGCCCCGCCCACTGCCACTTAAGTTTAGCAATTCGGAGGGCTATATCGGTTACCTCGGTTCTGCTGCGGATAACCTCATTTCTGATGCGATCACGCAGAGAAACTCCTAACATAGCCCTCTCCATTGCCCTTTGGGTGACTTTGAGCCTATTACTATATATATTATTTTTTACTATATTAAATATTTATTAAAAGTGAATACAAGATTACAATTAAGGATTAGTTCCGGATTCGCCGGATTCCTGTTTCGCTGGATTCTTTTTTCGTCAGATTCTTGTTTCGTGGGAATCTTGTTTAATGCTTGTTTAGATATGTCTGGTTAGGTTATGCCAGTTATCATAATATATTAAGTAATTCAATAAATATATTTTTATAATTATAGTCTATCATTTATTTAATAGATGAGTAAAGCTATGAGATATTTACATAGCTTTCTTTAATTAAAAAAATTCCGACGAATCAAGAATCCGTCGAAACAAGAATCTGAAGAAACAGGAATCCGGCGAATCCGGATGTTCTTGAGATTTAAAACTAAGCATTATTATAAGAATAGTGGGACGGTGTAGTCGGGCGGAGAGATAAAATCACAAGACAGGTATTTATAGAGTTTATATTGACTATACTGCGAGAGGCTGTACCTACTACAGGAGTTGCGAGGCCAAAGGGCGACTATTAACCGTGTTAAATTTTCTTCTATATAGGGTGATTTCGGGGTCGTGATCCCAAACATTTTTTTCTGACTCAGTAAATGATTGCAATGCTACCTGTATTTATTTTAATTGTAACAAAGATGATTCGTTATTTACGTAATTTTATTTAAAAATTATTATTGACTCAAAACGCGTGGTCACCCTACTTTTAATTACACCTTTTTAGAAAACAAATAAACGATTGTTAAGTCCATGCACTTGACATAAGTTTTCTTGGGAAATAGTAGGGTGACCATGATCTCGAATTATCGCAGTTTTTTTTTTGCTGACGAAAATAAGTCGCTGGTGTACTGTTAGTCCTAACCTATCGTGATCCTTAGGAGAAAGTTAAATGTTTCTTTCTTGCTCCACGACCCCGTAATCACCCTGTATACATACGTAAGCTTCAGGCAAGGGCAGTAGTGTGCTGTATATAGCAGTAGTGCTGTATAACTAGCATTATTAGAAGTTGAACAATTTGAGCATACAACCTTTACAGCACCATGTATACACTTTTCAACCTTATGTCTAAGCAATAAGGTCATAGAATGTATACATGTTTATGGTGCTGTATGTACCACCGAGCTAAACATTTGAAAGGCATACCGATTGGAATAAAACAGGGGCGTAAATCACGACCCCACCATTGATCATCCGGACAAACGACGTTGACATATGACTGATGGTAATTGATGCATTTGATGCTGCGAAATTAGTTAGGTATATGGGGTATTCCGGGAAATAACGTTGCCGGAAACCAAAAAAGCTACCGTTTCATACATTTTATATTAAAACTAGCTTTTCCCCGCGGCTTGGCCCGCGTTGTATCTATTATGCAAGAATTCCGTTGCGTTTAGCAGCGACCTCCTTGTATTGTAACATGATTGTAACTCATATTTCAACTTTCCGGTGCATTAGATCCTAAGCTCAAATTACACTATTACACAGTACAAACTATTGTCAATAAACACGCATTGGGAAATAAACATAATTTCAAAATAGCCTAACGTCAAAATACTCAAATCCCTAAAGACCCTAAAATCTTAAAACCAAAACGAACTGATCTCTAGTACTACTACCGAGATCACTTAATGTCATAAAAGTTGAAGTTCAAAACGAGCTATTCCCATAATATGCTAGTCTTGAAATATACCATTCTCAAAAAACAATCGTGTGAAATCACTCTAGTCCCAAAATACCCTAAGGAGGCCAGCCAGGAGTCTGGAGCAAAAAATTTAGGGTGTTTTGAAACTAGCGTGTTTTGAGACTATTTTTTGGAGAATGTTTTATTTTAGGACTAGTGTAACTAATCCCATAAGTTTGTCTTAAGCTTCAACCATTATGACATTAGTTGTTCACGGGAGTAGTGCATAATCAAGATACCGTCGTTTTGGTTTTAGGGTCTTTTGGGACTTAAGTATTTTGACGTTAGGCTATTTTGAAATTATGTTTATGTGCCAATACGTGTTTATGAGTGGATTGCAAAAAAAATTGTACATAGTTAAGTATGCGTATAGTAAGTGTATTGTACTTAACTATGTACAATTTTTTTGCAATCCACTCTTATGACAATAGTTTGTACTGTATAATAGTGTAATTTGAGCTCAGGATCTAATGCACCGGAAAGTATTTCAATACATCATTATTTATCAATTTACGTTAAAGGATGAAGATTGACTTCGATAATGTCGTGATGAACGATAGTTTATAAATAAATATACATATTTACGGTAGGCGTATGTATCATAAAGCTCTGCAAATTACTATAGTGAGGCTCCGTGATCAATGATGTACGGACGGACGGACACACGGATACATAGAACGACGGATGCCAGATATACCGAGGTATTTGAAGCAGTTGGTCGTTGTCGTAGCGTTAAACGAAGCAATCAGGTCCGTTTAGCGCCGTCTTCTGTTTATAGTAAAATACAAGTTACTTGAAAGAAAAGAAAGAAAGAAAAAACATTTATTCGTGACAAAACACATAAAAACAAAGTGTAGACACAATACACACAAACACATTTGCCACGAAATGGCAACTTTTACTTCTAGTTGGTTCATCCCCTTTGGCGCGAAAGATGACTTAAATTGTTAACACAGTACACACAGACGTCTATAGACGTTGAACATAAGCCTTGCGCTGTATTGATATACCTCACTTGAATCATGGCTTACGTTGTTGAAATAACCTTTCAGGTTGTGAGACTTCTCCAAAATTTTATGAAACTTTCACAAGAATATCTGAATAAACTCCGTTCTAGGAAAATGTTTATAAGAAACTGTGAGAAATTACCAAGATCTTTCCAGATTTCTCAATATGATTTACACTTTCCGTCGGAAAATCAGTACCTACTTTCAGCTATAGCTTTATATTAGCGCTCTTGTAGCACAGATCTGATGTTATCATGTAACAAATAACTTCTTGAGTTTTTTTATGAGTAAGGAAATCTGGGCGACATGAGTAAGCTCTCGGTAAAGTGCAAAATACCGATTCCACCCCGCCAAATGTGTCATTAGAAAGCCGACAGCATTATCACATTCACGGACAGTATGGCCACAGGTGTACATTGAGACCCTCGTGATACGAAACTACGCAAACTTCTAATAGTATTATAATGAAGGCGGGCATGTTGTGCCGTTTTACGCACATTAAATATTCCTAGTGCCGCAGCAAATCCTTACGAGGTAACTCAATTTTACATGAGGGGAAGACGCGTGCTGTGACACACTACGTCTGTAGACGTTACGGCTGTGGCCGTTTTGCCAGGAGAGAAAAGTTTGAGTTCGTAAAAAAGCGGAGACACTATTTCACAAAACAGCAGTACAACAAATGGAATCAAAAGGGAAAAACCCAACTGTTTTTTGCAAATATTATAGCCTATGTCACTCCCACGATTAAGAGGAATCCAACGATAGCTCATATATCGAAATCCGTCAAACGGTTTAGGCTTCAGGGCGTGCCAAAGAATAAGACATACACATACATACGCTCGAAAACATAACCCTCCTTTCCTTCGGCAGTCGGGTAAAAATATGTAGGAATTTTATAAGTGTCACATCATACAACTTTCAGAATGGTTCCGAGTCCGTGAACGTGTTATCACTCGTGGGAGTAGCTTGTTCTTTAAATGATTTCCGCTTGCCATCAAGCGCGCTGTACGCTCATTTGCCAATGTAATATCTTCTTTCTTTCTTTCTTTCTTTCTTTAATGTTCTTAGCCAGACGTTCTTCGCGACGATGTGTATGATCTTTTATCGCGGTGTTAAAGCCATGCGTCATTCTTATGATTCCTTTCGCGTCATTTTCTAACCCGCCCGGTAATCCATCATTAGTGTCATTTATATACGAAAGGGGAAACGTGTTCCTTCGGTATTTGCTTTTGTGTGTTCTTGTATACACATTTATACATAAATTCACGCTTGTATTCCCAAAGGGGGTAAGCAGGCACATGAAATAAGCAATCCAGTGTCACTAGCAATTGTAGAATTAATTATTTGACGACCGGTTAGTCTAGTGGGTATTGAAGGTCCTGGAAGGTAAGGGCAAATATTTGTGTGATGAGCATGAATATTTGTTTCTGAGTCTTGGATGTTTTCTATGTATTTAAGTATTTATATCTATTATATATATCGTCGTCTAGTACCTACCTGTAACAGTATAACACAAGCCTTATTGAGCTTATTATTATGGCTAGTTCGATTTGTGTAAGATTGTCCCCTAGTATGCTGTGATAGATATTTATGTTAAAAAAGGAGTGGGGTAAATAACTGACACCTTATTCATAGTATACTGTCAATTTAATTTAACTGTACGGTATTGTAATTTTTTTAAAGATACCTTAATGACTATTGGAATAATCTATTTAGATTTGTTTTTGAGCCACTTTAATCTACTTAATTTTAATTTTTGTATGATGCTTCTGATGCTTAATGTTTTTTATTATTTTATATTATGTTTTCTAAAAGACGTACAAAAAAGTTTATTTGACAGAAACTAATATTATTATTTTACACGGTCTAACGCGTTATAATTTAAATATGTGTACAAAGCGCGATGGTTTAAAATGTTATAAAACAAATATTACAATAAATCAATCGAGGCTGACCGTCAGTGATCTAACTAGGCTGAGCTTGTCTTGGCCTACTGCGAAACCTTCTACATCAAAAAAGTCAAAGTCAAAGTGATTTATTCTTCAATCTAGGCATTTTACATGCTCCTATGAATGTCTATAAACTACCACCGGTTCGGAAAGAAAACCTCTGCCTCGAGAAGAACCGGCGTAAAAAACTCGGCGAGGTATCATTTTTTTCAAAACAGTATACAATATATCATTTTAGTATCAGAGTATTATTAAATTGCATTGCTACAGTAGAAAGCCTATTTATTTTCGAGCCAAACCTCTGGATAACATACATCCTAAAACATACATATACATTTAGCAAGCAAATGCTTGTATAAGCACATGTATGTACTGATTATGAAGCTCATTAGGGGAGGCTGGGCTGATTAAGCCAGACGTCATTTACCTATAGGATTCGGTTTAATATAAGCCGCTTCCGCTTACGTAATGATGTCGTTTCGGATTTAAATGTAAGGCAGCTGTATCTGATAGAATTTTGGGACTCAATATGAGATAATTTTCATTATAATTTGATTTGAATATATTCCACGCGCTCGTTAATTGGTAACGTTATTGTTGCGTTCGTTTCGAGGTCGGTACATCATCATCATATCAGCCGAAAGACGTCCACTGCTGGACATAGGCCTCCCCCAAAGAGTGCCACAATGACCGGTCCTGCGCCACCCGCATCCAGCGGACTCCAGCGACCTTTACCAGGGCATCAGTCCACCTTGTGGGGGGCCTGCCCACGCTGCGCCTTCCGGTACGTGGTCGCCACTCGAGAACCTTTCCGCCCCAATGGCCATCGGTTCTACGTGCAATGGTATAATGGTATAATGGTCGGTACATAGAGAAATTTACTAGGCGAAGGAGCGTGTGGCGAGTGCATTAGCGTAAATACAGATGTAGTTCCTACTTAAGTGAGATATGAACTATCGACTTCCAAGAAACCCCCAAGAAACGAACAAAAGATAATCGGTTCCGTGTAAATAAAAGAGAGAGATATATATTTACAGTTCATCGCTCGCTGCTCACACCGCGATCAACTATATGAACTATATCTCGCTCTTTTATTTACACGGGAGCGATTGTCTTTTGTTCGTTTCTTGGGCGAGAAAATCGCCGATAGCTCATCGCTCGTCGCCGGCGGTGGGACCAGTGCTTAATTGTTTTCCATCGTATTTTCTCGGAAACGTTCGTATTTGTCATGCTACTTCAGTCAACCTCAGTACTTTTTGTACTGTGACCGACTGAAATAACAAGACACGTTCGTGCGTCTCCGTGAAAATATGATGGAAAATAATTATCAGGGCTCGGATTTTTCATCGCACGGTAAGACGAAAGAAGACTATGGAGTCGATATTAACATGAAAACTTTACTTAAACTCACTTATTTTCTTAGGCGGCTTTAGACCTGGCTAAACGCAGTGCACTAACTGGAGGAGGTAATGGAGGGATGATAAACCATCTCACTCTAATCAGTGAGTGTGAGTGCAGTTAGTGCACTGCATTTAGACGGGTCTAAAGGCCGCTTTAGTTACGTACCTAGTTCATCAGCATCATCATCATCATATCAGCCGAAAGACGTGCACTGCTGGACATAGGCCTCCCCCAAAGAGTGCCAAATTAACGTACCTAGTTATACATACTATATTGTTCTGACCCCGTAGCATGGTTGGCCTTGTCACGCGATAGGTGATAGGATAGAGCGTGCGTCACTGGCTGACACCGTTCGATAGAACGAGACGACGCTGTTATCTTGTCACTTATCGCGTGATAAGGCCAACCATGCTACGGCTCCTGATAGACCTAACATTGTCATTTATTTATATTTGCAATCGGTACGTTTGGTATTAATTAAATGAATGAGTATGAGTATGAGTAAATTTTTAATGTTAATATCGAATCTATAGTTCTCTTTCGTCTTACAGTGCGATGAAAAATCCGAGCCCTGATAATTATGCACTACATCTGTATATTGATTTTGTTTATTTTTAAAAACTCTTTTTTGCCGCTCACAGTTATTATGTTATATTGCTATTTATTAAACTAAATTCGAAATTGGAATGCATCAGAATCCCTATTTGGATGGCCTCTTTGAGTTTCTTACTGAACGCTTCTGTGCTTTGGAGCCGTTAATCCAGTATTGCCTATAAGTTTGAAGCACTAACTCAGCTTGTCATAGACAAATTTGTCTATGACAAGCTGAGTTAGTGCTTCAAACGCATCGAGAACTTTTTACAGTCAAGTAGCTCACTCGCCAAAGCCTAGGTTGAAGATTAACTTCGATTGCAAAGTCGATTCGTCGTCGTTTCCCAAAAATATAGGGAGTTTTTCACTGTTTTCTAGATTCTCATCTATAGATTTAGATTTAGATTATTTTGTTTATTTTCACAACATACAATTGCACTTAAAATTACACATAGTCAATTTTTAGGAATTTATATTGTGATCGTCAGATATAAAACAATGTCATAATTATCATAATAATAAACAATACAAGCATTATGTCAACAAATTACAAAATGAGTTATGGAATAAGATCACCTTTCGGGTAGAAATAAACTACATCAAACAATATTTAAAATATTAGGTACAATTCAGATGTCAGTACTCAAAATAATAAATCTAATTGGTAATCTCATAATACTTATTTATCGAATATAGAGGATTTTCCAATATAAAGTTTCTCAGTCGACTTTGTAATTTTTCGTCAGATGTATCATTTCTTAAATCTTGGGGTAGCCGCTCATAATATGTCGGCCCTATATATCTCTATATAAAACTTTATGTTAATTAACTTGACAGACATCGTGTAGCCCTCAGAACATAAAAAAAGGGAGAAGTGCCGTACTACTTCATTTCAACCAAAACCGATGTCCCCAGTTTTCTCCCACCGCAGCGCCCACACACACATTGAACCGTGTAAAAACAAAGACTCGGGCGTTGCCAGTGAATCTACGGCAACTTGCAAACAAGGGCTGTGATTGGCTTAAACGCACTACACTAGAGGGGCGACCAACGTCAAAATTATGTTTTATCGATATTGATGGGTAACAAAATAGTAAGTTTTTGTGGTGGTATTTAAACTTCTAGCTACGAGTTTAAATAACACGGGTAATTTACCATAAATCGCAAAGGTAAAAAATATCGACGAATACCTACCTACAGAGTAACATAAACGGCTTTTTATAAGTCTGTGTTCACATAACTTTAAAACTCTGGTCGCATCGATATTTTTGACCTGCACCAGGCCTATCCCACTCGCATTTTGGAGCGAATTAATATATCCATTACTCATATTACGAGATTTAAGGCTAAGGGCGAGTATCCACCAGAGATGTGCGAAGATGTGTTTCCGTACATTTGACACCTAGGTTTCAAGCGAGCGAGGTGTCAAATATGTGAAACCACATCCTCCCACATCTCTGGTTGATATTCATCCTAACCGACACTTATCGCCTCAGCAACGAAATAATAAATAATTAAGAAATAAAATAAGTATTGTAAATCTATATTTTTATTATTTTCAATTCACTGACCAGTAAAATGAAGGTATTTATTTAACACTTGCCGTTTGGATAATTTAGGCGCCGCATTTTTTGTTAAGTAGTGCAATCGAATATTTAAATACTTCTCCATAACAGCCTTCGTTAAGAGAATCAAATGGTTGGTCAGAGGTGACTGCTCGTATTGATGAAACTTAATGTCATCAAATAAATTTAACCCAATGAAATGAGGCAAAGCTTTTGATATGAGTTGCGCTTTAATATTCTTTGTAGTCACCGTAAGTTTTTGACTATCTGAAAGAACAGCTGATTTAATGATCATTTCCATTCGTTTACAGATAGTAATGACATCATAGGATGGGTACATTAGCCCGCCTTTATCTTTTAAAGATATAAACCCATTATTTACATCTTGAATTGTATTTGCATAAGTTACTTTTAAGATAGGCACCCAACCAAAACAAGTAATGAAATAAAATAAAACAGCGAAAGTAGTCGAAATAAAATCACTAGTATGATATTGTACTTCTATTTTATCGATTACGCGTAACTGTAACTACATTTTGTCACCGCTCTAGTTCGCGACACCAAGCAGCGGCCGTACCACTAGAAAATTCAAGCAGCGTTCATGTCGATAGAGGTTTAATACATTGCGCCGTGGTTTAGCGCTGTACAGGTTGCTTATTGTATTAAACGTTCAATGTACAACGCACAGAACAAAAATATGCTTTTTCGTTCGATATGTTAGTTCGATCCAGAGAAATGATGCGGCGTTGCGTTTATTTGTAAAAATATTGGTTTTTACTGACTTATAAGTGAAAATACTAATACTTACATGTGATACGTGACTCCACTGTTCTTGTAGTTCTTAGTCACACTCCTATTTTTACAGGTAACCACGCTACAGTTCGGCATTTTGGGTAAATGTGGGAGAACATTCCAGGTTCACGGTAAATTGCGACTAACCTGCGGCGGGCAGTGACATGGTCATTTGACCATTTCGCGGCGACACGCGCCACGCCCCCGTTTCATATCTATTCCTTTTTATGATCTGAGGTGTAGCCTAAACCGCTGAAGGTAATAGAAACATGAAATGTAGAACACGCAATCTTCAAGAGGTGCACTAAGACTAAGACAGTGTTATTTGAAATTCAACCCCTTAGAAGGTTAAATTGGGGATGAAACATTGTATGGACATCTGTTATTCTTTTTATCTAATAGTACGCTGTGGTGCGTTCCGTGGGTAACTTACGGTGCTGTCTGAAAACCAGCGCTGTAGGTGTCTGTCTGACACCTCGGCACAATGCTGAGACAGCGACCGTTTCACTGCCGCGAAGACACACACAATGTGTCAATAAAATTGTATTGTATGTCTACTCCCTTTATCTCTGTGTGTCTTTTGTGTAGTGAATAAGTATCTTCTTTTCTTTCTTTTTTTTCTTTTTAAGAGTCCATCTTTAAATTAATTGGCATTTCGGTTTGATACAAAAACAAATTTAATGTTATTCAGCTATTTGGAAATTCGTGCTGAACTCATTCACTGCTAAGTTATGCTCGTATTGAATGTATAGCTAAGTACGGGCAGATTTCGAACAAGTGTTTTTTTCTTCCAAAAATTGACACTCAGATACGTACAGACGTACGAAACGTTACGCAATCGACCAGCTGCAATCCAATTAATTAAAAAAAACCGGCCAAGTGCGAGTCGGACTCGCGGCGAAGAGTTCCGTACCATTATCTATAAAAACGGCAAAAAAATCATGCCTGTTGTATGGGAGCCCCAGTCCGACTCGCACTTGGCCGGTTTTATAGTATTTGTTTTTATAGCGGCAACAGAAATACGTAATCTGTGAAAATTTCAACTCTCTAGCTATCACGGTTCTTGAGATACAGCCTGGTTAGAGACAGACGGACGGACGGACGGACAGCGAAGTCTTAGTAATAGGGGCCCGTTTTCTCTCTTTGGGTACGGAACCCTAAAAAGTATATTGTTTGTTTGTTTATTGTCTACTGTTACTAACCTAATTTAGTCTAAAGTCATTTGTTACTAACTTTTTTTTTTACTTCACTGAATTGGGCTTCTCCGAATATGAGCAAGATGACGCTCTATGCCCTGTCTCTCTCTAACGTAGAGGACGCATCTCTATATAATAAACGATTTATCTTCGCAAACTAAATGCACTCCAAAATAGATTTTATCGCAACAATGTTGACCCCTTCACATACATTTGACAAACCGCTAAATTGAATGCCGGGACCGGATGCTGCAAATTCAGCCCCAGAATAATTATATCTCGGTAAGTGAGGGTACGTGATGATACGGACGTGCCAAGAAGATTGGGAGGGTTGGGGCGGGCGAGTGCACTGGCATGAGCACTTAACCGCTGTAGTGTTCAGTCTGAGCGGCTACTGCGAAACGCCAACTTCGTTCGCTAATTTATCTCGCTTGTCGCGCACGTCTCTATCGCACTTACACATTTAAGCGACAGAGCGGGAGATGAGCGCTTTTCAAAAAAGTAAACATTAACTATTTCAGAATTCGATTTTTTTGAGTTTTCCTTCCCCAGAATCGTTGATTGTAATTTTCTCTTGCATAAGGATCGATAGGTATCAACGATTCTGAGTGAGAAAAACCTAAAAAAATCGAATTATGAAAAAAAAGTTCATGTACACTTTTTTTGAAAAACGCCCAGATGCATGATCGACCGACCGTTGCGTTTTGCGCTGAATTGCAAATGGAAGCGGAGCGTGCGGCGGGGCGGCAAGTGTTTTGTATGTGTAAAATATGCACGCCGCACACCCTGCCCCTTTGCGCGCCCAACTTGCTGTACGGTACAGGTCGTCCGCTATGCCGATTGATTATTTCGGTCTTTCTTGTCTTGGCCCTATAAAGTGTCGTTGTTTAGATATATTAGGTATTAGATATATTTTGATTACGTATATCTAGTTTGCTTATGCCAAAATCTTTTCTGTTTTTGAAATCGTCAAAACGGAATGTAGTCCAAAAAATATTAAAGCAGAAAAGGCAAAAAGGGATTAAATTTTTAGGGGTAACCCACACACACAAACCACATTGTTAAATAGGTGCCATTTATATATAAGTACAGTCAACTGCCAGTGGAGCAACGTATTATTAGTCTTAGTTACGCCTCACGGCGGTTTTTATTGCAGTGATATTTAAAGAGAAACATTAAAAAATATATCTATTTCGGAGACTTTTCATACTGAACTATCCTAGTCTTCTGAAAGCGACGACATTCGGCTTTGCCATATCGCCACTAAAAGTGGTTTAGCTCACAGCCAAGTACAGAGTTAACTAAACTGTTGTTATAAACTAAACTCTACCTCACTAAGTCAAACGCTCCTTTGTTTAAGTAATTAGTATCACAGCTATTTTCAATTCAACTATTAATAACTGCGAACAGTTGTATCTCAAAGCGGTCCTACAATGATAGTTTTCAAGTCTACAAACTTGTTCCGGTGGTTTGTGAAGTTTAACATCGTATGGTTTAACTATTTTAGTTCAATCAAAGTTGTGTTGAAGCAACGTGAACATTAGGATGTATGTGCTGAATTACTGATGTCGCCTTTACATACGACGGTGGCAAACAACGACCTGCATCACAGCATGGTATACAAAAAATAATAAATAAATAAAAAATCTTTATTCCAGACCGGTTGATCCATAGGATATTAGTAACAAATGACTTAAGACTACATTAGGTTAGTAACAATAAACAAACAAACAAACAATCAATATTTTTAAATAATGAATTGGGCAACGCCCTTAATCTGTCTAACCCAGAAGTATACCAGCACCAAGCGAAGAATAAAAAATGCCCAATTGTCCTTCGATAAAAGAAAGAAAATACGCGATAAAATCTGTTCTAAGACTAATTTCTATTTTGTTTGATCGAATTGGGCCTGAGTTTTAAATCAATATCTAGGACCAAGGTCACTGATAGCCAGTGGTAATTTCTTCTCAGGAGCCGTAGCATAGTTGGCCTTGTCACGCGATATAGTCCAGGCAATGAACTGACAACTTGTATGGAAAAAATGACAGATTTGGAAATAATTTATAATAGCTAATTTTTTAATTGTAACGGTTATATTATCAATTAAATAGTTACCTAGATGCAAAATCCAACAAAAAATCAGACATCAAAAAAATCAATAGTTAATTATCTCCCAAAAAGTCCTGATAAATATAAATATATTTTTTTATCTTTATTTAGGTTCATTTACATTTGCTTTAAAATATTCAATATAAATAAAATAAAAAGACAATGAATGTTTAATTTAAATCTATATAATTACTTCCGGGTGGAAAGTTTATTGGATTCTTGAATAAAGCATCTTAGAATAACGTTTTAGAATGAAATAAACAAAAAAAACGCTATTATAAATTAATGTTTTTCGAAACAGTATTTTGCCTGGAGTAATAGGTGATAGGATAGAGCGTGCGTCACTGGCTGACACCGTTCGATAGAACGAGACGACGCTCTTATCTTGTCACTTGTCGCGTGATAAGGCCAACCATGCTACGGCTCCAGTTGTCAAGTCAACTCGCCCCAGTAGCTCGCTGCGTTAGAACGGCGCCCAATCTCAGCCATTGGCGTCACGTGCGGCTGCAGATTTTTGCCGATGCGAGTTATTGATAATTCCCCCTGACCGCCGCGTGTGATAAGCTCCATATGAAGGTTTATGCTACGTTAGATGAGCGTTTTTCAAAAAAAGTGTACATGAACTTTTTTTTTTCAGAATTTGATTTTTTTGAGTTTATCTTACTCAGAATCGTTGACGCTATCGATCCTTATACAAGAAAAAAATTGCCCCAGATTTTACTATGTGAGTTTTACCTGCCAGTGCATCACAACCATATTTAAATAAAAAAAGACTGAGATCTGGAATGGAATATTTTGGACACTTTTTTTCTTGTATGATTGATAGTGTCAACGATTCTGAGTAAGAAAAACCAAAAAAATTGAATTCTGAAAAAAAAGTTCATGTACACTTTTTTTGAAAAACGCTCAGATACTTTGTATTTTACATTAGGAGTCAGTGGCAAATATATATTTTTCTACACACATACTATAAACCCGCTAAAATGCGTTCAGATACTGGCAGTAATGACCAGCATTATATCAATAACATTTATAAAAATAATTATCTTGTCTCTGGCCGTAGTATAAAGTAATTAGTTTCAAACCGGTGGTAGTTTATCGACATTCATAGGTGCATGTAATATGCCTAAATTGAAGAATAAATCACTTTGACTTTGAAATTTCGAAGCGTAGCCCTTCGATATTGTTCGATGTTTAAATCTAGTTGGTCACGTTGGCGGTTATTCTAATGGTTCCAGAACACATCATTGATGATTTATGATATGTGTGTAGATAAAGTAGTGTATGCAACTGTACATATAATTAGGCCTTAAAACACTCGTGTGATCCTATTATGAAACTCGCTGAAGCTCGTTTCGTGAAACCACACTCGTGATTCAAGGCCTCTCATTAAGTACAGCCACATAATAGTAGTTTATTTCTACTCAAATACCGCGAGCCATCCGGTTAATTGCCTCTTGGTTACTAACTACGCGTCGTAAAGTCAGCAGCAAATATAGTTACGCGGATCAAGTGCTCAAAATGACCTACACACGACTCTAATGTCAAGAAGATAAGGACTGTCTAGATAATTTTGAGCTTGTTATTTTGCTTAGCTACTTCTGCTGCCGACTGTACATAAATTAATAATATATTGTGTACGATTGTCTACAATATGTATGGTGCGTGTTTTTAATGTATCCGTAGAGCCATCTGTCTTTCATATTCACGTGTCGTCATATTACATCCATCGACGTCAGATTTATCAGATTAACGCCGTTATGTGGTTTATGTACTTTCGCTGTTCCGTACCCTTATAATTCAAGCAAATCAAGATTGATAGGGTAACATTTTATTTATGGAAAAAGTATTGTTGGTGTTCTAATTTTGGTAAAATAAACGGAATATAGAGTTTGAGCTTGGCTTTGACTGGGCCTAGAGTGATGGACCTGTATTTTGAGAGTGAGGGACCTGTATTTGTTTGTAGCTGTTAACACAACGAACCCTCAAATTAAAGGTCGACAACGCGCTTCAAGTATAAGTACGGTGCTCGCTAACCATCAATACTGTAATTTAACTATGCTTCTGTTTCACCGTTATGGTTTTTAAAATAGTCGTCGCGTCGTGAAGCTAGGCGAGACGGGTTGTGAATAAACCGGATTAATTTTATATTTCAGAGGAATTCTGTTTGGGCTATTGTTTGCTTGGAGTTCGGATAGTCGGGGTTTAGTTTCATGTTTATGCATTTGTGAGAAAACTGTTTTAAAACAAAAGGGAGTTTTAAAGTCTTACTTGTACGTTTTGTTGAAGTCGAGGTTTTCTATGAGCCGTGAAAGAGAAATATTGGTAAAAGGAGACGAAAAAAAAACGATGGATATGGGAAGAAAGCTGCCCGCGCGGCTCCGCCCGTGTATTGCAGAGAACATAGGTCGAGCCGCGGGACAAAGTATAGCTATAGTTATTCTGAAGATCCATTTTTAGGGTTCCGTACCCAACGGGTAAAAACGGGACACTATTACTAAGACTTCGCTGTCCGTCCGTCTGTCTGTCACCAGGCTGTATCTCAAGAACCGTGATAGCTAGAGAGTTGACATTTTCACAGATTATTTATTTCTGTTGCCGCTATAACAAGCAATACTAAAAAACCGGCCATGTGCGAGTCGGACTGGGGCTCCAATACAACATACATGATTTTTTTGCCGTTTTTATAGATAATGGTACGGAAGCCTTCGTAGTCCGACTCGCACTTGGCCGGTTTTTTTTTTAAATTAGGTGCAAGAATTTCTGTAATCGGATGAGTAGTCCCGGAGATTATACCGTACATCCATAATACATTTACATTTTATTTTCTAAACATAATCAGGAACACTGACTAAATGATTTGGATTCCTCCCTTTACCTTTTATCTCGAAACGTGCCCTAAAACCCCAAAACATTACAAACTGTGTACACTAAGTTAGAATAGAACTCGATATTATGGTCGAATCTGAACGGCGTCGATTTGAAAATCCTCGACATGGAAAATTGTCCAACCCGAATAATGCTAAACTACGTCCTAAAAGTAAAATTGACACACTTGATATATAATTTATTGAATCAGGCGTTACTTTGCGGAAATTCATCAAAATCACTGAGCTCAGTGGACGTGGCGCAAGCAACATCTCCTGCCAGCATCTCCTGATGATGCCTCGTAGAGAGGCGAAACACGTGTCGAGGTTTTTTCATTATTGGTGGTGGTTTGCTGTAATTATTTGCATTTTTATACGCAAATAGTTGCATTTGATCTCCGCTGATCGACCTGCACGTTTTTTAGCGGAATAGCGAAGGAATATTGTTCTCGTAATACACTTGATATATTTTGGGATTACGTCATATACGAACTTAGTACAAAATAGTCAATTTTCATATTATAAAAATAGATATTAATTGAAATTAGACAACATTTATTTTATTTATAGTACGTATGTTAATCTTTCTTTAGGTTAAATTGTTGTTTTATTGTTTGTTTGTGTGTGTTCTTGTGTAATGAACCATTTAATTGGACAACATTTACTTTAAGCACGATTAATTTTGAACAAGTCCCCAATCTGCACTGGGCCAGCGTGGTGACTACTGCCCGTTTCCTCTTCTTCATGAGAGGAGGCCTGTGCCCAATAGTGGGACGTATAAAGGCTGATAATGATGATTATGAATTTTAAACAACAAAAAAAATGTCACAAAAAAGTATAGACACAATTACATTTGATCACCAAATTCACTTTTGATGTTATTACTTTTGGTCCAATTTCAAAATGGTAATTTTGTGTTGATGAGATTTCATTTGTGCCGAATGACAGTAAATCAAGTTTGAGTAAACGCCGAAAATAACAGCCCTAACAAGGGAGAAAGTACAATCGCGCTACTATAGTCATAATATTATGACGTTCAATTCCGTCACATTCAGCGAAATAGTTTCAAAGTAATGACCATTAACGCAGGGTTGTCCATCAAAGGGCGAAATACAATGAACATCGAGCAATAAAACGGGCCACGCAATAGAAACCCGCGGGCCAATTTCACCAAATCGACACCCCTAGTCTCTGGAGAGCTACGCGCGATATGTAACCATTTGGCAAATTAGGTTATTTGTGTTGGAATTGTGTTTTGGATATTAAGGTTGTTGTGCGACGATGTGTGAAAAAGAAATTTAAAAAATAATTAATAATTATTATTAGGAGAAAATCATACATTGAACTAGTCCCATTGGTAAGCTAAGTTATTTAATGAATATAAACAAATAAATAAAAATAAATAAATAAATATTAGGGGGGACATTCTTACACAAATCGAACTAGGCCTGTAGTAAGCTCAATCAGGCTTGTGTTATAGGTACTAGACGACGATATATATTTAAAGCATAGAAAACATCTAAGACTCAGAAACAAATATTCATGCTCATCACACAAATATTTGCCCTTACCGGGATTCGAATCCAGGACCTTCAGCTTCGTAGGCAGCGTCACTACCCACTAGGCTAACCGGTCGTCAACTTAAATACACAAAAAACATCCTTCACTCTGAAACAAATATTCGTGCTCATCATACAAATAAATGCCCCCGGGATTACCAGGGTCACTTATTACCAACGGTACCAACTAAGGCCAAGCTAAAATAGTCGTAAAATGCTTTAAAGAATAATATCTATAATTTCCTTAGATATCCTAGATACCGCCACCGTCATTGCCAAACTTACATCTGTGATGATTTTTAATAATTCGTTGTTATTTTTAACTATTTTGTAGTATCGTGTAGGGTAGGCTTAACAATTTGTCGGCATAGACGATTTGAATGTTATTATTGTGGCAACACTGCCGCCCGAACGTGATTGGCCGGTAGAGAAACCACCAATCACGTTTGTTTATGTCCGACCAATCGTGGCTTCCATGGATTTTGGCGGATGGATGATGAAGGGAAGCTCCGGTTGAGCGGGCATTCTAGAACTGGACGCAGAATTGTGAGGTTATTCTCGTGATATCAATTGTGGAATAAGTATTACTGGAAATAAAGTATTGATTATAGCAACTACGGAGTTTGGACTTATCTCAGATTTATGAAACGTCCAACCTCAATCCATATAACATTAGAGTTTTAATTTAACGGACAAATTGGTGTACGTTTCTTCGATTATCTACTTTGAGTAATTATGTATACTACTAGAGAGGACATCTCAACTAGATTTTTTGTAACACCAGTTAGAGCCAATTGGCCCTAATGCGTTCAGTCTGTACCGGACGGCCGCGGCAGCTCGACACACAAAAAAAAAAAAAAAACGTATCACTCCGATGCGTCGAGCTGCCGTACCAGTCCGGCACAGACTGAACGCGTTAGGGCCAATTGGCTCTAACTGGTGTTACAAAAAATCTAGTTGAGATGTCCTCTCTAGTAGTATACATAATTACTCAAAGTAGATAATCGAAGAAACGTACACCAATTTGTCCGTTAAATTAAAACTCTAATGTTATATGGATTGGGGGGTATAGTTACGTTTCAGTTACCTACAAGCCCTCACAACAACCATCTGTAGAGAACTACTGAAGCGTAAAATGACAACGACATCGTCATGATCAGGACTTTTCGTGCCAATGACGTAAAATGACGTCATTGTGCACACAGGATGTTGTGTGTGATAAAATAAAATAAGTTTAATGAAGCTTGTTGCCAAACCTCCAAAAACGGAAAATCGTAACAATATTCTTGTAAGGACATTGTATAACAAGTTTATAATACACAGTAGTAGAAATAAATACTATATATTATTGTGTGTAACAAATTCAGAGTCCAGAATCGCTACGCGCTACGCTCGTATGTAGCGGAAAGCGACTACGGCGTAGGGACGCATACGTGTCGTCACGGGGCGGGAATATGGGTTAAGTGCAACGTCAATTAATGTTCATCTGAATGACAATGTCAGTTAAACAATATTTTAAGTGCCAATATCGTTTAATTAAAGAGACATCTAGTATTATCACATCGGCACGAAAGCTACGGGTCCTGGCATGATGCTAGCACATTGCATCCTACAGTTAGTAGTTGTTTAGTAACACCCAGTGAGTTACCACTGCGAACCATCTAATCTGAGTACCTAGCATAAACATATCCACAGCAAAAACAAGCTCAATTTTTTGATCACGTAGACACGATGTGTCGCCATATAAGTATCTCCTCTCCTCACGAAACCTTCATAAATCTGAAATAAGATATTCCCACAAAACATTACGTTATTCCAAACACACAATACCATTCCATTTAAAAAGCAAAAATGATTCAGTCTCGAATAAACTGCTCCCTAAACCCGTTTACAGCTAGCCAGTAATATGATGAGATACGCCGCGATTCCCTGGACATAGCAATATCCGTTGCGCGTCGTAAATACCAACCCACATAAATATTAGATTGACAGCGAGCAATCTACTGCGAACATTATGTTGTTATTTGTTAAATTGTTATTGCGGGCCGAATGTGGTGGCGGGAATGAAATTTGGTATGATTGTAATGAAAATTACGGTACATATAAGGTGTGTTTCAGTTCAAATGAAATTGTCTTGAAAATGTATCTTGTCTCTTTTAAACGATATCTTTTAGTTTATAGGTATTTCTTTCCACATAGCCAATACGTAATAAATACAGGGTATACTATGCCAGGTTACCTTTTCACACTGAACTGATTTACATGAAATTTACTATAGACATAGGTTTGATCCCGGGAAAGGACATAGGATACTTTCATTCCGGAAGTCATTCCCTCATTGGGTAAAATGAGGGGCGGAAGTTTGTATAGAGGCATGGTATAAACGAGTTCCGCGCGGACAAAGGCGCAGGCAAAAGCTAGTTTCATTATCATGTCCAATTCAAGCCCTTAAATTGGGTTGTGTTTGTGTCCTCATGTTAAAATTGATAGCGCAGTGTTGCTAAACTGATAGTAAACCTTCAAATAAATGCAATTAAGTATAAATTACGAAATATAATTAAAATCGTAAAAAGATATGGCCCTTGAAAGTTTACAAAAAATATGCATTTTTTTTATTGTCCAAAAGTAAATTTAAAGCTACCAATAGAATCCTTACGCTTTTATAGAAACAACATTGTATGACAACTATGGTCCTAAACGCAGTATTTCGCAACCGAAACAGCAATTTACTTGATTTTCCATATAACGACTAGTACAAATATTACCCTGTGACGTCATGATTCAATGTTAATCAGTATGGAACGTTTTCGGCTACCGCCAGCGAGGTCCGTCTTTAACTCAATTTTTTGGGTATTTATGTTCTTTAATTGTACTTACTCCCATACAAACATTTGTTCCACACCAAAAACTGGTTCGAATGGCATCGTAAAAAAAATTAGGACACAAGCCTATTGGTCACGGTATTTTCGTATTGTACCTAAGATACAAGATACCACTTGACATTTTAATCTAAAATCCTTCAAAACCAATTTCAGTCGCGACCAGTTTTAGAGTAAAATGTCACGTACATTGGAAGCTGAAATCGGATTAGCCTTGACTGGACCGTTCGTGACTTGGCGTCTTACCTATAAAGCATTATTGCCAAGTTTCAACCTTATCGATATATTTATGACCTTTAAATTAATCATACAGTTTAGTCGGATGAATTGATTCGTTTCACTACTTGCCAGCTATACATTTTTAAAGTCTGTTTAGACACTTTTACGATTTTTTTGTAAAGCAATTTCTTAGTAGTCTAGACAGGGCTCCACTTGACTGTCGTGACAATATGCTAAGAACGGGGGGGGGGGGGGGGGGGTGTCCTTTTATCAATCACACCAGTTGTCGTCATCCCCGATTCATTCGTAAACGATTCATATTCATAAAATAAGCACGGAGATGGACTGATAGTAAATTTGACACTCTTTAGGAGAGGCCTATGTCGTCTTTCGGCTGATATGATGATGATGATGATGATGAGGTACATGCCATCGTTTCGAGCTCTTTCCAGGGCTCTCATCATCATCATCATCATATCAGCCGAAAGACGTCCTTTACTGGACATAGGCCTCCCCCAGAGAGTGCCAAATTGACCGGTCCTGCGCCACCCGCATCCAGCGGACTCCCGCGACCTTTACCAGGTCATCAGTCCACCTTGTGGGGGGCCTACCCACGCCGCGCCTTCCGGTACGTGGTCGCCACTCGAGAACCTTTCCGCCCCAACGGCCATCGGTTCTACGTGCAATGTGCTCTATCCATTCTATTTTATTAACATTCAAGTTCCAACTGTTTACAAGTTTTTTGTATGGAAACTTCACGCCATAATTCCTTTTAACGGACGCTCCTCTATGAGTTCGTGTGACAACACGAAAGTAGCGAAAGCTTAGTAATAACCCTTTCCCTGCGGGCTTAACCCTAGCACTGCAAACAGCAAAATCACACACAGCGCTGTCGCATCCGGTTCCGTTTATTTACCTAACAAACTTCTGCTTCGATGTAAAAAATGCTAATTAAAACTTTGCTCCCTAGAGCGCAAGCCGGGGGAGAAACATTCGTGTCAGCAGATATCGGGAGTGCTCCAAACATTGTGATTGTAACTGACAGTCAGTGACATACATAATACAGTATGTGACACGTCGAAAGGCTTTTTTCTTAGAAGTAAGGCCTCTTTTGCGTTTCGCAAAACGTGTGCGGTATATTTTAGCCAATATTCCGCAGTGTCTCAAGACGAGAGTCTTTGACCAGTGTGTGTTGCCAGTGATGACATATGGCACGGAAACGTGGTCGCTTACTATGGGCCTCATAAGAAGGCTCAAAGTCACCCAAAGGGCAATGGAGAGGGCTATGCTGGGAGTATCTCTGCGTGATCGCATCAGAAATGAGGCTATCCGCAGCAGAACCAAGGTGACCGATATAGCCCTCCGAATCGCTAAACTTGAGTGGCAGTGGGCGGGGCACATTGCACGTAGAACCGATGGCCGTTGGGGCGGAAAGGTTCTTGAGTGGCGACCACGTACCGGAAGGCGCAGCTTGGGTAGGCCCCCCACAAGGTGGACTGATGACCTGGTAAAGGTCGCTGGAGTCCGCTGGATGCGGGTGGCGCAGGACCGGTCATTGTGGCACTCTTTGGGGGAGGCCTATGTTCAGCAGTGGACGTCTTTGGGCTGATATGATGATGATGATGATATTTTAGGTAATTTACCAAAAGATGTCCTGGAGCCGTAGCATGGTTGGCCTTGTCACTGGCTGACACCGTTCGATAGAACGAGTCGACGCTCTTATCTTGTCACTTGTCGCGCGTATAAGGCCAACCATGCTACGGCTCCTGCTTGTAATTTGATGAAGGCTTCGTAATTATGACCTCAAGTAATGAGGTCTCGGGGGGCGTCGTGGTGGAATGTTCGCGATCCCATGGCGCCCCCTCAACGGTAATGCGGGTGACGCCGGGGTGTTTCTAGTGGGTATGCTCCTCGGATGGCGGCGGGAGGAGACAGTCCCAGCACATAACTCCCAAATGGGCCTTCCCCGGGTCGGCCCAAAGCATTTTCACACCGTCAAAAAAAAAAGTAATGACCACCAGTTGGCGCCGCTGGCGTGTCGGGTCCTGAAATATAGCTATTAATGTTTGTTATTACTGGCGTAAAACAAAATTTACATAAACTATCTTCCTGGAAAATTTCATCCAAATTGGTTGAGCCGTTTAAGCGTGATTGAGTAACAAACATCTAAATATCCAAACTTTCGCATTTATAATATTAGTAGGATAATTGAACGAGCGAGCGAAGCGAACGAAGCTGTTCGTCTCAGCTTGGGCCAAAACTCTTTCGTATGTACGGATGTCCCACTGTCCCACTGTCCGGCTGTCTGGCTGTTTTTCTCTACAGGTCGCGAAGCATATATCGTTTTTTTTAGGGTTCCGTAGCCAAAATGGCAAAAACGGAACCCTTATAGTTTCGTCATGTCCGTCTGTCCGTCTGTCCGTCTGTCCGTCTGTCCGTCTGTCCGTCTGTCCGTATGTCACAGGCATTTTACTCGAAAACTATGAGGTGTATTTGAATAAAATTTTGAGGATAGGTGTATTTTGTTAGCCGCTACATAGTTTTGTAATTAAAATGACAAAAAAAAATTTTTTTAGGAGTGCACTCCATACATAAAACTAAAATTCAAATATTTTTTTTTCATAGTGACCCCCCGTGTGGCACATCAATCGATAGGCCTTTCAAAATAAACATAAGGTTTCTTAGCATTTTTTTTGATTAAGTGAATAGGGTTGGAGATAATCGCCCCGAAAGTCACTAAAATTCTGTCCCCCCCCCTCTAATTTTTGAACGGTGTAGTTTAAAAATATGAAAAAATTCATGGACACAGCGCTTATTAAGATCATTCACCGAAAATTGTTTTGAACAAGATCGGATGAAAGGTTTCCGAGATATTGCTGAAAAACTGCCTTCCTCAAAGAAAAGGACGTAAGTGCCGTAAAATTTCTGTGACGATACGACCTTTTTAATAGGCACGGAACCCTTCGTTTTGCGTGGTCCGACACGCACTTGGCCGGTTTTTGTCGGTATTTAGTACCTTCCGCCCGCGACTTCTTCTGCGTAGACCCGGGTTAAAAACTATCCTATATTTAAATCCAGGCTATAAACTATCTTCGTGAAAAATTTCATCCAAATCGGTTGAGCCGTTTAAGCGTGATTGAGTAACAAACATCCCAACTTTCGCATTTATAATATTAGTAGGACTAGCTTCCACCCGCGACTTCGTCTGCGTGGACCCGGGATAAAAATTATCCTATATTCTAATCCAGGCTATAAACTATCTTCGCGCAAAATTTCATCCAAATCGGTTGAGCCGTTTAAGCGTAATTGAGTAACAAACATCCAAACATCCTACAGTAATACACATTAGTAGGATTTAATTTTTTTTCAAAAAGGAAAAACATATTCGCGTGTATTTAGCTCACAGTAGTATATCATGTGGTTTTCTTAATAGAGAGAAATCCTTGTTCCTACAATCGCCGTGCTACGAAAACCATTAAATCTTTTATATTACCTTTAAGCCAAGTTAGCAAAAGTTACCAAGTCGATTACATCGAAACACGTGTAATTAAATCTATTTACTTTCAATCAGAGCCCATTGAACACAGTTCAATCGTAAATTCGTAACATTTTCCGTTCCCCTTTATATAAATAGAGGATTAAACGAATTCGCTTAGCTGTATAGGTATGTTGATACGATTTTTAGGGTGCCGTACTTCAAAAGAAAAAAACGGAACCCTTATAGGATCACTCGTGCGTCTGTCTGTCACAGCCGATTTGCTCCGAAACTAATGGACCGATTGATTGGTAAACATATGTAAATTGGTGACTCAAAGATGGACGCGTAAAGTAAATTAATGAATTCTGAACAAGGGGGCCACTTTTGGGGGGTAAACAGGAAAATTAAAAAAAAGTTTCGCACACTGTATTGTGTGACATATCAAATGAAAGGGGTTGTTGTAAGCATCTCAGATTTTTTTTTTATAATTTTTGCAAAATCAGGTTTGACGTAATTTAGGAAAATAGACGAAAATTGACCATTCCCCCTCCTTATCTCCGAAACCACTAGGCTTAAAATTCTGAAAAAAATATGGAATATGGTTCCATGTCTAAAGATTACAGGAAAACCTATAAGAAGTTTGAGTATTCAAAGTAACGGGAAAATTCTCAATATTTTTGTGTATTATATACGGAACCCTCACCACGCGAGTTGAACTCGTACTTGTCCGGTTTTTATTACTCGCTTCACGTTGGACAAATGCCCAATGGGATCCATTAGCGACATGCTGTCATTATCATTAGCCATATCATAACTACTTGCTCAGTGAGCTGTAGAAATTGTGGGCCTGTCATTTAAAAAAAAAACAGGAATCGAACGGAACCAAAATAAACTTATAGTACCGTAACTATATCGAGCTAACATTAACGAGCGAGCAATGCAAATTTTTGGCAGAGGTCGAGCCTTAAAAAAAATTTGAACAGTCGCTTTTTGATCAAGAAAAACATGGCGAGAAAACCGGTCCAACTACAACAGTCTAGTTTTCCATGTGGGTAGGAGATTCAGATGGGAGTCGCTTTCGTAAAATTGGACCCTGGGTTGCTTTAGGAAATTACAGGGAATAATGCTAGGAGTATCTAGCCCGGGCATTAGAATACGCCTTCAAATTGAGGTCATATTAGGGCTTCCAATCCCGGGATCCCTGGATCCCGCGATCCCGGGGTCCCGCCTTTTTTGAAGCATTTTTCAATACCTGTATTTTGACCTTCAATACCGGGATCCCGGTATTTCCAAAAAGTATTGAAATATGCGATGTAAACACAATCCACCCGTCAAAATTATAAAAAATATGGCGCCGCGTAGCATTTTTAGCTATAATAAGATATTTAACTCAATAAACAATTAACAAAATTTTACGTACAACAATAACTCAATAAGATAAGTTTTCAAGTTGTCGCGTTCCACGTCTACTGTAGTTGGCTCGTCAATTTGCGTCCCTCTCTCACTTTACAAGCGTAACGATATCTCTGCCCTGCTTATACACCGATGTACACACCTATGTTTAGCAAATAAAATATTTTGTATTTGTATTTGCTTCAAATTGAGGTCATTCATATCCGACAATACGTTGCACCGTCGAACGGCTTACACTTAGGTCCCGAGATTTTTTTCGGACTTTAGTACATGGAATACGCTCAAATCGTTTCTTGATAATGTTTCGGAGCCTAGGAGTCATTATCATTTTTCCTCTTCCTGGACGGTCTGCATTATGGCTGAGCTCATTGGATCGCCTAATAGTCATACACAAGTTGACGACTGACACCAAGCGATCTAACTATCTCACAATGAGGAAATTATTGCTTCGCGTTGAGAAGACATGACAAACACCAATAATAACCAAATAGTTTTAAGCAAGCTGTCTTATTCTAAACTAGCTTCTGCCCGCGACTTCGTACGCGTATAAATTATGGATGACATGATATTCTTATGTTTCACCATAGGATACCTACTACACCGATAAATTAGATTATTACGATTTCATTTCTATAAATTATGCGTGTAACAGTTCAAATCCTCATAAACTTGTCGTCAAAAATATTTAATTATATTGATTTACTTAATTTTTATTGCAAACGAAGTACCTAAGTACTTATAGTAGAAGAAAAATTACCAAAACCGGAATTTAAATATAAGATTTCATAATTGAAACAACCGATGGCCGCTGGGGCGGAAAGGTTCTCGAGTGGCGACCACGAACCGGAAGGCGCGGCGTGGGTAGGCCCCCCACAAGGTGGACTGATTCTTTGGGCCTATCATTCCAACGAAAAGCTCGGCCTTTGGTCTCGCTTGCCTCGCCGCTCTTCTTCTGACTTCTCTCGCTCGGGACTTTGGTCTCCGGTTTAGTTGCTTCGGCGCCTTCGGCCCTCGGGCTCGCATAGAGAGCGCTCTCTGAAGGGTTGGTTTGGTTGGGCCTTTCATTCATACGAAAAGATGACCTGGTAAAGGTCGCGGGAGTCCGCTGGATGCGGGTGGCGCAGGACCGGTCAATTTGGAACTCTCTGGGGGAGGCCTATGTCCAGCAGTGGACGTCTTTCGGCTGATATGATGATGATGATGATGAATTGAAACAAATAACTCGAGGGCGAGATCCCAAAGATACTCTATATCTCCGGGTGTCTTGTCAAACTACCCCTGAGAGCCAAAGTCCCGAACGGAGAGGCAAGCGAGGCCGAAGGCCGAGCTTTTCGTATGAATGAAAGGCCCAACCAAACCAACCCTTCAGAGAGCGCTCTCTATGCGAGCCCGAGGGCCGAAGGCGCCGAAGCAACTAAACCGGAGACCAAAGTCCCGAGCGAGAGAAGT
Source organism: Epinotia nisella (assembly GCA_932294315.1). Taxonomy (NCBI): domain Eukaryota; kingdom Metazoa; phylum Arthropoda; class Insecta; order Lepidoptera; family Tortricidae; genus Epinotia; species Epinotia nisella. Next base: position 1,883,320 of record OW028675.1, on the reverse strand, counting down.
CAGAAGAAGAGCGGCGAGGCAAGCGAGACCAAAGGCCGAGCTTTTCGTTGGAATGATAGGCCCAAAGAACCGTTTTAGAGAGCGCTTCCTATGCGAGCCCGAGGACTGACGCACACTATCTCCAAGTGTCTTGAAAGCGAAATCTGAGTTCCAAAGTCCCGAAGGTGAGTGGCGAAGCAAGCGAGCCCGAAGGCCGAGCTTTTCGTATGAATGAAAGGCCCAATACATCGCTTCTATGCGAGCCCGAGGGCCGAAGGCCCGAGAGCTAGCTCATGCGGACGCTCACTATACCCGAGTATTCATAATAATATTTCTGAATGTCACAAACGCTGAAGTTTTAAACATAAAAAATGGTATCTACTTAATTCTCCGCGGAATGCCGTTGCGTCCAAATTTTATACCCACGTCTCTTGACGTTGGTGAACTATGCTAATTCGACGTAAATATTAAACTCAACCTATCATACATCTTTAGATGACCTCTGAATTCATAGCAATTATATAGGAAGACGAAGATCAAGGTTGCTGGATTTCAATATTAACAGCGACATTGTCAGCGACTGAGTTTCCAAAATAATTAGGTTTCTTGTGTCTAACAGCTACTATCGGTTGAGATATCAAACATTTTTGGTTATTATAGATAGTCTTTAGCCATCTAGCACTCATTTTCATCCCATGGTTTTTCACGTTTTATCTATATTTTTTTATAATGTTTGAATGGAGTTCTTTTTACTTTCCAGTCAAGTGTATGTTTATCAATTTTCAAGTCTAAAGCTCATAGATTTCAGGAGTTCCCATACAAAGTTTTGCCCCATTTTTTACCCCCTTTGAACTAATTTTTATAATTTTTACAGCCTATGAGCTGGCCAGGGATTTTCTCGACCGATTAAGTAAAAGTTGCATCAAAATCCTCTATTCACTAAGCTTCTCTGCGTTTTTTGAAAAATATACATTTTCAAAAACGCAAACACAAAAAAATTAAAACTACAAAAAGTGCATGCTGCTGGGTTTGAACTCGGGGACGCCGACTCCGTAAGCTATGGGTCAAGCCACTGGACTAACTATCAGTTGTAAGAATACGATGAATTTTCGAATATATTGACGACATGTTACCATGGTAATGATACTATTATAACCCCGCTCTTGCAACATTATATAGTTTCTAGTCGCCTCAGAACCTATTTTCATCCCATATTTTTCACGTTTTATCTATACATTGCTAAAAGTTTGAATGGGGTCGTTTTTACTTTCCAGTCAAGTTTATGGTTACCAATTTTCAAGTCTGTAGCTCGTACATTCAAGGAGTTCCCATACAAAGTTCAACCCCATTTTCTACCCCCTTTGAACCCTAATCTTTAAGATTTTTATAGCTTAAAACCTATCCGGGATTTTCTCGACAGATTAGTAAAGTTTGCATCAAAATCCGTTCAGCCGTTTTCACGTGATACTCTGACAAATAAACAGACAAACAGATAAACAGATAAACAGATAAACAGATAAACAGATAAACAGATAAACAGATAAACAGACAAAAATTCTAAAAACTGTTGGAACGTGTTCTGTTATCAATTCTAAGTATCCCCAGCCAATTTTTTTTCGTTTATCTTCCATGTACAGACTTTCGACCCTCTTCAGCTTTATTATATGTATAGATAGATAGATGGCGGCCAAACTGTGTAACAACATAATAGAAAAACAAATGAACTCGAAACGCGTTCCATTTTCAATTGTTTTACTTTTTAATTTTGTCAACGTATTATTGGGCCACCGTGTACTACAAGAAGACCAACCAACCAATTTCAGCACTTAAAACAAACCCATGCTACACTCGAAAAGCCTCGCTTTTCCTTTTTTCTTTTTCCCGCTTACATTTTTTTCCGTTCCGTTTGTACGCTGCGCAAATGTTCGAGTCGTATTCAAAGCGGGCTTAAAAATAGCCAATAAAAATCAAAGTCGCGATCAAATATTTGCACTCGACGCGGAGGTGCAGATGGGGCATGAACAGCTGAATCACTCTCAGTGGTAGGTACCTACTGTCCTGATTATATATATATGCTAGCTTCGATTTTACAGACCTGTAAAAGATTATATTATATGTAATCGGGACAGTACAGTATCGCCCGCCTATACTTTTTAAACGCCTAAAGGAATGAATACTTTGATGTACAAATTATAGCAAATATGCTAGATACTAGACTCCCCTCAGGTGGATCATCAATTATCGCACTCCCTTAAAAACTTTTATTTCCGTTTTTAGCCCTTTAAGGAGATAAAACCTATTCTATGTCCTTTCCAGGATCTCGAAATATCTCCATCCCAATTTTATGTGAAAAGGTAACACACATACAGAGCTACTTTCACATTTATCATATTTATCCACCACGTGCTAAGCTGTGTTTCTATACAAGTAACGCCTGTCTGTCAATATATGAGCAATAGCTTAGCACATCTCTGGTAGATAATCACCCTTCGCGTGTCGGATGTTTTTGGTCATCTTATCCTCAACAAAAAAAAGGTCTTGGTCTCTTTTCCTTGGTCTGAGATATTTTATAACAATTATTACGAAGTACCTGTGACTCAGCTGTTCAATCCACTCTGCGACCACCACAGCTAAGGTTTGTATAATAAATCAATATCTTATTCAATGAAACATTCTGCTTCGCGGAGTCAGAAGCGGGATGTTGAAGGCGAAGTGTTCGACTGTGGAGCCATTAGAGCAGTTAAAAGCTTTGCTATTGTCCAAGCGAGACAAGTTTTAAATTCTATTGTATTCTGTTCTCCGTATTGTGTAGTCTAGTGTATAAGAATAAAATTATTTGGATGCTGCAGATTTAGGTAACTACACATCTTGCAATTAATTTGTCTCAAGTCAGGGATGTACTAGGCATCAAATCACTGTGGCTAGCAAAAATGAAGGCGACAAAAATCTTCCCGCCTCTTTCTAATTTAGGTACACATCACGACTCGTAAACAGAAACATGGGGAATATTCCCGGGAACATAGGGAATCTACTTTCGCAGATGAGTTACACTATTTAATGTCTCGGTAAACTGTGTAAAGGCTTAGGTTTTGATAGAATCGCCTGTAACACAATATGTAGACATACACAATTTCGAAATTCCCCTATGTTCCCTTCTTGTGGGCATGTTCCCGGGAACGTTCCCGGGAATATTCCTACTATGGAATATTCCCGGGAACGGCACATCACTAATTACGAGTGACGCAGGTGTCGTGGAGTTGAGCGCCAGTCGTGCTAGCCCATGACAATGAAATCACGCGACTACGCTTGAAATGTCTGGCAACCTCGAGTGACACGAGATTTCATGGATCCACGTGTCACGTAGCACGTTAAATGAAGTCTGGCAACGTTGCGTCAATTCACCCTACGTCAGGTAACACGTGAGTGACTTAATGAATATAATTAGCGCGATATTACGCAACTCCTTCAATTATTTCAAGGGGTTGCACAACATCGCCTATGTTCTCATCATCATCAGCAACATGGTCGTCAGCCTATATATACGTCCTATACTGATATGGTGGCACCACACTTGGCGGTATTTGCCCAAATATTCGTGCTGCATCTTTTTTCTTCCTACGGCAAATGAAAACGAGGCAACGACGCTATATTACGATTAAAATCAGTTAACTACTGACATTTGACATTAATTCACTCGATACTCTATCTTAACGTCAGAATATTAGAGTTTATTTTGTAAACACGCGGCCTATAAATATAACGGTTGTAATAAAGACTTAATTACATTGGTATTAAGGTAGAATATCCCAAGGTTTGATCCAATCTGTCAGTGGTTAACTGCTTTTAATCAAGGTGTACGCGAACACGCATTCGCAAGTGTGGTGCCACCATTAGGAGATGTAATGTTCTCATATTGCTGTAAACAATGATGTTATATAAATAACTACAACTTACAAAAGTTGAAAAATCCCCGACACTTTCATTTCAAAGTTCAATATCACAAAAACGGCTGAATCGATTTTGTTGAAACGTAGTTAAGAACCATCTCAATCACGTCAGCTTTCGAAAAAAAAAGCACATTAAAATCGGTCTATTCGTTTCGGAGCTACGATGCTACAGACATACACACAGACACGTCAAACTTATAACACCCCTTTTTTTGCGTTGGGGAATAAAAAAAAGGGTTATAAGCGCTCCAAAAGTGGCAGACTAAAATTTAGTATATTGAAAAGAAAAGAAAAGAAAAGAAGACATTTATTCACTACACAAAAGACACACAGAGACAAAAGAGTAGACATACAATACAATTGACACATATTGTGTGTCTTCGCGGCAGTGAAACGCACCAACTTACCTCAGTTTTCAGTCGTCAGATTTGGAGGCCATTTTTAACCACGGAATTTCGCATAGACAACAATATCTACATTCTACATACCTCTTTTTTATACTACATCATTGGCTGTAAACTAATTTGTTGTAAATCACAAAAGTCAAAATGACATTTTTCTAAGATGTAATATAAAAAAAGGTAGATAGGTTATAAGCGCTCCGAAAATTGCACACTAAAATTGTGTCATTTCACACAACTTGCCCCAGTTTCGAGTTGTCAATAGAAACGTTAGCTGTCTGTCTGTTAGATTTGGTGGCCATTTTTAAACACGGAATTCCATATAGACAACATATCCTACCTCTTTTTTATATTACGTAATTGGGTAATCACGTAACTTTTTCAACGCGCGTTAGGTATTAGATCCCACTGTCATTTTTAGGGTTCCGTAGCCAAAATGGCAAAAACGGAACCCTTATAGTTTCGTCATGTCCGTCTGTCCGTCTGTCCGTCTGTCCGTCTGTCCGTCTGTCCGTCTGTCCGTCTGTCCGTATGTCACAGGCATTTTACTCGAAAACTATAAGGTGTATTTGAATAAAATTTTGAGGATAGGTGTATTTTGTTAGCCGCTACATAGTTTTGTAATTAAAATGACAAAAAAAATTTTTTTTAGGCGTGCACTCCATACATAAAACTAAAAGTCAAAAATTTTTTTTTCTTTGTGACCCCCCGTGTGGCACATCAATCGATAGGCCTTTCAAAATTAATATAAGGTTTCTTAGCATTTTTTTTGATTAAGTGAATAGGGTCGGAGATAATCGCCCCGAAAGTCACTAAAATTCTGTCCCCCCCCTCTAATTTTTGAACCGTGTATTTTAAAAATATGGAAAAATTCATGGACATAGGCCTTATTAATTTCATTCACCGAAAATTGTTTTGAACAAGATCGGTTCAGAGGTTTTCGAGATATTGCTGAAAAACTACCTTCCTCAAAGAAAAGGACGTAAGTGCCGTAAAATTCCTGTGACGATACGACCTTTTTAATAGGCACGGAACCCTTCGTTTTGCGTGGTCCGACACGCACTTGGCCGGTTTTTCCATATAAAAATTGATGTTTAGATCTACCTGACGCGCGTACATTGTTACGTGATCGACATGCAGGGCGAAAAAATTAAATCGGCCCTGTTACTTACAACTTAGTTTTAATGGAATATAAGTATAGTCACGAGCGTTAATTTGGGACCCACCTAAGGTGGAATATCGTATAGCAAACTGAAGACATTTAAAGCTAATATTTTAAAGGAGTGTCAATGTTTGCCATGCTGACAACTTACGTTACTATACGTGACTAGGGGAAACCGCTCAGTGACGTCAACCGGGCGGAACGAGTCAAACGATCATTTCCGATTTTTTCCGACTAATTGTCACCCGTGTTAGAGGCCCTGTCTTCTCTCCGGCCATATTTGTTATTTGAAAATAGTATTTTGTGAAAATGACAGTTTTCAATAAATTTTCTTGTCTGACAACTGACACACAATGACACATGTTCGTAATTAGAAAACTGTAATGATAGCTTTTGGCAAAGACGTTCAAGGGCCCATTCAATAAGACATTTAATTATGTCATCTTGACACTTCACAATTATTATTGAACTGAAGTTTTCGACCTTATTGCATTGTAAATGTTCTAACAACATTTGAAGGAAACGGGTCCCAAATTAACGCTCGTGACTGTACCTACGATGAAAATACTGCACGTGGCTGTTCCTACTTGATTAAAAATGTAAATTTATTTAAACGCTTATTCAATTAACAAAATCAAGTTCTGTTACCAATATACTCATCATATTTATACAATTGAAAAGGAATGCCGTCAAAACCCGCCCAATAAACACCACAAACATTAAGTTGAAAACGCGGCTCACTTAATATAACTCAAGATGTCATCGCATCACATAAATCTGTCAACGCCGACTCCCACTCAGCTCCGACAGCCCACCTGACAGACTGTCAATTTGTCAAACCGTTCAATATGTAATAAATCGAATGGCTTTATGTTAAACAAATTACTTTATAAACACAACAGGGAATTGATTGAATCTCTATGAATATTGAACGTTTATTTTGACGCGAAGAAATACAGTAAATTCATCAGTCGCATTTTATAAGCTAATTTTTGATATAAAACGAAATCATTATGAATTTAAGATTGGCGGTGACAGATTCAATCTTGAGGTTGGCTAAGAAAATGGATAAGGTTATTGAGAAAATATTTATAAATTCCTTGGAACGATTTAAACTGCTTTCTACTGAGTTAGCTTTTTGTTGAGTTGTAGTTCATTGATTTAATAAGTAAAATACATTTTTAACCCCTGACGCAAAGAGAGGGGTGTTAGAAGTTTAACGTGTCTGCGTATCTGTCTGTGCTATCGTAGCTCCCAAATGGATGGACCAATTTGAATGCGAATTTTTTTTGTGTCATAGATAATTTTAACCCAAGTGTTCTTAGCTACGTTTCAATAAAATCGGTTCAGCCATTTTTGAGATATTGAACTTTGAAATTAAAATGTCGGGGGTTTTTCAACTTTTTTAAGTTGTAGTTATATTACAGAATTGTATTGTGACGTTTCATTTTCTCGCACACAAACAGAAAATGGAAACTTTGTTCAAGCAAAAGTTTAACGTCGAGTTCTGCAATAAATTTACATACATACATACATACATACATACATACATATAATCACGCCTCTTTCCCAGAGGGGTAGGCAGAGATCACGGATCTCCATTTGCTACGATCCTGACAAACCACTTTCGCTTCACTCACCTTCATAACATTTCTCATACATGCTCGTCGGTTTAGGGCACTTTTGACCTGGCCTTTTTGTAAGATTTCTCCAATTTGGTCGGAGCAAGTTTTTTTTTTTTTTTTTTTTCTTTTTATTTAGGTAAACAAACAGTCACTACAAGGAAATCTTAATATTAATTGTCCTTATACATAAATACAATATGTGTGACCAACACCGTACACCACATATTACTTTTCTACATTCATTTCATCATTCGGAGTAAGTGGTTTTATTAAAGGGAAGATAGTGTTAATATGTATTACATTTTACATGAGTAGTGAAACTTAGCCGAGTTAAACTTAGTAAACAATATCGAAAGTGTTTCAGTTATTTTATATTGTTTTTAGTATTTCTATTATTTGTTTTTTGTATGAAGTTCGCCTAGGTCTTCCCCTTCCAACTTGCCCTTCCACTCTTTTTACATACACTCTCTTCGTTAATCTTCTTTCATCCATCCTCTCTACATGCCCAAACCACCTTAACATTCCCTTCTCAATTTTCGTGACTATATCTTACATACAACCGTTCAAAAATATCAACACGTGTCTTATATCAGTAACAAAAAATACTGTGTTGATAATTTTGAAAGGCGGACAGCACGGCTATCACAAGATGGCGCGCGAGCTCTCTCGATTTTTTTCGCACTATCCGTCTCTACTCTTCTTGAAAAACTTAGAAAGAGAGGTATAGTGCGAGAAAAATCGAGAGAACTCGCGCGCCGTCTTGTCATATCCGTGCAGGATGGCTTTTCTTTCTAACCGGAACGATTAGACAGAGGCGGATTGTCTTTGGATATTGGAGAACTCGACTGTAGTACATACAGATATACTCGTATTAGTTCTGATAAGCGTTTGCGAGTTCTAAAGTATCCATCAATGTTCCCAAGTTCCCGGAAACGGCACCAACATACAATCAAAACCAAAACATCGACATTCTAACAGTATTCCATCCATACACGTCAACTTTACTAAACTACTTAGTTACGAATGGCGCATTAGTAACAACTGATGTTTTGCGGTGGAGTGTTCCTAAATAGGTCATTAGTGACATTCGCAAATCAGCGTCGCGTGCTTTCTTGCATGCGATGGTTTTCAGTTAGTCGAGTTATAAGGCTATAGTTTTCCTGATATTTGGAATGCAGAATAAAGATGGCTGATGCCATTAAAAAAAAAACCGGACAAGTGCGAGTTCAACTCGCGTGGTGGAGGTTCCGTATATCGTTCCGTTTTCCCGATGCTACTTTGAATACTCAAACTTCTTATAGGTTTTCCTGTAATCTATAGGCAAGGAACTATATTCCATATTTTTTCAGAATTTTAAGCCTAGTTGTTTCGGAGATAGGGGGGGGGGATGGTCAATTTTCGTCTTTTTTCCTAAATTACTTCAAATCTGTTTTTACTAAAATTATAAATAAAATATATCTGAGAAGCTTACAACAACCCATTTCATTTGATATGTCACACAATACAGTTTGCCACACATTATTTTTTTTTTCCAGTTTACTTCCCAAAACTGGCCCCTTTGTTGAAAATTCATTAATTTACTTTACGCTTCCATCTTTGGGTCACCAATTTACATATGTTTACCAAATTTCAACTCAGTTGGTCCAGTAGTTTTGGAGCAAATCGGCTGTGACAGACGGACAGACAGACGCACGAGTGATCCTATAAGGGTTCAGTTTTTTTTCCTTTTGAGGTACGGAACCCTAAAAAGATGGCGGGAGCATCGTAAGGAACTGCGGCGCTATCACAAAAATCGAAACTCGAAGTTCGTATAATATCTGCATCCCTGTCACTCTGTAACTTCGAATTTCGAAGTTCGTGGTTATAGCTCTGGATGAAACTGTGCAGCGGTGCATTAGGTATTCGTGACTGCTATCTTATGTTTTCTATGTATTTAGGTTTTCTATATTTATCTTATGTTTTCTATATGTTTATCTATTTAATATCTCGCCGTCTAGTACAATAACACAACATATTGGGGCTAGTTCGATTTGTGTAAGGTTGTCCCTGCAAATGAAAAAAAGCAGTTGGGTTTTTTGAAAAAATCTTTTGATTGCATTTGTTAATTTTTTCTTTTTCTATATTTGCTTTATTAACACGTTACTTTACTGAACATTTTTGTCAACCGTCAAGTCTCACGGTCGAAACTAGACTAAACGCGAAAGAGCCGCCCGAGTTGATCGAGGCGGCCCTTTCGCGTCGAATCGATCGTGCGATTGTTTTGGACGGCCATTTTTTTCGACAGATTGTGTATCTATGTAGTTACTTATACTAAATCAATGGCTATACCCCTATTCCCACAATCTTGCACCAGCTGGCAACCTCGTGAGTCTAATTCCCACTATTACCACATTTCACTTACCGCAATTGTTATGTTGGCACTAACTGCCACCCCGGTTCTGATAATGGCGAGTTAACCTTTTAACGGGTAAATAGCTGGGTAAGCGTCAGTTTAGGGTTGAATTGGTTGGAGTCAGGTTGGATTCATTTGGGGACGGAAGCATAATTGTTGGAGCTTTGCACTACAATTATGACGTGATTAAATTAAACTTTTGTCAAAATTGGGACCCAATTGATAGAGTTGATCTGAGCTGGGATAGAATTGAGGAATAAATATAATACTTCCGACGGAATTCTGACCTGTGATTGAAAACCTAAATTCCAAGCAGACGCAAGTATGACTAATGTCAAGATGATCAATGACTGCATTTTTTTCTTTTCATGACGGTACATTTGGCCATAACAACATTATTGAAATAATTTGAATATAGATGGACCAATTACGAAAGTTGCATACCAAGAATAAAAAATCCTCCAACGCAACTGGGTGTGGAACTCAGTAGCCATGGCGTACCTACTAGTTGCGTAGGAAGAAAAATAAGTCTTGTATGGCAACTAGTTGCGGACAAAGAATAAAAAGTCTTGCATCACAACTGGTTGCGGAACTTAGTTGCCATGGCGGCCGGAAGGGACGATACGACTTTTTTAATAGGCACGGAACCCCTTCGTTGTGCTTCGACACGCACTTGGCCGGTTTTTATAAATATATTCAGATTTTAACGATCACCGCTTACGTGCAACGTGCAAGCCACCCTAAGGGGATTTTTCTAAAAGAATTACTGTACGTTAACCACCCCAATGCCACTAATAACCAAAAACTCATGATAATTATCTTGTTGTACTAACGAGAATTACCGCGCTAACCAAATCCCGTTCCAATTACCTCAATTAGTTATTCGCAAGTTGAAATCAGTCAAACGGTGTTATGTTAATTCATTTAACGAATTATAGTGTAAATTCGTTATGTGATGAGACTTTTGTATTAAATTTGGAATAATTTCATTGTGAGACTTTCACAACTGATTTAGGTAATATAACGTTATTATTATTATTCTGAAGTTATACAATTATCGTTTACATATCGTCTTCTCCGTAGATAAAAATATGTGATTATATATTTTGTGTCTAGGTTATTTTTAGGGTTCCGTACCTCAAAAGAAAAAAACGAAACCCTTAATGGATCACTTTGTTGTCCGTCTATCTGTCTGTCAAGACCCTTTATCTCGGGAACTCGTAGAGGTATCGAGTTGAAATTAAAACCATATACTCAGTTGGTCGATCACTTAACGCATTGTACGCGCGTCGGGTAGATCTAAATGACAATTTTTATATGGAAAAATGACAGTTGGATCTACCCGACGCGCGTTCGAAACGTTACGTGACTACCCCCCTGGTCTGCAGTCCCTTGAAGCTGTGAAAAAGAATCAAACTTCTAAGTAAACGTAAAAAAAAGATACGGCCGTTTATGCCGCAAAAATTTCGACCCCCTCAGGGGAATCAAAATTTATAGGGTACTATGAAATTTGGCAAGTAATAAATCGTCTTGTACCTTATACCACAAGTGCAGGAAAAAATCTGGAAACTATACATTTGTAATTTTGTACGGTCACATCTTAGGCGCCCTTTTTTGTTTCACGGCGCCCTATACACGGCGCCCCGGGCGACCGTCCCCGTCGCTCTACTCTAAAGTGCCTGCTAGACCAGGGGTTTTCAAGGGGGGCGCGGGTCCCTGATGATCATGATATGGGTAGCTAGCCCATTCACTTTCGTTTCCTTGCATCGAAGCGGGGGCGTGGGAATTTCATTTTTGGAAGCAGGGGGCGTGCCTGAAAAAAGTTTGGGAACCCCTATTATGCTAGACGATCGCCAACAAGCCCCTCCGACAGAGAAACCTTGGTCCAGACGGACCGTGTAGACAGTTCCCAGCAAAATTTCGCTTGCCCTTCGGACACCAGGAGCCGTAGCATGGTTGGCCTTATCACGCGACAAGTGACAAAATAAGAGCGTCGTCTCGTTCTATCGAACGGTGTCAGCCAGTGACGCACGCTCTATCCTATCACCTATCGCGTGACAAGGCCAACCATGCTACGGCTCCTGTAGTCGTCGAGCTCGCTCTAGCCAACGCGAGTGTAGCTTGGTCGGCCAACCGTCTAGCAAGAAAACCCCGACGAAGGTCGCCCCGTCGGTGATCGTCGATCTAGTTGGTGACCGTCTAGCAGGCGCTTAAAGCTGGTGCTAGTCTCATCTATGAGCCGCGGTCTTTTTACAGACGTCTGTACGCGTATGATAATATATAGGTGGTATATATACTCACCAGCGAGGAGCACAGGATCGCCACGAGCACGCATGCGCGGTTCGCCATAGCCGTGACGTCAGAGGTGGCCGTACTGTCGCATCACTGCGCTACGCCTTCTGAAACAAATGACAGTTCCACGTTACTACAAAATACCCAATGGCCTCAGTTTTGCAACTATAGGCCTCCCACTTAAGGACATTAATTGGACTAAAATGAGATTTTTATACTGTCTGAAGAAGGAAACAAAGTAAAAGGTCAGAAAAGTCACGCAAGATTTGAATTATAATGAAAACACAGTTAATTTTTAGGGTTCCGGACCAAAAAGGTAGAAACGGAACGGTGCGACTCCGTCCGCCTGTCTGTCTGTCACAAAGTCAAATATCTCAGGAACTACTATGCTAATTGCATGAAATTTGGAATAGTTGTCAAATAAAAAAAGAATTATCGAAATTAATTAACTTGATAAAGAATTATCGCTGAAAAACCAACATACAGTAAGGGAAATGTATTAACGTACCACCGTAGAACCCTATCGCAATAAGGTAACATACCACTCGAGTTTGAGTGACGGCGGCCTGTCAATTGCGAATTTGCGACAGGGTTCTACGGTGGTACGTGAATACATTTCCCTTACTGTACATACCGAGTTCCTTGGTCGCGCAAGTTAGTAACAAAATGCACCGATAAATGGCACTGTAGGTACTCATGACTTAACAACACTATGCGCTGTTAAGATTTTTCCAAAATTAAATGGGTGGGGCAAGACGGGTGTGTTGTATGATATATCGTACGGAACCCTCGGTGCGCGAGTCAGACTCGCACTTGACCGGTTTTTTAATCATAAAGTACACAAGGTTTTGTATGGAGTAGCAGCACATGGGGCAAATGGTCTCCACGGCTTTTCTGGGACATACGCAACTTTTCGAAATCTCCAACCGCTTTGCGGAATTTTTGTCGAAATCCATGCCCATTTGGTACACTATTTTATGATTTGCGTTGAAGAATGTTGACCAAATAGATGCCACGCAATGAGTCACGAATGGAGCGCCTCCTCGTGGATAGAACAACCTATACCTAGTCTAAATAACCTATCAGTCACGAAACCTCGGATAAGTATTCTTCGAACCCGCCCTGACGCCGTATCGACCTACCCCGAACTTGCACGAACTTCGCCAAACTTGTATTCTTTGCGAAAGGATTCCGTCTACTCCTAATGCTCTTTTCTTCCTAAGAAAAGACTTAACTTCGTAGAAAATTTGTGTTGCATAAGACCTTTTATGGGAAAGGAATAGGGTGTTTGGGAAACTGTATGGGGATTTAGAAGTTTATGTAAATTGGTATAAAAAAGTTTGTTGATGGTAGCTGAAGCGCTTTGGATGCGTAGAGCTTACCAAAAAGCTTACACATCTAAATAAATAAGACAGGGGTGTAAATTAAAAACCTAACGTAATCCATACGAAGTAATATTACAAGTGCAAAAGTCACTTTGTCTGTCTTTAAATTTTTCACCTTTCAAGAGATTTGGTATGGTGTTAGTTTGTATCTTGGGGATACACTTGGGGACATAGGATAGTTTTTATCCCGAAAATAATTCCCTAAGAGGGCGTACCGGAAGACGCGGCGTGGGTAGGCCCCCCACAAGGTGGACTGATGACCTGGTAAAGGTCGCGGGAGTCCGCTGGATGCGGGTGGCGCAGGACCGGTCACTTTGGCACTCTTTGGGGGAGGCCTATGTCCAGAAGTGGACGTCTTTCGGCTGATATGATGAAGAGGATGAAATGGGGGACGAAAGTTTATATAGCTAAATGAGTTTATGCGGACGAAGTCGCGGACAGAAGCTAGTATTCTATAAATGCCATAAGTAATCAATGTGAACATTTTGAAGTCTTTAGCATTGTCATACTAAACAACTAGTTGCCTGACACGAAAAGCGATAAGTCGACGACATGTTGTGATACATCGCCAGCTTAACACTACTAAACAATGTTCGTAATTCGTAGTAGCCATTCCATTTACAGAATAGCTTAAATAAATATATTAGCGCTTTGACACACTATAAAGAATACAACTTTTACAATACCTACATATAGGCCATCATTATTCATTCATCATTGTCAGCCTGTAATCGCCCACTGCTGAGCATAAGGCTCCCTTCGAGTACGCCACTTACCCCGACCCCGTGCTAGTCTCATCCAGAAATGACCCGCGGTCTTTTTTACGTCGTCAACCCATCGAGCTGGTGGACGACCGACGCTTCTTTTTCCTGTAAGTGGCCACCAATCCGTTAACGTTTTCGTCCACCTACCGTCACGCTGCCTGGCCCAATTCCATTTGAGTTTAGTCATGACTTCTCCGACGTCATATAGGTATAGGCCATAATAACCATAATTATAGCCATCATTCCAGCTTGTTGATTCAATTCTTTTACCCTACGAAATACAGTAACAAGTTATTCCATACTTTCTTCAATTCTCATTTGAAAGCAAAGGAACGCCAACATAATGTAGAATATTGGGTCACACGCAAACTTTGTACCTTTGTCGATACGTCGATTCAGATTTAGCGAGCCAAGTTAAATCGAGTACAGAACTCGGCCAGGGAATAAACACAGGGTTCGCATGTCGCGGGCTCCATAAATATCGAGTGGCGTGCCAATCGATCGCTACACGACTGTATGTGGAAAACATTGACATAAAATAACTTGTGATATTGAGACGATTATTATTACCTTCTAGAAGTTTTTTCCAGCTACATTGTTTACGTAGAACTCGTTATATACAAACTAAAACCCTGTTTCACCACTCTTGCAAAATTTTCAGGGCGGATGGAGGACCTCAAGAATCTTACTGAACTTGCTACAGAGTACTTGAAGAGGAATAATCTTAACCTTTGAATTAATCAAGCTTATTATTATTATTTTCTTATATAGCTTTTAAGTAATGACCAAAATGCCATACGATATATAAATAACCACTCTTGGTGATATGTTTTGGGATGAAAATCCTCAAAGAAATAGGTTTAGCGTTTAGAATCCTTCGTTCGGTGCTGGATCTAATTCCACATACTTTTTAATGTGACATGTGATCAATGAATTGAAATTGAAATATCGAGTGGCGTGCCAATCGATCGCTACACGACTGTATGTGGAAAACATTGACACAAAATAACTTGTGATATTGAGACGATTATTATTACCTTCTAGAAGTTTTTGCCAGCTTCGTTGTTTACGTAGAACTCGTTATGTACAAACTAAAACCCTCTTTCACCACTCTTGCAAAATTTTCAGGGTGGATGGAGGACTTCAAGAATCTTACTGAACTTGCTACAGAGTACTTGAAGAGGACTAATCTTAACCTTTGAATTAATCAATCTTATTATTATTATTTTATGTAATCCAGTGACCAAAATGACATACGACAAATAAATACCCACTCTTGCTGATATGTTTTGGGATGAAAAGCCCCAAAGAAATAGGTTTAGCGTTTAGAAACATTTCACCCCCTTGGAATCGTCCGCGATTAAAAGAATCCTTTGTTCGGTACTGGATCTAATTTCACATCATTTTTAATGTGATATGCAATCAATTAACTGAAATTGAAATAAAACATTCACATAAAATAACTTGTGATATTGAGACGATTATTATTACCTTGTTTCTGATTGCCAGCTACTTTGCTTACAAACTTAAACCCTGTTTCACCACTCTTGGTGATATGTTTTGGGATGAAAAGCCTTAAAGTAATAGGTTTAGCGTTTAGAAACATTTGGAATCGTCCGCGATTAAAAGAATCCTTTGTCCTTTCCCGGTACTGGATGTAATTTCACGTAATTTTTAATTTAAATTGGTTCGGCGGATTAATCGTAAAACAGTAACAATGTGAAAGACTAAACTAATTTCGCATTCATAATGTGAGTACCTATATAAATAAATAAATAAAATAAATAAATATCGTGGGACAATTCACACCAATTGATCTAGTCCCAAACTAGGCAAAGCCTGTACTATGGGTACTAGACAACGGATAAACATACTTTTATAGATAAATACATACTTAAATAGATATTAAACATCCAAGACTCGAGAACAAACATTCGTATTCATAATAAAATATCTGCCCCGACCGGGAATCGAACCCGGGACCTCAAGCTTCATAGTCAGGTTCTCTAACCACTAGGCTATTCGGTCGTCAATTATATATATATTGGTATATTGGTGTGATAAAATTTAGTACATCGGAAGTGCTATTATTGACTTGCAAAAAGCTAATCTGATTTCCAACTTTCCCGCGCAAACAAAACCTCATGAGCACTTGAAATAAAAAGTCAGGAAAGGGCAAACTTTTGATAACCGATAATTATATAATGGCAAATGCCTGTTACGTCACTTTCATGATAAGCTGGCATGATAAGGTACTATACACTGCTGGCATGATAGCGACAAACGTGTGTATGACAGAGCTTTCACTGTCAAATAATAAACGTCGATCGTCGAACATCGAAAAGTTGATAAGCTTCAAAATAAAATAACACCTACTTATAAGCATGTCGATCTTGTAAAAGCTCTTTCAATTGGAAAAATAGTCCAAGGTCCACCGAAATTATTATTCTTAACGTTCCAAAAATAAAAACGTATGTCATGGTCATGTGTAAGTAGGTATACGGGCAAATTTCCAGATTAAACTAAAGCTTTCCTATTCAGCATAATATTACCATAGCAAAACGCAACGCTGACGGGCGGTAAGGACTATTTAATTATTACTAATACCAAATAACAGGCACTCACAGGAAATTAACTTCACAAAAATAACACAAATAGTTTATTTTGCAAAAATATTCAGCACCTCCTTAAACAGCCATTACATATGGCATGCAAAATATTAACTCTTAAATATTCCATTGGATACATTATTACATTAAGATTAGTCAGGTTCATCTTAATTATCACATTATATTAGTTATTACTGTCTATATCTATCTATAATGATTTCTTTTATTTGCCAATGCGACAAAAGAATCCATGTTCCAATATACCTACTATTTAGAGTAGTTTTCACGTCGGCGCGTTTTCCATCAACCCATTTAAAGCGTTCATTTCAGCAACAACTAGCTGCAGTTTAGTAAGCTGTTTTGTTTGCCCTCTATAATCACGGATCTAAATCGTTGGTCAATTTGTTTAATGCGATAAGTGTGTTTGTCAAAGTTACTCGAGCGCTCCTACGATTAGTTAACTGACCAGTCAATCGATATAGCCATTAGGATTATTTCGAGTGCGATGGATTTAGATTTGCTTCACATTTTAGTCAGTTTTTTAAACCAGAACGGTGCTTGACAAGCAAACGGTTTACCTGATGCGAAGCAAACCCTAGTCTATGGACGCTGGTGACTCCAGAGAAGTTACATGCGCGTTGCCAGGCATTTATTCGTGTGAAAATTCGTTGCGTTGTTAGCTAGAGACAACGCAGAATACAAGTTTTCTTTGAGGAAGGCAGTTTTTCAGCAATATCTCGAAAACCTCTGAACCGATCTTGTTCAAAACAATTTTCGGTGAATGAAATTAATAAGCCCTATGTCCATGATTTTTTCCATATTTTTAAAATACACCGTTCAAAAATTAGAGGGGGGGGGGTCACAGAATTTTAGTGACTTTCGGGGCGATTATCTCCGGCTCTATTCACTTCATCAAAAAAAAATGCTAAGAAACCTTATATTTATTTTGAAAGGCCTATCGATTGATGTGCCACACGGGGGGTCACAATGAAAAAAAAAATTTGACTTTTAGTTTTATGTATGGAGTGCACCCCTAAAAATTTTTTTTTGTCATTTTAATTACAAAACTATGTAGCGGCTAACAAAATACGACTATCCTCAAAATTTCATTCAAATACACCTTATAGTTTTCGAGTAAGATGCCTGTGACATACGGACAGACGGACATACGGACAGACGGACAGACGGACAGACAGACATGACGAAACTATAAGGGTTCCGTTTTTACCAGTTTTGCTACGGAACCCTAAAAATCCGGCCAAGTGCGAGTCGGACTCACGCACCGAGAGTCATGTAGTTATGGTATGGTATTTTTATTAAAAAAAAATATTTTTTTATTATATGATGTAACAAAAGAATTACGGTTTTCGCAAGTTTTCCTTTATCTGTGCTATAAGACGTTGCTTCGTACTAAATTTCAAGATTCTGAGTTCAAGGGAAGTACCTAGGTACCCTGTAGGTTTAGATTCCCTTGCGAGTTTCAAAAATTTACGGAAAGCGGCATAAACGGCTATATCTTTTGATTGTGTTGGCTTAAAAGTTTTATTTTTTCACAGTTCCAAGAAACAGTAGACCTGAGTATTTGATATAAATTTTAGCTTGATACCTCCATGCGTTCCTGAGAAAAAGGGTCTTGACAGACGGACGGACGGACGGACGGACGGACGGATAACAAAGTGAAGTACGGAACCCTAAAAATGCATGATTTAGAAAAGTGCTTTTGTCTCCGGGAACAGGCTTAAAGCTCAGGTTATTCTTGAAAATTCACTCAACATCAGAAGTAAGCTAGCTAAATCCGTTTCAATTTAGCGTTTTTTCTAAGAAATCTGGATTAGAAGTCCCAAAAACCTCTACTTTTTAAAATATATTCTGAGAGCTAAAAGCCGTCTAGCGAAAATTAAATCTTTAGACGCCAAAAATATGCCCAAAGATATGACAAGGGCTATCAAAGTCAACTTTATGCTTTCAACTAAGATTCGTATTCAAACTCTTATAGCAATATAAGGTAGAAGTACTAGTGCCCGACATGTCAACAGAAAATACTTATTTGAATCACGATATTATGCTCATTTAAGATGTATTAAACAGTTTTATACGGTTTGGGAGACGAGGTATTTACTCAAGTTACTGATATGGAATTCGTTTCATATGGTGATCTTATAAAAAATCCTGATAATATAAGAATTAGGTAATCAATCCGAATGTACGAGTAAATGGCAGGCGGTTATGCTGGCAGTCCCAATAGATGTCATTTCAGTACAAATGTCATTAATGACAGACTGACATTTATTGGGACTTTAAGGTTTAACTCATTGTCCCAATTGATGGCAGCTGGTTTTAACAAATATGTTCATAACTTATAAATAAGTTATTTGTCTTGAAATTGTGATAAGAAATATTGAAGTCACTAACATTTAGTAACTTAAAAATGATGTCGTGATCAATCTTAGTTTATTATTCGCTAGTTAAATTATATTCGTCGAGTACTAGTACCGCGTCGGGCACTAGTACTTCTACCTTAGTTGGCCTGTAGGTGTCACTTTTATACAAGAATAATGGCGTTCAATGGATTAAAAACAGTAGGAACAATATCTGAAAAACACTGTTTCCGTTTTTGAGTTAGGCCCCCTGAAAACCAGTGCCACCATGCGTACAGTTGTCTTGTCCTAACTTTATCCTAAGTGAGATTCCTATTAAACGTTTTTGTAAATTTTTGATTGTTTTTTTCCCTATTGTAATGATGAGGGCGACGTATGATATTTTGACCCACCCTAGGCTGTAAGTGGGATTTTCTGCCCGCTACGTGAGGAGAAAATGTCACTTCCTGACCAAGGCAACACGTAAAAGTTTAGACAAACCACGGGCGGTAATTCGTAAAGCCCCAGATCGCACAAACACCCGCGATCTGGGGCATTCACCAATTCACCGCCCTAGGTATGTAATGTACTATTTCACACCTGCTATTCAGAAAAGAGTTATTGCTGACCTGAAATGATAAACCCAGGAATGACCCGTGGTTTTTTACAAACATAATCATCATCATCATCATATCAGCCGAAAGACGTCCACTGCTGGACATAGGCCCCCCGAAAGAGTGCCACAATGACCGGTCCTGCGCCACCCGCATCCAGCGGACTCCAGCGACCTTTACCAGGTCATCAGTCCACCTTGTGGGGGGCCTACCCCCGCTTCCGGTACGTGGTCGCCACTCGAGAACCTTTCCGCCCCAACGGCCATCGGTTCTACGTCTACAAACATGGTCGTGTACAAATGTATCATTACTACGAGTATTCATATGAACCCAGTAATATATGGCATTGCTGGCATATCGACCAAGCATTTACCGTAGCATGTCGTGGAAACATTGATTTTTCAGCACATGAAATATTCAGAGCCGGCTTCCCGGTCATTGGTTGGGTACCGGTAATATTTGTCTCTGGCATACTTTAATATTTACTTCCCTTGGACGGGAAACGTGTAATTGAGTCTATTTTGTTCCTTATTACGACACAATTAGTTATCATTTGTGTTGTTATTGAGTTTGTAACTCAGGGTTGATGTTACTTTAATTCTGGGTGTAATTAGCGGGTCATCATCATCATCATCATATCAGCCGACAGACGTCCACTGATGGACATAGGCCTCCCCCAAAGAGTGCCACAATGACCGGTCCTGAATTAGCGGGTAATATGTTATAGTGCACAAAGAAGTGGCGCCCTTGGCAGTATCATTAATTTTAATAAAGATGTTGACGTTTCAAGGAATTTTATCATATATAATGGCTCAATATTAACATTAATTATTAAACTGTCGTTAGTCTTCTACTATGAGTATCCTAAGTGAAAGTTTAGATGTTTGGATGTTTGTTACTAAATCACGCTTAAACGGCTGAATCGATTTGGATGAAATTTTGCACGAAAACAGTTTATAGCCTGGATTCAAATATATAATATTTTATATCCCGAGTCCACGCAGACGAAGTTGTGGGTGGAAGCTAGTATTAAATAAATAAGTAAATAAATATTAGTGGACAATCTTACACAAAACGAACTAGTCCCATAGTAAGCTCAATAAGGCTTGTGTTATGGAACCACGATATATTTAATAGATATAAATACTTAAATACATAGAAAATATCCAAGACTCTGAAACAATTAATATTCGTGCTCATCATGCTTACCGGGATTCGAACCCAGGACCTTCAGCTTCGTAGGCAGCGTCACTACCCACTAGGCTCACCGGTCGTCTCATATTAGAAAGACAGAAAGAAAGAAATATACTTATTTGATGTGATAAAGAAATTACACAAGTGTATACCTACATCTGAAATCCCATTGTAATAAATTGGGAATACACAAAATCAGTTGTGTTTCCGTATTTTACACATAGCTAGCTAAGACCATGTCGAATAAAACAAGATGAGTCATTACCGGCGTTGTATCTTACCTACCTCACACAAATGTTGCCACTGTGCAAAGCTGTCAAACGAATGTTGCCATTAACTGTCATTTTCCATACAAACGGGGAGTTTTGTTAATGCACGATTAATATACGAGTATCCACAGAATTTTTTCGGCTCCAGGAGCCGTAGCATGGTTGGCCTTATCACGCGACAAGTGACAAGATAAGAGCGTCGTCTCGTTCTATCGAACGGTGTCAGCCAGTGACGCACGCTCTATCCTATCACCTATCGCGTGACAAGGCCAACCATGCTACGGCTCCAGGGCTGTTATTCGCTACGCGCTCATGCGCCTCACCCCACGCGTCACGCCTAACGAAACTAGACCTCTACCTACGCTTAGTTACTACGAATCGCGGCGTCAAGATATATTTGTGAGTGAGCGTTGAGGTGAGCATAAAACAAGTTACAGAATAGGGGGGCAGGTCATCGAGTCAGTGACCTCGTAGCGTCAACTTCGACAAACACAAATCTACATTTACTTAACAACCCGAGCAAATTAAATATTAAGTTCCATTTGCTTCCTACCATTTGAAACACTTGTTTTTAAATTTCAAGTTAACTTGGCCCAGTTCTCGCAATTATGCAAAGTTGAAGCAAATTGCCGCGCTTGGGTGCTTGCGCAAATTGTGCGGTTTCAGTTTCTTGCGGTCCGTATGGCTGAACACTACTCACATAGTTTTTAGGCCCCAACGAAAACGAGAAGATTATTAAGTGTCGCCAGGACGCTCGGCTCTCCATACAAACGTAGTCTGGTTCTCATTGTAAAACGACATGCCAGTATAACTTGAAAGTTTGTATACCTACAAAATCTTCGAACGTGTTGAGGTCACGGGCAAACAACTCCGATCAGCAGGGAGACTCAGGACGGTCCCGCGTCGCATGGCTCTTTCAGGTAGGAACCCTCGAGTGATAGGCCCAACCTACTACGAACGACTACCCGCCGAATTGCGCGGACTGAGGCATGTGACGAAACATTTGAACGTCAACTGAGAATCTTTTTACTGAAAAATCCATTATATTTAGTAAAATAAAAAAAATAACAAAATATCGTGGCACAATACACACCAATTGATCTAGTCCCAAACTAGGCAAAATAATATGTATTTTTTATGTTTTTTGACATTTGTTAATGATTAATATATAGTTGTTAGTATTTTTTTTTATTTTTTCGTGTAATATGACGATCTTTTATGTGATACATATAAATTTAGACAGTATATATTTATTTTACTTACGTCTGTATTTAATTGTTGACATTCCATTGTAATTAATATACTGTTTTGACGATCATGATATTAATTCACATAGATTAAAATAACATTAATTTATATTGTAATTGTATATTATGAAATTAAAAAATCTAATTCTTTGTTGTAATAAATATAGAGGCCTCGGCAGAGAGTACGACTTTGTACCCTTTGGCGTCGAGACCCTCGGTCCGTGGGGTCCCAGTGCGCATAAGTTATTTGCAGAAATCGCGAAACGTCTGGTCGATGTAACTGGTGACCGAAGAGCTGGCGGCTTTCTCGCGCAACGCATCAGCATTGCAATTCAGCGAGGAAATGCCGCCAGCATCCTCGGTACAATGCCTCGAGGGCCTTTTTAGGGTTCCGTAGCCAAAATGGCAAAAACGGAACCCTTATAGTTTCGTCATGTCCGTCTGTCCGTCTGTCCGTCTGTCCGTCTGTCCGTATGTCACAGGCATTCTACTCGAAAACTATAAAGTGTATTTGAATAAAATTTTGAGGTAGGTGTATTTTGTTAGCCGCTACATAGTTTTGTAATTAAAATGACAAAAAAAAATGTTTTAGGGGTGCACTCCATACATAAAACTAAAAGTCAAAAATTTTTTTTTCATTGTGACCCCCCGTGTGGCACATCAATCGATAGGCCTTTCAAAATAAATATAAGGTTTCTTGACATTTTTTTTGATTAAGTGAATAGGGTCGGAGATAATCGCCCCGAAAGTCACTAAAATTCTGTCCCCTCCCCTCTAATTTTTGAAGGGTGTATTTTAAAAATATGGAAAAATTTATGGACATAGGGCTTATTAATTTCATTCACCGAAAATTGTTTTCAACAAGATCGGTTCAGAGGTTTTCGAGATATTGCTGAAAAACTGCCTTCCTCAAAGAAAAGGACGTAAGTGCCGTAAAATTTCTGTGACGATACGACCTTTTTAATAGGCACGGAACCCTTCGTTTTGCGTGGTCCGACACGCACTTGTTTAGATTTAACTTAGTTTTAATTTATCTTAGTTAATGTTAATTATAATCTTGTATTCACTTTTAATAAATATTAGTAATTTAAAATTTTATAATACTCATTCTAAATCAATAGGATCCGCCATATCATCGCGTGACAAGCAAAAGTCACCAATTACACGTGAGAGGTAAACTTCAAAGTTAATGTAAAAAAGAATACCTAGGTACGGCCATTTATGCCAGAAAAAAACGTATATTTCAACACTCTCAAGGAATTCCAAACGGGTTTACGTCGGTTAAATACTGAATTCCCATGGACATATTCTGTCTCCATAATCTGATCAGCTCGATGGTACTATAATATTGAATTGTCATCCAAACTATACCTTTACCCAAAATTTCAGTTCAATCGTTTAAAGATATCTGCTTCAAAATTGTGTTGCAAATTTTGACGTACAACTTTCATACGAACAAGTCAAGTTACTCGTAAATATAAAACTTGTAAAAAAAGAAGAAGGCTTTTGCTCAGCAGTGGGTCACTTAAGGCTCTTAATAAAATTAATTAATCAATCCGACTACAGCAGTAAATGCGCGTATTAACGGCGTATTCAAATAGCATTTCGCCTGTCAGCTTTCCTTTAGTATAAAACACTCCGTTTCCTTCGCTTCGAGTGAAAAGGGATAACTAATAAATAATGAGGCAAACAAGATTAATGACGCCGTGTGTGCGCAATTTACCCGCCGCCTCAAAGGTGAGAGGACTGACGCGGTAGCGTGGCCACGGCTTTGAGCGGCAGCGGGACGGCGGCGGGAGTGGCAGCGGGAGAGGTAGCGGGAGCGGCAGCGGGAGCGGCAGCGGGGTACATTGTCATCCATCATCATATCATCCGAAAGACGTCCACTGCTGGAGACAGGCCGGCCAAAGACTATCACAATGACCAACGGGTCTGCTCCACCCGCATCCAGCGGACTGCCGCGACCTTACCAGGTCAGCAGACTTCTTTGTGAGGGGTCTGCCTACGCTGGGGTGCCATACCACGATATCATCATCATCATCATCATATCAGCCAAAAGACGTCCACTGCTGGACATAGGCCTCCCACAGAGAGTGCCAAATTGACCGGTCCTGCGCCACCCGCATCCAGCGGACTCCCGCGACCTTTACCAGGTCATCAGTCCACATTGTGGGGGGCCTACCCACGCCGCGCCTTCCGGTACGTGGTCGCCACTCGAGAACCTTTCCGCCCCAACGGCCATCGGTTCTACGTGCAATGTGCCACGCCCACTGCCACTTAAGTTTAGCAATTCGGAGGGCTATATCGGTTGCCTTGGTTCTGCTGCGGATAGCCTCATTTCTGATGCGATCACGCAGAGAAACTCCTAACATAGCCCTCTCCATTGCCCTTTGCCCTTCCATACCACGGTATGGTTGAAATCATTTAAGGTGACTGACATTTTACAAAACCGTCATTGGAATTTGAACCTACTAGCTTGGGCATAGTAGAAAGAGTGGAAACTACGTTATCTCCATACAAACGAACCGCGCGCGGCTTGTATGTGTGCGCCATAGTATACGACACGTACGGTAAGATTGTTACAAAGTCAAGTCATCAAAGCTCTACGTCTACGGGCTTCTAATAGACTCTCGTTCGTAATCCATATCTTACGTACTTGTAACACAATGTACTATAATTGCACACCTCACACTAACAAAGCAGTAGCAGGCAGGGATCGGATACCGGTATTTTCACCATACAAAAATACCGGTTTTATTTCGTTCAATTTCGTTCTTTGGTTTATATAATATCATTTTTGATCAGGCTGTCTAATAATACGAACATGTTACCTAAATACATGATAGAGTCCTACATTAAGAGCCTAAAATAATTCAAAATATTAGACTACTTCGGGGACTTTTGAAAAAAAAGGTTCCTATCCCTAGTAGCTGCTTTGACCTACTTAAACTTTGTATAGTTTTTTGTAAACCACGACAAGATTACTGTTAAACTTCTTACGACAAATTGCAAACCAGTACAACATAAAGAGCGCCTAAAATATAATATACCGTACGATAATCTATGTTCCCATGCATTTTCCGTTCAATTACCCGCATAAATTGCCCTTTTTCCAGTTAAGGAAAACATCTTTACCAGACTTGAAACAAAAGATATAATATTATGTAAGAATACGCCCAATAATGGCTGCGATAGAATACTTGGAATAATAATACAGGTAACGTATTATTGTTACCCGATTTCGTCTCATCTTAATGTTTTTATTTATATCTTAAATATACGTATGTATAAGTTGTCGTCCAGAATTTGTAAACGATTTTTCAGCCACTTTTACCGGTGGGTGAATTTTAGCGTTTTTAAGTCAACGACAGCTTTATTAAGAGACGAATATCAGAGTCCACTTTTGATGGAGACGTAAGCCAATACTGGTACCTGAGTTTTTTTTTATTAAAGTTTCCGGGGAATGTTTTACCTCTGCTGAATAATCTTGTGCCCACAATGACGTTAAAACCGAACGGTTCAAACGCTAGGAAATTCGCCCCGGATGCGATAGCATCGAGCTGAAAGCCATAATCTAATGATGTCGCCAGAACGTGACCACATCAACAATTACACAATTAATTCTCGTTTGTTGTTATAAAGGAGGCGCGACCATTGTTTTTTTTTCAAATCGACCTAGTCCCAAACTAAGCAAAGCTTGTACTATGGGTACTAGACGACGATAAACATACTTATATAGATAAATACATACATAGAAAACATCCATGACTCAGGAACAAATATTCGTGCTCATCACACGAATAAATGCCCTTACCGGGATTCGAACCCAGGACCTCTTGCTTCGTAGGCAGGGTCACTACCAACTAGGCTAAAGCGGTTTTTTGAAATTTTCTGACACAAACACGCCGTTATGCCCGCGTATCAACGTTTCACGGTACATATTTGTGAGAGGATTACTACGATACATATTTTTGCACTCGATTATTTACGGTAGGTAGTAGTGACTACAAAGTAGTGGACAGGTAATTTTTGTTAGCTTCTACAACCGACTGTACCAGCTACCTAGTTACTTTAACTGATTCGACTCATTCAAAGCCGTAGCTCGGTTAATTACTGCGACAAAGGCTGGGTTAGTTCACTAGAATGCTAAATGAAGCTTTCTCTACTGTTGTACATTTTTTAGTGATTTTGTTTTATGAATCCTTTATGTATACGCTCTAGGGACTTGTGTCGTTGGGAAAACATACTTCTTATCTTATTTCTTGCATACTTTAAAAAAGTATCTATTAAAAATCTTATTTCTGAGCCAAGCTTTTATTGCGCACTGTATTTTTTGTAGCAGAATTGTCTGGATACAGCTTAGGCAATTCTAAAAAGCCGTAACATTCTTCCGTGATCCTTCCGTCTCCATCATCAGACCAGCTCATTGGTATGGTTTGTTCCACGTAAAATAAAATGACGAAAACCCGACAATTAGTGACATTCTATTGTTTAATTGTCATCTTCAAGTGGCGTTGTAAAACATTTAGGTACGCATAAACAATAGAATTGTAGCTACTCTAGTAGGCCGATCACGTAACGCATTGTACAGTCGCCATCAGATATATCGGAGCGGCCAAAGTGCTCACAAATATCTGAACACGTCTCTAATGCCTCGACAATAGAGACGTGTTCAGATATTTGTGAGCACTTTGGCCGCTCCGATATATCTGATGGCGACTGTACGCACATCAGGTAGATCTAAATGACAATTTTTGTATGGGAAAATGACAGTTGAGTTGTCCTAACGCGCGTTCGAGACGTTACGTGATCAGTGATCACCCCTCAGTACACGTGCCACACTTCGTTCAGTTTTCTCACGTCACTTTGTTATCTTTTCGTTTCATATTTAGCAACAAATAGAAATTGTTCTATTTTAGTCCATTTAAGTGGAACAGCCTATAGGTACCAATACTTCATAGTAACGAGACTACAATTTAACTCGATATGATTTTAAAAGTGGGTTGAGTAAAAGACTTGCAAGTTTTGATTCCAGACAAACAAAAGGAGTGTAACTACTTAAATAAAAGTAAGAATAAATTAAGTTGTTTCCGCTCCCGCTGCCGCCCATGCTCCGCCCGCGCCCGCCCCCGCTGCCGCTCATGCCCCGCCCGCTCGCCACAGTCGGTGCCAAGTCACGATCCCATCATAAACAGCGCCGAACAAGCTGAATTTACCCCCTCACAGCGCACAACAGCGAGGCCCTTTGCTCTTCAATATTTGATTTAAGAAATAAACTTCTGAATAAACTACCTTTGCAGATATTTTGCTTAAGTACCTCTACCTATATAAAACTTTCAGCGGTGAAGTTTTCGGATGGATGATAATTTTTGTATCTTCTGTTAATTGGACCATATTTTGAAAATGTGATCGATCCATGGTTTTCATACCTACATCCTAGACGGTAGCGGGCGACCAGGGAGGACGCATTGCAAAGCATACAATATTAAGTTCGCAGCTACTTATAACTTGGATACTTTCAAGACGAGAGGATCTAGGTATGTATATAAAACGATGTATACTGAGCGGTTTACCCAAATACCCGACAGATGGCGCTGTTAGCTGCGAGCCTATTTGTACAACGCGCAAGCGTTTGTTTCCCGTAGTTTCGTAAGGTGTTTGAAGATTTTTGGTTGTATGTATTGAGAATTGTGTGGAGATATTCATGTACAATTATACATACGTCGTTTTGTTCTAAAACCGGTGTTTAATTCGTGCATTCCCTTTCGAAACCCTAGTGCAGAAATGTACAGTATGCACTTTCGACCTCATCATCACTTACCATCAGTTGAGATAGTGGGCAAAATGGCGTACCTACCTATATACTTAATAAATAAAAAAGTATTCTTATAGAAATGTGGGAGATCATGCCGGTCTCGTTTTGGTCTCTATAGTCACCAAGAACGATGTCTCCACAGCAATATTTCATCATCATATCAGCCGAAAAAGTCCACTACTACACAAAGGCCTCCCCCAAAGAGTGCCACAATGACCGGTCCTGATGCGCCAAACGCATCCAGTCTGAAATAGACGCAAATGCCTATGATGATCGTTTTAGAAATATCAAGCCGAAAGTTCACCTTGGAAAATGCATTGAGCAGTAAATCATGCTCATTTAAGAAGTAATACTCTTTTGCATCCTTTCAGTCTAAGATGACTGTCATTGCCTCCAGGCATGGACCTAAGATACTCGGGACAGGCTAAACGTGATGCCACAATGAGGGACGGAAAGGCTTCTATGCAGCTAAATTAAGAACTGGTCTTAAAATGGTTGATCGCTTACCATAAACAACCTACTTAATTTGGGTGGATAGTGATTTATTGGCCATAACTTCATACTAAATCAGTTGTGGCAAACAGAAAAAAAGTGGAACTATGACAAGGACAACAAATGATATTTCCTTTTCTGTCATACTTATCGAGATTTGTATGATGCCATCTCGCTCGGACGTGGTATTATTATTACCATAGCTTGTCTCGAGTATCTTAGGTCCATGCCTCCAAGGAGATCCCTGAAGCATACCTTGCTGGCCGCGCTGCTGGTCAACAAGGCAAAAAAAATCTGAGACGTTCTTTGTATTAACGCCTCAGCTGCCCAGCACGGCTATCACAAGACGGCGCGCGAGCTCTCTCGATTTTTCTCGCACTATCCGTCTCTCTCTTATTAGAACACTTAGGAAGAGAGGTATAGTGCGAGAAAAATCGAGAGAGCTCGCGCGCCGTCTTGTGATACCCGTGCAGGAGCCGTAGCATGGTTGGCCTTATCACGCGATAAGTGACAAAATAAGAGCGTCGTCTCGTTCTATCGAGCGGTGTCAGCCAGTGACGCACGCTCTATCCTATCGCCTATCGCGTGACAAGGCCATCCATGCTACGGGGCCAGGTGAGTTATGTGCTCGCAGTTTTCTATAAAAAGCATACAAAATATAAAACTTAAAATGTAAATGTAAGCACTGTAAAATAAAAGTGTAAGCACTGTAAACGAGAGTTGGTGTAGGCCGTCGGCGGCAGATTTTCGTAACAGCGGAACAATATGCGGCGAGTTTCGACATGTTACTAACATGCCGTGGATGTTGCCGGCACACGCTCCCAAATTACAGATTGTGTGAAAGTGGATCGTTTTGGCGAAGTTATTTATTGAAAACTAGCCCGCGTTATCTAGTTGTTAGATACTACTACGTATATTATTTATGCTGTTCTGTGGTATGAATTGGGTTGCGTCCTAATTTTTTTTACGATGCCATTCGAACCAGTTTTTGGAGAGGAACAAATGTTTGTATGGGAGCAACTACAATTAAAAAACATAAATACCCAAAAATTGAGTTAAAGACGAACCTCGCTGGCGGCAGCCGAAAACGTTTCATACTGATTAACATTGAATCGTGTGTAATATTTTGTACTAATCGTTGTATTGAAAATCAAGTAAATTGCTGTTTCAGTCGTGAAATACTGCGTTTAGGACCATAGTTGTTTTATAATTTTGTTTCTATCAAAGCGTAAGGATTGTATTGGTAGCTTTAAATTTACTTTTGGACAATAAAAAAATGCATATTTTTTCTAAACTTTCAAGGTCCGTATCTTTTTATGATTTTAATTATATTTCTTAATTTATACTTAATTACATTTATTTCATGGTTTACTATCAATTTAGCAACACGTTATCGTGCGTTATCAATTTTAACATGTGGAAACTACCCAATTAGTGAGAATGTAATGTTTCACTCATTGTTCTCCAAGTATTTTAAGTTTGC
This sequence comes from Epinotia nisella, assembly GCA_932294315.1. Lineage (NCBI taxonomy): Eukaryota > Metazoa > Arthropoda > Insecta > Lepidoptera > Tortricidae > Epinotia > Epinotia nisella. Next base: position 1,853,293 of record OW028675.1, on the reverse strand, counting down.
CGTAAACAAAACTTTTCAATATTGTTGTTGAAATAAAACTTAGATACTTAAAGTACACTACCTACAGAAGAAAATTTTAGTTCCTACAAAACAGGAACGAGAAAAAGAAAAAGGTAAGTATGTGGTCAAAGCACACCTTCTTGCGAGGGAAAAAATGCACTTTGTGTATTTTTTTCAGACCGCTCATTAGACTACGCAATCCTGAAAACTACTCGTCAACGTCAGCGCGGCTAGCATAAAGTCGCGCGCGAGATAACCCACCCATCTCTTTCTAACTGTTCTAATTAGAAAGAGACGGAAAGTCTGTCTCGCGCGCAAATAAACTTGCGCCGTCTTGTGATAACCGTGCTGAAAACGACACTCTTAATTACGCGATTCCCGGGCAAAAGGTACCTACCACTTTATCGCTTGTCAATATATTTTTTTTCTCAAACTTGCAATGAAATGTTGACATGACTTACTTCAAATTAAATACTAAGTATCCGGTGCGATGAGTGAAGATGATATGTAAAGGAATTTCATACAGCCTAACAGACCTAGGCCTGAAAATCAACCTTCTTTTGTTTTTAAACGTCAAATTGTGACACAACGTCTTGGTATTCAACCATAAAAAAAAACATTAGAACTAATGTAAATATATCACCGGATAAAAGGTTACTTCAAACAGGTTAAAAAAAAAGTCTGGCGCGTAAATTGAAAAAGTTTTGTTTTCTTGTTGGCTGGATTTCTCAATAGTTAGACAATTAGACATCTACTTGGCCTGCAACCCTTCGTTTCCCGGCCTCTATAGTAATGTACTATTTCATAGCATAGTTAATTGGGTACTTATATACCAAGCGCCTTATTAACTACCTACTTAAATAATGTTGGTATAGCCTCTGATCAACACAGTAATGGCAACAGAGCGTGTACAAATTAAATCAGATTGGAGATAAACTCATCTACAATACACATAAAACACGCAGGATATCACGTGTCAATCACCCAGGATAAGCCAACAGATGGCGTTACTGGCCACGCGCCAAAGCCATTGATTGTGCGCTATCTGTGTACACATAGTATCATCTGTGGTCACCAGTGATTGGCTGTGTTTAATTAATGGCATTTATGTATTCTGTCTCGTTTGGGGTTAAAGCTATACATAGATGACCAGTGGCATTATGGTCATTGCCATATTGCAGATAAGCCTTTAACTGTGTGTGTGTGACTCACTGATATTGGCATCTAATTTAAATTAACCTGTGTATCTGTGTATGTAACTGTGTGTGTCTGTCTATCGCAGCGTAGCTGTCAAACGGATGAACCGATTTGCCTGTAAAGATGAGTTTTAGCCATGTTTGTTGAGTCAGAGGTGTTTTAAAATTTAAATTCATGTAGCTTGTTGTGTGTTGCAAGTTGCAACATTGATGTTGCCAACTAACCCCGTGGCTACTCCTGCGTTCTTTGTACTATACTCGGACAGCAGCTAATAGCTAGGTAGAGGAGTTTAGAAATAATTATGTAGGAGACACGGCAATAGAGAGATCTCTCAGGGACCGAAGCCCAATGAGAGTTGATTGAAACATTGTTATATATTTATGCAACTGATTTAAGAAACTTCGATAGCGCGATGCAGAACACGTCAGATTTGACAGCTGACAGGAGTGACGCCACAATTATATTCAATTATAAGACAAGATTTAGGATTATTTTGACTGAACGGGACTTAATCGCGTATAATTAACTTATTTTTTTACGGGTTTGAAGCTTCCCGACGTTTTGATATTGCACGGATACGTATGTATGAGAATTGTTTATTTTATATTTTTTATTAATCAATATAATATACAGGATGAAGAAACATTCAATGAACTTGTTTTCTTTTGTTGTTAAAGCGTTGATGACATTATTTTCAAACGATGTGCAACACTGGTTCTTTTCACCTCACCAGCTCGGAAAGGCTTACTTCATCGCTTCTGCGCCCACAAGTCCATTATATCCGCTAGCGTGGAAAGTGTTTTTGAATTTCAAACGTGACGCTCTATTCGACGACCGCTTTAGCCTAGTTGGTAGTGACCCTGCCTACGAAGCAAGAGGTCCTAGGTTCGAATCCCGGTACGGGCATTTATTTATGTGATGAGCACGAATATTTGTTCCCGAGTCATGGATGTTTTCTATGTATTTAAGTATGTATTTATCTATATAAGTATGTTTATCGTCGTCTAGTACCCATAATACAAGCTTTGCTTAGTTTGGGACTAGGTCGATTTGTGTAAGATTGTCCGCAAAATATATATATATATATTTTTAATTTATCGCGAGATCCAACTTTTTGACATTGGAAATGTATTTTCGTTCGCTCCAGTATAGGCTCCAATTTCACGAAAAAGTGCGATTCCCTTATATCGCAGAGAGTTGTGAAGATATGATATTCAAAAAAGACTCAAAAGACGCGTACTTACAAGAGCTGTTAGGTGAAAAAAGAATTATTCAAAAAAGTCAAAAACTAAAAAGTTATGGCCGAAATGTGAAAGAAATCATTCATAAAACGTAAGTGAGGAAAGTGTTTACATTTTTCAAAAATAATTCACGCATCTGTAAAGTCTGCAACTTTTTTTTGGTGATAGCATTGCATCCGTGCGAAGACAGACAGACAAGAAGAAAGTTCCTATATAATTGGGAATGGATGAAAACTTCAGAAGTGCCTGATTATGTTTTTGGTGATATGAATAACCTTTCTTAAAAGGTTATTCCATTTCCACGATGGTTGGCATTAGAAAGCCTTTTTTTGATTTATTTAGCCCGTAGTTTTCTACGGTGTTGTTACTAAGTGGAAACAAAGTGAGAAAACCGACGAATGATCTAGACATATTTTGATTATTTCTGTAAATAATTAAATTTCGACATTCAGAGACGTCTACGGAACCGTTAAGGTCTGATTTTCGAGACATTTCATTGCGCACCCGGAATCCAATCTCTTACCTTACCGATCAACTTGGTGGAATAGAGATCTATAAAAACAGTAACGCAATTTCATTCAACCGAATTCATCCCCGACGTTCAAAAAACATAAACAAGCAAACAACTGTATTATGTAAAAGATGCATAAGAACCAGCGCATAAGATCAACCTTATCAGTAAGGGGGAAAGTAGTGTAATGTATTCTCATATTATGTAGGTGACATAAGACGTTATTATGTTGAAGAAGGTATGCTGCTCGCGCTTGACCATACATCTAGTCGTTAATAAACCGCCATTGAAGTAACTTCGTCTTAAGCCTTATCGCCCTATAAACATACATAACACTCTCCAAAAACTGGTTCGAATGACATCGTAAAAAATATCTTAAGTCACAAGCCTGTTGACAGCTATCCATTTTAAATGCGAATTATACAAAACAGTACTGCTTTAAATCTGTGTGCTAAGTGTCATTGTTCTCAACACGCGATCGGTTTATTGTTACCTCAGACCAAACTTCACCATTCTAAAATGAGCTCTGTTCCTCGATAGCAGAGGACATATTCCCTTGACTGAATCACCACAGTCCTGTGATCGAATTACAGTAAGAAGAGTAATTCCTTTCCGAAACGTTATTTTTCCTTTGACTCGGTTTCTAAAGAAGTCTTGACGCGTAATCACTATGTTATGTGACTTTGTGTTTTGTCTCCTTTCTGTTACAAAATATATCTACGCATGTTATGAATAACTGGAGATTATACCTTTACGATATAGCTGTCGATATCATTCAATACAATAACAATACCTTTAGTACACCTGGTTTGCTATTGATTAATTAATTAACCAAGACATAAATACAAAATGTAGTTCAATAAACTAATGCACGCCAGGCGTACTAATTGCCATGTATGCTCATTAGAGAAGAAACACCAATTAGAAAATGAAATACCAAGTTAATAAAGGTAACAGCAAAAGTTCATTAAAACGTAGTCCACATACAATGCTTTTTTTAGATATTGGCTCTTCGTTCAGTAAACTGTACCGTGGAGGAGCCTCATTAATGTAATTAATTGTTGTTTTAGTTCCATTTTTAAATGGATAATTGAAATGCTTTTAGAAGTTTATGCTACTTAATTGGATCTAAACTCATTTTAATATGATTTGAGAGCTAATGGCTCAGAGATGATTAAGGTTCATTATTACTGTATATTTTATTTTATGGATTAACCGAATTTAAGTACGAGGATTGAGCATTAAAATGAATAAACATTTAGGGGCCGATATTCGACCCCTGTGAAACGCATCATGTAGTACCTTGTGTTTGCTTTAGAACTACAGCTAACTACAGCCTGAAGTTTACATCCGTTGAGTTAGAACACAAACCAAGTTAGCTAGAGACTCGCTACGGCAAGTACTTCTAACTTATGTAGAAGGATTTTGTGGTTTACCGTGTCGAACGCCTTGTTAAAGTCGGTGTAGACATCGACTTGTTAGCGAATTTCACGAAGTGTTACCAGGTTAGTTGCTCATTGCTCAAGATCGTATCGTAGTATGCGTTTTGGATTATACACCTCTGCATTGGGCGGTGAGGCGTCCGTGTATGAGCAAGTTGTCAGTCAAGTCACTAGGAGTTTTTTTTTCTGCACGCCTGTAGTTAAATTAGTGTTTCCAGATTGGCGCCGAACGCGAAACTACGAACATACTACGAACTACTACGAAAATGTAGTAGGCACTGACAGTTTACCGACATGTAAGGAAAGAGCAGCAGCCAAAATCCAGCAGTAAGCTCTCTGTATACTACCTACAAATACCGCACACCGATTCCGCCTACCAAATGCGGAAGTGGCCTTAGTTTTATTTTATTCCAATCTCTATACGTCTCGCTCACACTAACAGGACTATTTATTTATACTTTATTGCACCAATATACAAATAAAAGTACAATTGGCGGACTTAATGCCATCAGGCATTCTCTACCAGTCAACCATTGGGCTAAACAGAAACTTTAGTGGTGCAGGATCTTAAATACTGAAACTGGAATGGAAACACAAATCAATTAATTTCATGAATATACATTAGGGTGTCCCAAAAAAATAAAAGTTATTTTTTAGTAACGCATACCCTCTTGTTTTGTTTGAATGGTGTCAAAACAATTGTAAATAAATTTTCATGTACTTAGGACCACGGCAACCCGTGCCGACTTGCATCGAAACATGTTACCTACAACTTGCATACTGAGGCGCGCGGCACCTAACGTATCAAAGTGCTTGTAATGTAATTACTTGATTGTTTTCATAGTAAACGCTTTGTTTTCGTTCAGTCAACATGTTGGTTGAGTTACGCAGTTTTAAAAAGGGAATATTTTTAATAGGAGACCTAAACCATCAAATTACCGGTTCAAAAATACAGAACTATCCAGAAAAGCTATCGTGCCTGGAAGTTTCAGAAATTAACAAATTCTTAGAATTCTACCGAACTGCATTGACTAAAATAATTGCTAGAGATGACTACCGACGATGAATAGAGCTCTCAATAATAATTTCTTGATACAGAGCACAAATTTAAGATTTCGCGTCCAGGCAGGCACCACACGCACCAGCAAGCTCAATAGATGGCGAGAACAATTTATTCAATAAAAATATTATTACTTAGCTATCAATTCAGAATTTTGATCAAGGATAAGGCAGCTCTGTTAGATGTCTGCCTGTTCATCGTGACATCCTACGTCAAGCCTTGGTTGCAATGCAATTTAGCAGTAAAAGCACCTTACCAGGACTTGTGTTTTTTAAAGGCCATGAAAGCTTACGCAACTAAAGACAAAAGTATCTCGAAAGCAGCTTTACAGCAGTTCTGCCAGCATTTGTGGTATTTGACAGATGTGTCTGTCTTGTATTTATCGATGATGTAGACCATGAAAGAAAAGTGAAAATGGTCACTAACTTAACCAAAAAAACCTAGCTGCCCACACTAGTAAACACTACATACCATCGAAAGAAGAACTTTGTGGATCACTTTACGGTTAGTCTGACAGATAATAATTTAGGTTACCTTTATTTATTTTATTACATTAATTATGTTATGATAATTTAACTGTTCTTTTTGTTTTCCGAGAAAGACATTGACGACTTTGTTTCTATCAAAAGCAAGTTTTTGTTCAATCGACTCAAAATTGATGAAAGTTTTCTCTAAGAGCGTCTTACTTCATGGCCAAATAATGTTTCATTTCAAGACGCTAAATCTAAGCTACTAATACTTAGAGCAGTTAACGATATAGCTGAAAGAGCCGTTAAGTTAGTGCAAGACTCATGGATTGATCACCGTTGACGAGGAACAAAAACAATTTTTATTACGTTGCGTGCAAGAGCACAGACAGGTATATCCTGACTGTAAAAAAAACTTTGAAAAGAAAATTGTATTAATAGTGTCCCTTTAATGATTCATACTTAATAAATATAAGACACACATTGAATTTGGTTTTATTTATCGTATAAACAGTAAGTTCTAAAATCTTCGCTATAGATTCCATACTAACTTTTATATCAAATGTTTGACATCAAGTCGGCACGGGTTATCATTATGCGATAGCGATAATTTTTTGTATTTCAGTTATTAGAGTCAATTGAAAAAAAAATAGAGGGTATGCGTATCAAAATTCGAAAAATTTTTTTTTTCCCTTATAGCCTGGGACACCCTAATATACATACTTATACAGCGTGTATTTTTAATATTACCTCAAATTGTAACCAGAGGTAGGTGTTAAGGCTATAAACAGATATTGCAAGAAATTTCTCTTAACTACCTACTTTTTTTGTCCATATAAAATAATTCAGCACGCAATGGATCACTACTTTGTCTTACTGACGCGACGTCACAACTGTCACGAGTGACCCGCTTCTTCCATGAGTCAAATGAGTGTACGGAATACATTGCTGCTCGATAAATTTTCAAAAATTAATTACGCTTCGGTAGTTAAGATTAAATTAAAATTTTCTTGCAATATCGGTTCACAGCGCTAACACCTACCTCTGGTTACCATTTGAGGTAATATTAAAAATACACGCAGTATAATGCATACAATATACAATTACTTATACATACTTAAATACATACTATGTTGTAAAGCAAAAGAGATGAAGTGTATGAAACAGGACTTTTCACGTATCACTTCAATAGTTCATAGGACCCCTCGTTTTGAACCCTTTGAGCTCGGTCACGACTTTTTGAAATAATTACATGCAAGCGTGCAAATATGTACAAGCCAATTGAATTCTCAAAATAGAAAACAGAAATAAAAATAACTATACAATGTTTTAACATAATAAGCATAATCATATTATTAGCCTACGAATAAAACAAATTGACTACTGTTCGGGCAGATAAGGATGATTTTGGTTTGCTGGGATTTTTGAAATTAAATATACGTGTGCTCTGTATGCTCCTTTATTCTTAACTAACATTTTAAATAGCTGTGGACTGTATATCTAGGTATGCACTCGCATGTATCGCAACGATGCGTAAGTATCTATACTAATTTGGACACTACTTTTTATTTTTAAATCATTAAAAGTTTGAGAAAATAACTATACAAATCTCGGCGAGAAACGGGGTTGCCGGCCGCGTATAACCCTTCGTTTCCCGGCCTCTATACTAATGTACTATTAAAATACTTTTGAAAGTATCGGGACTGGGTGATGGTTTTAGTGGCAGAGGTCTATACGTGGAAGCGAGGGGCTCTATCCGATCTGTCACTCGAAATCGTGGCAGAGCCTGATTGGGAGATGCGCTTTTAAGATCGGACAAATTAGTCTCAAAAATTATCTAGCCATTGGACTTTACCTTGGCAAGTCGCTTAAAGATCAGAAAAGACCGTTAAGAAAGCCAGCGAAACACCATATCTTACAGTAATAGGGCACGAACACAATACCCTAACAAGGGGTTATCAGGTTGCTAACAATGCATGTCGATTCTTCGCTCGGGCCGGGCGTGACTGCGGGTATTTTCGTGTGATTACCGTACATTATGCTCGTATTTATGGAGCGTAGTAGCGCGAGAGACGGACGCGAGATTCTGAGTATCGCATAATAACAAAAAACAATGTTTGTCAACTTTAGTTGCACAAAACGGCATGTATGTGACAATAAGCTACTTACCTCAATTTACCACGCATTATGTCAATCTATTATTAGTTATTGTATCACTATTTGGGGAGGTTCAACAAAAACGGCGATGCTGAAACTAGAGAGAGCTCAGAGAGTCGTACTTAAAGTAATGACTTTTAAAACTTATCGCTACTCGACACAGTCTTTATACCAGCAGACTTCGGTCTTGACTGTAAGACAACTATTTATTAAGTATCTTCTACTAACACAACACAAAATCCCATCTGATTACTCTGCATCCAGAAGAAGAAGCGATTTAGTATATTCCATCCCGAAACATAATACCAAGTTTGCAAAGCGCTTTATAAAGGTTCTTGGACCAGCTATGTATAATAAAATAAGTAAAAACATAAGTCTAGGTTCATTTGCATCATACGCTTGTAAATCAGTGATAGAAGCACACCTAAAACAGTTGAACTACGAAAACACTGAACTCTTATTAAAATAAGTAAATGGCGAACACACACACACACACACACACACACACACACACACACACACACACACACACACACACACACACACACACACACACACACACACACACACACACACACAGAAACACATACGCATATTCACACACGAACACACATAACGTATAGGTACTCATAATTAGTCATACTCAGTCATAGATATACATAGGTCATATAAATAACAATAAATCCTTCTACTGCAAAATGACCAGATGAGCCAGGCTAGTCTGGTCATTTTGCATATACTACGTGTTTACAACTTCGTTCGACTAGCGCGTCATTCTTCACCCGCATTCTTCACTTATTGTTAGTGTCTTTAAATTTGTCTATTATTTTTTTCTCACTATGTACTTATTTTAAGTCAAACACAACATTAAACAATATGAATATATACATTTACATAAGTATATATTTAAGTAAAATTTATTTATTCTCGTATCTAAGTAATATTAATTTATTATACGTAACTAACGTATAATATGATTGTTTATTTGATTTTTAGAAATTGGTAAAGTGGTAGTATCCTCACTTGTAATCCACATCGCAGTATAATACAGCGTCTCCATAAAGTACACGTCATATGAAATAGGATGAATCTAGACCCAATTCCATTGACGTGAAAAATCTAAAAGCCCACGAAAAAACGTGGAAACCTTGTATGTAGAAGAAAGCGCCTGCGAGCAGAGCGCCCACCTAGGGGGTTCCTGACACTGATAGTGTTAATAGGAAATATGAGTGGTAATTTTTCCATACAAACGTTCTCAACGGTTTCTTTATAAGATTTTGATCTTTAATTAAAGTTTTTTTTTTGTTATAATATTATCAATACCTGTGTCGGTATGTTTTTTTTTATAATCTGATTTTTATATATATGCTAGGTTGCTTAAAACAACGCCTGCAACGGTATAGCTAAAGTAATAAGTTTGGTGTTGTAGATACGATAAACTGAGTTAATTTAAGCGAGGCTCTCTGACTATATCGACTGAGGTCGCCGGTTCAAATACTAACCGGGCCATTACTTGCTATAAATTCGTTCATTGGCGCCACAAAAGCAGTATAAAGTACACTGCATACGTACTAGTTGCCACAATACGGTATTCTATCATTATTTACAGTAGAGACGGGAAATAAAGCTTCCTGCAATGTTTATATTGAGATATATTAAATGAGGCCTTTAATGGTTTTAAGGAATTTAATAATCTATACTAATATTATAAACAGGATAATTGTAGGTTGCTAGTTTTTTAGGGTTCCGATACCTCAAAAGGAAAAAAACGGAACCCTTATAGGATCACTCGGTTGTCTGTCTGTCACAGCCGATTTGCTCCGAAACTGCTGGACCGATTGAGTTGAAATTTGGTAAACACTTATGTAAATTGGTGACAACAAGGGGGCCACTTTTGGGGGGTAAACTGGAAAATAAAATAACAAAGCTTCGCAAACTGTATTGTGTGACATATCAAATGAAAGAGGTTGTAGCAAGCATCTCAGATTTTTTTATTATAATTTTAGCATAAATAGATTTGAAGTAATTTAGGAAATAAGACGAAAATTGACCCCCCCCCCCCACCCTCCTCCCTTATCTTCGAAACTACTATGCTCAAAATATGGAAAATAGTTCCTTGCCTAAAGATTACAGGAAAACCTATAAGAAGTTTGAGTATTCAAAGTAACGGGAAAATTCTCAATATTTTTGTGTATTTTGTATGGAGCGCCTAATACAGTTGAACTCGCACTTGTCCGCTTTTTTATGTAAAAGGTAATCTCAGATATCTACTGCTTAAAAAGGGGTTTTCCGGTCTTTGCTACCCACGCTGCGCGTTCCGATACGTGGTCGCCACTCGAGAACCTTTCCGCCCCCGCCCCAACGAAAACCGAATGATATTATTAAGATAATATAATATTAACTTAGTAATGATGCTGCTTTATTATAACCATTAATGTTGCATTTCTCGTCATTTTAGTATACGAAATCTAGACCTGAATTTAGAATACGGCAGTAGATAAGGAACAGAATTGTAACACAAGCAAATCCGTGCTGGATTGGCGTTTGTAAAATTACAAATAAACATAAATTTCAAATGGCCACACGTCTCGGGGACCGTAAAAATGTAGCAGCGCTACTGTTGGTACTCGAAGCGATTTAGCGTTTCTAAAAACACATCGTGAATAATTTCACGCCAGCATTATGAATATTTTATGCTTATTTTATATAATACTAGGTGCCAAAGTGGACCCTGTGGCCTCCTTTAGGATAGGTATCTCAATAACCGGGAAAAGCGCTAGAAGATAATAATGGTGACAATCATCATCATCATATCAGCCAAAAGACGTCCACTGCTGGACATAGGCCTCCCCCAAAGAGTGCCAAAGTGACCGGTCCCGCGCCACCCGCATCCAGCGGACTCCCGCGACCTTTGCCAGGTCATCAGTCCACCTTGTGGAGAGCCTACCCACGCCGCGCCTTTCGGTACGTGGTCGCCATTCGAGAACCTTTCCGCCCCAGCGGCCATCGGTTCTATGGTGACAATACTAGTGGCAATATACTTTTAAATGAGCATCATTTGTTTGTTTATCTGTTTGTATAATTGTGCTCTCGATAACGGCTGTAACGATTATATTTTTTGGCAAAATTACTTTTTTTCCGGGAAAAGACGCCTAGCAAAGCTCGGCTTTAAAGTGAATTAACATTTAAACTTATTATTATTCCGTAAAGTAGGTATTATGTTTGTCATATAACATTTTAAATTCTCGCGCTTTGTACACATATTTAAGTGCTGTGCGCGCCACCACGGCTGCGCGCGCCACTCACCACCGTGCGATATGCTCAACTCGCTCAACGGAAACGGACGTGCGCTATCCATAGGTCGACATTTTTGTTGATCGCTGGCATAGACTTGTGTCTCGCTTATGTGTGATATTTGACGGATGTGTGAATAATAATTTAATATAAGATATTGTTGTCATATTAGGTACTTGTTAAATTAAACTACCTGTAAACAAGTGTAATGAACAGACAAGACTGGCAAGCGGACACCCAAAATAAATAACAAAACGAATAACTAAATAACAATTACAACATTTGTATATCATCAATATCATGACCGAAGGCTATATATTAAAAAAAAAACAAGTGTAATTGGTGTAAACCGTTCTTGTTTTCATAATAAATAAATAAGTTAAATTAGTTTTACACGGGTCCAACGCGATATTTATTTATATTTCTGACGTTTTGACATGGGTTGCATCAGTCATGGAGAGAAAAAATCCCTATAACATAAAATTGAACTAAACTTTTTATGTATAAAATAAAAATAGTCATCGAAAACCCGTAGTAGCCCGTGCCAAAACGGATCGCCGGCGTAAGCGTCCGGAAGTCGTCGCGATGGCAACTTCCGGTTTCCGCTCGCTTTTCGTTCAAACAATGGAAACTGTATGTATATGTATGTAGAGCCATATGCAAGCTGCGGCTCGACTGGTTTAAAAATGTAAAAGGTTTTGCGAATATATTGAATGACATTTTTAAAAGCTCATGTTTTGTATTCACTGGCTTCATATTGATATTATTATACTAAAGATTATACATATTGTTCAATTCATTCGCCGAATGCGATTGATTTTTACCACACGTGATGTTACGTAGGTACTTTTAAATCAGAATAGGGAAAATTTTGATGTGCCTACGGGAAATACTAAACACATACTGAATACATACTACTCATAATTACTCTATAAGCGGATGTAGAACTCGCGAACTGCCAAAAAAAAATCTATATATTTATAGAACCTGCTCACAAAATTACACAAGAATCGGTTGAGAACTGTACAGGAGAACAGCTAGACAGCCGGGCGTACGAAATAATTTAGGTCCATTGAGCTGAAACGGAGAACTTCGTTCGCTTCGCTGGCTAATTCAAAAATGTTTTTGACCCCATTATTGTTTCTTACCCATTCCTAATCTGACTTACTTTACTTACTCTTATTAAACCCAAATCTTTAAAAAAACAGACTATCACTGTGCGTACGCAAGCCCTATCATAATTTACATACAAATGGATCTCAAAACAAACGACGCACGCTTGAATTATCGAATACACATACATACAAATGTATACGATTATTGGTTTAATGTATGGAGGCGAGAACCGATATCTCTTCGACAATCTATATACCAATCTATATACCATAGAATCGATGAGCCATAGACAGGTCGAGCACTTAAAAAATGTGTTTTTAAGTCTCGATTGCCGCGTTGTTCTGAATATCTTGTCAGAAATGTAGTATAATATTAGTTCTTCAATAGTATTATGCTTAGTATGCAAGAAATCATTTGAAAAGGTTTTCTTAATGATCCCGTCATTTTATTGACATAAAAGACTGATGACTTTCATACAAACCATTATGTTATTTGATGTGACTTAAAGGAAGGCGATGAATATAATAAAAAGGAAAAAAAATATATATAGTGTATAGAAGAAAATAGGAGTAACGATTTTTTTATCAGAAAAAAGGTAAAAAATAAAAGTATAAACCTATGCCTAAATGTTAATTTTAATCGGTAATTATGCCGTAGCCCACTTTTTTAAATTTCTATTAAATGCATTACAAATTATACTACAAATTAAAGCACCATTTAATGTGTAATATGCAATGAGCAATTTTAACGCTGTGCTGTTTCATTTCCAGCAATGAATGAATTAATTAATGAAATAAATCTATATTCTATTCTTTCTATTCTAACGAATGAAAGTTTACTGACACCAATATATATTATGTGAGTAGATGTTATAAATAAAATATAATTACATTTGTGACCCTCAACACAGTCACATCTCGTATACAAAGTGCCGTACGGCATATTTCTGGTGGCGTACCCTTAAGCCATGTCTAAAAATCACTATGTCGACATAAACATATATCAAATTGAACTGCGCTAATTAAAATAGATGACCCGATTACGCTTATTGAGATTTAGTACGGGCACGGACACGGATTAAAAATGCCTTAATGGTAGAAAGCCTTTTTACTTACTAGAAGTGGACTGCACAGGACCTTTTTTCAACATAATAAACACCTAGGGACTATCTTACATAAATCAACCGGGTCTGTTCTACGAAACGGTTTGCATTGGAATCGGTTTTGTATTAGGGTCAATGTACTATTTCTTGTTGTTGTTATTCTGTTCCGTTAAAGTGAGACAACATGATAGAGTTTCTTAGAAAAATGCTTACAACATAAGATGGCCTATGACTATGGCCCGCTGCGGTGTGCGGAAACACGTAAAAAATTCCCCGTACGGAGGCGCGGTACCGTGCGGAATTTATATCCAAACTGAGGTAGGCAATAGGCATACAACGAGAGAACTGTCGCTCCTGCAGCAGGTTGCGGCGGCAGTGTGATGACCGCCTTAATGACCACATATGAAGTAAACCTGATGACCACAATTACATAGACAACATTCAAGGCTCAACAAATAGTCTTGGGTACCCTCAATAGCAAAAAACCGGTACAGTTTGTATTGAAATTGCAAAGTGTATCCGTCAACTTTTGTTCTTGAATGTATTTGCCCTAACCTAGAATAAAGCCTGAGACCGCCAACATCAGTTGAATTCGCTAAGTCTACACTTGAGCCCGTCATTTTCAATTTCAAAAAAATTATTCGACAAAGAAAAACTATGTACGAGTATAATTATCGAACCTGCTCACACAATTTCACAAGGATCGGTTGAGAAATTCAACCTGTAGAGGACTACAGCCAAACAGCACCGGACATTCAAAATAGTTTTTGCCCAAACAGAAACGGAAATCTCGCTTGTTCAAAAACTGTTGCAAAATACATAATTATGTTTCCACCTATCATTGAAATACACGATAATTACATGCGTGCTGCGATCACGCAGAGATACTCCCAGCTTAGCCCTCTCCATTGCCCTTTGGGTGATTTTGAGCCTTCTTATGAGGCCCATAGTAAGCGACCACGTTTCCGTGCCATACGTCATCACTGGCAACACACACTGGTCAAAGACTCTGAGTCTGGAAAAGGTCGCCGAGTCCGCTGGATGCGGGTGGCGCAGGAGCGGTCATTGTGGCACTCTTTGGGGGAGGCCTATGTCCAGCAGTGGACGTCTTTCGGCTGATATGGTGTATGCGTGTTGCGTGTCCTCACAAAGTAGACTGATGACCTGGTAAAGGTCGCTGGAGTCCGCTGGATGCGGGTGGTGCAGGACCGGTCATTGTGGCACTCCGTGGGCGAGGTCTATGTCGAGCACAGGATGCCTTTCGGCTGATATGATGATAATGATATGTGTTGAGAAAATACTTAAACAAAAGTAACAAAACTGTGCAAAACCTCGTTAAGAAACAGTATTATTGTTGGTGTACAGGTATTTGATTACTTACATAAATAAAACAATTATTCCAAACACAAATTCATAACCTAACCTTGTAACAGTTCCTGTCACTGTCAAATTACCAGCTTAACGTGATTTTGATGTGCGGAACTTTTTAATTACTTGCATGTGAGTTTGTAACTCTTCAGGGCCTTGACAATTAAACTTGGGATAACTTACGGTTTCTGTGTAATTTGCGTGTGGTGAATGTGTGTGTGTGTGTGGAGCAAATTCATTACAATTGTGACTTGTTTGTATTAAACCGCAGGTACTTTTCATCTCTACTTAATGATTAAACTAAGACTCGACTTTGCACTAGTGTACAGTAAAGAAAATGTATTCACCCTAGAACCCTGTCGCAATTGACAGGCCGCCGTCACTCAAACTCGAGTGATATGTCACCTTATTGCGATAGGGTTCTACGGTGGTACGTGAATACATTTCCCTTATTGTACTGCATGGGCATTTTATGTCAGATCCACTGTAAGAGTTGTGATCGTTATTGGATCAAAAGGACAATAGTTGAGAAAAAAGAAGAAAAACATTCTGAAAGTAAGTTTTTCAGGATTGCCACGAACCCGCGTTCAATTTTTTCTTTAGTAAATGTACTTAAACAGTGACGGGAAAGCTTTAAGGGTTAAAATCACCATTTCACTTATTTCTCTTTTTCTAAGGAGTTAGGAATTGGCTACTTTCCTAAAAATATATATACAGGGTGAGCAATTCAAATGGGTCAGTATGGCGGTTTTGGAAACCATAACAGATAGCGAAATCTTGGCTTAGGAACCATGACGTTGATTTTAGTAAAAAGAAAAACTGCATTCATATACTTACAAAAATACGTGTACCTACTCGGCCCAGGAATCGAACCTGGACTTTTTGAAAAATTAAATTTCGTTATTTTCCTTTGAATATCGGTTATGTAGCTCTTAAATAGTAAATGTTACTAAGAAACATGATATCTAAAACTAATAAAATGCATTGTTTTTAAACAACGAAATTTAATTTTTCAAAAAGTCCAGGTTCGATTCCTGGGCCGAGTACACGTATTTTTGTAAGTATATGAATGCAGTTTTTCTTTTTACTAAAATCAACGTCATGGTTCCTAAGCCAAGATTTCGCTATCTGTTATGGTTTCCAAATCCGCCATACTGACCCATTTGGATTGCTCACCATGTATATAGTCCATCAGTTAGATTATCAAAAAATATTGGACACGTATTTTTTTGTTTGTCAATTAAACAAAAAATGATGAAGATATAGCCCGTTAAAGTTCCGCGTGACGTCACATTACGGTACATAATGTGACGTCACGCAAAACTTTATCGGGCTAATATCTTCACAATTTTTTGTTTAATTGACAAACATAAAAATACGTGTCCAATATTCTTTGATAATCTAACTGAAGGAATAAATAGAATTATATTTTGTTTACCCAGGTAAGTACCCGATACTATTTTGGGGCCATCAATGCGTTTCTCAGACGTGAAAAAACATGAGCGACACAATTAACAATTAGAAACCTGTACGAAAATCGTAACAATGTACGAAAAGTGGTTAATTTTAAATGTCGAAATTTGTTTCCAACTAAATTTGGAAACCTCGTTAAATTTAATGAATGCTTATTTTTTGGGGTTCTTTCCAGAACTGTGCCTTATTGTTGAAGCGGGCATTAATTTATATTATTTATAACCAGTGTGTTAAGAGAGTATTGGGTTAAAAATGATGAAGGGTTCAGTAAAATTGTTGATGTAATTGTTGATTAGTCGTGTTAATATTAGGGTGAAGGGTTAGTAGGTTAGTAGATGAACATTTCGGTTTACCCATATAATTATGGGCGAACAGAAATTACGTCACAGCTCACAGTTTACGCTCGTGTGGCTTACAGTGTGTTTTCATGTACTTACTAAAGTAAAACAACTGAAATCAAAAGATTTTTCGGAAAACCCAAAATTGCACGTAGAACCGATGGCCGTTGGGGCGGAAAGATTCTCGAATGGCGACCATGCACCGGAAGGCGCAGCGTGGGTAGGCCCCCCACAAGGTGGACTGATGACCTGGTAAAGGTCGCGGGAGTCCGCTGGATGCGGGTGGCGCAGGACCGGTCATTGTGGCACTCTTTGGGGGAGGCCTGTGTCCAGCAGTGGATCTTTCGGCTGATATGATGATGATGATGATGACTCGTCCTGGCACGTTAGCTGGACGCACGTAGATGTGAGCGGGTAAAGCACATTGATATAAGATTGGAATTCAAACTGTTGGCTCTTGATCGACCCCCTGTTATGTTGAGATGCAGAACCCTAGCTAAATAAATTTAGACAGTAATAAATAAGGACTTATTTTGTCATAAAAAATGAAGAAGCGTATTTTTACTAACTTTAATGGCTTAAGTTAAACTAAAGTGACATTTACAACCTAGCGGTAATTAAGTATGGCGGCCCGCTTTACCAAAACTTTCGTTGGTAATTAGTGTTCAAAATTTGGGTTTATTGTTCACAAATGCGCCCGTTACAATTGGGAATGGATGAAAATTTTAGAAATGCCTGATTATTTTTTTGGTAATAGGAATAACCTTCCTTAGCACCAGAAAAAAGTTTCAGATTTTTCAGCTGCGTCAATTTTTTTTGAAAAATATAAACAGTTTCCTCATTTACGTTTTGGGTCAAGAACGGTAAATAGACACTTTCCTTGATCTGTCTCATATTACAAAAAACTATCTTAAATATCTGTGGTAAACTGACACTGGTAATGACCAATATAGCTGCTGCAGGTGTCAATATCATTGCCAGTGTCAGTTTACCACAGATATTTAATATGTTTTTTTGTAATATGAGACCGATCGAGGAAGGTGCCGTAACTGACCCAAAACGTAAGTGAGGAAACTGTTTATATTTTTCAAAAAAAATTGACGCAGCTGAAAAATCTGAAACTTTTTTCTGGTGCTAAGGAAGGTTATTCCTATCACCAAAAAAATTATTAGGCATTTCTAAAATTTTCATCCATTCCCAATTCTACTAGAAATGGGGTTTTTGTGGCATGGCATAGTTTTTCAAGTGTGCTAAGAAATTGAATGGATTGATGTTCGGATCGATACCTCGACTAAAAAAGGTTGATTTATGATATTTCAAGACCTAACACAATAAACTGCAAACTGAGAAAAGACAACAAGGATCAAATTAAACCCAATAAAGATACCAAAGATACCCTTCTGCCCCATCAGCACTAATTTTAACACCACCATTGTGCACCAAGTTTCCAAACACGCCAACAGACGCTTTAGCAAAACAAAACATCATATCTATGGCCCAAACAAATAGGCATGAACTCCCAAATAACAAGTGCACTCGTGATCGTCTTATGACAGTGTGATAGAGTTGAATTTCGAGTGTTATGAGTGTATTTCCGAGAGCCAAGTTATAAGCGACGGCAGAATGCCCTAAAATGCTCGATCGCGTGTTTATAGAACATTTGGCATGTGGGCACGGAAGGCTGCTAAGTTCGGCACTATTTTAGAGAATTGGTAAAGGATTGTAATATTTCCGCGTTAGTTCATTGATTTGTGCAATAATACCCATTGATTTGTAATGACTGCAATAATAATGGCTGATTTGTATGGATTCGAAGTGAAGTTAAGTGTAGTTTGAATAATTGCTTTGAAATAATTCTTGCTGTCGAATACATTTTCGTGAGTCATGTTTAAATATTCATCATCATCATATCAGTCGAAAGACGTCCACTGCTGGACATAGGCCTCCCCCAAAGAGTGCTACAATGACCGGTCCGGTGCCACCCGCATCCAGCGGACTCCCGCGATCGCGGTCTAATATTAGTGACACCAATAATTCTACGATTAAACTCGTAGGTAATCAATTCTTAAGGTGATTTTCCACCGGCGTGGATTGACGAGGCGCGGCGCGGCGTGAATTGAAATTTGTATGGCAAATTTTCAATTCACTCCCGGCGCATCTTCGGTGGAAATAGTACGGATTGACGAGAATTTGCGCGACGTGAATTGAAATATTTGTTTGTATAAAAATAAACCGTATTGTTTCTGAAATAGAGATTAAATTAACTCTGCAACAGAAACAAACATCTCGCTACAGGTGTTTAGTTGTTAATTCGTCGAGACTGCCGTAGGTGATTTTCCACCGGCGTGGATTGACGAGGCGCGGCGCGGCGTGAATTGAAATATTTTTAGTGGAAAAGGGTCAGCGCGATTTCAATTCACGCCACGCCTCGTCTCGTCAATCCACGCCGGTGGAAAATCACCTTTAGTTGGCAATGTTGGCATGCTTAAAATTTTATCGTGGTTTCTACCATATAGATGCAGGTTAAGCCAAGTTTGTAATCCACTGGCTTTCGAATCATCATAGCTAGCTTATGTAGGAATCAAAGATTATTTTTATTACAGGTAAAAGCACAAAAAATAACCAGGAGCGATTAAGCGAGCATTTTAGCGAAACGGCAATCATCATCATCATCATACCAGCCGAAAGGCGTCCACTGCTGGACATAGGCCTTCCCTAAAGAGTGCCAAATTGACCGGTCCTGCGCCACCCGCATCCAGCGGACTCCCGCGACCTTTACCAGGTCATCAGTCCACCTTGTGGGGGGCCTACCCACGCTGCGCCTTCCGGTACGTGGTCGCCACTCGAGAACCTTTCTGCCTAACCGCCGCAAACGACAATGCTTCGAGCGTTTTGCCGAGCCAAGCAATTTTGTTACGCGAAGAATACATTTTATGACGAGCATTTACTACTCGTACAGCGTTCGCTAGAATAATCGTGAAAATGTTCGTAGCGATGTTTGTTGTTCAGTTCGACAAACACGGCTATATAATGCTCGATGTTCTGTTACATGTGAATGCTGAAGTCTCGAGTCACCTTTACGGATAAGTATTTCGTGAATTAATTTTTTAAAAATAGAGACCTTTTTATCAGTCGACTGTACTTTGCGGTCCTCTACTACGTCTGGGGATGGGCAGATGTGGTCCAAGAATTTACTAGGTCCACTTCAGGCAACCATACAAAAGGCTCAATGTCCAAAACACATTACCGAACTTATTGACTCTAAATTAAAATCTGTCGTAAAACAGACCCTCACCAAAATACGATAAACGATTACATCATAGGGATATTTGGTAGTGATAAAATATTTGGTAAAGAAGGCGTTTATACCAGTCTTAAGCATTAAATGTGTTAGGCGTTGAAACAGCATTCAGTTCTATCAAGCCGCAAGATTGTACCCACGCAGTTAGTTTTAACCCGTGGGCCGCCGCCGGCTGCACTGGTTTATCTAGCCCGCGACTGATAGCATCGCGTTAGCTGGCGCTTGGAGCGTCAGCAGCGCTGGGGTTGAAATAAAAATATTGCTGTCAATAAAAAAAAAGCCAGCAAAATTTCAATGTGTGTTCTATTTAATTTTGTTGTAACACCTTTGACCGTTTTTTTACATACATACATACATACATATAATCACGCCTCTTTCCCAGAGGGGTAGGCAGAGATCATCCATTTGCTACGATCCTGACAAACCACTTTCGCTTCACCGTTTTTTTAACGTGTGAATATTTTGTATTTAAGTCGGGGTTTTTTTAATGTTAAGCATTCTTGTCATTGTCATTGTTATAATATTAAAATATAATGAAAACGGGTCACTCACGTATTTAAGGTCGAATATCGCTCGACATGTTTAGAACCGATTCGCAGTTCCTATTAATAATGAGCACACGCGCGCGCGTGAGTAATCCATTTTCATTAAGTATATTTTAATACTAGCTTCCGCACAGACACACACACACACACACACACACACACACACACACACACACACACACACACACACACACACACACACACACACACACACACACACACACACACACACACACACACACACACACACACACACACACACACACACACACACACACATACACACACAGTCATTCAACGTCACATATAACCTATTTGTTAAATATAGAACCAGCAGCTGTCATTCCATACAAACTTGTCAAATTTTCCATACTATCAGATTTAAACGAACACCGCTTACGATTAAAGATGGTTTGACGTAACCACGGAACAGAAAAAAAAAGTGTATTTAAACTGTTTTTGGGTCAATCAACATTTCTTGTTGTTATTCTGTCTCGCTAAGCCAAGAGACAACAGTGGCAGAGTTTCTTAGAATAAAATACTATAAATTGGACTCCTATCATGCTAAGTAGATGCCCCATCATAGAATGGGTTTAACCATATAACAAAAACACGTGTTTAGTGGATTTAAATCCCATAAAATCATGATTTTAAATAGTGACCCAGGAGACGTGACCATGGCAACGAGCAACAGAAATAGTTGATTGGCCCTTTTATTGTTCTCTGAGTGCAACCCACCCTTGTGTAACTGTTAGGCTTTGGTCTCCTATGAATCACGCCGTACGCTGCGTCACAATGCTTACTATGGATATGTACTGTTGTGGTCGTCGGCCACAACAGTACATCTCCATAGTAAGCGTTGTGACGCAGCGTACGGCGTAATTTATAGGAGACCTGGGCCTTACACTTATTCAGCTTAGTAACTACACACACATGGACGCCATTTTGCTGACGCTACGTAGGTGAAGATAGGCGATAATTTATTGTTTCGTTTGATTAAACCCACCGTGGTTCCAAAAAACATCGGAAGCGCCATATAGTTCTTGTGCAGATGTGTCGTTTCAACATGTCTGCACAGTGGATTGAAACGTTCCCACGCAGGAAACTATTTACACTAAATTTATGTTAACATTTTGTTTGTGTTGTTGGGAATTTATTCTGTTTCAATTCAATATAGGGTCAATGGGTTTTACTAATCAATAAGTACGTTTTAGCGCTGAATGTACAATCCTTGATATGATAATAAAACCGGACAAGTGCGAGTTCAACTCGCCTGGTGAGGGTTCCGTAGAATATTGAGAATTTTCCCGTTACTTTGAATACTCAAAACTTCTTATAGGTTTTCCTGTAATCTTCAGGCAAGGAAGTATTTTCCATATTTTTTTCAGAATTTTAAGCCTAGTAGTTTCGGAGTTAGGGGGGGGGGGGGGAGGAATGGTCAATTTTCGTATTTTTTCCTAAATTACTTCAAATCTGTTTAAAAATTATTAAAAATATGTATATCTGAGTCGCTTACAACAACACACAATACAGTTTGCGTTTTTTTTTTTAATTTTCCAGTTTACCCCCCAAAAGTGGCCCCCTTGTTCAGAATTCATTAATTTACTTTACGCGTCCATCTTTGAGTCACCAATTTACATATACTCGTATGTATACCAAATTTCAACTCAATCGTTCCAGTAGTTTGTGACAGACGGACAGACAGACGCTCGAGTGATCCTATAAGGGTTCCGTTTTTTCCTGTTGAGGTACGGATCCCTCAAAAAAGGTAAAACTCTAAAAGTCATTATTTTACTACGATTTAATTGGTTTTGTGTAACATGAATTTTCTACCTGATGAATAAATAACATTATCAGTTATTATTATACTCATACCAACACAGGTTCGCAGTTCAAAATAGTTATTTGTGCAACAAGAGAGCAAACTTTGCTCTCTTGTTGCAAAAATAACTGTTAGTTGTTTTTTGCTGCGAGTGTTTATTTTGTGTCCTGAGGAAGCGAAAGATTCTAAAATTAGAATAGAATGGACAAGCATATTTGCATATGCTTGTCCCACTGGTCCACTCCGGCTCATGTCCGTGGTAACATTTTATCCAAACGCGGTTGACCGACACTCATCTGATGACTCTCAAACGTGGCAACCCTAACTAGGCCAAAGAACATGCGCTGTATGGCAGAGCGGGATGCCATGATCTCAGTTTTCCAGCTGTCAATCGTCGCTTTTGTTTATCAGTGGACCTTCTGTACGTAAATATCTGTGACTCTACTCTGTTATTTCTCAAAGAAGGGTCTAAGGATCACCCTCGACAAAAAACGAGGCGGTAATTTGTAAACACGGCAATTACACGTGAGATAACCGGGAGATCCATTTTGTCCACACTAGAGGGTGCGAGCCCCCGCTGCGCTGGAACGAAGCGCCGCACTGTGGTGCCGCTTACTCGACGGGTCTGGACAAAATTTAATTATTACCATGGCACACCGAATCTAAGCGACTCTTGATCTCCGACGCGCTTAGTATAATGTTAAACTTGTTTCGCACCAAAAATTGGGCACACAGAATATTCTGTTTTTTTTTGATAGTATGACGATGGCAAACATGCACATGTGCCTGACGGTGATCAGACACCGTAGCAGAAGAATCACAAGTGCATTGCTGACCTGTTGTTATAGAAAAATGTTTGACTGTAATAACATTTAACGATATTACACTTGTTAAAAACAATAAAATAATCCAACAAATACCTAATGCATAAGCGGACAATCCACGTAGCTCTTGAATTTCAATACCTGTAAATGACATCACACCTACACCTGTATTTCATCATCACTTACCTTTGAACTGATTTGTAAACATTTAGCTCTGAATTAATCAATTGACCAGCGACCTCTCCTTCTCATTAATTAGGTTTTCTTATGTATAAGTTATAATTATTATAAGTCATATTTTAAGTTCTGTATCTCTCTCTGGGTGCCCTGAAAACCAGCGCCTTTAGCATATATTGCTACTGGCATATGCTGAGTGGCATCCATTTTGGTGCATTTCAGATGTAACTATACATTTCTGTAATTTCTTTGTCACACCAAATAAATATATTTCTATTTTTCTATTCTATTCAACGATAGTGTATTTATACTGGTTAACCGTTTTTTTTATTTGTAAAAGATAATGATTAAATATAAATAAATATATTAAAATTACCTTGAGTTCAGTACACAAAATCAAACAAAATGATGAACTTGTTACAAATTTTTGACCAGGAATGACATACCAATAATCACTTTTACATTATAGAAACTTAATATTCATGAAATAATTACGAAAAAAAAACAAAAATAATCTTAACATTTTTTGTCCAAAATTACAAGGAACTTGTACCACTAGCCGTTTACACTCCTACCGCCCGCTGTTAGTGAATTAAGGCCCATTCCTTTTGCTTCTTTTGCTCCTGCGTGTAAAAGAACATTCCTCTCAACACTCGCTTTTACAACCTCCTAAACCTGTTAAATGTTTGCCGTAAATTCAACTCTATTTCGCACTGACCAGAGTCTTTTTTGCAATAGGACTCCCAAGTGAGATATGACGTGGCGGCGTGCCCAGTGGTGTTGTGAGGGCTTTAGTTTCACATTAAATTTCACACCTAATAATATTCGCTCGTAATGAACATTCAAAATGGTAAATTTAACTTGAGCTTTAACATGTTGAAAAAAGGAACAACATGAAAAAAAGTTATTAATTCTTTAAAATAATGAGTTTTTGAGGAGCTCCATTTTTTACCCTTATAGTTTTTTTTTTTTAACACGATCTTTGTCGATTACAATCTCATTTCGGAAGTGATTTTCATTGAATTAGGCTATTCTTCACGGCCCATGTTTTCGTATAACGTGCTAATAAATGACGTTACCACTGCCTACGAAGCTGACGGTCCTGGATTTGAATCCCGGCAAGGGCAAATATTTGTGTGATGAGCATGAATATTTGTTTCTGAGTCATGGATGCTTTGTATGTATTTAAGTATTTAATTATATTAAATATACCGTAGTCTAGTACCCATAACACATCTATTGAGCTCACTTATGGCTAGATTGATTTGTGTAAGATTAAATAAATAAATAAATACAAATCATCATCATCATATCAGCCGAAAGACGTCCACTGCTGGACATAGGCCTCCCCTAGAGAGTGCCAAATTGACCGGTCCTGCGCCACCCGCATCCAGCGGACTCCCGCGACCTTACAAAAAAATACAAATATAGTGGGACAATTCACACCAATTGATCTAGTGTCCCAAACTAGGCAAAGCCTGTACTATGGGTACTAGACAACGGATAAACATACTTATATAGATCAATACATACTTAAATAGATATTAAACATCCAAGACTCGAGAACAAACATTCGTATTCATCATACAAATATCTACCCCGACCGGGGATCGAACCCGGGACCTCAAGCTAAAGCTTCATAGTTAGGTTCTCTAACCACTAGGCTATTCGGATTGTCCCCTTATATTGATTTATTATTTAATAACAAATACAATAGTGTCATATATTATTTAAACGGATATAGGAAAAGTTCTACAGACAAACATAAATAAAATCGTCAAATGTTTTACTACTTTTATAAGAAACATCAAAAACAATGGAAAAAAACGAAATACATAAGTTTATGTCCCAAAAAGGTACAAAAGAGTCCCTTAGTTAATTTTCGTAATTCAATTATTACCAATTTTTTTTTCATAAGTTTAATATACTTCCTAAACTATAGGCTTAGTCAGCCATTTGATTTTAGAATCCGCACCTCGTCACTATGACCGAGGTTTTGTTTGTAAAATAAAGCAGGAATCGTAAATATTCGCACGCGCTGACTTAATCAGATGAGTGTAGTTATGCCACGATAGCAATGGCTGCTTTCTGACACGTCTGGCAATCGCCAATAGGCACGCTGCGGTGCTCAAACTTTGCCCGTTATTTATCATTATTTTGCGTCACGTGGTCCCATTTTCACCATCATCAAGTCAGACGAAAGACGTCCACTGCTGGAGTGCAATTCTTTATAGCAATTATATTTTTTGTGACGGTCTCGTACGTCATCAACTCCAGTCCCGCTATCATGTAACAGGGCTCTTATTCGCTACGCGCTCATGCGCCTCACCCCATGCGTCACCTAACGAAACTAGACATCGACCTACGCATAGCTACTACGCACCGCAGTGCCAAGATATATTTGTGGGTGAGTGTTGAGGTGAGCTTAAAACAGCGTCACCTAACGAAACTAGACATCTACCTACGCTTAGCTACTACGCACCGCAGTGTCAAGATATATTTGTGAGTGAGCGTTGAGGTGAGCTTAAAACAAGTAACAGAATAGGGGGGCTTGTTATGGCGTCAATCAATATCTGGGGGTGAACGGTGAGGTGAGGTTTAAATATGTTACAGAATAGCGGGGCTGGACATAGGCCTATAGCTATAGGTAGCCATAGGTAGGGTCGGCAGAGTAAAAGACGTGCTAACCGTTCAACGGTCTGTATTAAAGTGCATGAAACCAGTACATTGAGGTTCAGAGTGAACGATCGAATTGAATGATTGAGTGAACGAATGACAGATTGTATTTATATAATAAAGGAATGAGAGGTAGACTTGGATTTACTTGGATTTTTGTATTATACCAACAGGCCTCCCCCAAAGGGCGCCACCCGCATCCAGCGGACTCCAGCCCCATTTTACTGTGCAAATATTTTTAACTGTCAGATTTAACTGTGTTAAAACATATGCAAATGACAGTGTTCATCGTCGTATTTGCCAAAAATAAATAAATAATGGGGAACAATCTTACCCATATCGTACCTACAAACCGACGATATATTATTATATTATTATTTGATAGATATAGAGGAGTGTTGGTGCCCACACTTATGTATGGTAGTGAAAGTTGGGTGTGGCAGAAAAGACATCAAAGTCGAGTGAATGCAGTAGAAATGAGAGCGTTGAGAAGTATGTGTGGAGTGAAATTGAGTGATGGAGTCAGAAACAGTGTGATAAGAGATAAGTATGGAATGGATGGAGATATAGTCACGAAAATTGAGAAGGGTATGTTAAGGTGGTTTGGGCATGTAGAGAGGATGGATGAAAGAAGATTAACGAAAAGAGTGTATGTAAAAAGAGTGGAAGGGCAAGTTGGAAGGGGAAGACCTAGGCGAACTTTCTCCGATCAAATTGGAGAAATCTTACAAAAAGGCCAGGTACCCTAAACCGACGAGCATGTATGAGAAATGTTATGAAGGTGAGTGAAGCGAAAGTGGTTTGTCAGGATCGTAGCAAATGGAAATCCGTGATCTCTGCCTACCCCTCTGGGAGAGAGGCGTGATTATATGTATGTATGTATGTATGTAGGTAGATATAAATATTTAAATACATAAAAAACATCCAAGACATAGGAAAAAATATTTCTTATAGGTCAATTCTTGCAAAAACTAAAACGTAATTATATTAAATTAAACAAAAGCCATCGAATGCATCTTATGCCAAGATTGAACATAATTGAAAGGGATAATAATATGATTTTACAGTACATATGGTGTTACTTTCCCGCACGAGTGCGGAAATGAGCATTTTCCGTGCATATGTTGAAATTTTAAAGAGCCATATGTACTGTAAAACGTTGTACGATACACGTGCGAATAGGTAATTCCTTTCAATATTTGTATTTTGTATTTACGCGTGTTCCATCGTAGCGTTTAAGATAATGAAACGATTTTGATAAATGAGGTCGAAATTATGCTCCGGGTGACATGGGTTACTTTTTTTTATAAAAAAATCAGTTACCTACTTTTCCATAGTCTGGTTACTTTTTGAACTTTGTATGCTTGTTATAAAATCACAGATCCTGATGAACCCAACAATTTTCAATTCTCCACTTTCACTTTGTAAGTTCAATATACACAAAACCCACAGACAATTCTGGCTATATTTTAAGCTGCACGCCTTTGTTAGTGAAACTTGAATGGGCAAAGATTCGTGTGAAGCACTCACAAGTTCCTTTTGTCGCTAAGTTCGCCAGAGTTCGGTAACTATACACAAGTTTTTATTTAGTTATAGTTGAAGCGCTTAGGGCGTTGTAATGGTGGGGAAATATTGAATAATGGTTTGTATTGAGTATCGTCGGGAGAAAAGAGGCACATTTTATTCAGATTGTAAGACCATGAATAAATGCGCTCAGTTTTTTTACAAGCTTTACATTGACTAGCACTGTTTGTACGTCACAATTTGGCGAGTTTATATAAAAACTATATAATGTAATTTATTTTTTTCCTTAATAAATAAAAAAAATGTATGTAAGTTGTGTGTCGCATGTCTAATTTGACCCTTTTTACGAAGTCAAATGGAGTCAAAGTCAAAGTGATTTATTCTTCAATTTACGCATATTACATGCACCTTTAAATGTCGATAAACTATCACCGGTTCGGAAAGAAAACCTCTGCCTCGAGAAGAACCAGCGTAAAAAACTCGGCGAGGTGTAATTTTTTTCAAAACAGTACCTATACAATATATCATTTCAGTATCAGAGTAAGTACCTATTATAAAATTTTAAAATTACATTGCTACAGTAGAAAGTCTATTTATTTTGCGATAGATTTCTAGTGCAGGATTTTATCGCTGCCAAATATCCCTAGCCATGAAGTTAAAATTTTGTACACTTGTGTTAGTCAAATTACATTGCAATATCATACTAGGTGGACATTTTCGCGAGCACAGATGCGTCGTTAGTGACGTCACCGAGTAAAAGTTAAAAATATTCCATATTGTAACCACAATTAACAATACTATTTGTAAGACAAATAAAAGTTACACAATGGAACATTTTTAGCTTTTACTACGTCATTAACGATGCATCTTCTCGCGAAAATGTCCACCTAGTATGATATTGCAATGTAATTTGACTAACACAAGTGTACAAAATTTAAACTCCATTTGACTTCGTAAAAAGGGACAAAATACAAACAAACACTATAAAACTGGCCTGGCTGGTTATGTATATTCAAAATACTGGTTATGTATACTACAGTTGCGAATTTCTACGATACTAAAGCATATTCGGCAGGTATATACCTAGTCTATATTACTTTCTTTACTAATCTCTAAAACCGTTTATCCGATTTCATAAATTCTTCTACCTGCGTGTAAAATGTACTTTCTGGATGTTTATGAGCTTTATTATATCCCGCGGGTTTGTCTGCGTTCTTTGCAATACGCGGGCGTAAGACGGATTAACATGCAGAGGTTTGCATGGAAAGAAATTGTATTTAAATGTACCTATGTTTGAATTAAGTACCCCTTATTTTCCTAATCAATTATTAACCTTTTCAACGTTTTGTTAAAGAGAAAAGATGTCAACCACACGCCAAATAAACAAGACATTTAGTGCGGGGTTAAACCTTATGTCAATGCAAGAAGGTTGCTATCGCGCTGGGCTCCTTGACGCATATATCAGTCGTTGGCGTTGAACCTGCGGTGCGGATATATGCGTCGTTGGCGTCGAAAAGATCCCACCAAAAACATAAATGTAAAAAAGGAGAGCCAAGTTCAATACAAAAATTATGCTTAGCTGTGGACTTCGCCGCAAAAAGAATGGAGATCTAAATGAGCGCCAAGTTCTATGCAAAATCCAAATATGTATTTATAGGAACAAAATAACATTATGAACTTGTATTAAACTCTATTTCTTTGCTTTATTCGATACCTATAACAATTGCTGTAATTTAAAAATGTGAGATCTTAAAGTAGGTTAGATTTGACTAGATCTTAAAGTAGGTTAGATTTGAATCTAGACACGCTGCCGCGTGTCTAGATTAAAGATATCCACCGATATCACAAAACATTGAGAACCGCTGCGCTCGCTCGTCAAAATCAAAACAAGCCGGACACAGGTATCGGCCGCTCGCATTTCCCGACTGTTGCATTGCCATGCCTGCGCGCGCCTGCCTTCTGCTGCTCGCGTGTGTGTGCGCGCACGCACACATGCTCGCTAAAGGTACGTAAAGATAATACAAGTTTACTTAATATATTGATTTAAACTTTCTCGATTATTATACATTATATTTATTTAACGGGAATATTTATTTGTTTAATGGTATGGCGTAAATTAATTACAGCGTCGCTTTACTTGATTATTATAATGTGATATCTAAATTCTTTTGCGGTTGAACGGGACTTTGTTGCGTACAATTTAATCTTCTCGCGACCCAGGATGTTCTTATACCTACATCCGAAATGTTGAGTCGTCACTCAACCTTGGAACAGTAAATAATTGTGACTGTGTCTAGTAAAAGGGACCACTTTGAGGCTTGTAGTTTCCGAGTTATATGCATTTTTAAAAATTAGTCGAAAATAACGTAGAATGGGTTTTTAATGCTAATCGGTAATTAATACCTTAAATATCATAAATCTTTGATGATAGTATATTAAATTGGTACCAATCATTCCATAACTTCCTAGTAGAAGTGTATTTTTCGCGAGTATAAGCTTTAAAATATATATTTTTTCAATTCGTACATTTTGTCTACTGCATGTTTAAAAATTTATAAAAAAATAATGATTGCACCTAGAAAAATGGTTCTTTTTTCACTGAATAGCTAATTTTACCTAGTTTTAGGAGATATTAATAACTTCATACCGCCAAAGTGGTCCTTTTCCCAGACACAGTCACAATTAATTGTGCGCGATTAAGTCCCATTCAGATTTTTTTTTACTGTTATATTTGGAGTCCCCAGTCACAATTTTACTGTATTTTAATCTATACATTAATTACCGGTGGGTTGTTTTGCATGTACTACGGGCAAACAGTTGCAATTAATTGACCTCGAAATGGTTTTCACTCTCCGTATTTTGAATAAGCTATCAAGTAAAATTTTGCTAAACCTAACCTAAATAGTTCTGGTCCATAACTCAGAAATGTTTAACATTTGCGATGTTCTCATATTGTTAAGCATTAATTTTGTGCATTGGGACCATCCACATATTACGTCACAGCAACAGGCGGGGGAGGGCGGGTCATGCCGAACGTGACAGTACGATTGGGGTCCAAAAAGTCGGAATTTTGCGTGACGTAATACGTGGACGGTCCCATTTTGGATCAGTTAAAGTACAGCCTTGGCCTAAAGTATTGAGCACCCCACGTATTATTTTTCAATTTCATAAATACACGAAGACATAAAATATAATAAGTATTTGAACATGTGCAAACCATTAATATATATCATTTTGAAATTTCTATTTGCGTGTGAAAACTGAAGCTAGATAAAGTCGGGTTTTACAATAAAAGTAAGGTAGGTGTATATTTTTTTCACGGAATTTCCCTTAACGTCAATAAAAATGACGATTTTTTTCTGAGAGGTATACAACTTTATATTATAAACACCTTTTAAAGTTTGAATTTTGTATGAAAAATGTACCTACCTACCTATTTTTTTGAGTTATTTTACCGTTCCTTTTACTAAATCGAATGCGATTTCAACTGTCGTAATTCATACTTTATAAGAGGTATTATGTATTTTCAAATAGCGGATGTGTATAGGCATTGTCTACTGTTCAAACAAGCTAAGCATAAATAATGTCTAATTTTTAAGGAAAAGAGACTTTAATTGTGTATGCGCAAAGTCTTTTTTCCTAGGGACACACAGCTCTACAGTCTGATTTACTGACACAGCTATGTTATTATTATAACTACTTATTCAGTACCCATGCATGTAAGTTGTACATACAAAATAATGTAGAATATACATGTCATCGGTTAAAACGAATGTAGTACTTAACTAATTTATATTTTCATAAATAAAATATTATAATACATATTAGGTACAATATCCAAAATGACTACCTCAATTTTTCGTTTCGTTATTTTGACACGGTCGTTAGAATTATCTGATATTCGATTCAATTGAAGCGATGCAAAATATAAAGGTCCCACATCACCGGTTCCGCTATTCGGTAAGTTCTTTTAACCTCATCTCACCGTTCACCCACAAATACAGGGTGTTTTTTTTATATATGAGTATCCAAATTTTTTCCAGGCATGCATTAGGCATCATTTCAGATTTAATTTATGAAAAAAAACAACTCAGTATTTTTATTTCAAAAATAATAATGACTGTAGTGTGGTCACCGAGTCGTAAATAAACTAGACACAAAAACCGGCCAAGTGCGTGTCGGACCACGTAAAACGAAGGGTTCCGTGCCTATTAAAAAGGTCGTATCGTAACAGAAATCTTACGGCACTTACGTCCTTTTCTTTAAGGAAGGCAGTCTTTCAGCAATATCTCGAAAACCTTTGAACCGATCTTGTTCAAAATATTTTTCGGTGAAAGAATGTAATAAGCCATATTTTTTTTTTCATATTTATTTTGAAAGGCCTATCGATTGATGTGCCACACGTGGGCTTACAATGAAAAAAAAAATATCTTTCAGTTTTATGTATGGAGTGCACCCCTAAAAAATTTTTTTAGTCATATTAATTACATAACTATGTAGCGGCTATCAAAATACACCTATCCTCGAAATTGTATTCAAATACACGTTATAGTTTTCGAGTAAAATGCCTGTGACATACGGACAGACGGACATGACGAAACTATAAGGGTTCCGTTTTTTGCCATTTTGGCTACAGAACCCTAATTAATACGCATCTTCCATCAAATATCTGTGAATGTGTGATATTTGATTCTGAGTCTTGAATGTTTTCTTTGTTTATAAATATTTATATCTAAATAAATATATATCGTCGTTTAGTACCCATAATACAAGCCTCATTGAGCTTACTATGTTAGCACGTTTTGTGTAAGATTCTCCCCTAATATTCATTTATTTATCTTTAAAATGCATATTTACGAATAATATTATACGGGTTAATACTATATCTAGCTTAGCAGTAGCCAGGATATTTTTATTTCATAGATCATAAAAATAGGTTGACATTTAACTAAAAATAGTATCTGATATTGCTCAATTGCTCATCGGAGCAGGGTTAAAGAGGTAAACATAGAGCAATATTAACTTTTGCCCGCGGCTTCGCTTAGTAAGTGTAATTTTTGCAATAATTGTTAAATTGTTACGCCGGCAACGGCCTACTACTACTTATATCCCCTATGAATAACCCTTCGTCGACATATATACGAACTTTACAATTTCTAAGTTTTGAAATGAACTTCTTCACGGTACAAATCCTATTTCACCCCTTTAGGGGGCAAGTTTAAAAAAAAAACTGGATATATCTATATAATTATTATAAAAGAAACCTGCTGTCCTGCTTTCATGTTTCTAGCCACAGTTTAACATTAACAATCACACATTACTTATGTGAAGTTTCAAACCCCATCCTAAACCCTTCAAGAGATGAATTAGAAAAAAATGCCCTTATCAATGTTTTTGACTGTACATTAGGAGCTTGTGACCGAAGTTTTCAACGTCTAACTATAAAAACGACATGTTTCCCACATAAACTTTCAACTCTTTTTCAACCCCCTTAGGGGATTAATTTTTATAATAACACTAAATTATTTGTTTAGTAAGGAACCTTCATACAAAGATTCAAGTCTATAACTTTCCAAATGAACAATTTCCATACAACGGTTCAACCCCTATTTCACCCCCTTGAGGGTTGAATTTCGAAAAATCCTTTCTTAGTATACGTCTATGTACTGTAAGGAATATAGGTTCCATTCATGCTTATATCTTTAGCGGTTTAGGCTGTGCGCTGTCTGTCAATCGGTCAGGAACGCAATAGAGTTTTATAATGTGTTGATTACAGAAGCATTCATGTTTAAAACCTCGTATCATTTACTAATGCATAACACAATTACTGTTACTTCTTTGTATAAGCTGAGCCGTCTGAGATTCTGTGAGGGAATGGATGACAGACAATCAACTGTACCAGTGTAATTATATGTGTTTTAGTTTTGTTTAGTCTCTTTCCATGACGCATTGGTTTCACTGTAATGTCATGTTAACATGTTTTTAATTTATTAAATTAATAATATGTATTGGTTGCATTGGTTATCTATTACAATCTGGAAAGATTGTTTCTTGAATGAACCGTTCGCCAATTTTTTTATGTAGCTTTTTATTTTTATTTACTGTTAAAACAAATCTAGCCTAGCCCAAAGCCAATCTAAACATAAAGCACACAAATAAAATAGCAAAAACTATACTCGATTACAAATTGTCCAGTCATTTTTATAATTTTATTAAGTTACGTATGCGGGCAATCTTACGAATGATCATTATTTATGGTTGACGTGGAATTAAATTAACTACTGTCATTTCATTTTGAGCTTATATTATGATATTATTAACTGGCCTATTGTATTATTGTATCATCGTTAATATTGTGTGAGATTATTGTTGTTGATGATCCTAGTTAAACCTGGAACATTTTACACCGGCTGTTTAACGTTAAATATGGCACCGTCAACTGCCATCCCAGAAATTCTGTCAAACTTCCTATATAACCAGAATTTAACGCACGTAACTTACCATATCAATCAAACATACAACTACTTGATACAATTTAGGAGTTAATCAAAATAACCTACCTTTTACTTCTTCAGAATATATCTGCCGAGACCCAGATACAGGAACGCTGCATGGTATCAATAGCACATGGCGATCCACGACCTTTTGTGGAAACTACACTTGCAAAATCAGAACAGTGAGCACAGCGCAGCCCGCGTCAAAAATCACAGTTAACCTTTTCCAACCACAAGCCAGAACATCTGAAACAAATGATAAGAAAAATCATACAAATGAATTCGGCTTAACAAAAATCTTAACAGAACTTGGCGCAGATAACGACAGACTTCTAAACAAAGCAGAAATTCATAAAATAACAGAATTATTACACACAGTAAAGAAAAGTGATTTGCAAGCCGTTATAGAATTATACAATGTAGCCCAAGAAATTTACAAGGACATGAAAGTGCCTGACGGCAAAACCCCTGATTCTGAAGCAACAGCTAACAGCAGAGCGAGTGAGGCTAATTTAGAGGACCCTGTAATATCTTACTGGTACGAGCCTCTCAATGAACACAGAAAGGTGGCTGATATGAAAACAGAAGGTTCTACATATAAAGACACAACTGTATATCCATACAGAAGACCTTATGATCTGGATCATGGTATGGATATATATCCATATTATTATTCACAAAGTAACCCAAAATACCCAAGCTACTTTACTGGGTCGCTCTTGAGTAATGGTGACTTTGGAAGATTAGGATATTACAATCCACATACAAATCAACAGAATCTCCCATTATATCCTCAACAGAGAACTGCTTACAGTGTATCTAGGACTACTCCTCAAAGCCCGTGTAATCGTTGTCCTTCGACTTATCAATATCAAACGCCTATGCCAGCAAACTATCCTCAACGAGCTAACATGCATCCATACCCACCGCCATTTTACAACTTCACACAAGGCTACAACAACTACTACAAAGGAAACCCGTGGGCGTATTATGATTACTACAGAAACTATCCCTACCAAACAGCTTCACAGACTCAACGACATCCAGTCAGCCTGAACGCAGAAGTTGCAACAGAAAAAACGATTGAAAGTAACGAGAACAAAGAAACTGAAACCAGAGAGGACTCATGGAAAACTGATCCTTTATCAGAGGAAGTAATAAACGAGATCAGAGCAAACATAGCTCAACGAGGGAAACTATTAAACATTCCTTTAAAGAAGAGAATTAAATTAGAACGAGCAGCTAAAGTTATTAAACTAGACCAATTCATTAGGAAAACAAGATCGACATCAGATAAGGCAATGAGTGAAGAAAAAAATATGGAAAAAAGTTCTACAGAAGTGCTAGAAGCATACGTCGAGAAAGTCACGTAAGTACCTTTTATTTTAACTAACATTCACATAATATCAATAGATTCGACACATTTGTTCATACATATAATAACATGTATAGTAGAATGAGAGGATTGTAATAATAATCACACAAAATAGTTCTTCCTATACAATATCAATTACTAACCATATTCTTTGTTCTTCACAGTCCTCATTTCCTACACAATATTTTCAGGAAGACTCCATACAATCTAGATTGTGAACTCATGTTAAAACTGATAACGTAGTGTTGCTAAATGGATAAATAGCAAACCATCAAATTATTGCAATAAAGTATAAATTCCAAAATATAATTAAAATCATAAAAAGATGCATTTTTTTAATGCCCAAGAGTAAATTCAAAGCTACTAGAATCCTTACGCTTTTATAGAAACAACATTGTAAGACAACTATGGACGTAAACGCAGTATTTCGCGACCGAAACAGCAATTTACTTGATTTTCCATACAACGGTTAGTTCTAATAGCAAAGTGTGACGTCATAATTTTATGACAATCAGTATGACTCAAAGCTTTTTGGCTACCGCCAGCGTGGTCCGTCTTTGACCTTAGTTTTTGGGTATTCATGGTCTTTAATTGTAGTTGCTCCCATATAGAGATTTGTTCCTCTCCAAAAACTGGTTCAATTGGCATCGTAAAAAAATCTTAGGTCATAAGCCTATTATTGTTAAATTAAGTTTTCTGCACGATCTATCTAGGGTTATATACAACTAGAAAATCTTCGTCCATAATGTCACCAGAATTTTTATCTGTATCAACATAACGCTTCAGCCGAAACAAAATAAGGGTGATTTTAGCAGGAATCACAACCAGCGTACCGTGTAAAATATATGAGTAAGTGGCTCGTTCCACTATAAATTTGGTCAAAAATTCCAATTAGGAAAGCCGAAACGAGTAGTGTGACCGCAGTATTCCCGCTCCTGCGGCGCGGCTTTCGTTGCAGACTGCTTGTTTACAGATAACAAAGTATTTTCAAATGTGCGGTTACGTGCACACTTTTCACAGCTTGATAGAGTAAAACGCAGTAAAGATTTATAACAGTCCCCTTTATAGTTAAGTTGGTTCGATTTCCATACAAAACGTTATTTGACATTCGCAGGCTAACAGCGCGATATTTTAAGAAACTTATGTAACAGACTTTCATAAATTGGCTTTCCATTTGCACGAAATTCCCCCTTTCCTAGAATAAACTTGTATAAACTAGAATAATTTGGGAAATTGGTTTGGGACGTTAAACTTTGGGAAAACTATTTTTCTCAAATTATTCTAGTTTATACAAGTTTATTCTAGGAAAGGGGGAATTTCGCGCAAATGGAAAGCCAATTTATGAAAGTCTGTTACATAAGTTTCTTCAAATATCACGCCGTAGCCTGCGAATGTCAAATAACGTTTTGTATGGAAACCGAACCACCTTAAAGGATAAAAATAAGATGGATCGCTCTTGTATAATGTTACGTACAAAAAAAAATTGTGGGATGATTCACCGCAATTGATCGAGTCCCAAACTGCAAACTGCAAAAAAGGCAAAGCCTGCACTACGGGTACCAGACAACGGATAAACATACATGACATTGACAATTAAGTTTTTTACCTGGAATATTAAAAGAAAAACTATCACGAATTCTTTAATGCTATATCTATAAATTAACAAATACTGAATTTCTAATCGGTGATATCGTTCTGGGATGAAATTATGGAATCTATAAGATTTGATCGCAGCATTTCAACAAAACGGTTACAAAATATTTTGACTTTATACCTGGCGCATCCCTCCTTCTAGCCAGGGAGAGACATAATGAATGAATGATAATTTATTCGCTGAATATGGTCACATTAGCTGGTATATAAACAATGCTTAGTAGGTATCTAACATATTCTACCGGAAACCGGTGTACGAATTTTATACAATACCTATTAATTAATTAAATAGGTAGGCACCACTTAGTACCTAAGTTTAAAGGTCATAGTGTATGCAAACATGTTGAATATAATATGTATATTAGTATTTTTATTATTAATTGTAGGTATTTGGTGTTTAATATCTATTATTATTATATAAAATTAATGGAATTTAAATTATTTAGCATCTAATATAAAGTAAATTTTTGGAATACTTAATATCTATTAAATCTACATGTACTTTTTATAATGCTTTTTATAATTTAAATAAAATGTTGTACTCAACACGGGCGGTAGTAAAAAAGCCTCAGATAGCATATTTATTGCCCTTGCCTTCGGGCATCAAATACCTGCGATCTGAGACATTTTATGTTTTACCGCCCTAGGTAAGTTTTGTACTATTATTATAAGGATTAATAAACAATGTTAGGTGTCACCTTTAGGTATACATTACATATACAGGGTGTAATAGATTAGTTATTGATGTGATTTTAATTAAAGGACTTTCGATATCAGTTTAAAGTATTTTGATATCTGTTATATTTACGGAATAATCACCTGGCTACACTTAACGATTACATCCTGTATAATTGTATTAGTTTAATAATCGAAATATTCACACATTTGTCTCTTTATGGCGATGAAGATAATCAATTTTTTAGGGTTCCGTACCTCAAAAGGAAAAAACGGAACCCTTATACGATCACTCGAGCGTCTGTCTGTCCGTCTGTCACAGGCGATTTGCTCCGAAACTACTGGACCGATTGAGTTGAAATTTGGTACACATATGTAAATTGGTGACCCAAAGATGGACGCGTTAAGAAAATTAATGAATTCTGAACAAGGGGGCCACTTTTGGGGGTAAACTGGAAAAAAAAAAAGTTTCGCAAATTGTTCGACATATCAAATGAAAGGGGTTGTTGTAAGCATCTGAGATAAATTTTTTTATAATTTTAGTAAAAACGGATTTGAAGTAATTTAGGAAAAAAGCCCTTATCTCCGAAACTACTAGGATTAAAATTCTGAAAAAAATATGGAAAATAGTTCCTTGCCTAAACTACACTTATGAAATTTAGATTATATACGGAACCCTCACCACGCGAGTTGAACTCGCACTTGTCTGGTTTAAATCTGTTTACACTGTTTCTTTTTAATGCGACGAATCGATCCAATTGTGTATTGCGGTGACAAATCTTCCAAAAACTTGTATGAAAAAAAACCCAAACCCCTTAAAAGTTTAGAATTCCACCCTCGTACGGGCAACCGGCCTGAACGCGTCAATGTGTTGGAGGCATTTTATTTATCCTCCTGACGAACTGTGTTGACAAATTCCAGCCATACCGGGCATTTTCGATAATGAAGGTGACTTTTAGCATTGTTTATTTAACCTTATAACAGCCACCTATCTAATAAAATCTGTCGCCTTTTATTGAGGTATGTCGACAACTCCTATACTGTCTATAATCTTATAGTAGATAAAATAAAATGTGTATCGACTGAATCAACAATCGAGCCGCACATTGACTTTAATTAATCATGTTAGTATTCATCAAAATAACCGTAGTGTGAGATTGTATTGATGATGGCATCACGGATTTTGTTAAATAGAAATAGCTGATAGGTAAACATTTACCATACGTCCCATTTTATTCCTGTTATAGTCCAGTCAGGAAAAGTTAAAAGCGTAATAATGATTTTACCAAGGACCGGAACTCTTCATAGCAAAAATCAAACTGTCAGAGGGTTTTATCGACTATCGATAAATAAATTTCACTTAATGACACATCGTCAAAGTAATGAAATCAGGCGTTTGGATATATACAATGTATGTAAGCATAATGGTAAGGAATAAATGAGAAAATATTTTTATTAACCATTTTAGTAACACGGCACGGAAATTACTTGTGACAATCAAGCGACGTAAATGACATATGTGACGTGGGCATGATTTATTTTAATATGGAGATGCAGGTTGCTTATCAAAGAGGTCAAATGTTACAGAATAATCGTATATCCCGATATGCGATAATATTCCGTAACATCGATAAGTGGAATTGTCGATAAAACGATTTGGTCATTCCCTCTGACAGTTTGATTTTTTCTATGAAGAATTCCGGTCATTGGATATTACAGACATACATATCTAAACATTAACACATCAAATAGCCCATATTAAAATTTTCTTAACAATTGTATTAGTAGAAAAAAATGCAGATCGCCAGTATTTATTATTATGTGAAAATGGGAGCCAAGTTCAATATCGTCACGAATGAAAATTTTGAGATCTAAATGAATGCCAAGTTCTGTACCTATTCATTGTTAATTTCTTAAATTTAAAACAATCTAACGTTACAAAAAATCGGATAAGTGCGAGTTCAACTCGCGTGGTGAGGGTTCCGTAAAATATTGAGAATTTTCCCGTTACTTTGAATACTCAAACTTCTTAAAGGCTTTCCTGTAATCTTTAGGCAACGAACTATTTTCCATATTTTTTTCAGAATTTTAAGTCTAGTAGTTTCGGAGATAAGGGAGGGGGGGGGGGATGGTCAAAATTCGTATTTTTTCTTTAATTACTTCAAATTGGTTTTTGCTAAAATTATAAAAAAATATATATCTGAGATCCTTACAAAAACCCCTTTCATTTGATATGTCACACAATACAGTTTGCGAAACTTTATTTTTAATTTTCCTGTTTATAAGTGTAACCCCCAAGTGGCCCTCTTGTTCAGAATTCATTAATTTACTTTACACGGTCATCTTTGGGGTCACCACTTTACATATGTGTACCAAATTTCAACTCAAACGGTTCAGTATTTTCGGAGCAAATCGGCTGTGACAGACGGACAGACAGACGCACGAGTGATCCTATAAGGGTTCCGTTTTTCTCATTTTGAGGTACGGAACCCTAAAAAGTAGATAACTTAACATAAATCAAAGTTAAAGATTTATCCATAGGTAAAATGCCTGTGATATACGGACAGACAGACAGACGGATACGATGAAACTATAAGGGTTCCGTTTTTGCCATTTTGGCACGGAACCCTAACAATAAGTTCGTCGGAATCTTTTATTTATTTATGTATGTTCCCCGATTACTCGAAGAAGCCTGGACCGATTTGGAAAATCCTTTTTTTGTTTAAAAGGGTATCCATTTGGTCCCATGGTCATCAGATAAGCATTTGATAAAGGGATCCTGGAAATATTGAGGGAACTCTTCAAATTGTATAGGCACCCTTGATGCTTTTTACGTACTAATTTGAAGTCGGTTAAAACTTAGTTTTTAAAGTAAATTATTATAATTTTGTCTTTTTTTTTCTAGGTGCGAGCCAACTAATGAATTAGGTTACTTCAAGATGGGCAATTTGACTAAACCGTTCCCAGACTGCTGTCCTCAGAAGATTGTGGATAAGCTATGACGTTTTTCCGTTTATATACGAAGAAAAAAGACATGATTTAAAATTACACGTGTTTTACAATCTTATAAACTCATATTGTATAATAATTGATGTGAAAAAAAAGTTAAACTACCTTTTTTTTGCAAGAAACTTAAAAAACACATTTTTTTTCTAATAATTGTATATATTAGATAATTTTTGGTACAAAAAAAATCTTAAAGCAAGTACCCATTTTAAATTTATAGTCATCCTCCCTCCTATTTATTCCCGGCTGAGTCCTAAAGTAGGGGGCCCGCTTTGATGGGTGAAAATTTTAACTACTTAATTATCCAAAAAAAATTTTTTTGCATTTACAGTACTGAGTTTCTGTTAAATATTTAATGTGGTCGCTCTAAGCAAAAGTGATAATTTCGGTCACGAACCCACGACTGCACTATGAAGTATAATAAAATCTTAATACAAATAAAAAACCGACCAAGTGTGAGTCGGACTCGCGCACGAAGGGTTCCGTACCTATAAAAACGGCAAAAAATCATGTCTGTTGTATGGGAGCCCCAGTCCGACTCGCACTTGGCCGTTTTTTTAGTATTGGTTGTTATAGCGGCAACAGAAATACATAATCTGTGAAAATTTCAACTCTCTAGCTATCACGGTTCTTGAGATACAGCCTGGTGACAGACAGACGGACGGACGGACAGCGAAGTCTTAGTAATAGAGTCCCGTTTTTACCCGTTGGGTACGGAACCC
The DNA here is from genome assembly GCA_932294315.1 of Epinotia nisella. Taxonomy (NCBI): domain Eukaryota; kingdom Metazoa; phylum Arthropoda; class Insecta; order Lepidoptera; family Tortricidae; genus Epinotia; species Epinotia nisella. The sequence goes on along the minus strand of OW028675.1, from coordinate 1,811,733 downwards.
TAAAAATCACGCATAATGAAGGGTTCCGTACCTATTAAAAAAGTCGTATCGTCACAGTAATTTTACGGCACTTATGTCCTTTTCTATTCAGCAATATCTCGAAAACCTTTGAATCGTTGTTCAAAATAATTTTCGGTGAAAGAATTTAATAAACACTATGTCCATTTTAATATTTTTAAATACACCGTTCAAAAAATAGAGGGAGGACACAATTATAGTGACTTTCGGGGCGATTATCTCCGACTCTATTCACTTAATCAAACAAATTGCTCAGAAACCTTATATTTATTTTAAAAGGCCTATCGATTGATGTGCCACACACGTGGATTACAATGTTTTTTTTTTTACTTGCAGTTAGGTACATAAAATACACAATACAAATACTCTTTAATGCACACCTCACACAAACAAAACAGTTACATGTATGGAATGCACCCCTAAAAAATTGTTTTTTGGTAATTTCATTACAGAACTAACTATGTAGCGGCTAACAAAATACTCCTATCTTCAAAATTTTATTCAAATACACTTAATAGTTTCCTGTGACGTACGGACAGACAGAGAGACGGGCATGACGAATTTTTTGCAATTTTCGCTACGGAACCCTAAAAATACGCTAGGTTACACTAAAGATATACAAACCCATATAGTAGCCCCAATAAAGTCGGTAGTGTTCAAAGTAAAATAGGTTAAAAGGTTGTAAATATGTTTTTAGTTATTTATTAAATTAAATACCTAATTCGACAATATTTCTCTTTGTTTTAATTTATTTCACGCCAATTAGTCCCTCCTACTTAACATAACTAATTTATAGATAAATTAACTTTACCTAATCTAAGAAGAAAAATAGCATTTGTTAAAAATACATTAGTCAATACGGGATTCCAATTAAAGAGAAACCGAAGTGAGATAACTTACAATTTAAAATTAATCACCAAAAAACTATAAATCAGATACAGCGTTTGATTGTGGGTCAACATGGAACCATATCTCAATAAATTAAAGATGAGGTACTACGGAAACTGTTATAAAATAAGGAGGTACCCTGCTAAGACAAGGTTGCATGGCGGCCTACAAATCACCGGTTGACTATACAAACACCGCACACGAAGCGACAAAGTGCGGTATCACAATAAAAACTACTTTTTGTGCCCCAAAAGTTTAGTATTCTAGCATAGTTTTGATTTATTAGTGTTGGTACCACTGGATTACTTGGAAAAGTTTTGAATTTGTAAAGAAGATACTTTTTTTGTTAAATAAAAGTGGGAGACAATTTAGTTTTCGAATTAACGTATACAGTCGACTACTTTAGAGATCGATACGGCCAAACTTACAAAAATATGTAAACACGGCTTTATTGCCCATTAAGGTCGTGTAAACATATTTTTGGATCTGGTATAAATATCGATCATCATCATCATCATCATCATCATATCAGCCGAAAGACGTCCGCTGCTGGACATAGGCCTCCCCCAAAGAGTGCCAAAGTGACCGGTCCTGCGCCACCTGCATCCAGCGGACTCCCGTGACCTTTACCAGGTCATCAGTCCACCTTGTGGGGGGCCTACCCACGCCGCGCCTTCCGGTACGTGGTCGCCACTCGAGAACCTTTCCGCCCCAACGGCCATTGGTTCTACGTGCAATGTGCCCCGCCCACTGCCACTTAAGTTTAGCAATCTCCAAAACTACTAGGCATAAAATTCTGAAAAAATATGGAAAATAGTTCCTTGCCTAAAGATTACAGGAAAACCTATAAGAAGTTTGAGTATTCAAAAACACTTATGAAATTTAGATTATATACGGAACCCTCACCGCGCGAGTTGAACTCGCACTTGTCGGGTTTTTATTACAACAGACCTGTGGAAATTATATTTGTTGAGTTAATTATATCCTTTATAAAATTTCCGTCTTTAGGTTTTTACAATAATAATATTATAAGAAGTAAAATATAAAACTATACATACAAAACATAAAATGATTGTGAAAATCTATGGGTAAATATATTATTATCAGGCGTAGTTTATTAAAGAGATTTAAAAGGATCCTTTTTTGCAATGAAACATAACGAATATCCGTTTATTATGTAATCAGTTAATATTCGGCTGCTAAAAAGTTAAAAAGATACTAAAAACATGGTTTTAATAAAACTTTAGATGGGTACTTAAATAATAAAACTCCTCAATCAAGGCATTATCTTACTTTTTAAAACCTGTGCAAAAATAGAGAATGGATTCTAAGTTAAGTACCCAATAAATAATTAAACTCTCATTGAACGTTAAAACCGACTAGATGGGTGCTATTAAAATATAATGATTTAATATCGAATCTCACGTATTTAGTGTGGACGAGACTTTAGCAAGTGACATAGTAAGTGTTGTGTGTAACCCGACATTGAACAATACTGAACAAAACGAGGGTAGAGTCTCGCCTTCTGCGCTGACCGCGCCTGCGCCTGCGCAAACCAGCCGAGCGAGCAGCCCCCCTATTCTGTAACTTGTTTTAAGCTCACCTCAACGCTCACCCACAAATATATCTTGACACCGCGATGCGTAGTAACTAATGAAATGAAATGAAATAAAATGAAATTAAATGAAGGGTTGTTATTCGCTACGTACTCATGCGCCTCACCCCATGCGTCATCTAACGAACCTAGACCTAGACCTAACGCTTAGTTACTACGAATCGCGGCGTCAAGATATATTTGTGGGTAAGCGTTGAGGTAAGCTTAAAACAAGTTACAGAATAAGGCTACGCGCGCACTACGGTGCGGCGAGTTGCGGTGCGTTTTTAAAATCGCAACGCAAAATAAACCGCGTGTGTCCAGTACGCGCACAGCGGTGATATATCCGCACGTTTTGCCATTCTAGCCCCAACTCGAGTCAAGAACGGACGTTAAAAATGGACTATCACACAAAAATGCAGATCTGTTTATATTTACTGTCGCGCAAAAAAAAAGAACCTAAAACGTAAAAGGGTTTTTTTTTTCATGAGACACAGCGACTTGCGTTTGTTTCCAAACAATTTTTTCGGCTATTACCGAATGAAAATCGCTAGGCGCCGACATGACCGCGCAGCACCGTGTCGCGAGAACAAGTGCGTCACTTGATGGCTGCCGGGCGGCGTCCGCACGGATTTTTCTCCGCAGTGCGCGGATTTACTCAATAGTCCATAGGATGCAGAAAATTCGTGCGGCGCCGCACCGCAACCAATCTGCAGCAAACCACAGATTTTTATCCGCATACGGATTATTTTTCGCAGTGCGCGCACTTCAAGGAGGTTCCATACTTCACAGATTTTGCGGAAAAGAAACGCACGGCAAAAATCCGTAGTGCGCGCGTAGCCTAAGGGGGCAAGGCGCGGGCCCGCAGTGCTAAACGCGCCGGCAACGCACGCTCATGACTAAGAACCGCGAATCGGTTCGAAACATCGTCATCATATCAGCCGAAAGACGCCCACTGCTGGACATAGGCCTCCCCCAGAGAGTGCCAAATTGACCGGTCCTGCGCCACCCGCATCCAGCGGACTCCCGCGACCTTTACCAGGTCATCAGTCCACCTTGTGGGGGGCCTATCCACGCCGCGCCTTCCGGTATGTGGTTGCCACTCGAGAACCTTTCCGCCCCAACGGCCATCGGTTCTACGTGCAATGTGCCCCGATGTGTGTGGTTCGAAACATGTCAAGCGATATTCTCACGGGAATTCTCTAGATGGGTGATCATCATATCAGGTGGGTACCTTTTACGACCCATAACAAAGTCACTATTCTTACATAAATTAATAAAGCACTATAATTTTATGAGACTTGCACATACCTCTATATATTACCAGGGAAAAGTGACCTATGCGTCTTTACGCTAAAAAACGTGCAGGTCGATCAGCGGAGATCAAATGCAACTATTTGCGTATAAACATGCAAATAATTACAGCAAACCACCACCAATAATGAAAAAACCTCGACACGTGTTTCGCCTCTCTACGAGGCATCATCAGGAGATGCTCAGTGAGCTCAGTGGACGTGGCGCAAGCAACACCTCCTGCCAGCATCTCCTGATGATGCCTCGTAGAGAGGCGAAACACGTGTCGAGGTTTTTTCATTATTGGTGGTGGTTTGCTGTAATTATTTGCATGTTTATACGCAAATAGTTGCATTTGATCTCCGCTGATCGACCTGCCCGTTTTTTAGCGGAATAGCAAAGGAATATTGTTCTCGTAATATATCATGAATTTCCGCAAAGTAACGCATGATTCAATAAATTATTTTACCACTATTACTCCTTCCCCGCTATTCTCTAACTTATCTTAACCTTACCTCACCATTCAGCCTCAAATAGTAGTAAATACCTAACTAAGCGTAATGAGCGGTCTAGTTGCGTTAAGCGTGTCGGGTGAGCTGAGGCGCATTATCGCGTTCGGAATATCTGGGCTGTTATTCGCTACGCGCTCATGCGCCTCACCCCATGCGTCACCTAACGAAACTAGACCTCTATCTAAGCTTAGCAACTACGCACCGCAGTGTCAAGATATACTTGTGGGTGAGCGTTGAGGTGAGCTTAAAACAAGTTACAGAATAGGGGGGCAGCCCTTGAGTTATCACACTTAGTATAATCGGACATCTTACAAACATCTCACTATATTAGCGCATCGTAAATGCATACTTAATATTATTAATGCGAAAGTAATTGTTTAGCGATTCAGAGGGATATATCGGTTACGTTGGTTCTGCTGCGGATAGCCTCATTTCTGATTCTGCGTAGGCCCCCCCCACAAGGTGGACTGATGACCTGGTAAAGGTCACGGGAGTCCGCTGGATGCGGGTGGCGCAGGGCTGGTCACTTTGGCACTCTTTTGGGGAGGCCCATGTCCAGCAGTGCACGTCTCGCGGCTGATATGATGATGATGATGAAAGTAATTGTTTCTGCCTGTCTAAATGTCTGTTTGTACGTCTGATTGTTACCTTTTCACGCTTAAACCACTGAACCGATTGAGATGACATTTGGAATGTAGATAGTTTTAATCCCGGGGAAGGACATAGGATAGTTTTTATCCCGGAAATCATCCCTTTAGGGGGTGAAGTGGGGGCGAAAGTTTGTATGGAGGTACAATATAAATGAATCCCACGCGGACGAAGTCTCGGGCAGAAGCTAGTAATGGCGAGTGACAAGTGCACTAAGGTCACTTTTCTGACATTGACACATATGACCTTCTTCTGTCTCCTGCCAACAAGGAGGGTCATAAAACGAAACAACGTAATTAAAATCACTCAACATTAAATTTACCACCCGATCACAACCCTAATGGAAGACCGTACATTAGGTTGTGTGGGGCGGTCGACACGGGTTCCGTAGCATACATTACTCACCAGTAAAAGAAAGCATGGCTTAGATCGAAGGTATTTAGTTCAAGCCGAAAGCAAGGGCGATTTGCCTAATATGAACGCCATGCGTGTACAGTACAACGACGCGTTCAGGGTACTGTTGCGGCTGCCGCGACACTGCAGTGCGTCCGGCATGTTTGCGGACGCGCACGTGGACGGTTTCCATGCGACGCTCCGCAAACGCTATGCCGCGACGCTGCGCAGGGTGCACGCCAGCCGCCACAGTCTCCTGGCCGTTGTGGCGGGGAGATGGGACAGTGCCCTAATCAGGCACTGGACCACCCAACACTTAAGTTTAGGCACTAACATAGTTATTTAAGTTAATTTGTAATACTAACACTTATGGACTACAAATGTCTGAAATAAATGTTTTTTTTTTTTTTTTTTATATGCTATAGGAGGCTTGTGGCAGTGGGCGGGGCACATTGCACGTAGAACCGATGACCGTTGGGGCGAAAAAGGTTCTCGAGTGGCGACCACGTACCGGAAGGCGCAGCGTGGGTAGGCCCCCCACAAGGTGGACTGATGACCTGGTAAAGGTCGCTGGAGTCCGCTGGATGCGGGTGGCGCAGGACCGGTCATTGTGGCACTCTTTGGGGGAGGCACTATGTCCAGCAGTCGACGTCTTTCGGCTGATATGATGATGATGATGATGAATAAAAGTGGGTAGGTTGGAAGTTCTCGTAATTACGTGCATTATAGATACAATACCTTTAACTTATGTACTGTAGTGAAAATAAAATAAAAATTTCACATACAACAACACGTAGAATTTATTTAATATACAACCAAACGCACTAGGAAAATTCACTGTTAAATCACACACAATTATAAAATTTAACCGTTACACAGCCGAAAGAGTTTTACAGGCCGTAAAAGCTACGCGGCGAGGCGAACTCACGGTCAGTACTGGAATATCTGAACTAGATTTTTAAGGAGTGCAACAGCGGTGTCGCAATCAGTTTGCCGGACCTTTCGTTCATAAATTTACGTTGAAAAGAACACCTTTGATAGGAGGGGTGATAAAAGATCAGGGTGGCAGATGGAAATGGGATATGAGAGTATGTATGATGATTGAAGGGAAATGGATGAACGCCAAAACAAGAAGTCAAATGATTTAAACGTTGGCGTAATAACTGCCTTTAAGAATTTTGGGAAGTAATGTGTAAGGGCGACAAGGTCCCCATCAAAGGTTGAATTTACTGAAGGGAAAAGACAACCTCAGCAATGTTCAGCAAGATGTACAAACAAAACTACGTTAAAAATCTAGTTTTTTCCCTTTTTAACAAGACGATTAGGTCACCAATCGCTCCGCTCAGCGCGCGCGTCTTCGAAGTCCGTTCCACCTTGTGATGACTCCTTCCGTTGTACCAGTGCCCGCTCAGTTAGGAGCAGGTAATGCCGTGGTTGGTAGGTCTCCGTACACGCACGTCCAGCAGTGGAGGACGTCGATGCAAACACTTGCGTTGAACTATTGCTCGCACTCCGAACCCGAAAGCTAGGAACAAAATTAAGTCATAAGAACTACGTTACCACAACTACATGCGACTGTGAACCATGATGAGACCAAAACAATTAAACAAGGCTTACCCAGATCGCTTTCCACGACTGGCCTCAGAGTAGAACAACCAAAGACGGTGCAAGCAGTGTCCAAAAAGAATTTCTTGGTAGGAACTGGGAAGTGGACTGCCTTCCTGCCAATTTTCACATAATCCGCCGAGGCGACAGACTAGCATTTTTAAATTAACAAAAACCGAGCTGAAATAGAAGCCCAAATGAAAATATATCAAAGAAATAAACTGAAATCCCACAAAAAAAGGTTTACAATGGAACAGCATACTGAGAGCTGTTTTCAGTACCGCTTCACAAGAATCAATGATTTTTTCCTTTCAAAACTGAAAATCCCAAATCCGAATCTAGAATAATTCATATTTTAAATTTCAAATAGTCTTTATAAAAACCAACCAGTACAGAACTGCCCATACAAAACAACTAGAAAAAGGTTGTGGCGTTTTGTCGCGCATCAAAACTCCTTCGTTATGTTAACTTTTCTACCAGCTTTGAGCTGCAGTTGTTTTAAGAGAGAAGATTGACAAGTTGTCACAGAATAACTAGCTATCCGTGGGGGGGTGGTGTGACGAGAATCGCCCTCCCCAAATTGGTGACCCGCTTCGTTTGAGTCAGCCGGTTAGTTTGGAATTGGACTGAGGTGAGCCTGCTTCGCGGCACGACGCCGACGGTTCCCGGCGTTTGTACGAACACCGCACCGTGCGTCGCCCACTGCTCAGCAGGAGTCAAGTAAGGAGTGCATACCAATTTTCACTTTTGACGTCTACCAAGGTTCAACGGTCCACGAAGGATAGCCCATGCAAATCGGGCGGTCTGCTTCGCAAACGCAGATTATTATTGTTTTCGTCCAATACGAAAAATTGAGTTATACATAGTGGAACTTGCAGGCTGAAATTAGATTTATACAGTGTGTAAAAAAATATTTCGAAATTACGAACTATAATTTTATATTACTAAATTTTACAATTGCTTTGTTTTTAACATTATTATCTTTTCAAATATTTTTATACTATTCCATGTGTAAAATACTACCTTTTTATTTTGAATTGTACATTCCTGTGTTATTGGGGTGTTTGTTTTTTGTGTGCGTTGTGGTTTGGTTGTGGTATTCGCAGGTTAGAATGTCTGTTGAGGACCTGCAGGCCCAGCTGGATGCTCTGAGGGCACAACATGCCGCACTACAAGCCCAATTAAATCCACACGAGGAGCATGGAGCTCCTCCAGCTAAAGAAATTTGCGGAGTTTCTGTCAAGTTGCCGCCGTTTTGGGCTGACAGGCCAGCTGTTTGGTTTGCTCAAGCGGAGGCACAATTTCACTTGGCAGGTATCAAGACTGATATTACTAAATTTAGCCATGTCATTAGCATTATCGATCAAAGGCTCATCGGGGAGATCGAGGATATTATTATGCACCCGCCTGAGGAAGACAAATATAACACTCTTAAACAAGAGCTAATCCGTCGACTCTCCATATCCGAACAGCAACGAGTGGAGCGACTCCTCAGCGGGGAAGAACTCGGGAGCAGGAAACCTTCCGCTTTCCTGAGACATCTGCAATCCCTATCAGGTAACTCTAAAGATGACAGCATCCTGCGTCAGCTTTGGATGCGTCGGCTACCGAGTCAGGTCCAGGCCATCCTCACCGCTCAGTCAGACCTTGGCTTGGACAAATTAGCTGAGCTTGCGGACAAAATAATTGAGGTCACGCCTGGCCCGTCGCAAGTCTACTCAGTAGACAACAATGGATTTCCTGATTTTACTCCCTTATTGCATCAACTTGACAAGTTGAGCCAGCAGGTCGCAGCCCTTACTGACAACCGTCAGCACGGCAGATCCCGCGCGCGTTCGTTGTCACGAAGTTCCAACCGCAGTAGCACGCCGGCCAGGAGCCCTGCTACTGCTAAGGTTTGCTGGTACCATAAAAGGTACAAAACTAGAGCAGCCAAATGCATTCCTCCTTGCAATTGGACTTCGGGAAACGCAACCAGCAGTCAGTAACGGCGGAGTCTGACTGCTGCTCAGTTGATCCTCCTGGCCGCCGTCTATTCGTCACGGACAGGACCACCAAGCACCAGTTTCTAATTGACACGGGTTCCGTTTTGTGTTGCTTTCCATTCCGTTGGCTTAGAGAACGGAGAAGACCTTCGGATTGGCAGCTAAGCGCCGCCAACGGCAGCACTATCAAAACCTTCGGAACCGTTCAGCTGAAACTCGATTTTGGACTACGGCGTGACTTCACCTGGCAGTTTGTGGTGGCTGATGTCAATACAGCCATCATTGGTTCGGACTTCCTATCCCATTACCACCTGCTGCCTGACTGTTACAACAAACGGCTCGTTGATGGCAACACCGGTCTTAAGACCATTGGTACTACTGCTAATACTCCGCAGTCCAGCATCAGGTCAATCGGTTCACTAAACTCTTCGTTTGCACAAGTGCTCGCTGAGTTCCCTGACATCACGAAGCCTCCTGGATGTCCACGGTCTGTTAAGCACAACACGGTGCATCATATTAGGACTACCGAGGGCCCACCCATTTCCTGCCGTCCCCGTCGCTTGGCACCTCAGAAGTTGTCTGCTGCCAAGAAGGAGTTCGAGGACATGGTGCGGAACGGTACTGCACGACCATCTGAGAGTGCTTGGTCCTCTCCTCTACATATGACTCCGAAGAAGGACCAGTCTTGGCGTCCATGCGGAGACTATCGCGCACTGAACGCCAGGACTATTCCTGACCGTTATCCAGTTCGTTACATAAACGACTATGCGCACAACCTTGCTGGTGCTACCATCTTTAGCACGCTTGACCTTGTGAAGGCATACCACCAGATTCCAGTCACTGAGGATGACATCCCGAAGACCGCCATTGTGACCCCGTTTGGCCTTTTCGAGTTTCCGTTCATGACGTTTGGATTACGGAACGCTGGTCAAACTTTCCAAAGGTTCATCGATGAGGTCACTCGGGGTCTCGATTTCGTATTTCCCTACGTTGACGACATACTGGTATACTCAGCTGATGAGTCCCTTCACAAAGAACACTTGCGGATCCTATTCAAGCGCTTACAGGACTATGGTCTTGTTCTCAATCCATCCAAGTGTGTCTTTGGTGTCAAAGAGGTCGTCTTTCTAGGCTACACCGTTAGTTCTGAAGGCACTCGTCCTCCTCAAGAGCGCATTCAAGCTCTGATTGACTTTCCTCCTCCACAGGACGTTCAAGGTGTGCGCCGTTTTCTTGGCATGATTAATTATTATCGCCGTTTTATATCTCACGCTGCGCAATATCAAGCGCCTCTTATCGATGCAGTAGTTGACACTAATGGCAAGGGTGCCAAGCCATTCTTATGGACACCCGAGCTTTTGGCACACTTCGAGGCGTGCAAATCAAGCCTTTCGAACGCAACTCTACTGCAGCATCCGGTCAACGACGCACCCCTGGGATTGTATACGGACGCCTCCAGCGTTCATGTTGGGTCTTGCCTTCAGCAACTTATCAACAACCAGTGGTGCCCTCTTGCCTTTTTTAGCAAAAAGTTGACCCCTCAGCAAACTCAGTGGCCAGCTTATTACCGAGAACTGCTTGCGGTGTACGAAAGTGTACAGCACTTCCGCCACATTCTCGAGGTTCAACATGTTACCATTTATACTGACCACAAACCGCTGCTGTACGCTTTCGTACAGCGACGCGAAAAACTCCCGCCTTCGCAACTGAACCAACTGTCGTTCATCGGTCAATTTACGACGGACATCCGTTACATAAAAGGAGAAGACAACGTCGTTGCCGATGCGATGTCGCGGATCGAGGCCATTTCGTTGGAAGAAGACTACGAAGCCCTCGCTAAATCTCAACAAGAGGACCAAGAGCTCGCCGACCTACGTCAAGGAGATTCCAGCCTTCAGCTTTCACGTGTTGCTGTTCCTGGCACTGACGTCTCCATTCTATGCGACGTGTCCACTGGCAAGCCTCGTCCTTATTTGACCCCTTCTTTTCGTCGTGTGGTGTTTGACAAGCTTCACAACTTGAGTCACCCCGGCGTTAGAGCCACTACTCGACTTCTGGTAGGACGATACGTCTGGCCTTCCATCCGGAAAGATTGTCGTAAATGGGCTCAATCTTGTCTAGCCTGCCAGCGTAGCAAGGTTTCTAGACATACTTCGGCTCCTCTAGGTAGTTTCGAGCAACCATCTGGTCGCTTCGTCCACGTGCATATCGACATCGTTGGTCCCCTTCCTGTCTGCGATGACTTCCGTTATTGTCTCACAGCAATTGACAGGGTTTCCAGGTGGCCAGAGGTGTGGCCAATGCGTTCCATTACTGCTGAAGAAGTTGCCGATACTTTCGTTCAAGGATGGATCTCTCGTTTCGGTGTTCCTTCTATCATAACTACTGATCAGGGCACCCAGTTTGAGTCCGACCTTTTCCGACGCCTCATGCACACTTGTGCCACTAAGCGCATTCGGACAACCGCATACCATCCATGCGCGAATGGAATGATTGAGCGACTACATCGCCAATTAAAAGCCGCACTTATGTGCCACTCTGATTCCTGGACGCGCGCTATTCCTCTCGTCTTACTCGGCATGCGTACCGCCTACAAGGAAGACTTGAAGGCTACTGCTGCTGAAATGTTGTATGGGGAATCTCTTCGTTTACCAGGAGAGTTAATAGTTTCCGACTCTGGCGATGACAGATTCGACGATCCTGCTGATTTCGTTGTACAGCTGAAGCGCAAGATGTCGTCTTTCCGCCCAGCTCCAGTTTCTCGCCACTCGACTCCTGTCATCTTCGTCTCGAAGGACCTGCCAACTGCATCTCACGTCTTTTTACGGGACGATACCGTGCGACGTCCCTTGCAGCCACCCTATACCGGTCCGTATGCTGTATTGCAGCGTTCCACCGACGGTAAAACTCTTACTTTGGCTGTCAAGAACAGAGAGGTTGTGGTGAGCATTGACAGAGTCAAGCCAGCTTTTGTTGACTTGGACAGTTTTCCTAGCTCAACTGATTCAGCAATTCCTCCCGCTTCGCCGCCTCAGAATATATCTCAAGCGCAGCCAGCTGGACTTGCATCTAAGCCTAAGCCTGCGGATACTACTAACCCAACCGCTACTACAACCTTTTTAAATCGACCTTATACCACTCGTTCAGGTCGCCACGTAAAATTTAATGATTGTAATGATTATTGTTATTTTTAGCTTATAAGTTTTGTATTTTTTGTTTGTGCCTTATCTTTCTCCGTGGGGGGGTGGTGTGGCGTTTTGTCGCGCATCAAAACTCCTTCGTTATGTTAACTTTTCTACCAGCTTTGAGCTGCAGTTGTTTTAAGAGAGAAGATTGACAAGTTGTCACAGAATAACTAGCTATGTTTTAATTTCATGTAATTGGTATATTTAAAACTGTGAAAAGCATTATATTATACAGTTCGTTTAGTGGAACCAGCGTTTATTTTTACTCCTACCGGCTAGAACACATCTTGAGATAAATCTCGATAATCACGGGGGCGATGAGAATCGCCCTCCCCAAAAGGTTATATAACATCAACACGTGAATAAATGTACGACGCCACCTACAGGGAAAACCAAAGAGTTCTAGCCACATCACCTGACAAGCAACACAAAACACAAGCGACCACGAACCCTGAAGGAAAAAGTTCATGTAAAATGCGTTAGATGTCGTGGTAATAAACCAACTGCCAAAATTCGTTAAAATAGAAATGAACAAATATTAAAAAGGAGTCGTTAAGCGACGTCTGCGAGTTCACGCTGCAGTACCTACTAAAATTCCACTTCTTTACGAAAATCCCATATGTTTTGCCACTTATTGGAACAAAATGAAAGACCACTGAAGGAAATTGTACGAAATATTGTACAGTCTAGTACAAAAATAAGCATCGATTTAATCCTTTGATAAATATTACGTAATAACGTCATAAGAAAACATTGATGAAAAAGTGCATAACACGTAATTACTCATTTATCGTTAGGAATACTCCTGTGATATTTTGAATAAAATTGTCGATCTAATCTTGCTTCCCCATACAAACTTATGACCCCCATTTCACCCCTTAGAGGGTGAATTTTGAAAAATACTTTATTTGAGCACCCCTAGATCTTATAAGGAAACTACGTGCCAAATTTGGAATCTCTAGAACCAGCGCTTTGGGCTGTGCGTTGATATGTCAGTCAACGGAACGGGACAATGAGTCACACTTTTTCATGCGTGCAGCCGGCGTTCATCGATTTCACGTCAAAAATCGGTCCACCCATATCAAATATAATATTTAATATAACAAAGCATATTTTTAAGTATGATTACTTATCTAACTTTTGTGGAACCCCAAAAAAGGAACGTAACTTTGTTCAAGTTCGCTTAAAAAGGCATTTACCCGGCGTCGCCCTGTGACTTATCGCAGTCCTGAGAAAGAGACAGGCATAGCAAACCCCACACGAAAAACGGAGACGGAGCACGCATAGAAATATTTAAATTAAGTCCTCTCCTTAATATCGGACATTATTTTTTTATCGGAGACTCCAAATAAAGATATGTTGGGAACGTTAGGGAACGTTGGGATACTTAAAAATGTAGAGCATCGGTATCTAGTGGTTTATTAGGCTGGTTAGAATGAGGTCAGAACTGTTCGAAAGATCCCATTACGCATTGAGGGAGTGAGTTACGACGGAATGGAAAAGGCAAAGAAATTGTGCCGTTAAATTGCACGTTGGCCGTTGAAGTGACCACGTACTGGAAGACGCAGAGTGGCTAGGTCCCCCACAAGGTCGCCTGATGACCTGGTAAAGGTCGTGAGAGACCGCTGGATGCGGGTGGCGCAGGACCGGTCATTGTGGCACTCTTTGGGGGAGGCCTATGTCCAGCAGTGGACGTCTTTCGGCTGATATCAATTCAATTCAAGTACTTTTATTTAGAACAAAGTTCATAACGTGTTAGTAACATATTACTTAATTCTAGGGTTAGTATTATATAGGTTTTTATATCGGGGGACATGCAGCTGCATCCAGTGCTTCAGCCACGGTGAGTCCCACCGGTTGGCCAGCGTGCACAGGATGGTATTCGAGCTGGCGCGCCACCATTTCAGCAGCGAGCTACATCGCTTCTTGATGATCGCGTGGGAGCCATCGCTCCGCCCCTCGGCGAACATACCCGAGGCGCTGCAGTGTCGAGGCCCCGAACACCCCCTGTACGCGTTGTTGTACTGAACTCGCAGAGCGCTGTATGCCCGCTGCGTATAGCTGATCCATAGGCTGCACGTGTAGAAGGACTGGCAATATGCTTTGAAAAGCGTAGCCTTCACCTTATCATTACATCGTGCAAACCTACGAGCCAGCATGTTGCAGTGCACAGCCAGCGCTCTGTGTTCCCTCTCCATGTCCATGTTGTCAGGCATGTGAGACATGTCATCCGTGACCCAGTGGCCCAAATATTTAAAATGCTTGACTTGTGCTATGGGAGTACCACAAAGATATGATGAGGATGACGATGGGATCTTTGGGTCTTTGTGGGTATTTGCTGCTGCGTTCCTGGTGGTAACGTTGCCTGAGATCCCGAGGCTGCGATGTGTGGAGAGTGAATATGACCTGAATTTATGTCTTTGGCCGTCAACACACAAACCCTCAAATCAATAGAGTGTAGGCAGCGCGCTTGTGGTTCCCATCAGGCAGTTTGTATGCTTGTTCGCAACCGTCGAAGGGTTCCCTACCATTGTCAATAAAAACGCCAAAAAATCACTTTGAATATTTATTTTATTCTGTTCTTTTGCATTTGTCGTTATAGCGGCAACAGAAATACATTCAACTGTGAAAATTTCAATTGTCTAACTATCACGGTTCATGAGATACAGCCTGGTGACAGACGGACAGACGGACAGACAGACAGACGGATGGACAGCGAAGTCTTAGTAATAGGGTCCCGTTTTACCCTTTGGGTACGGCACCCTAAAAAGCAGGTGGAGAAATGAAAGAAATGCGTAAACATATTTACATACAAAAAAAGTATAATAATTTGTTTAAAAACCCTTAAAGATTGTCACATGCGAATATATCAGATTTGTAACATATTATACACACGTACCTATGTAATGTGTGTCTTATTAATATACCCGTTTAGAAGTCTGTTAGAAGTATGTACCTAGTTCAATTAGTGTGTCAACACCAACAGTACAGTCTACCTCAAAGTTATGTAAACGTAGTTTGCCTTATGCAATTACAAGATGCAAAAGTAAACATAAATATTCGATCTCAACTGTGCAACGTGCAACGACACAACGGCCTTTGATCAATGCCCAACATTGTTTGTCGAAATCATTCGGTTATTTTATTATGCGGATTTATAAATATCGGACGACAAATATTGGTTCTTTGTGCGTCGTGTTATTGTGCATTCATGAACTATATTTATATTTGATGTGGTGTTGCCATTGTTTGCACTTCAATTGGACTGGATTACACGAAAAGGCAAACACAAATATTCACCGACGTATGTTGTAAGTACTTACGATAAACTACGGCTGCAAAGAAGCATACAGCCTCACCCACAAATACATCTAGATGCCACGATTCGTAGTAACTAAGCGTAGGTAGAGGTCTAGTGTCGGTGCCTACAGATTCTTTACTGCGCGTGCCAACTGTCGGTGCCTACAGATACTTTACTGCGCGTGCAAACTGTCGGTGCCTAAAGATTCTTTTCTGCGCGTGCCAACTGTCGGTGCCTACAGATTCCTTACTGCGCGTGCCAACTGTCTGTGCCTAAAGATTATTTACTGTGCGTGCCAACTGTCGGTGCCTACAGATTCCTTACTTCGCGTGCCAACTGTCGGTGCTTACAGATTCCTTACTGCGCGTGCCAACTGTCGGTGGCTAAATATTATTTACTGCGCGTACCAACTGTCAGTGCCTACAGATTCTTTACTGCGCGTGCCAACTGTCGGTGCCTACAGATTTTTTTACTGCACATGCCAACTGTGGGTACCTAAAGATTCTCTACTGCACGTGCCAACTGTCAGTGCCTACTGATTCTTTACTGCGCGTGCCAACTGTCAGTACCTACAGATTCTTTACGGTGCGTGCCAACTGTCGCTAATTAGAATAGAAATTGCGCCTTCATTTCGATTGCGCTTCCTGATTGGTGCGCGATACGCGAAAGCGGGGCGGAACGAATCTGCGCGACATAAATAATCTCTCGGTAAAATAAAAAATACCGTGTACCGATTCCGCCCGCCGGTCGCCCAAATGCGGAAGTGCACTTTAGCTTCCCGAACAAAAACGATCGTCAACAACATCATCATAAGACGTCCACTGATGGCCATAGGCTTCCCCTAAAGAGTGCCAAAGTGATCGGTCCTGTGCCAGCCATAAAACATAAACTCGAATTTAAACGTTCGTGGGACACGTTTAAAATAAAACTAATAACTACACGGTTAAATTCACGTATTATAGATGTCACTACGGACAACATGTTTTCAGGATGAGTGTAGTATTATTTGTCATCACACTTTCTCGTAAAGGGCTTCATAACGCGCAGGCATACAGAGCTGCAAAAGCCTTTATTACGCCCATGGGCGTAATGGTTTTTTCTTAAATTGTATCTGTCACTCTTACGTCAGTTATAAAGCAAGGAGGTTTTAACTCAAACACGATGTTTGAAAACGTATTTATAAATAAATTTAAACGTAAAAACACGAATACATATGATTAACAGAACTATTTAAAGATTTAAAAACTTAAATGTAGCAATTTAGTATCCGTGTAAAATATTTTTGACTGTGATTTTAAATCGTGGCTGTATGCCGAAGGTTCTTTACTCTAAGCGCCTCACGTTAAATTCAACAAAATGTACAACTGACATTTTGTACTTTTTATTACGAATAGTAAGAATTTAGTTAAAAATGTATTGGTTTCCTCGCAAATGTGATGAAAAACATTGTATGCGGACACGTACGGTAAGATTGTACAAACTCGAGTCATCAAAGCCGCCTTCGGCGTCGGGCTTCTAATATAGACTCTCGTTCGTAATTCATATCTTACCGTACTTGTAACACAATGTACTATTACATTGTTGAACCTTATAGGTGAAATTTAATTTTCTGTAACACCCCTAGCCTCAACGGCAGTTCGTTTGTTTCACAACTAAACTGTAAGCCTGCAACCCTTTCTCGCTTTTTAAACAAACTAACTCCGAACAAGTTCGTGCAGTTGAATCTTAACCCTAAATTGACTCAGCGACACCGGATTACGAACAGGGTAAAATATTTGTTCGGCCCAGAGATAAGACATGAGATGGGTCTACCTGTCATGTGGGTTTTTTAAGCGGAGCTCGAGATTGTGGAACATTGGGGATTATAGGGGAACGGTTTTTTTTAATTATTCCGGCCGCGATTCTAGTTTTATTAATGACGGAAGGTAACATCGTTGAGTAATCGCTTTTTTCACGTCTACCTCTGTTTGTTTAGGGCCGGTATTACACATAGGTACATACATAAGCGCGAAAAACATAACTCTCCTTTCCTTCGGCGGTAACAAGGTCCGAGTGACTCGCTCGGCACTCTCTCGCCACTATCACGTGTGATCAAGGCATTCGTTCGCTCCGCTCGCTCTTTCAAGTTAACATAAGTTAATATTGAATCTGCTAACATCGTCCCCAGAATATCACAGTTTATAACAGTTAAGTAAGTAGGCCGATTGTTATAGTTCGATTTCTAATGCTGTCAAGTACCCACATTCAATATATCAGGCTCTATATAGAGAGGTTACCAACAATGGGTTCATTTTCAAACCACGTAAATCATGGCTTGATAGGCCGGGAGCCAAACATATTTATTGATGAGAAATATAATCCATTTGGGTCAATCAACTTTTTCTTGTTGTTATTCTGTCCCGGTAAGCCAAGACACTCTGTCATCTTAGAATAAATACTATAAATTGGACTCCTATTTATGCTAAAGAGATGCCCCAATATGGAATTTGTTTACCAATATACCAAAAACACGTGCTCCGTAGATTTAAACCGCATAGAATCATAATTTTAAAGAGTGACCCAGGAGACGGAACCATTAATTGGCCCACTTAATATTGAATAGAATGGAATAGAATAAGGATTTATTCGTAAGTTCGACACTAGCTTCCGCCCGCGACTTCGTCTGCGTGGATCCGGGATAAAAACTATCCTATATTTGAATCCAGACTATAAACTATCTTCGTGCAAAATTTCATCCAAATCGGTTCCAAACATCTTAAGAGGACTATAACAAAAAACACGCGTAATTGTAAGTTTTTATCGTCAAAATTACATACCTTCCATTCGTTTTTTTAAATAACAACTAAATGGTGAAGATAGTTTGATTTCTCCTTTACAATATCAGCATGACAATTGACCGATAATCTTTTTACTGATTTAGTAATGAATTTTCTGCAGCGGCATGTTTCAGCTAAATCTCGTGAGAGACCTCATTTCGGAGTGATAATTGGTCAAATCAGTTAAATAGTATGCACAAAATAAAAATCTGTTACAATCACAAGTACCCTGTAGTTTAATCAAAGTAATTAAAAGTTTAATTTTTATGAGCCATGGGCTGAGAAAAAAAATCTGAAACGAATTACATTTTGCACCGAAAACGGTCAAAATCAATTGATGATTTCTCAAAATCCCTGCATTATCTTAACGTAATTCTGATACCAAAATGATCTCCAGTATCTGTTTATTACGAAACATTTATTGAGTGGATTTAAATCACCACGATTTATTATTGACGAATTATTAAACAATACCTCATTTTACATGACTCAGGCGGCCACGCGCTGCCTAACGCTCAGACCCGCGCCAGCGCTCGTCGAGGTAGGACCTATGTTCGTCGGCTCCGCACAGCTAGCAACGTCGCTATGCGTGACATTTATGCTAGTGTGCGTCGGACGGTGTGTAGCGGCATGAAACATTGTTAATGTGTGCGCGTATAGGACGATAGTATCGACTTGATCGTTGTTTGTTGGAAGTGGAAGTATCTAACTTCATCTAAGATTGGTGTTATAATAATTTTTATGTTTAACTGTTTTTCCTTAATTGATTGCTTTATACAAATTGCATAATTGTTATGGATGTCAATCCTAACTTTTTTATATCTACCATGACGGTAAACGAGTGTACGGCCTGCCCGATGGTTTTATATGCACTGATAATAATGATATTTTCAGTAAATAAATATTATTATCCTACTATAATATTACAAATGCGAAAGTTTGGATGTTTAGATGTTTGTTACTCAATCACGCTTAAACGTCTCAACCGATTTGGATGAAATTTTGCACTAAGATAGTTTATAGCCTGTGGGTCGATCACGTAACATTTCTTACGCGCGTTAGGTAGATTTAACTGTCATTTTTCCATATAAAATGCTAAATTTAGGTCTACCTGACGCACGTACAATGCGTTACGTGATTGACCCTCTGGAATCCATACTTTAATATTATAAATGGGAAAGTGTATGTGTGTGTTTGTTTGTCCGTCTTTCACGGCAAAACGGGGCGACGAATTGACGTGATTTCTTAAGTGGAGATAGTTGAAGGGATGGAGAGTGACATAGGCTACTTTTTGGCTCTTTCTAACCCCCCACTTCCCTAAAATGGGGGGTGGAAGTTTGTATGGAGCATTCCGCAATTTTCAAGGTAGAAAGCTAATAATTGGTCTTGCGGACTCTTTGTGACTAACAAAAAAATCGTGCATAACTTTTTTTTTGGAAATCTGCACCCAACCCCTTATAAGAGGGGTTGAAATTTTAGATGGGGGTCCAGATATGTAGAGTCTATATGTAGAGTCGATATGTAGAGTCGATATGTAGAGTCGATATGTAGAGTTGATATGTAGAGTCGATATGTAGTCTATATGTAGAGTCGATATGTAGAGTCGATATGTAGAGTCGATATGTAGAGTCGACTTGTAGTCGACATGTAGAGTCGATATGTAGAGTCGACTTGTAGTCGACATGTAGAGTCGACATGTAGAGTCGATATGTAGAGTCCATATGTAGAGTCGACTTGTAGTCGACATGTAGAGTCGACATGTAGAGTCGATACGTAGAGTCGATATGTAGAGTCGACTTGTAGTCGACATGTAGAGTCAACATGTAGAGTCTATGTAGAGTCGATCTAAATATATAAAAGAAGAAACTGACTGACTGACATCACCGCACAGCTCAAACCGCTGGATCTAGAGATTCCAAATTTGACACGTAGGTTCCTTATAAGGTCGAAGAGTGCACTAAGAATTTTTTTTTAATTTTCCCCCTAAGCAGGTGATATGTGGGTCCAAAGTTTGTATGGGGACACAAAATAAGTATGTTTATTTGATTCGAAACTTCACAGGAGTATTTCTAACAATAAATGAGTAAATACGTGTTTCAGGTTTTTGGAATTCAACCCCTAAAAGGGGGAAATGGGACGATGTCTGAAAATCAACATGAGTATTGTTTCTATGGTTTATCTGGTCGCTGGTCGCTGATTACGAAAACAACAACAACTATTTTTAAATCCAACGTGGCGGACGTGAAATACCATCTCCCTGTTGGGGTGCGATGGGGTTGTGTCTAAATATCAATATGGGTGTCGTTATTATGGTTTTTTGGGACGTTAATTACGAAAATGGCATCGATTTTGTAATTTAACATAGTGGACATGAACATTCTTGAAAGTATTTGTGCCAAATTGCAATTAAATTGTCATACGGGTCAAACTGAGATGCACCTTTTTTGTAGACGGTTAAAATTACTTTTAGTACGCGGGCGAAGCCAGTTTCTTATTTTATATATCTAGATCGACTCTATATAGACTCTACATATCAAGCATAGACTCTACATATCGCTTATTGACGTTTGCGGGTCAGACCCTGCGCGGTGATTCGGACTGTCCAGAATTGGTGAGTCGAGTTGTGCGACTGCATGTTCTAGACGTCCCCAGGATAGCCCTCAGGCAGCGGCGACGCGATCTGTTGGCTTTGCCAGCGGGACGCACCGCGTCGCGCCGGAACTCTCCGCTACTCCGTGCCCTCACACATTTGAATGCTCTCTTGGCATCAGCACCTGAGTGCAACCTGTTTGCGTGGCGATGGGCGTCTGTGAGAAAAGAATGCCTGAGATTCTGTAAGATGATGGATGCGGGGCCTAGAACCGTGAAACTGTAATTGGTAACAATAATTGTACCTGATTGTTATTTGTAATAAATAACTTTGTTGTATATGTTAATTTTAAGTGTCATGTCGAATTGGAATAGTTCTGTAAGGGCATGTATACATATCTTCAAATAAATAAATATCGAATCTACATATCGACTCTATATATCGACTCTACATATTGACTATACATATCGACTCTACATATCGACTCTACATATCGACTCTACGTATCGACTATACATATCGACTCTACATATCGACTCTATTTAACGACTCTACATATCGACTCTACATATCGAATCTACATATCGACTCTACATATCGACTCTACATATCGACTCTACATATCTGGACCCCCATATAAAATTTCATCCCCTCTTTTAAGGGGTTGGGTGCAGATTTCCAAAAAAAAATGATTCACGATTTTTTGTTACTCACAAATAGTCCGCATACCAATTTTTAGCTTTCTACCTTGAAAATTGCGGAATGCTCCATACAAACTTCCAACCCCCATTTTAGGGAAGTGGGGGGTTAGAAAGAGACAAAAATTAGCCTATGTCACTAACTATCTCCGCTTAAAAAATCAAGTCAATTCGTCGCCCCGTTTTGCCATGAAAGATGGACAAACAAACACACACATTCACTTTCCCATTTATAATATTAGTATGGATTAGTATGAATATGGAAGTATGGATTAATTAAACACTTAATCATATAACAATACCTACAATACGTTTGTATTCTCATTCCCATACATGGCATACTGTGTCCTCTAATGGCTTCAGCGCTGGATCAACACTATTTCGTCGTCTTTCACATTGCAGCGAGTAAGACGTGAGACAAATGATAGCGCGAGCGGAATGGCAACGTCGCGTAAAAATTGCGAATTGGCTTACAGCTCAAATGTTAGAGGGCTCTTAACTTTCGCATTTATAATATTAGTAGGATAACAAATGAACATTGACAGAAGTAAGTATATTAAAGGGCCATTCACATGGTGCTAGTAGTTTAGTAGTTAGCATAGTAGTTTTCAAAACAAAAGAAGGTAAAAGTTTCATCTCAGCAAATTGTTGGCTTGATAGTCAGCGCTGATCTTCTGATAGGACCGTCAGGTGATTTCAATACAATATATATAATAGATATAAATACTTAAATGCATAGAAAGCATCCAAGACTCAGAAACAAATATTCATGCTCATCACACAAATATTTGCCCTTACCGGGATTCGAACCCAGGCCCTTCAGCTTCGTAGGCAGCGTCACTACCCACTAGGCTAACCAGTCGTCATGCATAATTACCAAGACACATCAATATGCAAGATACCCTATGTAATATATGCATATAACTGCAAATAAATAGGTACCAAGTACTATTCTCATAATTCATTAACTTTTAATAATCAAAACAAAGTCTTCACCAACGTGAAAACCAATAAGAAACTAAAACAAAGATCTCAGGTAAATTACAACCTGAATTCCCTCTCAGCTCCCGCACTGAGGCCCTCTAGCGGAGGTCACAAAGACTTAATGAAATTCCGAGCAGGCGTAATTGAAGCCATTATATCTTGTTAGATCTATTGTTTTTCAAACAATGGAATATGCTTAAACATTAATCTGCGCCCTCTTGTTTGGTTCATTTGGCTCCTGGGCTACGAGTTTTATGGAACATTTAAAGTTTTTTGAAGTAACATCCTTATTCATAAAACTTGACATGCCTCTTAATATTGTCCGTTTGTGAAATTATTATCCGCTAGGCCTCTTCCGCATTTGGCGAAGCGTAGTCAGTGCAGTATCGGTCTGTATAAGCTGTCAGTGTCAACTGTCAATCAAGTTAAGTCGTTGCAGACTCTTTACTGCGCGCCTACATTTTATTGAGTGCTTCCTGATTGGCACTAAAATATATTTTCTCAAACATGCAATGAAATACTAATGACTGTGAGCTGTAGAATTCGCAAGCCTGTCTTTAAAAAAAAACGAAAGATTTACTAGACAAAAAACAATAATTAACGAACCTGCTCACAAAACTTCACGAGAATCTGTAGAGAAATGCGACCTGTAGAGGAGAACAGATGGACAGACGGACAGCTGGACAGACACCGGACATACGAACGATTTTCGGCCCAAGCTGAAGCATATAGAACTTCGTTCGCCTTGCTCCCTCGTTCGATTTAGTTAGGCAGCGAAGTGTCACGTTTCAGATGCGGCGAGACGAGAGGCCCCATAATGAAATTTAATCATCATCATCACCATCATATCAGCCGAAATGCGGCCACTGCTGGACATAGGCCTCCCCCTAAGAGTGTCAACGTGACCGGTCCTGCGCCAGCGCCACCCGCATCTAGCGGACTCCCGCTACCTTTACGAGGTCATCTCCACCTTGTGGGGGGGGGGGCTACGCACGCCGCACCTTCCGGTACGTGGTCGCTACTCGAGAACCTTTTTCGCCCCAACGGCCATCGGTTCTACGTGCAATGTGCCCCGCCCACTGCCACTTAAGACACACGGATTAAAACACATTTAAAATGCAATCAATTAAATACAAACCAACATTTGAGCCCTTTTCAGCATCCATAGTCAACAGGTAGACCGCGAAATGTAAAGTTTCTCTCAAAATGCAGGCCCCCCAGCCTACGCACGCCGCACCTTCCAGTACGTGGTCGCCACTCGAAAACCTCTCCGCCCCAACGGCCATTCGGTCCTACGTGCAATTTGCCCGCTTAAGTTTAGCGATTTGGAGGGCTATATCGGTTACCTTGGTTCTGCTGCGGATATGAAATTTCATATAAAACTGCAATGCCTGCGAAGGGATCGTCTTTTGTTTCATCTCCAATTGGTGACTCAACATCATGGCGTTCAGCCATTTAAAGAATGTTAGGGTTTTTTTTCAATTTCATTGCATGTTTGATAAAAGCACTAGATTGCTTACCTCGTATTATTTTACTATCTCACTTGGCAGGCAATCGCTTCCTTCCCAGCCTTTGTAATGTAGTATGGACAGAGATGTTTATAAAGAAAAGTATAAGTTTTAGGTACTTAAAACTTATACATAGGTAAAATCATAAAAAATTATATCAAGTACAGTCAAGGGTATTAATATACGTACATAAATACATACATACATACATATAATCACGCCTCTTTCCCAGAGGGGTAGGCAGAGATCACGGATCTCCATTTGCTACGATCCTGACAAACCACTTTCGCTTCACTCACCTTCAATAACATTTCTCATACATGCTCGTCGGTTTAGAGTACTTTTGACCTGGCCTTTTTGTAACATTTCTCCAATTTGATCAGAGAAAGTTCGCCTAGGTCTTCCCCTTCCAACTTACCCTTCCACTCATTTTATATACACTCTCTTCGTTAATCTTCTCTCATCCATCCTCTCTACATGCCCAAACCACCTTAATCAATTTTCGTGACTATATCTCCATCCATTCCACACTTTTCTCTTATCACACTGTTTCTGACTCTATCACTCAATTTCACTCCACACATACTTCTCAACGCTCTCATTTCTACTGCATTCACTCGACTTTGATGTATTTTCTGCCACAACCAACTTTCACTACCATACATAAGTGTGGGCACCACCAACACTGTACAAACATTAAGTCGCTGACTAATCTTTACATGTAATTAAAATTGAGTGCAGTATTATTAATTGAAATTTGATATACTTTACGTTTATACAATAAGTGAGGATAATTTAATGCAACACTGGCAAAATTAGCTGGATTAGGTATTGCTATACCTACAATACTGATTATACTTATACTGATTTTATAATGTGCACGAGTAAGTATAAATGTTAGCATGTTAGTTATTGTCTGTCATGTACATTGCACATAGAACCGATGGCCATTGGGGCGGAAAGGTTCTCGAGTGGCGACCACGTACCGGAAGGTACAGCTTGGGTAGGCCCCCCACAAGGTGGACTGATGACCTGGTAAAGGTCGTGGGAGTCCTCTGGATGCGGGTGGCGCAGGACCGGTCGTTGTGGCATTCTTTGTGGGAAGCATATACAGGGTGGAAAGTTAAAACGGGGCAGTAAGGGCAGCTACTAGATCCCTTGCCGCCACGCAAAAATGGCATTAGGATTTCATTCCTAACTTTTTAAGTGATGGCAATCTACATTCACAGATTTTTGAAAAAAAGTACAGTCAGCGAGAAAATCATCAATTTTGACGATATTTTTTTTTAATGCCATTCGATCCCATTTCTATTAAGGATCAAAATACTCTTTGGGACCGACTAAAGTTTGACTACTAGAACGCCCAGAAATCAAAGAAAACTTTTTCCATACAGTGAGTATGGGAATCCCAAAGTGCAAGTAGTCCTTTAGTTAGACGATCATCAAATTGTATGGAGACGGAGAATTTCATTTAGATTAGAAATTCATTCCATTGTTAAAAAAAAGCAAACGCATTCCCGTATTCATAAACGTTACTATGTGTACAGTACTCACGAGCGGACAGGTGCTGTAAAACCCTTACCTTAGTAAATTATAAGTTTCGAACAGAATTTCTGAATACGGATGTTAGTATTCTTATAACAAATTTTTACAGAATAAGGCTGGCCGTCATTAAATAAAACCAGAATTGGCATAAAAAATTACATGAGCAAAATTAGCTTTAGAGATTCCCATTTTTCAAAAATCTGTGAATGTAGATTGCCATCACTTAAAAAGTTAGGAATGAAATCCTAATGCCATTTTTGCGTGGCGGCAAGGGATCTAGTAGCTGCCCTTACTGCCCCGTTTTAACTTTCCACCCTGTATGTCCAGCAGTGATATGATGATGATGAATACTTATTGTCTGTCATATAATATAATTATTATATTATACATATACTTGCAACTTGCATACACATATATAATACAGCAGTCAGAGTTCAAAATAATCTAACAAACAGTCTTGTAATACCGTAATACGAGCTTCTAGGTAGATAGCATCAATTAAATGGCATTTTGCAAGATCAAACAAAATAAAAGTACACAAATAAAAATAATTAGGAAATAGAGAAAAAACAAATAATAAAAACAATAGTGTCACGTAAAAATTTAATGTTGAAAATGGCTAGAATGGCTTCGAGAAATGGATGGTAGGTACGACCGGTGCCTCTTAGTTTTGCTCGACTTGGTGGGGGCACATAATAAAAGACGTACTGTGCGTTGCCACAGTGCCAAAAAGTTTACAAAATAACAATTTTGCTTTGCTCGGGTGAGCAGGCAATATGCATCTGAAATACTTAATAGATAAATAATAATATTAATAAATAAAGCTAGCAAATAATATAAGTCTGTGATAGGTGAGTACTTGAGTAGTACTTTAAACGACATATCTGTTTTAAGAAATACATGTAGGTAGCAGCAGAAGTTGCTAAGCGTTCCTAGTGCTCAAAGTTATCTACACACGAACTCTAATGTCAAGGGAATAAGGATCTGTAATCTGTATAGGTTATTATTTTTTAATACAGCTGCTCAAAAAGTGCTACTTTACGTAGCTGTTTAGCGTGCAGAAAGTTGGTTTTCGCGCACTTTAGTGCTTTTTACTTTTCCTTGCACAAATTGCACCACTCATTATTGTGTCAATAAAAAATAAATAACATAGAACTGTATTAAACTGTATTTAAACTGTATTAAACTTCATTTTTTTCAACTGTATTACAATGATGTTACAGAATGAATAATATAAAAGTTTCGAATTTCTTACTTGTTGTTTTTCTTATTTTTTCGCAACTGTATTAAAAACTTCGTTCGATGCGGAAATGTCATTCTTCACTCGTCTTGCCACGAGCCTATCTGCACCAGCATCGAAATGTACTATTGCTTAGCTACTTCTGATGCTGACTGTACTTACGAATCTATGTCAACATACTGACATAATCTTTGTCATTATCACCGACACTGGCCCTACATATTTTATTGTCGAATACATTTCTGAATGAGACGGAATCCGTATAAGAACAAAACATTGACGTTATAGAACAAAATGGCCCTCTCCCGATAGCCGATACATTATAATAAAAATAGAGAAATCGGGACACTCCGTTTTATCTATCTGGTTCGATTACTACCGATGCATGGTCACAAAGTGAGAGGTACATTGTACACGGGCGTAAAAATGATCGCTTTTGTTTGTTTGATGTAGTTTTTAAGTTTTCGCTGTTGTTTTAAGTATTATTAATAGTATTTATACAAACGTTACACAATGAGGGCTCTTAAAGTCAAGTACCGTGTTTAAGCAACGAGGCTTTTGCAAATGTGTAACTATTGTATATACAATACTTTTCTACTAGTCAATTTAAATAATTAACCAAACTTGTTCGGGAGTGGTTTTCTGCAATTAAACTGCACATATGGTTACTATTAATTTATTCCCGATTATTAAGGACGGAGCGCGTGTGCGCTGCATGAAGTCGTTGACAGAAGAGAGTGTTAACAGTTTAGGCTTAAATAAACTACTACAATCTTTAATGTTAATGTTGCCAAAACATAGTCCAGAGGGAAAGAAATGCAAGTCTTTGCACTATTTTTTAAGATGTACAATTATGATATGATGTATAATTGCATAGCGGTAAATTTGACACATAATCGAGCTACAAAGTTATACCCATGAACTAGATCGAGGCAACCTTTATATATTTAAATATTAACTATACTTACATTAAACAAGTCTTATATACCTCAGTTAGGCATTTTATTTTAAATTTAAACTATTGCTTACAATTATTTATATCTTTTTGGAAACACCCCTTGCATGCACATCAATTTGCCCAATGGCTATCTATTCAAATCCTTCTTAAAATTACATACATATGCTGAATTGCGCTTTAGTAACTGTGTAACTTGGTATCTGTTGAAAATCTAAGCCTTGCTGAAACGTAGCGCAAGAAGTGCAACCTCAACGTTCGTTGATGTCTTTTCTTCTGTGGCTGAGGCGACGTTCTATTGGTCAAATTCATTATAGTTCAGAGTTCAGTAAAGGCGCCACGTGATTGGTCAAATTAATTTTAGTTGTCTAAACCGTTGTGAAATAATTTATTTTAGTCTAGTTGGGAGCTCGATAGAAAAAGGTATGTGATTATAATTTGGTGTGCAAAGTCTTAAGGTATTTCGATTTCCATACAAAACGTCATTTTTGACATTCGCAAGCTAACGGCGGGATATTTTAAGAAACGTATGTAACAAACTTTTATAACTTTGGCTTTCCATTTGCGCGAAATTCCCCCCTTCCTAAGAATAAACTTTTTGCCAAATGATAATTTGACAAAAATATGTAGTTTGGGACTTACTTTGGGAAAAGTGTTTTGCCCATACATTCAATAAATAAATATCGTGGGACAATTCACACCAATTGATCTAGTCTCAAACTAGGCAAAGCCTGTACTAGGGGTACTAGACAACGGATAAACATACTTATATAGATAAATACATACTTAAATAGATATTAAACATCCAAGACTCGAGAATACACATTCGTATTCATCATACAAATATCTGCCCCGACCGGGGATCGAACCCGGGACCTCAGGCTTCATAGCCAGGTTCTCTAACCACTAGGCTATTCAGTCGTCATTAATTCGTTAGTAATCCGAAAAACAATTTGTGGCGCTTGCGCCGCGAAATTTTGCGTTTTTGTCATTCTAACATAATGATCAAATTTGCTGTCACTGGTTTTCAACGCCTGGCCGGGTCAATAGTCTTACTACTTGTAATTAGCTGTCAAATTTGCTATTGACCGCCACCGCAGGCCGCGCCGTGTGATTCAGGCCTTAACAGTCACCGCTTGCTTTAGAGCATACATAACTGGAGTAGCCTTATGTCGTATTTGCGTACAAAAAAGTCTGCCGAATTTAGCGGGGGCGGGGCGGAGCATCTTAATAGGATATTGAAACTCAATTATATATTAAAAGCTTGAAGTGGTTGAACATTTATAATAGCAAGTGCTTACAGCAACATGCGGGCATTTTTATGATCAGTGTTCTCTTGCGAGGTGTGCTCTTGTCTTTGTATGATTTTTTGCACATTGTGCAACGTTTTTTACAGAGGGGTAAGTTGCTGAAAGGCTACTCCAGTTATGTGTGCTCTAAGCCGCTTGCATATTTCACGGAGCAGATAAAACCGGTCTTAAAATCAAGACAGAGGATCAGAGCAAATCCAAATAAACTCAAGAACGGCCCAGAGTAACGAGTTTGGTCAATATTTATACGCAGGCAACAAGATTTACAAAAGGATTGGATACCAAAAACGACATCCAAATTTCTCTCGTTCCATCCTTTTTGCTCTATATTCACCAAACTGAAGATAAAGCGGGATAGAGCATTGACTTTCAAGAGGTAGCTTGTAAGAACGCTTGGAGCAATGAATAAATTTAGGTATACGGATAATATGAATTTCTATTGCCTTATTGTAGAAAAGTGATGGTAGAAAAAGATTCTGAAGGAATCTGAAATGGGATTTTAAAATACCATTTTAAATTAATCCGCTAATGGTTAGGTACCGACTTTGGGCTCCGTCGAAAGGATTAAAATAAATACCTAAATAGTTCTAGTTACTAGAACTACAATCTAGTAGTAAAGTATGACTTTGTACCCTTTGGCGTCGAGACCCTCGGTCCGTGGGGTCCCAGTGCGCATAAGTTATTTGCAGAAATCGCGAAACGTCTGGTCGATGTAACTGGTGACCGAAGAGCTGGCGGCTTTCTCGCGCAACGCATCAGCATTGCAATTCAGCGAGGAAATGCCGCCAGCATCCTCGGTACAATGCCTCGAGGGCATTTTTTAGATTTAACTTAGTTTTAATTTATCTTAGTTAATGTTAATTATAATCTTGTATTCACTTTTAATAAATATTTTTAATAGTAAAGTCATTTTATTCACAAGTATCTATAGATACTAGTATTTGCCCGCGACTTCGTCCGCGTGAACTTAACCGTATCAACTTCCTTCCGCAGTTCTGCGGGGGATTTTAATCCTGGCTATCCTATATTATTAAACGAGCAATAGTAATATTTGTATATATATATATGCTGCCTGCGTGATGGGTACGCTACCTAGGGATCCAAATTTAGATAGTCTTTTTGTAATGTTTAGTTTTAGTTAGTTTAATTTAGTTTTAGTTCTAATTTAACATTTGTAAACATTTATTATTATAATAAATAAATATTTATCTATATATAAATACCTATATATATTTATATACAGGGTGGCACTTTATAATGATTTTTGCTGAAAGTATAGTGTTATCTAATTAATTTTCAATCAATTTATTATAATTTTTAAAGCTAGGTTAAGTAAAACAAAAAGACATTAAAAATTAAACGTGGTATAGGTGACAACCTTGCCGCTATGAAGTGAAGTTACTATTTACATTTGCACATGACACATGTCATTCACTATCAACTTGCTAGGGTTGAAACAGGCGGATTTTTGCACTAAATTTTAACAAGCTTTATCTCGTAAACGGTAAAAAATATTAACATAGTTTATTGGGAAAAAATAAAGCTCTTAGGGTGAAAAATTCCCCGTTTTTGTACAAACTCTTCATTGTGTTCCACGCTGTACATTTATATTTGCAATCACGTTTACGGAAACAGCTCTACCGATTTCGATGTGGAATATAGGGATTTACAGGGGCGATAAATCGATCTAGCTAGGTCTCCATGTCATGGGCAAATAAATATTTCATTCATTCATTCATTCATTCATTCATTCATTCCTTCTGGGATAATTCATTTTCTCCGTATTTTCAACCGATCTGACCTCGATCTCCCATGGGACTGAACTATCTAGGTATATGACAAATTTTGCCACCGTTGCGTGATTAAGTAATGAACATCCAAATATCTAAAAAATCGAATTTTCACGTTTCTAGGATAAGGTTATTTTTTGGAGAAGTTATAATAATGTACATATAGAGACGTCTAAGTATTACCAACGTGGATGGACGCTAATCGTTCAAAATAGATCTGAAACCAAATTAAAGTTAGGAAGTAGTAACGGGTGGATTTCATTTAACTTCAGTTTGTCGAATTAAATGGCATTTTTTATATGAATAAATGACAGCTGGATCTACCCGACGCGCGTTCGGAACGTTACGTGATTACCTCTCTGGCGTACGATACAAAGGTAATTTTAGTTAATCAACCTACCTATTGAACCTACAGAACCTGTATTTACAAACAAGAATTATCCTGCATGGAATTCCCGCGACAACGGCCCAGGTGCAACCAAATTGTCAACAATCCCACCTGAGATTGTCTTAACACATGTCAACCCAATGGAGCCCGAAATACAAACATAAAAGAACAAATATATCACATCCCTACTCGGTGTTCCGCCGCAAAACAAACTTATACTTGCGGTTAACCGCGGCGCCACTGCAAACAACTGCTGCACTTTTCACACTGAGAAGTGCTAGTTCCTTATTGGACCACAAGCATAATTGAATTTGTTTGTTCCGCTTATAACAAAATTACATTTTACAGTCAGACGCTACGCTACTGCGTGCTTTATATTAAGTATATTGTATGAAGCGGTGGTAGTTCGGCGTTTCGCCGTCGGTAAAGTTATGTTGGTAGTGTGGATTGAGATTTGTTTATGTTAATTTGGGTTCCGGAGATAAGAGTTCTTGGACCTACCACGCTTCTACGCCTGTTCAAATGCTCATGGTTTTAAACAACGACTTCTTACTTAAGATGTATCATTTATAAGTGTGTAAATAATTTCATTTGGGCTTTGGAACGTGTTTTTTACAACGGCGATGGTCCATCATGGCAATACCTCGTTACTAAAGTATAGTTACATACAAATAAAAGTTAGTTCAATAACAATTCGATTCGTCAATGGAAACGTGTACCCAACTGTAAGATTTGGTGGCCATTTTTAAACACGGAATTTCTTATAGACGACATAATATATCTACCTACCGCTTTTTAGGGTTCCGTAGCCAAAATGGCAAAAACGGAACCCTTATAGTTTCGTCATGTCCGTCTGTCCGTCTGTCCGTCTGTCCGTCTGTCCGTCTGTCCGTATGTCACAGGCATTTTACTCGAAAACTATAAGGTGTATTTGAATAAAATTTTGAGGATAGGTGTATTTTGTTAGCCGCTACATAGTTTTGTAATTAAAATGACAAAAAAATTTTTTTAGGGGTGCACTCCATACATAAAACTAAAAGTTAAAAAAAAAATTCATTGTGACCCCCCGTGTGGCACATCAATCGATAGGTCTTTGAAAATAAATAAAAGGTTTCTTAGCATTTTTTTTGATTAAATGAATAGGGTCGGAGATAATCGCCCTGAAAGTCACTAAAATTCTGTCCCCCCCCCCCCCCCTCTAATTTTTGAACGGTGTATTTTAAAAATATGGAAAAATTCATGGACATAGGGGTTATTAATTTCATTCACCGAAAATTGTTTTGAACACGATCGGTTCAGAGGTTTTCGAGATATTGCTGAAAAACTGCCTTCCTCAAAGAAAAGGACGTAAGTGCCGTAAAATTTCTGTGACGATACGACCTTTTTAATAGGCACGGAACCCTTCGTTTTGCGTGGTCCGACACGCACTTGGCCGGTTTTTATATTACAGCATTGCAGATACCCCCTAAAACTTTTCGGTAATTATCGGTTGGAGCGCCACACTATTTAAGAAATGTAAATAACTGACAACACATGAAACGTAATTTTACTCCGTTGTATAAAAAAAGGCTTTAGATATGGCGAATTCCATTTTGTATAAAAAGTTTCATATTATTCCAGTGTGACGTTTCAAAATGAAAACCAAACTATGGAAAGAAATTATAAATACATGAATTAATTTAATATGTAATGTGAAACTGTTCAATTATTTGTAACTGACCATATATACCAATAAAGAATACAATACCATACAATTGTACCTATGGATAATGTATGAGAGGACAGGGCTTGAGTCGATCGTAGGTACTCTTAAAATCGGCGACAAAGTTCAATATTCTCAATTTTTTTGAGGAATGTTATCAGAACACTTGTCCAAAATATGCCAATTTTCTTTCATCTCACTAAACATTTAATTCGTAATCTCGCAAATTACCTAATCAACCACCAGCAATAAATCTTAAACATTAGACATTTCTGAACATCTAATCCACTTTAGGGGGCTATTCTCAAAGCGGAGGCAATTTCATTTCGAACATTTTAAATCTACGATCCGGCGAAAGGGAATCTGTACAATTCCTTTAAATTGGTGATATTTCGAGATGGAGGGATGAATGGAAGGGCGAATTGAATTTTTCGCGTTCAGATGTGACAAGTCTGCTGGTTTCGGCCGCCATTTGTCATTTTTAGCCGATGCGTAAAGTAGGACTTGAATTTCTAAATGTTATTTTGTCTCGTGTAACTTGGACACTATTTGTGTTCATATGTAGCTCCGTTGGTCGATCACGTAACGCACTGTACGCGCGTCGAGTACATCTATATGTCAATTTTTTAAGTTCCGTACCTCAAAAGGAAAAAAATTATAAGATCACTCGTGCGTCTGTCTGTCAGTATGCCACAGCCAATTTGCTCCGAAACTAATGGGTCGATTGAGTTGAAACTTGGTAAAAATTGGTAAATTGGTGACGCAAAGAGCGACGCGTAAAGTAAATCAATGAATTCTGAACAACGGCGGCCACTTTTTGGGGGTAAACTGGAAAATTTAAAAATAAAGTTTCGCAAACTGTATTGTGTGACATATCAAATGAAAGGGGTTGTTATAAGCATCTCAGATATATATTTTTTTTATAATTTTAGCAAAATCAGATTTGAAGTAATTTAGGAAAAAAGTCGAATTTTGACCACCCCCCCCCCCCCCCCCCTCTTATATCCGAAACTACTAGGTTAAAAATTCTGAAAAAAATATGGAAAATAGTTCCCGTCCTAAAGATTACAGGAAAACGTATAAGAAGTTTGAGTATTCAAAGTAACGGGAAAATTCTCAATATTTTACGGAACCCTCACCACGCAAGTTGAACTCGCACTTGTCCGGTTTTTTTGTATGGGAAAATGACAGTTGGATCTAACCGACGCGCGGAACGTTACGTATTACCCCCATGGGCAATTATGCACTACATCTAGTAGCGAGTAGCGACCCTGCCTACGATGTGACGGTTCTGGGCTCAAATTCCGGTAAGGGCAAATATATCATGTGTGATGAGCATGAATATTTGTTTCTGAGTCTTGTATGTTTTCTATGTACATAAGTACATTGAAAACAAACAAATACGTGAATAAGTTTCGGTCAAAAATTTAATTTTTCGTACATGCATTTATTGCCGAGTGTACTTTTCTGTTTATCGTCATCGACTACTCATTGAGACGATTCTAAGTTTCTAACGAGCCCAAACTCGATGAGGTTGTGACCTTCCAGCTCCATCATCAGATCAGCACCATATCATCATAATATTGCATTGGCACGCGTTTTACACGTGTATCCAAAATTTCAGCTCAATCGGTTACCGGCAAGTGGATCAAATTTAATTTGCAAGATTTGATGACAAACATCGGGACCTGTGAAACTAAATATAAAAGCTTGTAAAAAGAGATGGCCCTTCGAGCAGGTGTCTAAATTAATTTTCAAAAATATTGGAAATGTTTATCCAATGTGTTCATTGAATGATAACAAACTAATTAACATTATATAAGTATTCATTCTCATTCCCACTTAGTCTGTAATTATTTAAAAGCTCACCACCATAAACCTCGCTTAAAGGCTCAAAGAGAAAGTCCAAGTAATCAGACAGAAACATTCTTAAAAAATGAAAATATATCATGACTTGTATGACACATTGTGTCGTTAGAACATACGAATTTGGACCTTATTTCCAAGTAGTAAGTTTCAAAATGTGATGCTTAGATGTCTTGTAAGGCTTAATGTCATTGAGGTATTAAATATCACGGTGTGATCAGGGTAATGCGCGATTAGCGCTCGCGTTGATAATCGACACCTTGTTAAGAACACTTACCTTAGTTAAATTCCTACTGATAACGCCAGGGGGACATTTAAAAACATCTTTTTCACAATATCGATTTGATTTCCATGTGTTTCGCGCACTCGCTTACACACGTACCGAGCTAAAGTATCCGAAAGAGTACGCAAATTGGAATGCAAGATGTAATTAGTATATCAACTCCCTTGTTACGTCAAGAAGCATGTGGTTGTACCCATGTGGATACCTGAATCAAAGTCCTTTTGATGTTATTGTCCCAGTCCATGAAAAGGTTGCGTACACTTAACACCTTATTAAATTACAAAAGAGCCGTGTACTGTAACATGAACTTATAATTGAAAGGGTAATGACCAATAAAGTCGGGTCTTAATATCCAGTTTTTTACGTTAATCTGAAGGGTTTTGCTTTCCAAATTCAGATCGGACGAAGATTGTTTTCTCTCTAAAACATATTTGCCAACGATCTATTTATCAAGCAATCAGAAGACAAGTTAGTATTTGTTGAAAATGCAGATTATCAGCACTTTAAACATTTAATACTTAATTGGGTAACCCATCTAATTCTAGCATTCTTACTTCTAATTATTGCTACCTTACCTATCTCAAATGTAATATTTGCCAACGATGTACATATTTATCAAGCAATCAGATGACTAAGTAGTAGGTATTTGTTGAAAGTGCAGATTATCAGCACTGCAAACAGCTAATACTAGGGTAACCGATCTAATTCTAGCATTCTCACTTCTAGTTATTGGTACTGAACCTTCATCATCATCATCATCATCAAATCAGCCGAAAGACGTCCACTGCTGGGCATAGGCCTCCCCCAAAGAGTGCCACAATGACCGGTCCTGCGTCACCCGCATCCAACGGACTCCAGCGACCTTTACCAGGTCATCAGTCCACCTTGTGGGGGGTCTACCCACGCTGCGCCTTCCGGTACGTGGTCGCCACTCGAGAACCTTTCCGCTCCAACGGCCATCGGTTCTACGTGCAATGTGCCCCGCCCACTGCCACTTAAGTTTAGCGATTCGGAGGGCTATATCGGTTACCTCGTTCTGCTGCGGATAGCCTCATTTCTGATGCGATCACGCAGAGAGACTCCTAACATAGCCCTCTCCATTGCCATTTGGGTGACTTTAAGCCTTCTTATGAGGCCCATAGTAAGCGACCACGTTTCCGTGCCATACGTCATCACTGGCAACACACATACGATGTATTTAATATCAAGCAATCAGAAGACAAGTTAGTATTTGTTGAAAATGCAGATTATCAGCACTTTAAACAGTTAATACTTACTAGGGTAACCGATCTATTCTAGCATTCTCACTTCTAGTTGTTGGTACTGAACCTTCACAGGCGACATACGTCCACTGCTGGACATAGGCCTCCCCCAAAGAGTGCCACAATGACCGATCCTGCGCCACCCGCATTCAGCAGACTCCAGCGACCATTAACAGGTCATCAGTCCACCTTGTGGGGGGCCTACCCGCGCTGAGCCTTCCGGTACGTGGTCGCCACTCGATAACCTTTCCGCCCCAATGGCCAATGGTACTGAACCTTACCTATCATTTACATAAACCATATTAGAAAGGCTGAGTGCCAATAATTGAAATTCTAGATGCCACCTTCAATCTGATTGATTTTTCCTATCACCAACACAGACTATTGATTCCTTGGCCAACTTCTCATCTTGATAAACGCTAATAAAGCTAATAGATCAGGACCTCGCGATGGCACGTTTTGCTTATTTCTCGGAATTTCTCCAAGATATCGGTTTAATAAAAAACAAACCCCGGGCAAAATACGAGCCACTCTCAGTATCTCTTTAGTGAAGGAGGATTTTTTCTAGATTACAGTTAATCCCTTGGACTAGCTTTCGAAATAACGGTGTGGTCAGAAAAAGCGCGGTTTCTTTCTTAGCAATAGCGACTAAGGGGAAATAGCATCAAAGCGTGTATTTGTTTTATCTAACGACTAGCTTAGCTCGCCTATCCCAATAATATATTAGTGTGTAGTTTATATATTAAAATTGTATGACGTTTCCATGAGTCACCAACGGTACTGGCTGAAAATCAGCGCTGTAGGTGTCTGACATCTCAGCATAATGCTGAGCCAGTGTCCTGTTCACTGCCGCAGAGACGCACTTTGTTTCATGTTTTATATGTTTCTCTTCTTTATTTTATTGTTTAATATGTGTGTCCTGTGTGTTTGTGAATAAATGTATCTTTCTTTTTTTCTTCTTCAGCTTTTGCCCGCGGCTTCACCCGCGTATCAAGCGGAATTTTTAACCGTCTACAAAAGAGGAAGTTCTCAGTTTGACCCGTGTGTTCCGATTGAATTGCAATTTGGCACAAATACTTTTAAGAATTTTCATGTCCACAATATTAAATTTCAAAATCGATGCCATTTTCGTAATGAATGTCCCAAAAAACCATAAAAACGACACCCATATTGAAATTTAGATATTCCAACCCCATCGCAACAGGAGAGATGGTATTTCACGTCCACCACGTTGGGTTTGAAAATCTTTGTTGTTTTCGTAATCAGCGACCCGATAAACCATAAAAACAATACCCATGTTGATGTTCAGATTTTGTCATCACATTCTCCCCTTTAGGGGTTGAATTCTCTTAAAAAACCTGAAACATTTGTTTACTCATTTATTGTTGAAATACTGCTGTGAAGTTTCGAATGAAATAGTCTAACTAATCTTGTTTCCCCATACAAACTTTGGACC
Organism: Epinotia nisella; assembly: GCA_932294315.1. NCBI lineage: Eukaryota > Metazoa > Arthropoda > Insecta > Lepidoptera > Tortricidae > Epinotia > Epinotia nisella. Next base: position 1,773,918 of record OW028675.1, on the reverse strand, counting down.
CCCATTTCACCCCTTTAAGGGGTGAAATGGGTGGGGGAGTGGGGAATGGGGGGTGGGTTTGAAAAATCCTTTCTTAGGGCTCCCTTAGACCTTATAAGGAACCTACGTGCCAAATTTGGAATCTCTCATCATATCTTCAGTCAGTCAATCAGTCAGTCAGTTTCTTCTGATATATATTTAGAAGAAGAAGATTGTCAGTAGGTTATGGTTTGTATATTAGATGAATGTATGGGAATCAATGCCTACCGACAACCCATAGCCCGTCTGACGTCACACTCCGATACTCTTCGCTGTTTGCATCGCTTCAAATAACCACAGTTTCTTAACAGTCTCACTTACAATTACTTATAGAGTCTTTCGCATATTTGCAGTTGAAACCAACTTAACGTTACATTCCGGTAGGCACCTATTTAATTAAAATCATCTACGGCGATATTGTCGTTTAGAGGCAATTGGCGTTCTGAATTTTGAAATTTCATGATGATGATGATGATGCTAATAACACACGACTCTCCGGAATTTTTGACTGTTCCCGTTCATCAGATGTGTCTAAATGTGCAGGCTCCAAGCTCTAGTGGGGCAGTTTCACGTGATAATGTGGACACGCTGGACCAAAGCACCAAACTTTTTCAGGTAAGTACTAGTTAGGTACATAGCTTTAAGTTTTTGATAGGAACCATCTCCTCCGTTGGCCATCATTTTTTTTATGGCGGTCATTTTAAATTACAGGTATTACTAGGGTTCTAAATCATTTACAAAACTTACAATCACAAACGTCATGGTGGTTGGTTGGGTATATTTGGGTCCAGGGAAGGGGGCGTCGTGGTGACATGCTCGCGATCCCATGGCGCTCCCATTAACGGCAGAGACGGAAACGCCGGAGTGGTTTTAGTGGGTAGACTCCTTCCCCCTTCTCTCTAAATAGAGTTGGCCGGAGGGTGAGAGTCCCACACAGCCCCCTATATAGCTTCCCCAGGCTGGGGGGGATGCGTAAGTGCATTTCCACTCCGTCAAAAAAAAAAGGGAATTCAACTTGACGTTTATAAGGGTGCAATAAAAAAGTGTCCCAAATATTCCATTCCGGATCGTCACATTTTTGTATGCCATCTTTTTTATACATACCATATCGGCGTGACGCACAGGACGAAAAAATTACAAAGTGAAGTCTGGGAAAATCTTTTTCTTGTATAAGGATCGATAGGATCAACGATTCTGAGTAAGAAGAACCCAAACAAAATGGAATAGGCTTGTGTCCTAATTTTTTTTACCATGCCATTCGAACCAGTTTTTGGTGTGGAACAAATGTTTGTATGGGAGTAAGTACAATTAAAGAACATACATACCCAAAAAATTGAGTTAAAGACGGACCTCGCTGGCGGTAGCCGAAAACGTTCCATACTGATTAACATTGAATCATGACGTCACAGGGTGATATTTGTACTAGTCGTTATATGGAAAATCAAGTAAATTGCTGTTTCGGTTGCGAAATACTGCGTTTAGGACCATAGTTGTCATACAATGTTGTTTCTATAAAAGCGTAAGGATTCTATTGGTAGCTTTAAATTTACTTTTGGACAATAAAAAAAATGCATATTTTTTGTAAACTTTCAAGGGCCATATCTTTTTATGATTTTAATTATATTTCGTAATTTATACTTAATTGCATTTATTTGAAGGTTTACTATCAATTTAGCAACACTGCGCTATCAATTTTAACATGAGGACACAACAATACAATACAATACAATACAAATACTCTTTATTGCACACCAACCAATTCTGCAAAGATAATCTCCGCTCTGATATCCCTCCCCGCTATTCTCCTGGCCTCAGTGATCCCCTAATGACCGCGGGTCCTTAACACGCTCACGCTTTGTCGACTCGAGAGACTTTTCCAGGTCGCCCCCATTGTCTCACCTCCGCGGGGCGAGACATAATGGATTAAATTCTCCGTGTTCGATAAAACCGAAAGTTTTATTCTTATTTCTGAAGCTTCGGAATCAGTGTCATGGCTCCTTTGGGATGCATTGCTACTTTAATTTGTATGAAATTCTCTTTTGTTGTGAGTGCTGTGGAATTGGGGATGCTCTGAAGTAATACAACGCTTTGTAATATGTTTTTCATCAAAATAAGGCGGAGGATCTCTATGAGGGTTCTTGGAAATCTTTGGTCTAGTCACCAGCTTGTGAGACCTCTATACAGTATACATGGTGTATTATTCAAACGGGGCAGTGAGAAGATTTCGACGGTTTTTAGGGTTCCGTACCTCAAAAGAAAAAAACGGAACCCTAAAGGATCACTCGTGCGTCTGTCTGTCCGTCTGTCACAGCCGATTTGCTCCGAAATTTGGTACACATATGTAAATTGGTGACCCAAAGATGGACGCGTAAAGTAAATTAATGAATTCTGAACAAGGGGGCCACTTTTGGGTATAAACTGGAAAAAAAAATCACAAACTGTATTGTGTGATATATCAAATGAAAGCGGTTGTTGTTGTTGTTGTAAGCATCTCAGATATTTTTTTTTATAATTTTATCAAAAACGGATTTGAAGTTATATAGGAAAAAAGACGCATTTTTACCATTCCCCCCCTCCTATCTCCGAAACTACTAGGCTTAATATTCTGAACAAAATATGGAAAATAGTTCCTTGCTTAAAGATTACAAAAAAACCTATAAGAAGTTTGAGTATTCAAAGTAACGGGAAAATTCTCAATATTTTACGGAACCCTCACCACTCGAGTTGAACTCGCACTTGTCCGGTTTTTTCCAAATGATGGGATCGAAGAGAAAAGTAGAAAAGGGAAGGGGGGCAAACCTGGTTCCTGATTATTTTACCCCGCGCGTGCTGGTTGTAGTTGGACGCGTCGAACACCTTTTACTTTTTCTGCCCCAGGGCGTATGATTTGCGATAGAAATGCACAACAATTTGATTATGTCCACTCGCGATATTCTTTCTCGAAGGGAGCGTGTGTGCTCGACCCGACGTTCGCAGTAGTAGAGTATATTATAGGCACAACCAACGTAATTTATAGACTCATGTATTATTTCTCTGCAAGTTCTCGGAAATAATTAGTTTGGATGGGATCGGATCGATATTCAATTATATCCAGAGTTATATAATTTGTAATTTCCGTCCTAGTTAGAAATTTTGACTCAAAATTCAGATGACTGTCTCTAAATTTTGGCACATCTCAAGCCCACTCCGAACTCATTAAAGTAATTATTAAATTAGATATGAACTCAAATCTCGTTCCCTTTGTGCGGTGTCTTGTCCGGAATAGCATTTGCACGTTAATATTGTACGACGGGTAACATTAGAGGCTTTTGCATTTTTAATGTGATTTTGATACAATTACAGAAGGACAAAGTGAATAAAGTTGTCCCATTAGATGGTCCCACGTACCGGAAGGCGCAGCGTGGGTAGGCCCCCCACAAGGTGGACTGATGACCTGGTAAAGGTCGCTGGAGTCCGCTGGATGCGGGTGGCGCAGGACCGGTCATTGTGGCACTCTTTGGGGGAGGCCTATGTCCAGCAGTGGACGTCTTTGGGCTGATATGATGATGATGATGATTAGATGGTCAGAGCTGACCGTAATGCTATGCTGAGATGGAACCGTTTCGTGACAATACAGTATGCCTCACCCTCTTTTGATTGGCTTTGTTCCTTTCTTCATGACGCTATTTGAACCAGTTTTTAGAGAGGATCAAATGTGTATGGACTACAATTAGAGAAAAACAGAAGGCAAGACTAGAGTAAAAATCAGACATTGCTAACGACCACAGAGGTGGATTAAACAAATTGATACTGAAATGTGATACCACAACTTTTTCTTTAAAAAAACTGACTATGACAGACGGACAGACTCCGAGTGGTCGCATAAGTGTTCCGTTGGACCCATTTTGGTATGGAACACTATAAACAAGTTATTGGAACTTAACTGGCTTTTAAGCGCGCAATTTAGGCATGGTCAACAACTCTTGGCTAAACAACGACCCACATAAGTATGACACGTCCACACGTCGTCGTCTTTAAAAATCGAAGAAACTGAATCGAAGATTAAGTCAAAAGGAATTGCGGCGCCGTTCTTTCGTTCCTTTGGTCTAGCTAAACCTATCAATACGCCTTGAGAGCGAGAGCTACCACCAATGGTGGAACGCTGCCCCCGCCACTTTGAATCGTGGCTAAGTCATTACCTATTGATACGTATTATGACAAGACCAAATAGAATATTGGCTTTATTCAATAATAAAATAGGACATGGTAAAGAAACGTAGTTGTTGATAGAATGACATAGCGACAGACAATGTCAGACACCATAGACAATGAGGTATTTACGAGTCTTCTTATAAGGAGGCTATTATCACATTCGCCCCCTCTACGAAGAGACGTAGTCATGCATGAAGGCTGGAGGTCTGCGATCTCTGCCCGAACGCCGAAGTTGGTTGATTTCTGCATCCGGATCGATGTTGGCAGGCGGGTCTTGAATTGCAGAGATTTCTTCGGATGTGTTATCGTCAACTTCGTCATCTGAAAGGTCATCGTCAACAGCTCGTGGTGCTGGAGCTAACGACCTATTGGAGACTGTTGTCTCTCGCCCATCAGGCAGTCTTATAAAGGAGTATTCTGGGTTACTCTGCAACAATTGGACTTCCTGTACAGCGGGGTCATACTTGGAGCTTCTTACGTGCCTTTTCATAAACACCGGTCCACGCGAATGTAGCCAAGTCGGCAAAGACTGTCCGTTTTGCGAACGGCGTGGGTGATTAAACATACGTTCATGCGGCGTTGTGTTAGTGCTCGTACACAGGAGAGATCTTATAGAGTGTAGCGCCGGTAGCAGTGCCTTTTCCCAGTTTACTATATCTTCATTGTTTGATTTGAGGTTTAGTTGAATCGTTCGCCACAGTGTGCCGTTGAGACGTTCAACCTGTCCATTTCCCTGGGGATTGTAAGGTGTAGTGCGGCTGCATGATATCCCGAGGGAAGACAAGAATTGTCTAAGTTCATCCGATAAGAAAGATGTACCCCTGTCGGAGTGGATGTACGCTGGAGTACCAAAAGTGGAGAACAAGTCTTCGAGACAATTGATTACCGTTCTTGAAGATACATCCTTACACGCATAAGCAAAGGGAAAACGACTAAACTCATCAATTATTGTCAGTATGTATCGGTGCTGGGTGCTAGATGGTATTGGTCCCTTAAAATCAATGTTCAATCTTTCAAACGCGGCTGTCGCTTTGATAAGATGTCCTTGATGTTTCATGTAACGTGGTTTTATTTCCGCACAAGTTGGGCATGCGGCCGTCATTCGTTTTACATCCTCTACGGAGTACGGTAGGTTCTTCGATCTGATCCAATGAACCATGCGCGTGACCCCTGGATGGCAGAGATTTCGGTGTAGTTCCACTAGTTTAGAGTTAGAAGCGGCAGTATTTATTTGCATGCATACACGTGAAAGTGCGTCAGCGGCGAAGTTATGTTTCCCAGGTCGGTAGACTATATCATATTTGAAACACGAGAGCTCCAACCGCCACCTTTCGATCTTTTCGTTCTTTATTTTGTTAGAGTGTGTCTGATTGAACATGTATGCGACAGATTGCTGGTCTGTAATGAGTAAGAAATGTCTTGCTATCAGGAAATGTCTCCATTTTCGCAAAGCTTCGACTATGGCGCAGGCCTCTTTCTCAATCGAAGGTTGCCTTTTCTCGGAGTCGTTGAGAGAACGAGAGAAGAATGCGACAGGACGACCCTTTTGTGATAGGGTAGCTGCGATGGCAAAATCGGAAGCGTCTGTCTCAACTGAAAATATTTCACTGTCGTCGATTCCTGTTAATGCTGATTTCGATATATCAGTTTTAAGATTTTGAAAGGCAGTGATAGCTTCTTGAGGTAATGGAAAAGTAACGTCAATTAAAGGTCTGATTTTCGTAGAAAAGTTGTCGACCCACTTTGAATAGTGGGCGAAGAGACCGAGCGCTCTCTTCAGTGTAGCAGTATCAGTGGGGATTGGAAGATTCGTTAGCGGCTCCAATCGAGACTTGTCAGGTTTTATAACGTTATGCGCGATAGTATATCCAAGTAAGTTGATTGATTCTGATTCAAATGTGCATTTGTTCATGTTTAAGGTTAGTTTGTATTTTTCAGCGGCCTTCATGAACATTTCAAGATTTTTGTCATGGTCGGATTTGTCCTTACCGCAGACAGTTACGTCGTCGAGGTAAGCGAAGGTACCTTTAAGTTTTTCAGTGCCAATTATGTATTGCAAGGTTCTTTGAAAAGCCGCCACCCCATTCGTTATGCCAAACGGTATTCTTGTAAACTGGTAGAGATTACCACAAGCTTCGAATGCAGTGTAAACTTTTTCTTTCGGTAAGATTGGGACTTGGTGGTAAGCACTTTTCAGGTCGATTTGACTGTAAACGTTGTATTTTGCCACTTTTGTTATGATAGAATCAATGCTTGGGAGAGGGTAAGCGTCTAGGTCAGTAAACCTGTTGATTGTTTGCGAGTAGTCGATGACGAGGCGCTTACGGTGATGGCCTCCGCCGGCAACGAGTACTTGTGCCCTCCATGGCGAGATACTGGGTTCAATTACTTTGTCCTTAAGTAGGTTGTTTATTTCGTTCGATATGAAGTCTTGGTCTTCTTGAGAATGCCGTCTTGAGCGTATAGCTATAGGCTTTATGTCTGGCGAGAGGTTGGTGAAAACTGATGCTGGCGGGACTGACGCTTCTAAAACGTTGCAGACTTTGAGAGGTTGTTTGTCTCCTCCAAATTGAAGTACGAGTGACGAGTGCTTCCCGAGAACATCGTGCCCGATGATGATATCCGCGCATAGATCGTTGATGATCAGCAGTGGTTGGTGTTGGTACTTGTGTTCACCAATTTGAATTGTTGCATAGCATAGACCGTCGACATGAGATACATTATTGAGTGATGCTAGAGTAATTGCTTGCTTGCAGGGCTTTTGTTTGAGGTTGATTATTCGAGCTAGGTTTTTGTCTATAAAGCTAATTGAGCTACCGGTGTCGAGAAGTGCATCAGCACGATATTCGTTGACTGTAATAGGTATAGTTGCTTTTCTTAGGCTTGCAGGAGCAGCGGCGAAGATGTTAGACAAGTTAGAGTAAGTAGATTGTGGTTGAGATTGTCCGTCATCTGTGGCGATAGCATTAGCAGATCGTGGGTTGGGCCCAGAACTACGGCATACGCTTGCAAAATGCCCTTTCTTGGAACAAAGCTGACATTCGGCGTTATACGCGGGACATCTGTTTCGCTGATGAAGATTACTGCTACCACAGAAGAAACATCGTCGTCTGGTTTGGTTAGGAAAAGAATCAGGTCGAGGTCTGTTTGGAGCGTTTGTAGCTGCTAAATTGGTCATCGGCGAGTGTTCTGGAGCTTCAGAGGCAGCATTAGCATGAGCAGAAGTAGAAGGTGACACTGTAAGCAGTTGCGAAGTGCATTCGGCAGATTCTAGAGACAAAGCCAGGTTCAAGGTTTTCTCCAGAGTGTCAGTGGAGTTTTCTAGAAGCCTTTGTTTGATTTTCTGCGATGATACCCCGGCAATGAAAGCTAAACGTACGACATCGTTTTGGTATTCGGCTGCAGTGACATCTGTGAATTTGCAGTCACGAGCGAGTACGTTTAGGGCTCTCGAATACTCAGCTACTGACTCGCCCGGCTGTTGTTTCCTTGAAATTAGAATATGTCGTGCTAGGGTGGTGTTTTGTCGCTTTTCATAGGCATCATTGAGCGTTTTGATGGCTTCGTCGTATGAGGTCTTTGCTTGAATAATATTGTAAATTGGCGGAGAGATATGATTGACAAGGAGTTGGTACTTAAGCATTATATCAGCTGAGGCTGCTTCCCGTGCGATGAAATTCTCGAATGAATATTTCCAATGGGCCCATTTGAGGTCTGAACCTGTCATCGAAGGTTCCACGTCAAACCGTTCGGGGCGCAAATAGCGTGACATAGATGAGTTTTCTTTTCCTTCAGTCATTTTTGGCGACACTTAAAAAATTATTATTGAATAAATTGATACGTATTATGACAAGACCAAATAGAATATTGGCTTTATTCAATAATAAAATAGGACATGGTAAAGAAACGTAGTTGTTGATAGAATGACATAGCGACAGACAATGTCAGACACCATAGACAATGAGGTATTTACGAGTCTTCTTATAAGGAGGCTATTATCACACCTATACAATGCAAAATGCATATCAGGCCGCGGTCTGGACGCCAGTAGGTAGCGGGGCGACGAGCGGGCCGCGGGCGTTCGTAGATTGAATTCTATCGAGTGTATGAAAGCCCGCACGTCGCCCCGCTGGTGTCCAGACCGCAGCCTCAAACTTAACATAAATGCCTTGCGGTAATAACCGCTCGCCAGCGCCAAGCAAGAGCCGTAGCATGGTTGGCCTTGTCACGCGATAAGTGATAGGATAGAGCGTGCGTCACTGGCTGACACCGTTCGATAGAACGAGACGACGCTCTTATCTTGTCACTTGTCGCCTGATAAGGCCAACCATGCTACGGCTCCAGATCTCGCTCGCAAATCGCAAGCGTGAAAATTCTAATTGCCATTGACGTGCTGGGTACGGATATATCCGTCTGCATCGGAAAGGTTAAGCGGAGCTGCCGGTGTCCTGAATATCTCATTATGCACGTCGGAGTGACGGGCGTTAAAATTGTACGACGGGTTTCATTAGCTGAACATGCATTTTTAATAATGCAGCTTGTTACAAATACAGAAGGACAGCTATAAATTGTAAAGCCGGAGGCATACCTATCTGACGTGATCATGTTCATATTAGTCTGACGTGACGCGTCGTGACGCGATAGAAAGATATCGATGTCATACATTGTACGGTTTATATACACGTTCATGTGATGCGCTCTTACGTGACGATCAGAGAGCATTACGTCAGGAACACCAAACAGAACATGGCGAACTTGTAACTGAGATCGCTTGAGTAAAAGAAGCCGCAAACCGAACGATGTGGAAGGAGCTAGTGCATAACTTAATTGGTTTTTCGTTGGACATAGCGTATCTCTTAGCTTAGGTTAATATACTCTTATTATGTTAATACTTTAGTTTTAGTTTATTGAACGGATCCACTGAAAATCAGCGTCGCTGCACTCTGTGTGTCGACTCATGCTGAGTCCTTTTTTGTAGCAACACTAGATTTCATTTTTTTTTTAGATTTAAGCCGTATGTAATGTATATTAATGTTGTTGTTACAAAATAAATTTATTCTATTCTATTATTATATTCTATAACAGAACAAAAAACTTTCAGCAATGAAAGAATACGAGACCCACGACATTAAATATGATTTCCTGACATGCTTTCATAAGTTTTGAGATTATAATACAATATATATTGCAGATATTGCATAAAATAAACATAAAATCAATGAATATCTAGAAAACTATTTTCTCTTCCCGACAACCATTATATAGCAAAAAAGAACCCTTTTATGCCTTTATTGTAATACAAAGTTCTCAAGTTCAACTTCGCGAAATAAATACGAATTCAATATAATATTCCAATACAATTATTTTGATGGAATAGAAATTGTAACTAAAAATTGTAATTTCCCCAAGGTAGTGTTAAATTTCAAACGACCGACTGTACATATTGTCTCCACTGTGCCTGTGAAAGCCCGAAGGGACGTCTTATGTGTCAGGGCTGTGTCCCCTTTATGTGTCTTACTCGGGCACATAGCGACACATGGGTATTATTGTATTATTCGCTTTGTAATGTTAGCAGAGGTAGGTAAGCTGTAGAAAAAGGTCAAAACTTGGTAAATTGCTCCCAATGTATATAGAATACAGACTACTTGGAATAAACTAGAACGCAATTTCCCTAAAATGATTTGAATATACTCGTACTGCAAAGTTGCACTTTGCATGTAGAACCGATGGCCGTTGGGGCGGAAAGGTTCTCGAGTGGCGACCGCGTACCGCGGAAGGCGCGGCGTGGGTAGGCCCCCCACAAGGTGCTGACGTGATCGAAATGGTTTATAGTTACGTTTTATCAAAATCGGTTCTGCAGTTTTTGAGATATTGAAATTTGAAATGAAAAATCATCCAGGCTTTTTCAACTTTTCTAAGTTGTAGTTATTTGATAAATTATTAATATACATAATAATATCCATTATTATTTCTCAACTTACATTTTTTGCCCATTCCTTTATCCCAGCCAAAACCTGAAATGAAAAAAAAAATTAAGAGAGGTCAGTGACAAGACAATTGACAATGACAAATTCTAACTAGGTAACTGACACATTTTTAAGTTTATTTTCCAGGTACATAAAATGATGTAGGTACTGTATACTGTATTCAGTAGAAAAAGTAACAAGTAACCATTAATTAAACAAACGAGCGAAGCGAACGATTTTTCAAAATTCACCCCCTAGGCGGTGAAATCGGGGTTCAAATTTTGAATGGGGAAACAAGATTAGTTAAGTAGACTATTTTATTCGAAACTTCATAGGAGTATTCCTAACGATAAATGAATAAAAACGTGTTTCAGGTTTTTTGAGAAATCAACCCCGAAAAGGGGGAAATGTGGTAACAAAGTCTGAAAATCAACATGCGTATTGTTTCTATGGTTTATCGGGTCGCTGATTACAAAAAAAAAACAATGATTTTAAAATTCAGCGTTGCAGACGTGAAATACCTACCATCTCCCCTGTTGGGGTGCGATGGGGTTGAAATGTCTAAATATCAATATGGGTGTCGTTTTTATGTTTTTTTGGGACATTCATTACGAAAATGTCATCGTTTTTTTTTTAAATTTAATATTGTAGACATGAAAATTCTTGAAAGTATTTGTGCCAAATTACAATTCTATCGGAACATACTGGATACGGGTCAAACTGAAAACCTCTTTTTATGTAGAAAGTTAAATCACGCATAATACGTGGGCAAAGCCGCGGGCAAAAGCCATTTGGGCTAGAAATAAATTTAAGTGCATACAGGCAGACATAACTTTACATACTACAGAGATATTTATACGTATAGCCCTAATTAATAACGACACAAATGTTGCAATTAACAGCGTTTATTCATCCCGATATCCAATATCGGTTAATATGACACTTTCACACCATATCGCCGAGTAATGACCCAATTTCGATGGTTGGCCAATATTTGCAGTCGACAAATATTCACAAATTATTCGTTAATAATATAGTAACTATTGTTCAGCTTTTTATAATATATATAAATATTTATTAAAAGTGAATACAAGATTATAATTAACATTAACTAAGATAAATTAAAACTAAGTTAAATCTAAAAAAGGCCCTTTTATAATATATATTTTTTATATTTGTGGACACAAATCGACCTAGTCCCAAACGAAGTACTATGGGTACTAGACGACGATAAACATACTTATATAGATAAATAGATACTTAAATACATAGAAAACATCCAGGATTCAGGAACAAATATTCGTGCTCATCACAAAAATATATGCCCTTACCGGGTTTCAAACCCAGGACCTCTAGCTTCGCAGGCAGCGTAGTCTACCAACTAGGCTAAAGCGGTCGTCTTTCGAAAACATTAAAGGACATTTATGATGGGTCCACGAACACGACCCTTTTGGGATACTTTCAGATATCATTGATGAAACAAATCATGATTCTGATGTGTCTGTCACGCCGCCTGGACGCAAGTCTCTCACAGGCTGACGTGACCTGCAGTGGTGGTCAATATTACCTAAACTTGTCGATTACTTTCAAGTTAACTATTGACCGCAACCGTAGGCCGCGCGTCTGTAAGAGGCTTAACCATTAAGTAGCAGCGACAGCCACTTCTTGATAAGTAGGTAAGTTTATACTGGTGGCTCTGTGAGCTGTAGAACTCGCGGGCCTATCTTTTTTAGGGTTCCGTACCTCAAAAGGAAAAAACGGAACCCTTATAGGATCACTCGCGCGTCTGTCTGTCCGTCTGTCACAGCCGATTTGCTCCGAAACTACCGGAACGGTTGAGTTGAAATTTGGTACACATATGTAAATCGGTGACCCAAAGATGGACGCGTAAAGTAAATTAATGAATTCTGAACAATGGGGCCACTTTTGAGGGTTAAACTGGAAAATTTTAAAAAAGTTTCGCAAAAAGGTTTGTCTGACATATCAAATGAAAGGGGTAGTTGTAAGTATTTCAGATATATATGTTGTATAATGTAAAATACGAAAATTGACCATCCCCCCCCCCATATCTCCGAAACTACTAGGTTTAAAATTCTGAAAAAATATGGTAAATAGTTCGTTGCCTAAAGATTACAGGAAAACCTATAAGAAGTTTGAGTATTCAAAGTAACGGGAAAATTCTCAATATTTTACTGAACTCTCACCACGCGAGTTGAACTCGCACTTGTCCGATTTTATGTTTAATTGACAAACAAAAAAATACGTGTCCAATATTTTTTGATAATCTAACAGACGAACTAAATATCATTTTTTAGGAAAGTAGCCAATTCAGGTTTTCAATATGAAATGACTTAGTCTCATCACCTATCGTTTTGAGTGGCGTTATGGATATTTATATCAGCTGCTATGCATTTTTGGGCTAACTTTCGAAATCTCTGGATCTCTGTAGGCTTAGATTTTGTAATTTTCACGATTGGGTCATAGAGGTTCTTTCTTTTCCTTTACTCAAATAGATTATCGATGCTATAATGTTCCGCAAACATCTTTCCGAACTCTTAATTACCGTATACAGGTCATAAATTGTTTTAAATCATGCCAGAAGTAGACACATTTACATACATACATAGATATAATCACGCCTCTTTCCCAGAGGGGTAGGCAGAGATCACGGATTTCCATTTGCTACGATCCTGACAAACCACTTTCGCTTCACTCACCTTCATAACATTTCTCATACATGCTCGTCGGTTTAGGGTACTTTTGACCTGGCCTTTTTGTTTTATTTTTCGTCTTTTTTCCTGTAAAATAAGTTAATTTAATAGATAAAATAAAGGAAGGCGAACTTTCTCCAATCAAATTGGAGAAATAAAACGAGTCGACTCTTTTTATATACACTCTCTTCGTTAATCTTCTTTCATGCATCCTCTCTACATGCCCAACCCACCTTAGTGGACACATTTCTATGCAATAATTTTAGCTTTAAGCCTTAACTGGCATTATGTAGGATTTCACAATGTTAAGGAAAATTGGATGGATTTTAGATTCTTACACATAAAAAAGAATACTAAGTTGGCTATCTAATTGCAGTTTGAACTACCGAGACGTACAGGTACAGTGGAGACTTAGTTTTCGATGGCTACTTTTTTTCGTGAACAAGCCTTAGAATTAGACGATCTCCATGTAACCGTAACCCAAAAACATACATTATGTACTTAACCTAAAGACGTCACAAAAAATGCGTAAGTAAGTATGAAAAATATAAATTGGCAACATTTCCGAGCCGTCACGAGTGCGGCCGAAAACGTCCGAATGACAAATGCGCGGGTCACCCCGCTGACAGTCGAGAAAAATGGCGGATACCAAATGGCCGAGGGAAGCGGGAACGATTAGTTTTCCCTTAGCGGGATAGTTGGGAAATAGTTTGTTTTATTAAAATGTTGAGTTAAATAATAGGTTTGCTTTTGAGGAGTTTCTCGCTGTTTCGGGGTGGTTTTGTAAAGAGTAATTTCAGTTTTATTGTCGTGTTTATGGGCGAGATGAGTAATGAATTAGGCTTACAATCAACGACAAAATAGTAATTTTGTATCCGACCTTGCTTTCATCATCATCATCATATATGTCCGTACACTTTTGTCCGAATGTGATAGATTACAAGGCTTTCGATTTAATAAAACTGCTCTCAAATAAGTATAGACAAATACAGACACAGACACACATATATACCTCCTAACTATACACACACTAACACCACTATTTTTACGTCGGCGTTTAAAAACTATACCGTTTAAAAGTAATGTAAAGGTACACTTGCGCAATTCATTTCAAGCGAATGTTACATTACAGGTAAAAGCTCACAAAATAAACAGGAGCGTTTTAGCGAGCGTTCTAGCGAGCATTCTAGCGTGCGTTCTAGCAAGCATTCTAGCGAGCATTTTAGGGAGCATTCTAGCGAAACAACAGTAAATGTGCTACGAACGTTTTGCGGAGCCGAACAATTTTATTATTGTTCACAGCATTTACTAGAGCGTTCACTATATTCATTAAATTATCGTAAGGATTGTGTTGGAACACTTGCAAGCGATGTTTGGTTCTATGCTTGGCTCTGTTCGTTTTTCAGTTCCACAAATTTAAAAACCGGCCAAGTGCGAGTGGACTCGCGCACGAAGGGTTCCGTACCATTATCTATAAAAACGAGCAAAAAAATCACGTTTGTTGTATGGGAGCCCCCTTAAATATTTATTTTATTCTGTTTTTCAGTATTTGCTGTTATGGCGGCAACAGAAATACATCATTTGTGAAAATTACAACTGTCTAACTATCACGGTTCATGAGATACAGCCTGGTGACAGACGGACCGGACGGACAGCGAATAGGGTCCCGTTTTTACCCTTTGGGTGCGGAACCCTAAAAATGGCGAATGCTCGATGTTCTGTTCTGTTAGATCTGAATGCTCAAGACTAGCACCTTAAGCGACATAAACGCAATAAAAATACTTTGCTCCAAGCAAGATGTATATTTAGCCGGCTTAAAGTGGCTCAGATTTTACGTTAAACCCAATTTATTCTCGCCGGCACGTGGAAGCAGGTTACACGAGAAAATGAACTTCGTTTCCTCCAATAATTACAGCTCACAGACACCTTCATTAACTTCATTATACAACATGAGAGGGAAATCAGGTTATTTCTGTAGCAAACTTAATTTTAGATGTGGTTTTTTGCGATCACTTGGTGTCGCATCTGTTCGATATGCTGACTGTTATTTTGGATTGTGGGTTTTACATACATACATCATCATCATCATATCAGCCCAAAGACGTCCACTGCTGGATATAGGCCTCCCCCAAAGAGTGCCACAATGACCGGTCCTGCGCCCGCCACCCGCATCCAGCGGACTCCAGCGACCTTTACCAGGTCATCAGTCCACCTTGTGGGGGGGCCTACCCACGCCGCGCCAATTACATACATACATTTATTTATTTCACAACAATGGTTAGATACCAATTACACTTGTGCAAGGTATACAGGGTGAAAAAAAATTTAAGGGTCCTGGAGGGGAACTACCTTAAATCCTTTAGTTAGCTCATTTTACTGAAAGGAAACTTCCTTTACTTTTTCAAAGAAACAAAACTGCATTCAAAGATCTTCTGAAATTCGCTTGTCTCACCCGGGAATCGAACCAACTAAAAACTTAAAAAATAAACCCTCACTATTTTATCATACGAATCGGTAGGATTATTGTTCAAGATAAAATGTGTCTAATAAACATTTGGTCTTTGAAATAAAAAAAACCGGACAAGTGCGAGTTCAACTCACGTGGTGGTTCCGTAAAATATTGAGAATTTTCCCGTTACTTTGAATACTCAAACTTCTTATAGGTTTCCCTGTAATTTTTAGGCAAGGAACTATTTTCCATATTTTTTTAAGAATTTGAAGCCTAGTATTTCCGGAGATAAGGCGGAGGGGAATGGTCAAAATTCGTCTTTTTTCCTAAATTACTTCAAATCTGTTTTTGCTAAAATTATAAAAAATATATATCTGAGATGCTTACAACAACCCCTTTCATTTGATATGTTACACAAAACAGTTTTCGAAACTTTTTTTTTTTAATTTTCTAGTTTACCCCCCAAAAGTGGCCCCCTTGTTCAGAATTCATTCATTTACTTTACGCGTCCATCTTTAAGTCACCAATTTACATATGTATACCAAATTTCAACTCAATCGGTTCTGTAGTTTCGGAGCAAATCGGCTGTGACAGACGGACCGACAGACGCACGAGTGGTCCTATAAGGGTTCCGTTTTTTTCCTTTTGAGGTACGGAGCCCTAAAAAAGGGTGAAATCTAATATTAATTTTATTTTAACATCAATACGAAGAATACATAAACATTTTTATAACGTAGACGGATATTGCAAAGAAAAAAGAATCTAATGACCACCTTTTTAGGAGCAATGGGGAGAAATGGATGAAATACCACTGCTTGTATATCACTCAAACATTACGTAAGTATAGGGTCTGCGATTTTAGTTTCTTTACGTGCAGTCAGCAGCAGAAGTAGCTACGCA
The DNA here is from genome assembly GCA_932294315.1 of Epinotia nisella. Lineage (NCBI taxonomy): Eukaryota > Metazoa > Arthropoda > Insecta > Lepidoptera > Tortricidae > Epinotia > Epinotia nisella. Next base: position 1,757,683 of record OW028675.1, on the reverse strand, counting down.
AAATAACACGCTCAAAATGATCTAGACCGCCCTTATTCTCTTGACGTTAGAGTCGTGTGTAGTTCATTTCGAGCACTTGACCCGCTTAGCTACTTTTGCTGCCGACTGTACGTCATCTAGGAAATAGAAACCAAACTTGTAACTCATGATTTTGTTTATTTTTCGCAAAAATTACGTTACAAAATTAAGTAGGCAGGTACCTACAACTGAGCCGATTCCTCACTCAATTAGAAACCATAATAAATTTAATTACCCTATTCAAAAACTTTGTAATTTCCTTCAAAAGGCCACCAATAAAGGGACAAAGGCTAAGTGGCCTTTTCAAGCCTCGCAATTGGGGTGCCTATTTTTTTTATTTAATTTGACGTGTCAACTAATTTGATATGCCACTTGGGAAAATTGAATTTCCGCGAAATTAATTTTAAATCTCCCTCAATTAATGCGGGTGGACCGTGGACCCTTACGCCTGGCCGTCTGTCACACCGATGTCTGGACTTTTAAACTTTACGATGCCCGCTAAACTTATCAGCATATATCTAGAAACATTGCTATAGGGAGGAATAAAAGGGGACACGAGCGTTTAAAAAAAAAACTGTACATGAACTTTTTTTTCAGATTTTGATTTTTTTGGGTTTTTCTTACTCAGAATCGTTGATACTATCGATCCCCATACAAGAAAAAAAGTGTCCCAGATTTTACTAAGTATACATATAAGTTTTATCTTCCAGTGCGTCACGACCATATAAATAAAAAAAGACTGCATACAAAAATGTGACGATCTGGAATGGAATATTTTGGACAGTTTTTCTTATATTAGGATAGATAGTATCAACGATTCTGAGTAAGAAAACCCAAAAAAATCGAAATCTGAAAAAAAAGTTCATGTACACTTTTTTTGAATAACGCTCAGTACGTCATTGAGTTAGGCGTTCAAAAACATGTACTCACTAAGGTACTTTAAGTTTACCAACGCCATGGCGTACGCTGTTATGTTGATAAATTGTATTTACAAATAAATAAATAAAAACATATTTAAGGCGAAAGGTGATATGAGCCTTTCCAATATAGTGCTTTTTTGTATTTGAACTTATTTCGGTAATGAAAAACTTCAATATTTCAGACTTTCAGTTTCACATAGCCAAGCGGTACGAATTTAAAAAAGAAAGAAAGAAACAAGACATTTCTTCACTACACAAAAGACACACAGATATAAAGGGAGTAGACATACAATACAATTGACACATTTAGGTGCATTATTGCCACCCAGCCACAGTACCATAAATAGAAGATATTATATTTGTATAATTTTATACTAATGGCTCTGTGAGTTTAAGAATTCGCGAGCCTCTTTTTAAATTTTTTTTTTAATCTGAAATGAACCGTTGTTTTATCTAGCAATTATCTATCCATCTATCAATTAATCAAGTACTAAAATTTACTCAGTATTTGTGTTGCTATTTTAATCGCGATGCTTGCCTACCGATATCAACATTTTTGTCCCGTAAAAAAAGTTTTCATAAGTGAAAATATTTTTTTTGAGAAGTAAGGTTCCTTATAACTTAAATGGATAACGGTGTGATAGTTAGCCGTATTAATTAGTAATTCGAAGTCAGTTTGAGGTTAGGTCTTTATGGGGGTCGGCTACGACGGACGGGCATGTTTGCGTGCTATAGTGTCCACTGAAGTAAACTAAGAGGTACTTCGATTCATTATAATGAAGACTGCATACGGTTATCTATAAAAACCTACTCGTATGCCATTTGGTTATGCTGCATAACCATGTTATGCATAAAGTCGTGCAGTGGCTTCTGTCGTGAATAGTCATGATTTACGATAATATATTTACATTTATGACGATGTTAATAATGATGTCTCAAACAGCCGATTTATTTCATGTAGCAACACCTACAAGAAATCATGTTTATAATGTGGACGGGTAGGCGAGTAGTCTGAGTTCCTGACAGCTAGATTGTGAACGAACAGTTACGTGCAGATTTGTAGTGTTAAATTTGGAGGAAAACCAGGGTCAGCTCTTTCCATAATCACTTTCGATGCATCCTATGATATTGTTACGATTTGGTATCATTTACACAGATCGGACGATGACTGTTTATGATGTGATGTATTTACCTTTACCAGGTCATCAGTCCACCTTGTGGAGGGCCTGCTACGGGTACGTGGTCGCCACTCGAGAACCTGAGTTGCTTTATTGAATTTTATTGCAAATAGCGCTCCCAATCAACGCGATTCCAATCTAAACTCCATAAGCACATCCCGGAATAGAGTCCTCAATCCCCACTTAAAGTAACTCATGACCGGACACCTTACAATTGCTCTTTACGTAAACAGGATCACGAACCAATTCAAAAGCGCTTGTAAAATGCCCGATAAAGGGTACAGCATAATGCTTCGATTCTAAATAAAGAGGCAATTTAAACTACGAGTGCTATCGAAAGCCGAAGGGTCGGGCGCAATGGGGCGCAGCGTGTAAACCCTCGCGAATGTGTGACTCAGGATTCTGTGGAATACCGATTCCCAGAAAGGATTTTGTTAATTTGAAAACGAAGTTCTTGTGTCCACTATTATGTTACTTAACACGACGACGCTTATAGTGTGAAGAATTTATTACTTGTTGTTGTTTGTTGTGCACTGTTCGGTGGTTCTCGTCAGAATGCCCGTTTGACTGAAGACTCCTTTCTGCCCGCCATGTCAAAATGGCGGGAAGTTGTCTGTTGCTGATTGGCTGGAGCGAACTGTCAAAACTCAGCACCAATCAGAACTGAGCAACACTGCTATTGGCTAATTCAAAACAAGGAAAGTCTAGTGTTGCTAGAATAAAATTGATTATTGTCATCCTAACATGTTTCGATAAAAATATGGCAATAGTAGACTAATGTTGCCATTTTACTGATATTATTAACAAGCTTACCTACTGCATTCACGAAGTATTTGTTGATATATCAGCGTTAATCTTACTTTAAAACACAGAAATCATGACAATAGCTTGATAAGCGATTATGGGACTGGTCAATATTATAAAGGTGCTGAGTGCTTGTAACAGAACATAGAGCATTATTTAGCCGTTTTTACCCGACTGCCGAAGAGAAGAGACCCAAAACGTAAGTGAAGAAACTGTTTATATTTTTCAAAAATAATGAGACACTTCTAATATTTTCATCCATTCCTCATTGCTTCATCATCAGCATCATCATCATATCAGCCGAAAGACGTCCACTGATGGACATAGGCCTCCCCCAAAGAGTGCAACAATGACCGGTCCTGCGCCACCCGCATCCAGCGGACTCCATTTGCTCCATTTCCATCCTCATTGCTTGTAACGGCATAAATTAAATATGCTCTGCCTATCCCTTTTGGGCAAACAAGTGAAGTGTGCATGTATAAGTTAACTCGACTTCGTTGACTTAAACTAGGGTTTACTCAAAAGATTTTCTTCCCATTATGCTGTGGATGTGGTGTGTTTAAAGTAGTAGTAGTAACGCATAGGCAATGTTGCATAGCATTTGGAAATACTACTGTATCGTATAGTTCAGTTTTAATAGGCTTTCCATTGAGACTTGTCAATGAAATTGGGTTGTCGACAGTATTGGAATAGTCAGGCTCGCGTGTCTATTATATTACGTATGTTCGAATCTCCTCGACATGTTTTGTATTGCATGTTAAGCTCGACGTATTTGGTTTCGCATCAATTTGGAACAGTATTATAACAAACGCAGCCCGCAGCTCTGCCTGTGTTTCATGACCTACCTAATTATATTACCACCCTGAAAAAATATCCTAAATAGGTAGTAAAAAAATACCTAAAACCGCATATCATGCTCTGGAATTTTCTAATATATGCCCAGATATCGTACATAATAAAAAATGTAAACACTGTGTTTGACAATAAATTATGTCCTCTGAGGGGTAATCACGTAAGGTTTCAAACGCGCGTTAGGACGCAACTGTCATTTTTCTATATAAAATTGACATTTAGATCTACCTACCGTACGTACGATGCGTTACGTGATCGATCTGCAGGTAGTAAGCAAGGTCGCCAGAGTGCACTGTGTTTATACTGGAAGTTATTTGAGTTGGCTGAATGGCATTAAAGTAGTCCATTCAAAAAGCAACTCTACTGACCAAGTTTGAAGATTCCAATTCCACTGAGAGTTTTCTAAAAAGTCGGCAATATTAAATAATTTCAACCATAAAGTGATGGACCCTTGCTGTCAACCCAGCGATTCAGTTAAATTAACAAAGGGTGACTGTTCTAGAAACGCAAGGCTATAGTTTTGTTTACTATCAGACAGGCCGTATGCTTATTTGCCTAGTCCTGGAGGGTGATCACGTAACGTTTCGAACGCGCGTCTGGTCGATCCAAATGTCATTTTTCCACAAAAATTTTGACATTTAGATCTACCCGACGCGCGTACAATGCGTTACGTGATCGACCAACTGGTATTTAAGGGACGTAGGTACGTGAAGATTTTTTATACCGACCAGCATGTTGCGATTACGAATTAACTAATTAATAACACAAAAGGATAATAGGGTAATCGGGTAACTTTTAAGGGGTAATGCCGGACGGCAGATGTGCCTCGGGTCGCATACTAATTTATCGGGACAAAGTTAAACCCGAAGACTGAGGCAACGGACAAAGGAGATTAAACAGTTTTAACGCGGAATTGTTGATTTTGCGGGCTTTGTAGATTAAAAACGACGCTCCTAAGTGAATAATCGGCCTAATTTTCAATGCATTTGAAACACCTGCCATTGTTGTTTCCGTAATTTTGAAAACGTATGGCTTTCTATTTAATGTGAACTCTTATTAAAATAAGTAATTGGCGAACACACAGACACACACACACACACACACACACACACAGCCAGAACCACATACGCATATTCACACACGAACACAGATAACGTATAGGTACTCATAATTAGTTTAGTCATACTTAGTCATAGATATACAATCAGCAGCAGAAGTAGCTAAGCGGGCCGGGTGTTCAAAATGACCTGCACACGACTTTATTCTTAAGAAATGAAGAGTGTGTGTAGGTTATTTTGAACACCCGGCCCGCTTAGCTACTTCTGCTGCTGACTGTACATAGGTCGTATAAATAACAATAAATTCTTCCACTGACCTGACTCATCTGGTCATTTTGCATATACTACGTGTTTACAACTTCGTTCGACTATATAGCGCGGCATTGCCGCTATGATTTTGTCACTCACCCGCATTCTTCACTCATAAAAAAAAAACATTTATTTCAGACATTTTTAGTCCATAAGTGTTATTGTTGGTGTCTTTAAATTTGTCTTTTTATTTTATTTTTTCTGACTATGTACTTATTTAAGTCTAACACAACATGAAACAACGATGACGGCGAATCCCTGTCCCACCGTGATACAGTATAATTACTACTACGGGGAACAGAAGATACTCGTATTACTACGAAAAATGTTTTTCATACGTAATTGTTTACACCTAGCATTTAATACTTTTTTGTATCTTATAAAAGGTGTAAAAGTGTAAGTAGTCGTAAGTCTTTTCTTGCAAATAAAGTTATTTTATTTATTTTATAGTGTATTTTTGGCAGCTACTATATTATAGCTTTTGAAATAGGTACAGTTTATAAACAAGCATAGAATATACGGAAAAGTAACTATGAATAATATTTTCATATATATCTCAACTCGAAATTTCCTCCTCTTTCATTTCCACACGTGACGCTATGATAGCATTTTTTTTTTTCAGAGTCAGTCACTTATTTGTATGTGGAGCCATCATATTTTTCTTTTTCATACAAAAGGTAGCAAAGGCACCCGGAGCATAATTTCGAATCAATTGACACCCTATTTATCAAAATCGGTTCAGTATTTAAAAACGCTACAGTGGAACATACGTCATCATATCAGCCGAAAGACGTCCACTGCTGGACATAGGCCTCCCCCAGAGAGTTCCAAATTGACCGGTCCTGCGCCACCCGCATCCAGCGGACTCCCGCGACCTTTACCAGGTCATCAGTCCACCTTGTGGGGGGCCTACCCACGCCGCGCCTTCCGGTACGTGGTCGCCACTCGAGAACCTTTCCGCCCCAAAGTCACCCAAAGGGCAATGGAGAGGGCTATGTTAGGAGTTTCTCTGCGTGATCGCATCAGAAATGAGGTTATCCGCAGCAGAACCAAGGTAACCGATATAGCCCTCCGAATTGCTAAACTTAAGTGGCAGTGGGCGGGGCACATTGCACGTAGAACCGATGGAACATACGTAAATACAAACATATACTGCTAAAAACATATCCCTTCCTATCGACTCTGCTATAGATGGGCAAACAACCTATTATTCCGGCTAAAAAAAAACCGGAAAGGAATATCCTACTAATATTATAAATGCGAAAGTTTGGATGTTTGTTACTCAATCACGCTTAAACGGCTGAACCGATTTGAATGAAATTTTACAGTCAAAGTGATTTATTCTTCAATTTAGGCATATTACATGCACCTATGAATGTCGATAAACTACCACCGGTTCGGAAAGTAAACCTCTGCCTCGAGAAGAACCGGCGTAAAAAACTCGGCGAGGTGTCATTTTTTCAAAACAGCATACAATATATAATTTCAGTGTCAGAGTATTATAAAATTTTAAAATTACATTCATACAGTAGAAAGCCTATTTATTTTACGACAGATTTCTAGTGCAGGATTTTATCGCTGCCAAATATCCCTATCCATGATGTAGTCGTTTATCTTACAATATGCCTTTGAAATAAGTGTCCGTTTTACGACAGATTTGAATTTAGAGTCAGTAAGTTCGGTAATGTGTGTAATGCAAAAGTTTAGATGTTTGGATGTTTGTTACTCAATCACGTTTAAATGGCTAAACCGATTTGGATGAAATTTTGCACGAAGATAGTTTATAGCCTGGATTAAAATATAGGGTAGTTTTTATCCCGGGTGTACGTACATAATAAACGTAAACATATGACTTTTAAGGTATAACACTTTTTTAAGACGGTAATATTTTACCGTCTTAAAAAAGTGTTATTCCTACCCTATTGGGTCTCTTCTTTTTCTGGAGGTCGGTTGTAAAAATACACGGCTTGGCTGAAATATGTAGAATGCCTATGCCACGGACAATGCCGCGGGACACAGCTAGCCCTACCGATAATTATCGAGTTTGGCTCGTCAATAGCTTCCATAGTTCAGCCTAATTGCCATTGTCTTGTTGAGTTACGGCCGATATTGCCCCCTACATAATGCTGATCGTAAATATCGACGGTGTTTGTTCGCTACGATTTATTGGACGGAGTTTAAGGCAGACGGTACAAAAGAGTTATCCCTGTAAGGGATCTCTTCCAGTTAACCTTATGAGGAACTTGTTGATGACGCTTGTAATTATAAAGTGACAGCCTGTTTCAATATATGTACCTGACGGTACAAGTACTGACTGCACCATTTTTAACCCCCGAGGCAAAGAGAGGGGTGCTATAAGTTTAACGTCTCTGTGTATCTGTGGTATTGTAGCTCCCAAACGGATTGACCGATTTAAATGCGGTTTTTTTGTGTCATAGACAATTTGAACCCGAGTGTTCTTAGCTATGTTTCATCAAAATCGGTTCAGCCGTTTTTGAGTTATTGAACTTTGAAATGAAAAAATCGGGGATTTTTCAACTTTTCTAAGTTTCAACGTTGTTATCTTAAAATATAATTAGTTGTGACAATGCAGAGTATAACATTAAACTAAATACTATTTTTAATGCTAATTTAGTCAAAATTCGTCTGTTTGGACTTAGTTTTAGAACACTTAAGACTAAACAAAATGATAAACCCACACAGATAACAAATACTCCAAGTAAATTAGTCATAACAAGCATTAACACTTAATTAAAACACTTAATTAAGAACAGCTTAATAAAACGATACCGTACACAATTATTTTTGTTTAGCATCCTTTATGGGAATTCAGAATAATACATTCAAACTTCGCAAAAGAAAATTAATTGTAACAGCTCCGGAATTATGCGGAAAGCACCCCTGGCTCGTGAAACTCAAACCGCCTTAAAGACGAAGCTCTCTACTTGACAACGAACCTTAACCCTTTAAGCTAAGATTCAAATTCCATTGCCATGACGATCAATGCTTACGTTCAATCAACTCTTACTGACTGACCATCGAAGGCATAGCGTCGGTATCGCGTTTGAACAAAACCGAACCGTAACAGAAGACGATAAAGTTTAATTTTGATCGTGTCAAGTTACTACTTAGGCCGTTTAATACTGGGGTCTGTATTAATAAAAGCCAGATGTAAGTAACCTTGCGGGTCGCATACTAATGGTAGGTCAAATATTGTTAATTTTGCCTTATGCAGCTTATTACTGGGTAATGGACATAGGCTAGGTGGTACGGCTTTGAGTCTTTGAGGAAAGGAAATAATCTGATAGAGTACTTAATGAATGAAGCGAACACGATTATCAGGATATGTTAAAGATTTTAGTCAAATCAGCTGCTAATTATTCTGTTTTACATAAGCTGGGGTCGATGAAACAGGTCAAAGTAAAAACAAGTTACCGTTAGGCACCTCTATTGCTCTATTGTCATAGATAGCTTTAATGTTCCTGCGGATGAACGTAAAACTTAAGGTATTTAAAAACTTTTTTTTGTATCAATTCACTGAAGGCTTGAACTGATGTTTTTGTATTTTCCAATAATGTCATTTATATACTTTAGTTTAGATTTTCAGTGAATCGTGACTGTTTTTTTTATGAAAAAAAAGGTTTTTTTTTTCCGCCACAGTTAGATAGGTACCGATTCTGATTTTTAACGGCAGGGTGAATATCACTAAGGTAGAAGTACTAGTGCCCGACATGTCAACAGAAAATACTTATTTGAATCACGATATTATGCTCATTTAAGATGTATTAAACAGTTTCATACGGTTTGGGAGACGAGGTATTTACTCAAGTTACTGATATGGAATTCGTTTCATAATATGGTGATCTTATAAAAAATCCTGATAATATAAGAATTAGGTAATCAATCCGAATGTACGAGTAAATGGCAGGCGGTTATGCTGGCAGTCCCAATAGATGTCATTTCAGTACAGATGTCATTAATGACAGACTGACATTTATTGGGACTTGAAGGTTTAACTCATTGTCCCAATTGATGGCAGCTGGTTTTAACAAATATGTTCATAATTTATAAATAAGTTATTTGTCTTGAAATTGTGATAAGAAATATTGAAGTCACTGACATTTAGTAACTTAAAAATGATGTCGTGATCAATCTTAGTTTATTATTCGCTAGTTAAATTATATTCGTCGAGTACTAGTACCGCGTCGGGCACTAGTACTTCTACCTTACTACGTTTTCAATACTCTTATTTTGAAAATAGAATAAACAAGCAAATCCGAATATCGAATAATATATAACTTAACTAGCTAAGGATATACATTAAAAAATTGCCCTAAGTGCCTTTTGAGGGCAGCGTGCCCAGAAAGCTGGCAGCATTGCCACCGTTTATGGCAATTCTGATCCACTGTACCAGATACGATCCAAAACAGGTCACACGTCAACCAGACAAATGGGCGCAAATTATTTAATTAATTGATAATCAATTCGAATCGAAAACTAACGTGTCATTAAAAAAGTAAACCGTTTTATAATTGGACTGTATTATTTCCAGAAGCCATTTAAAAAACAAATTAACATGACAGCAGCCAAATACCTCATTACAATGACTTTAATAATGAATCGCTCGTATACAGCGCTCGAAGAAAATTAATTCCATTCTGATTACACTGTTGTTGTTGTTTCACGGAACCTACTCTATTCTACCGCGTGAAAGCGCGAAACAAAGGCCGATTTTTAACTTCCGAGTGCTTGTAAGAAATAATTGGAGTCTCGTCTGCCAATAAACCGCACTGTGGTTTGGCAGAAGGGCTCGTCCAGAAATCATGTGATCATATTTGGTCTACTTTTGATCCCCTCCCCCTTGGTGATATTTGGTGATTATAACGCTGCACCCATGGCCATTGGGGCGGAAAGGTTCTCGAGTGGCGACCACGTACCGGAAGGCGCAGCGTGGGTAGGCCCCCCACAAGGTGGACTGATGACCTGGTAAAGGTCGCTGGAGTCCGCTGGATGCGGGTGGCGCAGGATCGGTCATTGTGGCACACTTTGGGGGAGGCCTATGTCCAGCAGTGGACGTCTTTCGGCTGATATGATGATGATGAACGCTACACCTCCCCCCCATTCAAGATCATGTGTATTTTTGGGACTAAGTAGGAACTATGTTAGTTCATTAAAAAAACAGCAATAACTTGATAAAAATTGATTTAATTTAAGCCATGTCACGCTAAGTCATGTCCTCGGTCAACGAGTTTTCACAATACGAGAAAATTACGGAGTAATTTCGTTATTTTTTTGACTTACCTGCTGTGTCAAAAAAACTACACGATGTCTTCTCGGACCCGCCCCTCGTGATACTTGATTTCTGGACGAGCCCGAAGTGTGTAATGAAAGTTAAGTTTTTTGCCATTAATAAACCAATTTTTACTTTACTTTAAAATTTAAATACGAGTAATAGCGCGGTTTTTTAAATCGAAAATCTTATCCGGCTGTTCTAAGGCTTCTAAGCTATATTTGTTGTGTGTCAGGGTGTTTATGTGTATGTTCATAGGGTAGTGGGGAGCTGCATTGTAGATTGAACGACCTTGTGCTGATCGGCATAATGAAAGCTTACAATAATTGTCTGTAAACTTATTATCCTTGCAATGATCCCGCGCCAATCAGTGGGTCGATCACGTAACTTTTCTTACGAACGTCTGTAAGATTTAAACGTCAATTTTATATGGAAAAATGACAGCTAGATTGAGATTTAACTGTCAGACGCGCGTTCGGAACGTTACGTGATTACTCCCTGGAAGCGTTCAGTTAGCGACTTCCTAACTCAGCGGCGTGGGATCGGTATGCGGTATCTTGTACTTTGACGTGAGCTTACTAATGTCGCAAAGATTTCCTCTTTTGTCGGTTTACCGTTGGCATAACATTTGCGCAGTAGAAATATCATCCCGTCACGAAGTACTCATTTCAATGTAAATAATTTGTACAGACTGGACTGAGAGCTGGCAACGTGGCAACTTACCGACAACGTGCCGACTCCGCACTGCCAAATGTTGAGACGCCTCAGATTCAGATTCAGATGTTTTATTTCTCAATAGTAATACAACATTTTCATACATTAGAATAAAAACATGCACACAATATTGAGATCGTCAATAACACAAGTTCACAATATAATACATTACTGCAGACGCCGGGAAAGAAGGGCTTGCCGGGTGAGTAGGTATAGACGGCCGACCGTAGGGAGGCCGGATAGTGATACGAAGCCGGCAAGCCCTTTTCACGGCTAGGCATGTATAGTGCTTTTCTCAAACATACGCAATGAAATAAAACAATACACCACTCAAAATAGTACATTAATTTTCCCTCCAATCCTCCATACTTATTGTTTTTTTTTTACGAAAGGCGTCCGTATTTCGCGATTTTCGCGTGTGTAGAGTTCGAATAGACCCTATTAAGGCCATTATACATAACCTTCTATAATGAATAAAATAAAGAGGATTTTAAATATTGTCTATGGTCTCTGGTAACTTACGTACATAGATAATATTTTAAATTTATTCATCAAGACATTGAATCATACAGGTTTGTATTCTTAATAAAGGTTCGTGTATAATAGGCATTAACGCGGATATTTTTGGTCCGATAACCATTCTGCCACTAGAAAAAATAAAAAATAATAATTCAGCTGTTTAGCCTGTAGAACACAGACGCCGTGTTAACATTAAAATTAAAAAAAAAAATTACTTCCCGGCCTACGCCTTCAATTTTGTATGAAATTGCTTACCAGTTCTCTCGAGTAGTTCCGCCCGAAACGTGATACTTTGAAGCCTGTTATAACGCACGTAAGGACGACATTTCATTGCATGTTTGAGAAAAATATATAATTACTAGGATGTTAACAGATTGTTGTCATACGTTTACATGGATACAATCCAATTCCAAAAGGTATTTAGTTTAATAACATTAATCAGTGAGTATAATTCAAATACTTATCTATAATTTCATTGTATTCATTATTTAAATATTCCTTAATGTTAAATACCGTTTTACTAAGGAGCAGCATTTTGACTTTGTGACGGAAAGTGTTTATGTTGCTTTAATAGCTTTAGGCAACTTGTTGTACAATTTTTGAGCCATTATCTTGGGACACTTTCTTGACATGTTTAATCCGGGTATCTTGTTGGACGTTTACTGACGTCTCCCACACGTACAAAATCACTATAGGATTTTTTCTTATATACACTACGGTTTCTTAAATATACACAAGATAAGACACTGATGTTAATATACCGAGGTTTTTGAAAATGTTCTCTGCAACTATCTCTATAATTTGTGGTAGCCAATATTCGTATGGTCGTTTTTGCATTTTAAGTACACGTTCGAAGTCAGTTGAGTTTCCCCATAGTACAATTCCATAGGATATGATTGAGTGTACATATGCGTAATAAGCCTCCTTTAGATGATCACTAGAGATCAGTGGTCTTAATTGTTTAAGCACATAGGCCCCTTTTGCTAGTTCTTTGCAAATAGAATCTATATGTGTTTTCCATGAAAAAGTATGATCTAGTCAGTCAGTAACTCAGAACAAACAATATCATTTGTTACAAAGGAGTTTTATTTAAGGATGTTGTCTTCCTATGTTCTCATGTCAACCCCTTCAGGGTTCTCTCGTAGATTATTGGGGAACACTGGACCGTGGGCCGATGTGTATGTGCGAGGATTATTGGTCTAGCGTCCGCAAAATAGGCGCTACCTGGCCTGTTTTTAGTGTAAGGCCTGAGTGGACGCTCAGGTTTCCGTACCCGGAAAATTATAAATGCTTTTCAAACCGTTTTGTCCGTTTTAGCCAAACAATTTAGCAACGTGGATACGCAAGTGGTGATCTTGCGTTCGTTTAGTACCCGTTCCATATTTGAAAAACGTAAAATATTGAGAATTTTCCCGTTACTTTGAATACTCAAACTTCTTACAGGTTTTCCTGTAATCTTTGGGCAATGAACTATTTTCCATATTTTTTTCATAATTTTAAGCCTATTAGTTTCGGATATAAGGGGGGGGGGGAATGGTCAAAATTCGTCATTTTTCCTAAATAACTTCAAATCTGTTTTTGCTAAAATTATAATAAAAATATATATGAGATGCGTACAACAACCCCTTTCATTTGATTTGTCACACAATACAGTTAGCGAAACTTTTTCTTAAATTTTCCAGGTTTATACCCCCAAAAGTGGCCCCCTTGTTCAGAATTCATTAATTTACTTTACGCGTCCATCTTTGGGTCACCAATTTACATAATGTTTACTAAATTTCAACTCAATCGGTCCAGTAGTTTCGGAGCAAATCGGCTGTGACAGACGGACAGACAGCCACGAGTGATCCTATAAGGGTTCCGTTTTTATCTTTTTGAGGTACGGAACCCTAAAAAATAACCTCGACAACTTGAGATCTTTGAAACAAAATCACACACATTTTTTCTACCCGCGCATCAAGTTTCCGTTTCAAAATACCATCAGGCTGCCCTCAGAATTTTCCTCATTTCACAATACCTCAGCTTACTACTAAATTGCTATTTTACCGACACAGGAGTTTCCTTGTTTTGCTATCGCTTCGCAGGGCGAGGCAATCAGGCGGGGATATAAAGGGCGGCCCGTAAACTGCCCACGCGAGATTGTACAGGATTTGTACTAAACTAGTTTTTTAGAACATTCTGTACATTGCTATTTATTATTGTGATGTCAAAACACTGTTTTTGTGTACGTACACGGATTATAGGCAAGTCTATGTACAAACTAAACTGTGTTGTTAGTTGTTTAGGCCTATCATTTTATCGAAATATTTTTGGCCAAATTTCATGTTCCAACCAAACTCTGTCAACTTTTTTTTCACAATTATATTTTATTTGGCAAATCATTACGACGACCGGTTACCCTAGTGGGTAGTGACGCTGCCTACGAAGCTGAAAGTCCTGGGTTCGAATTCCGGTAAGGGCAATTATTTGTGTGATGAGTAGGTATGAATATTTGTTTCTGAGTTAGTTCCATTATGTTTTTAGGGTTCCGATACCTCAAAAGGAAAAAAACGGAACCCTTATAGGATCACTCGGTTGTCTGTCTGTCCGTCTGTCACAGCCGATTTGCTCCGAAACTACTGGACCGATTGAGTTGAAATTTGGTATACATATGTAAATTGGTGACCCAAAGATGGACGCGTAAAGTAAATTAATGAATTCTGAACAAGGGGGCCACTTTTGGGGAATAAACTGGTAAATTAAAAAAAAAAAAGTTTCGGAAACTGTATTGTGTGACATAAAAAACGAAAGGGGTTGTTGTAAGCATGTCAAATATTTTTTTTTATAATTTTCGTAAAAACAGGTTTGCAGTAATTTAGGAAAAAAGACGAAAATTGACCATTCCCCCCCTTATCTCCGAAACCACTAGGATTAAAATTCTGAAAAAATATAGAAAATAGTTCCTTGCCTAAAGATTACAGGAAAACCTTTAAGAAGTTTGAGTATTCAAAAACACTTATGAAATTTAGATTATATACGGAACCCTCACCACGCGAGTTGAACTCGCACCTGTCCGGTTTTTTAAGTATACACTCAAATATATTAGATATACACTCACCGGCAGACAATTTGGCCCAAAAACTTTTCGTGATTTCAAACCATAAATTGAATAAATTAAATAATGTATTTCTGCATAGTAAACTTTTTCTAATTTGGCCCAAATTTTCTGCCGGTGAGAATATCATATATAATATATATGTCGTCGTCTAGCACTCATAACACAAGCCTTATTGTGCTAACTATGGGACTAGCTCGATTTGTTTAAGATTGTTCCTTCATATTATTAATTAATTATTTATTTCATGATCACTTGTCAGGATATTACTATAGCAAACTTTTTTTTTTTTTACTAAAAAAAAATTTAGTTAGGGCAATTATTGTTGTTTTGCCAAGTGCGTTATTTATGTAAAATATGAATATAACACTTTAAACTCTCGCGCTTTGTACACATATTTAAATCAATGTTTTACACGGGTCTAACGCGATATCTATTTAAGTACCTTTATTTCTGACGTTTTGACACGGGTCATGGTCGCAGATGACTGTCGTCCCAGCTGGATATGGGTGCACACTATTTCACTACCCTCCAAAAGTCAATAAAAATAATGGAGGGTATAGTCTGACGTCACCGGCCAAAATAGATAATTTACTTTAAAAACAAAGTTTTAACCGACTTCAAATGAGTACCCAAATCGCTTTCAGTGTGCCTATAAAATTTGAAGAGTTTCCTGAATTTCTCCAGGATTCCATCATCAGATCCTGATTTTATGACCATCTTCCAAATCGGTCCAGGCGTCTTATATAAATAAAAAACAAAAGATTCCGATGAATTGAAAACCTCCTCTTTCTGAAGTCGGTTAAAAAGGAATTGTTCCTAACAAGCTCTACTTGTCCTTAGACTTTCCTCGAAGTATTAATGTTTCATGTAATAGCTTGCTACCCTTTATTCTTATATTATCGTTACGGCGCACGTTTCCCTATAATACGACCCTTATTTGTCACTTCGACCCTTTGTTATATTTACGACAATCTTTTTAGACTTTCTTAGAGAACTTACTTTTTTGGTTGTAAAAATCTTTTAAATAATCCATCTCGAAAATACCTAAAGGATTTTTTCACATGTATAATTGAGTTCGCTTCCTAGAGATAGATTGGATAACGTAATACCTTTTTTTTTTGACGGAGTGGAAATGCACTTACGCATTCCCCCCCAGCCTGGGGAAGCTATATAGGGGGGTATGTGGGACTCTCACTCATATAGGATGGTAAAACAAAAAAATATCTCTGATATTTGACGCCCGAGCGGAGCGACTGATCTTCTTTAAGTGAGTACACAATTTTACTACTTCCCCTTTTTGCCACTTTACGGCTAGGTGTGTAGTAAAGCTCATTTTTAGGGTTCCGGTACGTCAAAAGGAAAAAACGGAACCCTTATAGGATCACTCGGTTGTCTGTCTGTCCGTCTGTCACTGCCGATTTGCTCCGAAACTACTGGACCGCTTGAGTTGAAATTTGGTACACATGTGTAAATTGGTGACCCAAAGATGGTCGCGTAAAGTAAATTAATGAATTCTGAACAAAGATGCCACTTTTGTGGGGTAAACTGAAAAATTAAAAAATAATAATACGCAAACTGTATTGTGTGACATATCAAATGAAAGGAGTTGTTGTAAGCATCTCAAAAATTTTTTTTTTATAATGTTAGCAAAAATAGATTTGAAGTAATTTAGGAATTAAGACGAAAATTGACCCCCCCCCCCCCCCCCCTTATCTCCGAAACTACTAGGCTTAAAATTCTGAAAAAAAATATGGAAAATAGTTCCTTGCCTAAAGATTACAGGAAAACCTATAGGAAGTTTGAGTATTCAAAGTAACGGGAAAATTCTCAATATTTTACGGAACCCTCACCACGCGAGTTGAACTCGCACTTGTCCGGTTTTTTGAAGTCCGTGAATCAGTTTGAGCCACTTAACTATAGCTTTATTAAATAAAGCAAAAGCTTAATTATTAAGACTGTTCTCCGAAATTGGAAGCCAATTTAAACGAAATGATTATTGGTATTTCAAAATTACTTGCAGAAAAAAAACTTCTAATAAATATATATTTGTTATTTAATTTTATTCCTCAAGGGAGAGTTCGCGAAAGATATTTAGCCGAGAAACTTGGCCATATTATACACAGTGCTTAAAACAAAATTCGTATTTCGTGCTTCGCTGCTAGCTTACGTAGTTACGTGCATATAAATAATGTTGTATCGCATAATCGGATATCGGATATGAACATACAATTACTATCATTATTTTGTTGATAACGTCAGATATTTATAATATATAATTAAATATAGTATAACATAAAATTGTATGTATTTAAGTATGTATAAGTAACTTGATATTGTATGCATTATATAAGTATGTATATTCATGAAATTAATTGATTTGTGTTTCCATTCTAGTTTCAGTATTTAAGATCCTGCACCACTAAAGTTTCTGTTTAGCCCAATGGTTGACTGGTAGAGAATGCCTGATGGCATTAAGTCCGCCAATTGTACTTTTATTTGTATATATGTGCAATAAAGTTTAAATAAATAAATAAATATTTGTACTACACATTTAATGTAAAATTCTTTAGCGCCTACTAATCGAATAACGGGCAATCAAATGTGTGTTCGACGACCGCTTTAGCCTAGTTGGTAGTGACCCTGCCTACGAAGGAAGAGGTCCTGGGTTCGAATCCCGGTACGGGCATTTATTTGTGTGATGAGCACGAATATTTGTTCCCCAGTCATGGATGTTTTCTATGTATTTAAGTATGTATCTTTCTACATAAGTAAGTTTATCGTCATCTAGTACCCATAGTACAAGCTTTGCTTAGTTTGGGACTAGGACGATTTGTGAAAGATTGTCCGCAAAAAAAAAGTAAAGTGTCATCCTGCAAGACAGGTATAGCCTAGTGCGGGTGACTCGGGCAATCACATCAATCTGAATAAAAAACAGTGTTCGGTAACCAGTATGTCAGAGAAACCATGTTTTGTTTAAAATTGTGTCACTGTATCAATAAACTATTTTGATTTTGATTTGATTGATAATCTATACATTTATATAGACAGCGCACAGCATAACCGCTAAAGATATAAGCATCAAAGGAACATATATTCTTTACAGTACGTGGACTACGTACTAAGAAAGGATTTTTTGAAATTCAACCCTTAAATCGTTCATTTGGAAAATAGACTTGAATCTTTGTATGAAGGTTCCGTACTAAAAATCAAAACAAATGATTTAGCGGTATTATAAAAAATCATCCCCTGAGGGGGTTAAATTTTTTTTAAAGTTTGTATGGGAAACATGTCGTTTTTAAAGTTAGACGTATAAAACTTCGGTCACGAGCTCCTAATGTACAGTCAAAAACATTGATAAGGGCATTTTTTATAATTCATCCCTTGAAGGAGTTAAAATGGGAGTTGAAAGTTCACATAAGTAATGTGTGATTTTTATTGATAAACTGTGACTAGGAACATGAAAGCGTAGCAGGTTTCTTTTATAGTATGTAGATCTATTCAGTTTTTTTTTTAAACTTGTCCCCTAAAGGGTTGAAATAGGAGTTATACCTAGAAGACGTTAATTTACAAACTTAGAAATTTGAAAGTACGTATATGACGATGAAGGGTTATTCACAGGGGAAGTAAGTAGCAGTAGGCCGTTGCCGGCGTAACAATTCAACAAGTATTGCAAAAATTATACTTATTACGCTGGCGAAACCGCGGGCAAAAGCTAGTAAAATATAAAAAGAGATGCCATTTATGCAAAATAAAGAGTCCAACCAAAAACGCTTTTGAGCTCTTAACTTTGACAATGTCCATATGGACATGTCTCTTCTATAAGAGACGCGAACCTCTGTAATCTGTAATGTATGGAGCCGGCTATGTCGGCGATCGCGAACAACTTCGCCGTGATGTGTTCGAAATTGAAATTGTCAGCGCATTTCTTGTCTGCCATTGCCGAGGCAAAAATGCAGAATTCAGCCGGTAAATTCAGAACTGCATGATATAACATTTTGTTCTCTTTTTGTGTAGGCCAATACCAATGCCATATTTTCAAGTAGGTTCCAAATACGGACACATGGTTGTGTGCAGTGTTCTTTCAGTATATTGTTTTTTTTTTGTTCGTTATATTTTTAGGCAGAACCAAGGTAACCGATATAGCCCTCCGAATCGCTAAACTTAAGTGGCAGTGGGCGGGGCACATTGCACGTAGAACCGATGGCCGTTGGGGCGGAAAGGTTCTTGAGTGGCGACCACGTACCGGAAGGCGCAGCGTGGGTAGGCCCCCCACAAGGTGGACTGATGACCTGGTAAAGGTCGCTGGAGTCCGCTGGATGCGGGTGGCGCAGGACCGGTCATTGTGGCACTCTTTGGGGGAGGCCTATGTCCAGCAGTGGACGTCTTTGGGCTGATATGATGATGATAATGATATTTTTAGGGTTCCGTACCTCAAAAGGAAAAAAAACGGAACCCTTATAGGATCACTCGTGCGTCTGTCTGTCCGTCTGTCACAGCCGATTTGCTCCGAAACTACAAGACCGATGGAGTTGAAATTTGGTACACATATGTAAATTGGTGACCCAAAGATGGACGCGTAAAGTAAATTAATGAATTCTGAACAAGGGAGCCACTTTTGGGGGGTAAACTGGAAAATTAAAAAAAAAAGTTTCGCAAACTGTATTGTGTGACATATCAATTAAAAGATTTTTTTTTTAAATAATTGTAGCAAAAATAGATTTGAAGTAATTTAGGAATAAAGACGAATTTTGACCATTACCCTTATCTCCGAAACTATTAGGCTTAAAATTCTGAAAAAAATATGGAAAATAGTTCCTTGTCTAAAAATTACAGGAAAACCTATAAGAAGTTTGAGTATTCAAAGTAACGGGAAAATTCTCAATATTTTACGGAACCCTCACCACGCGAGTTGAACTCACCATTTGTTTTTTTTTATACCACGTTTGTGGCAAACAAGCGTCTGGCCCCGCCTGATGGTGATAGGTCACTGAAGCTCAATAGGCTCTTGCAACTCTAAGGGTGCCACATGCGCATTGCGGACCCTCCGACCGATTCAATTGATTTCGTACTTGGTTATTATTATGAAACCGATTAAATAAAACGTACATAATTTACGTTTTCGGCGAAATACTTATGTACAAACGTACATAAGTCTTTTGTCGGATTGGGCTACTATCGTTCTGCGACCGATCCCCAGCCCTAAGCTTTAAGCTTTTCGATGGCCGTCGAAATAATAGCTTTAACGAAACGAAAGCTCCATTACTGAGTATAAGAACAGCTACTATTCCTTAATTGGGGCTTAAAGAAGAGGTATTCGATAAATTTACTGTTAAAATTTAATGAACATTGTTAATGTTTTGATGTTTTTTTAAAATGAAACGTGAAACGGAATGGAAATGATTTTCCATTTAGCTTCGTTTCAAGTAAAACGTCTTCTTTATAGTAATAAAGGTAGGTACTGGCCTAGCTATTTTCTAATATAAGTACTTTAACCCATTCCTGGCCCGTGACGACACGTATGCGTCCCTACGCCGTAGTCGCTTTCCGCTACATACGAGGAAAACCACGGGATCGGCTACGAGCGTAGCGCGTAGCGATTCTGGGCACGGGAATGTGTTAATTAGTGATTTATTATCATTATCATATTTTTTTTTTTTATTTTTTTTTTATTAGAAACAAACAGTCTTATATGGGTACATTTAGTAAGGTAAAAGGTAGCAAATTGTGGACTTACAGTTTCCTTAATTATAAATAGTCGATATATAATATAGAATATTAGTCGAAAGTCGTCCACTGCTGGACATATGCCTCCCCAAAGAGTGCCACAATGACCGGTCCTGCGCCATCCACATCCTAGTGTATATGCCATGGATAATTACGAGCAAATTGGACCAAAGTTCTCCTACTTGACCACTCTGTACGGTATACAACATATCCAGTCCAGCTTGTTGCGTAACGTTTAGTAATTACGTACGTTAGATATATCTAAATGTATTTTTTGTGTAGAAAAATTACAGCTGTGCAGTGCAGTCCATGCTTTATATTCAAAGAAATAAACAGTATATTTCTTTAAAATAATGAAAACGGGTCTCACTCACGTATTTAATGTCGAATATCGCTCGACATGTTTCGAACCGATTCGCGGTTCTTAGTCATGAGCACAGCGCCTGCGCAAACCAGCCGAGCGAGCAGGGCGCGGGCCCGCAGTGCTAAACGCGCCGGCAACGCGTGTGCTCATGACTGAGAACCGCGAATCGGTATGTGTCATGATTGGCGCTGAATGACATAAATAACACCAATGGATCTGTGAGCTGCAGAAACCGCGAGCCGTGTGTAAAAAAAAACTGAATCGACAAAAAAATCTATATAATTATTAAACCTACCTACTCACAAAATTTCACGATAATCAGTTGAGAAATGCGACTTGTAGAGGAGAGCAGCCGGACAAACGGATATTCGAAAGAATTTTGGCTCAAGCTGAAGCAAAGAATTTCATTCGCTTCGCTCCCTCGTTCAACAAACTTACCAATATCATAAACTTATCTGATTAACATGACAAATCAAGCGTCATAAAAACCAACAGTTTCCTTACGACTTTACAGTTAATTTTGTAACATAACGGAACTGCATGAGCTTTCATCTTAACATCGTTTAAAAGAAAGCATTGTAACTAAATTCATTCAAATAGTGACTATACTGCCTAAGGCAGAAGATTCAAATCGATTTGATATATCAGTAAGGGTCACTCCAAATTCGACTGCAGTATTTAAATTTTGAAATAGCGTTAACGCTTGTTTAGTTGTCACTTGAGCCCTTTCGGTGGAGATGGGACGCCATGCGATGCGGTTGGGTGAACCGTTTAGCGTTAATATTATTTATGCGTGGTCAGTTTACCGGATGAGGGGCTTTAGTTATATGCGGTAGCGATTAAAATGTAAGGTTATCCCCGTGCTCGGCACTGACCCTATGCAACCAAGGTGGACGGTGTCAATAATTGGAATAAATGTGTCAAACACTGGACGGTTTTTTGTACACATTACATAAAAACAATTGTAAGTAATATTATGTTTAACATAAGTCCATTATTTGTTATATATTACCATAAGTTATTATTTTGGATGAAATTTTACACGAAGATAGTTTATAGCCTGGATTAAAATATAAGATAAGTTTTATCCCGAGTCCACGCAGACAAAGTCGCGGGCGGAAGCTAGTACCCAATAAAATAAGTCATAATAAAAAAATATTCCGAGTTGAATAAGTCTCAAATCATCAGCTCTTAAAAATACATATTTGAGTTACTAATATTGGCAAAAAAATTGTGCGAGTGATGATGAGAGAATTTTCTTAATTATCCTTTAACCACTAACTAATAACTTCGACCTTTCACGGCCATTATTCAGATTTCTAAGTCTAATAATATTTACCCTTAAATGCGCAGAGTATCTAAAAATGAACACATTTTGAGTTGCCTTTTTTTTAAAGCGGTTTTTTGCGCTTTATACAGGGCAAACGAGACTTGAACGCAAGATTTTTTCTTACTTTGCAAAGTTTAGGTTTAAAAGATCGTTGTAATTACAATTAGACACAACTGCAGACACAATTTTTGATATTCCTAATTTTTCTTTCCGAACCGGTGTAAGTTTATCGACATTCATAGGTGCATGTAATATGCCTAAATTGAAGAATAAATCACTTTGACTTTGACTTTTTTTTGTTCAATGGATGTTTTAGTTACAACTAAGCGTCATGTCGATTACCCGCTAGTCGTTTCTGACTTAAAATCATTATAGCCCAAACATTATAGTTTGTTTATAGTCCACACATTCAAAGTTAAGTGTGGGCATAGCCAAGTGACTCGTAAGTCATAGTAAGTTAAGACTAAAGCTTTCGGGATGTTGACAGCTTTATAGCTACGCCGAAGTACACCGTTGACATGTTTGGGGATAAGCCTAATTTAATATTTTAATCCGTGAATACTTTAATTTAATCCATACTGTCTGTCGAGTGCGTTCAGTTTTGAGCATATTAGAGATTCATTTTTGTAAAAAAATTATAAAATACAAATTAAAAGGAAAACCCGGCCAAGTGCGTGTCGGACCACGCACAACGAAGGGCTCCGTGCCTATTAAAAAGGTCGTGTCGTCACAGAAATCTTACGGCACTTGCGTATTTTTCTATAGGGAAATAAAAATAAGATAAAAAATAAATAAATATTTGCGGACAATCTTACACAAATCGACCTATTCCCAAACTAAGCAAAGCTTGTACTATGGGTACTAGACGACGATAAACATACTTATATAGATAAATACATAAGGAAGGCAGTTTATCAGCAATATCTTGAGAACATTTGAACCGATCCTGTTCAAATAAATTTCGGTGAAAGAATTTAATAAGCATGTTCATGATTCGTTTCAAGTTTTTCCAAATACACCGTTCGATAATAAGAGGGGGGGTGGACACAATTTTTGTGACTTTCGGGGCGATTATCTCCGACTATATTCACTTAGTCAAAAAAAAAATGCTGTGAAAAGGCCTATCGATTGATCGCACACGTGCAGGACGTACAATGATATATTTTTAAACTTGCAGTTATAGGTAATTTCACGAGAGTTGAGGTGAATGATTACACACACAGCTACATAAAGTACTGATTGCAAAAAAAGTGAATGAATGAAATGAGTGAGTGAATGTAAATAAAAACGCTCATATATATTCATATACATATATTTTAATAAGAATAGGTATAACCAACAGTAAAAAAAAATATATTTTTATAAAGTATCGTCACTTAGCATATCTGAATCGTCAAGATTGATTATTACAAGTTTATGGGTTTCGGTTAGTTCATCAATATTAGGTTCCTTTATTCTGTATCTTTCTTCATTTTCTTGGGTTTTTCTGAAAATATTCTGAAACGTCTCTTTGTCAAGTGCTTCAATTTCTTCGTTTAATTTCCTCATGACGCTATTGAATGTGAACTGTTCTGTCGCAGGTAAAATGTTGACCGTCATTTCTTAAGTTCTCTCTAAAATGACAGAACACGTTAAATATAATTTCCCGACTTTGTCTATTTAAAGTTTTCCCATGACCTATTGTGTCAGCCATGTTTCCGTAGAATAAAAACCTGTAGGTTTTCTTGTCTCTTGGAAAATCCGGTTGTCAATAAGTATGACAACGATGTAACGAGTGCCAGTTACTTCAATCATCTTTAAAGAGGTTTGATAACGAGATAACAAAGTAATGAACATATATGTGAATACAATTTTAATAGCTAAATAAATAAAGACAATGCAATTTGTTACCTACTTATTCTCTTTCGTTTCTACGATTAATATTAGGTATATATATATTCATGTATATACCTACGCATATGTGACCTTTATTTGAATTGGTGTAAATAAAATTTATTAAAATGCTTTCTGTTTTTTATAAAGTCGATGAATTGGTAGAAATATATTAATACTTAACAAAATAGTTTATAGGAACTTTTTGATCTTTCTTGCCATTCACTGTTGAACTTGCTATCGGTACAATAATAGAACACTAATGTCAAAACTTCGCTGTCATTACATGACAGTGTTGTTGTGTGCGTGGCCTCAACTCTCGTGAAATTACCTATACATGTATGGAGTGCACCCCTAAAAATATTTTTTTAGTCATTTCATTACCAACAAAACTATGTAGTGGCTAATAATTACACCTATACTGTGCCTGTGACATACAGACTGATGGACACTCGGCAACAAAAAATTTAAAAAATCATTCATTTCATGGGTAATTGTGTAAGGTTTTATAACAAACTTCCAGGAAACGTAACTGAGTTATCTATTAATAAATTTAAGAACTATGTAAAGTGTAAACTTATTTCGAAAGCTTATTATAGCACACAAGACTACATGAATGATAAAACTCCATGGAACTAATTGTGATCGAATTTTTATCTATTATTTTCGTTATATTTTGTTTTTTGACATTACATTTTTTTTCTAGAAACATTCTACTAGTATTTTTTATACAATTTTTATGTCATATATTTTTTATTCCTTATGTTTAATAATTACTCTAAAAAATTTACTGACGATTTGAAAGTGCTTGTTACTAGGCCTACTTGAATAAAGATCATTTTGAGTTTTGAGTTTGAACCCAGGGACCTTTAGCTTCGTAGGTAGCGTCACTACCCACTAGGCTAACCGGTCGTCAAAATTATTAGTATTGCTTTACTCCGAATTCTGTGAATTTACTGCCCTCTGACCATCTTCAAGGTTATGGGAGTTGAACGATCAAAATCCTATTGCCAAGGTCTCAGGAGGTGACGCTGGATAGGGCATGTGCTTTGTAGGCCAGACAACCACCTCTCCAGGCAAAGCTTATGATGGCAAGCTTCCGGGAAAATGAAACCAGCACGGCTATAACAAGACGGCGCGCGAGCTCTCTCGATTTTTCTCGCACTATACCTCTCTTTCTAAGTTTTCTAATAAGAGAGAGACGAATAGTGCGAGAAAAATCGAGAGAGCTCGCGCGCCGTCTTGTGATAGCCGTGCAGGTCGCTCTCGCACTTGTCACTCAAGTTGAGCGATTTGGGAGGCTATATCGGTTACCTTTAAAAATATAATAATACTTCACACATTCTGTTTAATTTAGCTTAGACAATCTATGCCCTTTTTTTTT
The DNA here is from genome assembly GCA_932294315.1 of Epinotia nisella. NCBI lineage: Eukaryota > Metazoa > Arthropoda > Insecta > Lepidoptera > Tortricidae > Epinotia > Epinotia nisella. The sequence continues at coordinate 1,732,250 of OW028675.1, read as the reverse complement.
GATGATGTGAAAATGCTTTACGCATACCCCTGACCCGGGGAAGGCCCAATTGGGGGTTATGTGGGACTCTCTCCTCCCGCCACCATCCGAGGAGCATAACCACTAAAAACACACCGGCGTCACCCGCATTACCGTTAAGGGGGCGCCATGGGATCGCGAACATTCCACCACGAAGACAATCTAACCTCGTAAGAAAAAGTAAAAGTTGAATAATTCCGGACTTCGCAAGAAACGTTGCCAATTCGCATGTCTTTTTTTATCCCAAAATCAAAGAGCAGACGACTATAGTCCTTATCTCAAAGCCTTAAGACACAATGCGTTGTTACGTAAGTACTTACTATCATGGCGACCCACTGGGGAAGCTAGTAATATCAATGTTAAACGACTTGGAATCTGTCCAAGACAATTATAATTCAACTATTCTGCAGACACAAAATAACTAGCACCAAAGGAAAGTCTGACTACGCTAATTTCGTTTAATTTAGGTAGGCATTTTTTTAATACTAATATTATCATCATCATCATATCAGCCGAAAGACGTCCACTGCTGGACATAGGCCTCCCCCAAATGTGCCACAATGAGTGGTCCTCCGCCACTCGCATCCAGCGGACTCCCGCGACCTTCACCAGGTCATCAGTCCACCTTGTGGGGGGCACACCCACGCTGCGCCTTCCGGTACGTGGTCGCCACTCGAGAACCTTTCCGCCCCAATGGCCATCGGTTCTACGTGCAATGTGCCCCGCCCACTGCCAGTCAAGGTCACCCAAAGGGCAATGGAGAGGGCTATGCTGGGAGTATCTCTGCGTGACCGCATCAGAAATGAGGCTATCCGCAGCAGAACCCATGTAACCGATATAGCATGGATATAGCCCTCCAAATCGCTACACTAATATTATAAAAAAAAGGAAAAAATCTGTCACTGTCAGATTGTAGCTTTGTGAAATGTAAGTTTGTATGTAATGGGTAATCTCCTAAACAGCTTATCCAATATCAAAAATTCTTTCACCAGCGTGTAGAATGGACTTTTTGGATGTTTATGGGCTATATTTTATCCCACGGGTTTGCCTGCGTTCTCTTCAAGATGCGGGCGGAGCCAGGCGGGCAGTTCGTATTAACCCGGCGAGCATGATGTGAAAAAAAGTTACATCAAGCATGTGGCAGGGTATGACATACCCAAAATTTAATGCCCCATAATATAGTTGTTATTAATGTTATTTTATTTTCTTGATAATGTATAGTTAAATAATTAATTAGTTAATGGAATTAAATCGAAAAAAAGTTCTAATTATGAAATTATTTTTATTTATTCATGTTTTTCTTATACTATGTAATTATAGGAACAAAAATTTAGGGGTTTAAAAAAATCAACAATAAAACAAAAAATTAACTCTTTAAAATATAAATCAACATTAAACTGAAAGACACTGAGATTTTCTTCTTAAAATAGAGTAGTTAAAATTTTTAAATAAAAAATGTGACTAATTACTACCATTGAGATCCGGAAATTTTTCAATTTTGCATGCTACAAACATTATGAGCTTGCCGCAAGCGTTGCAGGAATGTTTGGTTTTTATATCCTTATGTATGGACAGTCCTGATACCCGATATACCGTCCAGATACATTTACATGTCTAGGTGAAGGCTCATCCAGTTATTTTTCCATTTGCCGGCGGATATAGCTTAGAATAATTTTTTGTTGATTTTCTTGAATTTATGTGTTCATAAATAATAAAACAATATTAACTAAAATAAATAAACGCGTCTCAAACCTATACAATAAAATCATAAAAAAGAATTAAGAATAATAAAAAAAACTTAATAAAATTATTAAAAATGTATACTTAAAATAAATACGTCAAAAATGAGGCAGGGTATGACATACCCGAGACAGGTTTGTGCACGAATATTCCGGCCAGTGTGTCACGCCACATTGTGATCACGCCATTATCCCCTTTCGCACACCCCTTCCTCCAGCTACTGAGCGAGCTAGTGTCGTCAGTCGAAGATTTAGAAAATACCAATACTTTTTAATACTACCAGGGTATGAGATACCCTGCCTCATGCGCGCCGGGTTAATAACTATAGCTGCAAATGTTTTAATGTAGGTATAAACGTCAACAAAAAAAAACCGGACAAGTGCGAGTTCGACTCGCGTGGTGAGGGTTCCGTAAAATATTGGGAATTTTCGCGTTACTTTGAATACTCAAACATCTCATAGGTTTTCCTGTAATCTTTAGGCAAGGAACTATTTTCCATATTTTTTTCAGAATTTAAAGCCTAGTAGTTTCGGAGATAATAGTAGGGGGCGAATGGTCAATTTTCGTCTTTTTCCCTAAATTACTTCAAATTTGTTTGCACTAAAATTATACAAAAAATATATCTGAGATGCTTACAACAACCCCTTTCATTTGATATGTCACACAATACAGTTTGCGAAACTTTTTTTAAAAAATTTCAGTTTAACCCTCAAAAGTGGCCCCTTTGTTCAGAATTCATTAATTTAATTTACGTGTCCGTCTTTGGGTCACCAATTTACATATGTATACCAAATGTCAACTCAATCGGTTGAGTAGTTTCGGAGCAAATCGGCTGTGACTAACGGACAGACAGACGCACGAGTGATATAAGAGTTCCGTTTTTGTCCTTTTGAGGTACGGAACCCTAAAAACATACCATACCATACAACATGCATTAACATGCCATAGCATACAACTACCAGAATGGCGTACTTACGTGCCCGCTATGTGCACGGAATTTCGCTGCAAGGACAGGTCACAGAAGCCATCTTCGAGCGCATGAGCGCCAAAACGCTAGATAGGAGTCGGAGTGGTCTTCCGGATGTGTGCAATAGCGTTCCCGGGGCTCTGTCCAAAAGCGTGCGGTGGAACACCCCAGGGGTTTTAGTCCGTCGTGGTGACATGCTCGCGGTCCCACGGCGCTCCCATTAACGGCAGAGACGGTAACGCCGGAGTGGTTTTAGTGGGTAGACTCCCTCCCCCTTCCCTTTAAATAGGGTTGGCCGGAGGGTGAGAGTCCCACATACCCCCCCCCCCCCCCTATAATATAGCTTCCCCTCCGGAGTGCATTTCCACTCCGTCAAAAAACCCACTCGGCTCCTCCCGGGCGGAGTGGGATCCATAACGGATTTCCCCTGGGTAAACAAAAAAACAAAGGAGTCGGAGTGGTCGCCATGACCGAAAACGTTCGGACAGGTCATCATCATCAAACGTCAACATCATCAGCCCCTATTATACAAGTTAAAAGCTTACTTTTCTGCCCTAGAGATAGCCCACTTAAGAGGATATGTTATGTCCTTAAAAAACGGTCAAGCGTGTTTAGTTTTTCTTAAAGGTTCCTTATCCATGTACCTACATGTCTTTAAAAGTGAATGTTTAATTGTTAAGAGGTCAATGCAATTGTCTTTCATTGTTAAGTAGTAAACAAAGCGATCGCTTTTTTATTGGAGTAACCGTATTTGATACCTACTGTAAAATAAACGTAGTAAACACCTACACTTTTTCAGCGGACTTTATGTCTAAGGCAAAGAGGTCCACATTCAAAAATACTACATGAGCGTTTTTCAAAAAAACTGTACATAAGATTTTTTTTTCAGATTTTGATTTTTCTTTGTTTTTCTTACTCAGTATCGTTGATACTATCGATCCTCATACAAGAAAGAAAGTGTCCCAGGTTTTACTACTCGTATGTAAGTTTCTCCTTCCAGTGCGTCACGACCATATAAATAAAAAAGAATGCATACAAAGGTGAGACGATCTGGAATATTTTGGACACTTCTTTTCTTGTATGAGGATCGATAGTATCAACGATTCTGAGTAAGAAAAACCCAATAAAATCGAATTCTGAAAAAAAAGTTTATGTATACTATTTTTGAAAAACGCTCACTTAGCAACGTTGAGCATTTTGTATTTAAAACAATATACTACTTTAACAAATAGAGTCACTGTACGAATACATTCGCCCTCATATATATCGGAGCGGCCAAAGCGCTTACAAATATCTGAACACGTCTCTAATGCCACAACAATTTTATAGAGATGTGTTCAGATATTTGTGAGCACTTTGGCCGCTCCGATTAGTCTGATGGCGACTGTACCTAAAGTATTTATTAAACATGACCTTTTCAAACTCAAACTCAAAATGATCTTTATTCAAGTAGTCCTAGTAACAAGCACTTTCAAATCGTCAGTTAATTTTTTAGAGTAATTTTTAAACATAAAGAATAAAATATATATGATAAAAAAATTGTATAAAAAATACTAGTAGAATATTTCTAGAAAAACAATCTAATGTCAAAAAACAAAATATTACGAAAATAAAAGATTAAAAATTCAGTCAAAATTAGTTCCATGGAGTTTTATCATTCATGTAGTCTTGTGTGCTATAATAAGCTTTCGAGATAAGTTTACGCTTCACATAGTTCTTGAATTTATTAATAGATAACTCAGCTTCATTTACCAGCCGTAGAGTTCTCTTCGTCGTGTTAATACAAACTACATTGAGCCGTTCGGCGTAGAGACTCTCGGACCGTGGGGACCAGGCGCGCACCGTATCTTCAATGGATTATGCAAGCGCTTGGTCGAGGCTTCGCGTGACCAGAAGGCTGGCTTTTACCTCGCCCAGAGGATCAGCATTGCCACACAACGTGGCAATGCTGCCAGCCTTCTGGGTACACTACCGCCTGGCAGCGATCTGGGGCAATTTTTTTTCCTTTAGTTTTAGTTATATTTGTTTTTTCTTTTCTTAGTTTGCATAGTAATTGTAAAAGTATATATAAATTCCAACTACATATTATATTCCTAGAGAACCCCAAGACAACATAAAACTAAACTACAGGGGGAAGATGAGAAATGGCTACAAGATGTAAATAACGCCGTAAAGGAAGGTATCCCGCTTACCCGGGATAACATATACTTATCTAGGTACCCGGGATTCACAATAAAAATGGCGGCAGACGGGTTAATAATGGCGACCGGAGTGACAATTCCACGGTTTTTCTTAAACTGTTGAATAAAAAAAGTTTAAAAGTGGAGCATGTTTCATATTTCAGTACGACACTTCACATTTTTAAAACTGTTTACTGAAATGTTTTTGTACCTTTCTCACAAACAAATGTCAAAGTGACAGATAAACGGCTTTATAGCTTTTTTTTAGTAGCCTAATTTTGTGTCCCACTGCTGGGCAAAGGCCTCCCTTTTTTTTCCGCCACTCGTCTCGGTCCTGTGCTAATGTTCGCCAATCTGTAAAAAACGTATTAAAGTCGTCCCGCCATCTCCTTTTCAGTCTGCCTCTACCTTGGACCTCGGTAGCCATCTTGTGGGGTGCATTCGGTGGTTAATTTGAAAGAAAGAAAGAAAGAAAGAAAGAAAGAAAGAAAGAAAGAAAGAAAATACATTTATTCACAAACACACAGGACACACATATTATACAATAAAGTAAACAAGAGAAACATATAAAACATGAAACAAAGTGTGTCTCTGCGGCAGTGAACCGGACACTGGCTCAGCATTATGCTGAGGTGTCAGACACCTACAGCGCTGATTTTGGCTGATTTGGCCCATCTCTCCGCGCGCATTCGACAGACATGTCCAGGCCAGTCCTACTTTAGCTTCGCGGTCTTGGCACCCACATCTACGATCGATATCTAAATAGGTTTAATGAACATTAATAAACTACTCTGTGAGCAGTAGAACACGGGAAACAGTCTTTAAATTTTTTTTCTAAACTTTGAAAAACTGCATCGACAAGAAATAACTATATAATTCAATAATTATATAGTTATTTCTTGTCGATGCAGTTTTTCAAAGTTTAGAAAAAAAATTTACCTGCTTACAAAATTTCACTAGAATCGGTTGAGAAATGCGACCTGTAGCTGAAACCATCATTCAATAAGGATAAATTGTCGCGTTTTGATTTTTGTGTCTATGGTACCATATCAAATAGTAGTTGTATTTTCCACATTAAAATTGCGAACAAAAAGTACCACGCATTTAATTAGCTTATTAGTCAAAGAACATGCAAAGTTAAAATTGAAAACACACATCTATTTAGTAAAGGAGCCTCTACATCCTATTCCATATAAGATTCTAGACGTCCGGTTAGCCTAGTGGGTAGTGTCGCTGCCTACGAAGCTGAAGGTCCTGGGTTCGAATCCCTGTAAGGGCAAATATTTGCAAATATATTAATATTTGTTTCTGAGTCTTGGATGTTTTCTTATCTATTATATGTAATTGTCGTCTAGTACCTATAACACAAGCCTTATTGAGCTTACTATAGGCCTAGTTCGATTTGTGTAAGAATGTCCCTAATATATTTATTTTAGCTATTTATTTATTACAAAAATCGTGCGTTAATGGTCATGCGATTTTGAGGAAAACCATTTTGAAACGCAAAAACTTTAGTAGTCTTATTTCGAAGAGCACTTAATGATCGAAGTAAGTAAAACCAGTAGGTACAAAATTTCCCTTTGATATCCAACACGCACGGTGAAACCAAGACGAATTTGTCCGTTAAAATTCTAATGTTATATGGAATGATGTAATTATAGTCATCGTCATCAGCCTATATACGTCCCACTGTTGGGCGCAGGCCCACTTACTTATAGTATTATGATTCACATTCACATTAGAACATTAGAGGGTGATTATTCTTAGTTTGCAACCTTTCACCCCCTAAATCTGACATTTCCATCATTAGATGACCCCGTTGCCCATTACATACGGTCAGATTATGCGGTCGGTTCGTAGGTCAGGCAGGGTTAATGGTCAGTGTACTAGGGGTGGGTTAAGTCATTAGACCTGTTACTATTTTTGAATTGCAACAAAAATAAAAGGAAGGGCGAAAATATATCATCATCATCATATCAGCCGAAAGACGTCCACTGCTGGATATAGGCCTCCCCCAAAGAGTGCCAAATTGACCGGTCCTGCGCCACCCGCATCCAGTGAACTACCGCGACCTAAAAAAAATATATAAAATATATAATATGTATACTAATACTCTGTGAGCTGTAGAATCCGCGACTCATAAGCCAGTCTTTTTTTTTTTTTTTTTTTTTTTAAATCGATAAAAACTATACAGAGTAGCACTTTACTATGATCTTTGCTGAAAGTATAGTGTTATCTAATTAATTTTCAATCAATTTATTATCATTTTAAAACTAGGTTGAGTAACAAAAAGGCATTAAAAATTTAACGTTTTATTATAGGTGACAACCCTGCCGCTATAAAGTTACTATTTACATTTGCACATGACAGATCTCATTCACTATTAACTTGTTAGGGTTGCAAGCTTTATCGAAAGAACATTAACATAGTTTATTGGGAAAAAATAAAACTCTTAGGGTGAACAATTCCCTGTTTTTGTATAAACTCTTCATTCTCTTTACTCTAATAAACCCCTAAAAATATTTCATGAGTATTGGCTGAGAAATGCGATTTGTAGAGAACAGCCGGACAGACCTGACATACGATTTTTTTTGCCTAAGAAGCTAAAATGGAGAACTTCGTTCGCTTCGCTCGCTCGTATAGTTATACTTAAAGGGGTTAAGTATGACAGATTGTAGCTTCATAAGTTTGTATATAGGGGTAATTTCTGGATCTACTTATCGTAAAACAAAACAAATTCACCAGTTCATATTCTTTCTGCTTTCTGTGATAGGTAAAGGTGTAATATGATATCTACAAAACGGGTATTTCAGGTATTGAAATGTATGTGAAACGTAGATTAAAATATTTGGCAGTAAATACTGCGTCGTTGATTGTAATCTTTTCATGCAAAATAGTAAACTTTTCAAGAAGAATTTATTGTAGAGGCAGGTTTGTTTTATTTTTGCTGAGAGCCTTGCCTAAAAATATCCTGCATTTTTTTTAAAAAGATGCTTAGTACGCTGTTAAAATGTTAATGAATTATATTCACCCTCAACATTTTTTACCCTCGACATGTGTTATGTCCAGGAGCCGTAGCATGGTTGGCCTTATCACGCGACAAGTGACAATATAAGAGCGTCGTCGTCTCGTTCTATCGAACGGTGTCAGCCAGTGACGCACGCTCTATCCTATCACCTATCGCGTGTTAAGGCCAACCATGCTACGGCTCCAGCAATGTACGTCTTTCGGCTGATATCATGATGACGATGGTGAGCATATTTCAAATCATCGTACGACTTCGATAGTTGTTTATGGTGTTTGTGATTTCGATACGATTAACCTTTTCAACGCTCTGTCAAAGAGAAAAGTTGTCAACCACACGCCAAATTAACAAGATGTTTAGTGAGGAGTTAAACCTTATGCCAATGCAAGAAGGTTGCTATCGCGCTGGGCTCCTCGACGCATATATCAGTCGTTGGCGTTGAACCTGCGGTTCGGGTATATGCGTCGTTGGCGTCGAAAACGTTAATGAAGATGCCCATGAACTTTATTGACACACTTTAATAGACTATTTTTTCTTTGGGGAAACGCTCGCTAGCCGCTTGTCCCTAAAACCACGCTTAATTTGTCAGCTTTTACCAGATTGAATGTTATTACCGTGATTGCGTTGGGCGCACCTTAGCTTTGTGACTGTTGTGAGCTTTGGAAAAAGCTCCGAATTGTACTCAATTTGAATAAAGGCTGGGATTGGAGCTGTCAAACACTTTTACGTTGGATTTGGTGACTTTAACGGATGAAAGACTTTTTCTCAAACGTGTTCGGAAATGTCGTTATAATGGTTGTGATGAAATACCGGAAAGCGTGTTTGGGCGCTAGCGATTGAGACGCCAGTAATAGAATAAATAATATTTTTTGTAGTTATTTCTAATAATTTGTTCCTAAAAATGTCAAGATCTACACCAGCAGCCTGTGGGTGAGTCATACGCAGCGCACGTACAATACGCTCAGGGTCCAGTATAATAACATATTCAGCGGGGCTAGCGCAACTGACGCCGCACCGCGACGCGAGTCGAGAAAGCTCAACCCCCTTTTTCTAATTTGTACGGTGCGAGTGAGATAGGGGACGCTTAGTCGCGCGAGAAGCGACTGAGCAGCAAGTTGTGCTAGACGTGCAGGATGCTGATGAAACTGCCGCGACGCTGTAGCGCGTCAGGTATGTTCGCAGAGGCGCACACTGATGGCTTCCACGCCATCAGAAGGAAGCGAGTTGCGTCTCTGCTGAACAGAGTGCGCGGCAGTTCTAACACCATCCTGGAGCCGTAGCATGGTTGGCCTTATCACGCGACAAGTGACAAGATAGCAGCGTCGTCTCGTTCTATCGAACGGTGTCAGCCAGTGACGCACGCTCTATCCTATCACCTATCGCGTGACAAGGCCAACCATGCTACGGCTCCTGGGTATGTTTGCCGAGCGACTGGACGGCATTATGACAAAACACTGAGATCATCACTGGCCAAAGAAAGTAATGATCTTTACCCAGTGTCGCAAATATGTAATAGTTATTATTTATGTTAAATTCTTTATTATTATTATTATGCCAATTGCTAATGTGAAAAGATCATTGACGTATAATAAAGTAAATAGACGCACAATGTCGAACAAAAATTTCAAGAAATGTGCCCCAATTTGACAACTCTAGCTATATTTCAGTTGATGCCAATCGCGTTTACTTATAACCTGCGTTGAGATATATGCTTCATATAAAAGAGAACTTAGTGTTCTAAGCTGTAAGGGCCATATTAGCGAATTAGCATCAAACAGATTAAAAACTTTTTAGTTTATTGAGATTTTATCATAATGTGACTTGATTGCTCACGTCAAAACTAAATAGCGAATGAATGGAGTCGCATTATAAAATTATTTTAATAATGTTGTATAAACAATACAGTTATTCGTAAATGATTGACGAAGTATGTTGCGGATTTTTGCTTTTTGGAAGTGTTTTATATGTCACACTTTAATGAATAAAATCTATAATATTTTATTTATTTAAACAGGAAGACGAAAAACATAAATACACGTTCATTTTTTTTATAAATACATATACACAAAACATAGTTCAGTGGGCATTACGTATTATCAGTGCAGCTGTCAAACTCCTTAAAAATTCTACGCACGACTAGTGAAAAGGGAATAAGAACTAGGTATGTAGATCATTTTAGCGTGGTATATTTGACGTATCTAATTAGTCCCTTTGCGACATATAATAATGACTTACAATCTGAATATCAATTTATCTTTAGTTAAACAGTTATTTTTATAAGATTTGTATAAACTTGAAAAATAAACACACGACGAAGTCGTCACCACTCTTCGTCGTTGATGTCTCCTACGAGTATCTGGTACTATAAGCCTATAACTGCGGCCTACTTTGCACATCGCTAAGGATTTCTTGGGAATTTTAAATTGAAAACCATAAATAACGTAACTGTACTACTCCATAAAAAAATCTATTAAGTAGGTACTGACTCCTTAGGTTTTTGTTCCTTGATAATCTGTCATTTGTACTAACGAAATTATTTATTCAAAACCATGAAATGCCAATGAAGATGAGAACTTAGTTAAAAAAATATATCCAATCCTTTTTTATTTTTTTTCTATTGCCATATTTGCTATTAACGAATTTTTTCACAGATCATTTTTGTCATTTTTGACAACCGTCAAGTCTCACGGTCGAAACCAGACTAAACGCAAAAGAGCCGCAAGTGTCGATCGCGCGGTTCTTTTGGACGGCCACTTTTTTCGGCTGATTGTGTATCTAGTTACTTATACTAAATCAATGGAAAAGATGTAAAAATATGGGTTTCTGCCTGAAATAAATCAATTTTTTCTTTATTTTTTTTTAATGTCACTTTTTGTACAAGAAAAATTAAATGACAGTTAAGTTGTCCTAACGCACGTTCGAAACGTTACGTGATCAACCCTCAGGTCTAGGTTAGAAAGAAGAAAGAAAGAAGAAAGAAATTTCATTGATTACATTTTTCGGATTTAATTCGAAAAAACAAAACTGTCATAGTCATATTGCAAAAGCAAATTTAAAACCCACGCAACACGACACACAAAACAGCAATACACCACACAACAACAAATACACATTACACACATACAATCGTAATATATACGTAGGTAAAATATAGATGGACACGACGTTTATTAGTATTTGTATTTTCTTTTGTAGTATTTTTATACATCTAAATATTTAACTCAAGAATATCATTATGTAATTATAAAAATCGTAGGGCAATCAAATATTATTAGGATCATAGGGTTTGGTAGGTTGGTATGGTAAAGGTCAGTAATGCACTAACTAGATTTCCTAGGTGAATGTAAACCAACGCTCACCGATCGTAATCAACTAACAATCTCAATATCGGATCTCGAAGCCGTTTGCTTTAGCCGCACCGCTTAAAGCCGAGACATACGGCCCGGCTGGACATGCATTGGTTGGGCATTTTCCATGATAATCTATCAAAATATAAATCCAAGGAGCAGCCATATCCCCAATATAATTCATGTTGCGTTCCGCTTTGTTTTTAATGTTTGTATGGATAATTCATTAATTAATTTATTAATATTTTACTGACATAATTGAAAATTTCATTAATTCCATTCCATTAATTTTATTTATTTTTCACTTCTCATGCTCGAAAAGTGTGTCAAATATTAGGCTTTATAAGCGGGGCTAAAGTAGTACATTTAGCCCCTAGGGAAAATATGTATAGATATTTATGATTTTAACACATTTAATTTGACCAATCAAAACACTTCACCATATTAAATCCACCAATCACAACTCTATTAAAAAACTATTTGCTATCAGCTAACCAGAATACAGCTACATATTAAAATCGACCAATCAAACATCAGGTGTTTTTAGTCCCTAATTACAAATCATTAAAAAAGAAAACGCCTCTGACCGTTAATAGCGCGTCCAAACGTTTAAGCGTGCTTGACTGCATGGCAGCATAAGCTATGAGATTGAGCGGGATAGACTAGTGTCTATCTCGCTTTATTTTATGCCCGTACGCTGTCCGCCGCGCGGCCGTTTGGAGGCGCTTGTAGACGGTCAGAGGCGTTTATTCGTGGAGTCAATATTTTGTATCTGTGTCAAAGCAGTTTAGTAAAAAAAAAACATGCCGCTAAATTGAACAATGTCTTCGCCGTGAAATTTGTTATTGATTGTGGATGGATAATCTTTGTTTTACTATTTTCTCGCAGTCGAAGAACCTCACTTCGCTCGGGAAAATAACCATCTCTACTATTGTTTACTTAGGCTAAAAAAGTAAATAATGATGATTAGTATTATCATTTTTAGGGTTCCGTAGCCAAAATGGCAAAAACGGAACCCTTATAGTTTCGTCATGTCCGTCTGTCCGTCTGTCCGTCTGTCCGTCTGTCCGTCTGTCCGTATGTCACAGGCATTTTACTCGAAAACTATAAGGTGTATTTGAATAAAATTTTGAGGAAAGGTGTATTTTGTTAGCCGCTACATAGTTTTGTAATTAAAATGACAAAAAAAAATTTTTTTAGGGGTGCACTCCATACATAAAACTAAAAGTCAAAATTTTTTTTTTTCATTGTGACCCCCTGTGTGGCACATCAATCGATAGGTCTTTCAAAATAAATATAAGGTTTCTTAGCATTTTTTTTGATTAAGTGAATAGAGCCGGAGATAATCGCCCCGAAAGTCACTAAAATTCTGTCCCCCCCCCTCTAATTTTTGAACGGTGTATTTTAAAAATATGGAAAAATTCATGGACATAGGGCTTATTAATTTCATTCACCGAAAATTGTTTTGAACAAGATCGGTTCAGAGGTTTTCGAGATATTGCTGTAAAACTGCCTTCCTCAAAGAAAAGGACGTAAGTGCCGTAAAATTTCTGTGACGATACGACCTTTTTAATAGGCACGGAACCCTTCGTTTTGCGTGGTCCGACACGCACTTGGCCGGTTTTTTTTAGATTGTTTAGTCTAACAGAGTAGAACCCCAATTAAAGATAATTCTAATTAAGAAACTGCCGCATAATTTCAGTAGTAAATACCTTTTATGATTAATTTAAGTCAACCAATACAAAGTCCAATCAAAATAAAACAAGGTTTGACATTGACCGTAAAAACGCAACAAAATAACAGACAGGCACATTTTTGCTTTTTATGGAGTTCATCACATGTCATAATAGACATACAGGGTGGAAAGTTGAGTTGGGGCTTGCTGATACGCGAAAATGCTCTTAGGAGACCTTTACCAAATTTTTAAGTAATAACAATTCACATTCACAGATTTTTTGATAAAATGTACAGTTAGCGAGAAAATCGACAGATTTGAGTATTTTTTCATGCCAATCGGTCCCATTTCTATCAAGGATTAAAATAATTATGTCCTAAAAACGTATTTAGCTTCAGGCTAATATATAAACATGATTGTGTTTGAGTAGGTAACTAAGCAAAATAAGGGAAAATAAAGACTCAACTTTGGTTTCTTTTTCTATAGAGGAAATTTTAAGCAATCGCGTATCAATTAAATCATAATAACATAGTCAAGAATTATATATCTGAAAATAAGTATTCATTGATTCCTTCCGTCGTTCCCAGAACGACGTTTCAAAGAACGCGATATTTTCCAATTCACGCTTAATTTAATGTGACAATTGAGACATGTACATAAAGATTTAACTTATTATTGATTATTCATATTATTATTTTAAATGTCACATGACACAGATTGAATTAGTAATGACTGTAATTTTATTCATAACATTTTAATCTTTCATTTATAATTTTAACATCCTTACTATCTATTGTTTTCATATTGCAGCCATAATTTATAACATAGTTTGTACGCCGAAAGGCAAAACATGATGAACAAGATGGAAGTCGTTCTTGGGAAATTGTATAAAATTCTAAAATAAAATTCCAAAACACATTACCGAACTTACTGACTCTAAACTCAAATATGTCGTAAAACAGACACTTATTTCAAAAGCATATTATAAGATAAACGATTACATCATGGATAGGGATATTTGGCAGCGATAAAATCCTGCACTAGAAATCTATCGCAAAATAAATAGGCTTTCTACTGTAGCAATGTAATTTTAAAATTTTATAATACTCTGATACTGAAATGGTATATTGTATACTGTTTTGAAAAAATGACACCTCGCCGAGTTTTTTACGCCGGTTCTTCTCGAGGCAGAGGTTTTCTTTCCGAACCGGTGGTAGTTTATCGACATTCATAGGTGGATGTACATGCCTAAATTGAAGAATAAATCACTTTGACTTTGACATTATTTTAACGATGACAGCTGTATGTACTTTTACTCATGTTTGGACAAATAAATTATCTTATCTTATCTTATTTTAACTTAACTTAAGAGTCGTCGACAAATTGTTATGTGCCGTGTACGCTATGCTTGCTTGGTCATGAGAACTGCTGCATTTAGGTTATTTGCATAGATAGTACGCTACATGTCCGATGTATGTGGTACAGTGCACTGAATATCGTTCTTCTCCGATCGTATTAAACCCGCAATCTTAATATCGGATCACAATGGTGCGCCTTTAACCACAACGTTTTAAACGTAACACACTGACGAAACGAACGTGCAACAAAGCTGATTTTCCACCGGAGGGGCGAGACGACACGAGGTGAGGCGAGAATTGAAATCGCATATAATTGAGGGGTTGACCTTCGATATGTCCCTTAAGCATCAAAAAGGGGGTGAGAAAATGAATAAAAAGTGGACTGTATTGTTTTTATTAGGGTTCCGTAGCCAAAATGGCAAAAACGGAACCCTTATAGTTTCGTCATGTCCGTCTGTCCGTCTGTCCGTCTGTCCGTCTGTCCGTCTGTCCGTATGTCACAGGCATTTTACTCGAAAACTATAAGGTGTATTTGAATAAAATTTTGAGGAAAGGTGTATTTTGTTAGCCGCTACATAGTTTTGTAATTAAAATGACAAAAAAAAATTTTTTTAGGGGTGCACTCCATACATAAAACTAAAAGTCAAAATTTTTTTTTTCATTGTGACCCCCTGTGTGGCACATCAATCGATAGGTCTTTCAAAATAAATATAAGGTTTCTTAGCATTTTTTTTTGATTAAGTGAATAGAGCCGGAGATAATCGCCCCGAAAGTCACTAAAATTCTGTCCCCCCCCCTCTAATTTTTGAACGGTGTATTTTAAAAATATGGAAAAATTCATGGACATAGGGCTTATTAATTTCATTCACCGAAAATTGTTTTGAACAAGATCGGTTCAGAGGTTTTCGAGATATTGCTGTAAAACTGCCTTCCTCAAAGAAAAGGACGTAAGTGCCGTAAAATTTCTGTGACGATACGACCTTTTTAATAGGCACGGAACCCTTCGTTTTGCGTGGTCCGACACGCACTTGGCCGGTTTTTTTTTTTAGAAAGTCCTCGCGCGACACTTGCAATTGGGTTGTGTCCTAAATTTTTTTTACGATGCCATTCGAACCAGTTTTTGGAGAGGAACAAATGTTTGTATGGGAGCAACTACAATTAAAAAACATAAATACCCAAAAAATTGAGTTAAAGACGGACCTCGCTGGTGGCAGCCGAAAACGTTTCATACTGATTCTCATTGAATTGTGACGTCACAGGGTGATATTTGTACTAATCGTTGTATTGAAAATCAAGTAAATTGGTGTTTCAGTCGTGAAATACCGCGTTTAGGACCATAGTTGTCATACAATTTTGTTTCTATAAAAGCATAAGGATTCTATTGGTAGCTTTAAATTTACTTTTGGAGAATAAAAAAAATTTATATTTATTCTAAACTTTCAAGGTCTAATATCTTTTTATAATTTTAATTATATTTCTTAATTTATACTTAATTACATTAATTTCATGGTTTACTATCAATTTAGCAACACTGCGTTATCAATTTTAACATGTGGAAACTACCCTATTGCCAACTAGTAAGGAGGCTGCTTGGGAACAAAGGAATCACGTGCAACTAACCTTCCAAATATGGGCTATCCTTTCTTCAACGCCAAAAATATGGAGATGCTTAATCCATATTTGGAACGCGGCAAAAATAATAATTGAGGGGTTGACCTTGTCCCCAACAATTGACATTAATAGACAGCGTGAGCCCGCGAGTTATTTTGTTTAAATCGTTTCACGTCGTGCACACTCTCGTCAATCCTTACTATTTCCAACAATGATGCACTGGGAGAGGATTGAAAATCCGCCATACAAATTTCAATTCCCGCCTCGCCGGTCAAGAAGCGTGTTCCTGTTGCAGAGTCAATTTATACTCTACTAGCTTTTGCCCGCGGCTTCGCCCGCGTACTTAAAGTAATTTTAACCGTCTACGAAAGAGGTGCATCTCAGTTTCGGTCTTTTATATATTTAGGTCGACTCTACATAGACTCTACATATCGCACATAGACTCTACATATCGAATCTACATATCGACTCTATATATCGACAATTGTTTCATATAAAGGTGCGTTCTACGGAAAAGGGGCAGAATATACCCCCTCTTAAAACTTTGGACTTTGTAATTATTTAATCTCTTGCGTTGATTTTTTCTGCAATTGACTACATTTTTAATCCTTTTCGAAAAAATAGATTATTGTTTATTTTATTTACTTAGTGTCTACATCCCTATCATTGTTTTCCATCGTATTTTCACGGAAACGTACGAACGTGTTTCAGTCGGTTACAGTATAAAACATACTGAGGTTGACTGAAGTAGCATGACAAATACGGACGCTTCCGAGATAATACGATGGAAAACAATTATGCACTACATCTGCACACGTCTATATCTGAGGGCTGCTCAGCCGGTACTGAGAAGTGTTTTTTTTTTATTCCTGGCTGTTGCTATACAATAGGACGAATCCAATACAAGCGGTCGAATTGCGTGGTTGGAAAACAGCCTGGGGAAAATCCAGAGGGAAACTTCCGGCGCGACCACGCGGGGTAGAGAAGTGTTCCCGCGCGGAAGTGAATTTATACTTTTGAATAATTATTTAAAAATATTAATTTAAAGAAAAGTTTTATATTTTTTACTGGATTGTGTTGGTAGAAGTATGAACTTTAATGTTTTGTTAGATTCGATACACTAATAATTCAACAATAATAAGAAAATCATTGTGTTTTCAGTACGATATTGTTGAAAAATATGGTGTGATTGAGAACGATTTACAGATATATAATTTGGCGGATATCCGTATTGCATAGCCTAATTAAGGCCATGTCGATGTCGCTTCGATAAACTAAATTGAAATACCGGAATTATAACTGGACTTTCGTACCTACCTACCATTATTTGCTATTTTTCCGCAAAGTTTCTGTCCCTGGAGCGTTTTCTGCAAACTTATCCTTGTAGGAAAAGGATTACTGCATTTTTTTTCTTCAAGGTGGTCGCAAACAAACTTACGGCATATGAAGATACTTCGTGTGTTTCTCGCTGTCAGCGCAGTTTATCCTCGGGTGCTCTGTCGACTTTACTAATCACTCTAATCAGATACTCCAGACAACAGCCTACCTACAACTAATCTTTTCACGCCACTGCTCGGAAATGTGGCAAAAGATGGTCAGAATTCAGGCTTCAAAGCTGGTGTTAGTTGGACGTCGCACAAACAGGCCATCTATGACTTCAAACTGTCCAACAATGTTATTGTTGGACAGTTTGATCAGCGATTCGACCAATCACAGGCCTCCGCGCGCGGTCGTCCTCCCTCCTCCGCCGGGGCGCGACTGGCGCAAGGCAAGCGAGCCTGTTTAGTATTATGATCTTTAATTAGATACTTAATGTTTACTTAAAATTATAGTTATTTACAATTTCCTCGCAGTAGGCGTGAAAAGCGCTGTGTTAAGCCTCGGCCGAAAGTGCAATAGCTGGACTCGTACTCGTCCATCTATTACTTACTTTCGACTCAGTAAATTTGAACTTTGTTGTCCAATAGTTAAACATTATTTTCAATACTAAACTCTCGCCTGTTGCACAGTTTATAATAATAAAATATTTATTTCGGAACACAGGACTCCATAGTTGTTAGTAAATTAACATGAACGACATAATATTAAAACTAAGTTAGTGAGTAAATTAAAAAATACATGTGACTAAAATTAAATTAAATACAAATTAAAATACAATTTTTCAGTTGGGACCGTTTAGGGCTATCCCTTTAATAAGCCCCCCCACCCAATGCTTAAACATTGCGCTATCAAATCTATTGGCAAACACACTTAGAATGCTGTTGGCGTCATCATGGATAGGGATATTTGGCAGCGATAAAATCCTGCACTAGAAATCTGTCGTAAAATAAATAGGCTTTCTACTGTAGCAATGTAATTTTAAAATTTTATAATACTCTGATACTGAAATGATATATTGTATATACTGTTTTGAAAAAATGACACCTCGCCGAGTTTTTTACGCCGGTTCTTCTCGAGGCAGAGGTTTACTTTCCGAACCGGTGGTAGTTTATCGACATTCATAGGTGCATGTAATATGCCTAAATTGAAGAATAAATCACTTTGACTTTGACTTTGACTTTGGCGCTCCGTCTAACTCGCCCCAGCAGGGATACAAAGGTAAAAAGAAAAAAAGGTAACATGTTCTTGCAACAAGTAAATTAATTAATTGAAAACTGGTCAACCTTTTCATTCCGCGACTGTACCTGCCTATAGATAGTTCTATCTTTCTCATGTTGTGCGTGTGCGTCGAATAATTAATTGTAATTTACAATTTATTGTTATAATTTGTTAGTAATTTAGTATCCATATAGTGACAGCATATTATTAACGTGAATAAACTGGGTAGTTTTTGATGATGTTCACTTAATGACTCAAATATCAATTATTTCTAGTGTAAAATTCCTATTTTACACAGAATCTTTGTTTTGCATTATTATTATTATATAGCTTTTATTCCATTTCTATACAAATTTTGTTATCAAATTTTTTTATGTATTTATCTATTGGTTGGAAATGAATATTATAATGAAAATTACCCTTAAAACGTATGTACCTACCTACTTTATATCCTGCCTAACATGTAAAATAATGTGTTTTACCAATAAAATTCTGATTCTGATTCTGATTCTGAATGGATCCCTTTTGGGTAGGAGCCTCCCCCATCTTTTTCCATTCTTCTCTTTCTTTGCCGCAATTCCACCAATTCTTCCCTGCAACTTCTACAATGTCATCTGCCCATCGTTTTTTTGGTCTTCCAACCCTTCTTTTGCCCAGTGGCCCAGGCCACTTTGTACACTGTGAGGTCCATCTTTTGTCCGTGTATCTTGTAATGTGACCTGCCCATTGCCATTTGAGTTTCAGTGCGTGTCTGAGAGCATCTGTTAGTTTCGTCTTCTTCCTTATTTCTTCACTTCGAACTTTCTCTATTTCTCTAAGTTTCAGGATGCTCCTTTCCATTGCACGTTGAGTTGTGATTATTTTATTTCTTATTTTATTTGTAAATACCCAGGCAACAACCTGGGTATTGTTTTGCATTAGTATTTTTAAATCGTACTTGGCTATAGTTTTTTTTAATTAGAGCCGAGGAAATCATTCTTTGAAAAGGTGCTTCTTTGGTCCATCGCTAACATTTTTGTAACGTAACTAAGTTGGAAAAAAGTTACACTAGAGCCTTCAATCTCAAAAAGCGATACATTATCGTCCTTTGTTGTTATTTTCGGACGTAAAATGAGGCCTGTTCGTACATAGGTACCTTTATCTACGCAAATGTGATCAATCATATGAAAAAACCCTTTTTTTCGAACATAAACAAACTGTCAACGGAATAGCTGTTTTTACTCAAAGGCACAAGGTTCAATATGCAATGTTATATGTTGAATGGAAGAGATCAATAGCTAAACATGTATTTATGAATATGGATATATGGGGTATATTATGTAGGGTTCAGAAGGCTGACTTTATGGAAAATTATTTAAGTTTACTTTGCTATGCGATTTTTTAAGTTTAAGGGTTCCGGTATCTTTTAAAAAACATAACACTCCTTTCCTTGGGCATTCGGGTAGTAATAACTCACCATCGTCGTTGATTTCAATAACAATACATATTTTGTAACTAAAAACTACGAGTAGGTACATTAAAAAACCGGCCAAGTGCGAGTCGGACTGGCGCACCAAGCGTTCCGCACCATTGTCTATAAAAACTAGCAAAATAACCACGTTTGTTGTATGGGAGCCCCCTTTAATATTTATTTTATTTTATTGTTTAGTATTTGTTGTTATAGCGGCAACGGAAATACATCGTCGTGAAATTTTCAACTGTCTAACTATCACGGTTCACGAGATACAAGCAAGATACGAGCCTGGTGACCGACGGACAGACAGACGGTAGGACGGACAGCGAAGTCTTAGTAATAGGGTCCCATTTTACCCTTATAGTACGGAACCCTAAAAAGGGCTTGTCCAATTCCTAGCTTTAAACTTTAAACCCATACCCTGCAGCTTAGTCTTAAAAGGCACCGACAGATGGCGCTGTCACTAGGGCAAACTAGCTAACGCCAGTTCATCTTAGAATAGTAAGGTCGTAGTTTTATATTTTGTTGGTGAGATTGTTTTTGGAAATATTTGAGTACATTAAATCGGTTGAAGTATATTACCGACTTTAAATTTAAATTAAGACCCTAAGGTAGAACCTTATTCAGGGCTCAGGTAAGGTTCCCCCTTAAGAAATCGACGGCACTCCTCAAATGACATCGGCCTCACTTGCTTTCAAAATCATTTAGAACCATGCGGTATGGTAAACTTAAACTACTTAGAGTCGGTCGTTCTACTATAAATTATTCATCATCATCATATCAGCCACTGACGTCCACTGCTGGACATAGGCCTCCCCTAAAGAGCCCTATTATTAAAATAAATATATTACCTGATTTAATATACGGCCACCTTTTATTACGACATACCTGAAAAAAAAACAAACGTATTACATAATTATCACATAAAAACACACATAAGATAGACTCACGCCTGGAGCCGTAGCATGGTTGGCCTTATCACGCGACAAGTGACAAGATAAGTGCGTCGTCTCGTACTATCGAACGGTGTCAGCCAGTGACGCACGCTCTATCCTATCACCTATCGCGTGACAAGGCCAACCATGCTACGGGGCCTGAGTTCCCAAAAGGAATAGTAGGCAGTGCACGTGAAATTTTCAGTGCCCCCTCTAGCTGTTTTATTTAAATTTAAAGTTGGCTTCAACCCTATTCCTATAGATAGGTTTATTCTCTCTTGTATGACAAATTTTTTTTTATTACTAATCGATACGTGAGGAGACTACAATAATGCTAGTAGTTACCTACACAGGGAATCAAGAGTCTGACTTATAAAGTCAAAGTCAAAGTCAAAGTGATTTATTCTTCAATTTAGGCATATTACATGCACCTATGAATGTCGATAAACTACCACCGGTTCGGAAAGTAAACCTCTGCCTCGAGAAGAACCGGCGTAATAAACTCGGCGAGGTGTCATTTTTTCAAAACAGTATACAATATATCATATCAGTATCAGAGTATTATAAAATTTTAAAATTACATTGCTACAGTAGAAAGCCTATTTATTTATAACTTTAGTTACACAGAAAAAAAAACTTGATTCGTGGTGAATATTCTTGAACCAAGAAATTCAGTTGATGTTTAATTGTCTCGAATAAAGCGAAATTATCTTCACTACATGTATCATTGATTGCCTATTATGAGGAAGTGATTGATGCCATACGATTAAATAAATAGACCTTTAGCCAAGAATACTGTCGCTTGGTTCGAAGGAATCATAATTCAGGACGACCGAATAGCCTAGTGGTTAGAGAACCTGACTATGAAGCTAGAGGTCCCGGGTTCGATCCCCGGTCGGGTCAGGTATTTGTAATATGATGAATACGAATGTTTGTTCTCGAGTCTTGGATGTTTAATATCTATTTAAGTATGTATTTATCTATATAAGTATGTTTATCCGTTGTCTAGTACCCATAGTATAGGCTTTGCCTAGTTTGGGACTAGATCAATTGGTGTGAATTGTCCCACGATTTTGTTTGTTTTAAGATGATTTCTGTTTCACTCAAGTTTCTTGATTTAATATTTTTTCTGTGTGTAAAATCTAAAATATTATCTCGGCTTATAGTCCTAAGACCACAGACGTCTTTATAACTTTACAGTCATAGTCAAAGGCGTCGCTGTCAAATAAACAGGTAACTGCATTTTACACTTAGCCCCATACAAACATACCCTACTACTGCCCAGCTTAGCGAAAAACAACCTTATTACCAAGAAACACAGTTATATAAGCACGCTTTTATAATGTTGACAGTGTAAAAAGTAGCAAACGAAAATAAACTCCGCTGCTTTGAATTTAAAGTTGTTTTTAAGTAAAGAACGGCGGTAGACTTTCTTCAGCATTACTTTTAAGAGGTGGAAAATTTGCCAAAAAAGTGTCAACCTTATATACACGAACGGAAGGTTGGGTTTTGAATGGAGTGGAGTGCATTTGGATTGTAATTGGATTAGGGTTCACTGAAAAGCAAGGGTTATGAAAAATATTAAACATTTTTAACTGACTTTTTGCAGTGAAAATAAATTACTTAAGACGTAAGGATTTTGTGGTTAGGTGCTTGGCGGTGCCGGGTTCTCGTTGACTTTAAATCCATACTAATATAAGTAATATTATAAAAAAACTTACATTTTCTATACCATACTTTTTAGGGTTCCGTAATCAACAAGGAACCAGCTTTTGCTCGCTAACCCTTACTATAAGAAAGTTTAATTCGGCCCGGCCTTACGCACGCCGATGAAATGGTAGCATAAACCTTATTTTTTTTTGGCGTAGGTATCTTTACTACACCTAAAGTGGGGATGTATTTTTCGGTAAAATTACCGCCATTTTCTTGGCAAAACATTTTGACGGGTTTTTGTGTATTTATTTCATGTAATTTCTCTCTCGCCTACTTGAATTTCGAAAACCAAAACATCAAATTTAATATCACCTCTGAAAACAACTGGATGCGGGCATTGACTAAAATTACTGCAACATAAATAATCCACCGCGTAATCCAATATTTCATTTCGTTTAAATTAAAATAAAAGGTTTTTGGACGTGACCTGCAATTGAGTTATTATCGCGCAAGAATAAAAAGAGAAACACGGTACTGTTAATAAGAACAGTTTTCCAGGACCGCTCTGTGCATTTAAGACACACATTTCGCATTCCGATTTGATTCACGCACTTACTTTTTTACAAAGAAAGAGGTCAATCGTCGAATTCGACTCGGCTGGGCAGCATTCGGGAAGCTACGGCACATCTTTTCGTCCAATATTCCTCAGTATCTCAAGACGAGAGTCTTTGACCAGTGTGTTGCCAGTGATGACATATGGCACGGAAATGTGGTCGCTTACTATGGGCCTCATAAGAAGGCTCAAAGTCACCCAAAGGGCAATGGAGAGGGCTATGCTGGGAGTATCTCTGCGTGGTCGCATCAGAAATGAGGCTATCCGCAGAAGAACCAAGGTAAGGATATAGCCCTCCGAATCGCTTAACTTGAGTGGCAGTGGGCGGGGCACATTGCACGTGAAACCGTTCTCGAGTGGCGACCACGTACCGGAAGGCGCAGGTGGACTGATGACCTGGTAAAGGTCGCGGGAGTCCGCTAGATGCGGGTGGCGCAAGACCGGTCATTGCAGTGGCACTATGTGGGGGAGGCCTATGTCCAGTGGACGTCGCTCAGCTGATATGATAATGATGATGATGATGACTCACTTCTACGCCCGCTAAATTATCGTGTCACAATAAGCGCGTTAAGAGTGCCCAGCGCGGTCGACCCAAGTCGACTCTCCATACAATTAGTTCTCATTTTTAAACGGCCTACTGCGCTCAGTGGTACCATGGTCGGTTGTTCCATAGGCGGTAAAATGATAAATGAAAAATGAAAATGAAAAATGAAAAATAGTTTATTTTGGTTTAAACATATTAGATTTTACAAAGTAAAAGGTTGGCACCTCCTTTTAAGCATTGCATTATGCTTGTGTCAGGAGACACCGCTCTTCCATAACAAGAAGTGATAATAGTAAAACCAAATATTAGTGGGCTCAACAGTTGGTGCCTTTAACCCATTCCCGGCCCGTGACGACACGTATGCGTCCCTACGCTGTAGTCGCTTTCATCTACATACGAGGAAAACCATGGGATCGGCTACTGAATGTATTAATAAGCTGTTGCGAGTGTGTGAGGTGTGATAAAGGTCGCGGGAGTCCGCTGGATGCGGGTGGCGCAGGACCGGTCAATTTGGCACTCTCTGGGGGAGGCCTATGTCCAGCAGTGGACGTCTTTTGGCTGATATGATGATGATGATGATGATGAGTGTGTGAGGCTTTCCTCACGATGTTTTCCTTTGCCGAAAAGCACCCGTAACACATTCACTGCCTCGAAGCGCTACGCGCTACGCTCGTAGCCGATCCCGTCGTTTTCCCGCTAAGTGACGGAAAGAGGCTACGGCGTAGGCGTAGGCGCATCCTGGCATTAAAGTGTATATCAAATGATATGTAGTACATAATATTTCTGAAAAATCTAGAAGTACGAACCGAGGTTCGAACCCACTACTTACTTCCGGATTGAAAGTCGCATGCCAATCGTGCCATACTACTTGGCTAAATTGCGTTAAACACGCTAAAATCAATTGAAATGCAAATTGAATGTCTCCAATTGATCTCTTGATCTTGACTTTGCGAGGCCGAATTAATTAATAAGATAAAACAAAAGGCAAGGTATCTTAAGACTTCCACGTGTAATATGTTCCCTTCAGCCCTTAGGCGCATCACACACTGCCGCCGCTGCCCGCTGCGGCTCGAATACTGGCCATTTACAGTCGCCATCATATACAGTGTGTGTCTGTCATAAGAACATTTATTTTAAGGGCTGAAAGTATAAGCCCTAATGAACGTAAATTGGTATCTCTAGTTTCAAAAAAACGGTTTTTTTTTTCATACAAATTAATTCGGGCCGCAATGTATTGGTACCTAACAAAGCTAACAACTGACAGTAACTAGCTCTGCCTCTCTGAAACGTCAAGTGAATGTTAGCAGTACATTGCTGCTCGAGAAAATTTAAAAAATTAATAACTCTCCATTAGAAAAGGTAATTGTTATATTTTTTCGATAAAACGGTTCACAGCACTGAAAGCTATCGTTCCTTAAAATAAATGTTCTTATGACAGACACACACTGTATATAGGAGCGGCCAAAGTGCTCACAAATATCTGAACACGTGTCTAATGCTACGACAACACATTCGGGTACATTTCATTAGGGCTGATATTTAGAAATAACACGAAAATAAAAGCGATATGGATGAAATGAGAGCCTAATGAAATGTAAGTGGCCAGCATTTATGCACATGCACGTATCTCTAAAGAGGGGACATTTCGTTTTGGGTCTTGATTTAGCATAGCGGTTGTAGATAATGCATGGTAAAGTGTTTTATGTAAAGATATCTCCAAGTTCTCCCGCAGCTATTATTTTGAAAAAAAAAACATATTATAGCTCGTTGGTGAAAAAATTGGAGCGTTGTCTAACGTGAAAAAAAAAATAATTAAAAAAATATAAAATTAGTCAGTATTTTTTTTTCTATGACGTATTGACGACCGGTTAGCCTAGTGGGTATTGACGCTGCCTACGAAGCTAAAGGTCCTGGGTTCGAATCCCGGTAAGGGAAAATATTTGTGTGATGAACATGAATATTTGTTTCTGAGTCTTGGATGCTTTCTATGTATTTAAGTATTTATATCTATTATATATATCATCGTCTAGTACCCATAGCACAAGCCTTATCGAGCTTACTATAGGGCTAGTTCAATTTGTGTAAGATTGTCCCCTAATATTTATTTATTTAATATTTATAATATATATTTATAATGTAATAAAATATAGTTAAGCGACACATTCATTCATTCATTTATTTCATTGTTATGTCATGCGTACATAATATGGTGTTACATTTTTTTTTAAAGTCATTTCATGACACCCTGTAAGGGCACACAATAAATTATTAACACAATAAATCTAAATTAACAAACCGAGACTTAACCTACTTAATTAATTACATTTAGAGTCATTATGTCAGATAAATTTGGTAGGTAATATATATGTCAAATTTTTTTAGTTCAAAGTTACAATTATTTTATGTCTGGGATCTTAAACTAACTACAATTTATATGTCCTATTTTTATTGTAATTTGTATAATACTAAACTTTTGTCGTCAAGAAATTCGTCTACCGAGTAATAACAATAACAGTGTTCTATTAATAGCTTCTTTAGTTGTGTCTTAAATACCTTGTCACTAGGTTGCAATTTGATTACATCAGGAATATTATTAAAAATTTGTATGCATTTATACTGCGGTCCTTTTTTATACATGGCTAAGTTACATGTTAAGCAAGCACAACTATAAGTCAATGTAAGCTAATTGATTAAGTACCTAAGTTAAATTATTACACTTAGTTAAGAATAACTAGTTCTAAGACAGGCTCCTTAACGCAAAAAATCTTTTATATTTAGGATTAGCAGTTAAGATTATATAAACACACAATAAATGTTTTTATAGAATTAAACAGTTTAATAATTTTTTTTTTTACTAAGGAATTGGTTCACTAGAAAAGATGTTACAGTGGCAGGTTGCTAGTCTGTCCACAACAGAGCTCAACCATATACCATTGTTGACGCTTAGGTACGACGCCCACGGGAATTAATATCTAAGTATAATAGTTTTTATACACGCCTGTTACGAGGTCGACTGCTCATACTTGTTAAAGTTCTGACTTTAACCTTTTTCATAAACTGCGAGTTCCTAATTTCATTTAATAAATTGACCTAAAAAGGTTTCTCGAACTTTTCCCCTTACGCTTCTCAAAGACGTACCTACATTCTCGCATGCACTTTGCGGTTTACATGCTTGCAAGTAACGAGGCTGGCATGCTAAACATGTCATGCCACCTGGAAATATTCCTTGTGGCTTGCGTAACGATTCCACACATGCTTTCTAAGGACGCCTAAGTCTTTAAAAGCGTGCAATGGGATTTAAATGTTTGAATTGGAGCGGAGACGCATTTATTGATATTCGTATAGTCTTACTCATTAAAATACAGTTAAAATTCGCTCCGATAAAACAAACGACTACGCAGTTTCTTCTTTTAGGTCCGTTTCACAGTAATACTCTTTAACTTCAAATTGACACAAAATCTGTGAAAAACAGTTGTGTAAGAACACTTACGACATGTTGAATATAAATTTGTGTCGCAATAAAGCGACAGAAGCGAGTTCTCCGTTTCAGATCGGCCAAAAATTATTTCGTATGTCCGGCTGTTCTCCTCTACAGATCGCATTTTCTCGACAGAGTGACAGACAAAATAAAGCGACTATCTTTTTGTTATTGAATAAATAACTATTGCCGAATCTCATAGAAAGGAGGTTATCAGTCACTGACCTAAAGTTGAAAAACTGGAGCAATATATGTAATTATACTTCGAATTTAAAATTCCGTCAGACACGTTTAAAATAGTACTAAGTACTATCGCCCAAGGGTACGGGTTCAGACTTTCTGTTCAAAATCATCTGCACATGCATGATGCATGCTCGAAAATGATCCTAGAGGTTTGAACCCGTACCCTTGGACGATAGTACAGTCGCCATCAGATATATCGGAGCGGCGAAAGCGCTCACAAATATCTGAACACGTCTCTATTGTCGAGGCATTAGAGACGTGTTCAGATATTTGTGAGCGCTTTCGCCGCTCTGATATATCTGATGGCGACTGTACATACCGGCAGTATCGCTTGAAGCTTTTGAGTGTGCTTCAAGCGACACTGCCGCGAAAACACGCATCCTGAAGAGGAACTCGCGAAGAGTTAGAAACATGTCGCCCGTGGTGACATTTAATACTTGAGTTTAACCGTGAAATTATTAGTTACAATACATGAAAAACGTTTATATCAGTCAAAAAATTATTGTCTGTAAAGTCGTTTTACTGACGACAATTTTACGTCGTCTTATGAAAATAATGATGAAGAATTGCATAACACGTATTTACTAATTTAACGTTATGATCTCCTGTGAAGTTTCGAATAAAATAGTCGATCTAATCTTGTTACCTCGTACACACTTTGGAACCCCATTTCACCCCCTTAGTGCACCCTTACAAGGAACCTACGTGCCAAATTTGGAAGACCTTATAAGGAACCTACGTGGCAAATTTGGAATCACTAGAACCAGTGGTTTGGGCTGTGCGTTGATATGTCAGTCAACCGGAACGCCAATGAGTCACACTTTTTCGTGCGTGCAGCCGGCGTTCATCGATTTATAAAACTTTATCACGTCAAAAACCTTCACAGTTTAGAACTCTCGGTTCATATAATTGGTTATTACAATACACACACACGCACTTATATCTCAAAGTTCATTGTCCATAGTTAATTAGATTAACCATTTGCTAATCAGCCTGCTAAGTGTATAGCGATAATCAAGTTTCCGGACTGACAGATGGACGTAACCCGATTAGAGTGATGTAATAAGGTCAATTGTACTGGGAGTTTAGGGGGCTCGGGAGTTTGTTTGGTGAATCATAAGTTAAAAGTACAGAATAGATAGTTACTTAAGCATGACGAACGCGGTAGCTTAGTTGGTAGTGACCCTGCCAACGAAGCTAGAGGTCCTGGGTTCGGATCCTGGTAAGAGTAATTATTTGTGTGATGAGTAGAATTTTAAAATGATTGCAATCAAAAAGGGACCAGCATAATTTGTATTAGTTTCGGTTAAACTCTTTTACAAAAACATTACTTATAAGTATTAATATCTGTAAGTAAATAGGCCTTCCTGAAATTGGGGCAATCAATTATGTCGGAGGAAAAACAGATGGTGTAATATATGGTGACCTTATTAAATACTACGCCGTCTTCCTGCCTATAATAGTAAGAGGGCATTTACTTTCGTTTACTTATTATGGGTGTACACAAGTTACTATAGCAATTGTAGAAAATTTGTACGAAAATGTCCGACTTTTAATTTTTCTATTTTGTTACCAATTTTCTAAGTAGTTCGTAATACAATGTTTTGATTTTTTTTGGAATTAAGACAATATAGGTAGAACAGAATCTTAAAATTATTAAAAATTATAATAAAGTTCATACATAATCATTTAAAAAATGGTAACAAAAAGTTAAAAGACGGTCTTCATTGACGTGCTAACTTTGTACAAACTTTTTAGAACTGCTCAAAAATATTCAGTATAAATCCTCCAAAAGGCCTCTAATCTGATATTCAAACCACTATACTTGTTTACTCATATAATAATAAAATAATAATAAATAAATAACAACGACGACCGAATAGCCTGGTGGTTAGAGAACCTGACTATGAAGCTTGAGGTCCGGGGTTCGATCCCCGGTCGGGGCAGATATTTGTATGATGAATACGAATGTTTGTACTCGAGTCTTGGATGTTTAATATCTATTTAAGTATGTATTCATCTATATAAGTATGTTTATCCGTTGTTGTCTAGTACCCATAGTACAGGCTTTGCCTAGTTTGGGACTAGATCAATTGGTGTGAATTGTCCCACGATATTTATTTATTTTACTTTATTTATGTCGAAATCCATCAAGCTGTTTGGAGTTTGGAAGCAGTCAGTTAAATATTAGGAGACAATCTTATGCAAATCGAACTAATCCCATAGTAAGCTCAGTAAGGCTTGTGTTATGTATGGGTACTAGACGACGAAATATTTAATAGAGATATAAATACTTAAATACAAAGAAAATATCCAAGACTATGAAACAAATAATCATGCTCATCACACAAATATTTTTCCTTACCGGTATTCGAACCCAGGACCTTCAATATATTACTAAGAGGTATAGAGTTTGTGGGTTACCTAGTAGCCGTGATAGTATTTTGAAGTTTATGATGCCTTTAGTTAGAGTTATGCAAAACGTTAACTCGCCGCAAAGTTGCGAAATAATGCTAGATTTATAATCCACCTCTAAAAGTAAATGGAACCGGAGTTCCAAACTACCCCCTACATACAAAATTACAAAGATACACACACACACACTCTCACAGGATTTTTGTCTTTATAAATAGCATAGTGTATTATTATAGTATACTAGCTTTTGCCCGGGGCTTTGCCCGTGTACTAAGAGTAATGTTAACCGTCTACAAAAAAGGTGCATCTCAATTTCAGTCTTTTATATATTTAGATCGACTCTACATAGACTCTGCATATCGAACATAGACTCTACATATCGAATCTACGTATCGACTCTACATATCGACTCTACATATCGACTATAAATATCGAATCTACATATCAACTCTACATATCGACTACATATCGACTCTACATATTTAGATAGATGTCCACTGTGTACTTAGATAGGTGTCGACTCTACATATCGACTACATATCGACTCTACATATCTGGACTCCCATATAAAATTTCACCCTCTTAATGGTTGGGTGCAGATTTCCAAAAAAAAATGATGCACGATTTTTTTGTTAGTCACAAATAGTCCGCATACCAATTTTTAGGTTTCTACCTTGAAAATTGCGGAATGCTCCATACAAACTTCCACCCCCCATTTTGGGGAAGTGGGGGGTTAGAGGGTTAGAAAGAGATAAAAAGTAGCCTATGTCACTCTCCATCCCTTCAACTATCTCCACTTAAAAAATCACGTCAATTTGACGCCCCGTTTTGCCATGAAAGACGGACAAACAAACAAACAAACACATACACTTTCCCATTTATAATATTAGTATGGATATTAAGAATGTCATAAATAAAACTGTCTTCCGTGAATACGGAGAAAATATAATATATAGTAGACTTAACCAGCCGTGTCATGTTTCATTCAAATAGTAAGAAATACGTATTCTCCCTTTCCTCTATGTTTCATCAGTATTTCCCTATTTCATTCAACAAAGTAACAAAGGAGAATTTGCCCGTACTCGTATTTACTTGGTTGGTTCGCATATCAAATAAGTTATGTCGAGTGTACTGCCTAGGTAATGTTATATCTGACTGTACTGCGGACATCGCAAGTTTTATTTATGTTGACAACGAGAAAGATTTTTGGGCGTTTTCCAACGAAAGCGCACCTTCTTGAAAGGATTTTTTTCGTAGTTAGTACTTTATTTTTATTTTTAGGTGCTTTATTTTTATGTTTAGAACGACAACGATTTTTTTAAGATGAAAAAAAAATGTTAACAATGTTATTTCTGCATTAGGTGTTGTAATAAATTGATTGGGTTTCCGCTACCCTAAGGTTGCCTAGAAGAGATCGTTCAGGTGTTATTTGCCTGTGCTTGTATTGATGTGTTCGGTACTAGTTTTCTTCTGTTAATGTGTGTAATAATAATGAGTACGTATAGGTACATACAGTAAGGGAAATGTATTCACGTACTACCGTAGAACCCTGTCGCAATTGACAGGCCCCTGTCACTTAAACTCGAGTGATATGTCACCTTATTGCAATAGGGTTCTACGGTGGTACGACAATACATTTCCCTTACTGTACCTATAAAATGTCTTTTATAGCATGAAACCGTTGAATTAAGAGTAACCAAATATAAGGCTTTGTAGGCCTTAACTTTGGCAAAATCAACAGGGAAAAGAGTAACATAGTTTACTGACATACAAATTATACTAATATTATAAATGTGAAAGTTTGGATGTTTGTTACTCAATCACGCTTAAACGGCTCAACGGATTAAAATATAGGATAGTTTTTTATCCCGAGACGACGCAGACGAAGTCGCAGGCGGAAGCTAGTAAGTTATAAGGCTGATAACTTTCAAGGGATACTTACAACTAACTTACCTACTTATACAACATCCTACCGACTGCGCCATGTTAAGGTACCTGCGAGGAAGCGGCAATCAAACACCAGTTTCAGATCAAGACTAACTATCATTTATTATACGTACCCACATGCAGTAATTGTACATAACACCGAAGTACCCTACAAGTGCAAATGACATCATAAGCAAGTAAAAGTAATATTGACAACAATCATTTCTGATAACTCATTTCCGCAATCTTAACATCTCCTCCAACCCCCTTACCATTAAGTTTCCCCACAACAATCATAACAATCCACCCGGAGATACAATAAGCATATTTCACGCGTAAAAGCCAGGCACAGTTACGAGGAAGCTATAAAGTAAGGCGGAATTCACATTAGCGTTAAAACCGCTATGTTAGCAGGGACAGACGGGCGGTCGAGACGCGCGGTTTTGTAGCGTGAGTTGGATAGGGCCCTAAATGCAGAGTCATAGAGGGCCTAAATATGCTATACACCCAGAATATTTATCTCTATAACTATATACATCGTCGCCTATAGTGGGTGATATGTTACTTCCAATTTTTGACACCTATCAACACCCATATAACGTAAATGCGCATGTCCAATTGAAATAATAAACCAAATCAAGCAATAAGATTAGTAGCTAAAACTATAATACGCTGTTTGAAAGATGCATACAAATGATTTTTTTTCTACTATACTTATCTAGTATTTTATGAAAATAATTCACCATGAAAACAGATACGTCATGTTTTTTTTAGTTTAGTGTCGGAGCTTAATCATTCGTTTCGATTCAGATGATACTCCTGTAAGTTGAAAGAAATCGATAAAATTGATGAATTTGTAATTGAAATAAAAAATGATATATGAAAAAAATATCGAAACAAAACACGACTAACTAGCGCGCGCCGCCGGGCGAATTCAGTGCGCCCCAACGTGAGCTTTCGTTTGAAGTTGGCAATAAAATCGATTCGTTTTTCAATTAACTATACCTACGTTAACAATCGTTAAATATGACAAACGATACGTCTTCGCCTCATAACTACCAACGTCAATATGACGGTGTTCTGCCTTTTCACCGAACTTTTTTTGTCCGAATTTCATTTGCCAACCAACATTTCGCCGATGATTCACTTTGACAATCAACTATTAGCAAATTTTTGTATGACAACGTTCCATTTGGCAGAATTATTATAAAGCAGATTATTGTAATGACTCAATACTTTTGGCATACTGATCATTTGTCAAATCTTTCACTAGGCCTAACAACTATTAAACGAATAATGTTTCGTCAGTGGAACAGTGCCCTTTTCATATATGAGGGAACTTTTTACTTAAACGAAGTAAAATATACACACTAAAACCGGATCTTTAAAACTATGACTGCTCTTGTACTTGCCTTAGACAAATATGATGCTCATTTGGTAAAAAAAAAAAATATAGTACTATCTATCGTTAAAAAAAAACATTTCACAGAGTCCAGTTAGGTGCGACGACGAGCGAAGCGAGGAGGAGTGTTAGGTTCAACTGTGTCCCTACAGCGCGCGAGCCGAGCGAGCGAAGTGAGCGTGCCGCGGCAGCGGCCGGCGAAGCGCCAGAACCGACTGTTTTTTTTATTCCCTCGGCATCGCGGCCCCTCATCGGTCAAAAGTCGGTTCTATGAAACCTCACTTATTGCTTAGAATCGACTTTTTATTGTTCATAAATATTAATAAAAAAACCTAGGTAAGCTCTGTAATTAAAAAACAAAAAGCGACCTGTATAAAATTTGCCCTAAGTGAAAGTTACATCCTTGTATAGTATAGCTTTTTTCAAAGTCTAAGACGCATACTTTTGGCACCAGATTAATACCATGTTCATTTCCATACTCGATCAATAACTCAAACGTCACATCCTAAGAACGTTGTCTTTGTTGGTGTATAAACAAAAACATAGTGGAAACGTCTTCGTCGTCAAAAAACACATTTGGTAATTATTAATTAACTAAATGTATATTATACCGACTAAACCATAAATCACATGAAAATATGTATTTCAAAAAGTTCCAATTAAAAACCGAGCCCAAAGATAGAATTGCCAAACATTTAGTTGGGAAATGAAACAATTCCATAAAATTCAATTGCAACATGATCATTCGGCGAAATGACATTATGCGAAAGATTGGTTGCGATGTGATATTCGTACATAAAATTTTCGGAGATGATTTAGAGAACCCAATATGACAGTGTCAAAAATAGGAAGTGATATATAACACACTATAATACCCATAGTACAAGCTTTGGTTAGGTTGGGACTAAGTAGGTCGATTTGTGTAAGATTTTCCGCAAATATTTATTATTATTTATACAACAAACTTTACTTTGCGGTCTTTGAACCATTTTCTTTGAACCAATTTCATCTGTGATTAAAAAAGAACGCCCGTTTATGCCACCTCACTATTTGTAAATGAACTACCACTGTCAATATTTATACGATGGTTCGTGTTTGATCATCTACCATCTTCATCGCCGCACAAACTTAACGATACACATAAAATTATCATTACCATCTCCCGTGCCTCAACGTATGGTACTAAGCGTTGCGCTTTTGTTTTTCTTTCAACCGCAATCTTGACGTGGTAAATAGTCAAGGGAGCCGATTTTTCAATTTATTTAATCAGGTGTGCACGGTGTTTTATGGTAATGGTGCAATGCGAATGAAAATGTAATGATAATGACATATGACAAGTGTTCCTTTGTGGCTGCGTTTTTGAACGAAAAATTATGACAAGTGTTTTGAACGGCGCGAATGCTTTGTTTTGAAATGTTTGAATTTAAATGCAGTTGATAGTTATGTCAATAGTGACATATTTTTATAATGAGAACTAATATATGCTCTTGGTGTGGTGTTGTGTACCAGTAAAGTTGGTTAGTAAGATTGCAAGCTCCCGAGAGTGCGATGTGTTGAGAGAGAAGGCAGGGTCCATTTATCTCTGTCAACACAGTGAATCATCTAATCAACAAAGGATGGGCAACGCACTGATGACTCCTATGGAGACGCAAGCTTCCATAGGCTACGTTGAATCATTCTCATTTGTAATAGATAGATTGTAATTTGGAACAGTTTTTGAAGTGGATACTTCTTTGCTCGCGTTCTTGTATAGAGGTACAGTTCAAAATGTATCACGTGACTTTCGGAATAACTTTTTGTAGAGAAGCCTAATCTGATTTCAAATAATTGATTGTTATATGTTTTAATCCTTCTTTATTTTGCCATTCGTTGTTAATCACAAAATGTTATTTGGTTTATGTGGTGGACATGAAAATAATGCTGAAATTACCGCCATTTTCAAATGAGTTACGTCAGTCAATGTTGCCATATATACCGATTTATCTGTACTTATACAGATTTTAGTGAATTAATTCAGATATATATTTTACAGGTACAAGGGTTCCATAAACAACAAAGAAGTATCCACTTAAACTTAAGTAACGGTTGTATTGTATCACCGACACAACCCGCTTCTTTTTTGTTCCAAAGAATGGAACAAAATGGGAACAAAACTGAACTATGTGAAAGATTGTCCTAAAATACGAATCTACTATGTATCTACACGACTGAAATTAAATGGACAACATCTCGTTCATTGGGTAGAACACCATAATTAATAACGTACAATCACACTCAGCATTGATGATATCTGTGAAGAATTTAATAATGAAAGACAAAATAAAATAAGCGAATTGTTTTGAAAATGAAAACGTACACAGGCTTCTTTCATCTTCATTCGCAATTCGAGAAACAAACAAATAAATCGCAAGCAAACATTTTTATTAGAGTCAATTTTCCACTACATTATTCACTCGACATGTACAAAATGTAGAAATACTAACTTAGATGCAATCTAACGAAGTCCTTACTGCATTAAGACAAAGTCCATTACCGCTTGATCCACTGCAGATTCCACAGTTGACATACCACGTCTTGAGTTCCAAAACGTTTCAAATCTTAAACAAATACACTCCAAATTATACCTTAGTCCCTTTTCTGAAAACTGAAATTCAATCTTTGCTGTTTTGAACTAATATTCTTTTGTTTTTCAGTTCGATGTACAATCCTAGTAAATTCAGCTGCATTGATCTAACCCGGCCAAATAGGGGAGGTCGTTAGCCCGGAGTAATAAACTCGTAAAACTAGCGTGAGATTACCTCTCTATTTGGTTAGCTTACGAGTATCTCGTGCCCGCAGTGCCTTTGCCATAGATTATTGACGGACAAAATCCAAATAATTTTTTCTCCAAAATGACCCGCAAAGTGTACATTAGTCGCTACATATTAGTAGTAGTTGTAGTTTCAGGTCAGATCAAAATTAATAAATAAGGAACATTGCAGGCCGCCTGGAATGTTACATATAAATTCTTTTATTTGTCGAGTACCAAACTTTTTTAAAAGTTGAAACCGGCATATAAAAGACGGCACAGGTCGTATTCAGCCAATTCAACTTGTATTTTTCTGTTGCAAACACGACGTTTTTCTATGTGTCTCAAATAGTTTGTGTTTTCGCTGGAAAAATACACTTGCGATTCGGTTTAAAAAGAAAAACGGCGGGAAATCATTCATATTTTGACGTTGTGCACCGATATTTAAAGTTTATTATTCCCCCATTTTGGAGAAAAGCCCTATAATAGCCTTAGCCGGAATGGCAATTGCAGGCTTCGTTTAAACAAATACTCAGCCTGCAATTGCCTCCTTCCCGGCAACGGCATTAATGTACTAATATAAGTGTAATAAAATATTG
This sequence comes from Epinotia nisella, assembly GCA_932294315.1. Classification (NCBI taxonomy): domain Eukaryota; kingdom Metazoa; phylum Arthropoda; class Insecta; order Lepidoptera; family Tortricidae; genus Epinotia; species Epinotia nisella. The sequence continues at coordinate 1,695,682 of OW028675.1, read as the reverse complement.
CATATACAATATACACTTACTAGTGGCTTTATGAGCTGTGGAACTCACGAGCCTGTTTTTTTAAATTTATTTTCCATTTTGAAAAACCGAATGAGCAATAAAAATCAAATTAATTATTAAACCTGCTCACAAAATTTCACGAGAATCGGTTGAAATGCGACCTGTGGAGGACAACATCCGGACAGACTCCAAACATATGAAATAATTTTTGCCCAAGCTTCAGCTTTTAACGGAAACATCGTTCGCTTCGCTCGTTCGTTCATTAAAGGACCAGCAACGGACTTACATCCAGGCAGGCCTCATGTTAGTTTGCCACTCTTATGGTAAAACACCAATGTGTTTCTAATAAGAAAGTAGATGAGCGTACATAAATGGAGATATGTGAAGGCACGGCAATTATGTATCCCATTTGCACAGACGTTATATATACATACGATCAATATTTAAGTATGTATTTATCTATATGTATGACGACCGAATAGCCTAGTGGTTAGAGAACCTGACTATGAAGCTAGAGGTCCCGGGTTCGATTCCCGGTCGGGGCAGATATTTGTATGATGAATACGAATGTTTGTTCTCGAGTCTTGGATGTTTAATATCTATTTAAGTATGTATTTATCCATATAAGTATGTTTATCCGTTGTCTACCCATAGTAGAGGATTTGCCTGGTTTGGGACTAGATCAATTGGTGTGAATTGTCCCACGATATTTATTTTATTTTTATTTATTATCTATATAAGTATGTTTATCCGTTGTCTAGTACCCATAGTACAGGCTAGTTTGGGACTAGATCAATTAGTGTGAATTGTCCCATGATATTTATTTATTTTATTTATTTATTTGATCGTGCGGTCTGACTAATAGACAGTAATTTTTTTACGTACGCTGACCTAACAGTTCACTTTAAATTTGCATGGTCGTGTGTTTACCCGAAGGAAAGGAGGGTGATGTTTTTCGAGCGTATGTATGTATGTATATATGTATGTATGTCTTATTCTTTGGCACGCCCTGCAGCATGAAACCGTTTGACGGATTTCGACATAAATGGGGTGTCTTTGGATTCCTCTTAATCGTGGGAGTGACATAGGCTATAATGTTTGTAAAAAAGCAGTTGGGTTTTTTGCAAAATCTTTTGATTTCACTTGTTATGATAGAAAGGGATTAGGGAGTCTACGGATATAGAAATTTAAAAAGTTTGGAACAAGGATTATCCTTCATAAAAACTAACAACAAACTGTCGCTTCTGCGCTACTGTTCTATGAGGCGAAGACAAAGCGACGCCGTGTCAAATTAAACAAATCCCCCGAGTTATGACAATATTTGTGTTTGCTCGCCGACGAACTAACTTAGCTTTTTCCATCACGATGGCTGGCCATCACAAGATCTATACCTAACTTACACAATTTATAGGTCTGGATTATTTTGGGAGATTTAACGAAAGAAAGAAAGATACATTTATTCACAAACAAACAGGATACTCATATTAAACAAGAAAATACAAATGAATAAACCGGCCAAGTGCGAGTCGGACTCGCGCACGAAGGGTTCCGTACCATTCTATAAAAACGACAAAAAAATCATGTCTGTTGTATTGGAGCCCCAGTCCGACTCGCACTTGGCCGGTTTTTTAGTGTTTGTTGTTATAGCGGCAACAGAAATACATCATCATCATCATCATATCAGCCGAAAGACGTCCACTGCTGGACATAGGCCTCCCCCAGAGAGTGCCAAATTGACCGGTCCTGCGCCACCCGCATCCAGCAGAAATACATAATCTGTGAAAATTTCGAGTCTCTAGCTATCACGGTTCTTGAGATACAGCCTGGTAACAGACAGACGGACGGACAGACGGACGGACGGACGGACGGACGGACGGACGGACAGCGAAGTCTTAGTAATAGGGTCCCGTTTTTACCCATTGGGTCCGGAATCCTTAAAAGATATAAAACATGAAACAAGTGTGTCGGACACTGGATTTAACAGTTATGTAAACCCTGTGACTGTTATATCGATTGGACACAGTACTATTCATCTTCCTAGCGTTATTCCCGGTTGTGCCCGGGGTTCGCTTTGGCTCCTAATAACAAGATTTGGCGTAGGCACTAGTTTTACGAAAGTGACTGCCATCTGACCTTTCAACCCAGAAAAAAACTAGACCTTATTGGGATTAGACCGGTTTCCTCGCGATGTTTACTTTCACCGAAAAGCCGCTGTTAAATATCTAAGTCAGCAGGGGCAATTGCGCCACTGGGGTAAGTGCGCCTTTCATCAAAAATATCGAAATCTACAGATAATACACTAATAACGACCGATGTAACTGGTGACCGAAGAGCTGGCGGCTTTCTCGCGCAACGCATCAGCATTGCAATTCAGCGAGGAAATGCCGCCAGCATCCTCGGTACAATGCCTCGAGGACCTTTTTTAGATTTAACTTAGTTTTAATTTATCTTAGTTAATGTTAATTATAATCTTGTAATAACGACCTCTTACATATGGATGTTGGATCCATCGGGAACCAAGTATATAATATAATATTTAATATAATATAATATTTGTGAACAATCCTACACAAATCGACCTAGTCCCAAACTAAGCAAAGCTTGTAATATGGGTACTAGACGACGATATACATACTTATATAGATAAATAAATACTTAAATACATAGAAAAGATCCATGACTCAGGAACAAATATTCGTGCGCATCACACAAATACATGCCCTTACCAGGATTCAAACCCAGGACCTCCAGCTTCGTAGGCAGGGTCACTACGAACTAGGCTAAAGCGGTCGTCAAGTATAACAAGTTTATTGCATGGATCATCGATGTATAATGTTGTTTTGATGAAAGGCCACTTACCCTATTGGCGCATTTGCCCCTACTGACCCTGATGATATTTCGAATATAGGATTTTTGAAAAAAACCTAGTGGTACGAGCCAGGGTTCGAACCCAGGAACTCTAGATTGAAAGTCGCGTGCCTTACCGCTTGACTGCAGTGGCGTCACACAGGAACTAGTTTATGACAAGGTTATGTCACTGGTAAATATCTCAAAGGCTTGTGTCCTAATTTTTTTCACGATACCACTCGCACCAGTTTTTGGAGAGGAACAAATGTTTGTACGGGAGGAATTACAAAATAAAGAGCATAAATACCAAAAAAATGAGTTCAATCCGGAATTCGCTGCCGAAACGTTTCATACTAATTGACAATTGACACTGAAGTATGACGTCATAATTTGATATTTAAATAAATAATAATAAATAAATAAAAATGTTTATTCATCCACAATTGTTACAAATTTCAAAATAAATTTTGATGCCTCTTTTTAAGTAAACTATACCTGTGTTAAGAGGCACCGCTCTTCTTTAATCAGGGGTACAATACAATTGTAAATAATAATACTTGACAAAATAAGACATAAAATCAAAAGATAGAAATTAACAGTTCAATTAGTATAACAATCTTTGACGTTTTCTGTTTCAATTTAACATATAACTAGTAGGTACCTAAAATACTGTACTAATCGTTGTATGCAAAATCAAGTAAATCGCTGTTTCGGTCGCGAAATACTGCGTTTAAGTCCATAGTTGTCATACAATTTCGTTTCTAGAAAAGCGTAAGGATTCTATAGGTAGCTTTAAATTTACTCTTGGACAATAAAAACAAAAAAAAAAAAAATACCAGGTTCATATCTTTTTATGATTTTAATTATGTTTCGTAATTTATACTTTATTACAATTATTTGATGGTTTACTATTTATTTAGCAACACAACGTTATTAATTTAAACACGAGGAAACTAGGTACTCTATTGTAAAAGTGTAGATACAATTTTGTGGTTGCTCGCTCGTCGTGAATATTCGAGTATTTTACCTTAGTCTCCGGCAGCAATTTATTTAGGCCTGTTTTAAACACCAGTCCATAACCCTGAACATTTATTTGATATTTAGTATTCAACTGTGGCGTAAGATCTAACGGAACGGATCTATATCATAGAATCTGTTAATCGTGATTAAATAAAACAAATACAAATACAAAATATTTTCTTTGTTAAACATAGGTGTGTACATCGGTGTTTAGGTTTCTGGATCGTATCACTATGTATTGCCTGTTAAGGCATACAAATAGCCACAAAGCATGCAGCATGCATACAATACAATACAATACAAATACTCTTTATTGCACACCTCACACAACTTAAACACTAAATATAAAATTGTTAATCATGCTATCATTCGCTTTTGTTATGTTAGGATCATTTAAATATTCTTGTATAGAATAGTATGCTTTGGCAGCTAGAAATTTAAACAATGCTTTTTTAAATAAATGAGGGTCGTGGAGTTTCAGGTAACGTTTTCTATTTGTAATACTTCGATTAGTGGGTAGGTATAACATAGCGATGTTCAATTGTTAGAAAGGAACGCACATTCGCCGGCAAACTGCCCTCAGTTTGGCGAAACAGAAAATGTATACTTACCGTTAAGTTGTTTTATGAAAAAAAAAAAAAAAAAAAAACAGCTTTTCGAATATTTCCCTTATATTTATTCGCTCATCCATTCCCGTCTCATCTCGCCTTTTATCTTCCTACCTCATTCATTATTTCTTGACTCATGCTATAACAATACCTTCGCTGTTTTAAATTACCAAGCCGGGGTACAGTCAGGCAAGAAAAGGGTACCACAACTTTTGAACCACGAACAGATGATCCAGAACACAGAACACTAAATACTATATGGGGTATCAAGCGCGGTTTGTATCGGGAGCATTGTCGCCTCATCCCCTCCACGTCGCCTACAACTGTGTGAGCGACTGCACGGTAATCAGGAGCCGTAGCATGGTTGGCCTTGTCACGCGATAGGTGATAGGATAGAGCGTGCGTCACTGGCTGACACCGTTCGATAGAACGAGACGACGCTGCTATCTTGTCACTTGTCGCGTGATAAGGCCAACCATGCTACGGGCCCTGGCCCCGTAGCATGGTTGGCCTTGTCACGCGATAGGTGATAGGATAGAGCGTGCGTCACTGGCTGACACCGTTCGATAGAACGAGACGACGCTCCTATCTTGTCACTTGTCGCGCGATAAGGCCAACCATGCTACGGGCCCTGGCCCCATAGCATGGTTGGCCTTGTCACGCGATAGGTGATAGGATAGAGCGTGCGTCACTGGCTGACACCGTTCGATAGAACGAGACGACGCTCCTATCTTGTCACTTGTCGCGTGATAAGGCCAACCATGCTACGGGCCCTGGCCCCGTAGCATGGTTGGCCTTGTCACGCGATAGGTGATAGGATAGAGCGTGCGTCACTGGCTGACACCGTTCGATAGAACGAGACGACGCTCCTATCTTGTCACTTGTCGCGTGATAAGGCCAACCATGCTACGACTCCTGGTGACGTTGGCGCGAAAGCTTTGAGTACATGCTCAAACTAGTGGCGCGCATGCCACGCCCACAGCGCCTTTCTATAGTATTTATGGTTCTGAGATCCAGACATATAAGGGCTTTCATCTCGGAATGAGAGATAATAAACTAAAAAACTTATCATATATCATCCCGAGCAGAAAAAGTAGACAAAAACGTATAGGTACACCCTCATTTTGGGTCCTAAAAGTTGTCCCAAAAGTCTCATAAAATCCCGTGTTCGCCTCGTAAGTAATTCATGGTCCAATGATGTTAACATCTTCATAAAATTTAACAGTATATTTGCGACATAATTTTTATTTTGTTCCAAACATTTTTTCATGCACTTAAATGTTTTTGGTTACTTGACCACTTTAATGTACATCACTACCGGCCAGTAAGTAAGTAGCTAGGTAATAATTTATTTGCAGAAAAAGGGTAAGTTTACATCATCATCATGTTCATCATATCAGCCGAAAGACGTCCACTGCTGGACACAGGCCTTCCCTTAAAGAGTGCCACAATGACCGGTCCTGCGCCACCCGCATCCAGCGCATCGCTAAACTTAAGTGGCAGTGGGCGGGGCACATTGCACGTAGAACCGATGGCCGTTGGGGCGGAAAGGTTCTCGAGTGGCGACCACGAACCGGAAGACGCAGCGTGGGTAGGCCCCCCACAAGGTGGACTGATGACCTGGTAAAGGTCGCTGGAAGTTTACGTGCCTTAGAGCAACCTTAGAGTAAATATACAATTGTTCCACCTTTTTCAGCTGTTGTTCACAGCATGCAAATACATGCATATGCACAGTGCATATCTGGTAAATAATTACCAACTAGAAACTGGATTAGAGCGCACCGCCTAAAAAACTGTTCTACTGTTTGTACATGTATGTTTACATTTATAAAACAATAAATTAAAAAAAAAATCTTTACCATAAAAATATGCTCTTTATGGTGATTATTAATTGTGTTCAGATTGTTCAGTAACATTTACAACAAATTCTAATATTTAATATTAAGTAACTAACACTTTACACTGTAACATTAATAAAATTATATTGTAACAGACTTCAAATATTTGTTAATACTAAAAACTAAAGACCATAATATAACAGGAAAGAAGGCATTGATTGACTGATAAGTAATTGTTTCCTAAAATAATGTGACTGTCTCATAGGATTAATGCCCTGAGAAGCGCCCACGATTCTAAATGCAGCAAAACTCACAATTCTACAGACTGGGTATATATCCAACGGGTATATATCCCCGCCACAAGATATTGCTCCATTATCGGTCACAATTTATTCCCCTCTTTACTCGAGTTATTTACGCTTGAATTTATTATGTTTTTAAGCTTCAGGAAATTTGTTGTTCACGTAAAAGGGTGAGGAACTAATGCCGTTATTCAGTAGTTTTGGTAATTGAGTTATTTGTTTGGTCAGTAGACACGTTGCGTGTTGAACGAAATAAAAACAAGGTTACAGTCATTATAATGATTCAAATGAGCTTTGTAACGATTCTAATAATATAAGAGCTCATACTACTTACCTAATCCATAATAATCTATATGAAATTAAATGAAATATTTATTAATATATAGACTCAGAAACATTGCTATGGTCCCACACTAGGCTAGACATGTCCCGTGGAAATCAAGACAAATACAGATTAACCTTTTTAAAGAGAAAACTTGTCAACCACACGCCAAATCACCGAGACATTTAGTATGAAGTTAAACCGTATGTCAATGCAAGAAGGTTGCTAAAGCGCTGGGCTCCTTGACGCATATATCAGTCGTTAGCGTTGAACCTGCGGTGTGGATATATGCGTCGTTGGCGTCGAAAAAGTTAACAGTCCATTAAAGTATGTCCAGTCTTAGATTCCCCCGATTTCTCCAGGATCCATCATCAGATCCTGACTGACCTAACCATGGGACTACCTGGATAAATAACCTTTTCAAACAAAAAAGATACAAAAAAGTAAAACATTCCGGCGAATTGAGAACCTCCGTTTTTTAAATCGGTCAAAAATAAATATAAAATTCGTAAACGATTTCTTCAACCCAACCCTCATTTAACAAGTGCTTAAATATTCTTTAAACGAATACTCGAAAGGGCGACCCCTAAGCGCGCCTTAGAAGTGAACCTAAAAGCCCTTACACACGCCTCAACCTCGTCTGAAGGGTCTACTTTCAGTCCGACTTTTAGAGGACATGACGACTGTGGATGCAGGTGTAATGTGTTAATTTAAGAACACTTTATAGCATAATGGTAGTAAAAAAGTATACGGATGACTAGCGGATACCGTAGCTTATATATAGAGGCTAGTAAGAGCCCGTTCACACAGGGTCTCCGTTTTACTGTTCCGTTTTATCGTAAACGTTTTTTTTCATTGATGGCGTATGTAGTTGTATGAGCGACTTCACATATGACGCAGTATTCAGTATACAGTAAATTGTTGTTGTTGTATCCGTTAAAACGGGTACCGTAAATACGGAGACTCTGTGTGAACGGGCTGTAAGTTGATGCGTGTGATTTGCGATTTGTCAAGGCGATTTATCGTTAGCGTAAAGGGCAATCCAATTATGGCACTATGATATTGATAAAATGGCATAATGATGATGATGATGATGGCGTAATGTTTAGGATTTTTGAGCGGTAAAAATAACATTTTCTAATCACATTTAAATAAAGTCGACGCACTTCAATTCAACGGAATTAGCATAAGGGTGAACATCCATGATAGACGTGCGAAGATATACGTGCATTTAACCGATTTCAACTCCTGTTGGATGATGGGAGCCATGAGGAATTGAGATAACTCCTCAAATAAACAAGGCACGTGTGTAGTAATTTTAGTATTTTCGGTTACAACTCGCGTATGTACTTCCCGGAAACCACAAATTTGGTGAAGTGGAACTGATGATGAAGACCACAGATGACTTATGGAACTTCTCAATGACCTACTTAAAACTATAAAAGTACGACGCAGAGTCTGATATGATTCCGTTGAAGTTGAAATAACTAATGAAGTTCCAAAGGTGATTCTGAGATCCTTGAGGAATCGACGGAACTCCTAAAATATTATCGGCCACTTTTAGCGACTTGAGTTTTTTTATGTAAAAATCAATGCTTTTGCTCTCAAAAAGCAGTTAATTTGGTAAAATTTAAAGGAAATGTGGAAATGTTTATGTATGTGGCTTGGCGGAATGCTAAATTGAAGTCGGTTAAAACTTTGTTTATCATATACATATGTTTGTGCGTATGTTTGACGACTATGTATCAAATATATTCACCCTATCCCCAAGAAAATCTTTGAAAATACTAGGTACCTACTCTCTTTTACTAATTGGCTGTGATATTTATTGCTGTTCTGCAGGTCGATCACATAACGCGTTAATTTATAAATAACGGTTTTAACTATCAATGATCATTAATTATTGCATACCACGACGATCGTTGTACGATATAAGTAATGTTAGTCAAATGATCTGTGAAAATTGTACAATGAAATAAATAAACTAAACTAAACTAAACATGGTACGTACGTTAGGTAGCTCTACATAAATGTAAATTTTTATACCAAAAAATTACAGTTGCATTGTACTAACTATAGAAACGTTACGTGATTACCCCTCTGAGTGTTTTTAATTATGCCATTTAACGTTTTAACCCATTCCCGGTCCGTGACGACACATATGCGTCCCTACGCCGTAGTCGCTTTCCGCAACGAGGATCGGCTACGAGCGTAGCGCGTAGCGATTCTGGGCACTGAATCTCGCAATTGTTTTTTTTTTCTTTAATTTATGTATCAAAAGTACTAAACAATTAACAATGTTATGTTACTCGCCAAACTGCGATAACAGTTTGTTGGCGAGACCGCGCTCATTTTAACTAGTGTTAAGTACCTATGTTAAAACTATGTTAGGTATGCTATGTGAACTATCGCCGCGAGCGGTCGCACTCGTAGTGCGCCGCTCCATAGTAAATTGTATGAAAATTTTGAGCGCAAAAATTGGTCAACTTCATGATTTTTTTACACAAAATAAGAATATATTTATTAAGAAATGAAGATTTAAGACATTGTTTATAGTTTTAACTTTATTATTAAATAAAATTAATTTAATAATTATTGATAGTTCCGACTCAGTTTAGTAAATACGGGAGTGCGATTTACACGTTTTTAGTGATTTTCTGTTTTTTTTTACACTGTTCCATAAGCATTATCTTAAATTCGAATGTTTCAAGATATAGTAACGTTCATTGGCTAGCTGTATGATTTTTTTCAAGGTTGTTGAACGTCGTTTTCTATATAATTCTCTTTCATTCACGACCATCGATTGCCGTAGAAGACCCTTAAACACTAACTTACACACTAAACATGACAATGCCTGAACACTTCACCCGTGCACTTAAAGTGCTACACTTGACAATTATTTAATTGTCAAAAGGTGACAAGCATTTTACTCACTCCAACAAACGACGTTCCGCTGAAACCGTAAAATAACCTACACTCATGTCATTCAAATGCAAGCTTGCGCCCTGTAATTGGTTGCAAGAGTCTTGACTTGTATTCAGGCTATTACTGCACAAGTGACTCTTGACATCACAGAATGCATGCAAGCCCTTGAAACGAATTGTAGGAAATTCAACCAATTTATTTGTTGTATGAACAATGAGAGCAAGAGCTATTTGTTGAGAATACCTACGGTTTTGGTGAATGACGAGTATTGTGAAAAATCTTATCTTTTCGGTAAAATTACCGAAAATAAGGGAGCGTGTAATTTTTTTTTTTATTATTTATCAAAAGTACAAAACAATTACCAATGTTATATTACTCGCCAAACTGCGATAACAGTTTGTTGGCAAGACCGCGCTCATTTTAACTAGTGTTAAGTACCTACGTTAAAACTATGTTAGGTATGCTATGTGAACTACATATAATCTTAAACACTAACTTACACACTAAACATGACAATGCCTGAACACTTCACCCCTGCACTTAAAGTGCTATACTTTACAATTATTTATGTGTTTAATTTTTTTTTTATTGCTTGTATTTTTTTACCTATAAATAAGACGATAATTATGTAAAATATTTTTGTAGTTACTTACGTACCCATTTTTTGTACAGAAACTGAAGTAAAACGTTTACCCATAACACATTCAGGGTGTGATGACGTATGGTGTGTATGGAACTACGTACATATTGTGCTCTGAATGCGTTAAATAAGTTATATTGTACAAACGACACCAGTCTAAGTGCACAATGTGCAACAAAAAAATACATATGGAACGCGCCTTTTCTCACTTGTTACGCCAGATGCGTATTAATAAAGAAAAGTAGATATGTTGTCTATACGAAATTCCGTGTTTAAAAATGGCCACCAAATCTGACTGCTAACGTTTCCATTGACGACTCGAAACTGAGACAAGGTGTGCCAATTGACTCAATTTTAGTGTGCCATTTTTCGAGCGCGCCTAACCTATCTACCTCTTTTTAGGGTTCCGTTCCTCAAAAGGAAAAAAGGAACCTGTCTGTCTGTCCGTCTGTCACAGCCGATTTGGTCCGAAACTACTGGACCGATTGAGTTGAAATTTGGTACACATATGTAAATTTGTGACCCAAAGATGGACGCGTAAAGTAAATTAATGAATTCTGAACAACGGGGCAACTTATAGGTGGTAAACTGGAAAATTAAAAAAAAAAATTCGCAAACTGTATTGTATGATATATCAAAATTGATGAGTTGTTGTAAGCATCTCAGATAGTATTTTTTTATAATTTTAGCAAAAACAGATTTCAAGTAATTTAGGAAAAAAAACGAATTTTGACCATTTCCTCCCTTATCACCGAAACTACTAGGCTTAAAATTTTGAAAAAAATACGGAAAATAGTTCCTTGTATAAAGATTGCAGGAAAACCTATAAGAAATTTGAGTATTCAAAGTAACGGGAAAATTCTGAATATTTTACGGAACCCTCACCAAGCGAGTTGAACTCGCAACTGTCCGGTTTTTTTTTTATATTACATCATTGCATGGTTAGCACCAGGTCACGCGCGAGCTTGTTCGTTCGCCAAACAAACTACCCATCTCTTTCTAATTAGGAATTCTAATCAGAAAGAAGGGCAGGCTTCCTCGAGGACGCAGTTTTATGTAGATAAAAAAAAGATTAAAAAAATCTCGTCAGCGTGCGACAGCCCTTAAAAATGAATTCTTCGTGAACATAAGCGGTTGAATTCCTTCCGCGATTAGCCAAGATTTGTGTTCCGAGTTCACACGGGGTGGTTTTAACATCGCCTCTCGAGTGGGTTTTTACAACTCGCAAATTAACTTGGATAAGGGTGTTTTTTGATAAACGACTCTTTAGAAAGTTCCATTCGGGGATTTACTGCGATTTTTCCTTTATTCATGTAAGTTAAATTTTATTACGAAATTAGTTAAGAAGTTGAGGTATTATAACAGGGCAGTTTTCATTGTGGAAAGTTGGGTTATTTTCTTAGCTGCCTCTCATTGAAAGTTAAATCAGAATTGTATTACCTAATTAAATTCGATATTTTAGGGGTATGTTAGCTAAATGGGGTATTAATCGTGTATTCGTCATATCATCGTTCTTTTATGAAAATCGCGAAAATAATGAAAAAAAAATCCGTCACTACATTATTGAAACTGAATAAGACGGAAATGTTCATCGAAAATTATTTTGAAGAAGATCGGTTCAAAGGTTTTCGAGATATTGCTGAAAAACTGCCTTCCCCATAGAAAAAGATGTGAGTGCCGTAAGATTTCTGTGACGATACGACTTTTGTAATATGCACGGAACCCTTCGTTTTGCGTGGTCCGACACGCACTTGGCCAGTTTTTATAACTACCGCAGGGTACAGAATTAACACATTCGCTGCGCCGTAGCCGATTCCGTGGTTGCGCCTTGCGGGTTCATGGCAGTCAAAGTGTTAAAGCGAAAAGAGTTTTGGGTGTGATTTTGTAACGCTTGACATCTTCCATAAACCTTCAAGATACTTCATTTTTAAATTGGAATAATGTTATATAACCAGCATTGTAAAGGTTTAATACACAGACTTTACAATACCTTTGAAAAAAGTGAACACATCCGAATAAATGCACGTCTTGTGACACACATGGATGGACCAATAAGCGGGAAAATTTTGTATATTTATTATATCTAAGCATACCTATATGGGAAATAAATAAATTGTTGTCTCAGGTCTCGTGGTCGCTTACTATGGGCCTCATAAGAAGGCTCAAAGTCACCCAAAGGGCAATGGAGAGGGCTATGCTGGGAGTATCTCTGCGTGATCGCATCAGAAATGAGGCTATCCGCAGAGGAACCAAGGTAACCGATATAGCCCTCAGAATTGCTAAACTTAAGTGGCAGTGGGCGGGGCATTCCATTGCACATTGAACGTATAACCGATGGCCATTGGTGCGGAAAGGTTCTCGAGTGGCGACCACGTACCGGAAGGCGCAGTGTGGGTAGGCCCCCCACAAGGTGGGCTGATGACCTGGTAAAGGTCGCTGGAGTCCGCTGGATGCGGGTGGCGCAGGACCGGTCATTATGGCACTCTTTGGGGGAGGCCTATGTCCAGCAGTGGACGTCTTTCGGCTGATATGATGATGATGATGATGAAAGCCCCTCACCCCACGCGTCACGCCTAACGAAACTAGACCTCTACCTACGCTTAGTTACTACGAATCGCGGCGTCAAGATATATTCGTAGTTGAGTGAGGTGAGTATAAAACAAGTTACAGAATGGGGCTGGTGTTTTTCATTTGCGCTCCAAACTCAGACTTATATCATTATATATCTGCGAGCGTTTACAAAATGGTTGTCTGTAAATTCTAAATGGATTAATTATCAGTAGTTTAGACCACCGCAAGCTACTTAATAATCCTCACGATATTAACTCCCTCAATGAAATGACAAGATTGCGAAATTTGCCGTCTTTTAATACTAACTAAAAAGTGTTAAATAAAAAAAATATAATTTAGAAAATAAAAAAACCCGACTGCAAAAAAGCTATCTTTAGAAAAAAAAAACTGAAAAGAAAAAAACAAGTTCAGTAGTCGAGAACATTGAATCAGTTTCATAATTAACATTTCGTATGTCAATTTGGACCTTGGAGACAGCAACTTCAACAGTCGGGACCCATTAAAAGTCTAGGCTGCGGCACTAATGTTGACGACAATAACGGGTCCCGACTGTTGAAGTTGCTGTCTCCAAGGTCCAAATTGACATACGAAATGTTAATCATGAAACTGATTCAATGTTCTCGACTACTGAACTTGTTTTTTTCTTTTCAGTTTTTTTTTTTTCTAAAGATAGCTTTTTTGCAGTCGGGTTTTTTTATTTTTCCTAAATTACTTCAAATCTGTTTTTGCTAAAATTATAAAAAAAAATCTGAGATGCTTACAACAACCCCTTTTATTTGATATGTCACACAATACAGTTCGCGAAACTTTTTTTTTAATTTTCCAGTTTACCCCCAAAAAGTGGTTCCCTTGTTCAGAATTCATTAATTTACTTTACGCTTCCATCTTTTGGTCACCAATTTACATTATGTGTACCAAATTTCAACTCAATCGGTGCAGTAGCTTCGGAGCAAATCGGCTGTGACAGACGTACAGACAGACGCACGAGTGATAAGAATGAATAGGGGTTCCTTTTTTTCCTTTTGAGGAACGGAACCCTAAAAAACAGTTCCCGAATCCGCGATTTGGATGTAGCTTTGTCCTCACCCTCGAGTCAAGCGAGGGGGCTAATTATAAGTGAGACAGACTGACAGACGCGTTGCGTAAAATGTGTAACGAACCGTATTGCGACGGCTGAGGGTTAAGGGATAGGCGTAAGCGGGTTAACATGTCATCATAAAATTCAGCACGGTTATCACAACGGATAAATAGTCTTATTTTAGGGTTCCGTACCCAACGGGTAAAAACAGGACTCTATTACTAAGACTTCGCTGTCCGTCCGTCCGTCTGCCTGTCATCAGGCTGTATCTCAAGAACCGTGATAGCTAGAGAGTAAAAAAATTCACAGATTATATATTTCTGTTGCCGCTATAACAACAAATACTAAAAAACCGGCCTAGTGCGAGTCGGACTGGGGCTCCCATACAACAGACTTGATTTTTTTGCCGTTTTTATAGATAATGGTACGGAACCCTTCGTGCGCGTGTACGACTCGCACTTGGCCGGTTTTACAAATTTATTTATTCAGAAAAAAGTATGGTACGATTTACATTAGTTTCAGTTTCGCCAAACATTACGTTTATAGGCGTATAGCACTCACTTCCATTTATGTACCAGCGGGTTGACTACGCAACGCTCTGTACGCGCGCCAATCAGGTCTAACTATCATTTTTAGTTATGGAAAGTGATATTTAAATCCCACCTACGCACGGCCGAAAACATAGTCAACCCATAGCACTCTGTGTATTTATTTATGTAACTTATACATTTTTTATTGTGTATTTAATTGATCTTTTTTTTTATTAAAAGTGAATACAAGATTATAATTAACATTAACTAAGATAAATTAAAACTAAGTTAAATCTAAAAGAGGCCCTCGAGGCATTGTACCGAGGATGCTGGCGGCATTTCCTCGCTGAATTGCAATGCTGATGCGTTGCGCGAGAAAGCTGCCAGCTCTTCGGTCACCAGTTACATCGACCAGACGTTTCGCGATTTCTGCAAATAACTTATGCGCACTGGGACCCCACGGACCGAGGGTCTCGACGCCAAAGGGTACAAAGTCGTACTCTCTGCCGAGGCCTCTATATTTATTACATTTCAGATTTTCGGCGTTTTCCGCCGCTGCACCCGCTTTAGAAGTAGTCCGTTGGAGGTGAGACGGTGCCAGTGTGTCTACACATGTAGCGTCCCACACAAGCATCCGTCCCGACCTCCATGGAACCAGAGACACACCATCAGGTCTTTTGCCATCATCTCTGACAATGCCAGGCGGCTCAAGAAGAGCAGGCAACGAGGTGTTCAATATTGATCTTAAAGATATTTTTGTTGCTACACTCTTTTTCAAAATTAATAGTGTTAAATTGTTCTATCTCGCCGCGACACAGGTCGCGTGCCATCTTTATAAAAACGAAAGTCTTGTCTGTCGAGATGGTTCTTAAATAACTATGTTTTTTGATTCGGGGGTATATAGTAGTTATTAATCACTTAGACCTGACTTGCGTGTGGAAGTGTGTGCACAACCTACACATGTGATGAATGACGAGTTTGACAACTGACACAATCTATTAAACGAATTGAACCCGATACAGTAAATCAACGTGTAACGTGTGGGTTTGCGATGAATTTCTAACACGCAATACCTCATTTATAGGGAATTTAATTAATAACAAATACTTGGAGACAATCATACTCGTGGGTAGACCCCCCACAAGGTGGATTGATGACCTGGTAAAGGTCGCGAGGGGCCGCTGGATGCGGGTGGCGCAGGACCGGTCATTTTGGCACTCTTTGGGGGAGGCATATGTCCAGCGGTGGACGTCTTTCGGCTGATATGATGAGTCGGCGTTGGGGGTTAAAAGAGTGCGATTACTTAAATCAAGCAAAGAAAAGAAGTTGGCGATCCCGGGTTCGAATCCCATTAAAGGGCGTTATACCAACTTGGCTAAATGGATTAACCAACATACTCATATAATTCAAGTATATACAAAGAAGGCAAAGAAAGTTATTCTACCACTTTTCAATCTCAATGGACAAATAACAAAGTTGATAAGTGATTTTTAGAGTTCCGATACCTCAAAAGGAAAAAACGGAACCCTTATAGGATCACTCGGTTGTCTGTCTGTCCGTCTGTCACAGCCGATTTGCTCCGAAACTACTGGACCGATTGAGTTGTAATTTGGTACACATATGTAAATTGGTGACCCAAAGACGGACGCGTAAAGTAAATTAATGATATCTGAACAAGGGGGCCACTTTTGGGGAGTAAACTGGAAAATTAAAAAAAAAAGTTTCGCAAACTGTATTGTGTGACATATCAAATGAAAGGGGTTGTTGTAAGCATGTCAGATATTATTTTTTTATAATTTTAGCAAAAACAGATTTGAAGTAATTTAGGAAAAAAGACGAAAATTGACCATCCCCCCCCCCCACCTTATCTCCGAAACTACTAGGATTAAAATTCTGAAAAAAATATGGAAAATATTTCTTTGCCTAAAGATTCCACGAAAACCTATAAGAAGTTTGAGTATTCAAAACCACTTATGAAATTTAGATTATATACGGAACCCTCACCACGCGAGTTGAACTCGCACTCTTGTCCGGTTTTTTATTTTCTTTCTGTACAAACACTAATAATCAGGAATATTTTCTCATAAACTTGAAACAGCGCAATTGCAATAACAGCCAATCCAAAAAATTAGGTATTCCCTTTCCCTCAAAGCCAGTTAGAGCGTCAGACAACTTTACAGATATAAAACAAAAATAAGCAAAGCTCCACGGATATAAAATATGGGTCCCCTGGGAGCGTGAACAAAACTCCGCATCGAAAGAGCCCACGTGACTCTTGCATCCTGTATACATGGGCTGTTTTGTAGAAACAAGGTAGTACAAGTCGGCGCAGAAGTCAGTTTAGGCTCGGAGGAGGTTTTTGCAATGTTTGATCCAGTTTACTTTTGGGTTTTGATCTGTGATACATCACAGTTACAACTTGCGCTCGGGGTTTTACATAGGAAGTTTTTGAGTAGGAACAGTGCAATTTACGGATTGAACATGTTATGAATAAACAATTTATCTTATAATACATCGCTCAGTTAATGTAAAAAATTAAAAAAAGTTCAAAAAACTGTATACTGACTACGGAAAAATCTGAAAAAAAAATTATACAAAGGGTAGCTTATGTCACTCTTAGCATAATTACGAATCGTACGATACCTCATTCTTCAGTATCTTAAACGGTACGGTGGAACACACGTAAAAACAAACCTAGATTGCTAAAACATATGCTTTCCTTTCGTCTCTAAATAAAACAACTTAACAATTGTAGTTCAGTAATTAGGAACCTTTGCCGTTCCATAGATAGAAAATAATGAACCGACCGTATGCTGAAGGTTTTAATATCAGCTCGTTCGTGCCGCGGCCGCTGCAGGAGACCATCGCATGACCTGACTTCTGGCCGAAGGGTGTCGTGTTTCGACAGTTCCGGGGCAATCTGCCGAATCCTACACCTGAGATGACGATGCAACGGGGCCACGCCGTTTCGTCGCCTAAATTGTATTATTTGTTGTTTTAGTTTCGTGACGCATTGGTTATTACTGTTATGTCATGTAAACGTATTTGTCAATAAATAAATAAATAATAATAAATATGAAGGGGCCCTGCTAAATAAAATATAAGTACTTATGTAGCATAATTGCTGAGCCAGTGTCCGGTTCACTGCCGCAGAGACACACTTTGTTTCATGTTTTATATGTTTCTCTTGTTTATTTTATTGTTTAATGTGTGTCCTGTGTGTTTGTGAATAAATGTATCTTTCTTTCTTTCTTTATGTATTTCTTGGCAAATAAAATTCCTCGCCCACCGCTTCTGTACCTGATTGTACCCCCAACGTGTGCGTCCATGATATTTAGCGGAACATTATTTATTACTTTTTTACCGCCATTTTCAACTATGCGAAAATGTTTCCATGGAAATTATTAATACATGCAATTTAAGGTCATTTCCCCATTCTGTGGTATTTTGTACTTAACTGTTTGCTTACGAATGTTGCCCAGATTTCCTTGCTGGCTTGTCGGGTACCCAGGCCCCTATTTCATCAACTTGACAATTGTCACCTGACAACGACAAATCTCCGTAGGTACAGTCACGAGGTTTAATTTGGGACCCACCTAAGGTGGAATATCGTATAGCAAACTGAAGGCATTTAGAGCTAATATTTTAAAGGAGTGTCAAAGTCTGCCATGCTGACATATTATACGTGACTAGGGGCAACCCCTTAGTAACGTCAACCGGGCGGAACGGGTCAAACGATCATTTCCGATTTTTTCCGACTAATTGTCACCCGTGTTTGTGGCCCTGTCTTCTCTCCGGCCATATTATTGTTATTTGCAAATAATATTTCCTGAAAACTGTCATTTTCACGAAATATTATTTGCAAATAACAATAATATGGCCGGAGAGAAGACAGGGCCACAAACACGGGTGACAATTTGTCAGTACACACAATGACACATGTTCGTAATTAGAAAGCCGTAATGATAGCTTTTGGCAAAGAGGTTATCAATTCAAGGGCCCCTTCAATAAGACATTTAATTGTCTTATCTTGACACTTCACCACTATTATTGAACTGAAGTTTTCGACCTTATTGCATTAAGAATGTTCTAACAACATTTGAAGACAATGGGTCCCAAATTAAAGCTCGTGACTGAACATTGCTGGTTCCAAAAGTAACCTAGCGACCTCCTTAACTTCTAGAGTATCAATGTATGGCGAATTCTCGTTGTCAGGTGACAATTGTCGAGTTGGTGAAATAGGGGCCTGCCAATACTTCATTTGTGCAGTAGTAGATAGTAGTAGTAGCATAATAGTTGTATTGTGTAGTAGTTTGCGTGGAAGCGGCGCGGTACGTACCGCCCCTCATCCGCGCATCCTGTACCAATCAGAGGGGTAGTTATGTAACTTTTCGGACGAGCGTTAGTCCAACTGAACTATCATTTACCAATACAAAAAATGTAGATCTACGTAACGTACGTACAAAACGTTACGCAGTCGACCAGCAAGACGCAGGCGCGCGTTAAATTTGTAATGACTTGACTGACAGCTGACACCTTACCGATACCGCACCGAGCCACAACCGACACTTATTTACTAAGTGCTTAAACGATATTATGAGACTTTTACCTAGTAGAATGTACGCTGTGATTTAACCTTGTTAAAAAACCTTGTCACTTTTTAAATTTGTCACTTTCAGAAACAGTTTAGAAGCTACCCGTCAGCTCATCAAAAAAATCTAGGCTACTTTATTCCGGTTGCCATATATTTTTGCTGCTGTATAAATTTTTTATAAGCTAACTGTTCAATTGACACTAAGGCAAAAATTAAGTAATTGACCAACAGCCAAAACATTGTAGGCGTATCCAGTTAACACTTTGTGCATTCCTACAGAAAAAACTAACCATTTGGAACTTTATGTCGAAGACTTAAGGACTATGGTAAATGTAATTTCACTTAACAGTGTCTCCCACAACAATCCCGTAAGTTGTTGAATCAATTTTTGTTAAAAACCGCTGATCGGCCATATTTGAAGTGCAGCCAATCTCCATATGAAAGTGCCTGACTTGGCACATTCTTTAAATTGACGCGCCATCACGTTTTGGGTACACCGTTCGACGAAATATAGTGAGCGATAGTGGACCACATAGTTGTCTTAATAAACAAATTGAAATAAAATGAAATAAATAGTAGGCAGCTTATTAAGTATTTGTGCAGTATGTAACTTACATGAAGTATATAGAAGGCGTAAAGTACCTACAAGCATAAATAATCTCACTATGCTTCAAGGTAGGTATGCAAGAAATATACCCACTTTTGCGTTTAAATACCCAAGTTTTAAGAATGTTGCCTTTACAGGTATTTAAAAATAAGCTTTATAAACTACTTATTTGTAAGTCCTATTACTCAATTTTGGATTTTTTAATAGACGATTTAACTTCATTTAGTAGGTACGTAGGTAGGTAATACATGACATAAAATTGGTTATTTAATTGGATTGATTTAATTAATGTATTCCTATATTATTTGACATTTTATTTATATTGACCAAGTTTTTTTTAATTTTTATTTTTTCTTCTTTTTGTTGTGATATTGTTATGTTTTTAATGCATTTAAAATTAATTTATTTATAAGTTTAATAATTAATAATTCTAATGGTTTTGTACGCCTACAGGCAAAACATAGTGTTCCACAACCCATTTTATCCACCAATGTATCGCACCTATGTTTACAAATAAATCACTATGACACTATGACTATGACTATGCGTTATTAGAAAATGCACTAGCCACGAGTGAACGAACTGTAACTATCTTTCGACCAACTGTTTGCCTCCCTCGTTATAGTCGGAACCGTGAGTACTTAACTATTGTTACACAAAGCATATTAGCTAATACGTGTGTTTGTCTGTGTTTACGTGAACTTGGCCGGTTGTTTAGCATACACCTTCACACAAGCCGGCTTTTATTGGCTTTCAAATACAAAAAGTGCTGCTTGTATTTAGGTGCAAATATTTTTTTCTCTCCGTTTTTCATAATTTTGTAAAGTCGATATCAAAGATGTGTAGATTTAATGACTTATTACGTAGGGGTCACAGAACACTAAATACTATAGAATGGCGATGTGGGCGTGGCACGAACGCGCCACTACTTTGAGCATGCGCTCAAAGCTTTCGCGCCAACGTCACCTGATCGCCGTACAGTCGCTCACACAGTTGTAGGCGACGTGGAGGGGATGAGGCGACACCGCTCCCGATAGAAACCGCGCTTGATACCCCTTCTATAGTATGTAGTGTTCTGTGGTAAGGGTAATATAATTTAGACGACTAGTTTAGCTTAGTGAATAGTGACGCTGCCTACGAAGCTGAAGGTCCTGGGTTCGAATCCCGGTAAGGGCAAATATTTGTGTGAATATACACTCAATCAAATTGACACTCTTTAGGGGAGGCCTATTATGCCTAGGCAGTGGACGTCTTTCGGCTGATATGATGATGATGACGATGACGATAAAATCCTGCACTAGAAATCTGTCGTAAAATAAATAGGCGTTCTACAGTAGCAATGTAATTTTAAAATTTTATAATACTCTGATACTGAAATGATATATTGTATACTGTTTTGAAAAAATGACACCTCGCCGAGTTTTTTACGCCGGTTCTTCTCGAGGCAGAGGTTTACTTTCCGAACCGGTGGTAGTTTATCGACATTCATAGGTGCATGTAATATGCCTAAATTGAAGAATAAATCACTTTGACTTTGATGATATTTTTTTCTAAGCTTTTAATATTGTTATTTAATATCTAGTTAATATTGTTGGTACCGAGAGAATACGAAGAACTCTATGTTTCGCCAAAAGGCATACAAATTTATCTTAAAATTAAACACATTAGTACCTACCTATCAGTATTTAAATATATCTAGTAAATACATCGTCGTCTAGTACCCATAACACAAGCCTTATTGAGCTTAGTATGGGGCAAGCTTTATTTGTGTTAGACTGTCCCCTAATATTTATTTATTATTAATAATAACAAAAGCATCACGAGTGTAGACAAGTTGTAGACTAACTTCAAAAATTCCGCTGACGACGTCAATCCGTCGTCTAAGAAACTGACGTGGTTTCAGAAATATATAGACTGGTTAAAGATATAAATGCTTTTACAGACCGACTTTTAGACGTGAACCGCCAGTTCTCCTTTCCCCGTGTTTACTACGTGAATAATGGCGACGATATTTCTATATCGACGGGGGCGCAATCTGCGGGTAGGAGGGAATTTTTATCCCGCGCGCTAGGGTCGGGCGCCAGTGGGAACGATCGTAGGAAATAACCAACAATTAAATAACTTGAGCCAACTTGACCTTCATCATCATCATCATATCAACCGAAAGACGTCCACTGCTGGACATGGGCCTCCCCCAAAGAGTGCCACAATGACCGGTCCTGCGCCACCCGCATCCAGCGGGCTCCAGCGACCTTTACCAGGTCATCAGTCCACCTTGTCATCCATCAGCATGCCTTCCGGTGCGTGGTCGCCACTCGAGAACCTTTCCGCCCCAACGGCCATCGGTTCTACGTGCAATGTATCACTGCCACTTAAGTTTAGCGATTCGGAGGTCTATATCGGTTACCTTGGTTCTGCTGCGGATGGCCTCATTTCTGATGCGATAACGCAGAGATACTCCCAGCATAGCCCTCTCCATTGCCCATTTGGGTGACTTTGAGACTTCTTATGAGGCCCATAGTAAGTCAGACCATTGTAACTTGACCTTACCTTGTACAATTTATGATGCTCGTGGGTCTGGGATATATTAATAAATAAATATTAGGGGCAATCTTAAACAAATCGCACTAGCCCCATAGTAAGCTCATAAGGCTGGTGCTATGTATGTTAATAATGGGGGTTAATAGATATACTTACTTACATAGAAAACATCCAAGACTCAGAAACAAATGTTCATGTTCATCACACAAATATTTGCCCTTACCGGGATTCGAACCCAGGACCTTAAGCTTCGTAGGCAGCGTCACTACCCAATAGGCTAACCGGTCGTCATTGGTTATTAATCTAATGGTAATAGGTTAGGGTGACGTAGAGAGCAACCTCCGCGTAGTGTCCAGGAGTACCGTCTTCTCTGTCTGACCCCCGACCCAGCCATGTAGCGCGTCTTGGTGTTGGTCGAGATTTCTCGGTATAAGACCGTTCGCCGAAACGACTATCGCGACAGTGATCGTCGAATCGACCTCTCCTATGATGGTTACCTCGTGAGATAGGTCAGGGTACTTCCTGGCTTTGTCGTGCTCAGCCTTCACGAGGTTCTCGTCATGGTATGGTGATGTCGATGAGCACTGTCTGGCTTTTCGATCGATGTAAATATCAATATATGTATAATAGTCCTGTCTGTGGTGATGAAAAGCCGATCCCAACACGACCATTTTCGAGAAATTGCGCAGGTCTGTACTTACGAGTATAGTACGGCACGAACCCGCGGTACCCGCGAAGCTTCGTCAGCTGTTTATTAATAAATTATTCCCGCTCCAACCGGGCCACACCCTTAACGCCTTTGTCTGTTTACAAAATGCCCTTGTTATTGGACAAAAGCGATTTGTATGAAAAATCCATTGTTCCCCCACAATATGTCAAAATGTTTGCAACTTCCCCAATTACTTAGGCTTTACGTTATTAGTCATTCACGTTGGTTTTGGGATTCTAACAAATAAGTGCACTTATATCCGGCTTGAAGGACCATGGATGAATTGAATTACTGGCAAGTAGTTTATTTCATATTTAAACTAATATTGTAAAGAGGTAAAGTTTGTGTTGTGTTTGTGTGGCGACTGCCAGAGAGGAACAACGGTGGCGTGTAGCCTTTCTTATGCTTGCTTGTAGTGATGAATCTACCGCAGCTTTAATCTGGTCAGCCCACACAAACACAACACAAACTTTACCTCTTTACAATATTAGTTTAGATATGAAATAAACTACATGCCAGTCATTCAATTCATCCATGGTCCTTCAAGCCGGATATAAGTGCTTGCTACCAACACCTGAAATGATAACCACGACCACTCTGTCAAGTCAAGACTGAAAACGACGCAGAAGAAGAATGTTAGTAAAGGTCTCCTAAGAACATTTCCTAAAGGTTTTCGTATTTTTTTTTATTTCACTTATTCCTGTGGCGAATGCCAGGCTCGGGCCGGAATCAGAATAAAACGCTGTATTCTGAATAAAAGAAAGAAAGAAAGAAGACATATATTACACAAAAGACACCGAGATAAAGGGAGTAGACATACAATACAATTGACACATATTGTGTGTGTCTTCACGGCAGTGAATCGGAATCATCCTTTAATCAAATTATCGAACCAGCGAGCGAAGCGAATAAAGTTCTCCGTTTCAGCTTGAGCAAAAAAAAATCGTATGTCCGGAGGTTCTCCTCTACAGCACGGCTATCACAAGGCGGCGCGCGAGCTCTCTCGATTTTTCTCGCACTATCCACCTCTCTCTTATTAGTAAACATAGAAAGCGAGGTATAGTACGAGAAAAATCGAGAGAGCTCACACGCCGTCTTGCGAGTTGTGATAGCAGATCGCATTTCTCAACCGATTCTTGTGAAATTTTTCGCAATTAAAAAATATATTGGCAGAGTGCAAAGCGGGTGGAGGGGGTAGCCTAAACGATCACAGCGCTCGCTACGGCTAAAATTAACATTTTAGTCGCTGTCAAATCCATATTGCAGTTAAACATTTTCTAATCGTTTTTGAGATAAAAATATGGTCCTGGTAAGATGAGTTGTTGTGAATTGTAATAACACAAGATTTCATTAATATTTTTCACAATATTTACTTACTTCTTGTTTGACAGCGGTGACAATATTGTCCATAATGGCCGCCTGTCACGTGGCGCTGTCGTCGCGCTCGGTCCCAATTGGATAAAAAAACAGGCTCGCGATTTCTACACAGCTCACAGAGCCACAAAGTTATAGTGAAACATTTATTTAGTCACTAAACTTTATTTTACCAAAAATACCAAAATACAAATGTCAGACATGCCGCCTGATGGCATTCAGCCGCGAATATCTCTTTGGTGACATAAATTACGTACAAATTCCGAACTCCATTTAATAGTCTAGGATCTGGCCGCGGCGCGCCGTGCCTCGTCAACTAATTCGAACAATGTCATCAATTTCCTGCGATTGACTGTAAAAATAAGATCAGAGATAAATTAATTAAAATAAACCAATTAACGCGGCTCTGGGTGCGGTGATTGTATCGATAAAGCGTGGGTGTGAGATTCCGACCGGGTTGGATTTACGACGCGCGACTGTCCAAAAGTTTCTGGTTGTTTTGGTTGAAAATACAGAGACGACAATGTTATTGTTTAATGTAATAATAAACAATTTTAACATCTGAATCTAAACATGTGAAAACCCACAGAAAAGTTTGTCCCTATGCTGTCAGCGTACGCGTCGCTATAATAAATAATAGTCCAGGCAATGAACTGACAACTTGTATGGAAAAAATGACAGATTTGGAAATAATTTATAATAGCTAATTTTTTTAATGTAACGGATATATTATCAATTAAATAGTTACCTAGAGGCAAAATCCAACAAAAAATCAGACATCAAAAAAATCAATATTTAATTAGCTCCTAAAAAGTCCGGATAAATATTAATATATTTTTTTATCTTTATTTAGGTTCATTTACATTTGCTCTAAAATATTCAATATAAATAAAATATAAAAGACAATGAATGTTTAATTTAAATCTATATAATTACTTCCGGGTGGAAAGTTTGTTGGGTACTTGAATAAAGCATCTTAGAATAACGTTTTAGAATGAAAGAAACAAAAAAAACGCTATTATAAATTATTGTTTTTCGAAACAGTATTTTGCCTGGAGTATAAATAATAAGGGATATTCTTACACAAATCGAACTAGACCTATAGTAAGCTCAATAAGGCTTGTGTTATAGGTACTAGACGACGATATATATAATAGATATAAATAATTAAATACATAGAAAACATCCAAGACTCAGAAACAAATATTCGTGTTCAGCACACAAAGATTTGCCCTTACCGGGATTCGAACCCAGTACCTTCAGCTTCAGCTATGTATTGATATATAAGTCATCATCATCATATCAGCCGAAAGACGTCCATTGCTGGACATAGGCCTCCCCCAAACATTGCCACAATGACCGATCCTGCGCCACCCGCATCCAGCGGACTCCTGCGACCTTTACCAAGTCATCAGTCCACCTTGTAGGGGGTCCCACTCTACGCCTTCCGCTACGTGGTCGCCACTCGAGCACCTTTCCGTCCCAACGGCCATTGATTCTACGTGCAGGCAGTGTGTGTTGTAGACTTCGGTCAACAACGGTAAATCGAGCTACCATCGAAATATGTGTAGCACAATATACTTCTTGGCCAGGACTTTGGACTTAAGCAATCTGCGGCAGCGTTTTATCTGTTCATTGCGCGGTCGAGACGCGCAACGCACTGTGGTTAGTTGGGATCACGCGCAATGTATTAGAAAAACCGCTGCCGCAGGTCGCTTAAGACCAAAGTCGTGGCCAAGGCGTTAATCGCACGAGCGACTCCGCGACTCTTGTTTTCTTTCGCGCTATGCAAATTAGAAATTACCTACTATTCCCGCTTCCATCATTAACAACGTCGATATAATTATGTAGTGTATTATGTACCTACTACTAAATATGTAGGTGTACAGTCACGAGCGTTAATTTGGGACCCATTTCCTTCAAATGTTGTTAGAACATTTACAATGCAATAAGGTCGAAAACTTCAGTTCAATAATAATTGAGAAGTGTCAAGATGACACAATTAAATGTCTTATTGAATGGGCCCTTGAATTGATAACGTCTTTGCCAAAAGCTATCATTACAGTTTTCTAATTACGAACATGTGTCATTGTGTGTCAGTGTCAGACAAGAAAATTGATTGAAAACTGTCATTTTCACAAAATACTATTTTCGAATAACAAATATGGCCGGAGAGAAGACAGGGCCTCTAACACGGGTGACAATTAGTCGGAAAAAATCGGAAATGATCGTTTGACTCGTTCCGCCCGGTTGACGTCACTGAGCGGTTTCCCCTAGTCACGTATAGTAACGTAAGTTGTCAGCGTGGCAAACATTGACACTCCTTTAAAATATTCGCTTTAAATGTCTTCAGTTTTGCTATACGATATTCCACCTTAGGTGGGTCCCAAATTAACGCTCGTGACTGTACCTACTATTTACTCAAAGCCTGCTTATTGCTGCTGTACCTAACTCTTTCGTAAAAAAAGCTTTCAAGTTCTAGTAAATATAATGGTATAAGTTATTTTTATTACTATCTTTATCCTTCCATTAGCCACAAAGTATAGGAATTAATAAAGTTCCCTCGTAGAATGTTGGCGATTGCTGAGAAACTCGTAAAACGCAAGTATGTTAAAAAAAAAAAAAAAAAAAGAAAAGAAGACATTTATTCACTACACAAAAGACACACAGAGACAAAAGAGTACAACTTCCTATTCATGTTGCCCGTTTGCTCTTATATGACCTTTATATCACTCTCGGGTAACAGATTTTATAGATGTTTTATGATCGGCCAGTTTTTTTGGAAATATGACAAATAGGAAAAGAACATTTAAAACCAAGCTAGTCTTTGCGAGTCATACACGAGCAGATCAAAGAAAATTTTACGGTTTGCCGTAGTCGCATATATGACATGTGAGGGCTAGATCCTACTATTCTATCCTACTAATAGTATAAATGCGAAAGTTTGCTTTAGATGTTTGGATGTTTAGATGTGTGTTACTCAATCACGCAAAAATGGCTCAACGGATTAAGATGAATTTTTGTATACATATAGTGTGTAGCCTGGATTAACGTATAGAGTACTTTTTCATCAATTCAATCATCCCCTAAGGGGGTGAAACGGGGGGCGAAAGTTTGTATGGAGCTACGATATAAACGAGTTTCACGCGGACGAAGTCGCGGGCAGAAGCTAGTAATATATATTATTTTTTATTTCGGTTTATGGCTAACCCCATGCAGTTTGATAAAGATCTGTTCGACCTTATGTCTGTCGGGAATTTGGTCTAACCAAACTTTATAAAACCGGCTGGTCGCAAACTAACGCATTGTACGCGCGTCTGGTAGATCTAAACGTCAATTTTTATATGGAAAAAAAAACCGGACAAATTAGTTGACACCTCAATGGCTTAACAATTAAAGTCCTTGACCGTACCTACAGAGTATTTGTTCCTGAGCCTTGGATGATTACTTTGGATTTATATAAGTAGGTATTTATTTTAGGGACCATCTTTGCTTAGTTTGAAGCTAGGTAGAAACAGCTTGCCTAATATTGCTCTTCCTTTTTAAATATTTAAATCTTTCGAATGTTTCAGTTCATCTGCTTTGTCTTAAAGTTTACTGGCGTAGAAGCTTTACGGTACTAAGTCCTCCTTTTGGACTATTATGTGCAACAAAAAAAAACCGGACAAATGCGAGTTCAACTCGCGTGGTGAGGGTTCCGTATATAATCTAAATTTCATAAGTGTTTTTGAATATTTAAACTTCTTTTTTTAGGTTTTCCTGTAATCTTTAGGCAAGGAACTATTTTACATATTTTTTTCAGAATTTTAATCCTAGTAGTTTCCGAGATAAGGGGGCGAATGGTCAATTTTCGTCTTTTTTCCTAAATTACTTCAAATTTGTTGTTGCTAAAATTATAAAAAAAAATATCTGAGATGCTTACAACAATCCCTTTCATTTGATAAGTAAATTAATGAATTCTGAACAAGGTGACCACTTTTGGGGGGTAAACTAGAAAATTTAAAAAAAAGTTTACCCCCCAAAAGTGGCCCCCTTGTTCAGAATTCATTACCTAATTTACTTTACGCGTCCATCTTTGAGTCACCAATTTACATATGTATACCAAATTTCAACTCAATCGGTCCAGTAGTTTCGGAGAAAATCGGCTGTGACGGACGGACACGCACGAGTGATCCTATAAGGGTTCCGTTTTTTCCTTTTGAGGTACGGAACCCTAAAAAGGTTGTAAAAAGGGTTTAAACTTATCCGTGGTAGGTCATACAATTACAAATGGCCGGTCGGGATATGAGTCAGCCGGCAACCCTACTAGGTACGAGAATTACTTTCCCGAATATTACCGGGGGGTGACCACCACGCGATATTTCGGGGACATTCCATAACTACTCAAAGTACACTACTTGTGCACGACGCCCCGTCCTCCTCGGCCCACGCGACCTGCGCGCTGTCATGCTTTGATCACACATAGAACACTAAATACCATTAGATATAGGCGATGTGGGTGACACGCGCGCTTCTACTTCAAGCGTGCGCTCAACGCTTTCGCGCCAACGTCACCTGATCGCCGTGCAGTCGCTCACACAGTTGCAGGCGCGTGGAGGGGATGAGGTGGCGACACCGGTCCCGATAGAAACCGCGCTTGATACCCCTTCTATAGTATTTAGTGTTCTGCGTGATCACACGTGCCGAGTATAGTGGCCGAGAGAGTGCTCTCGGCCGAGCAAAGTGGCGAGCGAGTAAATAAAACAAGGTCAGACTCGCTCGGCACTCTCTTGCGACTATACTTGGTACGTGTGATCAAGGCATTAGCGTCGCTTGACGAGCAGCGCTGCCCCCCTATTCTGTAACTTGTTTTAAGCTCACCTCAACGCTCACCCACAAATATATCTTGATTCCGCAATTCGTAGTAACCGAGCGTAGGTAGAGGTCTAGGTTCGTTAGGCGTGACGCGTGGGGTGAGGCGCATGAGCGGGTAGCGAATAACAGCCCTGGCAAACCGCTAGAGTCGCGGTTCATCCTATGGATACTACACTGATAGAGTCAATTGCTATGGGACGCAGCTCTTTTCGCGTACATAATCTATGTGCTTCTATATAGGTACTTAGGTATTCAGTCCTACTAAGTAAAAAATGGGGTTCTTTATTGTTTCTTAAGTATTATTTTCTTTAAGGCTAGACATTACATATCTTTTCAAAGCACATAGTGAAAGATGAACTTAGGAACTTGGAAGTAATTTAGTTTCGTATGGTATATTCCTAACTACGTAATATAATTAAATAATTAGGAATTAAATGATTTTTAATTTCTATCTCGATCCTTCTAATTTACCAAAGAATCCGTTTTTCAACCTTTAACAAAGAAATAATTCGTTTTCAGACTGCTGGGGCCCATTTCCCAAACGCTATCACTTTGCCTTAGCGTATAACAACCAGGGATCGGATATCGGTATTTTCTCCATACAAATTAAACCGGTATTATTTCGTTCTTTGGTATATCATTTTTCAAATTCAAATTCAAATTCAAATCATTTACTTCGAGTTACTTAAACTCATAATACATTTTTAAATCCATATTATCAAAAATAAAATTAAAATTAAATACTCAATATAATGTCAATAAAATAAAAATTAAATTAAATTAAAATAAATAAAATTTAATTTTACATAATTCAGATTAGCTACTGCCGATTAATCTTGCTGGGACATGTCTGTCACAGCAATGCCGGATGTATGGGCAATCTAATTTGTCGGCTATCATGGATATATATATTTTTGATCTGGCAATCTAATAATACAAATATGTTACCTAAATACACGATAGAGTCCTAAATTAAGAGCCTAAAATAATTCAAAATATTAGACTAGTCATTATATTAAATTTAATTTCACATTACAAAATGCTCTGCTCTATTCCGTATTAGGACCAACAGTATGATCGTCAGAAAACCAGTAATATTTCTAGCATCCCAAACATTATCCGCATTTCTCCAAATACATGGGTACCGCTGGACCGCAGTTGGCGAAACGCGAGATTTTGACAGATAAGGGATTTCGCCAAAACTTGTGACTGATGTCTCTTATTCAACTGGCACGCGGCGCAAAGCTCAGGCGAGAGCGAGATGTATTCTAGGAGCTGACCATATACAAAAAATGGTTGTCTGTAAAGTCGGTTTACGGACGATAATTTTACGTGAAACGTCATAAGAAAACATTGCTGAAAAATTGCATAACACGTACCCATTTCCTCATTTATTGTGAGGAATACTCCTGTGAAGTTTCAAATAAAATAGTCTATCTATTTAACCTTGTTTCCCCATACAAACTTTGGATCCACATTTCACCCATTTTGAAAAATCCGTTCTTAGTGCATCCAGAGACCGTATAAGGAACCTACGTGCCAAATTTGGAATCTCTACAACCATTGGTTTGGGCTGTGCGTTGATATGTCAGTCAATGGAACAAGACAATGAGTCACACTTTTTCGTGCGGGCAGCCGGCGTTCATGGATTTATAAAAAAGGTGACGTGAAGAGCGCTTACAGAGAAAATGTTTTTCCCTTAATTTGACAAAGTCCGCCAGACCCGGCTTGACAAATCCCTGGACCGTCTTTGCCTGACCAAAATTATTTAAACTACTTATTCAGCTTCGCAAACTGAACAGGTTTTTGCCAAAAGGGTTAAAAATATACAAGTATATTTATAAACGCCAATCATTGTATTCCATACACAATCCACCGTACATTTTTAGGACAATAAAAATGTGCATTAAAAGGGTGAATATCGGAGCGTTTTAACGGTCTAATTTCTTTGGACACGTTTTTTTTGTATTTCATGTATAAGTTTCATGGTATTTCTGGTAAGATGATAGGAGTCATATCAGGGTCCTTCACAAAACAACCGCAAATGTCATCAAAATGTAGAGACACTTCGACAAAAACGTGTCCAAAGAAATTCACCCAAAAACGCTTGTCCCTTTCCAATTGGACCTCAATGCGTGGGTCCCGAGAGAAAATTCCAGCGAATCACAGCCAAACTGCTCACGCTCCGATGGTTAGGATTAAACATCGTCCGTGAAGTATTAAAGCTGGAAATTATTTAATCAAAATCTAGTTAGTTGCCATAGTTAATTCAAACACCTGACGTTAAGTTCAACTTTGCCTTCAGTGGCAACTTTGCCCGGAGAGAAAATATTGAACAAACCTATAAAATTTACTTATAGTAAAATACAACAAAGTTACGGTAAATGTACCATTTTTAGTAGAAAATTTAGGTACAGTAAGGTGGCACGTGAATACATTTCCTGTATCGATAGTGGAACTTGTTTTTTTTATCAGTGATAGACCTAGTTAAGAGCAATTTTTCAGTGCTGTTCACAAGCCGCTCTTTTGAGTTTTTATGAAGAAAAAAAAATAAAAACCAAAATATGAAAAAACATTAATAGCTCGGTAACCAGAGGTGAAATTTCAAAAATAAGAACTAGAAAATAAGCGCCAAAAAGTCTTTTATCTAACTGTATTGATCACAAAGTAATATCTTGATCCGATACGCTTACATAATTTATTTAGTCATTTTTTTAAGTCAAAGTTACGAAATATAAAATATTTTTTTATAAAAAAAGTATTTCAAATAGACTCGTGGGTGTTCTAGTCTTGCGTTTAAAATGCATTTCTTGATCGATTTATGCGATAAACAGCATAGGATTTTTTTTTGAGTCATATTGAACACTGTGTATTGGTGCTATCCCTGTGTGTTATAATTATATGTGGTCAGGTCAACTTTACTCAATAGTTTGCAACAACTCGACAAAGGTTGAGTGTGTTTGTAACAATGTATTGTGTATTGTGTAGTGCGTGTGTCTATGCCGTTTCTATTCTATTTCAGATTTGCCAACACCGCGTGCTACGTATGAAAAAACAAATCTCTCCCTCGAAAAGTTACGTGATCACCTCTGAGGGGTGATCACGTAACTTTTCGAACGCACGTGAACGAACTCAACTGTCATTTTTCCATACTAAAGGTGACTTTTAGATCTACCTGACGAGCGTACGAGTACAATGCGTTACTGTACCTAAAGTTATCATGCCTTTCTTATATTGATACAAAAAAACTAAGAGGTAAAAGAGCTCTTCTCTGGGACCTCGGCCAACTACCATTTGATAAAAGACTCGAATACTTAGTTTTTCCAAGCCATTTTTGTTATCAAACATTTTGCAGACTCTGAATTAATTCAAAGATAAAAATCCTCTGGGCATTGGGCCAGTACTCAAAATGATCTAACTGCGCCATATCTTGAAAGGCATATTTTTATCCAAGCCTGTAATTGTAAAAGCAACTTTATTATAAGTGAAATACAGCGTACTTTTGTATATAGTAAAAATCAGATACGATGAAGCAAACAGTCGATATCACTAGTGCGCTTATGGTGCCCTAGTATCTGAGATCTGATTCGATTTAGATTATGTCTGTTTATCCATATTGCTGAATGCGTTTCAGGCAAAGTAAAATACAGTGTTATTTTTGTCACGTATGTTAGACGTAAGACGTAAAAAAAGGTAAACTTAAGTGAACGAAAATACCATACAAACTCCTTACAAATTTCTACCCAAACACGCATATGTGTGCGCATGTTCGAACTAAACGGCTGCTTGGCATCCTTTTGACACCCCGCCCCCACCCCGCCTTCACGTCCGCATACGTCCTCATAATGGCAATGTGCATCCTTTTTGTGGGGCCACTTTTCGGCGGTAGTTAGACTTCTATGGTTTTTTCGTTCGCTGGTGAACTTAAATAAAAGAAAACTAGAGAAGAAATATCATACAAAGAAGTACGTATAGTTCTTGGAGATAAAAGCAGACTCTCAGGCCTGAGTTGTATTTAAGGTTAACCAGGACGCTCGACTATCCATACAATACACACAAATCTCGCGTTTCTCAAAAAAAAAGACATGCTTGAATAATTTTGTATACCCAAGCAATGGGATCGGCCATATCTAGGTCGGAAACTAGTTTATTATGTTTAGTTTTAAGTTTACTCATAATATCAATCGTATTCACGCGCTAAGACTAACGTGTCAGTCAGAACGATGGTGCGAAACAAGTTGATTTCCAATTGGAAGGAGAAAAGTAAGATCAACTCCCTGCTCTGCTAGCGTAACTTGACACTCTACTCTACTTGCGCGCGCGCGCGATAGACTATCTGTCACTTTTTGACAGCATTAATCAGAAAGTGACGGACACTCTATATCGCGCGCGAGTAGAGTCGAGTCGAGAGTCAAGTTATGCTAGCAGGGCTGTCATAAAGACTACGTAAGTTTTTTTTAAATTTTCAACATCAAAGTCAAAGTCAAAGTCAAAGTGATTTATTCTTCAATTTAGGCATATTACATGCACCTATGAATGTCGATAAACTACCACCGGTTCGGAAAGTAAACCTCTGCCTCGAGAAGAACCGGCGTAATAAACTCGGCGAGGTGTCATTTTTTCAAAATCAGTATCAGAGTATTATACAATTTTAAAATTACATTGCTACAGTAGAAAGCCTATTTATTTTACGACAGGTTTCTAGTGCAGGATGTTTGTGACCCCGTAGTACAGTCGAGTTCTCCAATATCTATACAGACAACCTTTCAAAAATATCTATACATGTGTCTTATGTCAGTAATAATAAAGCCTGTGTACAGATATTTTTGAAAGGTTGTCTGTATAGATATTGGAGAACTCGACTGTCCGTATCAATAACTAATAAATAATAATGTATACCCCTAAAACACAAACTCATTAATAGTTTATAATATCAGATATTTCGACTAACGAAGGGTGTCTGGCTTTTAACCTTTAGACATTAATTCCACTGATAAATTGTAGTACTTATCATTAAATTTTAAGGCATTTGTATCCAGATTATCTCATTAAATGACTGAGCAAGTTATATTTGTATAAGAATAAGATTATATGGGATTATTCTAAAATTTGATGACAACATCTTTTAGATTAATCCCAAATAATTTGATACTAATGTGAATGTGAATGTGTGTGTGTGTGTGTGTGTGTGATGATACTGGTGATATTAATATAAATATATATTAGATTAAATGTTTTGAATTTGACGTGCTCGGTTCAACGGACCAAGCCTACATTAAGTATTTGAATGACATTTTTGAACAAGCGAGCGAAGCGAACGAAGTTCTCTGCTTCAGCTTGGGCCAAAGTTCTTGCGTATGTCCGTTTGTCCAGCTGTTCTCCTCTACAGGCCGCATTTCTAAACCAATTCCCGTGAAATTTAGTGAGCAGATTTTGTGAGAGATAGGAATATAATGTTTTGGTCGATTCACATTTTCGAAATAATAAAAAAAAACATTGAAATATTTTACTTTAAAAATAAAGTTTAAACTGACTTCAATTCAGTACCTACTTCGCCACGCCACATCTACACGAAAATTTCCACATTTCCTTTCCAATTTACCACATGAACTGCTTTCCGAGAGCAAATGCGTTGATTATTACAGAAAAAACCCCAAGTCGCTTATTGTGGGCTGATAATAATTGAGGAGTTCCGTCCATTCCTCAAGGATCTCAGCATTGACACTTCATTCGTTGCTACTTCAACGCAATCATGTCAGAATCTTTGACGTACTTTACATCCTTGAGACGTTCCATAAGTCATCTATGTTGTTCATCATCAGTTCCACTTCACCAAAATTTCGATTTCCGAGGGTAAATACACGAGTTATAATAGACCGAAATCACTACACGCGTGCCTATAAAGTTCGAGGGTTGCCCTCCACTTCCCTAGCATCCCATCATCAGACGGGACCACCTCAGGAGTAGGTAAACTCTTTCGAATAAAAAAAGAGTTTTGAAAATCGGTCCACAGTTGACAGAGAAATCAGTGAACATACATTTAAAAAAAATACAGTGGAACATAGAATCACCTCCTTTTTTGAATAGTTAAAAAACACAGGTTCACGAGTTCAATTGTTCACAGCCACTACCACTATACTACCACTACTAGTATACTTACCTGGTTCAATTTACGATGGTTCAACCCATGGCAGCAGGTCGAACACGTACTTAACGCAATGTACATGCGAAAAGTTACGTGATCACCCTTCCGTGGGGTGATCACGTAACGTTTCGTATGTACGTTAGGACAACTCAAATGTCATTTTTCATGCTAAAAGTGACATTTAGATCTACCTGACGCTTAGAGCATACATAACTGGAGTAGCCTTCCAGTAACTTACCCCTCTGTAGAAAACCTTGCACAATGTGCAAAAAATCGTACAAAGACAATTTCACAATCGATTAATGGTCTCAGAATCGTCTCGCAAGAGAACACTGATCATAAAAAATGCCCGCGTGTTGCTGTAAGCACTTGATATTATAAACGTTCAATCACTTCAAGCTTTCAAAATACAATTGAGTTTCAATATCCTATTAAGATGCTCCCCCCTGCCGCCGCAAAATTCGGCAGACATTTTTGTACGCAATTACGACATAAGGCTCGTTATGTATGCTCCAGTTATGTATGCTCTAAAATCTTACACGCTTACAATGCTTTACATGATCGACCTGCAAGCTCCTATTTTAACAACTTAACAATTGTCACCTGACACTGACAATTCGTCATACATTGCTTGTTCTAGAAGTTAAGATGGTCGCTAGGTTACCTGTGGAACCAGCAATGTACGGAGAATTGTCAAGTTGGTAAAATAGGGGCCAGGTCGTGGTTGTCAAAACGATTGGACACGTCAACTGGTTAACTATCCTGTCACTATGATTTATTTATTTATTAAAAACATGTTAACACGACATTACAGTAAAAAAAGCAATGCGTCATGGAACGAAACTAAACAAGACAAAACACATATAATTACATTGGTACACTATTTAGGCGACGAAACGGCGTGGCCCCGTTGCATCGTCATCTCAGGTGTAGGATTCGGCAGATTGCCCCGGAACTGTCGCAACACGACACCCTTCGGCCAGAAGTCAGCACATGCGATGGTCTCCTGCAGCAGCCGCGGCACGCGCACCACAAACGAGCTGAAGTGCACATAGTGGCGCGAACGCAGCTGGAACACCCTCAGCGCGAAGCCGGTCTTCTGACGAACGTACTCCACCACATCATCAGCCGTGGCGGTGTAATGATAAAGCTATATCACTGTTAAATGTCCCAATGATTCCAAACACACGCCCTATAACTATGCAAGTTATAAAACACTGTTATTACAATAGATTAAAATAGGAACAAAGCCCCTCAAGTTTCCTAGAATATTATATTAGACGTGGACGTTGGAACAGGTCTATTTTAATCACAGCATATTCATTGTTGTGGAATTATTTTAAATTATGATAATGAAGGATTCTTAGTAAGTCTAAAATGCTCGTTAGCAGATATTTTTTATTGATTAAAAAATGTTACGTGAGCCATTAAGGGATAAATTATTCATCTAAGGCGAAAGCGTGACTTAAAATTGTTACTAAGTATTTATTATATTTATAAGAATTGTTCAACTTTACCCGTCCCTATTTTTGTAATTAATGTAATAATGTAATGTATCGCACGATAACGAACGAACGATATTGCTAAAAAACTGCCTTCCAGAAAAGGATGTAAGTGCCGTAAGATTTGGTTACGATACGACCTTTTTAATAGCCACGGAACCTTTCGTCATGTATCGATGAAATATTTTTTACCAGTCGCCAGAGAAATTTCTCACTGCAAAGTTCTGCAGATGCCAACCTACTCGTACCTGTGAACAATACAAAAATATGACATTAATTCATCATATGACAAGACAAAGTACCCAACTACAAACAAAAAACTCTATGTATTCGGTGAGAACTGACTTTGACTATGAACTTTAAAAGCGAAATAAATACAAAAAACTTGACTTTTTTCGAAAAATTATTACAAAAAAGTTTTTGCCGTAATTTTTGCTACGTGAATTTGCTGACGGAGCAACTTAAAGTAGGCCCGCTTAAAAGTAATTTCACTTCCAAGACTGTAATTTAATGTGCGAAGTGCCGTCCTAAATAAGAACAAGTGCCGCCAACTCGTACGCAATAAGTTCGCGAGATTTATCCTGCATAGTCCAAGAGCCACTCGATATATTCGGTAAACTGTAAAACATATTACGAGAACAATATTCCTTTGCTATTCCGCTAAAAAACGTGCAGGTCGATCAGCGGAGATCAAATGCAACTATTTGCGTATAAACATGCAAATAATTACAGCAAACCACCATCAATAATGAAAAAACCTCGACACGTGTTTCGCCTCTCTACGAGGCATCATCAGGAGATGCTGGCAGGAGATTTTGCTTGCGCCACGTCCACTGAGCAAATGAGCCGTCTAGAACCGTCAGCCCTATTTATAGTCTGACCCCCCATACTACCATGCATGCGCGAATGAGACGGAAGAATACGTAACAGCGGTGATGACGCAACATTCAACTGTTCGTTAATAATCACGCCTCTATTGTTATACCTAATTATTTCTAATTGTTCTAGAACACTTAAACGCAGTCCTTTAAGTAACGCCTGATTCAATAAATTAAACTGTAAAACAACACTAAAATGTAAATTTTAAATAACTGCGTCCGTTCTTAAGTTATGGAAGCCATGCAGTCATTTTATCGTTACTGTATTACCTATATTACAATACTTACCTATATTAAAATTATTTAAAAAAAAACATCCTAATAATCGCTTCGAGCAGATTCTGCTTACTGTATGTTAGTGTAAGTAGCACACAACAGGTTAAATTATACAGTTAAACGTAACTTAAATCTAACACTTGGCTTGGCCCAATCAGAGCGTAAAACAATCACAATTTCAATTCAAGAAAACATCACGTTTTCGAAGTCTACACATGCAGTCAGCTGCAGAAAAAATACGCAAACAATACTTTTATACAAATCAACATTCAGTTCACTGACACTAACACGATACCACGGTCACATTGTAGTTAAACACTGTGATTAAGACAAGACAACCTCCCACTTTAGGTAGAAAATCATCATCCTCCTAACATTTTTTCCGTTTGCATCCTAAAGGAGCCCGGAGTCCGCTTTGACACCTAATCCCAATGGTCTGAATTATTTAGGTAGAATATGACGTTAGTAAATAACCGTCAGCTCTCGGCCTATCGGGGATAAACGGTTGCCTAACGGGCCTTGTTTAGTTTTGCTCATTCTGACCAAGTTCCTCAAGATATTAAACTCAAATTAGACCAACCGAAGTTCTAGCTTAGTACTTGAAATAAGTCTAGGCCGCCGACGTCTAGGCATCTATATACATATGTCAAGAAAACATAGTACTTACAGGCATTTAACTCGAAAACTATAAGGTGTATTTGAATAACATTTTGAGCATAGGTGTACGTTGTTAGCCGCTACATAGTTCTGTTATTAAATAACTAAAAAAATGGTTGAGGGGTGCACTCCATACATAAAACTGCAAGTCAAAAAAAAACATTGTAAGTGCACGTGTGGCACATCAATCGATTTTATTGTGAAACCATATATTTATTTTGAGGCCTTTCAAAATAAATATATGCTTTTGAATAGAGTCGGAGATTATCGCCCCGAAAGTCACTAAAATTGTGTCCCCCCCTTTAATTTTAGAACGGTGTATTTAAAAAATATGAAAAAATCATGGACGCTCAGGGGGAAACGCGCGTTAGGACAGTCCAACTGTCGTTTTTACATATAAACATATACCTGACGCGCGTACAACGCGTTACGTGATTGACCTACAGGTATCATGCGAAAAGGTTAATATGTATTAATTTCGAAGAAGAAGAAGAAGGTTAATATGTATAAATTTTGTCCCGTTTTGTACTGTATACATCTTTATGACTTTAACTGTAGCCATTACCTACCCCATTAATTACGTATTCCGTTAATCGCTATTCATGGCATCATTAAGGGTTTACGACTGATACTTAGTGCCCCGTTTAGAAACGAGATGCCTGTTCTCGTGATGTCGATAGTAATTGAAATTAATGGTAATTAGATATACGTGTAACAAGGTTACTCGCTTCCGCGGATGACACATTACATAATGTATAAAATGGGAATTAATAGGTACTGAGAAAGTAGATGTCTTTAGGTCATTTGCTTGCATGCCATAGATAGATGCGCAGTCCAGGGTTCACGAGTCACAGGAACACACGCGGGCTAGATGAGGTACGTGACGTCACAGGTGGCGAGCGACATACGCCTTATTCAAATGCAAGCAAACGGTCATCTGTCTATCATTGTCAATAGGTGAGCGCGGTGCGCTCGGGAAAAAACGGTCATCTGTCGGTCATTGTCAATAGGTGAGCGCGGTGCGCTGGAAAATGGAGGGGATTCAAGATTGTTTATTGCACACATAATTTACTTTAAAAACAAAGTGTTAACCGACCTCAAATCAGTACTCAAATTGCTTCAAGTTCCTCGATTTCTCCAGGACCCCATCATCACTTGGGAAGGATACCCTTTTAACAAAAAAAACCGGCCAAGTGCGTGTCGAACCACGCACAATGAAGGGTTCCGTGCCTATTAAAAAGGTCGTATCGTCACAGATATTTTCTATAGGGAACCGATCTTGTTCAAAATAATTTTCGGTGAAAGAATTTAATAAGCCAGCCAAATAAGTCCATGACTTTTTTCATATTTTTTTAAATACACCGTTCAAAAGTTAGAGGGGGACACAATTTATGTGACTTTCGGGGCGATTATCTCCGATTCTATTCACTTAATCAAAAAAAAAAATGCTGAGAAACCTTATATTTATTTTGAAAGGCCTATCGATTGATGTGCCACGACGGTGACACGACAGATTGACATGTGCAGACGAACCAACGGACATGACGAAACTATAAGGGTTCCGTTTTTGCCATTTTGGCTACGGAACCCTAAAAATTTTTCGGTATAAGTGACGCGTTAGTAATTGTTATGAGTGTTCGTAATAAGAAGAGGTCAATACATGACCGCCATATTACACACATATTAACATGATATCAAAGAGTTGCGCGCAAGCGTTCTGATACATTCGCTAGGCGCGCGTTTATGCGATACGTCAAGTCAGATCGACCACCAGTACAAGCAATCAAAGAAATTGCCCCACAATCCACACCAACATTACAAACACAAAAAGACGTTGGTTCCATACATTTTACAGGCATAACTGACTTTAAAACAGCGACATTCAGGTTTATGGCGTCAACTACCATGTCTCCATTATGCCAAGTGTCGATACTGAATTAAACAAGTCGACGGCAACTTTGTACTTTTTATGTATTTTCTATGGAGATAGTGCATGGAAATTAACACATTCGTGCATTCCCCGCGTACAGGACAAGTTTTTAAATTAGTTTACCTATGAAGTGTTTTATTGCTATTGAATATGCAATAGATATAAGGGACACGTACAAAATGACAGTAATGCAATTGGTTTCTATAAAACAAGCATTTGTACAGGAATAGCTTTCGTTTGCAACTTTGCCCACGTAGCAAGGTCAAGCACTCCTGGGTATATAGGATAGAAATCGCTATAATTTTATCCAAGCGGGCATAAAAAAACCGGCCAAGTGCTAGTCGGACTCGCGCACGAAGGGTTCCGTACCATTATCTATAAAAACGGCAAAAAAAACATGTCTGTTGTATGGGAGCCCCACTCCGACTCGCACTTGGCCGGTTTTTTAGTATTTGTTGTTATAGCGGCAACAGAAATACATAATCTGTGAAAATTTCAACTCTCTAGCTATCACGGTTGTTGAGATACAGCCTGGTGACAGACAGACGGACGGACGGACGGACGGACGGACGGATGGACGGACAGCGATGTCTTAGTAATAGGGTCCCGTTTTTACCCATTGGGTACGGAACCCTAAAAAAAAGAACCAGAATAATAACAAATTAGTTCTTACACAAGAATAGATGTGTCATTACAATGAAATACAAATTTTAGGGAAAAATATGGAGGTAGTAATTTTCAGTGTAAAGAGATAAATGTACCTACTTTATCGAATGACAAAAATATCTTTGAGAGGAAAAAACTATACAAAAATGTACTGGTCCGCATCAACAGTAACTCTGATTGAATGTTAAGCCCGATTACATATATGTCGGATTTATGATTAAAAAGAATAGGCGAAGTCGAACCCTCGCCATCGGGGTCATCCTGGCCCTCCATGACGCGCTCGGGTTAAATCTCACGACGTACTATTGTATTACGCAATCAACTTAACAAATACACAGAAAATGCATAAAACACAAAAACAATGAATAAAGTGATTCAGGTGTGATACAGCTCACCCTTAGGACGCGTAGACAGGCCGGCGCTCGAGTGCAAAAGTGACGCAACC
This sequence comes from Epinotia nisella, assembly GCA_932294315.1. Classification (NCBI taxonomy): domain Eukaryota; kingdom Metazoa; phylum Arthropoda; class Insecta; order Lepidoptera; family Tortricidae; genus Epinotia; species Epinotia nisella. The sequence goes on along the minus strand of OW028675.1, from coordinate 1,653,823 downwards.
TCCAAGCCTCCAACCAACCTCTCTAACGGTCTCCTGATTCACAGAGTGCCGCCACCAGAGATGGCGTTGTAACTAAGGCACCAAGCTAGCCAGCCGAAACATAGGTACTTGTCTTTTACTGATTGCCAACAGATGGCGCTAATAAACATTCAATGCGATAAGTTCAAGTCAATCGCGCCGACACGACCATCCTGCAGCAGGTCGCGCTCGACATGCTTTACAAGAAACCAATCATTAATCATCTTCCAAAAATCAACCATCAGCCACTCGGCCAATTTGACATCAAGATTACATAGAAGGAGACCCCCTGTCCTCAGCATCTATGCAACAGCATCACATCTTAACGAAAAGAAAGACACCCTCATTCTCAATAACTTTTCATCGGAATCAAGCCTTATAGAAGGAGGCTCCTGTCCTCAACGACTATGTGACTGTAGAAAATTTTATGGAAAGAGGTCCCTGTCATCAACAACCTCGAGCATTCGCGACCATAGAAGGAGGCCCCTGTCCTCGACAACTGCAAAAAAAGAAGCAAACTCAAGAAAGGAGGCCCCTGTCCTCAACATCCTCAAGCACTTGCGCTCATAGAAGGAGGCCCCTGTCCTCAACAACTATGCAAAAACAGCAAACTCAAGAAAGGAGGCCCCTGTCCTCAACATCCTCAAGCACTTGCGCTCATAGAAGGAGGCCCCTGTCCTCAACAACTACACAATAAGGCAAATAACTGAAGTGTCCTCAACAGCAACAATAATTATAATGCTGCCACAGTCTACAGTTAAAAAGGTAGGGATTTGTTTATATTGTTAACAATAGCTCTTGTTACAAAATATATTTTCAAGAGGGAAAAATGTATTTCTCGCTCACTCGCTTTTCTATACAGTTATGAAAAAGCAAATAAAATAAAAATAAACGTTTAACTGATTGTATTTTTATTAAATTTTGACCACATTAATTGTCGTCAGTGCAGTGAAACTGTAGTTTCACTGCACTGACGTTTCTAATTACACAACACAACAATTATGCTGATAAACACTATACTCATAAGAATTTAATTAGCAATGGCTTGCAAAGACTTTTTGCAAAATTAGCAATGGTGTAATGTACCAATAAGCAAATAAAATCAGCAAAGGTGCAATGTTAAGAATCAGTTACCAAATATTTATAGTTTTGACTATAAGTGTTATTGATTAAACATCATCGTTAATCTTTTTGTAAATTAGACGCCGTGGGTGACTCTCCTGCTGTGCCAGTAGTGTCTTTCGCCGACATGGTTACTTGACAACTGTTGCTGTTGCCGGGCTTAGGGGCAAGACGAAGTTGATCATGGGCAACTTTCTTTGGACGTCCCTTGCCCGTTACTCTCTTTATCTTGTAACGATCATTAGGCAATAGTTTCCAAATTTCATAAGCGTCTGGATATTTCAAATCGAGTCCGATTTGTGTCCTTGGATTTGTTCTAAATAATACAATTTCTCCTTTTTGAAATCTATTGACTTTAGCTTTTCCTTTGTCGAACCTTTGTTTGTCGTTCAAGCCACGATTTTTAATTCTCTTACTTATATACTTCTCAAGTTGGTTGCGGTCAATGGTGCATTCTGCTTCGTCGATTAAGCACACCAGTTCAGCGGGTACCGCACATGACCGTCCTGTTAATGATTTTAATGGGCACATATTGGTCGTTTTATTTTTGGTACAGTTTATCGCTAACTGAAGAGCGTCAAGGCCCTTTTTCCAGTCATTGGTCTCATAATTGCGGATCATTGTTAATCCGTTTTTCACAACAGCCATCATTCTCTCGACTTGACCGTTGGATCGACTGACACCCGGTGCTATAAAATGTTGCTGAATTCCGTGTTACTTACAATACTCCTCGAATTCGGCTTTGAAGGCTGTGTCCTGGTCGCTGATTATCTGATGAGGTGCTCCAAATAAAGAAACAACTTTCTTAAGAGCACTAAGCATGGATACAGCAGTCTTATTTGTAGCGTAAGTCAACATTGTGAACTTTGTATATGCGTCAATGATTACAACGACATATTCGTGTTTGTCATTCCGTTTGGTCAACCTGCCTGTCATGTCAATGTGAATTGTTTGGAACGGGGTTGATGTCTTCTCAATTGGGTACATTTGTACCTGTTTTGCTCCTGAAGATCCCTTACTGGTTTTGCATATAATACAATTGTCCACGAACTGTCTGACTGTATTAGACATCGCGGGAAACCAGTAAGCTTCACGTAGTTTTGCTAGTGTCTTTTCCCAGCCAAAATGCTTCAGGGCCGTGTGATAAGCATTTATGATACTCCATTGGTAAGATCTTGGAATAATCTTTTTCCATACCATTCGTCCAGGTTCCTCTTCAGGGTCGTGACGTTGCAGAACGTTATCATAGAGGCGGTACTTATCGACATCTTCACCGCGCTCCAGTTTCTTTATTATAGCGGCTAGGTCTGGGTCTCGTCTCTGTTCTACCACCAACCATGTATCCACGTTACTGGCTAGGTTGATACACGCTGTAGGATTGCGACTGAAAAAGTCTGCGTGCCTCATACGACTACCTTGACGATATTCGACGTTGCAAGTATAGTATTGCAGATATGTCATCCACCTATGAATCCGCGGAAGTAGCTCATGCTTGTGTAAGGAAGACTTGATCGCATTGCAGTCCGTGACGATGGTGAAACTGCGGCCATACAGGTACTGCCTAAAATGTTTCACAGCACGGACAATAGCTAAAGTCTCCAGCTCGTACGAGTGATAGTGGCTTTCTGGCTCGGTTGTCCGCATGCTCATATATGCCACAACGTGCTGTCGACCATTTTTTATCTGAATTAGAACTGCCCCTAATCCTGTACTGCTGGCGTCTGTGTGTAGTTCAGTGGGCAGGTCTTCTCTAAATATGGTCAGCACAGGGACTGAAGTCAATCGTCGGATTATATCGAGTCTGGCGTTCTCGCATTCGACTGTCCATTGAAACTTCACATCCTTCTTTGTGAGATTGTACAGCGGAATCATGCGTTCGGAGAAGGATGGAATAAACCGCCTGAAATAGCCAGCCAGTCCGCAAAACTGCCTGACTTGCTTCACTGTAGTAGGTACAGGGGACTTTTCCAACGCCTCAACTTTCTTGGGGCTTGGTTTCACAGTACCGTTAGAGATAACATTGCCCAGATATTCTACAGATTTTTTGAAGAACACGCATTTTTTGGGATTGACGGAGAAGCCGGCTTCATGTAAAGCGGCTAACACTCGGTCCAACATCTGAAGGCCCTCTTTAAAGGTTTTACATTTAATTAGGACATCATCCATGTAAATCAGGATATCTTCAAGGAATGGGCGCAAAGCCGCCATTATTGCGCGCTGGAACACCGCTGGAGCGTTCATAAGCCCGAAAGGCATCATAACATATTCAAAGAGGCCTTCGGGGGTGACAAAGGCGGTCTTAGGAATCGACTCTTCTTTGATCGGGATCTGATAGAAACCTTGAGCCATATCGAGGCAGATGAAATAAGACGCTTCCGCTAATCGATCTATCTGATCTGAAATGATAGGCAGCGGGAATTTAATAGGAACGGTATTGCTATTTAATTCTCTGTAATCAGTACACATGCGATCATCACCGTTTTTCTTCTTCACGAGTAAAACGGGGCTCGCGAACTCTGACGTGCTCTCTCGAACTATGCCATTTGCGATTAGGTCATCAACTATGGTTTTTAACTTTTGACGTTCCATAGGTGCCATACGATATGGTCTCCGGGATACTACTTTCTTGGGATCTTTAAGTTGTATTTCCATCTGCCCTGTTGTAACTTTAGTCTTAGGTATTCCAGTTGCAAAAACATCTCGGTTCTTTTCTAATATAGCCTTTAATTCATGAATTTCAGTAATGTCTGTCAGATCAGTATCGATGTTTTGAACGAAGTCATCATTGGTTGCTATAGTCAGTATTTGAGCAATTCTCGTCAAAGTAGCACCATCACTAGTAATATTTACCGACAAGCCGGGTACTCTCACCAAATCTGATCCTATTAAAAGTTCGCATGGTATTTCATGGTCCTCGACAACATGGTAATTTATTTCTACGAAAATGTCGCTGATGTTACAAAGGACTGTAACACGTTGGCTAGAAATAATAGGTATTCCTGCTCCTAGTCCTTGAAGCACTAAGGGGAAATCTTCTCGCTTACCTGGTAAAGTCAGGCTCAAAGATCGTTTCACTAGAGAACGATCTGCTCCGCTATCGAATAAAGCTGTGAGTTTACGTTTGTCAACTTCTATTTGCATCGGAGTGGATATGTTTGGTTGAACGGTGGCTAAAGCTATCTTGTCACCTTCATCTTTCAATTTTTTGAAGCAAACTGATTCCGTATGTCCCAGCTTGCCACAGTAATTACACTTTGGTGTAGATTTTTCTAAATGCTTTGAGCCCGCTGACATGTCACTGTTAGTTAACAGGGGTTTAGGGTCAACAACTTTGCTGGTGGGACAATTTGGCTGAATGTGACCAATTTTGCCACATTTAAAGCAAGATAGAAGTGATTCATCTCTATTGTTACGAAGCCTAGGTCGTTTAGCGGGTGGTTCGCCACTCCTGGTCTCACGTGGTTTTGTAGTGGACACAACAGAAATCAGCTCGGGAACAGTTGTGCACTTACTAGATATAAGACGTAACCGTAAGTATTCGTTATCCATACAACCTATGATTGCTTCGACGGCGTCTTTTTCTTTGTCACCGCTCATTATTCTTTTCCATATATTCCAAGCCCGTGTTTAAAGTTGCGTAATTTCAAAATATCGTTTGAATATCTCGCTTCAGGTTCAAATGTTTGTACTAACGCCTGACGCATATCACTCCATAGTGGAGATTTCACCAGCCATGTATCGCCTAAAGTCTTCGCTCGACCTTGTAACAAGCCCGCAATCTTAGTGCAAATCTCGTAATCGGTGAGATTCCAATGCTGTTTGGCCCTATCTACATGCTCACACCAGTCTCTCACTGGAACTTCCCCATCAGGATTAAAAGGCGCAATGTAGATGTCGCTTAGCCTTGGGCGTTGTGTAGAAGACATCGCTTTTGAAAGAAGTCCGGTCAATAATTCATTATTTGTGTTCATATTTTGTTGTTGTTGGTTTGTAAGCCTTTCCAATATAAACGCCAATGACGATAATATTTGACCCGATTCATTGTTATTTGTCGTGCCGGGAACGGGCAAAGCGTTTGGAATGTGCGAATTGTTGTTATTTACCGTGAAAGGAATTTGCGCGTTATTGTTGTCATTAGCGGACGAAATTGTTGTGGCATTGCTAGATGTCGCGGTAGAATAGGACAACTCACTGTTGTTTATCACGTTATTGTTGTTAATTGCGGCAGGATTTAACAAAACATTGCCATTTGTTGCGGTAGGAATGGACAAGTTACTGTTGTTTATCATGGCAGGAATTTGCTGAGTCGCGGTCACGTTCCGGTGTTGGTTCCCTCTTCCGATGTCGGATTTATGATTAAAAAGAATAGGCGAAGTCGAACCCTCGCCATCGGGGTCATCCTGGCCCTCCATGACGCGCTCGGGTTAAATCTCACGACGTACTATTGTATTACGCAATCAACTTAACAAATACACAGAAAATGCATAAAACACAAAAACAATGAATAAAGTGATTCAGGTGTGATACAGCTCACCCTTAGGACGCGTAGACAGGCCGGCGCTCGAGTGCAAAAGTGACGCAACCTCCAAGCCTCCAACCAACCTCTCTAACGGTCTCCTGATTCACAGAGTGCCGCCACCAGAGATGGCGTTGTAACTAAGGCACCAAGCTAGCCAGCCGAAACATAGGTACTTGTCTTTTACTGATTGCCAACAGATGGCGCTAATAAACATTCAATGCGATAAGTTCAAGTCAATCGCGCCGACATATAGGAAACGAATCAAATAATTAGTAGAGCCACTTGTTTAATTATTTTTATGTAATAACTTAACAACGGACATCGAACAGTTGTCCCGTGATCATCATATCAGCCGAAAGACATCCACTGCTGGACATAGGCCTTCCCCAAAGTGACCGGTCCTGCGCCATCCGCATCCAGCGGACTCCCGCGATCTTTACAAGGTCGTCAGTCCACCTTGTGGCGGGGCCTACCCACGCCGCGCCTTCCGGTACGTGGTTGCCGCTCGAGAAGCTTTCCGCCCCAACGGCCATCGGATCTACTTGCAATGTGACCCGCCCACTACCCCTTAAAACTTCCCGTCCCGTCATTTTACTAAAATTCGTCTTAAGCATTTTGGGCATGGTTTCCATTGTTTTCTAATGATTATTAGTTATCAAACGACTAAATATTTGAAGGTTAGTTAAGAAACATTGTCACTAATGTCAATCTGTGTATACCGACATCGAATACATAGTGTTAAGGTGCTTTCGAAGGTAAATTACGCTAAGTAGTTGCTGTCCACGACATCATTTGTTAGACCGAGTTAAATGTTCAGATTTCTTGGAAATTTCTAGAAGACAGCTCTCGACAGGCTTAATAGTCAAAGTCAAAGTGATTTATTCTTCAATTTAGGCATATTACATGCACCTATGAATGTCGATAAACTACCACCGGTTCGGAAATAAAACCTCTGCCTCGAGAAGAACCGGCGTAAAAAACTCGGCGAGGTATCATTTTTTCAAAACAGTATACAATATATCATTTCAGTATCAGTATTATAAAATTTAAAAATTACATTGCTACAGTATAAAGCCTATTTATTTTGCGATAGATTTCTAGTGCAGGATTTTATCGCTGCCAAATATCCCTATCCACGATGTAATCGTTTATCTTATAATATGCTTTTGAAATAAGTGTCTTAATCGCAATAAGGTCTAGTTTCCCCACTGAAACTTTCGAAGAGCAGACTTTAAATATAAAATTGTGAACGCTACAATCAGTAGCAATAGGTAGCCGAGCGGAAATCCACTTGAAGATGCAACCAGAAAAACGCAATGGATACACAAAATGAAAAGGCGATTAAAGATTTTTGTAATTTATTACGTTCTAAACTACAAGTTAACGTTCTAACAAACGACTCCAGATGAAACTCATTTAGTTTTTTTCCAGTAACAAATGGCTGTAAACTAAATTGAATTCTGTTTTTCGTGTCCGTTAAGACACTAACCACGTACAGAAATAGCGTCTGAATGATTTGTGGCCCCTACGTGGGGCGACGAACGCTGTATTTGTTTGTTTGAAATGAGGCAGAAAGGTGAGTGAAATTCCTAACCTGGAGATGATGCCAGAAAGAATATACCGGATATAAACTGTTTCTGTATGACAATGGCAACATTTTATGCAGGAGCTTTAAATATCGTAGCGCATAAAAAGTACACGCGAGTACTTAACTGAGGCCCTACCGCCTCGAAAATAATACCTCGCCGAGTTTTTTATGCCTCGAGGCAGAGGTTTTCTTTCCGAACCGGTGGTAGTTTATCGACATTCATAGGTGCATGCAATATGCCCAAATTGAAGAATAAATCACTTTGACTTTGACCGCGAAACGAAAATAACGTTCATTCGTGTATCGTCCTGTCTGTCGCACTTACTTATTCGAGCGACAGAGAGACACACGAACGAACTCCGTTTTCGTTTCGCGGTATCATAAAGTCAAGTGCAAAAATATGTATGGATTAATCCTCTCATAAATATGTACTGAAACCTTAATCGGGTGACATAAGAGCGATCGGGACATATTTATCACTTTTATGAGTAAAGTGTATGCACCCATATTTTTACACTCGACTATCTATTACACTTCCTGATATTGTCATTGCTGGCATTGTTCAAAGGTCTCATCATCATCATCATTATCATATCAGCTGAAAGACGTCCACTGCTGGACATAGGTATCCCCTAAAGAGTGCCAAATTGACCGGTCCTGCGCCACCCGCATCCAGCTCACTCCCGCGACCTTTACCAGCCTAGTGGCAGTGGGCGGGACACATTGCACGTAGAACCGATGGCCGTTGGGGTGGAAAGGTTCTCGAGTGGCGACCACGTACCGGAAGGCGCGGCGTGGGTAGGCCCCCACATGGTGGACTGATGACCTCGTTCAAAGGTGTAATACGATAAAATTGGAATAAAAGGTGATCTGATAAACGAGTTTTCGAAAAACACTCCGCTTATTTCCGCCTGGGCAAAGTTGCCAACGAAAAGTAGGAAGAAAATATATTTGGCTATTCGAATGTCGACAAACATATCAAATCAATGCCAGATTGACGGTATAACGATTTGTAGGCATTGGCATACAAACAACGGACATTCTAACATACACAAGTACAAACAATATGAGGTTGATAGAAGAGAAAGTCAGGCAGGGGAATTTGGTACCTTGTGAATTCAGAAAATTTTTGTTATAAATTTACAATTATGGTGAAATTATCCTGTATGAACAAGAAAAAAAGTGTCCCAAATATTCCATTCCAGATCGTCACATTTTTGTATGCAGTCTTCTTTTATTTATATGGTCGTGACGCACTGGAAGAAAAACTTACATAGTAAAATCTGGGTCAAACTTTTTCTTGTATAACGATCGATAGTATCAACGATTTTGAGTAAGACCAACCCAAAAAAACCGGACAAGTGCGAGTTCACCTCGCGTGGTGAGGGTTCCGTATATAATCTAAATTTCATAAGTGTTTTTGAATACTCAAACTTCTTATAGGTTTTTCTGTGATCTTTAAGCAAGGAACTATTTTCCATACTTTTTTCAGAATTTTAATCCTAGTAGTTTCGGAGATAAGGGGGGGAATGGTCAATTTTCGTCTTTTTTCCTAAATTACTTCAAATCTGTTTTTGCTAAAATTATAAAAAAAAATATCTGACATGCTTACAACAACTCCTTTCATTTGATATGTCAGACAATACAGTTTACGAAACTTTTTTTTTTAATTTTCCAGTTTACCCCCCAAAAGTGGCCCCCTTGTTCAGAATTCATTAATTTACTTTACACGTCCATCTTTGGGTTACCAATTTACATATGTGTACCAAATTTCAACTCAATCGGTCCAGTAGTTTCGGAGTAAATCGGCTGTGACAGACGGACAGACAGACAACCGAGTGATCCTATAAGGGTTCCGTTTTTTCCTTTTGAGGTATCGGAACCCTAAAAAACGAATTCTAAAAAAAAGTTCATGTACACTTCTTTTGAAACACGCTCATGTAAGTTTTTTTATAATGGAAAATCTAAGATAAGTATACGTGAAATGTACCTACATATGAATGAAAGCATATATATATCATAGTCGCTTAACATGCATCATTATGTACGCACATACAAGATAACAGATCGTTAATATTGGTTTCAGAAAGAAATAGATCCCAGAAACCCCGAAACCCCTCTTTAATCTTAAAAGCGTTTTAAATAAATCCCTTAAAATACGTGTTAGCCTGCTTCTACATCACATCTATAAGTAGTTGACCAATAACTGTCAGTCGGTCTGTCCGCGTAAACAAGACCACTCGTCCGCAGCGGGCGGTCACGATTTAGTGCGCCGGAGTCGAACCCACGACCCGTGACCTCACGTCATCGCTCAAGTTTCGTAAGCTGTCGATGCCGGAGCACGTATCTATGGCAACTAGAAAGTCATATTACAGAGTGACAAGCTGCCATCAGTTCTTTTTAGGGTTCCGATACCTCAAAAGGAATAAACGGAACCCTTATAGGATCACTCGGTTGTCTGTCTGTCCGTCTGTCACAAGCCGATTTGCTCCGAAACTACTGGACCGATTGAGTTGAATTTTAGTACACATATGTAAATTGGTGACCCACAGATAGACGTGTAAAGTAAATTAATGAATTCTGAACAAGGGGACCACTTTTGGGGGGTAAACTGGAAAAATTAAAAAAAAAGTTTCGCAAACTGTATTGTGTGACACATCAAATGAAAGGGGTTGTTGTAAGCATGTCAGATATATTTTTTTATAATTTAAGCAAAAACAAATTTTAAGTAATTTAGGAAAAAAGACCAAAATTGACCATTCCCCCCCTTTATCTCCGAAACTACTAGGATTAAAATTCTGAAAAAAATATAGAAAATAGTTCTTTGCCTAAAGATTACAGGAAAACCTATAAAAAGTTTGAGTATTCATAAACACTTATGAAATTTAGATTATATACGGAACCCTCACCGAGCGAGTTGAACTCGCATTTGTCCGGTTTTTTTTGCACATAATAGGTAGTCCAAAAGGAGGACTTAGTACCGTAAAGCTTCTACGCCATTCAACTTTAAGACAAAGCAGATGAACTGAAAACATTTGAAAGATTTAAATATTTAGAGAGGAAGGGGACTATTAGGCAAGCTGTTTCTACCTAGCTTCAAACTAAGCAAAGATGGTACCTAAATAAATACCTACTTAAATTAATCCAAAGAAATCATCCAAGGCTCAGGAACAAATACTCTGTAGGTACGGTCACGGACTTTAATTGTTAAGCCATTTAGGTGTCAACTAATTTTGGTTTTTAATAGTCAAGCTATGAATATCCAGTAAAAGTTGAGCTCTAAATGGCTCAACGATTAAAGTCCGTGACTGTACAACTAGGCCAAAGTGATCGACAGTGAAAATAAAACCGGACAAGTGCGAGTTCAACTCGCGTGGTAAGGGTTCCGTTTATAATATACAAAAATACTGAGAATTTTCCCGTTACTTTGAAGACTCAAACTTCTTATAGGTTTTCCTGTAATCTTCAGGCAAGAAACTATTTTCCATATTTTTTTCAGAATTTTAAACCTAGTAGTTTCGGAGATAAGGGGGGGTGTGATCAATTTTCGTCTTTATTCCTAAATTACTTCAAATCTGTCTTTGCTAAAATTATTTAAAAAAAAAATCTGAGATGCTTACAACAACCCCTTTCATTTGTTATGTCACACAATATAGTTGCCGAAACTTTTTTTTTTAATTTTCCAGTTTACCCCCTTGTTCAGAATTAATTAATTTACTTTACGCGTCCATTTTTGGGTCACCAATTTACAATACAATACAATACAATACAAATACTCTTTATTGCACACCTCACACAAACAAAGCAGTTACATAGAGAAACAATACAATAACATGTAGGTAGAGGTAGACAACAGGCGGTCTTATCGCTGAAGAGCGATCTCTTCCAGACAACCTTTTTACATATGTGTACCAAATTTTAACTCAATCGGTCCAGTAGTTTCGGAGCAAATCGGATGTGACAGACGGACACATAGACAACCGAGTGATCCTATAAGGGTTCCGTTTTTTCTTTTTGAGGTATCGGAACCCAAAAAACATTATTGATTTAATAATCAAAGAGGATTATTTATAGATAAGTAGGAATATTTAATCTACCACACTGTTGTAACAATACTTTGTATGTAACTTGGCAAAGTCATGACCTAGTTGACTTGAATTTCTGACGATACAAATTATCTACACTCAACTGAAATATTTATTTATGAATCGTCAATTACTGCAACTTTACCTTTACTTTGCCACTAATCCTTAACTATCATTTTTAACTAACTTCACAAAAAGGAAGGAGTTCTCAATTCGGTTGTGTTTTTTTATATGTTTCCTCAGAACTCTGTCATTTATGAACCAATTCATACAATTCTTTTTTTAATTGAAAGTATATGCTTCCAGGTTGGTTCCATTGTTATCAAAACATTAGCTGGATGATCGAAACCATGAGGAATTGGGAATGGATGAAAATTTTATAAATGCCTGATTATTTTTTTGGTGATAGAAATAACCTTCCTTAGCACCAGAAAAAAGTTTCAGATTTTTCAGCTGCGTCAATTTTTTTTCGAAAAATATAAACAGTTTCCTCACTTATGTTTTGGGTCAGTTACGGCACCTTCCTCGATCGGTATCATATTACAAAAAATTTTTTTAAATATGTGTGGTAAACTGACACTGGCAATGATAATGACACTTGCAGCAGCTATATTGGTCATTACCAGTGTCAGTTTACCACAGATATTTAAGATAGTTTTTTGTAATATGAGACAGATGCAGGTAAGTGTCTATTTACCGTTCTTGACCCAAAACGTAAATGGGAAAACTGTTTATATTTTTCAAAAATAATTGTCGCAGCTGAAAAATCTGAAACTTTTTTCTGGTGCAAAGAAAGGTTATTCCTATCACCAAAAAAATAATCAGGCATCTCTAAAATTTTCATCCATTCCCCATTGAGGGAACTTCTCTATTATAACTAGTGTATTTACACCCGGAAATCGCAAATTCGGTGCAGTGGAACTGATGATGAAGACCACAGAGGACTTATGGAACTCGCTCCTACTAGTGGGTGGTTTTCATTTAAAACTATAAAAGGACGTTACAGATTCCGATATGATTCCGTTGAAATAGCAACCAATGAAGTGCTAAATGTCAAGTGTGCCAACCAATAGACGCAAACAAAAACAAAATAATATCGCTTTATGCAAAGAAAAAATGGTTAAAATTCAAACGTTATATATTCGCGTCAATTTCGCAGCATTCGTGAAGTCATAAGAGCAGAAACCAGAGACTACTCTGACTACTAAGAATATACTAACGTGCAGAAACATAGAAACTTCAAATGTTGTAAACAACGAAAACTTGTTTTTGCATTTGCTATACTGACGTCACTCACAAGACAAAATGGCGGTCGGCGGTTTCGGTCACGTGACATACATATTATAAAACTACGATTTTAGTCTTCAAATCGTACCAATATTATAAATAGTTATGAAATCTAAAACTCTAATATCCTAAAAGTCAGAAAAGAATGAAGAGCTTCTTCAAAGTCTTCTTAATAACAAAATAAATAAATATTAGGGGGCATTCTTACACAAATCGAACTAGGCCTATAGTAAGCTCAATAAAGCTTGTGTCACAGGTACTAGACGACGATATATATAATAGATATAAATACTTACATACATAGAAAGCATCCAAGACTCAAAAACAAACAGTCATGCTCAACACACAAATATTTGCCCTAACCGGGATTTAAAATTTTAAACCTTCAGCTTCGTAGGCAGCGTCAATACCCACTAGGCTAACCGGTCGTTATAATTAATAATGTCACTCTTATTACAAAAGAGGTAAATGCGATAATAACATCTTCACAGATTTCCCGTTATATTACTTCAGCGCATAATAAAAGTCAAGTTATTGGCATTCCCCGATCTATCCGCGCTTGAAATATTGTTTTTCTCCTTTCCATGGGGTAAGCAATATCGCTATATTGTAATACACTGGACTTTGAGCACATTTTGTCGGCATTCTGCGTTATGAAAATGTTTTATTGATGTTGTGTAGAGTTAAGGAAATAATACACTGAGAAACGCTGCTTAAAAACCGTCCATAATTCCTGGAGTTTGAAGAAAAGCTGACGGCTTATGTTAGAAATGAACTGAGTAAATGTTATAATTATAATATTCATGTTAATCGATGGCTGGTCGATTACGTATCGCATTGTCACTTTTGCATGGGTAAATTACAGTGGTGTTGTAAAGTTACGTGATCAATGATCATCCCTCAGAAAAAAAGTTTAATGGACTTTGAAATCAACACTTTTTGCCACTAGTTTAAATGGTTACGTCCCCAGGGTCATGCTTTTAAACTCCGATTCTTGGGTTCAAATCCACCAACGGTGGAGTTTTTTTTGTCACTTTCAATTTCTTTTTCAAGGGCAAGCTAGCACCAGTAAGCAGCAAGTAGCAGAGCAAGCTAAGCATGTTAGAAGCCCACGTTGTCATTTTTTTCACAGTAATCTTTCATGTTGTCTCGTGAACGTTGATCACGTAACTTTTCGAACGCACGTTAGGACACAGATGAAATACTGCACGGGCTTAGGGCAGGGGCATATCTGCGTAGTGTTTATGTATGTCTCGCTTCGTGACGTCATTTGACACATCGCTAGGGCTGCCTGCTCGGCAAAATCCTATACTATAAAATGAAAAATAAGAAATTGCTGTTTAACTACCTATCTCGATTGTTAGGTTCATTCACCCTGGAAACAGTTTAACAGAAAAATCTTCTAAGGCCCTTCATACAGGGGCTTTTCCAAGAATTATATCCCCTTCAAAGTAATTTCAAATGCGAAAAAGGCTTGGTATTCCCAAGTTACAAATCCATTTTACTCCATCCAAATTATAATCAACATTCACGAGTTAATCAAATAAATCAAAACCGCAGATGAAATCACAAAAGTTCATCAAATCGAATTTAAATTACCAATTCCAATGCAAAAACTTAAAACTTAATGAAAATTATAGTCAATCAATTTTTAACCACTTCATAATTCTCTAAAACTAATTAATACGTCTTTGGTCTCATACATAATGGATGAACGTTATGATGTATGGAATGAAAATAGACACCGAGGTGGGGAAAACGATTCTTAATGGTCAATTTGATTTGATCGACGACGCCACCTCAGGGCTGTTATTCTTTACGCGTTAGTCCACCCGTGGCGTCACGCCTAACGAAACTAGACCTCTACCTACGCTTAGTTACAACGAATCGCGGTGTCAAGATATATTTGTGGGTGAGCCTTGAGGTAAGCTTAAAACATGTTACAGAATAGCGGGGCAGGTTGTGATGGGCGTCTCAATTACTGAGGTGAGGCCGAGTACTGATGGTTTCCTTACACTGATAATTGTTTCACCTTGTCATGAAATGTAATCATTAATCAAGAGGTGTAGCTACAATTATCCTACATTAAATTTTTACATGAAATGTAATCATTAATCAAAAGAAAAGAACAGGGAATACCTCAGTCAATTGGAATTGTATAAATATTTAACAACCTAACCTGTTTAATAATAATAAATATTTATTTCAGGCGAGAAGCCCATTAAAGTTGTTAGTACAGTGATTTGATAGTATTAATCTATGTTAGTAGGTATTATTAGAAACCTCTACCTACATGTTATTGTATTGTTTACATCTGTAAGTGCTTTGTTTGTGTGGTATGCAATAAAGAGTATTCGTATTGTTTTATACTGTATGATTGAATTCATAAATGGGTCGTGGGTTAGGTTAGGACACTTCGGTACAGTTAATACATGAATAAAAGTCGTTATCACAACCACGTCATGGCAAGGTTTATACTATCAACTGTTTTATACATAGATAGATAAATTCTTTATTATTTTTCACACCATACATTGTAAAAAATTAAGCTTAGAACTAAAGTTAAATATAAAAACCATGTGTCGTGGCATAGAGCATAGAATAGGCGCTGGCTCAGCACAATGATGTGGCTAGCCACATTGCTGTTATTCTGCCAGGACCATACATTTTGTGCAAAGCGTTTTTTTTTTTTTTTTCTATAAGTATAAATAAATAAATATTTGGGGACAATCTTACACAAATCAACCTAGTCCCAAACTAAGCAAAGCTTGTACTATGGGTACTAGACGACGATATACATACTTATATGACTTTGAACGCACCCGTCTCGAAGATCTGGACGCCAAACGCCAGTTCCGTAAAACTCGGCCCAAGCCCTCCTACCAATATACTTATAACTCTACTGGACAGCTTCACTGTGTCTCTTGCGGTCGTACGTTCAAAACCAAATTTGGTTTTGCAAGTCACACTCGAGCCCATGCACGTAAAGTTTCCCAATCTTAGATTATATTTTTTGTCAGGATGTCGCCGTCGACGAATACGTCTGGGAGGACATCATATAGATAAATAAATACTTATATACATAGAAACATCCATGACTCAGGAACAAATATTCGTGCTCATCACACAAATTAATGGCCTTACCGGGATTTGAACCCGGGACCTCCGGCTTCGTATTCACGGTCACTACCAACTTACGCTACAGAGGTCGTCGTCGTTTATTTAGTCAATGCACATTGTGTGTGTGCGTGTATAGGTGTAAGTGTTAAAGTGAGGTATTAATCTCAAGTTATTGTACCGGAAGGCGCGGCGTGGGTAGGCCCCCCAAGCAAGGTGGACTGATGACTGGTAAAGGTTGCTGGAGTCCGCTGGATGCGGGTGGCGCAGGACTGGTCATTATGGCACTCTCTGGGGAGGCCTATGTCCAACAGTGGACGTCTTTCGGCTGATATGATGAAAATGATGATTATAGGTTTTCTGGACTTGATTAGTACCAACCAATTTCATCACATTTTCTTCATCTGTACATAATATCATTTAACATTTGATATCATGTCCATGTCCTATGCCTACTCCTTCTGGGAATACAGGCGTGAATGTATGTAGTTATGTGTGTATGTTATGAAACTCCACTGTTGGTACAATGCTCCAATCCCTTTCTACGTATACCTACTTTGCTTAATAGTTATGAACTGCGAGAACAAACCAAAACTTTTAGTGGCGTGTTTTTCTTGGAACCATTGTTGTTTCTGAAACATTAATTTCTAGAAATTACGCGGTTTTGGAACTACATAGAGTCCGTCCACGCTAAGTCTGCATTTAAATTACATTTGCTGCATTTAAATTAATAAAAAAAACAGATTTATTACATTAATTATTTATTTATTATGTTTCTACTATCTAACAGTATGCTGTGTTGCGTTCCGTGGGTCACTTACGGTGCTGTCTGAAAACCAGCGCTGTAGGTGTCTGTCTGACACCTCGGCACAATGCTGAGACAGCGACCGTTTCACTACCGCGAAGACACACACAATGTGTCAATTGTATTGTATGTCTACTCCCTTTATATCTGTGTGTCTTTTGTGTAGTGAATAAATGTTTTCTTTCTTTTTTTCTTTCTTAAATTATTTGGCAACATCACCTTAACCGTAAATTTTTGCCAAATTATTTGTTGCAGAGTTAACGTGGACGCACTCTAAGAGAACGGAATAATAATGAAGGTACATTATATCGAGAATATTCTTAGCAAAAATATGGAATAAAAACACAAGAGCTTCCTTCTATAAAATAAATCAACATCTAAACATGCGAGCCAAAAGTCCCAAACCAATATGGAAAATGTAATATTTTCTCAACAAATTCCGCCTTGGAATATCTAAATAAAATATAAATAAAGACAAATCCATTAGCTAACAAGCTTTTCAAACCAACTGGGTCGCGGCGATTATTCATTCCCAACAACTTACGATTGCCTACGAATCGATTAAAACAAAATCGAATGGACAAAGAGTAATTAGGATAGATTGTTGAATACGGGGAAAATTTAATGCGATTGGAGATAGGAATTAACGTGGAAAAAATGGTGGAAGGAAATTACGCTCGGGGTATTATCTGGACCCTGAATGCTTGTGGCTCTGTGACCTGTAGACATCGCGAGTCTGTGTTTTTTTTCTTATTTTTTTTATACTAGCTTTTGCCCGCGGCTTCGCCCGCGTACTAAGAGTAATGTTAACCCGTCTACAAAAAAGGTGCATCTCATATCGAATCTACATATCGACTCTACATATCGACTATAAATATCGAATCTACATATCAACTCTACATATCGACTACATATCGACTAAGTACATATCGACTCTACATATTTAGATAGATATCCACTGTGTACTTAGATAGGCGTCGACTCTACATATCGACTACATATCGACTCTACATATCGACCCTACATATCGACTCTACATATCGACTCTACATATCGACTCTACATATCGACTCTTCATATCTGGACCCCCATATAAAATTTCACCCCCTCTTTTAAGGGGTTGGATCCAAAAAAAAATGATGCACGATTTTTTTGTTAGTCACAAATGGCGCAATCAGCTTTCTACCTTGAAAATTGCGGAATGCTCCATACAAACTTCCACCCCCCATTTTGGGGAAGTAGGGGGTTAGAATGAGACAAAAAGTAGCCTATGTCACTCTCCATCCCTTCAACTATCTCCACTTAAAAAATCACGTCAATTCGACGCCCCGTTTTGCCGTGAAAGACGGACAAACAAACAAACAAACAAACAAACTAACAAACACATACACTTTCCCATTTATAATATTAGTATGGATTTCCAAAAACTGGATCGACGATTTTTTTTATATAGGTACCTATTCATTATCGAACCTGCTCACAAAATTTGAGAATCGGTTGAGAAATGTGACCTGTAGAGCACCGGACTGCGGGACAGCGGGACATCGGACATCTGGCAAGCTGAGGCATAGAACTTCGGTCGCTTCGCTCGCTCGTTCAATAAACTCAGTGAAAGATGTATCACAATAAACATAACGTTAAGTTTATGTGGAGCGAATAGTAAAAGCGATTCGCAGAATTAAATTCCACGATATTCGTTCATTACTTTAATTAACAGGCTTAACGGAAAAGGAATTTGTCGTCATAAATGCCTAATTATAGCTCTTAACTAGTACTTTCAAATTCATATACAATCTAGACTTGAGTCGATTTCCATTCTCAAAATAGATAAATGTTATTCCAAAATGGTTTCCAATTGTTAACAATGATACAAAACCTAAACTAACAAAAAGGACCGCCTCGGATCGTTGGTGGCCCGAAATTTTCCATGACACTGGCGGCGTTGCCACGCTGAAAGGCCAAGGAAATACGTTCAGCCAGGAACGATCCGGAACGAGGATCGCAGTCCCTATCCCTAAGCAGCCATCCCAAATCCCGTATGAAGTGTTTCGCCTCCGTACCCCAAGGTCCCGCAGTCTCCACCGCCACTGGCACAAAGTCGTACATCGGCTCCAAGGCAGAGTACTTGGCATGTTTCGTCCAAGCCGCCGACTCGGCGGCCAACGCATGGTAGCACATTGTCGATTCACCATACTAGACAAATTGTCGATCAATATATTATGTTTTACCTAGTGTTCTGTTAATTAATTCTACTCACGTTCCACATATTCAAATAACCAATCCAAAACGTTAATCGATCCATCAAATCAATAAACCCAGTGGCCGCATAACACTTCAAGACAGCCATGACACTAACGACGCCTCTTTCAACATATTCTTTGCCACATTTAAATTTATATACAATATTGGTTGAATAGTTTAAATAATTCAGTGACAACGCAGCGGGAAGCCGCTAGGCCGATCCCTAACTCATCATTTGAACCAATATGGCATGTCCTTATTCACACGAACGCTTTTCAATGGGCTTTAACACTTGGAACATCATATAAAATGAGATCGATTAGATAGATCACTCATTCTAGCATGTAGCCGTCCCTATCGTCCCTTTTTAAAAAACACGCATGTGAGTTAAGGCTTAAATAATGTCTAATGTATGTCTGTCTGACAGCCTTTCATTAAAAAAAAAACTTTTCTGTAAAAAAACCTTGCTCAATGTGCAAAAAATCATACAAAGACAATTTCACAATCGATCACAAATTCGCCTCGCAAGAGAACACTGATCATAAAAATGCCCGCATGTTGCTGTAAGCACTTGATATTATAAACGTTCAACCACTTCAAGCTTTTAATATATAATTGAGTTTCAATATCCTATTAATAATTTATAAAAAAAATACTTCGATAATTTGATTTTGATAGATGAAAATACCCTATTACAGGGGAACCACTTATCCGATTTGAAACATTCTTTCGCCTGTGTATACAATGGACTTTTTGGTTGAACGTGGGCTATATTTTATACCGCAGTTTGCCTGCGTTCTTTACAATACGCGGGCGAAGGTAGTAGATAAATAACATCATCATCACTATAGTAGTATCTGAACGCTGACCTAAAAATTTGCTTTTAACTCGCGCCCCGCTGACTTTACGCACAAATTATATTTTTTTATGGCACCTTTGACAAATTGGGTATTTTACGAGCGGCCAGCATCGGCGAGTGATCCAATATTGGCTCCAACGTACCTGGCAAATCATTTATGTGGCTAGTTGGATTAGGTACATGAAACATAATATTTATACATCATACGGGTAGAAGGTTACGTTTGAGAAGGCTACCGCAAAAATCCAACGTCGTTCGTTTGTGTGCTCTATCGCACATAATATTATATTCTTACTAGCTTTTGCCCGCGGCTTCGCCCGCGTACTAAGAGTAATGTTAACCGTCTACAAAAAAGGTGCATCTCAGTTTCAGTCTTTTATATATTTAGATCGACTCTACATAGACTCTGCATATCGAACATAGACTCTACATATCAAATCTACATATCGACTCAACATATCGACTGTAAAATATCGAATCTACATATCAACTCTACATATCGACTACATATCGACTCTACATTACGACTCTACATATCGACTCTACATATCGACTCTACATATCGGCTCTACATATCGACTCTACATATCTGGACCCCCATATAAAATTTCGCCCCCTCTTTTAAGGGGTTGGATGCAGATTTCCAAAAAAAATGATGCACGATTTTTTTGTTAAATAGTAACAAATAGTCCGCATACCAATTTTTAGCTTTCTACCTTGAAAATTGCGGAATGCTCCATACAAACTTCCACCCCCCATTTTGGGAAAGTGGGGGGTTAGAAAGAGACAAAAAGTAGCTCATGTCACTCTCCATCCCTTCAACTATCTCCACTTAAGAAATCACGTCAATTCGACGCCCCGTTTTGCCGTGAAAGACGGACAAACAAACAAACAAACAAACAAACACATACACTTTCCCATTTATAATATTAGTATATATATATGGATTTTCAGATTTTTTCGTCGCGCTTCTACAACCAACATTTTGCATAAATCTATATTACTAGCCTAAATAGTATAGTTGTTTTGAAATAAAAGCTCAATTTCCGTGAATTCATGTCGGTGAGTATCAACTTCAAAGTTTACTAACAAGGTACCAAACTGTAGTTTACTAACCTCTGCCCGCGCCTTCGTCCGCGTAAAACTCGTTTGTATTGTACAAACTTCCTCCATCCATTCCATTACCAATTTACCATAGGTGTTGATTTTCGGGATAAAAACACGCCTATATCTCCTTCGTAGGATCTCAAACTATCTCTACATTTCAACTAAATCGGTTCAGCTGTTTAAGCGTGAAAAGGTAATAGGCAGACACAGTTACCTACTTTCGCATTTATAATATTAGTATGGATTACACTTTAAGTTCTCAATTTTGCTGCACAGGCCCCTTACTACTGGCACGTGTATGTATGGGATTGTCATCATCATCAACATATCAGCCCAAAGACGTCCACTGCTGCACATAGGCCTCCCCCAAAGAGTGCCACAATGACCGGTCCTGCGCCACCCACATCCAGCGGACTCCAGCGACCTTTAGCAGGTCATCAGTCCACCTTGTGGGGGGCCTACCCACGCTGCGCCTTCCGGTACGTGGTCGCCACTCAAGAACCATTCCGCCCCAACGGCCATCGGTTCTAAGTGCAATGTGCCCCGCCCACTGCCACTTAAGTTTAGCGATTCGGAGTTTGGAGAGTATTGGATTTTAAATGAGATTAATCTCCTAAGTTTATTAGGAATAGGAACCCACTTAAATACTTGCTTGTTTGACGCCCAAAAAATAGCAATCACCGTAAAAGTAGTCTTTAATGTTTCCTCGTAAAATATTTATACCCTGTTACCCGGAAGTGTCTATCTTATCGAACGAATAAAAGGTTAATGTGCCCTGTATCGTGTTCAGTCCGATCAATATTGGAGTGTCCGTCAAAGGGTTAGAAACCTATCAGTTTTGTATACACATAGGACCTTTTTCCTGCAAGTAATGCAGCGTAGACCATGATTGCTTTTGGCTATCATATCCCACTTAACTACGACATTCGAGGGTGGTATACGTACACTCAGACTTGTATTTTCAAAAGGGATAGCCAGACTGCAGTGCTGCCGGTTCCTTCTCATCCATGAGAGGAGGCCTGTGGCCAGCGATGGTACGAATATAGGCTGACGATAATAAACTCAAACTCAAACTCAAAATGATCTTTATTCAAGTAGGCCTAGTAACAAGCACTTTCAAATAGTCAGTTAATTTTTTAGATTATTTTTTAAGCATAAAGAATAAAATATATATGATATAAAAAAAATATAAAAAATACTAGTAGAATGTTTCTAGAAAAACAATCTAATGTCAAAAGACAAAATATTACGAAAATAATAGATTAAAAATTCAGTCAAAATTAGTTCCATGGAGTTTTATCATTCATGTAGTCTTGTGTGCTATAATAAGCTTTCGAGATAAGTTTACGCTTCACATAGTTCTTGAATTTATTAATAGATAACTCAGTTAAGTTTCCTGGAAGTTTGTCATAAAACTTTACACAATTACCCATGAATGATTTTTTTATTTTTTGGAGCCGAGTGGTGGGCACCGCGAGCTTATGCTTATTTCTAGTATTAATATTATGTATGTCACAGTTTTTCCTAAAATTGACAATGTTTTTATGTACATGCTTTTATGATGTTTTTATGTATATTTGTATGAAGCTACGACATAAACGAGTTCCAGTTGGCAGAAGCTTCGTATTGAATAACTCTTTGTCTTCCACTTCCGCAACAGTTCAAACACATCCGGCATCTTAACTTCCAAGTTTAATTGCTTCGAATACTTTTTATACCTCGTTTTCTTGTAAATCGGCTCCTGGGACTGAAGTTTACACGTGTATGCAAATTAAAAAAGGGTCCGTAAAAATAGGTAAAGTCAGACAAAAGTCAAAGAAAAGTTTAATTATAGCTTTTGATGAAAAAATCGCGAAGTTTGATCAAGGAGATTGGACCAGTTGAAGTTATAGGAGGTAATATTCGTTTTGATCGTTTTTCTGGCGTTTAATGAGAGGGTTTCTTAACATAAACATAGACATAAATTTAAAACTAAGAATGTAAGGGCAAAGAAATATGTACAGAATTCTGCTAAAAATTAGGTACTATGGCAAAAGAGCTTATGATACCAAAAATATATAACGAGACCGATTGGTTAAGAGAAAAAAAGAAAAGCAGCAAAGTTGAATGAAAAAGTAGATTAAAAAGACATTTTTGGAAAAATTACATTAATACTTACATAGGTAAAAAAGAATACTTGCAGTTTAAAAATAAGCGAAGTATAGCACTTTAAGTGCAGGGGTGAAGTATTCAGGCATTGTCATGTTTAGTGGGTAAGTTGGTGTTTAAGATTATATGTAGTTCATATAGCATACCCAACATAGTTTTAACATAGGTACTTAACACTAGTTAAAATGAGCGCGGTCTCGCCAACAAACTGTTATCTCAGTTTGGCGAGTAACATAACATTGTTAATTGTTTTGTACTTTTGATAAATAAAAAATAAAATAAAAACATATTACCAGGTTTATTACAGTAAGTACTTATTACTCAGATAGCTGACGTAGCTCACACAGCCGCCAAACTTAAATGGGACTGGGCCGGGCACGTCTGCCGCATGCCAGAAGCGTTATGGGCTACAATTAGCACCAAGTGTGTCCCACAGAACAAAACACGGCGTCGCGGTAGACCACGTAGGAGATGGCGAGACGAGCTTGACGACTTCCATCAAGACTGGTGGGAGGCTGCCCAGGACAGGAATATGTGGAAGAAAAGGAGGGAGGCATCTACCCAGCAGTGGGACACTTAAGGTTTGTAAGAAACAAAAAATAATTTATTACAGTCTACCTACAAGTACAACTAACATAAGACAGTAACAGGGTTAGAAGGGCAATTTCAAATAATTATGTACCCAATTAGCGTGAGTCGTCAAACAAATCGTTAATTAGCTCAGTGTCCGTTTTGTGACGACACAATGTCCAGAATATTGATAATGAGCAAGAATGCCAAAACTTATCCTTACCGCATTCAGTGCTAGCGATTTCGTATCGAGAACATTTACATTTTCCCTGATGGCGGCTACATGAACGTGGCAGTGTAATTGCGAAACTGACGACCAACGATTGCCCTGCGCGGCGGTCTGCAATCGTCGCGAGAGCGAGATAGTAATATGAATTCCAAGATCATTCATATTCCTATCTCGATCTAACTAGCAGCATTTTGTAGCTCGGTCAGCAATGCTGCTGGTAACAAACTCAAAAGTATTTTTTATACTCGTCGACTTTAATGTTTGAATTAAGACTTCGTACACTAAACTAAAACCACATACTTTTTGTCTATGGAGCTCCCAACTCAATTACAATAATTATAAGACAACGCTTTAGACGTCTAAAATAAATTCGTCCAATCACGTGGCGCCTTTACTGAACTATAATGAATTTGACCAATAGGACGTCGCGTTGATTCCAATACAAAAGACATCAACGACGTGACGCACCACTGACTTGTACTTCGTTTCAGCAGGGCTTAGATATTTTTCATTAGATACCAAGTCTGTTTTATTATTTTTGTTGACTCTTATAAAAAGTATTGTATACAATAGTTACACAATTAGCTCTTAAATTCTCATACCTTACTTAGGCCACTCGGCAATTTTAAGAGCCCTTATTGTGTAATAATTATATAAAATACTATATAAGGTCGTCAACTTCCATAATAGAATATTGTAATTTATAGTTATACGTATTTAATAACTATAACAGGCCAGTGATAATGCATTAGAATAGTTAAATTAGCATAAAAACGCAGTTTGGACCAGTTCGGAACAAGGATTCTTGTTAGTCGGCTGATTTAATAGAGGCTCAACAAAAAGTATTAAACTATTATTAAAACGGTTAAGTGTTATTGGGTCGTTCTTCTTTTTTACCGACAATGATCCGAGGTTTTTCTGTTTTTTTGGTTTTTGAACTATCGAAAATTGTGGTTTTGAAGTGCGATTTAAAAAAAATGCATAGGTTTCTTCATTAGAACTAATTAAAGTTTCCTTTCTGGCCAATATAAATATTTATTTACAGTTGGTTTCTAAAAAAAAACATGTGACAGAGTGGACTCTTTCAGTGGGGACAACATTTTTGTTTACCACTCTGTCACGGCATTCTACGAAAAAAAAAACATTTAAAAAAAATGCTAGTTAGAGAAAGTGAAATATTAAACATCACTAATTAATAAAATAATATGGACGTTCATTCGAACATTATAAAACCGTAAACATCATTACTCAAATGAGATGCCGTAATAAGACGAGGGACAGGCTATTGTCGGTCGAAAAGAAGAACGACCCGATTAGCATAGTTTAAAATAATTCTAGTGTCTTGAGCACCCACGCGTTATAATGGTTAATTTGTTGTCCCCGAATTCAAACTGTTGACTTAAATAGATGTGAGTATTTTAATTTAAATCCACCACCAATGATGGATCTATTTTTGTCTATCAAGGTGATAAGAATAGTCTATAATAGTCACCCGCGTTGTCAAGTAGCGAAGGTAGGTACTACGATTTGTAATATTCAGGTTATTCGGTGGCTCGGTCCGATTTAAAAACAATGTTATTGTGTCAATCAACTATTTTTTGTTGTTATACCGTTTCGTTAGCCAGGAGACAAGAGAGAGTTTCTTAAAAAATTGGTGACAACGTGCATTTCTAACATGCTTAGAAGACGGCCTATATAAAATGCCAACCATACAACAATTGACCCAATGAATACATGAACACTTAAAAAGTGACCTATCAGAGCGACAAAAAAAATATTTGCCTAATTATCATTTTATAATTAATAACTACAACTTAGAAAAGTTGACAAACCCCCGATTTTTTCATTTCAAAGTTCAATATCTTAAAAACGGCTGTACCGATTTTGTTGAAACGTAGCTAAGAACCATCTCGATTACTCAGCTTACGGACAAAAAGAACCGCATTAAAATCGTTCCATTCGCTTAGGAGCTACGATGCCACAGACAGACACACAGGCAAACGTACAGACACGTCAAACTTATAACACCCCTCTTTTCGCGTCGGGGGTTAGAAATAATATACTTCATTACAGTTTGGTAAAAAATTCCATATTTATCAATTCGGACACCCTTTATTAGAATACATTGTAGTAAGTGTGTGAGGGTGGGTACATGATATAAATGCCTCTTGACGCTACGTAAAAATGTGTTACGATGCCGTAAATCTTAAATGCCTGTGGGTGGGGTTTACGCAGAGGGCATACAATGCGATACGCGTGCAGTACAACAACATCCTGAGAATGCTGTTGTGACTGCCGAAGTACTGTAGTGCATCTGACATGTTTGCGGAGGCGCGACTGGATGACTTTTTTGCCATAAGGCGTAAAAGAGTCGCGTCCATGCTGAGGCGAGTGCGCGGCAGCAGCAACAGTCTTCTCAGGGTGGTGGCCGAGAGGCTGGACTGCCCAATCAACAAGGCTTGGGTTGAGGTGGCTATTGGGAGAGCGAAATAAAACTGTCTTCGCTTTCTCAATAGCTCACATTGTTCTTTTCATATTTTCAAATTTATCGTGATTTATTTTTCATTTCCTTTGTAACTAACCTAGCTCGTAAGATTTAAAATGTACTAACAAAAACTATGGACTAAGGTCTGAAATAAATTATTTTTATTTTATTTTATTTTATTTATATCATCCGTCCGACAATAACCCCGATGAGAGACCGTTGATTTTAATCTCTTTGGTCCCCATAATTTCATCCGTCACGGTTATTTCTTCGGAATGCAGTCAAAACCCGAGTTCGTCAACAGTTAATCGTTTTTATCGATTATCGATTTGACTTTTGCATACGTAAGCATCGGAAATACTTATATGGAATCGATGTTGCCATTCGATTCGGTTCGCGTGATTCTAACTATAAAACTCACTTTCTGTTTATTTAATTGCAATGAATTCATTTAATTATACGTTATATAAATAAAACATTAGACAAGGTTGATAAATATTTGGATGGCGACTTGGTGACAGTCTCTAAGGCGGTGTGTTTGATGGTGTTTTCGTTATGGTGAAACTAGATACTGTTGAAACGGGTATTAAATCATAGAAATTTACATAGTTTTCTGTGAATTATGTTTATATGAACGCGTATACTGTATCAATGTGGCGTTAGATGCATTCCTTTCCATTACGTTGCTTACCTATTTGTGTTTTGTCATAGAGTACGTAGAAGTAGGACGCTATAATCTGGGGGCACGGGAGTGCCCTCGCCAAGACGAGCCAAGCGAAGCGCAAGGGCAGGAACTACCTACCTTTTCTCGAAGCGCTTCGTCTTTTTTTGAACCTAGCACCTACCTACATTACTACTCGTACAAAAGCCGGGAAATAAGGGATTGCCTGAAGAATGTCATATCGTACAATTATCTTTCATCATATAGACGAGAGATAATAGTACGAGGCAGGCAATCCTAGTTCCAGCCGAGGTATGTATAGAGCTTTTCTCAAAATGAAATAAATAAAACACCTTAAGATTTTTTAAATGGCTCAACGCTATGATTTGTTTCACCAATTTCATCATCATCATCATATCAGCCGAAAGACGTCTACTGCTGGACATAGGCCTCCCTAGAGAGTGCCAAATTGACCGGTCCTGCGCCACCCGCATCCAGCGGACTCCCGCGACCTTTACCAGGTCATCACCACGTGCCTACCCACGCCGCGCGTTCCGGTACGTGGTCGCCACTCGAGAACCTTTCCGCCCCAACGGCCATCGGACCCTCAATTGAATAGAATATTGTCATTATTTGCCTCTCGTCTAACCGCACCTGAAACGTGATACTTCGCAGCCAATGTAACGCATGTAACGTCAATATTTCATCGCATGTTTGAGAAAAAACTTATTTAACTTGCACTGCTCTTTTGTAAGTTGTCGTATCTCGTGTCGTCAAATCTGTCGTAAAACGGACACTTATTTCAAAAGCATATTATAAGACAAACGACTACATCATGGATAGGGATATTTGGCAGCGATAAAATCCTGCACTAGAAATCTGTCGTAAAATAAATAGGCTTTCTTCTGTAGCTATGTAATTTTAAAATTTTATAATACTCTGATACTGAAATTATATATTGTATACTGTTTTGAAAAAATGACACCTCGCCGAGTTTTTTACGCCGGTTCTTCTCGAGGCAG
Source organism: Epinotia nisella (assembly GCA_932294315.1). Lineage (NCBI taxonomy): Eukaryota > Metazoa > Arthropoda > Insecta > Lepidoptera > Tortricidae > Epinotia > Epinotia nisella. The sequence goes on along the minus strand of OW028675.1, from coordinate 1,625,960 downwards.
AGGTTTACTTTCCGAACCGGTGGTAGTTTATCGACATTCATAGGTGCATGTAATATGCCTAAATTGAAGAATAAATCACTTTGACTTTGACTTTGTCCTTCAAAATTTGCAGCCCATTTTTAAGCCACTGCTGGTATCCGATTAAACTGAGACATACTTATGCACTCCTAAGTTCAGTCGTAACGAAATATAATGTGACCTATATACCGTTATTGTGGTTAGCTACCTACACTAACTTGGCGGTAACAGGTGGATATACCCCACCCTAAATAGGGTATTTAATCGCACAGAACAAGTTAAAGTTCGCTTGTACGCCGAACAATGTTGTATGCGTCCGAAACCTGTCAGCGCCATTGTGATCGCTTCGTTAGACGTCGGTCGTTTAGCCACAGTAATAGTACATTGTGTTATATGTACGGTAAGATATGAATTACGAACGAGAGACTATTAGAAGCCCGACGCCGAAAACGTACGTGTCGCATACAATGTTTTTCATAACATTTGCGAGGAAACCAATACATTTTTAACTAAATTGTTACTAATCGTAATAAAAACTACAAAATGTCAGTCGTCCATTTTGTTGAATTTGTCGTGAGGCGTTTAGAGCACAGACCTTTCTGCATACAGCCACGATTTAAAATCACAGTTAAAAATATTTTACACGGACACTAAATTGCTACATTTAAGTTTTTAAATCTTTAAATCATTCTGTTTAATATATTTTATTTGTGTTTTTACGTTTAAATTTATTTTTAATACGTTTTAAAAATCGTGTTTGAGTTAAAACCTACTTGCTTTATAACTGACGTAAGAGTGACAGATACAATTTAAGCAAAAAACCATTACGCCCATGGGTGTAATACTGGTTATTGCAGCTCTGTATGCCTGCGCGTTATGAAGCCCTTTACGAGCAAGTGTGATGGAAATATATTAATTGGCTACTTGCTGCCCGCGCGGCTTCGTCCGCGTTTTGCAAACCTGCGGGACGTAATGCAGCCTATTTCCATCCAGAAAGTGCATTATATATACATTGGTGAAAGAATTTTCCGAGATCGGATACGTGGTTCCGAAGATTACCCCCTATACTATATAGGTACAAACATACAAACTTGCAAAGCTACAATCTCATAGACTTTTCTTCTTTATTACAAGCTTTATATTAACTTGACCTGTTCGTATGTACGAGTAAGTATGTAAGAAGATGGGAATTCAGTATTTTACCGACATAACCAACTTCAAAAATTCAACGGGAATTTGGGCTTGTTAGAATCGTCTAAATGAGTAGTTGATGATGGTATACAGAAAAGTACAGTCGGCAATAAAAGCTTGTACCAGAAATGAATTTGTTGACAGAAACTTATTACGTTATAGTATATATTAGTGTATATAGACGACGGTATCTCAACTTATCTTATCTTATCTTATCTAGTTGAGGGCCCTTTCGGATACACTTCGACCCAGTGGGATCTTTTGTGCATTTGGTATCTCAACTAGTCTCTGAGGACCTTTTTAGACCTGCGTCCCTTGCCTGCATTCTACGCGGCACAGTCGCCGAAGTCCGCTTAAGTTCATTGTAGCGACGCGTGTCTGTGGGAATGCGGCAAAATGGGCTTTTGTGTGGACTTGTGTTACTGCTTTCAGCTATTTATTTACTGTGCTTTACTGAAGGAAGCCATCATAGAATTATTTGCGTCGTTCCCAGGGAAACCCTTGGCGTGTTTGGAGCTTATGCTATTATCACGTTGGGTTCAGGCGGAAAGTTCGATTTTGAGGACCTAAAGCTCTAAAATTAACTACAAAGTTTTTTTATAATTATTTCAAATTACGATGGTTACATACACCGGACGGTGGCAAGTAAGCATGCGGTCTATTTGAGGGTAAGTAACTCCGTAAGCCCGTAGCCTATGGACGAGAGAGATTACCCAGCAATAAATTGCAAGTATTTTCAACCTTTTATATAACTCGACAGACTATCTTTTTTTTGTAAAAGCGTCCTCAAAAAAAATCTATCATCATCATCATCATCATCATATCAGCCCAAAGACGTCCACTGCTGAACATAGGCCTCCCCCAAAGAGTGCCACAATGACCGGTCCTGCGCCACCCGCATCCAGCGGACTCCAGCGACCTTTACCAGGTCATCAGTCCACCTTGTGGGGGGCCTACCCACGCTGCGCCTTCCGGTACGTGGTCGCCACTCAAGAACCTTTCCGCCCCAAACTAAAAAAATCTATATAAGTAACGAACCTGCTCACAAAATTTCAAGAGAAATGCGACCTATAGAGGGGAACAGACGGACAGCGTGACAGCGTGACAGCGTAACAGCTGGACATATAAACGATTTTTGGCCCAAGCTGAAGCGTATAAGAGCGTTTTTCAAAAAAACTGTAGGTACATGAACTTTTTTTTTCAGATTTCGATTTTTTTGGATTCTTCTTACTCAGAATCGTTGATACTCTAGATCCTCACTCATACAAGAAAAAAGTGTCCCAGATTTTACTATGTAAGTTTTATCTTCCAGTGCGTCACGACCATATAAATATAAAAAGACTGCATACAAAACTGTGACGATCTGGAATGGAATATTTTGGACACTTTTTTTCTTGTATGAGGATCGATAGTATCAACGATTCAGAGTATGAAAAACCCAAAAAAATCGAAATCCGAAAAAAAAGTACATGGACCCCCATTTTTTGAAAAACGCTCATAATTTCGTTCGCTTTGCTCTCTCGGTAGATAATTCACTGTTTTAATTTGCCCGCGTGCAGCCAGCCTAACCCTCAACTCGACTCCTGTCTAACTAACATCGCTCAGTGTAATTGTAAAAGTTGAGCAATGCGTTAGAGTGCCGAGTTCTATTGTCAACTTATTAATATCTTAAAATTACTTAAGTCGGAGTGGTTGTTTTCGAATGCGCTGTTGCGATGACGGCATCTTGAGGAAATTATAAGGAATCAGGAGCCGTAGCATGGTTGGCCTTATCACGCGACAAGTGACAAGATAAGAGCGTCGTCTCGTTCTATCGAACGGTGTCAGCCAGTGACGCACGCTCTATCCTATCACCTATCGCGTGACAAAGCCAACCATGCTAAGGCTCCTGATGAATTATTTACTTATACAGTAAGTTTATTTTGTTAGCCGTACATAGTTTTGTAATTAAATGACTAAAAAAACTTTCGAAACAAATATAAGGTTTCTCAGCATTTTTTTTGATTATGTGAATAGAGTTGTAGTTAATCACCCCGAAAATAACTAAAATTGTGTCCCCCCTCTAATTTTTGAACGGTGTATTCTAAAAACATGAAAAAAAAATCTCATCTTATTAAATTCTTTCACCGAAAATTATTTTAAACAAGATGGGTTCAAAGGTTTTCGAGATATTGCTGAAAGACTGTCTTCCCTATAAAAAATGACATAGGTGCCGTAAGATTTCTGTGACGATACGACCTTTTTAATAGGCACGGAACTCTTCGTTTTGCGTGGTCCGACACGCACTTGGCCGGTCAGTACCTACTTTTAAATCAATCTGTCGAATTATGCAACTAGTAGATTATAACACATTATAGTAACTTAGTAACGAATTCCGACCAAATAATAGTACATTACATACCTAGGGCGGTGAATTCGTGAATGCCTCTAATCGCAGGGCTTTATGAATTACCGTCCGTGGTTTGCCTAAAGTTTCACGTCTTGCCTTGGCCAGGAAGTGAGATGTTCTCCTCGCGTAGCGGGCAGAAAGTCACACTTACGGCCTATGGTGACGTAAAAACTATTGCATTGCACGTAAACAAAATATTTCATCCAGTTAACATTCGTTTCTCAAGTCCCCGCTGTCACTCAAAATTCACCTCTATCACTTTCAGTTTAAGTCATTTTTGCTTTAATTTATAACACCGTCCGCTGAATATAAATAGGGCCAATGCAACAGTCTCGAGGAATACAAATGTAAGCCTTATAACAGCTGGTGTAGAGACGTAGTTGCTTTGAAAAGTTCGCGTAATTAGGGACATTTTTAGTGTCAAGTCGTTATACTAATATGTAGTCTTGAATTAATTCGGTTTGGCTTTCGTTTTATATTAATGGTATTAAGGGCAGAGGTTACCACGTGGGTGACACTCTGGTGTTTGGTTTTATTATAATTTTACGGTCTGTTTTAATTATATATAAATTTAATTAAATTATCTGGCGTAATCCTTTGAAACTCATGTTCTACAAGCATTTACGGCTGATTTCGTATATTATATTACTTACTAGCTTCTGCCCGCGACTTCGTCCGCGTGGAAATCGTTTATATTGTAGCTCCATACAAACTTTCGCTCTCCATTTCGGCCCCTTAAGGGATAATTCCCGGGATAGAAAGTATTCTATACGTTAATCCAGACTATACTCTATATGTGTACCAAAATTCATCTTAATCCGTTCAGCCATTTTTGCGTGATTGAGTAACAAACATCTGAACATCCATACTTTCGCATTTATAATATTAGTAGGATTAGTAGATTATTATTAGGATTTTTATGGAAATATTGATGTGTTTTGTGCGTGATGTACATATCTTGCACGATAAGACAAGTCGGAAATTATAATACTTTGTATTCTTTGTTTTAATTATTTGTATTGTATTGTATTGTATTGTGTATAAGAAAATTACTTTAACCTGGGAGTTCCATTAAATCTATTCTAATATTATAAATGCAAAAGTGTTTGTGTGTCTGTCTGTTACCTGTTCACACTTAAACCGCTGAACCGATTTAAATGATATAGAGTTAGTTTGAGTCCCCGGAGAAGGACATAGGATAGTTTTTATCCCGGAAATCATCCCCTAAGGGGGGTGAAAGTTTGTATGGAGCTACGATATAAACGAGTTCCAAGCGGACGTAGTAGCGGGCAGAAGCTAGTATGTAATAAGTTCAAGTATTAACGTAAAAAAAAGTAAACTTGTAAATAGGTGGTTAATAATTTTATCAAAAAGTTGTCCGGTTGCCTTTTTTTATGAAATAACATGTTACAATTTGGATACGTATTAAATATGTAATAAAAAATATTTAAACTTAACTATAAGTCATCAATTAATGTCACCCAGTTAATATTTAAATTAAATACATTAACATTTATATGACATAAAATTATGTTTAATACTTTACCTTCAGAATATTAACATGTAATAATTTTATACTAAGTAACTACAAGATTGAAGAGTGCCAGTTTTCCGCAATTTCGTCACAAAGTTTTTGTTGCAATTAATAAATAGATCATAAATACATGAACGCAGTCTCAGGCCGTGTTAACCTCCTAATATCACCATATAAAACAAATTGTTATTGAAATTTGAATCAACTACTCGTATTGTAGGAAATAGAATTGAATTTATTTTGTTTCAAAACAAAGACAAAACAAAACAAATGCAACTCTGTTCCAATTGAAAATTATTTAAATTTCTATAAACGAATAAGTACTTTTAGTAGGTACCATTATGGGCTTTAAGAGGTTAACGTGTATCTGGGTGGAAAGCAAAAAAAGTGTACAAAGTTAAGAGCCTTAATCTAACAGACGATATAACTTTTTTCAGTTCCATAATTAAATTTTATATGGGTAATATTTCATTCGAAACTTTGTTGACATGAAAATTCTTGAAAGTATTTAATTTTGGTAAATTTAACCCATTCCCGGTTCGTGACGACACATATGCGTCCCTACGCCGTAGTCGCTTTCCGCTACAACCGCGAAAACCACGGGATCGGCTACGGGCGTAGCGAGTAGCGATTCTGGGCACTGAATGTGTTAACCCATTCCCGGCCCGTGACGACACATATGCGTCCCTACGCCGTAGTCGCTTTCCGCTACATACGAGGAAAACCACGGGATCGGCTACGAGCGTAGCGCGTAGCGATTATGGACACTGAATGTGTTAAGAGCTCTAATTGGGTATTTCGACTGCTACGTGACATACGCCATAAAGCAAGAACATCTTGTGATCAACATTTTGCACTCCGTGAGCGATCCGTAACATTTCATGTTCCGGTCACAGTACAAAGGTACTTTTAACTGTAACACGAGATTCAAACGTGAAGGGCCGATGATAAGGGTCCGTGCCCTTAACTTAAAAGCGCAAAGGGTCCCGCGGTTGGAGTAATAAACAGATCGGAATGAAAAAGTTTCTTAGTTCTAATGAGTGACACACAGGTGGAAAGAGTAAGAAATATTTTTCACACCTTTCATTCGGAAAAGTAAGTTTTGCTCCACGACGAAAGAGATCAAAATGCTAATTTTCTGTTCGAGCTACTTTTTTTAATTTATTCATTGGCATGTAGCATTTACGAAATGTGCCAATTGAACACAGATCTTAATAAAATAATCGATTGTAATGTCATCGTAATCGATTAAAAACGAACATACTTATTTCAAGTTTTAACTTTAACAATGTTATATGAAAATTTATGAATATTTCGTAATATTAAAAAAAAATTGTTACATTAAATTATACGTTTTACTGAAATCAAAACTATCGATGACTGTTATATTTTCCTCATAGTCGGTGTGAAAAATTGTGTGTCACTCAGGAGCAAGATTGTTTTCGTCATGGGCGTTAACGCTTGAATCCTTCGTTACGCTCAGGATTCAATGTACCACCCTCGCCGTAAATACATCATTTTGCTCTCTTGAGACATAAATAACTATTCTTCAATATGCTCGTAAACGTTAGCGTTAGCCGACTCCCTGACTTGCCAGAGCGACATCGGTATGCTGTATTCTGTACATTGATGTGAGCTTACTGATGTCGCACATTTATTATCTTGTCGGTATACTGTCAGTAGGGCGTTGCACTTGCAGTACTGCTTTCGTACCGCCTGGCTACCCTGCATCCCGCGCTCAGTCGGAAAGAACTCGCCTAATCTAATCCCAAGATTATGAGTATTAGGCACTTGTTTTACGAAAGTGACTGTCATCGAAGGGTATTCACGTAACATTTCGAACGCGCGTTAGGACAGTCCAACTGTCATTTTTTTAACCCCCAACGCAAAAAGAGGGGTGTTATAAGTTTGAAGTGTCTGTGTGTCTGTCTGTGGCATCGTAGCTCCGAAACGAATAGACCGATTTTAATGCGGTTTTTTGTCCGAAATCTGACGTGATCGAGATGGTTCTTGGCTACGTTTCAACAAAATCGGTTCAGCCGTTTTTATTATATTAAAATTTGAAATCAAAAAATCGGGGGTTTTTCAATTTTTCTACGTTGTAGTTATCCATATAAAAATTGACGTTTAGAGCTACCTAACGTCCGTACAATGCGTAACGTGATCGGTCTTTCAGTCCACAGGGCAGACTAGACTTTTTCAATCATTTATTCATTGCTTTGTGTGTACAATTGAAGGTCTTAAAATAGCAACATGTTTCAACACAACCCTGTGAGGGGCACTGCAATATAATACTAATGGGAAAAGTATATTGTATTTTTTTGGGATTGACCGGAGTAGACCGATTTGCGGTGTGGGTAGCCCCCCCCCCACTGATGACCTGGTAAAGGTCGCAGGAGTCCGCTGGATGCGGGTGGCGCAGGACCGGTCAATTTGGCACTCTTTGGGGGAGGCCTATGTCCAGCAGTGGACGACTTTCGGCTGATATCATGATGAGACCGATTTCCTCAAGATATTTTCGTTCGCCGTTTAGGGCAGACTAGTTTTTTTTTGGGATTAGACCGGAGTAAACCGATTTGCGGCGTGGGTAGGCCCCCCACTGATGACCTGGTAAAGGTCGCAGGAGTCCGCTGGATGCGGGTGGCGCAGGACCGGTCAATTTGGCACTCTTTGGGGGAGGCCTATGTCCAGCAGTGGACGACTTTCGGCTGATATCATGATGAGACCGATTTCCTCAAGATATTTTCGTTCGCCGTTTAGGGCAGACTAGTTTTTTTTGGGATTAGACCGGAGTAGACCGATTTGCGGCGTGGGTAGGCCCCCCACTGATGACCTGGTAAAGGTCGCAGGAGTCCGCTGGATGCGGGTGGCGCAGGACCGGTCAATTTGGCGCTCTTTGGGGGAGGCCTATGTCCAGCAGTGGACGTCTTTCAACTGATATGACGATGAGACCGATTTCCTCGAGATATTTTCGTTCGCCATTTTTAGAACAGTGTGTCTGATTTTAATTAGGAAGCCAAGTCGTAGGAACAGAACGCTCCGACTGTACATAAATTACTACTTAACACACATTTGTCTAGCTCTTGGCTGGCTTGCTTACCTCACTTGTAGTTTATGAACATTTATTTTATCTATGCTAATTGCTAAATTGTCTCAGCCAAGACTACTATGTCGTCAGCAAACCGAAGGTGAGTGATGTACTCGCCGTTGATGTTGATGCCTATCCTTCTCCAGTCCAGAGTCTTGAAAACATCCTCCAGTGCAGCGGTGAACAGTTTTGGAGAAATAACATCTCCTTGCCTGACTCCCCGCTGCAGCGGAATAGGTTTCGAGTTCCGGTCCCGTAGCAGAACCAAGGTAACCGATATAGCCCTCCGAATTGCTAAACTTAAGTGGCAGTGGGCGGGGCACATTGCACGTAGAACCGATGGCCGTTGGGGCGGAAAGGTTCTCGAGTGGCGACCACGTACCGGAAGGCGCGGCGTGGGTAGGCCCCCCACAAGGTGGACTGATGACCTGGTAAAGGTCGCGGGAGTCCGCTGGATGCGGGTGGCTGGTGAATCCAACTAACTAAAAATTAAAAAATAAACCCTCGCTATTTTATTATACGAATCGGTAGGATTATTGTTCAGGATAAAAAAATAACGTAGAGGGATATTAAGAAGAGAAAAGAATCTTAATAATTTGTGTATCCGGTACGAGGGGGGGGGGGGTCATTTTGAGCAACTTATCAGTTAAATTATAAAGATTATTTTCTCTTCTTAATATCCATCTACGTTAAAATAAATATTTGTGTTCTTCGTATTGATGATAAAATAAAATAAATATTAGTTTTAATTTTTTTTTTCAAAGACCAATGTTTATTAGACAAATTTTGTCATGAACCATAATCCTACCGATTCATATAGTTTATTTTTTCAATTTTTAGTTGGTTGGATTCCCGGGTCAGACAAGCAAATTTTAGAAGATCTTTGAATGCAGTTTTGTTTCTTTAAAAAAATGAAGGAATGTTTCCTTTCAGTAAAATGAGCTAACTAAAGGATTTAAGGTAGTTCCCCTCCAGGGCCCTTAATTTTTTTCCACCCTGTATACACGGGCGAAGCTGCGCGGGCAGCTAGTATTTAAATAAAAAAGGATAGCGGTTCAGAATTCATTAATGTACTTTACGGGTCCATCTTTGGGTCACCAATTTACATATGTTTACCAAATTTCAACTCAATCGGTCCAGTAGTTTCGGAGCGAATCGGCTGTGACAGACGGACAGACAGACGCACGAGATCCTATAAGGGTTCCGTTTTTTTCCTTTTGAGGTACGGAACCTAAAAATGATGAAGATATAGCCCGTTAAAGTTCCGCGTGACATCACTTTAGGGTACACTTTTTAGTACAATCGCATTTGGGGTGCATTCATACAGTTTCCATATTTTAGGAAAACTATCATAGCTCGGCTATATCAATTTATAGCAACCCCAAATTACACCAGATAAATGGATCCATTCAGCAATGTTTCAGTAATTATTATTTTACGCCGCCCAGAACTAAAACTGTTGTATGTTAAGATGGTTTGGGCATGTAGAGAGGATGGATGAGAGAAGATTAACGAAGAGAGTGTATATAAAAGGAGTGGAAGGGCAAGTTGGAAGGGGAAGGCCTAGGCGAACTTTCTCTGATGAAATTGGAGAAATGTTACAAAAAGGCCAGGTCAAAAGTACAGTAAATAGTAGTCAAATGTATGAGAACTGTTATGAAGGTGAGTGAAGCGAAAGTGGTTTGTCAGGATCGTAGCAAATGGAGATCCGTGATCTCTGCCTACCCCTCTGGGAAATAGGCGTGATTATATGTATGTATGTAGAACTAAAACTCTACGAATGCTCCACACGTTCCCCTACCTATATTTTATTTATAAGCAGAAGTCTTCACTTAACTACTACATGTACTAATTAGAGTTATGGGTATAGATTAGTGTTAAAGTTATCGTTCACAGCGATTCGTAGCACTTTCAGTCTAAAGGCACTTTGAAAAGTTACCAACATGTTGGATAAACATCCAAACATCTTCACAAACAGTCTCGGAAATCTTTCAGTTTATGATATTAGTGGAACTTCCGAGTAGGTACTTCTGGTAAGTTGCAATTGAAACTCTTGGCTTTGATAGTAACGGCGAGTTTCTACATCGGAAGCATAATATGCCGTTATTTTCACTTGACCTTTTGCAATGTTCGCTTCTAGAGTCCCTATTACCAGTGCTTTTTCAAGTTCGATAAGTTGTTTAACCCATTCGAGGTAATTATCAGGGAGCGAAACTATGGTGCCGATGACAGACGTATGACGTCAAGCTACATACAGAGTGTTTTTATCTAGATTATAGATACCTCATCAAATAACAACTTATTGGCACCTCTTTGTCATGTTAAAAACAAGATTGTTGGAAACAACAACCAATTTCCGTTTAATAATTTTTTTTATTTGTAAATTGTAAATATAATCGAAGTATTATTGTTTCGCTTGAGCGAAGTCGCTATGGAATGGAGTTCATAGAGCCCGTATTTGCAGAAGTTTTTTCGTTTTTTGTCAATAAGAAAGAAGATGCGATATTATGTTAAAACCTTAAGCGTTCTGCATACTTCGTCATCCAACGTAACATTTGTTGCGTTGTTTTATTTACTTGAGGAAAAATATTTTTTGTTTAATTGCATTACCCAATAAAAAAATGTTATTCGTATCGTTTCTTAATATTTACATATTTTTTTGTATACATATCAAACATTTTTATAACCAAACATTGATATTTATATTACCGTTATTACATTATAAAGAATCATTGAGGTGTTGCAATATTGTTTTTAAAAAACATCCTATATGCGACTTTGCGTCATAGTGACGTCACCGGCACCAAAGTTTCGCTCCCTGGTAATTATAATACACGTGAGACAGAGCGTACGGGAGCATTTCATTACACCTTTACTATTAAACGAGCAATACATGGCGATTTAAGGGTCGTGGAGCAAGAAGACCAAAAGCGAACAAGACGGTCACACTGAACAACTTTTCCCATGGGACCAACCACGAAATCGTATAAAAATAAGAGCCATTTAAAAGTTAACTGTCAGTTAATGTATGGAAAATCTATTTTTTTTGCGATTTCGTGGTTGATCCCATGGGAAAAGTTGTTCAGTGTGACCATTTTATTCGCTTTTGGTCTTCTTGCTCCACGACCCCTAAATCACCCTGTATTTGTACATATATATTTATTTATTTATTTATTGATAAACAATATATTTACACGGCATTACAGACAAGCCAATACACCGAGAAATTAAACATTACAAAATAATAGATACAAAACATATTCAACATGGACAACAATATAGGTGACATCAAACAAAAGTACTGGACAGCAATCACGTTTTCGGAAACGGCTCTAACGATTTCAATGAAATTTGGAATATAGGGGTTTACGGGGGCCAGAAATCGATCTAGCTAGGTCTCTTGTCTTCTAGTATTCTACTAATGCCAAATTATGGGACTAGGTGCCAAAACCTCGGCATAATGCTGAGTCAGCGACCGATTCACTGCCGCGAAGACACGCACAATGTGTCAATAGGCTTGTGTCCTAATTTTTTTTTTACAATGCCATTCGAACCAGTTTTTGGTGTGGAACAAATGTTTGTATGGGAGTAAGTACAATTAAAGAACATAAATACCCAAAAAATTGAGTTAAAGACGGACCTCGCTGGCGGTAGCCGAAAACGTTCCATACTGATTTACATTGAATCATGACGTCACAGGGTAATATTTGTACTAGTCGTTATATGGAAAATCAAGTAAATTGCTGTTTCGGTTGCGAAATACTGCGTTTAGGACCATAGTTGTCATACAACATTGTTTCTATAAAAGCGTAAGGATTCTATTGGTATCTTTAAATTTACTTTTGGACAATAAAAAAATGCATATTTTTTGTAAACTTTCAGGGGCATATCTTTTTATGATTTTAATTATATTTCGTAATTTATACTTAATTGCATTTATTTGAAGGTTTACTTTCAATTTAGCAACACTGCGCTATCAATTTTAACATGAGGACACAACCCAATTGTATTGTATGTTTACTCCCTTTGTCTCTGTGTGTCTTTTGTGTAGTGAATGTTCTTTCTTTCTTTCTTTCAAAGTGGACCCCAGGCTCCTTTACGCTACAATCGAGAAAACGCTAGAAGATGATGAAATGTACATGGTATTTTCGGTTCTTTATATCGTATCGCAAACGCCTTCAGTATGCCACAGGCTTTTACTGGATCATATGCGTGTAAGTAACGATATAAACCGCTTCAAAGGCTCATGTTGAAAATAACATTATGGATTTATAGCCAAGGTCGGCCGAATTGCGCACATCGCTTGGACTCGAGGTCGTGGACTTGGGGTCTATTCGACATTATTGAATTGGGTGCGGTTTTGTATTTGGGTTCTATTAGCGTTTTAACAGCTCTTATTTCCTAAAAAGTCCAGGCATTTACAAAAAACATGTTACACAACACAAAAAAAACCGGACAAGTGCGAGTTCAACTCGCGTGGTGAGGTTTCCATATATAATCTAAATTTCATAAGTGTTTTTGAATACTCAAACTTTTTATAGGTTTTCCTGTAATCTTTAGGCAAGGAACTATTTTCCATATTTTTTTACGGAATTTTAATCCTAGTAGTTTCGGAGATAAGGAGGGGGGTGGTCAATTTTCGTCTTTTTTCTTAAATTACTTCAAATATATTTTTGCTAAAATTATAAAAAATATATACCTTAGATGCTTACAACAACTCCTTTCATTTGATATGTCACACAATACAGTTTGCTATTCTTTTTAGGGTTCCGTAGCCAAAATGGCAAAAACGGAACCCTTATAGTTTCGTCATGTCCGTCTGTCCGTCTGTCCGTCTGTCCGTCTGTCCGTCTGTCCGTCTGTCCGTCTGTCCGTATGTCACAGGCATTTTACTCGAAAACTAAAGGGTGTATTTGAATAAAATTTTGAGGATAGGTGTATTTTGTTAGCCGCTACATAGTTTTGTAATTAAAATGACAAAAAAAATTTTTTTTAGGCGTGCACTCCATACATAAAACTAAAAGTCAAAAATTTTTTTTTCGTTGTGACCCCCCGTGTGGCACATCAATCGATAGGCCTTTCAAAATTAATATAAGGTTTCTTAGCATTTTTTTTGATTAAGTGAATATGGTCGGAGATAATCGCCCCGAAAGTCACTAAAATTCTGTCCCCCCCCCCTCTAATTTTTGAACGGTGTATTTTAAAAATATGGAAAAATTCATGGACATAGGCCTTATTAATTTCATTCACCGAAAATTGTTTTGAACAAGATCGGTTCAGAGGTTTTCGAGATATTGCTGAAAAACTACCTTCCTCAAAGAAAAGGACGTAAGTGCCGTAAAATTCCTGTGACGATACGACCTTTTTAATAGGCACGGAACCCTTCGTTTTGCGTGGTCCGACACGCACTTGGCCGGTTTTTTTTTTTTAATTTTCCAGTTTACTCCCCAAAAGTGGCCCCTTTGTTCAGAATTCATTAATTTACTTTACGCGTCCATCTTTGGGGCACCAATTTACAAATGTGTACCAAATTTCAACTCAATCGGTCCAGTAGTTTCGAAGTAAATCGGCTGTGACAGATAGACAGACAGACGCACGAGTGATCCCGTAAGGGTTCCTTTTTTCCTTTCGAGGTACGGAACCCTAAAAAAATACACATACAACACAAAAAATGGTTCATAATACGACAAGCTACGTAACGCATTGCACGCGCGTCGGGTAGAATCTAAATGTCACGTTTTATATGAAAAAATTACAGTTAAATTGTCCTAACGCGCGTTCGAAACGTCATGTGATTACCCCTCTAATTGGTTTCCTAAAAAAGTTATTTAGTCCATCAGTTAAATCATCAAAAAATATTGGACAAGTACTTTTTTATTTTTAATTAAACAAAAACTGACGAAGATATAGCCCGTTAAAGTTCTGTGTGACGTCACATTATGGTACACTTTTTAGCATACTGTGAACTTTAACGGGCTATATCTTCATATTTTTTTGTTTAATTGACAAACAAAAAAATACGTGTCTAAAGTTTTTTGATAATCTAACGGACGGACTAAACATAATTATATATTTTTTATCCAGAAAAGTACCCAATTGTCAATTTCTATATGGAAAAATGACAGTTGGATCTAGCTAACGCGAGTTCAAAACGTTACGTAATCACCCCTCTGCTAGTCAATTGCGTAACGTTTCGTAATTAAGTTATGTAGATCTAAATGACTGTTTTTGTTTGGGAAAATCACTGTTGAGTTATCCTAACGCTCTCGTTCGAAAACTTTGACGCGCGTGCTAGTTCTGAGATGTCAGACTAGATGCTCGAATCCAAGACTAGGTAATGAAAAACATGCTATAATTTCACACCGCTAACCTGATATTGAATTTGATAATAATGGCCGGTTTTTTCAAAAATAATGCCTTCCATAAAACTACTTACTCGGGCTGAGCTACGAGTACGTAAACATATAAACACTTTTAATAAGAATCACATCGATTGAGGTCAACCCGTTTATTCCACAATTCTATTATACTTAATGTTTAGGTACGGTAGTACCAGCCCTATTGATTGGACTAAATATTAAATTGACCGGTCGCTAATGACGCCAATAAAAAAACCCATTAAATAGCCATTAGGAGTGAATTTGGGGCGTTTTTCAATTCGCTGTAACACTGTGTCTGTATCAAATAATGTGCCAAGTTGCCACTCGAAGCCCAGCGGGTCAGAACTTTTGCAATAAAATTGTTCGTGTGTGGATTAATTTACAAGCTTTTCCGTACCAGTTCTGGGTTACTCTTTCAGTTTTTAATGAAATATGAGCGGATATTGACGGCTTGACGACCGCTTTAGCCTAGTTGGTAGTGACCCTGCCTACGAAGCAAGAGTTCGAATCCCGGTACGGGCATTTATTTGGGTGATCAGCACGAATATTTGTTCCCGAGTCATGGATGTTTTCTATGTATTTAAGTATGTATTTATCTATATAAGTATGTTTATCGTCGTCTAGTACACATAGTATAGCTTTGCTTAGTTTGGGACTAGGTCGATTTGTGTAAGATTGTCCGCAAAAAAAAAAAAATTTTTTGCCAGACTATAATTTTAAAGGATTACTATACCGTTCCGTACTGGTAAAGGTCGCGGGAGTCCGCTGGATGCGGGTGGCGCAGGACCGGTCAATTTGGAACTCTCTGGGGGAGGCCTATTTCCAGCAGTGGACGTTTTTCGGCTGATATGATGATGATGATGATGACTATACCGTTAGCAGTGACGTAATTTATGATGGCGTTAGCATCGATTCGATTTATAAACAACCATTTGTTTATACAACGATACTCTCAGAGGGGTAGTCACGTAACGTTTTGAACGCGCGTTAGGTAGATCCAACTGTAATTTTTTCATTTAAAAAGTGACATTTAGATCTACCTGACGCGCGTACAATGCGTTACGTGATCGACCAGCAGATATATTTTAACTCGTAAAGTTTTACGCACAAAGTTTTCATTTCCAACAATTTTCAGCATAAAAATCAACTGTATCTAATTAATTTGTCGCATTCTTATTTTGATACTAAAATATTTTATTATACATCGATCAACATCAAACCGATTAGTCGTTGATCAATCGATTGGTGTGACAATTGTTAGGCTTTTTATAGGCCGATTTCATAAATCTGTAAGTCATTGCTAAGTTTTCTGATAAGTACAGTAGACTACAAAAAGATCGATACGAGCAAATTTAGAAAAAATATGTATAAATAAATAAATAAATATCGTGGGACAAATCACACCAATTGATCTAGTCCCAAACTAGGCAAAGCCTGTACTATGGGTACTAGACAACGGATAAACATACTTATATAGATAAATACATACTTAAATAGATATTAAACATCCAAGACTCGAGAACAAACATTCGTATTCATCATACAAATATTTGCCCCGACCGGGTCAGGTTCTCTAACCACTAGGCTATTCGGTCGTCAGTACGTATACATGACTGTATTGCCTCAAAATTATGGTTTTTCATTATTTTTGTAACTTTGGACGTACTATGCTATTGTGACTAACTAACTTCCAATGTTTGCAATTAACTAACTTTCATAGCTCAGCGAACCAATGCGAGTTCTCACCGATCTTGTGCCATTTTCCGCCAGTTCATGGCTTGATAACACATTTTGCAATTCGCTTCCGTCTGTAACTCACACCACGCACCACATTCCTGAATTCGCGAAACGCGTTGCGATGATACCACCGTTATGTGTGGTTACCCTACATCGGGAGTATTTGTTTTGTTCAAAACCAATTTGTATTGTATTGCGTCCACATTTTTCTAAGTTCGAGGATAAGTGTACCGATGTTTAGTGACCGGATCGATATTGATTTCGGAGTCACTTCTGACGCATTCTAAGTGTTTTAATAATTTATTTGTAGGCGAATGTCTACGGCTGAATACACCTACTTATTCGTAAAACAACAATACATATATGCAAGGACCGGAATTCTTCATAGCAAAAATAAAACTGTCAGAGGGTTTGACCAAAGTGTTTTATCGACTATCGATAAATAAATGTCACTTAATGACACATCGTCAAAGTAATGAAATCAGGCTTTTGGATATATACAATGTATGTAAGCATAATGGTAAGGAATAAAACAGAAAATATTTTTATTAACCATTGTAGTAACACGGCACCGAAATTACTTATGACAATCAAGCGACGCAAATGGCATATGTGACGTGGCCATGATTTATTTTAATATGGAGATCCAGGTTGCTTATCAAAGAGGTCAAATGTTACAGAATAATCGTATAAGTCGATATACGATAATATTCCGTAACATCGATAAGTGAAATTGTCGATAAAACAATTTGGTCATTCCCACTGACAGTTTCATTTTTGCTATGAAGAATTCCGGTTCTTGCATATATGTAGTCAAAGTCCCTGACTTGCAAAGGAAAAAGTTAAGTGACAGATAAAGATGACCGAATTTTAACGTAATTTTAACTAAAATGGCTTTATTTAACAAAGCAAGTTACACCTAGTTGTGTCTAGAGGGCCAATCACGTAACATTCCGAACGCACTTTAGGACAACTCAACTGTCATTTTCCCATACAAAAAGTAACATTTAGAATTTAGATCTACCTGACGCGCGCGCGCAACCTTTACGTGATTGACCTGTAGGTATACATTGTGTATCTTTTTATTTTTGGTTTCAAATCAATATCACAATGCTGTATGTAAATTCTATATTGATAATAATTATTAGAACAAAGTCCTATGGCTCAACAATTTGATTATTAGGGTTCGGACATGTGGTGGCAAATTTCACACAGAGGGTAGTAGAGTCGCCTATGTATTTTTATGACTAAACAAATAACGATTAAATGATTTATTCATCATAAATTTCTTAAAATTCTCTTGTTAGTAAATACCTATTAAGTTTATGACATGTCAATGTACATTTTCTGTTAAGTCATCTTCTCACAAAAATTTCAAGTGTTCGTCAACCATAGATGCAATTGTGTTCGCTTATACATAGTACATTTACTACTACAAACGCTAACAAATATAGCCTTTGGCTACATTATCAAGTGTCAACCTATAAATTGCAAATAAAAAATTGAAAACTGATTAAAAAATTTGGATAACATTTACAACGCAAACTTTTATGGTGTTCCGGAACGTACTCACTGCTCTAAAAATATATATTAAATAATTAATTTATTCATTCAATCGTAAAAAGTTAGTAAAGAACAACAACTCCATTACTCTCTGTGTGAAATTTGCCACCACTTTTCCGGACGCTATTGATTATTCTTGTTGTATAACAGAATACTTGTATCGAAAGCATAATATACTAACACAACGAAGTGGATGCACAGAAGGATTGTTCTGTCACAAACATTGAAGTAGCCAAAGCCTCCAGTAACAGAATATACCACGTTACAATGCCACAAAGCACTCGATTACAAAGGGACACTAGGACATACAATCACTAAAGTTAGGTCTACATTGACGAGATACTATAACAGGTGGGTTTATTCGGTTGTTGTTTTGAGTCGGAATCAGTGTTACATTTGACGCGGCCACTCTCTTTACCCGACTGCCGAAGGGAAGGAGGGTTATGTTTTTCGAGCGTTTGTATGTATGTATTGTAACATAATTGCGTTTGCATGTAATTCTAATTAGGAAAAAGACATTGCATATGTGGCATCCCGCCAACGAAATCATGTAAGCCACATTTCATTAGACTAAGTTGACTCTGCCATGCTTAATATCTATGAAACTGCTTGTTATGTTAAATTTAATCAAAATAATTTCCCTAGTTTTAACAGTGTGCGTCAACGGGGTAAGATCTGCACCCTTTCATGTAAAACGGCCATGCTCTCAAAAAGTGTTATGGGATGGCTTCAAGTATTTTCAATAAGTTGCCAAGAAACATTTTAAAAGCTGAAAATTTGCTGTTTAAAAAGAACCTGTTTGCTTTTCTAGTGGAAAAGGCATACTATTCAATTGACGCATATATAAAAGATAATTTTTGAACTCGCACTAGGTATGTTAGTATCTATTAAAAAAAGCACGCCGCATGAAAGCTTATATTTAACATTATTTTATTTATTTTTTATTTTTATTTTTTATTTACACGGGACACCAACAGAGTACATAAGAATAGTGAGTTACATTTAAATAGTTATGTGGTATTTAGGCACTTACGTACCCCAATTATAGGTGAACACATCATTCACATTTTAACACGGAATTATTTCTAGGTGAATTAATAATAAAGTATAACAATAAAATTATTAGATTATCAATAAGATTTAAGATTAGTTTGTTAGTTAATTATTTTAAAGTTAGTATCAAGTTTATTTGTTTATTGGTTAGGATTGGAGGATTATTTGAAGCCTATAAGGTAGAAGTACTAGTGCCCGACATGTCAACAGAAAATACTTATTTGAATCACGATATTATGCTCATTTAAGATGTATTAAACAGTTTCATACGGTTTGGGAGACGAGGTATTTACTCAAGTTACTGATATGGAATTCGTTTCATATGGTGATCTTATAAAAAATCCTGATAATATAAGAATTAGGTAATCAATCCGAATGTACGAGTAAATGGCAGACGGTTATGCTGGCAGTCCCAATAGATGTCATTTCAGTACAAATGTCATGAATGACAGACTGACATTTATTGGAACTTGAAGGTTTAACTCATTGTCCCAATTGATGGCAGCTGGTTTTAACAAAATATGTTCATAACTTATAAATAAATTATTTGTCTTGAAATTGTGATAAGAAATATTGAAGTCACTAACATTAAGTAACTTAAAAATGATGTCGTGATCAATCTTAGTTTATTATTCGCTAGTTAAATTATATTCGTCGAGTACTAGTACCGCGTCGGGCACTAGTACTTCTACCTTACCTATTTTATTACATCTTCGGGTAAGACAGCGATACTAAGCTGCATTTTTTTAACATATGTATCACCTGTGTTTTAACAAATAAATACTTTAAGTAATTACTTGACTGAGTTCGTTAACTAGAATTGTATGTGTGTATGTCTTATTCTTTGGCACGCCCTACAGCCTAAACCGTTTGATGGATTTCGACATATGAGGTGTTGTTGGATTCCTCTTAATCGTGGGAGTGACATAGGCTATTATATTTGTAAAAAAAGCAGTTGGGTTCTTCTAAAATTATTTTGATTCACTTGTTTAAATCTTAAATGGAATAGGGTATAGACTTACCTTAAATCTATCTCTAGCGACATTACACAAAGTAGCCAGTGACATGACCTAATCTTTGTCAGAATGATCTCACCCCCGGACAAAGAGCAGATAGCAACATGCTATTCCATTTCAACTGGACTAACAGCATTCGTGGTAGTAATTATTGTTATTTTGTTTTTGTTTGTTATCGTTGTTTGCTTGTTTTTAGTTTTAATCATTACTTTTCGATTTAGGTACTTACGTAAATTGTCATTTCGGTTTTTATATAATTTAATTTCTTTTATGACTTATTTTTGTCTTTTGTTTGTTACTGTAATGTATTAAATGTGTTACGTACCGTGTTCTCACTGGATGGACCCAACGGAAGATCAGCGCTGGCTGTTTGCAGCCAATGGGATGGGATGGAATGGGCCCAACTCAGCATGATGCTGGCTTTGGCCAGCATCATGCTGAGTTGGGCCTATTCGTGACATGGCACAGATTCTTTTTTTCTTGTGTTTTTGTCTTGTAATATTGTACCTATGTTGTGTTGTGTTACGAATAAATGTTGATTTGATTTGATTTTGATTTGGTAACACTCTAAGGTGAGTTTGGCTCAGCTGGCCATTGACGCCTTTAGCAACGAGCCAAGCTTGCCAGCTGGAAAGTCCGCAGATGATTGTTAGTTTTCAAGACTTTATGCGCCGCCTTATTGAAAAACCCCCGACATTTTCATTACAGAGTTAAATATCTCAAAAACGGCTGAACCGATTTTGTTGTAAAGTAGCTAAGAACCATCTCGATTACGTCAGCTTTCGGACAAAAAAAACCGCATTAAAATCGGTCCATTCGTTTCAGAGCTACGATGCCACAGACAGACACACAGACACGTCAAACTTATAACACCTTTCTTTTTGCATCGGGAGTTAAAAAGAGCGCAGCAGGTGTATAAAGGTCTTAGATCCCAGAGCCGTCCGAAATGCGTCGAGGAGGACCATCGGGGGGTTTTTAGTCGGTGCGAGTCCGACATAACCTCCGCGCTATCCCCGTGGCGTGGAGGTATCCATAACGGATTTTCCTCCCATAAAAAAAAGGTGTATAAAGGTCTTAAATGACGCTGGTTGCAATTTAACTAAAATATTTACCGTCAAAAATTATTCAGCTCACAACACAATGGCGCGGCCTGCGGTGGCGGTCAATAGTAAATTTGACAGCTAATGACAAGTTTACTATTGACCGCCGCGGCCTGGCCGCTGTGAGAGGCCTTAACGTATTTTCATCAAAAACGTCACGGAAATCGTACGCAAACAATCTAAAATAATACGTTTCAATATTCTAGTTAATCGCCTGCCAAATGATTCTAACTCTTAATCCAATCGCGTGAGGTTGAAATTAGAATGGCTGGGAAAGAGCGATGTTTTCTTAATTCCTAAGTATTTAATCCGGGCGGACTTGCCCGGATCCAACCAAACCGCAAATAAGCTTTGTTCTAATAACACGCGGTGTGGGGCCCAAGTCAGAGACGATCAAGGGCAGGATTCCATTTGTCTTGACACTTTCACTAGCAGGAACCCGCCCAGCGGGCGCACACGCCGTAGGCGCTTTCCGCTACTTACCGGAAAAACCACGGGATCAGCTACGACCGTTCTTGGCAGTGGATGTAAATTAAAACTATGTAAGTTAAATCTAATAATGGCATAAAATTAACATAAAAAGCAACAGATTGTCACCTTTTTTAGGGTTCCGTGCCTGAAAAGGAAAAAACGGAACCCTTATAGGATCACTCGGTTGTCTGTCTGTCCGTCTGCCACAGCCGATTTTCTCCGAAACTCAAATTTGGTAAACATATGTAAATTGGTGACCCAATAAGACGCGTAAAGTAAATTAATGAATTCTGAACAAGGGGGCCACTGTTGGGGGTAAACTGGAAAATTAAAAAAAAAAGTTTCGCAAACTGTACTTATTGTGTGATATGTCAAATGAAAGGGGTTGCTGTAAGCATCTCAATTTTTTTTTTAATTTTAGCAAAACCAGATTTGAAGTAATTTAGGAAAAAAGACGAAAATTGACAATTCCCCCCCTTATCTACTAAACTACTGGGATTAAAATTCTGAAAAAAATATGGAACATAGTTCCTGGCCTTAAATTAAAACTATGTAAGTTAAATCTAATAAAGGCATAAACTTAACATAAACAACAACAGATTGTCACCTCTTTTAGGGTTCCGTGCCTGAAAAGGAAAAAACGGAACCCTTATAGGATCACTCGATTGTCTGTCTGTCCGTCTGTCACAGCCGATTTTCTCCGAAACTACTGGACCGATTGAGTTCAAATTTGGTAAACATATGTTAATTGGTGACCCAATAAGACGCGTAAAGTAAATTAATGAATTCTGAACAAGGGGGCCACTTTTAGGGGGTAAACTGGAATATTTAAAAAAAAGTTTCACAAACTGTATTGTGTGACATATCAAATGAAAGGGGTTGCTGTAAGCATCTCAATTTTTTTTAATAATTTTAGCAAAACCAGATTTGAAGTAATTTAGGAAAAAAGACGAAAATTGACAATTCCCCCCCTTATCTCCGAAACTACTAGGCTTAAAATTCTGAAAAAAATATGGAACATAGTTCCTTGCCTAAAGATTACAGGAAAACCTATGAGAAGTTTGAGTATTAAAAGTAACGGGAAAATTATTAATATATTTGTGTATTATATACGGAATCCTCACCACGCGAGTTGAACTCGCACTTGTCCAGTTTTTTGCTTACTATTTATTTATCGTATGGCATTTTAGTCACTGGATTACATATAAAAGCTATATAAGAAAATAATAATAATAAGATTGATTAATTCAAAGGTTAAGATTAGTCGTCTTAAAGTACTCTGTAGCAAGTTGAGTAAGATTCTTGAGGTCCTCCATCCGTCCTGAAAATTTTGTTATCGGGCATTTCAGAACCATGTGGTTGACTGTCTGATCGGGGTTTCCACACACACACACCAGCCCCATTTATACCAGTGGTGGGCGCAGTTACCAATGCCTGTTCTTATGCGGTTTAATTAGAGGCTTACTAGAAACCATTTGAAATGAAGTAGGTTGTTCATGGTAAGCCGTCAGCCACGATATTCCTCGCCAAATTCCATAGTTCTAGTTCAACGGAAAGTACCCTATAATTTTGATTCCCTTGAGTGTCGAAATATACGTTTTTTGCGGCATAAATAGCCGTATTTCTTTTTACGTTAACTTTGATGTTTGATTTTTTTACAGCTTCAAGGGACCTGAGTAAGTATATAGTTTTAATTTCAACTCGATAGCTCCACGCGTTCCCGAGATAAAGGGTCTTGACAGACAGACAGACAGACGGACAACGAAGTGATCCTCTAAGGGTTCCGTTTTTTTCCTTTTGAGTTATGTAACTCTAAAAACTACTTATATAGGTACTCGACAAGTGGATTAGAGAGATATAGTACAGTCAAGTGCAAAAATATGTATAAAGAAAGAAAGAAAGAAAGAAAGAAAATACATTTATGTATCGATTTGATCCTCTCATAAATATGTACCGAAAGTTCGAAACCTTAATCCGCTGACATAACGATGGGAGATATTTATGAGTAAGTTGCCAGTGATGACATATGGCACTGAAACGTGGTCGCTTACTATGGGCCTCATAAGAAGGCTCAAAGTCACCCAAAGGGCAATGGAGAGGGCTATGTTAGGAGTCTCTCTGCGTGATCGCATCAGAAATGAGGCTATCCGCAGCAGAACCAAGGTAACCGATATAGCCCTCCGAATTGCTAAACTTAAGCGGCAGTGGGCGGGGCACATTGCACGTAGAACCGATGGCCGTTGGGGCGGAAAGGTTCTCGAGTGGCGACCACGTACCGGAAGGCGCGGCGTGGGTCCCACAAGGTGGACTGATGACCTGGTAAAGGTCGCGGGAGTCCGCTGGATGCGGGTGGCGCAGGACCGGTCAATTTGGCACTCTCTAGGGGAGGCCTATGTCCAGCAGTGGACGTCTTTCGGCTGATATGATGAAGTTGTATGCACCCATATTACATACACACCACAACTATGTTTAGTACATATACTCTATATCTGTTATATATTCCTAACTAATGAAGTAGACCTAATATCCCCCAATCCAAACATAATATTGTAATAGCGTTGACTCCAAGCCAATAATGCCATAACACGGTGTTGTAACGACATATGTTATACATAGAACCTGTGACTTGTGTGGTTTCGGTTCTGGTGTGGAATATACTAAATCTCGTTCATTATCCACCATTAATATTCTCTGCGACCTTGAGATTAATCGTATGGGCTGACATAATATCGAGAGCACTTGATATCTATGAAGATTGTGAAGCTGTTGGCTTAACTTGAGCGGACGAGTTAAATTGGGTACTTTCCTGGGTAAAATAGTAGATTGTATGACAAGGGGCTAAAATAAGCCATATTAACACGAGATGGATATTTTTCCGAGCGAAGCGAGGGAAAATAATTCGAGGGGTAATATGGCTTTTAGACCCGAGTTATACACTCTACTTTTCACTTCGACTGCGAGAAAATAGTAAAACAAAGATTATCCATCCACAATCAATAACAAATTTCACTGCGAAGAGATTGTTCAATTTAGCGTGAGGCGTTTTCTGGTTGGTTGATAGCAAAGAGAAATGTTTTTTGAAAGAGTTGTGATTGGTGGATTTAAATGATTTGGAATTAGGGACTAAAAACCGGCCAAGTGCGTGTCGGACCACGCAAAACGAAGGGTTCCGTGCCTATTAAAAAGGTCGTATCGTCATAGAAATCTTACGGCACTTACGTCCTTTTCTTTGAGGAAGGCAGTTTTTCAGCAATATCTCGGAAACCTTTCATCCGATCTTGTTCAAAACAATTTTCGGTGAATGAACTTAATAAGCGCTGTGTCCATGAATTTTTTCATATTTTTAAAATACACCGTTCAAAAATTAGAGGGGGGGGGACAGAATTTTAGTGACTTTCGGGGCGATTATCTCTGGCTGTATTCACTTAATCAAAAAAAATCCCGAGAAACCTTATATTTATTTTGAAAGGCCTATCGATTCATGTGCCACACGTGGGCTCACGATGAAAATTTTTTTTTTGACTTTTAGTTTTATGTATTGAGTACACCCCTAAAAAAATTTTTTTTAGTAATTTTAATTACAAAACTTTGTAGCGGCTAACAAAATACACCTATCCTCAAAATTTTATTCAAATACACCGTATAGTTTTCGAGTAAAATGCCTGTGACATACGGACAGACGGACAGACGGACAGACGGACAGACGGACAGACGGACAGACGGACAGACGGACATGACGAAACTATAAGGGTTCCGTTTTTGCCATTTTGGCTACGGAACCCTAAAAACACCTGATGTTTGATTGGTCGATTTTAATATGTAGCTGTAGGTATTCTGGTTGGTTGATAGCAAAGACAATGTTTTTTCAAAGAGTTTTGATTGGTGGATTTTATATGGTGAAGTGTTTTGATTGGTCAAAATAAATGTGTTAAAAATCATAAATATGTATACATATTTTCCCTAGGGGCTAAATGGACTACTTTAGCCCCGCTTATTAAGCCTAATATGACACACTTTTCGAGCATGAGATGTGAAAAATATGTAATTGGCTACTTTTCTAAAAAATCTATTTAGTCCGTCAGTTAGATTATCAAAAAATATTGGACACGTATTTTTTATTTAGCGCACATAAAATCTGTGTGAGTCTGACTTGACTAACAACTGACAACTTACTGATATAGCACCAAACCCTCACTGACTAATGCGAAAGTGGCCTACACATTCAATGCCAAGTGCCAACAACGTTTGTAGCCGAGTTTTCCTGCTAAGTAGAGGAAAGCGCCTAGGGTTCCTGGTAGTAAAAGTGTTTTCTCAAACATGCAATGAAATGTGGTCATTACGTGCGTTATAACAGGTAAAATATCACGTTTCGGGCGGAACTCGAGTGAACTATAAAGTAATTTCATACAAAATTGAAGGCCAGGAAGTGTTTTTTATTTATTTATTTATTTATTCATTCCTTAAATTAACACTAACAGACAGGCTATGCATGTTAATTATACAGGAGGATAATATACATTAAGGTTCTTAGGTCTAAAGCAGTGGTAATACAGTAGCTAAGTATCAAGAAATTATGTAATCGGCTGCTAGTCGAGAGAAATTGAGATTCCGTGCTGTGAAACATATCCAGTTTGCTGTCGCTGTCCAATATGGCGTCTCTGTTCATGAACAGGCTAAACAGCTGAATTATATTTCTGACTCTGTTTTGTCTTAGGTTAACACTTTTTTTTGCATATGTTTGAAAAAAGCACTATACATGCCTGGCCGTGAAAAGGGCTTGCCGGCTTCGTATCACTAATATCTATACCTACTCACCCGCCAAGCTCTTCTTTCCCGGCGTGTGCAGTAATGTACTATTAACTCTATCTGAAAATCCATCCCGACGAGAATAAACCTAGCGGTACCATAAAGTCCTGAGCCATTAATCAATGTCAACGTGACCTTGATACACAATATAGAATACCTGTCTAACATTACCGAAGGATTAACGGTGCGGCCACGACTTCGAGCGGTGGCGAGCGCGGCCTCTCGCTCCCACGTGTGGCACACCGCTGCCGCCTGAAGTCGTGACCGAGCCCTAAAGATAGTTTTCATCACACTTGCTCGTAAAGGGCTGCATAACGCGCAGGCATACAGAGCTGCAATAGCCTTTATTACGCTATTGGGCGTAATGGTTTTTTTTCTTAAATTGTATCTGTCACTCTTACGTCAGTTATAAAGCAAGGAGGTTTTAACTCAAATACGATGTTTGAAAACGTATTTATAATTAAATTTAATTAAACGTAAAAACACGAATAAAATGTGAGTTAATGATTTAATGATCTAAAAACTTAAATGTAGCAATTTAGTGTCCGTGTGAAATATTTTTAACTGTGATTTTAAATCGTGGCTGTATGCAGAAGGGTCTTTGCTCAAAGCGCCTCACGTCAAATTCAACAAAATGGACGACTGACATTTTGTAGTTTTTATTACGATTAGTAACACTTTAGTTAAAAATGTATTGGTTTCCTCGCAAATGTGATGAAAAACATTGTATGCGACACGTACGCTAACATTGTTACAAACTCGAGTTATCAAAGCCCTCCGCCTTCGGCGTCGGGCCTCTAATAGAATCTCGTTTGTAATTCATATCTTACCGTACTTGTAACCACAATGTACTATTAATGTGCTTCCAAAATTAACAATAAAATGTATCGAATGAGATTACGCAAGTAAAAGTAAAAAAAAAAATAGGGTCACGATAGGAAACAGCCCCCCCCTTAATCCACTAGTGAATCTAGGGAGGGATTCGCTACTGCTTGCATCTATGCTTCTGGTCAAGCCAGAACCTACAGCAATCTGACTGATTTTCTGTGCGTTTCGTTACACGCTAACTAGAGTGCACCAATACAATTCCAATCTAATATCAATACGCTAAAAACGTGTCCGGAATCGAGTCCCAGCTTTTAGCAACGTAATTTTCAAGCTCCGAGGTAGTGCAACTTGGGTTCCCAAGACGAATATTCATGTATCATAAATGGAGGACTTTTACTACTGCAACCGTTACTATTGGGGCGGATTTACGACCTCCCGAAGGATATGCGCGCCTGGTACCTTTAGGTCATTACGAGATGTCTTGCGGTTCAAAAATAGCTGGGCCGCGATTCTACTTTGTCTTAAATTCAAAGTCAAAGTGATTTATTCTTCAATTTAGGCATATTACATGCACCTATGTATGTCGATAAACTGCCACCGGTTCGGAAAGAAAATCTCTGCCTCGAGAAGAACCGGCGTAAAAAACTCGGCGAGGTGTCATTCACGGGAGATGTGTCGTTTGTTTGTTGCAGTCGTTTTGAAAGTTGTGTATGAAGAGTTGAAAAGTACATAATTGAAGTCAGCTGGCAATGTAATATTATGGTACCGTCGAGCTGGTCTCATAGTGCAGACAGAAGTTGGGTATAGGAACGTCTAAATTACTCATTATAAAGCCTTGTCAGGGCTTATTAGAACGGTATTGGCCAATCAATGGGTGGGTAGTTGACGACTGCGTTTGTTTCATTCATTTTACAACGAAGGAAGAGTGCTTGGAAAAATCCAAGAACTTCTTTTATATTCCTGGGCTGTTTTGAATTTTTAGGGTTCCGTTCCAAAAAAGGTAAAAACGGAACTATATCGGGTTGGGCTTATTTCACCCTCCCGATAGCCAGCTCATTTGGTGAGTGGACAGTCGAAACTCTCCGCCAACACACTCAGAAGGCCGCTGCCTCTCAGACGTCTTAAAAGGAATAAAATAAAATAAATAAATATAAAAGATCGCTCTTGCGGTCCAAAGGGGAAGTGCCGCCAGCGTCATGGGGTCCATGCCGCAGGCAGAACTTTTAGACGGTCCTTTTTTTTGTAATTAGTTTCAAATTTTTCGTTTAGTATTTAATATTATTGAATTTCATTTTAAGCCGGTTTGTTTTTTTATTTAATTGTGATTTTGGTTGTTTAATAAATTTTAGTACCTATTTTCCAATAAATATAGCAAATTTTTTTTTTTGTTTGTTTTCCTTGGTTTTGACTTTTACGTTTCCTAAGAAAGACACTAGAATTCGACTTTCAAATGTTTGTAGGTACACGTGTGAGTTAAAATAGATTTGAACACCATTAAACCTAGACATCTAATGTAAAACAATGTAAATCGTATCCACTGCAGATAAGGTTGAGTTTTGATGGGCTTCTGTTACATAGATATCGAGTTATATTGGTCCTAATGTTATAAGTTACGTGTTTTGTATGTGACTTTCAGAATGAAGGCGTATAAAGTTTCGGGTAATGAATGTTTTATTATTTCCAAATGTCTTCAAGTTTATAGTTAGTTAGCTAACTTTGATAGACAAAGTTTCTCTATTTGCTTGATTTAGAAACCGATATATAAATTTACAGTTAAGTATGTAAAATGCCTAACAAATTGTCAATAGTCGCGTTCTACACGATCACGTTTTACAATTTAAGTGGAACAAGAGAGCAAAGTTTTTTTTTTTGCTGTGAGTGCTGATTTTGAGTCCCGAGAAAGTGAAAGATCCTAAAATCGAATCACGAGCGTAACGAGTAATTCAAAGTTTGTATCTTGAGCGTAGCGAGAGACTCAAAAGCACGAGATGCTACTTTGCTCTCGAGTAACACAACAACTTGCTAAAACTGAGAAAGCCCAAATACTCCGAAATATTTTATTACGAATTTGCTAATTCCAATTTTCAAATCTCCGAATTTCAGCATTTCTAAGGCTTATAATTTTGATTACTAAAAAACACGAAATTTATGGTGTCGAATTGATTTTTAACCGATTTTATAACTCCGAAAAAACAGTATTACGATTATCAATTTTCCGAAATTTCATCGCTAATGCGGACATTTCGAAATTAACTTACCTTTATACTCACCTAGGTATTTCATATTGAGATGTAAGATCTTTTGGTTTTAAACGTCGAGTAATAAGAGCAATTAACCCTCATTACACCGACTAGCTGCGAAGTGCGAAATCTCATTAACACCATAATTTCGAATTAAGTGCCAATGACTGCTAAGAGTAAGGAAATTACAAGTTTCGTAGCAAAAATCCATTGTTCAGGGTCAATCTCAGGCGTAAATTTCGCATTCCGGTTTGATTGGAACGTTCGTTTGGATATGTTGGCGCTGCGTTGTGGAAATGAGCGCGAGAAACGCTTTGAAATAAAACTGCAATGCGAAACTAATGTCTCTAATGGATTCCCAGCATACACTGAAATAGAAATCCAAACCTTTGAAATAAGCTCTATGCTCTCTCCTCTCCTCTATTATCCTAATATTCCTAATTAAAATATCCCACCTACGTTGATATTATATCCTGCTAAACTCTAAGGAAGAGCGGTGTCTCTTGACACAGGCATCTTGATTGCTTAAAAAGAGGCACCAGCCTAATATTGTAAAGTGTTTTTTAGTTACTGAATAAATCATTTATCATTATCATTATCATTATCAGCTGCTGTATTCCACATTAAACGATCATGTGTGTAGGGAGTAATCACCGGAAAATACTCATCTAATTTCAATAATAATTTCGCTAGTACATAGGTACATAGAATACAAAATAAAAAATATACCAAAATAAGCTAGTACCTAACCGTCGCCACTGTCGATAACTCGTACGATTTATGAAGGTAGTGGATTTGGAACACTTTGGGAGACCGATATGACCGATATGATCGCAAAGTTGTGGGCGACGGCCTTGCAACCATCATCATCAATTTAAGAGCTAGGCTCTTGTCGGTGGAGTAACCGCCACTGATTTTTGTCCGCTGCCAGCCTCTTCACGTCTACATACCACTCGACAGACACTTTCTCTTTTATTTGGCTGGTGTAAGTATGTCTGGGCCTTCCTCTACCTCTCCTTCCTTCGATCTTGCCCTCCAAGATGTTTAAAAAGAAGCTGTCGTGCCGTATTAGATGTCCGATCATTTTGCCTCTTCTATACTTTATTGTTTTTAACAAGCATCGGCTCTCTCCTACCATCGTCAAAACCTCTTCGTTTGTCTTCCTTTCTGTCCAGCCATGATGATGATGAATCATACAATTCATCATCATCATCATATCAGCCGAAAGACTTCCACTGCTATAGGCCTCCCCCAAAGAGTGCCACGATGACCGGTCCTGCGTCACCCGCATCCAGCGGACTCCAGCGACCTTTACCAGGTCATCAGTCCACCTTGTGGGGGGCCTGCCCACGCTGCGCCTTCCGGTACGTGGTCGCCACTCGAGAACCTTTCCGCCCCAATGGCCATCGGTTCTACGTGCAATGTGCCCCGCCCACTGCCACTTAAGTTTAGCAATTCGGTTACCTTGGTTCTGCTGCGGATAGCCTCATTTCTGATGCGATCACGCAGAGATACTCCCAGCATAGTCCTCTCCATTGCCCTTTGGGTGACTTTGAGCCTTCTTATGAGGCCCATAGTAAGCGACCAAGCGACCAATCATACAATTGCTGGCACTTAATAGTATATTGTTTAACAAGGGTCTAAAGTAAGCCATATTACCACGAGATGGTTATTTTCGAGGAGTAATAATGACCTTTAGACCAGAGTCATACACTCTACTTTGCACTCCGATTGTGAGAAAATGAACAAGTGTAACAGAGACAGACGACCGACAGCGCGGGGCGAGCCGACTGCAGCGCTGAGACGGGCGCCGGCGCCGCTACCACGAAATTCGAATTCTACGTATGTCTCCATCTCTGTCACACGAGTAATATAAGTGCGATAGAGATGCAGATATCCGAAATACGGGATTCGAGTTTGGTGGTAGCGGGCAGCGCGCTGGAGCACGGCGCGTGCGCGGTTTTCCCACGGGTCGCGTCGCGCCGTCGGTCGTCTCTCTCCGCCACACTTGTAATGTGCGTACGCAAAACCGACAGAGAAGGAAGTATTGGTCAAATTAAATCAAAAATATATATACATATTTACCCTAGAGCTTAAATGTACTACTTTAGGCCCGCTACTTTGACACACTTTTAGAGCATGAGAAGTAAAAAATTTAATTGTATGTGCACTGCATAGCACTTTAGGAAATACTGTACAGTCTACTGTACATTTTTCCGTTTACGTTGCGACCTACTTTAGGCCGCGCTACAATATGACATTATGAAGTTAATTTAGATTAGTGCAAACTTAACTCTCATACTATAAACATCAACTGAAGGAACGGCCAATTAATCTCACTATTTTGTAACTTTAAAAGTAATAAATCAGTTAAACTTTAACTTAACTTCTCCATTCTTTCAACGCACTCCAACACAATGTTTAAGTGTATGGGCTAACTGGCTCATACAAATACATGCATGAGTTTATTATATTATAAAATGTGAAACATATTGTTCCGGATATATCAAAGCATTTCCTTTCCCTCGAGTCATGTGACATAATCTATCAAAAGCATAATCTCGTCGTTATTATTTTGTAACTTAATGCCGCTCGCTTCTCGAATTCTTATGCCTCGATTACACGTGTCAAGAACAGTTGAGACAATGCCCACGTTTACAGTAGATGATGATGATGATGATGATGTCCTCCCAGACGTATTCGTCGACGGCGACCTCCTGACAAAAAATATAATCTAAGATTGGGAAACTTTACGTGCATGGGCTCGAGTGTGACTTGCAAAACCAAATTTGGTTTTGAACGTACGACCGCAAGAGACACAGTAAAGCTGTCCAGTAGAGTTATAAGTATATTGGTAGGAGGGCTTGGGCCGAGTTTTACGGAACTGGCGTTTGGCGTCCAGATCGTCGAGACGGGTGCGTTCAAAGTCATTGATACCTGTATTGACAGCAGTTCGCCAGTCCGATCTCTGAGTAGCAAGTTCCTCCCACGACTCACATGATATGCTGGTGGCAGACAAGTGGCGCTTTAGGACATCCTTGTAACGCAGATACTGCCCACCAGCTCTGCGTTTACCCATAGCTAACTCAGAGTAGAATATAGCTTTAGGTAGTCTTGATGGTGCCATACGCACAAGATGTCCACACCACCGCAATTGGCCTTTTATAAGCAGACATTCCATACCCGCCATGTTCGTCCGACGTAAAACCTCCGAGTTTGGAACACGATCCTGCCATTTCAGCCGAAGAATAGCTCGGAGACATCTTAGGTGAAAGGAGTCAAGACGCTTAATGTCCCCTTTTTTTTCCAATTCAGATAACTAACTTTGCAAAGATGGAACTCTTTCGTGAATCTTGTTGTGCTTATCATTTGAGGGGTATGCCATAATTGCCACGCTCGGCATGCGGGTTGGCGATCGCAGTATTTCCACCGAATTTCAGGGATGCTGCTGCCCATCCCCCGGCGGTCTTGGTCGTAGTTTTAGGACATACCAAGGTCCAAAAATAAAAGCTGGTACCACTAATTAATTTTTGACTGAAACATTTTACTTAGGTACCTACCTAAAACACGGTAATGTACCTCAATTGAGTCGTAGTTGAGCCTTATTTTGTGATTGGTCTATAGACTACTTGCTCTGGATTATTTTTGATGTAAAACTATACCTTTTCCAACGCCCGGACGCGTCGCTTCAAAAATATTAAAATTTCCGAACGCAGAAAATCAATATACCACTCCACTCTTAACTAGGGCCCACTTAAACATCTTTACTTAATTTCGCTCCGATATTTCACCTTAACTACCGTCAGCTGCCATCCGATTTCCAACATTATTACTACAGTATAGATTCGCTATTGGTTCGAAGAAATTGGAAAATAGGTCGTTTATTAGGATGCTTTTAATGAAAGAACAGTGCTGTCTATTCTGTCGGAAGGCGAGTATTCTTTCAGACGATGGAGAGATTTTTTTCAAGAGACTCCTTTGATAGCTTGTAGAGAGCGTCAAGTGAGGCGGAAATTGTAGTCTTTATGTCACTGGATTTATAGTTGATTTTCGCGTCGATTTCTCCGGGTGTACCCTTAGTCCTAAGGTATTACGTCTCAGTGAGATAAGGGCATCAAAGACGGGGTATTGTCTGAAAAACGTTTTAGCTATCGTCGTTTTTCGTCGTGTTTTGAAAAGTTTTTAGGTAGAATCTGTAAAATGATGAAAAGATTTGGGTGTAATTGCAAAACTTTGTGCTGGTGTCAATAAAAGCTGTCTGGGAAACATTTATTTCAATTTTAATTAAATAACGTGTAGAGTTAACTATGTCGTTTTATTATTATATACAGGGTGTTATCTAATTAATATTCGATCAATTTATTATCATTTTAAAGCTAGGTTAAGTAAAACAAAAAGACATAAAAAATTTACGTTTTAGGGTGACAACCCTGCCGCTATAAAGTTACTATTTACATTTGCACATGACACATGTCATTCACTATCAACTTGCTAGGGTTGAAACAGAGGGATTTTTGCACAAAAGTTTAACAAGCTTTATCTCGTAAACGGTAAAGAATATTAACATACATAGTTTATTGGGAAAGAATAACGCTCTTAGGGTGAACAATTCCCAGTTTTTGTAAAAACTCTTTATTCTGTTCCACTCCGTATATAGTATGGCATAAGTTCTTCCTTTGTGCAATAAACATTAAATAAATAAATAAATGTTGGTCCTTCACTTTACGCTGCGGACACACAGCGCAGCCTCGGTTGGCTGTTACACTCCGCCAGGAACACAAAACCACACTATAGGTACCTTAAACGCGGGTTACTTTAGCCCTGGGGGGTAACTTTGGCTTTCGCAAATTACTCTGTCCACCGCTTTTTTTTAAATTGGAACAGGGTAACCCTCCATTGGGTCAAAGTAACCCGAGTTTACGGTACTGTTAGTTACGAATCAAATTATTTTATTAAGCGGTTTATTTCCGGCTAACTCGTTGTATTCATTTGTATCTAATAAATAAATATTAGGGGACATTCTTACACAAATCGAACTAGGCCTATAGTAAGCTCAATAAGGCTTGTGTTAGGGTACTAGACGACGATATATTTAATAGACATAAATACTTAAATACATAGAAAACATCCAAGATTCAGAAACAAATATTCATGTTCATCACACAAATAATTACCCTTAGCTACCGGAAATCGAACCTAGGACCTTCAGCTTCGTAGGCAGCGTCACTACCCACTAGGCTAACCGGTCGTCAGATAAATGGTAGTAATTATGAGGTGTATTATGAGATTTAGGTAACCTGAGAAAAATATATTTATCTAGATAAAGGTTTAAACTATTTGTCGGTTGATCGAGTTCATGCCAAATTGGCGTCAGCGCTGATTAACGTTTTAATAAGTTTGTACCCCGATCTAATCCGCGTCAAGCCGTCTGGATAAAGTTTTCAGTATTCGTGCTGGTAATTAATGATGTACCGACAAAGGGTTATTAATTGACTTGTCAGCTGTTTTGACGCGTTTCCGAAAACTCTCAGAACGGGATTTAAGGTAGTTTCCCACCGGCGAGGAGAGGCGATGTGGCGCGAGAAAATTCAGCGGCGATTGAATAAATAATATCTTATCGCCGACAGTATGCATTTCATTGGAAACTAGTTTTGATTATCACTAAATATATGGAGTACCACGTCTGCCACTTTTTGCTGTTCGGAATTATCTTGCAGTCCTGGGCTCCACGGAAGAC
The DNA here is from genome assembly GCA_932294315.1 of Epinotia nisella. NCBI lineage: Eukaryota > Metazoa > Arthropoda > Insecta > Lepidoptera > Tortricidae > Epinotia > Epinotia nisella. Next base: position 1,590,809 of record OW028675.1, on the reverse strand, counting down.
CAGCGCTGTGGCATTGTTAAATGTCAGAGCATTATGCTGAGTGGTGTCCACTTGCGGCCACTATAGCAGCACCACCAGTCTTCTCTTTCTTTACCTGTTATTTAAGTCGGTAATAGTTAACTTTCTTTTGTATATCGACGGTGGAAATTTCAAATGTTTTCTATTCTATATTCTTCTTCTGATATTTATTTTTTATTTATTTATTTATTTTTATTTATTTATTTATTATGAAACAAACAGTCATACAAAGATATTTGTACAGGCTATCTTAATACTAAACAGACCTATAGTTTCCAATATGATTCAAAAACTTATAAGTATAGATATGTAAGCCAAAAATCCCTATGCTCGAAACCTTATAGTGCTCAATAGTTGACATATGAAGTTCAATTTAATTGATTTACTAAAAGTTAAAGTGTTAATGAAAATGGGCCAGTGTTGAGCACTGCACTGCTGGCACTGATATGGTAAAAAATAAAATAAAATAGTCCATATTTTCATTTAAATCATTTTGCAATCAGAGATCATAAATATTTGCGCAGTGGGTATCAGTATTCATCATAACTTAGCGATAACACCTGAACATAAGGATTCTCTACTGAAATATATAGATTTTTTAACGCCGCCGCCGCTTTATTTTTGCCATCGCGCCGCCGCCGACAAAATTTTAACCGGTGCACATGTCTTGACACATACATTCCCCTTAAGCAAAAGTAGGTATGCGCAGTTTAATAAGCACTTAGCATTAAAAACAAATCTGTAGGACGGAAGTGAATGAAAGATATCTCAAAGTGCAGATCACAACGCCTTTTCAGCATTCAGGCGAGGGTATTCAAAAGTAATAGGATGTGGTAGAGCTGGCCTCTAGGGAACGCACAGCCCGGGAACAGCTGCGTCACTCGGTGTAATTTAACTTTGCTTATTGCACGCTAAATTTTGATAGGTTACCAAGTTAATAATAAATTACAGGCCTATGGATATAAATTAGCAGTTAAAAGCATATAGATGGGATAGAAGAAGTCCAAAAGCAGTTTCTTAATATACTTTGCTTCAGGCTTCAGCTAGGGCGCAATCTCAGGTCATACCTCAGCAGGCTGAAACAATTCAACATACCATCTCTTTCATCTCGCAGAAAATGTAGTGAATTGATTACATTATACAAAATTGTACACTCACACATTGACTGTCCTTCCCTTCTTTCTCTCTTAAACTTTATTGCCAGGTACAGATCTCGTAATCCATCACACAGATTATTCCAACTCGAAATTTACAAAAACAACACATCATTTTATAATCCCGTTGTCCGAATGTGCCGTTTGTATTGATGTAGTGGCTCAATCCTTCTTTGAACATCTTTAAACACACCCTACCCACGTTTAAAAATAAAGTTAAAGATGCAATCAAATTGGGTAATTAGTTATTTAAGTTTTAAGTTAGAGTTAGAAGAATATTATTAGATACATATTTAATGCTATATACAGGTAAATGTCATGTTAATTATTGAATGCATTATATTATGCACAATAGGTATGTAATTCCATCTAGTGAATAGTTTGTCTTTAAGTTATGAATATTTTTGTGCACACACTGTTTAGAATTATAGTCCAGATCTAGACACTAAGCTTCTTATGTTACTGTATGAATGACTGTAATTTGTTGTGTGAGCCTAATAAATAAATAAAAAACGTCAAAGATTATGTATACAGTTTTGCAACTTTTTCCTTAGTTATTAAGTGAAGTAAGAAAATTAATACAATGTATTGCAGTGTCCCATAATTTCATTTGGATTTTAGTAACTCAGTGGAATTTTTAGTTCCAAATTTAAGGGTACAGTCACCAGTATTAATATCTGCCATAAAAAATCGTCGAAAGTATCTGACACGTCCTAATGGCCGTAGAAATAAATTCAAATTCAAGTACATACTTGAATTTGAATCTAACTATAGCAATTTGTCATAACAACTGGCTATAGTTAGACTGGTTAGAAGTTTTATATTTTTTTATTGTCATAGACAAAACGATTACTTTTGCAAGAGATCGAAGTGACGTTTTAAAAAATGTCTCAAATAGTATTAACTGAAGAAATTAAAATATTTTCGAAATAATATTCAAAACGAACTAAAATGCGTTTAGATTTAAATCCCGATTAATCTTTAATAATTTTAGTTACATAAAACATAAAATTGTAATCGATTCTAATGTTTTTTTATTTTTTAATGTGAGTCAATTGAAACTGGCAGCATGAGTCATGCCGTGTACAATGTACATACTTTACAAAATAAGTTGGGCGGGAACATGATAGGTTACATACAATTCGCTGTTTAAAAATTATTGAAAATATTATTTGATTTCCTCGCATTTATGGATAAAAGCACTATATCTGCCTCGGCAGGAATGGCAATTCGTGGATTCGTCTCTATCAACAAAACAAAATCAACTCATCCACGAATTGCTATTTCCCGGCCTCTGCAGTAATGTACTATTAAGCTCCGTCGGGAGTTTATTGTACACCTGTATAGCCTGATAACGCACACTGTGTTCTGCCAACTTAAGTTTTGGGAGAAAGGGAAGATTCAAATTTTTAGTTCTTGTTGCCAATCTCAAAAAAGATAGAAGAAGGAGAAGAAGAGAAGAAGAATAGAGGCGCGTCAGATATTTAGGCGCGCTTTATTGTGGCAGATCCTAATGCTGATGACTACATATTAGGATCATCATCGTCATCGTCCTCCTAGCGTTTATCCCGGTTGTGCCCTAAAGGAGCCCGGGGTCCGCTTTGACACCTAATCCCAAGATTTGGCGTGGGCACTAGTGTTACGAAAGTGCCTGCCATTGACTTTACTTCTTCTTTGTCTTGACTTTATCCCACATTAGGTGTGGTCGGCTCTCCTTATTCTACGGCGCCAAGACATTCTGTCTTGGGTTGTCGGGTCAGGTAATTGGGCTTTCTTCATGAGTTTGTCCATACTGGTCCACCACGTCAGGGGGGGTCGGCCTCTTCCTTTCTTGCCTTCCGGTAGAGCCAGCGCTTTCTGTGCGACGTGGTCATTGTTCCTCCGCATAACATGGCCGTACCACCTTAGGCGGGTTTCTGTTAGTTTTCCGGGGACAGGAGCAACCCTGAAGCTACCGCGAACGTGTTCGTTTCGTACTTTGTCCTTTCTTGTAACTCCGCCAGCCCTGCTATTGATTTTACATATTACGACATTGTATTAATATTGCAAAGAACATTTCCAACCTTGGGTAGGTTCAGAACTTTACCCAACTTTGACAAAAATGTTAGGCGATTCAATGTTTTATAAAGTGAAGCATCTGTCCGTCCGTATGTCCTTAAAAGTGAACTGGCCGATATTGGATCATCGTGGGACCATTAAGTGAGTTTTTATTAGAAAACTTCGCCTGCAAACACGAGCGGGCGGCGAAAAAATTCAACAGTCATCCGTGGAGAATCTAGTGTCGGAAACGTATTTGAGTTGCGTTGTGGCTGTCGTAAATTACTATTGAGGGTAAATATCCGCGTTTTTATATGTTTGATACCTCGCGTGCTTGACAGTTAGGTGTTAAATATATGAAAACACAGCTTTGTACAGTAAGGGTACATTTACGTACGACCGTAGAACCCTGTCGCAATTGACAGGCCGCCGTCACTCAAACTCGAGTGATATGTCGCCTTATTGCGTTAGGGTTCTACGGTTGGTACGTGAATACATTTCTTCTACGTACATATCCCTAGTGTATATTCACCCTGAAGGGGGTCGTTGTGGTCACGTGTGTTTTCCGTGGCGGGGCCATAGTTAAGTTCTTAACTATGCTAAGGAGGGAGTGGAGTTTTCAGTGGGTAAAAATAATAGTTACTGGGTGGGTGTTTCTGGAAGCTCTCAGTAAGTCACCAGAGCGCCCGAAGTGTTCAGAGTGTGGATGCATTTTACTCTCTCTCTCAACACAACAAATCCTCAAATCAATAAAGTGTCGACCATATATGCTTGTTATTCTTCTAAATCTGCTTACGGGCAGCGTGTACATTGGTACGCGTAGTCGGTTATGCGTGTCCTGGAACGTCATGTCCGTACGTGCAGCTACACGTATACCTACTCTGGGAGAATGCGTGCCGTGCGAACTGGCCGCCGTCAGTCGGTCTTTTGTCGCGCGTCAAAGAGGACGCGTTCGTTCTGGTACGCGATATTTGGACGGCAATCGTACATTATTGCCGTGGCCAGGAAGGAGGCAATTGCAGGCTGAGTATTTGTTTAAACGGACGAGCTTGCGAGTCCGTTTAATTATAATACGAAGCCTGCAATTGCCATTCCGGCTAAGGCTAATATAGTGCTTTTCTCAAAAATGGGGGAATAATAAACTTTAAATATCGTTGCACAACGTGAAAATATTAATGATTTCCCGCCGTTTTTCTTTTTAAACCGAATCGCAAGTGTATTTTTCCACCGAAAAACGTGAACTATTTGAGACACACAGAAAAACGTCGAGTTTGCAACAGAAAAATACGAGTTGAATTGGCTGAATACGACCTGTGCCGTCTTTTATATGCCGGTTTCAACTTTTTAAAAAGTTTGGTACTCGACAAATAAAGGAATTTATATGTAACATTCCAGGCGGTCTGCAATGTTTTTTTATTTTTTTATTTTGATTTGACCTGAAACTGTACACTTTAACTTCCAATATGTAGCGACTAATGTACACTTTGCGGGCCATTTTGGAGAAAAATGGATAAACTTGCGTGTTCCTCGGAGACATGGTGACTAGCTGAGCTCGCGTAGCGCTATGGATCGATTCAGCTCGCGTTTAGGTTCCAATGTACGCGTAATCATACGCGTAACCGACTACGCGTACCAATGTATGCGCTGTCTGTACGCGGCGTGAGCGTCCATGCTTTGCTTACAATCAGTCATGGTTGATGCGTTATTATTGATAGGTTAGCTCAGCGCGCATGGACACGAACGTGCGAAACACATTTAAACTTGTTTGTTCTACACACGAATCATTTTTTCGACAAAAAAAAAACTTTAACAATCATCGAACCTGCCCACGAAATTTCACGAGAATCGGTTGAGAAATGCGACCAGTGACACCCGGACATATTTAGGTACGAAAGAATTTTCGCCCAAGCTGAAACGAAGAGCTTCGTTAGCTTCGCTCCCTCGTTCAATGAAAATAGAATTCAAAATGTAACTCTCAAATTGACTCTCTGGGCCTTTCGACTGTCTCAGAATAGTCAGAATCTTCTAGTTCATACAAAATGGGCTTTCATTTATAATTACCTGTCAATTACGTGCTTGCACCTGATTTGACAGCCTTTCGTACCTGAAATCGAATATAAATCATTATTTTCGGAACAAAGCTGTATTTCACTTTATAAAATGAATGGTACGATATTTATGGGCAGAAATTAAATATTTTAAACGAAATGAGAAACCTCATTTAAAATTTACAAAGCTAAAATGGACTTTTTACCAAGACTTTTTCTATTACATTTTTAATGTTTCGTACTGAATTTATTTTTTAGATTCTGAAAACAGATTTAAAAGTGTATGGCTAATAAAATGAATGATTAATCGTATTCTGACATTTGATATTTTAGATACTACATTGTGACCTATATCGTAAAAAAAACATATAAATGTCAAATTTTAGTCGTCTGTGTGTTTAATTAAATTAATAAGTATCGAATACACAAAGTCCCAATGTTAAGTTCATAATTGAATTTGAAACATGCCCCTGCAGGGACAAAAGATGTACATATAATTATGTTGCTCACTCATTCTGTCAGATTATGTAGCGCGCATAGAAGTGAGACGGGGAGATAAATGTCATACTAATATACCAATACGTCGTGGCAGATAGAACTCTTAATTGCTCGTTATACAATGGATTTTACGTAAAATTAATAGATTTCATTGTAAACTGATTTTAACCTTAATGGCATACAAATAAAGACTACCACTCAGCAGCATCATTACTACTAAGCTTGTTCTACGCCGTAGCACACGTAGCAACTAGCAATCTCGTAGAACGCGATTCCATTCGAAAACGAAACAAAAGCGTACCACTCACTCACACCAATTTCTACTCAAACCTGAAGTCTTAGGATTGAATTTGCTTTGAGATCATTTTCAAACTTAACAACGACATGTGTGGTTAAAACTAACAGGTAACTTGTGAATATAGACTTAAATGGGTTGTGTTAAGGTTTATTTTTGGATGAAGCAGATCCATGTGGATCTATTTTCTTGTTGCATGAAGGCAATAGCTGCAAAACAATTAACATTGTTATGCGTCGTGTATTGTACTGGGTTGTTAGCCTAGCTTTGTTGGTTTCGTTCGACAAGTTTGCGAATCAGAGGGGAATGGAGTTTATACTGGGCTGGCATATGAGCCATTTCCAACAAGTGGATATTGGATTTGCAATTCAATATTCGGATATAAAGGAAGAATATGAAGGTTGCCAAATTTTGCTGAGGCTGTGCTGTGTTGAGCGTGAGGGCCCTGCTTTTGTCTCTAGATATCAACGCAAATAAATCGATACATATTGTAAATCGATACAACGAAAACTCAAGTGAGGGTCGGCAGCGGTGTCGCAAGCGTCCATAGGCTATGGTATGTGTCTGTTTGCCACCGTCGTGAAATAAAAAATACTTTTAAAATTACTCGTGTCCCATACAAACTTTCAACCCCTTTTTAACCCTCGTATGGGTTGAATGGAAAAAGAAACCTTTCTTAGTGCACCAAATTAAATGCTCTTATCTTCACTAATAGAAATTGAAACCGAATAATATTTATTCAACCTTATTGAAAAATTCAAATAATTATAATACCTCACAGTTGTCAGACTCTCCATGGAATTGTAAGCTACTTTATAATCAGCTGTAAACGTAAGTTACGAGGCCCCCGGGAGCCCTACATTGTAATATTAACTCTTATTTTACGATTTACGAACTTAACGTGATGAAGGTCACAGTTTTAACCGACTTGGGGTGAAAGGTTGTGAGTTTGGTCAGTTCCAGCTGATATAAAGGACTCAAAAAATGACAAAATTTTCAAAAACAAACTCGAGCTATTGCTCAATGAGAAGGCTTATTACTCAATAGATAAGTTTATAAAAAAATGACATATAAACGAATGGATCATTGACCCAGCGCCGTATTAAACGGAAATCAAATGAATAAATAATTGTAATGATATTAATATGTTGCATGGTAAAAACCTTAAAATATTGGGTGTACAATATGTATTGAAATTGTGACTTGTAAAATGCTTATTTTACCAATAAATTCTGTATTCTGTACTAATCCTGTACTATTAAACGAGCAATATTTGTATATATATTTAAAATCACGTTCTTGAAAACGGCTCTATTTCGATGAAATTTGGAATATATGGGTTTACGGGGTCGAAAAATCGATCTAGCTGGGTCTCATGTCTGGGCAAATTCGTTTTCTCCATATTCTATATATTTTCACCCGAGCAGAGCTCGGTCGCCGAGGGACTAGAAAGAAAGAAAGAAGACATTTATTCACTACACAAAAGACACACAGAGATAAAGGGAGTAGACATACAATACAATTGACACATTGTGTGTGTCTTCGCGGCAGTGAAACGGTCGCTGTCTCAGCATTGTGACTAGATGTGAATTGAGGTGCGTTTTCTGTCAATCAGTCAATCCTACTTTTATTGGACTGCTATCAGATTTAGAATGTTATACAGTACCGGTCAAAAGTTTAAGTTCACCCTTTGTTTTTGGTACAAATTTGTACTTTTGTGCGATAATGTTTTGCAGTTCAGATGTCGAAAATTGTTTCCAACTGAGTCGTTATTGTTTACGGAGATGTGTTTGATTAGTCAGACACAATTTACGTAGATTTCTAAACAACTGATTCCCTAAAAACCAACATTGTATCTGATCATTGTACGTTTTAAGTGGCAAGCCCATATATGGCCCAGCCTTTGCCGTCATTCCTATAAGATTTTAGGGAATGTGTTCTTTAGAAATGTACGTGAATTGTGTCTGACTAATTAAACAAATCTCTGGAAACAATAACGGATCAGTTGGAAACAAATTTCGGCTTCCGAACTGCAAAAAATGATTGTCCAAAAGTACTCATTTGTACCTACAACAAAGAGTGAACTTAAACTTTTGACCGGTAGTGTAGCAGTCAATTTATATACACTTTAACGTAATTATATGATAAAACTGCGTCCTCCAATCCCATACGCTAGATAATAAATTGTAACATTATAAATATTATAATTGTGAAAGTTTAGATGTTTGTTACTCAATCATTACAAGTTACATAAAAACTTATTATAACAAGACATAAAAATATCTTGCGCAAACCCGTTCACTGCTACGCTACGCTCGAATAACAAATGCTATCTTAACTAAGAGTCTATTGGACTAAACATTTTTGTTAATAATTTCGTTTTTATTTCGTACGCGCGTGAGAAAGCCAGCCTACATGACAATAGTGACACACCAATTAAAAAAAACCGGACAAGTGCGAGTCGGACTCGCCCACCGAGGGTTCCGTACAATATTACAAGTGTATAGTTATCAGATTTTCCCCTGTTCTTGTAGTATAAGACGATATTAGTTGCCAAATTTCATAGTTATAGGTCAAAAGGGCTGTTAGAGCAATTTATAACCTCGGGTCGCGTGAGTCATTAAGAGAATTTTTCAAGGAAACAGATATTCTAACACTGCCTTCGCTATACGTATTTGAAATAATTATGTATGTTAGGAAGAATTTATACAACTACTCAACAAACACTGATAGGCCCAAGGTTACCAGAAGCGCAGGGAAGCTCAAAACAACTTTTTACAGGCTAGTAAAAGCGAAAAAGTCGTTCTTGGGAAATTGTATAAAATTCTACAATAAAATTCCAAAACACATTACCGAACTTACTGACTCTAAATTCAAATCAGTCGTAAAACGGACACTTACTCGTATTTCAAAAGCATATTATAAGATAAACGACTACATCATGGATAGGGATATTTGGCAGCGATAAAATCCTGCACTAGAAATCTGTCGTAAAATAAATAGGCTTTCTACTGTAGCAATGTAATTTTAAAATTTTATAATACTCTGATACTGAAATGATATATTGTATACTGTTTTGAAAAAATGACACCTCGCCGAGTTTTTTACGCCGGTTCTTCTCGAGGCAGAGGTTTACTTTCCGGACCGGTGGTAGTTTATCGACATTCATAGGTGCATGTAATATGCCTAAATTGAAGAATAAATCACTTTGACTTTGACTTTTAACAGGAAGTACCCTATAAATTTAGATTCCTTGAGAGTGTCGAAATATACGTTTTTTGCGGCATAAACGACCGTATTTTTTTTACGTTTACTTTGAAGTTTGATTTTTTCACAGCTTCAAGGGACTATCAGACCTGAGTATATTATGGTTTTAATTTCAACTCGATAACTCTACGCGTTCTCGTGTGGGTTCCTGGCGCTGAAACTGTCAAAACATTCTCTCCATTTGTACAGGATTAAAGATGGCTGCCCTTATTCCGTACACTAAATTATGAACACGCATGTCGTGTCGCCGAGGCGTTAATATTGCACACATCATTTACATGCTTAGAAGCTCCGTGCATACATTACAGTGAGAACTCTGTTTAACATGTGTTAGTCTACATCATCACTAGCTTATGCAAGTGACTTCGTTTGTATACAGTCGTTAATCGCTTTAACTCATTCATTGTGAACACATTCACTGCTAGGAACCCGCCAAGCGGGCTCCTACGCCATAGGCGCTTCCTGCTACTTAACACATTCAGTGTCCAGAATCGCTACGCGCTACGCTCGTAGCCGATTCCGTGGTTTCCCTCGTATGTAGCGGAAAGTGACTACGGCGTAGGGACGCATATGTGTCGTCACGGGCCGGGAAAGGATTAAGAGGGAAGAATAGCTTTGCGAACCTAACGAATACTGTAAGTACTGTATGGGAAATGTATTCACGTACCACCGTACACCACACCAGCTCCATGTGCAGAGCGGGCATGGAGGCAGAAGAAACGACTAAACACATTCTACTGGACTGTAAGCAGGTAGAAGTATACAGGAAAAAGTACCTAGGGTCTCCGGACACACTACGGAACGCAGTCAGTAATACCAAGGCACTCTTAAACTTTTTAGAGGAGCTGGGGTGGTTAGAGTACCCTGCCGTTTCACGCAAAATAGGCACGTTGGATGCCGACTTGCGGAAAATGCCCAGTAAAACTAACGAACTAACTAACCACCGTAGAACCCTGTCGCAATTGACAGACCGCCGTCACTCAAACTCGAGTGGTATATCACCGTATTGCGATAGGGTTCTGGGAGGTGCCATTTTGCACACGGGACAGGCAATGCCTAGTGTGGGGGTCAGCATATTGCAATGGGTATACCTAGATATTTTTCTAGCAGGAACAACATTTGTTTAGTGCTTGCCACAATAAAAATATCGACAATCCTGCTATCAATAAGTACATACTACTTCAACGACAATACGTACATACAACCACAGACTTATATTATATTGGCTACCAACCTAAACGCCGCGTGGACCTACACTGTAACCATATACAGAGACACAGATTTGTTTTGGGACTGAAAATGCGTTTGGGAAAAACTACATGTGACATTCTGCGTCGATTTGAAAGACAATTTCGGTGTGTGTGTGTGTGTGTTATGGAGTGACTTCGGGGATAATTAACTCAGTGACACGAAGAAAGAAAGTTACGAAAGTATTGCAAATTGTTAGAAGTGGAAAAACATTTTCTCTTTTTTTTATGGACGAGTCGGAGTATAGAGGAGATCGGTCGTAGCTGTAGTGATGGTTGGTAGTGAATGTGTTAATGTCCGTAGTGTATCAAAAATGTGTTTATGTCCATAGTGTATCAAAAATCGCACGTAGCGCTCTGACGCATGTGTGTGTCGTGAAATAAAATAAATAAATCAATATTTGCGGACAATCCTACACAAATCGACCTAGTCCCAAATTAACCTTTCGGATGTTTGAAATGAAATGAAATGAAATGAAATGAAATGAAATTTATTAGCATGTGGGAAATGGGTACAATTTGCAGTTACAGTTGCAATAAATCTGGTTGGTTCACCACACCCTACCTTATCAGGCGTACATACATTATTGTCTTATCTATATTATCCTTTATTCCACGTAATGAAACTAAATAAAAATAAATTAAATGTCAAGAAAGAGTCAAAATACAATTAATAGGACACTGACATTGCCGAAGGATCACACATAAATGCCCTTGCCGGGATTCGAACCCAGGACCTCATGCTTCGTAGGCAGGGTCACTACCAACTAGGCTAAAGCGATCTTCAAATAACACTGAATGGGTTAGCGGATGAATACTACCTACGCCTGTACAGAATTTTTTGGGTTGATTTTAGGGTTCCGTACCTTGAAAGGAAAAAACGGAACTCTTATAGGATCACTTTGTTTTCCGTCTGTCGGTCTGTCTGTCTGTCAAGACCCTTTATCTCGGGAACGCATGGATCGAGTTGAAATTAAAACCATATATATACCCAGTTTAACAGTCCCTTGAACCTGTAAAAAAATCAAACTTCAAAGTAAACGTAAAAAAATACGGTCGTTTATGCCGCAAAAAACGTATATTTCCCATTGTCCTAAAACTATGAAATTTGGCAAGTAATATTGACTTATACTGCAAGGACAGGGGAAAATCTAAAAACTATTCATTTGTAATTTTGTACGGAACCCTCGGTGGGCGAGTCCGACTCGCACTTGTCCGGTTTTTTCGCTACGCTCGTAGCCGGTTTTCCTCGTATGTAGCAGAAAGCTCCCGGCACTGAATGTGTTAATTGGTGTCACTGCCCCTATTGTCATGTAAGCTCGCTTTCTCACGCGCGTACGAATTTAAAAACGAAATTATTAACACGTTCACGGACACTTGGATGTTTAATATCTATTTAAGTATGTATATATCTTTATAAGTATGTTTATCCGTTGTCTAGTACCCATAGTACAGGCTTTGCCTAGTTTGGGACTAGATCAATTGGTGTGAATTGTCCCACTATATAACATTCTAACATTTTTTTCTCCGGCCATGGACGTACTGCCACATCACTGTCCAGTCAAAAATTGACGCCGCTGTTGCGTCTATGTATGCATGTAATTTGTTACAAACTCAAGCTCTCCTCTTGTGGGAGCACGGCCACAGCCGTAACGTCTACAGACGTATTGTGTCATAGCACGCGTCATTCCCCTCATGTAAAATAAAGGTAACCCCTTAAGCTTTTGCTGCGGCATTATAATCCTATGAGAATTTGTCGCCCGTGAACGAATTGGCAGTTTTGTCGCGGTGAAGATCACCGGCCACAGCCGTAATGTCGTATCACGAGGGTCTCAATTTACGCCTGTAGACGTACTGTCCGTGAACGTGTTAAAAAAAATGTTTAGTTCAATAGACCCCTAGTTAAGATAGCATTTGTCATTATTCTCTATATTATTTTTTAATTTGACCAGTCAGGCATTTTTAATTTCAAGACTAATAAAGTTACCATATTGCAGGCGATTACCATAAAACTCAGAGCTCTTTTTCAAGACGTTCTTTTTCTACTGAATAATATTAACCCACTTTTGTATAAAACTCTTTGATTTTCGAGAAAACCAGGATTCTAAATTGAATTCTTGTGTCTATTTGAAATTCTCTTAATTGGATTGCTTCCAGGGATATCCTTTATTCCTTTTAGCAGTTGTTTATGGATGAATAAAAACCGGCCATGTGCGAGTCGGACTCGCGCACCGAGGGCTCCGTACAAACCTGTAGGTATATAAGTAAATTATTAAAAATACTTTTATTATATGATGTAGGTAACTAAAAATTTACGGTTTTCACAATTTTTCCTTTATCTGTGCTATAAGACGTTGCTTCATACCAAATTTCAAGATTCTGAGTTCACGGGAAGTACCCTGTAGGTTTTGATTGCCTTGCGAGTTTCGAAAATGTATTAAAAATATTTTTATTATATGGTGTAACAAAAAATTTACGGTTCTCGCATTTTTTTCCTTTATCTGTGCTATAAGACGTTGCTTCGTACCAAATTTCAAGATTCTGAGTTCACGGGAAGTACCCTGTAGGTTTTGGTTCCCTTGCGAGTTTCGAAAATTTGCGGAAATTGCAGCATAAACGGCTGTATCTTTTGATTGCGTTGGCTTATGCTCTGTGAGCTAATTAGATTCCAAAAAAACTACCCTTTGTGTTGCTATTAAAATGAGGAGGGTTGACACAGGTGAATTTTCATTTTTCTAAATAATAGACGTAGCTAGTTTTCATCATTTAGAAAAATGCAAATTCACCGGTGTCAACCCTCCTCATTTTAATGGCAACACAAAGGGTAGTTTTTTTGGAATCTAATTAGCTCACAGAGTATAGAAGTTTGAATTTTTTCACAGCTCCAAGGAACAGTAGACTTGAGTATTTGATACAAATTTTAGCTTGATACCTCCACGCGTTCCTGAGAAAAGGATCTTGACGGACGGACGGACGGACAACAAAGTGATCCTATAAGGGTTCCGTTTTTCCCTTTCGAGGTACGGAACCCTAAAAACAGGGACATTCTTTTTCACAGTAAGCACATCGATATTCCCTTTCAATGCTGCCAACATAATCAGAAAAGCACCTTAATACGGGTTAAACGTATTTTCCGATACCTAAAAATCAGCGAAGCACGATAGTCCAACACATTACGGGAGACACAATACGAATGCTCGTGCCGCACAAAAGAAACGTTTTAAGAAAAAAATCTTTTGACGATAAAAAAGCGGGAAAAACACAAGTGGGCCTGGTTCGCACTTGTTTGCTCGTCGAAATGAGGCTGGCAGGAAAAAAAATGCGTTGTTCTTTTTTCGAATTCCACGAGGGGTGTAGGGACGGGGCGATGTTGGGTTTACGGTTATTTTACATCGAGTAGGTTGACTGGATAGTAGTCGAATGAATTGAAATTTTGGTATAATTCTTCATAGTTAATAGGTTTATATTTGTATCGTAATTACTTGCAGTTCTGAAGACTACTTACTTACGTTCGAATTGATTGTAGTCAATTCAGCCGAAAGTACCTAATGTAGGTCGAACTCGAATACTTAGAAAACTTAATAACTTGTACTTAATTTGTGAATGTAACTTGGGATACTTTTAGAATATACCTACCTACATTTCAGGAAAAAGTAAGTTTCAGGTGGACGTGTTATCTAATATTGAAGATATAGTAATTGTACAAATATGGGTTTGATAGGAAAAGCAAGTATTTTTTTTTTTAATTATCATTTATCGAAATAGAATATATAAAATTCGATTCTCAGTATTAGGATTCAGCATTTTTAGTTTATTTGCTAAGTATTTATTGTTTTATCATTTATTATGTTTATATTGATATTGTAAAATTAATACATTCTATTTGCATTGTAGTTGTGATTGGCAAAAATTGATTTCTAAAGAGTAAATATTTTATGTTTCGCAAAATTAAGTTACATTATGTTGTAATTTAAATGAACAATGCAACATCATAATAACACGATTTATGGTATTTTACGAATTAATGAGAAAATAAAACAAAATCATTCGCTTTATATTACACAACCAATTAATGCACAATACATTAATTTTGCTTCGGCGTTAAATCGAATAACAAAGGATTTCATAAATACATTTCCTTCGTTGAATTAAACTGATTCGTTCGCGTTCGTGCTGTCATATCAAAATGCACATAATACAATCTTTACACATACCGACTTAAAAATACTGTATTGATATTTTATTGCCTAATTTAGTGTATAATATAATAGCAGTATTATATATACAGTAGCTTTTTTAACGAGCGAGCGAAGCGTACGAAGAGCTCCGTTTCAGTTTGGGCAAAAATTCTATCGTTTGTCCGGCTGTCCGCCTGGTCGGCTGTTGTCCTCTACAGGTCGCATTTCTTTCGTTGAAGATTTAATGGATTAGGAAATAGGTTAGGTTAGTTTTATATTGTATCCCGAAAAATCGAAAATACATCCAGTTCAGTAGAACGTAGTTTTCGGAATAATTAAATTTGGAATAAATTAAGCTTTCGAAGTAACGATCACTCGGAAGAACCCATTTAGGAAACTTTTGCTTAATGGTGTGTTTTCCGACTAGAACTTTCTTTTGCCGTAGCGTAAACGATTTTAGTTTACAATAAATCAGTTTGCATTAGGTTTATTGAAACATCTGAAATTTCGTCCCGGGCACATCACTAGTAGGGAACGCTGTGAACAGTCATTTGTTTCACACTGAATTCCAGCTTAAGTGCGTCGCGGGACGTATCGACAGCGCGACTTATTAGGCGGGGATTTATCGTCTCTAAGTTGACTAGTCTGATTAACTAGTCTAATTCACTTAGGGGGTCAACTAAGTCCAGTTTTATGAGACTAAAATTTGGCATATTAGTAGTTTATGTGACTGTACATAATGAGAGGGCTCACATTACGAGTGTGGTTTTATAAAACGAGCGTGAGCGAGTTTCATAATCACACGAGTGTTTTAAGGCCTAATTATGTACAGTTGCATACACTACTTTATCTACACACAAAAAATAATCCTCAATGATGTGTTCGGGAACCATTAGAATAACCGCCATTGCACTGCCATGTCCGACTAAATTTCAAATCGTGACCAACTAGATGTCCATAACAAAATCTAGTTGGTCATGATTTGCTCTGCTACGCTTCGAAATTGAAAGGCATTACTTTATCATTATCGATATCTTAATGAAAATACGTACAAAATTACCTACGGCCAGGGACAAGTAATTTATTTTTATAAATCTTATTGATATAATGCTGGTCATTACTGCCAGTTTCTGAGCGCATTTTAGCGGGCTTATAGTATGTGCGTGGATAAAGACAATTTATTTATCAAACACGCTTTTTTACTCGTATTAAATGAATTTTATAATGTCTATTTAGAGAGCTGTATCTGCCACTACCGTAGAATTACGTCTGAACCACACTGGCGCGGCCTGCGGTGGCGGTCAATAGTGTATTTGACAGCTAATGACATGTTTACCACTGACCGCCGCGGCGAGGCCGCGCCATTCTGTGAGAGACTTTAGTGTCTCAAATGCACGCACTAATTCTATGATATTGACAGTTTCAGAGTTGAGGTGACCAGTGAGTTGAAAGATTTAATTGTTTTAGAGAATGGGGAATGGATGAAAATTATAGAAATGCCTGATTATTTTTTTGGTGATAGGAATAGCCTTCCTTAGCACCATAAAAAAGTATCAGATTTTTCGGCTGCGTGAATTATTTTAGAAAAATATAAATAGTTTCTTCACTTACATTTTGGGTCAAGATCAATAGACACTTTCCTTGATCCGTCTCATATTACAAAAAAAATCTCACATATCTGTGGTAAACTGGTAATGACAAATATAGCTGCTGCAACTGTCAATATCATTGCCAGTGTCAGTATACCACAGACATAAATAAAATAAATAAATAAATATTTGCGGACAATCTTACACAAACCTAGTCCCAAACTAAGCAAAGCTTGTACTATGGGTACTAGACGGCGATAAACATACTTATATAGATTAATACATACTTAAATACATAGAAAACATCCATGACTCGGGAACAAATATTCGTGCTCATCACACAAATAAATGCCCGTACCGGGATTCGAACCCAAGACAGTGCTTCGTAGGCAGGGTCACTACCAACTAGGCTAAAGCGGTCGTCATATTTAAGTTATTTTTTTGTAATTTGAGACCGATCGAGGGAAGTGCCGTCCCTGCCCCAAAACGTAATATGATTATATTTTTTTTTAAATAATTGATGCAGTTGAAAAATCTGAGACTTTTTTCTGGTATTAGGGAAGGTTATTCCATCACCAAAAAAATAATCAGGCACTCTAAAATTTTCATTCATTCCCCATTGCACTCTCGTGGTGGATACCATTAAGTCTGTACAGCGCGCTGTGTGATCTTTGTTGGATATTTCATAGGTCTTAGAACTAGCTTTTAATTCAATTTGTTATCATATTTAAAAATAAATTTACAAAGTTTGAGGTCTCTATACTATCTTTATAGCGAAACCATTTAATATATTTTAACATTACCCAATTACGTACGGTTGGCTCCCGTTTCATTAAATTAATCAATTATCTAAAACAGCTTTTACTGACTCATACATAATTTCCATGCATTACCCATCTCTTTCTATTCAATGCAATTAACAAGAGAGGCAATGTTGTTAACCCTTCAAAATTGCCTGAATAAGTAAATAGTACAATATGAACCGTTCTAAATGGAGTGTTTATTTGGTCGGTTATCACTATCAGTCGTAAGTCCATTGGTGTTTTGGAACACTTCGGACGTTTTTGGGCGGTGCTGGGCGCGCAATGTACACAAAAACTGGCAACATTAGTAGACCCGGTGACTCAGCGGGGTGCGGACGCAGTGTGAGCGGAATTGCAGTCGCACTGCTGAGTCATCGAGTCATGCACAAAGTGAAAATGATAATGATAATGATAATGATAAATGATTTATTTAGTAACTAAAAAACACTTTACAATATTAGGCTGGTGCCTCTTTTTAAGCAAACAAGATGCCTGTGTCAAGAGACACCGCTCTTCCTTAGAATTTAGCATATAATATCAACGTAGGTGGGATATTTTAATTAGGATAGTAGAGGAGAGGAGAGAGCATAGAGCCTATATCAAAGGTTTGGATTTCTAATTCAGTGTATACCTAAGCTCTCACCTTCTCCTGTTGGTTTATAAATTATAATTAAGTACAAGGATTGAGTAAGTAAGAAAAATTAGTTAACTAAGCTAACATAATATAACGTGTGTGTGAAAAACAAAAGAAAACTGGCCAGTTCCTGAAAGTTACAGATTTAAAAGCAAAATTATAATAATTATATAATAACGCTCTCACTTAATTAACTCATGGCATCTTAATCTCCATATGTAGCAATAATCGCCCGTAGCTCTTTGACGCATGTGTGTAGTGAATAGCGTTGAATGGGATGAGGCCTAAAATATAAGCGTCCGCTTTGACACCTCATCATATCAGCCGAAAGACGTTCACTGCTGGACATAGGCCTCCCCCACAGCGTGCCACAATGACCGGTCCTGCGCCACCCGCATCAAGCGGACTCCAGCGACCTTTACCAGGTCATCAGTCCACCTTGTAGGGGGCCTACTCACGCTGCGCCTTCCGCCATTCGAGAACCTTTCCGCCCCAATGGCCATCGGTTCTACGTGCAATGTGCCCCGCCCTCTGCCACTTAAGTTTAGCGATTCGGAGGGTTATATCGCTTTGACACCTAACCCCAAGATTTGGCATAGGCACTAGTTTTACGAAAGCGACTGCCATCTGACCTTCCAACCAGAGGGAAAACTAGACCTCACGATGTTTCAATGAGCATAGTCAAAGTCAAAGTCAAAGTCAAAGTGATTTATTCTTCAATTTAGGCATATTACATGCACCTATGAATGTCGATAAACTACCACCGGTTCGGAAAGTAAACCTCTGCCTCGAGAAGAACCGGCGTAATAAACTCGGCGAGGTGTCATTTTTTCAAAACAGTATACAATATATCATATCAGTATCAGAGTATTATAAAATTTTAAAATTACATTGCTACAGTAGAAAGCCTATTTATTTTACGACAGGTTTTTAGTGCAGGATTTTATCGCTGCCAAATATCCCTATCCATGATGTAGTCGTTTATCTTATAATATGCTTTTGCAATGAGTGTCCGTTTTACGACAGATTTGAATTTAGAGTCAGTAAGTTCGGTAATGTGTTTTGGAAGTTTATTGTAGAATTTTATACAATTTCCCAAGAACGACTTTTTCGCTTTTACTAGCCTGTAAAAAGTTGTTTTGAGCTTCCCTGCGCTTCTGGTAACCTTGGGCCTATCAGTGTTTGTTGGGTAGTTGTATAAATTCTTCCTAACATACATTATTATTTCAAATACGTATAGCGACGGCAGTGTTAGAATATCTGTTTCCTTGAAAAATTCTCTTAATGACTCACGCGACCCGAGGTTATAAATTGCTCTAACAGCCCTTTTTTGTAAAATAAATACAGTCTCAATATCTGCCGCTGATCCCCATAAAATAAGACCATAAGTAATTATACTGTTAAAGTAAGCGAAGTAAACTAACCGTGCCGTTGCTACATTGGTAAGCTGCCTTATTCTCCTGACTGCAAAAGCAGCGGAACTCAACCTACTTCCTATCGCAGTTATGTGGGAACCCCACTGCAGTTTAGAGTCTAACGTAATACCTAAGAATACAGTTGACTTTACAAATTCTATGGTTTCACCATTAAGTTTAATATTTGAGGCTATGTTTACATTTGAGTTCGCTAGTGTGAATTTTATACATAAAAATATACGTTGTATTAATATAATAAACAATACAAGAGCTACTCTTAAGTTAATTGTTATTATTTTATTGACATGAATATTTCATAGCAACATGCATATTGCACAGAATTAAACATAAGTAAAATAAAACGAGCCAATATTCTCATTGCGTAATTTGTATATTCACTTATTAATTAAAAGCGGCAATTAACACACCGTCAGTAAATATAGCACACAAAAATAACGCTTAAAATTAAGTTATTTTCGGAACTCCTTTATATTTTCCACATAGCCCGAAATATTAATACATCGTATAATTTATTCCGCGTCCGTCCGTCGCCCCGATTTATTGCTATTATCGAAAATTATCCCGGTTACTTTATTTGACGAGTAAGTTTCCGAAATAACTTATTTCTGGTAGAGTCCTTTATGAAAAGGAACCTTACGAAGTAGATTTAAGGTTTAGTTTGTAGTAAAAAAAAAGATAATTAGCACGTAATTGCTACCGAACTTTCGTTAGGGTAATACGTATATTAGGTTTATATATGAATTCATAATATGGACTACGTAAGTGTCAAGCTATTAAGTACTTGGTCGTAAAAGATTTTAACAAGCGTTGAATCAAGGTCACACTCTTAAGTGTATGGGCAGCCATAGTCAGCCTATGGGCTGATTACCAAAAAAACCGGACAAATGCGAGTTCAACTCGCGTGGTGAGGGTTCCGTATATCATCTAAATTTCACAAGTATTTTTGAATACTAAAACTTCTTATAGGTTTTCCTGTAATCTTTAGGCAAGGAACTATTTTCCATATTTTTTTCAGAATTTTAATCCTAGTAGTTTCGGAGATAAGGGGGGGAATGGTTAATGTTTGTCTTTTTTCCTAAATTACTTCAAATCTGTTTATCATAAAATTATAAAAAAAAACTGACATGCTTACAACAACTCCTTTCATTTGATATGTCACACAATACAGTTTGCGAAACTTTTTTTTTTAATTTTCCAGTTTACCCCCAAAAGTGGCCCCCTTGTTCAGAATTCATTAATTTACTTTAAGCATCCATCTCTGGGTCACCAATTTACATATGTGTACCAAATTTCAACTCAATCGGTTCAGTAGTTTCGAAGCAAATTGGCTGTGACAGACGGACAGACAGACAACCGAGTGATCCTATAAGGGTTCCGTTTTTTTCCTTTTGAGGTATCAGAACCCTAACACGCGTTCAATGCTCTGCACGTCCAGAACAACGATGGATTCAGCTTGCTGCTGGGATTATCGCGCATTGTAGGCTTGTTCGCGGAGGCGCGCATGGTTAGTTTTAGCGCTATAATCATCATATCAGCCCAAAGACGTCCACTGCTGAACATAAGCCTCCCCCAAAAAGTGCCACAATGACCGGTCCTGCGCCACCCGCATCCAGCGGACTCCAGCGACCTTTACCAGGTCATCAGTCCACCTTGTGGGGGGCCTACCCACGCTGCGCCTTCCGGTACGTGGTCGCCGCTCGAGAACCTTTCCGCCCCAACGGCCATCGGTTCTACGTGCAATGTGCCCCGCCCACTGCCACTTAAGTTTACCGATTCGGAGGGCTATATCGGTTACCTTGGTTCTGCTGCGGATAGCCTCATTTCTGATGCGATCACGCAGAGAAACTCCCAACATAGCCCTCTCCATTGCCCTTTGGGTGACTAGCGCTATAATACTCCTGGGAAATACCAGAACCCAAAGCACCGGGATTTTCCGGTATTTAAAACCATCCAAAGAACCGTGACCACAAAATTGCCAAGTAAACCATCATTTAAACCCTTTCGTTGTTAAGTTTTTTGGCTGTCGCTCATCAGTTTTTGCATGAACTTTCTAAATGAGCAAAATGTTTCTTACTTAGTTCAAAATACTTTTGACACGCGTAGTCAATCAATCAATCAAATCTTTATTTGCTTTAAGCGCATTCAAATGCGTGCAAATACAATATAGATTACAATAATATTAAAAATAATTCATTCATATTATATATCAAAAATAATAAAATCAGTCAATAGTAGGTAAGTCAATAACAATAGAAAGATACTCAAAATTTAATTTAAAACATTATAAGATTAATAACAATAATGTCCAGTTAATTAAGAGCATTGGTAAAATCCTTCACTTTTCTATTATATACTTTCATATCGTCACAATCCCTTAAATCTTTAATCAAATTATTATATACTCTTGTTACATTATTGCCTAAACTTTTATTAAAATGTGCATAACTAGAGATAGTCAGTGTAAATTTATCATTATTTCTCAAATTGTAGTCTTTATACTATGTTCGTGATTGTGAGAGCGTGGTCAAAAACTAGTGTCCGACCGAAATTTCGGTTTCGGTTTCGGCCAGTTTCGGCCAAAAAATCAAGTTTCGGCCCGAGTTTCGGTTTCGGCCAAAAACGGCCGAACCCTTCGGCCGCGCCGAAACTTACAACATCGTACCTTCGGGTCGCGCTCGGCTAAATGTTTACCATAAAATGATTACCAAAGGTGATCAATTTGATTATTTTGATTATCTAATTATATTTGAATTAGCCATTCTAGGCTAACTGATTGTGATATTTGTGAGTATAATTAAAATGTAAGTAACTGAAAATAAAGAAACATAATATATGAGCATCATATATTAATAATAAATTTGTTTTATGTTATACCACTATAAAAAAATCGCTAACTTTGTGTTACATATAATGTATTTTTTTCACTTTATAGGGTAGTTAAATTTTCAAACAGAACCTCTGTAACTGTGCTGAAATTTCATTGTGATAAATCTTTGAAAGTAGAAACCTGTAATTATAGGTCGGCGAGATATTAATTTTAGAAAAAAACGGGCTTACTAACATTTTTTCGACTTTTTAAGGACTTTTTTTTTATAAAAGGTTCGGTTTCGGTTTCGGTTTCGGCCGAAACTACAATGAAACCGAACCTTCGGTTTCGGTTTCGGCAAAATAACATGTTTCGGTCGGTCACTATCCAAAACTAAATTTATTTTTAGTACCCAAATAAATATTCTTGTTCTACGCTATAAACTGAAGCAAATTCCTGAGAGCAGGTTCCGAATTTTGTTCAACTACTTAACACATTCTCATCATCATTCATCATCATTCATTCTCTGTCTACAACACTCTAGTCATATTACAAATCGTTAACACCAAACCCAGAACACACAGTTGCTGTGGCCGAAATCGGTCAGGACAGCATCATCATCATCATCATCATCACATTCTCTGCCAAGAATCGCTACACGCTACGCTCGTAGCTGATCCCGTGATTTTCCCCGTATGAACCACCAAGCGTTTGCGCTAGGTGGTTTCTTGGCAATAAAAGAGGTGCTGTAAAGTTCCAGTTAAAGCAGAGACTCCGCGCTCACTGCGACCCCGCCCCAAGGGCTCAAAACGCAGTTTAGTAAACAACCAAGCGATTACAGCGATTACCAAAGGACGCTAATCTAACCGAGTGCCGCGTTTAAACTACGGTTAGTGTCCTGGTGTGGTGATACTGGCTCTCGAGATATCAATGGCATTGGCCGGTTACCGCAAAATTGTATTTTATTACCCGACTGTCGAAGGAGGGTTATGTTTTTCGAGCGTATGTATGTATGTGTGTGTGTGTATACTTTGGCACGCTCTGCAGCCTAAACCGTTTGACGGTTTTTGACATATGAGGTGTCGTTGGATTCCTCTTACTCGTAGGAGTGACATAGGGCATGACATATTTGTAAAAAACCGGCCAAGTGCGAGTCGGAATCGCGCACGAAGGGTTCCTCACCATTATCTATAAAAACGGCAAAAAAATCATGTCTGTTGTATGGGAACCCCAGTTTGACTCGCACTTGGCCGGTTATTTAGTATTTGTTATTATAGCGGCAACAGAAATACATAATCTGTAAAAACTTCAACTCTCTAGCTATCACGTTTCTTGAGATACAGCCTGGTGACAGACAGACGGGCGGACGGACGGGCAAACGGACGGACGGACAGCGAAGTCTTAGTAATAGGGTCCCGTTTTTACCCGTTAGGTACGGAACCCTAAAAATCAGTTTAGTCTTTCGAAAAATCATTTGATTTCCCTTGTTAGTTTTGTAAAATGTTGCAGCTATGATTTTTCAAAAGTAGTCAGCTAGCTGCCCGCGCGGCATCGCCCACGTATTGCAAAGAACGCAGGCAAACTCGAGGGGGAAAATATAGCCTATGATAATCCTGAAAGCCCATTCTATACACGGGTGAAAGAATTTATGAAATCGGTTCAGGGGTTCCGGAGATTAACAATTACATTAATCTCACAGACACCTCCTATTTGTAATCGAAAGCGGGAGCCAAGCGAACCAAGTTCTATGCTTCAGCTTGGGCCGAAAACGAAAACCGTTCGTATATCCGGTGTCCGTCTGTCCGTCTGTTCTCATCTACAGGTTGCATTTCTCGACCGATCGTCAATTTTTTCTGCAGCTCTCAGCCACTAGTAATATTAAGTAGAGTTCTGTTTTTCCAAACTTCAAGTTCGTCAACCCATTTAGCGCCCATCACGATACACGCGTCAAAAAAGCTACGGGCGTTTTTGGCTATAAATAAATTTTAACACTTTGCTGCTACGTGCTACGGCGTAGCATGCGTAGCGTTGCTTGGCCTCGAATGGGTAAACACATTCAGCGCCCAGAAGCGCTACGCGCTACGCTCGTAGCCGATCCCGTTGTTTTCCTCGTATGTAGCGGAAAGTGACTACGGCGTAGGGACGCATACGAGTATAAGCTACTAAGCTACTACGCTCGTAGCGCTACGCCGTAGTCCGTAGCAGCATGATGAGTCATTAGTCTCGAATGGGTAAAGCAACAATAATAAACAGTACGTAGTGTAGTGAGTCGAACGGAAAATGTATCAAACGCCATAAATGAAATAATGAAATAATTTATTCGTGACAAAGCTTAACGAACAACAAAAGAAATGTTAAGACACGTCTTTTGTACAGTGAAGGGTGAACGAAATACATAAATACCTAAACATCTGTACAGGACTCTATTGTCAATGACATAAAGGCGTGTACACACAGATACTTATGTCCTTATTTATGTACGTATTCGCTCACCCTTCACTGTACGTAGTTAAACGTTGTACGGAGCGAATGAAATTGTGTGGAAACACACAATTCGATGCTCGGGTTCTTTCGTCTTTTACTAGTCATATAGTCATATTATCCTATCCTACTAATATTATAAATGCGAAAGTTTGGATGTTTAGATGTTTGGATGTTTAGATGTTTGTTACTCAATCACGCAAAAACGGCTGAACGGATTAAGATGAATTTTGGTATACATATAGTACTAACATATAGAATACTTTTTATCCCGGGAAGCATCCCCTAAAGGGGTGAAGTGGGGGGCGAAAGTTTTGTACGCATCTATGATATAAAAGAGTTCCACGCGGACGAAGTCGCGGGCAGAGATGGTGAGCTTAGAACTAGTTACGGTTAGTCTAAAAAATATATAATCAGAACGTATGAAAAATGCACCGTGTTGTTTATCCTTAACAGCCTTTTCAAATAAATTGGACGTGGGTTATGGCTGAACTAAATGATATGCTGGATCACGCCCGACATCTTTACTGCCAACCCGTGTTAAAAACTGGACATTTTGCTAGTTTCACGACAACTTAGCCCTTAGCTGTGACCGTAAAATCAATCGTTCTTTAACTGGCCATTAAAACTTCAGCACACTTGTTTGCAAAACTAACCCTCGTTTAACAAGCTTTTATTTAACTTGGGCTGTTCGTACGTATATGTGAGTAAGTTGTTCTTCAAAACAATGCCATTTTTGGGGTTGCGTACCCAATGGGGTACTGTGTGTACACACACACACATATACGCATACATACTTGCACTACACATATACATATTTACACCCACCTTACAGACTCCTTAAATCGTTCTGGACTATAACTTAATTTAAATTGAGTACTCCTAGAACGTATTTCTAGAACTAGTAAAGTAATAGCTAATATTAATTATAATAACTTAACAATATTGTACTACTTAATACCTACATTATGGAAGAGCGGTGCCCCTTATCACAGGTATTATTTACAGGAAAAACTGTTTTTTAAACCCCGACGCAAAAAGAGGCGTGTTTTAAGTTTGACTTGTCTGTGTCTTTGTTTGTGTGTCTGTCTATGGCATCGTAGCTCCTAAACGAATAGATCGCTTTGAATGCGGTTTCTTTTGTCCGAAAACTAACGTGATTGACACGGTTCTTAGCTACGTTTCAACAAAATCGGTTCAGCCGTTTTTGAGATATTGAACTTTGAAATGAAAATGTCGGGGGTTTTTCTTATCTAAGTTGTAGTTATTGTTGGCTGTAATGGTTGCGTACTTATTTGATATTGACATTGACGACCGGTTAGCCTAGTGGGTAGTGACGCTGCCTACGAAGCTGAAGGTTCTGGGTTCGAATCCCGGTAAGAGCAAATATCTGTGTGATGAGCATGAATATTTGTTTCTGAGTTTTGGATGTTTTCTAGCTTACTATGGGACTAGTTCGATTCGTGTAAGATTGTCCACTAATATTTATTTATTTATTTATTATAGGCATTGGTCTTGAGAGCCCCAAAGGTTTTTGTACCGGAAACTCCTCATCTCCCAAGAGCCACATAACGTCCTTTCAAAAGCACATTAACATATATGGCCAGCTGTGGGCAGTGGGCTGTTTACATTATCCGCGTTTGACTCAAACGGCCGGATCCCTGCAAATTATATTATCCCTTTAGCGAATCCGGGACGTGTTTACGTTGACAATTTCCTTGGTGGAGTGGGGGCGGCGCAAGGCATGGGCGGAGAGTCTGGGGAAACGAAGAGCCCCGGACGCAGGTCGGACGGGCTGAGGACGCGTCGCGGAAGCAGGTTGGACGGAACTCGAGTATGTGGCGTCACTCCTGTCAAATCTGACGTGTTCTGCATCGCGCTATCGAAGTTTCTTAAATCAGTTGCATAAATAAACATCTAAACAACGCTCATTGGACTGCGGTCCCTGAGAGATCTCTCTATTGCCGTGTCCTCTACATTATCACGTCGGGGTCACCAATGAACTTTACTTTTCATATACTTCAAGTATTTACGAAGTGTAAAATAGACAAATTGTTCATAATTAACTCCTGCTTTGAACCCGTGAACTTCGCATTCCCCAAACCGTAATAAAAACCGGACAACTGCGAGTTCAACTCGCGTGGTGAGGGTTCCGTAAAATATTGAGAATTTTCCCGTTACTTTGAATACTCAAACTTCTTATAGGTTTTCCTGTAATTTTTAGGCAAGGAACTATTTTCCAATTTTTTTTTTAGAATTTCAAGCTTAGTGGTCTTGGAGATAAGGGGGGGATGGTCAATTTTCGTCTGATTTCCTAAATTACTTCAAATCTATTCTTGCTAAAATTATAAAAAAAATATCTGAGATACTTACAACAACCCTTTTCATTTGATATGTCACACAATGCAGTTTGCGAAACTTTTTTTTTAATTTTCCAGAATACCCCCCAAAAGTGGCCCCCATGTTAAGAATTCATTAATTTACTTTACGCATCCATCTTTGGGTCACCAATTTACATATGTGTACCAAATTTCAACTCAATCGGTCCAGTAGTTTCGGAGCAAATCTGCTGTGACAGACGGACAGACAGACAACCGAGTGATCCTATAAGGGTTCCTTTTTTTCCTTTTGAGGAACGGAACCCTAAAAAGTGAAATTAATTAAATATTCGCAGTTGGCTAGAGCAGCATACGAGGTGAAAATTAGACTGATCAATTCCCGCTAAAAATATCTCTTGTATTGAAAATGAATAATTAGATAAAAATATTATTCAAAGAATCGTATGACTTGGGGCTGCTGTCAAACGAATCCACTTCATCGGGAGTGGCAGCCTGTCCCTATGAACTGTCATATCACAAAAGGGAATATGTACAATTACATTTCCAATTCCGAGCAAATCCGGAAGGGTAGCCGGTCATGTGAGTTTTTTACAAGCTCGATATTGCTTTACTTTAACGATAAAGGTTTTTTTAAAGTATTTGACAAGTGACCCGTGACCTATTTAACGAAGTTACAATTTTAAAAGTATTCGACAAGTATTTCACCCGCGACCTATTTAACGAAGTTACAATTTTAAAAGTATTCGACAAGTATTTCACCCGCGACCTATTTAACGAAGTTACAATTTTAACACCCGCGACCTATTTAACGAAGTTACAATTTTAAGTTTTAACCGGCTACACAGGTAATATGACCCTTAAAGTAGTAAACAATTTTAAGTATTTAGGCCATATGCTCACTGGGGACCTAAATGATGACTTAGATATGGAGAGGGAGAGGAGAGCGTTGGCAGTACGGGGCAATAGACAACGAGTTTATATGAGTGATAAAATGTAATTTATTTTTTTGAATAAATAAATTAAAAAATATACATGCTCGCCCCCAGCCTTGCACGTTGTAAGAAACAAGTCAAGTTGCTTTTTAAAGCATATTGTCCAACATTTTACACGTGCAACCGGTAGGCGAGATTTACTCAGAGGGCCTATAACATTCTGCGTGTTCAGTGCAACATCCTCAGAATGCTGTTGAAGCTGCCGAAGCACTGCAGTGCATCGGGAAAGTTTTGCAGAGGGCCAGGCGGACGACATTTTTGCCATTCGGCGGAAGAATAGCCTCAATTCTAAAGCGGTTACGAGGCAGCAGCAACAGCATGCTGAGGGTGTTGCAGAGCACCTTTACTAACCACTCACCAAGTATTGGTAGGAAGTGGTCATTGTTAGGGCCAAGTAGGAAATGAAGTGATCACATCATCACTACATTCACTACTTGCTCCTGCCTTTCGGCCATATTACCACTTTCAAAAACCGTGTAACATAATAATGTGTTGTAGCTTCGTGGAACGGGCCACTGATGGTAAGTAATCAGGTTCGGTGTTACATGTGCCTATCTATTCTCGTCTTGACAAGATCCAAGTTATAAGTAGCTGGAGAAAGGTTTGCCGGAAGCGAGTTCCACTCTTTAGCTGTTTTCGCGAGAAAATAATAATAATAATCCCGAGAGTCGGTCAGGGCTTCTGTCTCCGGTGTGTTTTCGTCGGTCGGAGTGGAACCCCAAGGGGACCCGCAGGCTCCTCTCAGCTCTGGTTTGCCTTCATTGGCCGTCCAGACGTCTGGACGGCCAAATTATGCTCCTGGGGTGGAAGTGTTAAAGGGCATAACGCCGCGAGTAACTTCGGAGAAAGCGCAGCACCACCTCTCGACACCCCTGAGCCGCTCATACCGGTGTTGCTCCTGGCCGTCTTTATGATGGCATTTTCAGGCGCCCATCTAATGAGCGGCTAGTCACCGCCTGCCTCGATACCTTTGCGGATAACATTGTTATGGCAGGTGTCCGGACCTCTTCGCAATAGCCCAAATTTATTGTCCATGCAAATCTCATCACTATAGATCCCGTTCTCTATTCCATTTTCCACAATAGCTCCAACGCCTGCTAGGACCGGTTCACGGGTATCTACCGATGTACCCGTAAATGGGTTCTAGCATGACATTAACCATCATGACGTGGTACTCTTTGGGGGAGGCCTATATCCAGCAGTAGACATCTTACGGCGGATATGATGATGACTCGTCAGCATATTTATTAATCTTAAAAAAATTGTGTGATCGAAATTTTCTACCTGTACCAGGAAATCCACTTCTGACTTACGCCTAGAAGACGTTCGTTTTCCTCTTTGGTCCCTCCGATATCATAACTCTTCCGTTATGTAATGACTGCCTACTAGCGTTCCCAATTCGATAAGGAAAATATATTATACGAATTTAGTTCTCGAGTGTTCCATGTGTTTTCTATTCTAGAGAAAAACTGCGCACATGGTGACCATGGTAAACAGTGGTAAACGTAAATATTTGACACCTTGATTAAAATAATTGGCACGACTTTGAGAGATATATAAACACCTATAGGTATTCCTACAACTTCAGGTTTTTTATCTTTATTTAGAAAAACATGGCCTTCATCGCACAGCGAACTCAGGTTGAAGGTGTCATGTAATGGGTCAGTATCAGACACTGGGACGTTGTATATCAACGTTGTGCTAGAAGCAGCATTAAATGTTCCTGAATTTGTATCTTATTTTATTTTATTGTAGACAAATTTCAATGCATACACACCCCTAGAGCTTATTCTATTAAAGAGATCCTTTATTCTAACTCGATTCGGGTACCACCCTACTCAAACATGGGGTATAAATCAAATTTGATAAGCGTCCCATTTGGTTAAGTATGCTGGGTCATTTTTAAGCAAATACTGGGGCCATTTTTTGTTATTACACTGACCTCACAAAAATAATCTTGCTCGGGGCTTCTCGGAATACTGTGACACATGTCAGTGCATTCGATATTCAGTAAAAAACGTAAAAAATGTAGTTACTGTGCAGAAAAATGAATGTGCTGAAATGCTTAGGTGAGAATTCCATTTGTTCGAGTAGATAGAATCGCTTTGGTGTAAAAATAAGGACGAAGGAGGTATTCCATGCGCTACTTGACATAAAGTCCTCTTGAAAAATCTCTCTTTTTTCTCCATCAGACACAAAAGAGACATCAAATCACAGATATCACCTTCTGTCAAAATATGGTGCATAGAATACCGGCCTTGGAAATCCTACTAATATTATAAAAGTGAAAGTTTGGGAAAACTAAAATCCGTCTCAAACTTTACCAAAATTCTAATTGAATTACGATTATTGAATACGTGAGCCCAATTTTTTTTTCATTATCAAAAACGTACGCGGACGAAGTCGCGGGCAGATGCTAGTAGTACATAAAGAGGCCTACTTCTATAAAGAGGTAAGTCCGTGAGGGTTTAGCTTTGGAAGTGTGAATGTAACTAGTCAATCGATTTCATAAAATCTTTTCAACCAGCAAAGCTTTCAAAGGACTGCTCGTCTTTCATCAACTTAAAACGAACGTGATCTACCCATGTGCTAATGTACGGCCTAACCCCGTCCACGTATCCTCTCTCTCTTTATGCACGTGTTAAGAAGAGACGGAATATAGTCATCATCATCGTCATATCAGCCGAAAGACGTCCACTGCTGGACATAGGCCTCCCTAAAGAGTGCCAAATTGACCGGCCCTGCGCCACCCGCATCAGCGGACTCCCGCGACCTTTACCAGGTCATCAGTCCACCTTGTGGGGGCCTACCCACGCCGCGCCTTCCAGTACGTGGTCGCCACTCGAGAACCTTTCCGTCCCAACGGCCATCGGTTCTACGTGCAATGTGCCCCGCCCACTGCCACTTAAGTTTAGCGATTCGTAGGGCTATATCGGTTACCTTGGTTCTGCTGCGGATAGCCTCATTTCTAATATAATAGAATAAAGGGTTCAGGTTATTCGGTTCCATCTACAAGCAAATAATAAAAACAAATACCTAAGGAATAACCCGCTCAGATAAAATCCCGGATCAATTCCTCTAAACCGTCCCAAACAACAAGCGCTCGAAGCCCGCCGACTCGCCGATACATGAAGTTTGTAGAAAAGGGGAATAAAACCTAATGTCGTGCAACGAACAGCGATTTGCATTGACCAATATAGCTGGAAGCTATAGTCTTAGTATATGCTCTGTAAGAGGTGGTGCGTTCCTGACGACTCAGCCACGATTTAGGGCGGTGACGACAGCAGTCTTACTTAGGAGCGAAAGAATGGAGCTACTATCTACCATCCCCCTTCCCAATATAATTATTTATTACTTAGTGAACTAGGAACAAGTTTATCTAATCAAAGTTAAAGTCAAAGTCAAAGAATAGAATCCGCAACAGGCTTCTTCAGCAATACGTACTAAACTAACAAAAAGGACCGTCCCGGATCGTTGGTGGCCCGAAAGTTCCCATGACACTGGCGGCGTTGCCGCGCTGTATGGCCAAGGAAATCTGTTGAGCCAGGAACGATCCGGAACGAGGATCGCAGCCCCTATCCCTAATCCGCCGTCCCAAATCCCGTATAGAGTCTTTGGCCTCCGTACCCCAAGGTCCCGCAGTCTCCACCGCCACTGGCACAAAGTCGTACATTGGCTCCAAGGCAGAGTACTTGGCATGTTTCAACCGAGCCGCCGACTCGGCGGCCGACGCTGCTGATCTGATGGTGTAACTTCCCAATTAGGTAGTCATCATCTACATAACTCACCCGAGCCGCAAGGCCTCTCACAAACTAGCGCGGCCTGGCCGCGGCGGTCCACAGTAAACTTGTCATTCGCTGTCAAATTTACTATGGACCGCCACCGCAGCCCGCGCCAGTGTGACGCAGACTTCAAGGTGTCATGAGCGGTGTGCTTACAGCGCCAAGCAATAGGGCATACTATCAAAGTAACGTCCATGCTTTCAAGATAGGTATGTAATACCTACTTACTCCAGGCAAAATACTGTTTCGAAAAACATTAATTTATAATAGCGTTTTTTTTGTTTATTTCATTCTAAAACGTTATTCTAAGATGCTTTATTAAAGAATCCAACAAATTTTCCACCTGGAAGTAATTATATAGATTTATCATTGTCGTTTATATTTTATTTATATTGAATATTTTAAAGCAAATGTAAATGAACCTAAATAAAGATAAAAAAATATATTAATATTTATCCGGACTTTTTAGGAGCTAATTAAATATTGATTTTTTTGATGTCTGATTTTTTGTTGGATTTTGCCTCTAGGTAACTATTTAATTGATAATATATCCGTTACATTAAAAAAATTTGCTATTATAAATTATTTCCAAATCTGTCATTTTTTCCATACAAGTTGTCAGTTCATTGCCTGGACTAATTGGCTGTTCTATCAAGCATTTTGAGGCGGCCTGGCAGTGTACTTGTGTTTTGCTACGATGGTAGCAAACAAGCGTACACTCACTTCTGGTGGTAAGCTGAAACCGTAACCAAGGTACGTTTCCGACTCTAGAGGACTCTCGTGCGCGTCACAGTCCATTTGTGACTGTGTCTAGTAAAAGGGACCACTTTGAGGATTTTAGTTTCAGGGTTATATTAATTTATTTTTGAAAAATATAAACAGTTTCCTCATTTACGTTTTGGGTCAAGAACGGTAAATAGACACTTTCCTTGATCTTTCTCATGTTACAAAAAACTATCTATCTATCTATCTATCTATCTATCTATACATCTATACATATAATAAAGCTGAAGAGGGTCGAAAGTCTGTACATGGAAGATAAACGAAAAAAAATTGGCTGGGGATACTTAGAATTGATAACAGAACACGTTCCAACAGTTTTTAGAATTTTTGTCTGTTTATCTGTTTGTCTGTTTATTTGACAGAGCATCACGTGAAAATGGCTAAACGGATTTTGATCCAAACTTTACTAATCTGTCGAGAGAATCCCCGGCCAGGTTTAAAGCTATAAAAATCTTAAAGATTAGGGTTCAAAGGGGGTAGAAAATGGGGTTGAACTTTGTATGGGAACTCCTTGAATGTACGAGATACAGACTTGAAAATTGATAACCATAAACTTGACTGGAAAGTAAAAACGACCCCATTCAAACTTTTAGCAATGTATAGATATAACGTGAAAAATATGGGATGAAAATAGGTTCTGAGGCGACTAGAAACTATATAATGTTGCAAGAGCGGAGTTATAACAGTATCATTACCATGGTAACATGTCGTCAAGATATTCGAAAATTCATCGTGTTCTTAGAACTGATAGTTAGTCCAGTGGTTTGACCCATAGCTTACGGAGTCGGTGTCCCCGAGTTCAAACCCAGCGATTGGAATGCACTTTTTGTAGTTTTAATTTTTTTGTGATAGATTTTCAAAAACGCAGAGAAGCTTAGTGAATAGAGGATTTTGATGCAACTTTTACTTAATCGGTCGAGAAAATCCCCGGCCAGGTCATAGGCTGTAAAAATGATAAATATTAGTTCAAAGGGGGTAAAAAATGGGGCTATACTTTGTATGGGAACTCCTCAAACCCATGAGCTAAAGACTTGAAAATTGATGAGCATACACTTGACTGGAAAGTAAAAAGAACTCCATTCAAACATTATAAAAAATATAGATAAAACGTGAAAAAACACGGGATGAAAAAGAGTGCTAGATGGCTAAAGACTATATATAATAACCAAAAATGGTTGATATCTCAACCGATAGTAGCTGTTAGACATAAGAGACCTAATTATTTTGGAAACTCAGTCGCTGACAACGTCGCTGTTGGTTTTGATATTGAAATCCAGCAACCTTGATCTCCGTCTTCCTATATAATTGCTATGAATTCAGAGGTCATCTAAAGATGCATGATAGATTGAGTTTAATACTTACGTCGAATTAGCATAGTTCACCAACGTCAAGAGATGTGGATATAAAATTTGGGCACAACGGCATTCCGCGGCGAATTAAGTAGGTACCAATTTTTTTATGTATAAAACTTCAGCGTGCGTGACATTCAGAAATATTGTTATGAATACTCGGGTATAGTGAGCGTCCGCATGAGAGCGCTCTCTGAAGCGATGTATTGGGCCTTTCATTCATACGAAAAGCTTGGCCTTCGGGCTCGCTTGCCTCGCCACTCGCCACTCACCTTCGGGACTTTCGAACTCAGATTTCGCTTTCAAGACACTTTGAGATAGTGTGCGTCAGTCCTAGGGCTCGCATAGGAAGCGCTCTCTAAAACGGTTCTTTGGGCCTATCATTCCAACAAAAAGCTCGGCGTTTGGTCTCGCTTGCCTTGCCACTCTACTTCTGACTTCTCTCGCTCGGGACTTTGGTCTCCGGTTTCGCTTGCAAGACACCTGGGGTTAGTTAGTGTCCGTGAAGGCTCGCCCTCGGGCCTTCGGCCCTCGGGCTCGCAATGACAGCGCTCTCTGAAGGGTTGGTTTGGGCCTTTCATTCCTACGAAAAGCTCGCTCTCGGGCCTTTGGCCCTCGGGCTCGCATAGAGAGCGCTCTCTGAAGGGTTGGTTTGGGCCTTTCATTCATACGAAAAGCTCGGCCTTCGGACTCGCTTGCCTCACCCGTTTGGGACTTAAGGCTCATGTTTCGCTTGCAAGACACCTGTGGATAGTAAGTATCCATGGAGTCTCGCCCTCGGGCCTTCGATGCTCTGGCTCGCATATGGAGCGCTATCTATAAGGGTACGTTGGGCCTTTCATTCCTACGAAAAGCTCAGCCTCCGGCCTCGCTTGCCTGCCCGTTTACCTTCGGGACTTTGGCTCTCAGGGATAGTTTGACAAGACACCCGGAGATATAGAGTATCTTTGGGGTCTCGCCCTCGCTCGGTCCATTTGTTTCAATTATGAAATCTTATATTTAAATTCCGGTTTTGGTAATTTTTCTTCTACTATAAGTACTTAGGTACTTCGTTTGCAATAAAGATTAAGTAAATCAATATAACTAAATATTATTGACGACATGACGACAAAGTTTATGAGGATTTGAACTGTTACACGCATAATTTATAGAAATGAAATCGTAATAATCTAATTTATCAGTGTAGTAGGTATCGTATGGTGAAATTAAGAATATCATGTCATCCATAATTCATACGCGTACGAAGTCGCGGGCAGAAGCTAGTCTTAAATATCTGTGGTAAACTGACACTGGTAATGACCAATACAGCTGCTGCAAGTGTCAATATCATTGCCAGTGTCAGTTTACCACAGATATTTAAGATAGTTTTTTGTAATATGAGACCGATCGAGGAAGGAGCCGTAACTGACCCAAAACGTAAGTGAGGAAACTGTTTATATTTTTCAAAAAAAATTGACGCAGCTGAACAATCTAAAACTTTTTTCTGGTGGTAAGGAAGGTTATTTCTATCACCAAAAAAATAATCAGGCATTTCTAAAATTTTCATCCATTCCCAATTTGTAAATTTGCCTACTGCATGTTTAAAATTTATCAAAAAATAATGATTGCACCTAGGAAAATGATTCTTTTTTCACTTAATACCTAATTTTACCTAGTTTTAGGAGATATTAATAACTCCATACCGCTAAAGTGGTCCCTTTTCCCAGACACAGTCACATTTATTGTTTTTTATTGAATTTTTAGATGTTACAAAGAGAGGTGTAAAGTTTATCACTGTTTAAAAAAAACACTAAAGCTATGATGACCGAACATTCTGAAGACACGACAATGTTGCAAAGAAAATGAGGGTTTTTCGCTCGAAAGGGAACAAGGCTCTCCGATCCCTCCATGTTTTCCGTAGAAGCACCCAGACAGTGCCGGCACACCCGTATATTTTCGGTAAATACCGTGTATAAAGTACTTTATTTACGGCACCGTCTTGGAAGTGTAAATTGTTTCAATTCTACGGACCGTTTAGTTCTTAAAGCGAGAGGACTGCTGTATTATTGTTGTACTTTTGTTGAAAATATTTCAATTAGTTTTAGTTGTTTATTTTATTTAGGTTAGATAATAGGTTCCTCTTGTTAAAATTGATAACGTAGTGTTGCTAAATGGATAGTAAACCATCAAGTAATTGTTATTAAGTATAAATTACGAAATATAATTAAAATTATAAAAAGATAGACCTTGAAAGTTTAGAAAAAATGTGATTTTTTTTACGGTCTAAGAGTATATTTAAAGGTACCAATTTAATTCTAACGCTTTTATAGAAACAAAATTGTAGCACAACTATGGACCTAAACGCAGTATTTCGCGACCGAAACAGCAATTACTTGATTTTCCATACAACGATTAGTACAAATATCAAACTGTGACGTCATACTTCAATGTCAATCAGTATGAAACGTTTCGGCTGCCGCCAGTGAGGTCTTTGACTAATTTTTTGGGTATTTATGTTATTTAATTGTAGTTGCTCCCGTATAAACATTTGTTCCTCTCTAAAAACTGGTTCGAATGGCATCGTAAAAAAGATTGGACACAAGCCTATTGTCACAGAAGTTTGATTTTGTGTTTAGCGTTACGTCCAATCAAACGGCATTTTCTAGATAAATTTTGAAGAATCAAACATTACATTATTACATCTGTTTGGGGTTAGACCTTACAACACACGGCTACTGCTGCCTTAAGATCTCTATTTCCTGAAATCGTCACATAGATTCTATATTATATACTATACAGGGTGGCACATTTAGATCGGTCAGTATGGGAAAGTCTGAAACCATAAGACATACGAAAATCTCTTCTTAGGAACCATGTGATCGATTTTAGTTACAAGAAAAACTGCATTCATATTTTAAAAAAAAGAGTTGAATGTTGTATTGAAAAAAATTGCACTGGTCATTTCGAAAACTTATTAAAATTTTTAGGATACGAAAACAAGGCTTTATTATTCATTTTGGAAATCATGTTTCTAAATAGAAATAGTGTTCGTTTTATTTTTCTAAACGTCCGCGTTCGATTCGCGAGCTGAGTACAAGTTTTTTTTTTCTTTATGTATGAATGCAGTTTTTCTTGTAACTAAAATCGATCACATGGTTCCTAAGAAGAGATCTTCGTATGTCTTATAGTTTCAGACTTTCCCATACTGACCGATCTAAATGTGCCAACCTGTATACTGTCCTTCAGCTCCATCTTTAGAATGTATATATCGTAGAAATCGTTCATCACTTAATTAATTCTACGAACACGATTTCCTCAAGTCTCGTTCCATAAATATAATGTTATCTCATATCATGTATGTTATGATTATTATTTCTCCGTATTCCGGCCATTTCCTTCTAAAGGTGCCGTGGAGCACGTTGTTTGAGACAATATATTTCAATCCGTTATTTCAATTTCGGGAAAAACTGTAATAAACTGAGAGGGTAGGATAGCAGTCGAATGAATCGCTAGTATCGTTACCAGTTTATCGGCAAACCTCGTCTCTCACATATCTTGAAAATTTAATATGTTTCTCTCTTAGAGCATACATAACTGGAGTAGCCTTTCAGTAACTTACCCCTCTGTAGAAAACCTTGCACAATGTGCAAAAAATCATACAAAGACATTTCACAATCGATTAATGGTCATTCACAAGATCGCCTCGCAAGAGAACACTGATCATAAAAATGTTGCTGTAAGCACTTGATATTATAAACTTTCAACCACTTCAAGCTTTCAATATACAATTGAGTTTCAATATCCTATTAAGATGCTCCCCCCGCCCCCGCAAAATTCGGCAGACATTTTTGTACGCAAATACGACATAAGGCTACTCCAGTTATGTATGCTCTAAGGTTTCTCTCGTGAGTGCTGTATAGATAAGTAAATATGTACTATTTTAGAACATTCAATTTCCAACGTTACAACGTGTAGAACTGTACAGTCAGTAATGTCCAACTTTACAGAGTTTGACAGTTCGAAACAGGTCTTAACAAACGTCTTTTCTTATTTCGACACACTTAGAACAAACTTCATTTTACCAAACAGATTTAGGGCTCAAAGCGGACTTCAATTAAGACGTCTAGCTGTCCTTACTCGGACTTAGTCTAGACAACCTTTATTTTTGTTTGACAGGTTTGTGTGAAGATTAAAGTTTTGGATTTAGGCTTTAAGCAACCATGAAACGAGAATCCATTTATTATTCTACTTGAAATTGAAGTGAAAAACAGAGTATATAACTCGTGTATATAGAAGCCATTTTATCCATACTTTATACCCCCCTTCGTATGTTACTCGGTTTGATAATATATTTATAATTATTATATTTATTACTAGCTTCCGCCCGCGACTTCGTCTGCGTGGACCTGAAATAAAAACTATCCTTTATATTTTAATCCAGGCTATAAATAATCTGCGTGGAAAATTTCATCCTAATCGGTTGAGCCGTTTAGGCGTGATTGAGTAAAAACGTCCAAACATCTAAACATCCAAACTTTCGCATTTATAATATTAGTAGGCTAAATAAATTTATTTTTCACCTCAGCGGCTCGAACATGGCGGTTTTGCTGCTTGAAACCAGTGAGGAAAATGCAATTTTGCTGCGAGCGTGAAGAAAACTAACTTTTTAATTTTTCATATCGTAGGTTAGTCGCAGGTCATCTTTTCATACTGCGGGGTGTAATACAAACTTGGAACATTTAAACTTCATTATCTCTGTCACTTTCACTCCGTTACAAAAAAAGAGAGAGATAAAATATGTCGATTCGTCATTCGACTTCGAAACCTTCGTAGTAGGTCCCCAAAAAGCGAGAAAGAAAAACTCGTTCCGAAACAAAATAAAATTCGACTCGTGTTAAACTCGTATAAAAATATGAAACCTATATTGAATCTAATATTATTTTAATCATATTAGTATTTCATTATTCTTAAAATACAATATAGAAATGCGATATTTATCGCGAACATTTATTATTATAAGTCTTTAGTTTTTTTTTTATATGGTGAATGAATATAAATTTATATACAGTTTCAGAACGCACTTTATATTCCTTAAAAAGTTAGCGCGATTGAACTTTATTACTTTTTCTTGGAGATAAAACATAAGTTAAACAAACACTAAAAACTGTACTAAATATGAGTGAATCAAGTGACGAAGCCGATGTTTTAACTCCTCAAGAGTTGAGAGATACCGCCAAAGAGGGCTGAACTGTGTTTTCTAAGTAAGTTCATCTTGGACATTGGACAATGTATCGGCAAAATGCATAAACAAACGGAAACGGACTTAGTTTTTTCTTAATGTCATGTTATGGGAGAGAGTAATTGTAGTTAATGTTTGTTATTTCATATGTATTTGTTGTTTGTTTTTAGGGTTCCGTACCTTTAAAGGAAAAAACGGAACCCTTATAGGATCACTTTGTTGTCCGTCCGTCCGTCCGTTCGTCCGTCTGTCAAGACTCTTTTTCTCAGGAATGCGTGGAGGTATCAAGCTAAAATGTATATCAAATACTCAGGTCTACTGTCCCTTGGAGCTGTAAAAAATCAAACTTCTAAGCCAACGCAATCAAAAGATACAGCCGTTTATGCCGCAAATTTTCGAAACTCGCAAGGGAATCAAAACCTACAGGGTAATTCCCGTGAATTCAGAATCTTGAAATTTGGTAAGAAGCAACGTCTTATATTAGCACAGATAAAGGAAAAATTGCGAAAACCGTAAATTTTTAGTTACGTCATAAAATAAAAATATTTTTCATAATTTATA
Organism: Epinotia nisella; assembly: GCA_932294315.1. Lineage (NCBI taxonomy): Eukaryota > Metazoa > Arthropoda > Insecta > Lepidoptera > Tortricidae > Epinotia > Epinotia nisella. Next base: position 1,551,294 of record OW028675.1, on the reverse strand, counting down.
TGCCTACAGATTTGTACGGAACCCTCGGTGCGCGAGTCCGAGTCGCACTTGGCCGGTTTTTTTACATAAAAATGATTTAATTGCTTCTATGTGGCGTTTTATTCCTTTGTGTTATATGTTCTCGCCGCTGAGGTGAAAAGTTGTATGTATCACACGAGAGCAAAGATATTTGCATCTCGTGTCTTTGAGTCCCTCGCTACGCTCAAGATTCTAATTTTGAATCACTCGCTACGCTCGTGATTCAACTATAGAATCTTTCGCTTGCTCGGGACTCAACATCAACACTCGCAGCAAAAATCTACTTTGCTCTCTAGTTGAACAAATAACTAATTATTATTGATTATATGATACATTTTCTTGGGTGAAATTACTAGTTTTATGCACTTGTTCTACAATCTACTAAAAAAACAAAACCAAAAGCTTATTATTAAGTAAGTTCACGTAGTGCCGAGGTTCAGAACTCAGAATAAAGTACCGTAATGACAAAAACAATTTTTCCTAAGCGTCAAGTTGACAACAGTGGGAAAACTAGCGCGGAAAAGTGACGACAAAGTTATAATTCCGAACAAAATCAGGGACTGGTGGAAAACTATGTTTTCTGGAACAATTTTGTCGGAGGGAACTTTTCCCTGAGATTTCAGTGCTGTTATTGTGTAATGTGGCAATTGCCACCTTATTAAAGCAAAAACCAACTATGTAGTAAAGACGTTTCGAGAAAATTGCTTCTAAACCAACAACGGTTTATAAAAGTACCTACTACGACTAAGAAAAGTATGAATCGACTAGATGGCTGCGCGGCTTTGCCCGCGTATTACAAACAACACAGACAGAGCCACGGGCTAGAATATAGCTTACGTCCACTGCGGAAATCCATTCTATATACTGGTGAAAGAATCTTAAAAATCGAATGAGTAGTTTATACATACAAACTTACATTTCACATACATGCCCTTAAAAACTATTGAAAATTCAAGACTAAATTACAACTCATCGTAATATGGCCTAGTGACATAGTGGTGATATCAAATTTTATTCTCCGTAGTTATTCATAGAAACTGTGCAATAATATAGCAAAAATATTTGTATAGTAATGTTTATATATGTTAAATTCCGTAACAGGGGTGTAAAAACTTTTTTTTAACATTTTCTCGAAAATGGACTTAAAATATTGTCAAATGGAGAAAAAAGTAAAGCAGGGATTAAATAATCACAATAAGTGTCCAAGGTTTAAAGAGGGGGTATATTCTGTCCCTTTTCCATAAAACGCAAGTCTTCATGTGAAACGATTGTCATTTACTTTGACGTCACGATTCCCAAGCGTTTTCTCTCTCTAACAAGCAATATGAAAACGGCTATAGCTTCGTCGTTCTGGCTAGAATTTTCATCACTAGGCATATTTTTTGATTTCATCCTTTTGGAGCAATAATACATTTCGAGTCTACGCCCTTCAAGGCATCCCAGTATCGGCCATATTACGAGCAGCAATCAAAACGTCATGAATACAGCCCCAGCCATAACAATAAACCCGGAACAGTAAAACAGAGCGCGTCAATTAGAAGCCGTACTTACAATAACACGCACCCTCGCCCCTACCATGGGCATACAATTACTGTTAATACAGTGTGTAACAACGAAAAGCTGTTTTTCTCAAAAATGGCCCGCAAAATGTACATTAGTCGCTACATATTGGAAGGTAAAGTGTATAGTTTCAGGTCAGATCAAAATAAAAAAATAAAAAACATTGCAGGCCGCCTGGAATGTTACATATAAATTCCTTTATTTGTCGAGTACCAAACTTTTTAAAAAGTTGAAACCGGTATATAAAAGACGGCACAGGTCGTATTCAGCCAATTCAACTCGTATTTTTCTGTTGCAAACGCGATGTTTTTCTATGTGCTCAAATAGTTTGCGTTTTTCGGTGGAAAAATACACTTGCGATTCGGTTTAAAAAGAAAAACGGCGGGAAATCATTAATATTTTCACGTTGTGCAACGATATTTAAAGTTTATTATTCCCCCATTTTTGAGAAAAGCACTATATTAGCCTTAGCCGGAATGGCAATTGCAGGCTTCGTATTATAACTAAACGGACTCGCAAGCTCGTCCGTTTAAACAAATACTCAGCCTGCAATTGCCTCCTTCCCGGCCACTGCAATAATGTACTATTAGCTCTTTTTCAGTCAGCCGTTATAATTAGGGTTGCCAACTCTTTTTGGGGGAGATATAGTATTTTCCAGAAAATACCGACAAAATATAGTACACTGTAAAAAAATACAGTACTTGGCTGGGCAATGTTGCTATTTAGTAAAAGTTAATTGCCACTTGCGCCGCTGGATGCGGGTGGCGCTGGACCGGTCACTTTGGCACTCTTTGGGGGAGGCCTATGTCCAGCAGTGGACGTCTTACATTGTGGTACACTTTTTATCATAATGTGACCTCACGTGGAACTTTAACGGGCTATATCTTCGTAATTTTTTTGTTCAATTGACAAACAAAAAAATACGTGTCCTATATTTTTTGATAATCTAACTGACGGACTAAATATAATGATATTTTTTTATCCAGGAAAGCAACCAATTACAACATTGCGCGAGGAAGCCGCCAGCTCGCCGCGCAGGCAAGGACTGTAGGCGTGAAATACACACAAGCGGCGTAAGGCACTTGTCCCACCGCTGGCGAGTAAGCGATGAGCTATCGGCGATTTTCTCGCCCAAGAAACTATTAAAGAAGAACGTAATGTTTCTTATTCAAATATATTTAGTCAAGTCAAAATGTATAACGACAACAAAAAACCATAGCAACGAACACGGATATAAAGAGTTAGAGATACAAAGCTGCTGGAAGCACAGTTAACTGGAAGTGCTTCCTAACATTCCCTCTTCTTTTTCAATCCGAACTCTTCACCGAGTTTCACCAATCTTGGTTTGTAAACCGGTTTGGTAAAGATGTCCGCAAGTTGCTCTGCTGTCGGTACTTGCTCAATAGTTATGTCCTTTTCCGAAACACATTGCCTTACATAGAAATGTTTCAACTTTATGTGCTTAGTCTTTCGGTGTTGCTCATAAGGAGGATTGTAAGCCAGTTTGATTGCAGACTCATTGTCGATTCGCAAGATAGGTGTATCAAGGTTTGTTTTAAGGTCTTGGAACAATCTCCTTAACCAAACAATCTCACGACATGCCTCACTGGCCGCTACTACCTCCGCTTCAGTGGATGATAACGAAACCATGGATTGCTTTGAACTGCGCCATGATATTGCCGAGCCAGCATACAAACATACGATCCCGCTCGTGGAGCATCCAGTCGTATCGTCGCCACCGTGATCGGCGTCGCTGTAGCAGATGAGACGCTTTTCACCTTTCTTGTACTCGAGTCCTGTATTGATGGTTCCTTTCAGGTACCTAAATATCCTCTTTACCTGCTGTATGTTACTTTTGGTCGGTTTATCTAGGTTTCGAGACACTACCCCAACTGCATACGCAATGTCTGGTCTAGTGCCAACCATTAGATAGGACAAGGACCCAACAGCTTGCCGATAAGGAAAGTCTTGCAATTCATCAGGATTATCTTGTTCCTCCATTCCTTTTACAGGTTTTATTATGGGTGTCCCAACTTCTTTACAATTGCTCATTCCAAACTTTTCCAGCAATTTCTTAGTATACGCAGCTTGGTGGACTTTAATAGTACAATCTTTGTCTTGTTCTATTTCCAGGCCAAGAAAATAGGACGGTAATTTCGTTGTGATTTTAAAACGCCCTTTTAATTCATTTTCAATGAAGTCATCAGCCTCTTGTTGGTCTGATGCGGCCAATAATCCATCATCTACATAGAGTGCGAGCAGTATTTTCTTTTGTCCCCTTTCTCTGACATAGACGCAGGGATCAGCTTCGCTCCGGATGAAACCTGATTCCATAAGAAAATCGTGGATACACTCATTCCAACATTTAGGTGCCTGTTTCAATCCGTATAAGCTTCTTTTCAGTTTGCATACACGACCTGTCTCGTCATCGTATCCTTCCGGTTGTCGCATAAAGATTTCTTCTTTCACAGAACCGTATAGAAAGGCTGTAGAGACGTCAAATTGGCTGAGTACTAAACCCTCATTTGCAGCAATACTCAAAAGCATTCGAATTGTGCTCATCTTGGCGACTGGGCTAAATGTCTCGTCATAGTCGATTCCTTTCTTTTGTGAATATCCAACAGCAACTAATCGTGCTTTGTACTTATCAACTGTACCATCAGGGTTATTTTTAATTTTAAATACCCATTTGCATCGTAGTGCTTTTCTATTCTTAGGTAGGTTCGTCAGTTCCCAAGTTTGATTATCTTGTAGAGATTTAACTTCATTGTTCATCGCTTCGATCCACTTATCTTTTTCAGAGCTTTGCATGACGTTTCGATATGAAGTCGGTTCAGGAATAGATATAGCCTCATTAACATATTGATCAAAGCTAAACCGTTGTGGAGGTTTAATCTGACTTCGATCACGTAATTCGCGTGTCGTAGGCTCTGTATCAGCTGATTCTTCTTCTTCTAGCGACTCATAATCATCTTCGACGCTGTCATTTGCTTCTGAAGGTGGACGGGAGTAAATCTCCTCGTGAATAATTTCAGATTCTGTAAGAGGCAATGGGAGCTGGTAGGTATTCGTTTCAGGTTCAGGGGATCGTGAAGTTATGTCCTTTTTATTTTTCTCTAGTAAAGGCATTTCATCAAACACAACATCTCGAGATCTAATGAGTTTCAGGTCCTTAACATCAAAAACTCGATATCCTTCGTCACCGTCATACCCGATAAGTATTCCTTTTTCAGCTTTCCTCGCTATCTTACTTATTTTCTTCTGTTTAGGGACATGCACATAGCAATCGCATCCAATGACTTTCAGGTGATTGATCCTAGGCTTTCTGCCGTACCAGAGTTCATACGGAGACCTTCCTTCTAAAGGAGTAGGTCCCGTTCTGTTCAATATGTAAACAGAAGCTTTGGATATCTCAGCCCATAAACCTTCTGGTATCTTATCATGAGCGTGCATTAGTGCTCTTGTCATCTCCACAATGGTACGATTTTCTCTTTCAACAGAACCTGTTTGTTGCGGTGTGTACGGCATTGTAAACCTTTGTTTAATGCCGTGTTGTCTCAAAGTATTGTGTACTTGTTCGTTATAGAACTCGCCTCCATTATCGCTCAATAACTCCTGCACGACGTGTCCAGAAGTTTTTGCTTCAGCTAGAAAGTCCTTCAAGCGTGCGTGAACTTCAGACTTTTGTCTCAGAAAGTAGATCCATCGATATTTTGAGTAGGTGTCTTTAAACAGAACATAGTATCTGGACTTTGAGATCGAGTAAGGGAATGGTCCGCATACGTCTGTGCTGATTAGCTCTCCAGGCTTAGTAGCTCTTGGTCTCTCTCCAAACTTCTGCCTATGACTCTTGCCGAAGACGCAGCCTTCACAGATATCAGCAGAACTTGAGTCTAGCTTTACTCCAAGCTCTTTTTGTATCAGTTTTGCTACATGTCTCTTGTTCTGGTGCCCTAGGCGTTCATGGTAGAGTTGAAGATTCTGCGACGTCGTTAGTTGGTTTATCTCAAGCTTAGGCATCAATATTTTAACGTTGAGTTTGTACAGACCACCATACTTGTCGCGATTCCCGACTAAAATGACTTTGCCATCATTCTTCACAGTGCATGTCTGAGCAGTTGACTGAAAGATGCTTTTCTTTAGCGTATCTGGCGCGGCTAGCACAGAAAATAGATTTCTTTCAATGCTTGGAACGTACCATACGTTTGTTAAGACCAGTAACTCTTTGTGGCCATTTACGTCAGCTTCCAGTTGGATAGAACCTTTGCCTATGGCTTCGATTATCTCTCCATTAGCTGTCATAACCTTATGGGGTTCACCAAATTTTTCGAAGATTTGGAATATATCTCTTCTATTGGTAACATGGCTCGTAGCGCCATTATCCACATAAAACGAGTCTTTCTCTGTGTTCTTACTTTCGCATGTTAAAGCTAGGCCTGTCAACATCCCAATATTTGAAGACTGCTTTGGAGGTTTGGGGGGTCTACCGTCCGCAATCCACTTCTTGCATGATGTGACTTTATGAAAGCCTTCTCCACAATAATTGCATTTCTTCCATTTCTTTTTGCCTTGCCCTTGCCTCTCATAACGTTTCTCTCCTTTTAACATGAGAAGTTCGTTGCTGCTTCCGCTTTCTTCTATATTCTGTTGTTTAAGAGATCTTTCGTAAGCACAAACCTGTGTGGTCAAGTTTTCTATGTTTCGCTCACTTTTATTCATCAATAACCAGCTTGACTTAAAACTGAAGTATTGTTCCGGAAGTGTATCTAAGATTTTACATATTAATAAAATTTCAGGCAGATCATTTCCTTCAATCTCGTTATTTAAGTCGTACCATACGGTTTTGAGAGTCGAAATATGTGTGGCCATATCATGCTCATCGCTTTTCTGGTAGCGGAAAAACTTCATACAGAGATCGTAGCTCCTGTCTTCCTTTGCCCCATCATAAAGCCTATGAAGCTCTGTCCACATATCACATGACGTTTCACATCGCATTACTTTTTGTAAGGTCTCTTCAGTCATATTTGTCGTAAGAATAAGAAGCGCCTGACTGTCAAATTTTTGAAACATTTGCATTTCATGATTATACTTTTGTATATCTTCAGATTTTGCCGTTCCTCCTGGATCTTTTGGCTTAATTAACTTGCCTTCAATTGCTTCCAGCGTGCCTGGAGTACTTTTAAGTAAAAGCTTTACCTTGTACCTCCATGTGTGCCAGTTAGTGGGACCGTCGAGTCGACCGATCTCGATTTTTACGCCTGCCGTTTGCATAATTATTCGAGTCCTTTGTCCACTATTGCAACGAATAAACAATTATTAATATTTATAACGCTCTGCTACCATATTAAAGAAGAACGTAATGTTTCTTATTCAAATATATTTAGTCAAGTCAAAATGTATAACGACAACAAAAAACCATAGCAACGAACACGGATATAAAGAGTTAGAGATACAAAGCTGCTGGAAGCACAGTTAACTGGAAGTGCTTCCTAACAGAAACGAACAAAAGATAATCGCTCCCGTGTAAATAAAAGAGAGATATATATTTATAGTTCATCGCTGGCTGTTCACACCGCGATGAACTATATCTCTCTCTTTTATTTACACGGGAGCGATTATCTTTTGTTCGTTTCTTGGGCGAGAAAATCGCCGATAGCTCATCGCTCGTCGCCGGCGGTGGGACAAGTGCCTAAGAGGAAGGCGCGGCGCAGGCGCAGCGCAGGCATGACGCCGCTTCAAACTATTGTAGACCTTAAGACAATGGAATAAGTCAAAGTCAAAGTGATTTATTCTTCAATTTAGGCATATTACATGCACCTATCATATGAATGTCGATAAACTACCACCGGTTCGGAAAGTAAACCCAGAGGTTTACTTTGGAGGCAGACCTCGAGAAGAACCGGCGTAATAAAATCGGCGAGGTGTCATTTTTTCAAAGCAGTATACAATATATCATTTCAGTATCAGAGTATATAAAATTTTAAAATTACATTGCTACAGTAGAAAGCCTATTTATTTTACGATAGATTTCTAGTGCAGGATTTTATCGCTGCCAAATATCCCTATCCATGATGTAGTTGTTTATCTTATAATATGCTTTTGAAATAAGTGTCCATTTTACGACAGATTTGAATTTAGAGTCAGTAAGTTCGGTAATGTGTTTTGGAATTTTATTGTAGAATTTTATACAATTTCCCAAGAACGACTTTTTCGCTTTTACTAGCCTGTAAAAAGTTGTTTTGAGCTTCCCTACGCTTCTGGTAACCTTGGGCCTGTCAGTGTTTGTTGGGTAGTTGTATAAATTCTTCCTAACATACACAATTATTTCAAATACGTATAGCGACGGCAGTGTTAGAATATCCTGTTTCCTTGAAAAATTATCTTAACAACTCACGCGACCCGAGGTTATAAATTGCTCTAACAGCCCTTTTTTGTAAAATGAATACATTCTCAATATCTGCCGCTGATCCCCATAACATAAGACCATAAAGTAATTATACTGTTAAAGTAAGCGAAGTAAACTAACCGTGCCGTTACTACATTGGTAAGCTGCCTTATTCTCCTGACTGCAAAAGCAGCGGAGCTCAACCTACTTCCTATCGCAGTTATGTGGGACACCACCACTGCAGTTTAGAGTCAGCAGAGTGCAGAGAGTAAGGTGGTGAATTGGGTTGTGTCCTCATGTTAAAATTGATAGCGCAGTGTTGCTAAATTGATAGTAAACCTTCAAATAAATGCAATTAAGTATAAATTACGAAATATAATTAAAATCATAAAAAGATATGGCCCTTGAAAGTTTACAAAAAATATGCATTTTTTTTATTGTCCAAAAGTAAATTTAAAGCTACCAATAGAATCCTTACGCTTTTATAGAAACAATATTGTATGACAACTATGGTCCTAAACGCAGTATTTCGCAACCGAAACAGCAATTTACTTGATTTTCCATATAACGACTAGTACAAATATTACCCTGTGACGTCATGATTCAATGTTAATCAGTATGGAACGTTTTCGGCTACCGCCAGCGAGGTCCGTCTTTAACTCAATTTTTTGGGTATTTATGTTCTTTAATTGTACTTACTCCCATACAAACATTTGTTCCACACCAAAAACTGGTTCGAATGGCATCGTAAAAAAAATTAGGACACAAGCCTATTACACTCGAGCGACGTGGTGTCTGCGCCGCGCCGCTTGAGTGTAATTCAAAATACGTCTCCTCATTACATTTTGTATACAAACGTTTTAAAGCGGCATCGTGCTTTAAACAGTCTACCTTTAGTGGTGTTTTTATAGCCGATATCTTCTGTAAAGACGGGCTGCGAGATATTAGCGAGATGGCATTCCGCTGTGCCCTAAATGTCCATACTGTAACAGGGCTGAATTTAATTAGAAATTAAATTTATTAATCTCAATCATGCCAGCACACCACACATCTGTGTGCAGGCAGACGGTTAAACTCGTTTCACACGAAATTAAATTCCAGAAAAATAAAGTCTGTACTTATTCAAAACATTTTAAAAATCGAATACGTTTAAATCGTTTGTGGCCGATTGCCGTTGGTCAATGTCCGCGGCGTTAAAATGAATGGCTATTCCAGACACGTATTTTTAAAAATGTCTGATTATTTCTAACTTTTAATTAAGTTTTTTTCGATCCATTATTTGTCAAGGTTCATCAGTCTGCTATATTAAATAGATAGACATTTCGTATTAAAGTCAAAATATAGTCATAGTGGTGCACAGGAGATACTGGACGTCACAGTCACGGGTCATGCTATACATTTTATAACCTAAAAGTTCCATTTTAAAATTGCTTGCCCGGGTTAAGATTTTCCAGATAACCCAAAATATCAAAGGAACTGGGACAATATGCGAAATCGATTCTGAGGTGTTGTTGGATTTTTGCAAAAATTTGCATAAAATCATTGGGTTTTTCGAAAAATCTTTTGATTTCACTTGTTTAATAGCGAGATTATGAATCTGTCAACGTACAGATTAGGGCCGTTGCGCCGGTTAGCGACCACCTAATTTAGTGAGGCGGAAAAAAAACTGATTTCTTGGTATGCAACTGTACGTATAAAACACGATTAAGCCTTAACACCCAATTCGGTTACGCGCATCCGCAATGCGAAGCGACGACCAAAAACCGTCCTCCCGGTCGGTACGTCCTCACAATCTCCCCATTCAGTTAATTGCTGCTAATAAATTTGCGCGCGGATCGCACTTAATTGGACTTGTATCGTTGTTCCCCGAATGGGCTCCAATCAAATTTCCGAACGCAAAATACACACGGATGTATGGGGGACTCTAAAACCGCTACTATTTCCGAACGCTCGGGTATAAGTCAATCAGATCGAATACGTTTATACATACATTTCAAATTAAAGGAAAAATTTAAATCTCCGAGCCGGATTCGAACCGGCGACCACAGGCATACATGGCCCGTCGCTACTAACCAACTGAGCTATCGGCACAATCTGTCTCGGCCACGAAAATCCTTCAATCAGTTCCTTCTAACGATTCGCCATACATTGCTTGCTCTAGAAGTTAAGGTGGTTGCTAGGTTACTTGTGGAACCAGCAGTGTACGGAGAATTGTCGTTGTCAGGTTACAATTGTCAAGTTGGTGAAATAGGGGCCTGGTGGTAAGCATGACACCGTTGCCTATGGACGCCACCGATTCCATAAGAATCTCAAGCGGAAAGGAACCAGGAACACATGACCTACAGAGCAAGTAGTGGCGTTTTAAAATACGTGAAAAAAAATTGAAAAGGTAAATGTCCAAATATTTGTGACAATCATAGAAAAAACTTGAAACAGGAAATTCATTAGAATGGTTTATGAATGATTCCTTTGAACCAAGGCAGTAAATATTGACTAAACATAATTTGGCTTCATTTGAGATAATTTAACATCTTGCAAATGAATTTCTGGGCTTAAAAATAATTTACCTCGAATTCTGGGTAATTCCTAAAAGTTGACACTTGTTATTAGAACAGCTGTAATCTCGGCACAGTTTGTGTCATCTTTGACGTTTGATGATATAAACTGTACTGAGATGACAGCTCTGTCATCGGACTCTTCGAGTTTCAAATAGATTAAAATTACGATAGAAAGTATCAAGTATTGGGCCAGTGTCGGGCACTGGCACGTTTACCTTAAGATTACTTTACCGTGTTATTATAACTAAGTAAGTTATAAAATTCTACATATGCCGAGTACTTTTAAATATATTTTTTTCCCATTCGTACCTATTTCTTTTAACAGCCACATGCTTAAACCACTAGGCTACCGTAGCTTCCTTCTTTGCGTAAATTATTTAAAAAACCGTCCAAGTGCGAGTTAGACTCACGCACGAAGGGTTCCGTACCATTATCTATATATAAAAACGAGCAAAAAAATCACGTTTGTTGTATGAGAGCCCCCATAAATATTTATTTTATCATTTTTTTAGTATAGTGTAGTTATAGCGGCAACAGAAATCTATGTTAACTATGTAAATAAATGTTAATAAATATCACGGTTAATGAGATACAGCCTGGTGACAGACGGACAGACGCACGGACAGCGAAGTCTTAGTAATAGGCTCCCGTTTTTACCCTTTCGGTACGGAACCCTGAAAACGTTTCAAAAGTTAGCTCTCACATTTGCAAAAACCGTATTAGAAAGTCCTTTTGAAGCGTACCATACAATGAAGTCGGTTTGCACAAGTAAAAGGAAAAGTCCGTCATTATACATAATCCGCAAATCTCCTTGAAGAGGGGCGACCCGGGCATACCCGCACTTTGTAAAATATCGCTGGGGTAGGCTCACTGCCACACTGCCTTATATATCAATGTGACATGAGTACAACTAGTAGGTACATTACACATTACCTACGTCGTTCTTTCACATTTTAGCATTCGCAGGCGACTTTGTGCGGTCGGCCTCGCAAGGGGCTTCAAAATCAAAGTCAAAGTGATTAATTCTTCAATTTAGGCATATTACATGCACCTATGAATGTCGATAAACTACCACCGGTTTGGAAAGTAAACCTCTGCCTCGAGAAGAACCGGCGTAAAAAACTCGGCGAGGTGTCATTTTTTCAAAACAGTGTACAATATATCATTTCAGTATCAGAGTATTATAAAATTTTAAAATTACATTGCTACAGTAGAAAGCCTATTTACTGTACGATAGATTTCTAGTGCAGGATTTTATCGCTGCCAAATATCCCTATCCATGATGTAGTCGTTTATTTTACAATATGCTTTTGAAATAAGTGTCCGTTTTACGACAGATTTGAATTTAGAGTCAGTAAGTTCGGTAATGTGTTTGAAAAATTTTATTGTAGAATTTTATACAATTTCCCAAGAACGACTTTTTCGCTTTTACTAGCCTGTAAAAAGTTGTTTTGAGCTTCCCTGCGCTTCTGGTAACCTTGGGCCTATCAGTGTTTGTTGGGTAGTTGTATAAATTCTTCCTAACATACATAATTATTTCAAATACGTATAGCGACGGCAGTGTTAGAATATCTGTTTCCTTGAAAAATTCTCTAATGATCACGCGACCCGAGGTTATAAATTGCTCTAACAGCCCTTTTTTGTAAAATAAATACAGTCACAATATCTGCCGCTGATCCCCATAAAATAAGACCATAAGTAATTATACTGTTAAAGTAAGCGAAGTAAACTAACCGTGCCGTTGCTTCATTGGTAAGCTGCCTTATTTTCCTGACTGCAAAAGCAGCGCAGCTCAACCTACTTCCTATCGCAGTTATGTGGGAACCCCACTGCAGTTTAGAGTCTAACGTAATACCTAAGAATACAGTTGACTTTACAAATTCTATGGTTTCACCATTAAGTTTAATATTTGAGGCTAAGTTTACATTTGAGTTCGCTAGTGTGAATTTTATACATTTCGTTTTTTTCATCTAAATTTAACACCTTTGTACCGGACTTGACGAGCCTTGCGTGGTGAGTCGGACTGTCACGAACCTGTGGAGTCTCTTGCGAGTCGTGCGATTGTTTATTCCGGATGTCCCGAGGATGCCCGTCAGCCCTGCTAGCATAACTTGACTCTCTACTCGCGCGCGTGATAGACAATCTGTCACTTTTTGACAGCATTAATCAGCAAATGTCAAGTTATGCTAGCAGAGCCGAGGATGCCGAATCATCTCAATGCGCTCCTGGCATCTCTATCGAACGGTGTCAGCCAATGACGCACGCTCTATCCTATCACCTATCGCGTGACAAGGCCAACCATGCTACGGCTCCTGGTGGGCGGCAGTGTCTAGTCTAGCAGTATGCTTGAGATTCTGTGAGGCTATGGATGATAGATGCTCCTATATAATTTATTTATTACCTGTAATTGTTATGACGTGAAGCGATTCTATTTCTAGGACCGTTAGTACGTTTATGGATCAACAATTTTTTGCCACTAGTTACCATGGTTACGTCTCCTGAGTCACTTTTTAAGGTTCCGTACCGCGAAAGGAAAAAACGGAACCCTTATAGGATCACTCGTGCGTCTCTCTGTCCGTCTGTCACAGCCGATTTGCTCCGAAGCTACTGGACCGATTGAGTTGAAATTTGGTAAACATATGTAAATTGGTGACCCAAAGATGGACGCGTAAAGTAAATTAATGAATTCTGAATAAGGGGGCCACTTTTGGGGGGTAAACTGGAAAATTAAAAAAAAAGTTTCGCAAACTGTATTGTGTGACATATCAAATGAAAGGGGTTGTTGTATGCATCTCAGATATTTTTTTTATAATTTTAGCAATAACAAATTTGAAGCAGTTTAGGAAAAAAGACGAATGTTGACCATTCCCCCCCCCTCTTATCTCCGAAACTACTAGGCCTAAAATTCTGAAAAAAATATGGAAAATAGTTCCTTGCCTAAAGATTACAGGAAAACCTATAAGAAGTTTGAGTATTCAAAGTAACGGGAAAACTCTCAATATTTTACGGAACCCTCACCACGCGAGTTGTCCGGTTTTTTAAACCTGCGATTTATGGGTTTTAAAACACCAATTGTGAGGTTTTCTTGTCAAGTTCGACCCCTTTTTTGTATGGATCTTCTAGGCACGTTAGAAGTCCGTATTGTAACAATCGTATTTTTGTCTCCTGGCTAACGGGACAGAATAACAACAAAAAAATAGTTGATTGACCCAGGTATCAGATATTTTTACCCGCCTCCTTGAGTCAGATATGAATGCTGGTGACTGTAGGTACAGTCGACGCCAAAAATATGTTTACACTTTTGCACCTTATTCCATTGGAATAAGGCGAATAGTGTAAACGTATTTTTGGCGTCGACCGTACGTGACGTAAATAAAGTGAATAACATAAAGTTGTTTAGTAGACTGTGCAAAGAGTTTAGTATGAAAAATTCACCAAAACGTTACCAAGCTACTAAAAACATCACATTTCACTGAAATACCGCTGTTTTCAACTTCAACTGCGACACGGAATGCACTGAATCACTGGCTACTCTCAGCATGCACAAGATGGATGGACTGTGTGAGAACTATCTCGGGGTTTCAGTTTTATACCCCGTAAAACGGGAGTGCGGGGGACGAGCGATGTTTTGGAAAGGTGGTTGAACGTCGCAAAACATCAATAATAACAAAATATTTCTATGCCACTTTACTAATTACGATCGGAAAACGCTGAAAATCTGAAATGTAATAAATATAGAGGCCTCGGCAGAGAGTACGACTTTGTACCCTTTGGCGTCGAGACCCTCGGTACGTGGTGTCCCAGTGCGCAAAAGCTATTTGCAGAAATCGCGAAACGTCTGGTCGATGTAACTGGTGACCGAAGAGCTGGCGGCTTTCTCGCGCAACGCATCAGCATTGCAATTCAGCGAGGAAATGTCGCCAGCATCCTCGGTACAATGCCTCGAGGGCCTTTTTTAGATTTAACTTAGTTTTAATTTAATTTAGTTAATGTCAATCATCATCTTGTATTTACTTTAGATTACGATTACGATTTTAAAACCAGAAGAAAACGTAATAGATATCCATGCAAGTTAGTCAGAAATAAAAAATGCCTTTGTTTACAAATATGTATTTGTTTGATAAAACTAGTTACAAAAATATATATATATATATTCTAGTATAAAAACAAATTTTCTCAGATTTAACCACCAACGTCAAGTCTAATTTATTCCTGAATGATAAAATAATTCACAAAATTACTCCTTACATAGATTTGAGGCACTCTAACTAAATAACATTGCTGAGGCTTTACTTAATGAATGAGATTATCTCGTCCTTAATTGAATTTAATTAATCATCTCATGACTTTACGTTATTATCTACTTTAGGTGTATAATACAGATACCTACGTTCTCATACGTCACTGTATTGTATTGTCCATTTCTCCATGCATCAGTGTCATGTTTTACGTGTGACTGTAAAGATAGGTAAGTACTACTTTGTATTAAGTTTTTACTCAGATAAAAAATTATCTTTTGCAATTCAATTCGAATTATAGTTGATCAACCAGCAAAGTTCTCAGCTGGCCCTCGACCTACCTGCCCCAGTCCGAATCAACCTGAGCATTTATACCGGGTATAAAACAGAGTTTATCCCGTTGTTTGTAATAAAACCTCTTTAGAGCGTTTAATATCGGCGGGAGCTACATTTATTGTTAAGGAAATATGAAATTTTTCTGAAGAAAACCTTTTATATGAGCCAAGTTGGGAACTTTGCTGGGATTTTGTGGGGCGCCATCACGAGCGGTAAGCGAAGCGGGTAACTCAAGTAACGAGACAGCGTGAGGCAACTTGTTTTTAAAACCCTTAAACCAAAGCTACCATACCAAAGTAGCCATAAAATAATACGCAAAAAAGAAGCGGGTTGTGTCGGAGATACAACCGTTAATTAAGTTTAAGTGGATACTTCTTTGTTGGCTGTGGAACGCTTGTACCCGTAAAATATAATATCTGAATTAATTCACTAAAATCTGTACAGATATCGGTATACTTATATGGCAACATTGACTGACGTAGCTCATTGCACTCGCGATACATTGAAAATGGCGGTCATTTCGGCATTATTTTGATGTCCGCCACAAAAACTAAATAACATTGTGTGATTAACAACTAATGGCAAAAAAAGAAGGATTAAAACATGTAACAAACAATTATTTGAAATCAGATTAGGCTTCTCTACAAAAAGTTATTCCGGAAGTCAGGTGATACGTTTTGAACTGTACCCCTATACAAGAACGCGTGCAAAGAAGTATCCACTTCAAAAACAAACATTTAGTGGAGTAACAATGTGTTTGGTCAAAGGCAATCGACGATCAGAAACAGAATTGGACTCAATCTAGACCATGAATCTAGAGATTTAAAATGGCAAAATTATATAGTGTTGATATTTCGTGCGCGCAGCCGGCATCTATAAGATGTTATCACGTCAAAAAACATTATTATTGCGTTCGTTCTCAAACACAATACTGTGTCCGTTCACACTGAGGCCCCATCTTTACCCACAAACTTTATTGAGCTTCGGCGAACTCCGCTAAAGCCTGCGTGATGCTTTGTTGCCATTACAAACATTGTCACACTCAAGCCGAATTAAACCTTATCTGGACAGACATTAGGCTGAAATGAATTGCTATAGTTTGCTTCATATTGAGAATTACAACTTAGATCGATGTTTGAGCATAATGTTAGGTGTGACGCCATTGGAATATCTATCGACAGTTAACATTGAAAATATCTTCAGCGATTTTACGAAGTGTATGCCACTAAAAACATTACACATAAGTCAAAGTCAAAAGTCAAATTTTATTCTTCAATTTAGGCATATTACATGCACCTATGAATGTCGATAAACTACCACCGGTTCGGAAAGAAAACCTCTGCCTCGAGAAGAACCGGCATAAAAAACTCGGCGAGGTGTCATTTTTTCAAAACAGTAGATCATTTCAGTATCAGATTATTATAAATTTATAAATTACATTGCTACAGTAGAAAGCCTATTTATTGTGCGATAGATTTCTAGTGCAGGATTTTATCGCTGCCAAATATCCCTATCCATGATGTAATCTTTTATCTTATAATATGCTTTTGAAATAAGTGTCTGTTTAGCGACCGATTTGAATCTCGCGACCAAATCTAGTAATACTTATATTAATGTATTTACTTACTTTTGTCTCGCCTTCTGCACTATATTAATATACCTTCAAATTTATCTATTTCATTCTAATTTTTTTAAGATCAATGTTAACTTTTTAGGTTATTTTTTTCTCAATGTTAATACCAGATTGCTGGCGTTTGTGTCGCCACTTGTGATTTTTTAAGTTAGGTCCCCACCAAACATCAGCGCCTCAGCTTGCTGTGGCTTTGTGCTGAGTGGAGATCCTGCTTAACGTCCTCTTATTTAGTTTTTAGGGTTCCGATACCTCAAAAGGAAAAAAACGGAACCCTTATAGGATCACTCGGTTGTTGATTATTGGTACATATATGTAAATTGGTGACCCAAAGATGGACGCGTAATGTAAATTAATGAATTCTGAACAAGGGGGCCACTTTTGGGGGGTAAACTGGAAAATTAAAAAAAAAAGTTTCGCAAACTGTATTGTGTGACATATCAAATGAAAGTGGTTTTTGTAAGCATGTCAAATATTTTTTTTGATAATTTTAGCAAAAACAGATTTGAAGTAATATATTAAAAGGAGGCTCCAACCTTGGCTATTTGTAAAAATCCTTTTTATAACCAAATAAACTTTTTTCATTTTCATTTTCAAGTAATTTAGGAAAAATGACGAAAATTGACCATCCCCCCCCCCTTATCTCCGAAACTACTAGGATTAAAATTCTGAAAAAAATATGGAAAATAGTTCCTTGCTTAAAGATTACAGGAAATCCTATAAGAAGTTTGAGTATTCAAAAACACTTATGAAATTTAGATTATATACGGAACCCTCACCACGCGAGTTGAACTCGCACTTGTCCGGTTCCTGTTTAATTAATTAATTTTGTAATTTGTGACGTTAAATAAATGTATTTTATTTCTTTCTTTATTCTTTGAAATGCGAACATGATAGGCGCCTACCTATTTCTTCCCCGGGATGACTAAAGTAGTAAATATTCTTTTATACCCCGGATCTTTTCCGCTCCCGACTGACCTATCGGCACCGGATCGGGACGGATAACGTCGGATTGACAATTAGGCCCGATTGAGCGGTCCCGACGCCTCCCTTAGGGATAGACGAAGTCGGGAGGTATCGGTGTAGCTTTATCGGTATCAAAATAAAAGTATCTGTGTGATCGACAAAATAGGTACAATAATTATAGCGAGAAAATGGTCCCTGATTCATTATGGCAAACGAGGCGTTTCATCTGGCCTATCGAAAAGGTTTTTGTTTGCTAAGGTTTGAAACCAGCCAGCGAATTCTACTTTTTGTACATACCATGTCAAAATCATTCATGGAATAAGTTTCTGTGAAAATTTTCAATTTTGGTACACGCTTTTTGCTGATAGATATATCTGGAGCCGTAGCATGGTTGGCCTTATCACGCGACAAGTGACAAGATAAGTGCGTCGTCTCGTTCTATCGAACGGTGTCAGCCAGTGACGCACGCTCTATCCTATCACTTATCGCGTGACAAGGCCAACCATGCTACGGGGCCAGAGAGATGGGACTGTCCGTTCTTTGGTCACTGGGCGTCTGCTAATCGTGCTGAGTATCAAGACCACAAATAAAATTTAAAGAATAAAAAACTGAGACCTAGGTTAAGATGCACTAATACTAGTAATGTAAGTCTGTATATTACTAACAATCTATGGGCAAATTGGTCTGAAATAAATGATTTATTATTATTTTATTGCCGACTGTATTTTTCTGTATACCGTCATCAACTACTCATAGAGACGATTCTAACGAACCCAAACTCAACGGGATTGCGTCGGTTAATTACTGAAATCCCATGGCCACCTTCTGTCTCCATCATCAGATCAGCTCGATGGTACCATAATATTAAATTGTCAACCAAACTATACTTAAACTCAAAGTTTCAGCTCAACTCAATAGGATAACGGCAAGTGACTGAAAAATGGATTGCAATGACGGTAAACTTACTTATTACATACAACAGTTAAATAAAAGTTTGTGAAAAGGCTGGTTTCAGGTTAAAATTGTATACTGCTACAAAACTACTAACTATATTTTCAGGGGTCTCTCGCAAAAAGATTGGTTATTCATTGTCTAAAATCTAAACGTACAGTAAGGGAAATATATTCACGTACGACCGTAGAACCCTGTCGCAATTGACAGGCTCTCCTCAGACAGACCGTCACTCAAACTCAAGTGGTACGTCACCTTATTGCGATAGGGTTCTACGATGGTACGTGAGTACATTTCCCTTACTGTACCTTACTCCGAAATAATCATTTGTTTTGATAATATGTCTTTTATTCAGATATCGTGGGCGAAGAGCACCACAGTATATTGACCTAATATTAGCGAGAGAGAGAGAGATAGAGCGAGACAAGATTTTGAGGGTAACAGTAGTTTTAAGTGTAAAACCTTGTTAGTAAATGACGAAAGATGTCGTCCTACATAAACGGAGTCATCATCATCGTCAGCCGGTGTCAGTCCACTGCTGGACATAAGCCTCTCCCACACACACTCTGGCACACCACTGAGCTCGATTGTCATCTTTCCTCCAATCCCTGCCCGCTGCTTTACGAATGTCATCGCCTACAGCCCCGCTATTCTGTTACATGTTCTATCCTAACCTGGGTTCACCCACAAATAAATACTAATAATTCATAGTACCTAAGCGTAATCAGAGCTCTACTTTCGTTAGGCGTGATGGGTGAGCTGACGCGCATTAGCGCGTTCCGAATAACAGCCCTGGGCGTCCTACACACAACGCATTCTAACCAAAATTATAGCTAGTCTGATCTGTCATGGCTACCAAATAAATCAATTGTACCGCATTAAAAGCCAACGCGCTGTGTGACCTATTTCAGATACATAATAATCCTGCGATTCACAATACGCAACCCACCAGCAGCTAGCCTGGCCAATGCAAATTGAACCAGAAATCGCCAAACGTTAAAAAGTTGAGCAGGCAACACTTTTTGTTAATTGGATACTTTTGAAATTTTCTGATTAACTGGCAGTTAAATACATTGTTTGTTAGTGGTATGTATTACCGTTTATTAAACCCATTGTACATAGAAGAGAAGGAATTCAAAGAGGTAAGCTCAAAACAACTTGTTACAGGCTAGTAAAAGCGAAAGTCGTTTTTGGGAAATTGTATAAAATTCTACAATAAAATTCCAAAACACATTACCGAACTTACTGACTCTAAATACAAATCTGTCGGAAAACAGACACTTATTTCATCATGGATATAAAATCCTGCACTAGAAATCTATCGCAAAATAAATAGACTTACTACTGTAGCAATGTAATTTTAAAATTTTATAATACTCTGATACTGAAATGATTTGAAAAAATGACACCTCGCCGAGTTTTTTACGCCGGTTCTTCTTGAAGCAGAGGTTTTCTTTCCGAACCGGTGGTAGTTTATCGACATTCATAGGTGCATGTAATATGCCTAAATTGAATAATAAATCACTTTGACTTTGACTTTCACCTTGACTTTATGTGAAGTCCCCAATCCGCACTGGGCCAGCGTGGGGACTACTGCCCGTTCCCTCTCATTCATGACAGGAGGCCTGTGCCCAGCAGTGGGACGTATATAGGCTGATGATGAAGCCCATTGCCAAATATCCTAACAATCGAAAGAATCGAGTCAATCTTTGACTTACACAGACTTGGTTCTAATCTAAATGTGTATTTTTCCGAGGATTTTTTACTGAAATACGCTGTATTATTTTTGACAAAGGAGCCATATTCCAGGATTCTTCCATAGGCTACGCTGTCTATTTACCATCAGGCCGTAAGCTCGTTTGCCATCATTTTAGTAAGAAAGAAATGGAGGATTCATTCATACTGGTCGCTTGAAACTGGTAAGCGTTATAAATACCAGCCGTACGCAAACCCTTGAAGTGGAATTAACGAGTTTTGGGCGTATTTGAGAAGCGAGGAACAAAAATGTACTTACTCGGTGAACATTATGGGCCGTGTTTATGTCAGTAAAGGCGGGTTCTGAGACGCGAAGCGTGTAGTCAACCGATTTAATCGGTGTAAGAAATATTTACTAAAGCTACTACGGTGGCCTGGTGGTTCAGGCGTGCGGCTGTCAAACGGCAGCCGTGGGTTCGAATCCTAGCTCGGACCACAATGGGTTTTTCGGAACTTATGTACGGAATATCATTTGATATTTACCGTTAGCTTTTCGGTGAAGGAAAACATCGTGAGGACACCTGTATACATCTGAGAAGAAATTCAAAGAGGTACGTGAAGTCCCCAATACGCACTGGGCCAGCGTGGGGACTACTGCCCGTTCCCTCTCATTCATGAAAGGAGGCCTGTGCCCAGCAGTGGGACGTATATAGGCTGATGATGATGATGATGAAGAAAAAATTTAACGAAGTACGAAAATGGTCGCGGACCTTAAATGAAGTTCCTACAAGACGCAAAACATAGACGAATCGGGGTGTTCACGTGCCATCACTGAAATAAAATGAAATGAAATATATTAGGTACGTATAAGGAATCCAGGTTATACAGTTGCAGATACAGTTACATAAAGAATTTTACTTAGTCCATGGGCGACCGAGCTCTGCTCGGGTGAAAATAGAGAAAATACGGAGAAAACGAATTTTCCCAGATATATTTCATACTAGATCTATTTCTCGCCCTCGTAAACCCCTACATTCCACATTTCATCGAAATCGTTAGAGCCGTTTTGGAGAACGTGATTGCAAATATATATAGGTACATAAATATATATATTTATATTATATACATACAAATATTGCTGGTTTAATAGTATAGGATTAATACAACAACAATATTGCATAAAATATTATTAATTAATAAAGTTACTTAGAATTTAAAATGTCAACAATTTAGCATAAAACTTTTACTAGAAATGTCAAATAATTAAAATAAATAAATAAAATAAATATCGCGGGGACAATTCACACCAATTGACCTAGTCCCAAACTAGGCAAAAACTGTACTATGGGTACTAGACAACGTATAAACATACTTATATAGATAAATACATACTATAATAGATATTAACCATCCAAGACTCGAGAAGAAACATTCGTATTCATCATACAAATATCTATCCCGACCGGGGATCGAACCCGGGACCTCAAGCTTCATAGTCAGGTTCTCTAACCACCAGGCTATTCGGTCGTCAAAAATATAATAATTGCTAATACAAATGATTTAATCTCTATCACAGAATAAGTAATAGTACTACGTACAGAAGGTTCTCTGTTCACAAATTCCCTGTTTAGGTACGCCAAACGTGCCTAAATGTGGCCATTTCTTTCTATCGCATGCAACGCGCTCTTTCGGAGGCGGAGCCTTAGAGCTAGGTTTACGGCCAGCTCGACCTATTCTATTAAATTATAGGTACGTCAGTATAATAGTGTATTTTACTAACGATATTACGATTATTCTTTATTTACTTAGGATCACCCAACTACACTAAATCTGTGTAATTTGCCTTTAGGTTATGACATCAAAACTGCATTTTTGTAAACATACAACTCTGGGTTACCTACATACGTAAACATAATGTAATGAAAAAATAGTTTCAACCAATATATAAATAGACGACGCGGCATATTTATTTTACGGGGTGACTGACGCGTGCGTCTCATACATAACAGCGTGCGGCAACTACTGATAGACCGCCTAAAGACGGCTGGCTGGCATGTTTTTGTGCGGCGCGACGAAATCATAGAGTGAACCGCCCCTGACCGCACCTCCGTCCGGCGAAATTTGTACGCGGCTACGGCAACGGAATGCGGCGCCAGTGTGTGATGCGCCTAAAATGCGATACGTGTATGTGTGTGTTTGACCTGTCACTGTCAACAACAAGTCCACACTGAACATAAACCATACGCCGTTCTGCAACAGTATTTTTACATCGTGAAGGTAAGCGGAACCCAAAATGGCGGGCGGTGTAATTGCGTGGACATTTCAATTTGTCGTGTGTACCGGCCGATGTTCGCGATGGCTCAAATATTTCCAGTAGTCGCTTCCGAGATGGACCTGCGAGTTTTATGGCTCGTTTTGATATCTTTTTTTTTTGTTTATTTAGAACACAAACAGTCACGTTACACATAGAGTACCAACAACCATAAAGCAGAAAGAAAAAGGTTTATGTAAGCTTTGTTGCACAAAAAATATATAATACAAAGGGCGGCCTTAATGTCTAAATATTAATGATTTATTTATTATTATTAAGATTTTTTTCATTATTTTACATCCGAGTATTGTTATGCACTGTAATGACATGTAATATTATTCATATTACGAATAAATTAATATGAATAATGTTATAAAGCATTATCTACCAGTCAATCTTAAGGCAAAGAAGATAAATCGTTATTACTAACACTAAGTTCTGATTATGAAAAATCCACTGAATGAAAAATAAATATCATGAATTTATGAATGTTAATAGACTTTTATGACAATACAGCTGCTGGCGCCATTTTGATAAATGACAGGTCAAAGCGGACCCCGGGCTCCTATAGGGTACAACCGGAAATAAAGCTAGGAGGATGAGGTTACAGGTAGCAGTATTTTAGTAAGGCTCGCAGTATGTTTTTGGGTCGTTCTTCTTTTTTATGAACCGAGGTTTGCCTTTTTTTTGGTTTTTGAACTATCGAAAATTGTGATTTTGAAGTGCGATTTAAAAAAAATGCATTGGTTTTTTCATTAACACTAATTAAAGTTTCCTTTCCGGCCAATATACATATTTGTTAACGGTTGGTTTTAAAAAAAAATATGTGCCAAAGTGGACTCTTTCAGTGGGGACTACATTTTGGTTTAGCACTCTGTCACGGACTTCTACGATAAAAATACGTTTAAAAAAAATGCTAGTTAGAGAAATTAAAATAATACTAATTAATAAAATAATATGGACGTTCATTTTCGAACATTATAAAACCGTAAAATCATTACTCAAATGAGATGCCGTAGTAAGACGAAGGACAGGCTATTGTCGGTCGAAAAGAAGAACGACCCTTTTACGTTTTAAAGTATCAAATTGCGCTGAGACTACAGTTGTCATACATTTAATTAGAATTATTTTTTCTTTATGTGATTACATGGTACTTTACACTAAAAAATTCAATGAATTTAGAAACAAATCATATATAAAAAAATCAAATACATACGCACTACTTTAAGCTTCAATAGAAACAGCGTAAGTTACCTACTATCCTACTTACCTGTCACTACCTCAAAAATTACTTGTCGTCATGATAATTTCAGCATTCTTATATTAATTCAACTTAATTAATATAATCCCCGAGCTGTGTTTACCACAATCGAGCATGATTAATGCGAGTTGTCCAACTCACAATGGCAGCCAATATCCTGCCCTAGTTATGGCTCATGTGTTCACACAATGGGACCAATACCCTATTGATATAAATCCTTACGAGAATTGAGTATTATAAATGCGAAAATGTTCGTCACCTTTGCAGGCTCATACCGCTAACCGTTTTAGACGATATGACACTTTTTTATTCCGGAAATTAACAAAATACTTTTATATTGGAACTGCGAAATAAAATTATTTATTTATTTATTGTTAGGACCTTCAACAATAAGCATACTATTAATATTAATAGTGTACCGTCTTGTTTAGTTTCGTTCGTCATCGCATTGGTTTTTTTTACTGTAATGTCGTGTTAACATGTTTTTAATAAATAAATAAATTACATAATATTGCTCTTATAAAAAAAAAACATATATTTCAGACATTTGTAGTCCATAAGTAGTCAGTAGTCTTATATCCACAAATTAAAACTAAGTACATTATTAATTACAGAAGGACGCAGCATGCAACAATTAACAGTGAAAATAAAAAATAAAATAAAAACAGATACAATTAGTTTACTCTAACTAATAAATACTAAGTCTTGTCAGCAATCGTGGCTTTTATGAATGGGATAGTTCACGAGTTAAGATCAATATAATTTTGATGTTTCTTATAAGCCGTAAACATCCGTGACAGGGATCCGTGTAGCTTGAGGTTAGTACGACGAGTAGGTAAACTGGACAGCTTAATATTACATGCTCTAGGAATTTTAGAGGGTACGTGGAAATTTATTTTATGCAGTATAAATCTGGGCAATCTACTGGCAAGAATTCTCTTCAAAAACACTAGATCACTTTAGTTCTTCTATCAGCCAACGATCCCAACTTAAAGTATTTAAGTCGCTCATAATAACTTCTTGGATTTTTTGCAGCTATATGTTAAACTTGTACCAAACTTTTTTCTTTTTCTTTCAATTCTATTTATATGTAAAATTATAACAAGGTGTCCACACTACATTACACCTACATTTTCATACTAAAAACACAAAACTAAGAGCACAATCTAGTTGGTCATGTCAGTGTGATTGCAATTTGTGCTTGTCCAGCCGTGTTTTATGTGTACAAGTTAGAAGGAAATATTGATTGGACAAATAAGATTAAAACAATATTTATTTGGCACCCAGAATTGTTAAAATTTTGTTATCATTACTGTCTTAAAATTAGTTCGAATGTGAACGCAATCAGAGAGAAGTTGACAATGGGCTGTCTATGTCAGTAAATATATTTACTCAAATCCAAATATTAGGACTCACAGTCCCAGACAGGAACGGCCCGCCATTTCATCCGTCCGGTTGTCCGGTACGAAATATTATAAAATTATATTGTTATGGTTTTTCCGGTCGTTTCGCTATACGTGTGGGTCGAGCCGCGGGCAGGATACAAAATAGATTTTAACCTGATGACATGAGGTTATACATCGTTTAATCCATCAGTTTAGTGCGAGTTAGTGTTCAGTCGGTTTACTGTGAGTGTGAGTTGTTCAGTCTGCCATGTTCATGAAGTTTTAAGACCTTTTTCATTTTAGGCCCAATATTTTATTTATTATTTATAGTTATAATATTTTATATTATATTATTAGATTATATGTAGGATATGTCATCATGTACAGTCACGAGCGTTAATTTGGGACCCATTTCCTTCAAATGTTGTTAGAACATTTACAATGCAATAAGGTCGAAAACTTCAGTTCAATAATAATTGTGAAGTGTCAAGATGACACAATTAAATGTCTTATTGAATGGGCCCTTGAATTGATAACGTCTTTGCCAAAAGCTATCATTACAGTTTTCTAATTACGAACATGTGTCATTGTGTGTCAGTGTCAGACAAGAAAATTTATTGAAAACTGTCATTTTCACAAAATACTATTTTCAAATAACAAATATGGCCGGAGAGAAGACAGGGCCTCTAACACGGGTGACAATTAGTCGGAAAAAATCGGAAATGATCGTTTGACTCGTTCCGCCCGGTTGACGTCACTGAGCGGTTTCCCCTAGTCACGTATAGTAACGTAAGTTGTCAGCATGGCAAACATTGACACTCCTTTAAAATATTAGCTTTAAATGTCTTCAGTTTGCTATACGATATTCCACCTTAGGTGGGTCCCAAATTAACGCTCGTGACTGTACCGGGATGACGGCTGTCAAATATCGACTGTTAAAAGTAAGTAGGTCTTGTTTCGTTAGCGCGTTCTGAATAATATAGCCCAGACGAGCCCAGTACAAATATGTGCATGAACAAAGTGATCACACAACTGTGAACGCGACGTTATTGCGAATTTGAACCTTTGGGTACGTCCATATATTTATGAACTCGGCCGTACAATCCTTAAAGAGATAGCTGTCATAATGTCAATCCAACTCCACTGTCATACAAACACACAACATAAACATTGTCTGATATATTATATATATGTGATATTTCAAATACAAATGAATGGATTAACAAAATACTTAATCTTCATATACGGTGACGTCGGTGACCAATCGTATTTCGGCAGCTATGCATTTAATTAACCATCATAACAAGTTAAAATTCTTAAAAACATTCAAATATATACTATGCAACTTTTAATAAACCTTTGCTAAAATCGCGACAAACGAATCTCAACTTTATTCGGTTATTAAGAAGTCAACTTATGTTTTATTCATTGAATTCTGAATGCAATTTTAAAATGGTAACTTTATCTCAGTATGGAAACGAAAAGTTAGCGCTATCTCAAAGATGCCACTGTTATTGATTTTCGTGAATAAATTCGGTCAGTCAACTTTGAAGCTTATCTGTTTACGTATAAGGCTCAATATTGAATGTGTGTTTACGGTAAATGCTTGAACATAATGTATAGTAAATAACCGTATAAGATAAGGATGAGATTGTGAAACAATTATTTGATAATATTCGGATAGTAAAACTGTTTACGGCCTCATAACCACGGTTTTAATTGCGATATTTTGCATTTTGCATACAAAATGGACTTAATAACAAATCGTAGATATGGATAAATGGTATTGCTTATAATTACTTGGAATCTCGACTTAAACAACGCTTTACTATCACCGAGCGAGTAGCGAATATGTAAGAGTAAGTACATTCTGAAATCTGCCTTATGATTAGAGCATAATATGCCTAGTCGTTTTTTGCTAGCCTTCGTTTGACAGATTTAAGGCTCCGTCAGATTCACGACGAAGCGGCGCGGCGCGCGGCAAAAGCGGCGCGGAAATATTTTAAATAGAATAAAGGTAAGTGTGTATGTAGCGGGTAATCTCCGAAAGTACCCATCCGATTCCAAAAAATCTTTCACCGATGTTTACAATGGACCAACGGAATGGACGTAGATTATATTAGAAGGTGAATCACGTAACGCATTGTACCCGCGTCAGGTAGATCTAAATGTCACTTTTTATATGGAAAAATGACAGTTGGATCTACCTAATGTGCGTTCGGAACGGTACGTGATTACCCCCCACAGGTACTATGTCTTATTGTATTCCCCCCCACAAGGTGGATTGATGATCTGGCTAAGGCGCGAGTCATTGTTGGAATCTAGGGGAGGCCTATGTCCAGCAGTGTACGTCTTTCGCCTGATATGATCATGATGATGATGACTATGTCTTATCCAAAGGCATCGCTTGCGTTCGGTACACTTAAAGGTGTAATTTCCGTACCAGTTTTCCGTGCCAGCCGCACGTTCGATTGCGTGCGACTGACGCGCGCGACATGCGACAATAAGTCAAGTCATCAAGTGTATGAAAATGTATGACGCCGTGTCCGAAGTCTCCACGGACGCGTGCATAAGAAACTAAGACGCTATCCGGTACGGCACGGAATGGCACCTTTAATAGGCGAGCGGAGTGTCGCTGGTGGTTAGTTAGTGAATAAAAGGCGGATCTTATAGACTTCATATACCTAAAAGAATAAGTAATACGACCATTACGGGTACCACAAACCACGTTAAATTGTGGGTGGCTGCACACTCCATTAGGCGCCATTTTAGTTTCGTTCGGAAGCGTTAAATTAAACATAAAATGTTAACATGGAATCTTGAGAATTGAGCTGAAAACCGGTGGCTGCATTTGTTGAATTTTCAGTTTACCGGTTTTTTCGTAATATTAAACTCGCAAACAATTCAATTTAACACCAAAACCAATACTGCTCGGCTATTGTGATAGCCAGCCGGCGAGCAGTGTCGCGGTGAGATAGACAATCCGTCTCTTTCTAATTAGAACGCTTAGAAAGAGACCGATACCTAGTCTTCGACACAGCTCGCGGGGCATCCTGTGACAGATATCACCAGGAATACTGGCTCGTATAAAATTACTTAATCAGATCATCAAACATAAAGCCGGACACTTTCCGGCAATAACAATCTTTGTGGACGCACTACAACGTCCGTGACTTACCTGACTGCGGCTTTCAAAATCCAAGTGTCATTATCGAAAGTGTTATGCTATTGCAATTTCAACCTTGTGGCTTAGAGGAGATGGTAGCTATTTGTATGAGTTTTATTGTTACTTACTTGATTTTTATCTGGTCGGAGGATTTGCGGTGGGCTTATACAATAGGAAACATTGCCATTGTTCACAAGATAAGCTTTCAAGTGTTATAAACGGACAGCTTATATAATCTTAACTATATATAACTGTGTTTTTTTTAAAAACATGATATTATTGAACAGTACGCACCCTTAGAATGAAACCGACCGAACTCAAAAAAAATTGACAAAATGAGTTAGCAACACATATCGACTCAAAATTACATACTGCATCAAGATGTGTTGCTAACTCATTTTGTCGATTTTTTGAGTTCGGTCGGTTTCATTCTAAGGGTGCGAGTAGCTCTCCGGTGAAGAATACATCAAAAGGAAACTGGTCTAATCCCAAATAAGGTCTAGTTTTCCCTCTGGGTTGGAAGGTCATCGCAGTCGCTTTCGTTAAAATTAGTACCTACGCCAAAACGGACCCCGCAACCGGGAAAACACAAGGAGGATGATAAACAGTAATAAATAATGTAATAATAAACAAATTTATCCTAATTAAAATATCAAAACGTGAATAAACCTAGAACATTACATGCCGAAATTAAATAAACTTACAAACCAATTATTGTTCAATCAAAACACTCCACTACTATTAAAAAACGTCCCATCTACATATCATTTTTACGGCGCTTACGTCGTTCTTCAATAATGAGGTAGCACAGTTACCTCTTAAAATATCTGTACAAATTTAAACCCTATTCCCTAGTCATAAGTTCCGGTATGTATAGATATTTATAGACGCGACTACAAGCCACACGCGCGGGCCGCGTCCAAACCGCAACCGACGGATTTCAATTGCCGAGATCGACATTGTTAAGCGGTCGGTGAACATTTGTTTTTTCTTTTATTATCGTGAAATTAACTGCAAATATTATATATGAAAATTAAAACGTAAATATTCTATCTTTGACATTTTTAATTAGTTGGTTCGAATCCTAACCTAAACAGATCAACCAGACTGGTGAAGCAATCTATTTACAAACCATTTTTGTACACAACATTTTAACTATTGCCTAAACCATCCAGGTTTTAAATAGTGGCTTTATGTGCAACACTGTAACTATTATAAAAAAATTGTATTAAATAAATAAAATAAAAAAATAAAAAACGAATAAATTTAATTACATCTGTGAATCTGCACATGTCAGAGAAATTAAAATATGTTACTTAATGTAAAGTAAACTGAGGTATATTAAGAAATAGAAATAGAAAACATTTATTGTCACACAAACAGATGCGCAAAATACATACAAAAGGATTTAAGGTGTTTTTTAAAATAATTAATAAATAATACGAAATTTTGCCGCAAAGATGATAGGCTACATAAGCCATCTTCGAGCGCACGAGCGCCAAAACGCTAGGATAGGAGTCGGAGTGGTCGCCATGGCCGAAAACGGTCGGACAGATCATCATCATCATCATCAATAAATAATAAATATAAATATCGTGGGACAATTCACACCAATTGATCTAGTCCCAAACTAGGCAAAGCCTGTACTATGGGTACTAGACAACGGATAAACATACTTATATAGATAAATACATACTTAAATAGATATTAAACATCCGAGACTCGAGAACAAACATTCGTATTCATCATACAAATATCTGCCCCGACCGGGGATCGAACCCGGGACCTCAAGCTTCATAGTCAGGTTCTCTAACCACTAACGTTCGGTCGTCCACTGCAAAATATATATGAAAATTAAATAGTAAATATTCAATCTTTGTCATTTTTAAGGAGTTGGTTCGTTTCCTAACCAAAACAGCTAGGTAAGCTAAACAGATCAATCAGACTGATGAAGCAATCTATAAACCATTTTTGTACACAAGATTTTAACTAATATAAAAAATTACATGTCTGAATGCAGTTATTACATGTTAGAGAAATTAAAATATGTTAATTAAAGTGAAGTGAACTGAGGTCCGCTGGATGCGGGTGGCGCAGGACCGGTCAATTTGGAACTCTCTGGGGGAGGCCTATGTCCAGCAGTGGACGTCTTTCGGCTGATATGATGATGATGATGATGATGAACTGAGGTATCTTAAGAATTTTTAATAAAAAATAAATAATAGATATTAGGGGGCATTCTTACACAAATCGAACTAAGACTATAGTAAGCTCAATAAGGCTTGTGTTATAGGTACAGTCAGCATCATAAACATGTATACATTCTATGACCTTATTACCTATACATAAGGTTGAAAAGTGTATACATGTTTATGATGCTGACTGTACAAAACGACGATATATATAATAGATATAAATACTTAAATACATAGAAAACATCCAAGACTCAGAAACAAAATGTTCATGTTCATCACACAAATATTTGCCCTTACCGGGATTCGAACCCATGACCTTCAGCTTGGCAGAAGGCAGCGTCAATACCCACTAGGCTAACAGATCGTCGATTTAAGGTGGTTTTTAAACGTAAAAACCTTTTGGACAAAATCATTTTAAAGATTTTTACTTCATTTCATTTAAATGAGAGCTTAAAGCTCGCAAAGCTTATTTAGTGAATAAAATAAATGTTGCCATCATATTATTCAGATCATACTTTCAATGCCAGCTTTAGTCTCATTTAGCAAAACTGGGCTGAAACAAATTTCACATCATTTTCTCATATAGATACTTCTGATTATATACCCCGTGGATCATTTTTAGGGTTCCGTACTTCAAAAGGAAAAAAACGGAACCCAAGGATCACTCGTGCGTCTGTCTGTCCGTCTGTCACAGCCGATTTGCTTCGAAACTACTGGACCGATTGAGTTGAAATGTGGTAAACATATGTAAATTGGTGACCCAAAGATGGACGCGTAAAGTAAATTAATAAATTCTGAACAAGGGGGCCACTTTTGGGGGGTGAACTGGCCAATTCAAAAAAAAATCGCAAACTGTATTGTGTGACATATCAAATGAAAGGGGTTGGTGAAAGCATCTCAGATATTTTTTTTATAATTTTAGCAAAAACAGATTTGAAGTAATTTAGGAAAAAAGACGAAAATTGACCATTCCCCACCCTTATCTCCGAAACTACTAGGCTTCAAATTGTGAAAAAAATATGGAAAATAGTTCCTTGCCTAAAGATTACAGGAAAACCCATAAGAAGTTTGAGTATTCAAAGTAACGGGAAAAACTCAATATTTTTGTATATTATATACGGAAACCTCACCACGCGAGTTGAACTCGCACTTGTCCGGTTTTTATATGGAAAAATTACAGTTGGATCTACCTAACGCGCGTTCAAAACGTTACGTGATTACACATCAGAACTCACATTTGGGTCCGGTCCTTTTTAATTTGTTTATCAACAACATCACAGAATGCTTCCATCACTCTCGGGTATTTATTTTATGTACAATACAATACAATACAAATACTCTTTATTGCACACCTCACACAAACAAAGCAGTTACAGAGAGAAACAATACAATAACATGTAGGTATGCAGACGACTTAAAGTTAAAGACCTACACAATCGATTTCTAAATAGGAATAGTGTTAACGCCTCTTTACATCGCGGCGATGACGTGCTCACTGACCGGCGAGAGTTCCTAACATTCCTTTTACTTTTCAATTTAAAACTGTCAGAAGAAAAATGTTCTTGAAAATGATTTGATTTGTCAATGAGAAGAAATAATATTTAATTTAATTATTGTAAACTTAATCGCAATAAATGCATGTACTCAACAATGGAGTCTTATAATCTATCGGCAGCTTGGCCGTAACAAGTTTTGGTGACCCCGACGTGATCAAACACGCAAGAAGAAAATATCCCATTTACGAGACGAATATGTTGTGAGTTTAAGCCGGCGAGAAAAAGGATTTCGTTGGTACCCATTAATAATAGTTTATGTCTACGTAAGTACGTATTTGGGAGCTACTACAAGCGGGATTATTACTGTAAGTACTTTCACTTTAATGCTTTAAATGCAAGTGTCATTTTCATACATCGGTTTAAAATAATCTCGCACCTACAAAATGGATTTAGTCGAACTCAGACGCCAGAGAGGGACGATTCGTACCCGTTTAACCCTCTTTAAAAAATTCCTCACTCCCTTATTGGAGCAAAAAAGGCCAACTCAAGTAACAGTAAACGAATGTGCTCTGAGATTGACTAAAATTCAAGAATCGTATAATGTTTTCGAGGAAATTCAATCAAACATTGAACTACAAGATAGTTCTCTAGACGAACAGGATCAGCGAGAGGATACAGAAAACGCGTTTTTCAGTTTAATGGCCCAGGCACAAGAGTTGATTGACGCCTTTAAGGAGGAACACCATCAAGGGGACGAATTCTATAGCCAGAGCAGTCGTAAGCGCGCAGGTTTGAAAAATGTAAAGCTGCCTCAGCTGCGTCTTCTTCCCTTTGACGGAAAGACAGATAAATGGTTGGAATTTAGGGACCTTTATCTGTCTTTAATCCACAATAACGAGGATGTTGATGACATATGCAAATTTCACTACCTTAAATCATACCTCGAAGGTGATGCCAGTCTTGTCATAAAATCTGTACCCGTCTCAGCTGAATCTTATAGTATCGCCTGGTCGCTTTTGTGCGAAAGGTACGACAACAAACGTCTGTTGATTAATCAACATCTTAAAAGCCTTTTTGGTATAGAGCCTTTGTCGAGGGAAAGCGATAAGGGTATACGTCAATTAATTGACAACTTATCTAAAAACTTGCAGGCGCTTAATTCTCTTGGGGAACCCACGGATAAATGGGACACATTAATTATATATATGGCCTCATCAAAGCTGGACAGCACTACCGCTAGACGGTGGGAAGAGTTCCGGAGTGACATTACTTCTCCGTCATTGCAGGATTTTTATAAATTTTTGCGCAATAAGGCAGATGTTTTGGAAACGGTGTTTGGGACGAGGAACGACAAACGTCAAACTGAAGTGGATACACAAATTAAACGTCAAAACGTTCCCAAAACAAAAGCTTTCATTGCTTCAAACCTAACATCGTCATCTTCGGCTAATGATGCATCATATCCGTGTGTGTCTTGCAAACAAAATCATAGGCTAATAGATTGTCCCAAATTTAATTCACTTTCCGTGGATGAGCGCTACCTAAGAGTTAGCCAGTGGAAATTATGCAAAAATTGTTTGCGCCCTGGCCATATTACGTATCAGTGCCGCGCCAGTGGGTGTAGGACCTGTAGAAAAAGGCATAGTACTTTACTGCATAAACAAATGCCTGACCAACAGCAAAATGAAGAGGAAGCAGCTGCTATTCCAAGCAATAACCAGCTTCTACAGACGTCAGCAGCTCCTTCGTCTTCAAGCGCAGCTGGTGAACCGGAACCAGCGATTTTATCGAATACTAGTGTCACGATGACAGCGGCCGACTGTCAACAAGTTTTGCTTTCCACTGCGCTTGTAGAGGTTGCAACCAACGGTGATCGGTTTGTTTTACGCGCGTTACTTGACAGCGGCAGTCAATCGTCATTTTTGACTGAAAAGGCAAAGCAAAGGATCGGTTGCAATATAACTAAGGTAAATCGCTCAGTTTCGGGTATAAACAAAGCCTTATTGAAAATAAATGCATACTGTGACCTCGAGTTAAACTCATTACACTCACCCTTTAAAGGTTCAGTGAGGTGCTATATAGTACCAACTGTCACTGATAAGCTTCCTTCGTTGAAGGTGCAAGCACAACTTAACATACCGAATAATATATCCCTAGCAGACCCAAAGTTTTATTCTCCGGCTGACGTCGATTTATTACTAGGTGCCGACATATTCTGGGACCTAGTTGGGTCTAACCAGGTTAGGCTGGGTAAAGGTAAACCAGTCCTGACTGAAACGGAGCTAGGATGGATAGTGGCTGGTCCTACGGGGGGGAGGCCCGGGGACTCTTCGAGTTCCCAAAATATCCACTGCAACTTTTCGCAGGAAATTAAAGAGCAACTGTCTAAGTTTTGGGAGCTTGAAGAGTTACCCAACCCTAAGGCTGTACTCTCATCGGAGGATAATTACTGTGAGAAGCTCTTTAATGAAACCACTTACCGTAACAGTGATGGGAGATATGTCGTGACGATGCCTTTCCGAGAATCGCCAGATACCCTTGGTGATTCGTATAAAATGGCGGAACGGAGACTTCTGGGCATTATAAGGAGAATATCTAAAAATCCTAAACTCAAAAAAGGCTATGCTGATTTTATAAAAGAATATGAGGACCTTGGGCATTTGACGGTAGTCTCAGAAGTTGACATAGGTAGTCAATTTCTCCCGCATCACCCGGTACTGCGCGAACAAAGTGAAACTACTAAGTTAAGAGTCGTTTTCGACGCATCCGCCACTACGACCTCAGGGAAGTCCCTAAATGACATACAATATGTTGGACCTGTGGTACAAGACGACTTGCTGTCTATTTTACTAAGATTTAGGCAACATACTTACATAGTTACAGCGGATATTGAGAAAATGTATAGGCAGATCCTAGTAGAGCCCAGCCAACGAAAATATCAGCAGATTCTTTGGAAAGACCAAGAGTCTGATAACATACGCATACTGAAATTAAACACAATTACGTATGGCACTGCTTCTGCACCCTTTCTAAGCACGCGATGTTTGCTGCAGTTATCTAAGGAGTGTGAGGATCAAACTATTGCAAAAATTATAAAGCATGATTTTTATATGGACGATCTTTTGACTGGTGCGCAGACTGAAGATGAACTAGCGAACATCTGCGAATCAGTCACAGATATTTTAAACGGAGCTTGTTTGCCTCTTCGTAAGTTTCACACGAATGCTCCTACGGTCGTCAAAAATAGCTTAAGTGCCATGATACCAAAGGATTTGGACTTGACTGGACAATCTAGTGTCTTAGGACTAAAATGGCAACCAGCACCCGATTGTTTACAATTCTCTGTGGAGATTGAAGCTAAACCGCCAGTGACAAAGCGTTCTATCTTGTCTAACTCAGCTAAAATATTCGATCCCCTTGGTTTACTAAGTGCGGTGACGATTACGCCTAAAATCATTCTACAACGATTGTGGCTTTCAAAATTGGATTGGGATGATCCTATTCCAGCTGAGTTGTCAAATAAATGGACTGATTTTGTAGACAAGCTAGAACACTTAACAAGTATACAAGTACCTAGACATGTTTTATGCAATAAACCGGCAACTATTACGTTGCACTCATTCTCAGATGCGTCTCAGGATGCATATGCTGCGTACGTCTATTTAACTTCTACAGACAATCAGGGCAATATATTAACGCGTCTACTATGCGCAAAGGCGAAGGTTGCGCCTCTGAAGCCGACCTCAATTCCACGTTTGGAACTTTTAGGTGCCTTATTGTCTGTTCGCCTAACTATAAAGGTTCACAAATCACTGCGGTGTAATATTGAGCACGTTTTTCACTGGACTGATTCAGCTGTCGTTCTTAGCTGGCTAGAAGCAGAACCTCGTAGTTTAAAAACGTTTGTGTCAAATCGTGTAGGAGAGATCCAGGAGCTGTCTCCTCGCGGTTCATGGAGACATGTGCCAGGACAGATGAACCCTGCAGACTTAGCATCGAGAGGAGTTGATCCTCAATATTTATGTAATGCAGAAATATGGTGGCAGGGTCCCTCATTCCTATGCGAGGATATGTCAAGCTGGCCACAACTGAATCAGTCTATCAACAATACTGGTAATATACCCGAAACGAGAGCGTTTACTCAGGTTGATAACAATAAGAATACAAACTGCGACATCGTGGACTTCGAACGGTATTCGAAGTTGACGACTCTGCAACGAGTCTATGCGTATGTACAAAGATTCGTCTTTAATTTATTGAATCCTCATTCTAAGCGTTGTGGTTATTTAACTACAGAGGAATTAGAATCATCCTTAAATTATTTGATAAAGCAATCTCAATTAGAGTCATTCAGTGGTGATTTGATCGTATTGCAAAAGGGCAAACCCCTACCTTTAAAGTCGAGAATCCTTAAGCTTACGCCATTCATAGATGAGGGTGGACTGCTGCGAGTCGGTGGCCGTATCCAAAATTCTACTGTTAACTACTCTCAAAAACATCCAGCATTACTGGATTCTAAACATGCTTTTACTAAACTGCTTTTCCAGCGTGAACACTTTAAAACTTTGCACGGCCCTCCGCAGTTGATACTTAACAATTTACGCAACCAATTCTGGCCAATAAGTGGTAGAGTTTTAGCTAGGACTACGGTTAACAAATGTAAGACATGCTGGATTATGAAAGCAAAAACTATAAATCCTATTATGGGA
Source organism: Epinotia nisella (assembly GCA_932294315.1). Classification (NCBI taxonomy): domain Eukaryota; kingdom Metazoa; phylum Arthropoda; class Insecta; order Lepidoptera; family Tortricidae; genus Epinotia; species Epinotia nisella. Next base: position 1,514,434 of record OW028675.1, on the reverse strand, counting down.
AACTTACCTGGAACCAGGGTCACGCCAAGTCCGCCCTTTAAGGTTTGTGGGGTTGACTTTGCGGGACCTTTTTTAATCACAGACAGAAAGGGACGTGGTTGCAAGATAACGAAGGCTTACTTAGCTCTTTTCGTTTGTTTCTCGACAAGGGCTTTACATTTGGAATTAGTCAGTAGTCTTACAACTGACGCTTTCATTCAATGTCTAAGACGTTTTATTTCTCGTCGTGGGTATCCATATGAGATACACTGCGACAACGGCACAAATTTTGTAGGTGCGAGCAAGGAACTCGCCACCCTTTTAAAGTCCAGTAATGATCCTGTAGCTTCATGGGGCGCTAATGAGGGTATTAAATTCGTGTTCTCGCCGGCTTACTCTCCACATTTCGGAGGGATATGGGAAGCCGGGGTCAAGTCAGCAAAGTTCCATCTGACAAGAGTATTGGGGAACACTCACATGACATACGAAGAGCTATCGACATTGTTTACCCAGATAGAGGCAATATTGAATTCTCGGCCTCTGACCAGTGTATCTGCTGACCCTAACGATTTAGAAGCATTGACACCAGGACATTTTTTGATCGGCCAGTCATTAATTTCGTTGCCTTCTCCGAGTCTTCTTGATGTGGATACGAATAGACTGAGTAGATATCAGCACATAGAGCAAATGCGACAGCAATTTTGGAATCGCTGGCATAAAGAATTCCTTTCTGAATTGCAACAACGAAACAAATGGAAGGTCAATACGGATGGACCGCAGATCAACGACGTTGTCGTTATAAAGGAAAATAATATTCCACCGATGAAGTGGCGCTTAGGGCGCATACTCAAACTGTATCCAGGAGAAGATAATGTTTCCAGAGTGGCGGACATCTCGACGATGCGAGGCACTATACGGCGAGCTGTTCACAGGCTGTGTGCCTTACCTAAACCTCAAGGAGCGTTCTTCATCCTCGAGGCTCTACCTCCTCGAGGGGGGGGAGAATGTTAACGCCTCTTTACATCGCGGCGATGACGTGCTCACTGACCGGCGAGAGTTCCTAACATTCCTTTTACTTTTCAATTTAAAACTGTCAGAAGAAAAATGTTCTTGAAAATGATTTGATTTGTCAATGAGAAGAAATAATATTTAATTTAATTATTGTAAACTTAATCGCAATAAATGCATGTACTCAACAATGGAGTCTTATAATCTATCGGCAGCTTGGCCGTAACAAATAGTGTTAGTTTTATTTTTCAAAACGTCCGGGTTTGATTACCGAGCAGAGTATAAGTTTATTTTAAATGTATAAATGCAGTTTTTCTTGCTACTACAATCGATGACATGGTTGCTAAGAACAGATCTTCGTATGTCTTATAGTTTCAGACTTTCCCATACTGACCGATCTAAATGTGCCACCCTGTATATCATCATCATCATCATATCAGCCGAAAGACGTCCACTGCTGGACATAGGCCTCCCCCAAAGAGTGCTACAATGACCGGTCCAGCGCCACCCGCATCCAGCGGACTCCAGCGACCTTTACCAGATCATCAGTCCACCTTGTGGGGGGCCTACCCACGCTGCGCCTTCCGGTACGTGGTCGCCACTCGAGAACCTTTTCGCCCTAATGATCCTGTATATATCAAATAACAATTATTGGTTTTGTTACCTGGTTGACCTTGAATATAAACAGGATGTTGACAACCATAATTAGATTTGTTTTCAAAGTAAACAACGTAAGGTCGTATTTTTATTTGCTCGAAGGGAAATCAAATTAGACTGAAAGAAATGGAGGAATATATATTGATTTAAACTTTCACCACAGTTTACGACTCACACATTATTTATACTAAATGGGACTTCGATATTTAACTTATTTATTTACCTGAGGATTCCTTACGTTATATCCGCTCCGCTACCTCGCTTAGTCTGGTGGATGGACCCATGCCTTAGTGCTGTGTGTCGGACGAGTGACAACCCTAGTGTACAAGTGATTAATGAATACCAAGTGCGGGTAGTTCGCAAACCCGTGCAGCCAGATGATACCCGCTTACGCCAATCTGATCGCCAGTGGCGACCTAGGATGTTGTGTGTGGCTCATCCGAAAAGTTGAGTATAAACAAAGAAGTAAATAAACAAATTAATTATACGCGATTAAGTCCCGTTTCGTAAAAACTGGTGGCTCATAGAACTCGCAAGCCTCTTTTCTGCATTTTTTTTTAATTTTTTTTAAATACTGAATGGACAAAATAGTCCTATATAATTTTGCTAATTCTAATTAATTTCACCATCATCATCATCATATCAGCCGAAAGACGTCCACTGCTGAACATAGGCCTCCCCCAAAGAGTGCCACAATGACTGATCCTGCGCCACCCGCATCCAGCGGACTCCAGCGACCTTTACCAGGTCATCAGTCCACCTTGTGGGGGGCCTACCCACGCTGCGCCTTCCGGTACGTGGTCGCCACTCGCGAACCTTTCCGCCCCAATGGCCATCGGTTCTACGTGCAATGTGCCCCGCCCACTGCCACTTAAGTTTGGCGATTCGGAGGGCTATATCGGTTACCTTGGTTCTGCTGCGGATAGCCTCATTTCTGATGCGATCACCATAGCCCTCTCCATTGCCCTTTGGGTGATTTTGAGCCTTCTTATGAGGCCCATAGTAAGCGACCACGTTTCCGTGCCATACGTCGTCACTGTCTAATTAATTTATATCTCACAAACATTCACGAGAATCAGTTGAGAAATGCGACCTGTAGAGGAGAACAGCCGGACAGCGGGACATCCGAACATACGAAAGAATTTTGGCCCAAGTTGAAACGGAGAACTGCGCTCGCCTCGCTCGCTCGTTGAATAATGTGTGAAAATCGTGAAAGTGTAAATCAATTTAACACATTCAGTCCCCAGAAGCGCGTAAGCCGATCCCGTGGTTTTCCTCGTATGTAGCGGAAAGCGACTACGGCGTAGGGACGCATATGTGTCGTCACGGGCTGGGAATGGGTTAAGTTAAGAAGAACATAGCTTTGAGCTTTGTCTATGAATGTTAATACCAATGGGTTCTTTGGAACTTACTTATTCAATATTTACCACACGTATCACAGGAAAACATCGTGAGGATGCATACAACTGCGAAGAAATTTAAAACCGATCCGAAACCGATCTAATCCCAATAAGGTCTAGTTTTCCCTCTGGGTTGGAAGATCAGACGGCAGTCGCTTTCGTAAAACTAGTGCCTATGCCAAAGGAAGATGGGCCAATTGGCCTATATGGCCAATAAGGACAAGCGATATGTCACTGATAGCTTATTCTAAGTTATAAAACGTTCACTATGGCAGGAAATCCCAAATCTTTGTGTGGAAAAAGTTAGCGCTGCATAAATGTTGTTTGAGTTGAAACGTTAACTGCATGTACTCGTAGTGTTTTTCGATACTAAGTTCCTGTATCTCTTTACAGACTATGAAGGTTTTGTAACTGTCGATGATTTTGTGTCATGTTTTTGTTTTTATACGTTTTCATATGTTTGTTTTTTGTTTTTTTTTTTACACAGCGATTCAAGATTTCCCGCCATACAAAAAGTTGTGGAATATAAAATAGTACATTTCGATGCAAGTGCGGAAAGTATATCATTACGTCACGAGTACCGAGATATCTTGACACCAGCCGTAGGCGAGTGGCAAGACTCGGGACGAGTGAAGAGTGACATTTTCGCACGTGTATCGAACGACGCATTTTAATACAGTTGAGAAACAATAAGAAAAACAAAAGTAAGGAATTCGATACTTGTATATTATTCATTCTGTAACATCATTGTAATACAGTTGAATAATGAAGTTATTAAAAAAAATACAGTTCTGGCTTATTTATTTTTTATTGACATAATAATTAATGGTACAATTTGAACAAGGAAAAGTAAAAAATACTAGTTCGCGAAAACCAACTTTCCGCACGCTAAACAGCTACGTAAAGTAGCAGTTTTTGAGGAACTGTATAAAAAAAACATGTCCAATGATATATGGCTCGTCATTATTGGTTTCTAGGCCAGAGTCCATACAAATCTGCCCATCCTCCAAATGGGATTAATTAGGTGCTAAAGCGGACCCTGGGTTCCTTTAGGGCACAACCGGAAATAACACTGGAATATGATGATGTACTTATTTCTGTAGAAGAAGACCCTTCATTGTAAAAGTTAAATTCAGCATTTAATCCTATTCTAAGGACAATAGCTCATTTAATCCCAAGTATATCGAGCTAGGTTGTTATAAATAATTGCCCAGTGGAGTGTTAATTGAACAATATTTGCACAGACTGAAGTGCCAATGGTGAATATATTTAATTATTCTCACAATTCATACTTAATTAATTAATCTTTCAGATTAATGAGGCTGGACGGAATACCAATAAATCTAACAGAAATGTAACATCGTCCGTAACGTACATATTAATCGATTCGGGATTTTCAAAAATGGTTTAGTAACTTTTTACAAGCTTTTATTTCATGCAATGTCCGCGTGTAAATAACTGGCTGTTCTAGTCTTTATGTTTACAGAATATCCAAACTTTCCGTTTTTGCTGGGCATACTTATCTATAAGTTCAGTGAAAAATTAATTTATTGACATTAAACTTATCTATACTAAACTATACAAAACCGATGGCAGGCGTGGGTAGGCCCCCCACAAGGTGGATTGATGACCTGGTAAAGGTTGCGGGAGTCAGCTGGATGCGGGTGGCGAAGGACCGGTCAATTTGGCACTCTTTAGGGGAGGCCTATGTCCAGCAGTGGACGTCTTTCGGCTGATATGATGATGATGATGATGATGATATTGATATTATAAAGAGGAACAGTCAGTAGCATTGTAAAATGTAAGTTTTTAAGTTGATAATCTCCGGAACCGCCTAATGTCCGATTCCAAACATTCCTACACCTGCGAGTAGCACATTACCATGACATCAATCTAGAGGATGTGGGTTCGAACCCAGGCACATATGCCACCGGGTTAAAACTTATCTACGAAAAAACATTTGATATTTAACAGATTTTCGGTGAAGGAAAACATCGTGAGAAAAACCATCTAATCCCAACAATTTCTAGTTTTCCCTCTGCGCAGCCGCTTTCCTAAAACTAGTGCCTACGCCGAATCGTGGGATTAGTTGCCAAAGTTTCGCGATGTTTTCTTTTAGAACAAAGCAATATGTTTTTTTATTCTCATTCAGGTTTACTTATTTTCAGTACGTTTAGTACTATCATTGTGATAAGCTTAATTTTTGAAAAAAATTACTGTTTGTTTCGGCGTTTCTTTTTGACAGTGGTCTTCTTTTTGAGAAACTCTGGTAGAATTTGACTTGTAAAAGTGCCATTGGCATACTTGCAGAATAAAATTCATTTTCTCAAACATGCAATGAAATGTCGTCATTACGTGTATTATAACAGACTTCAAAGTATCACGTTTTCGGCGAAACAACTCGAGAGAACTGTATAGGAATTTCATACAAAATTGAAGGCCTAGGCCGGGAAGTATTTTTTTTATTTTAATCTTAACATGGCGCCTGTGTTCATGAACAGGCTAAACAGCTGAATTATATTTTTGAGTGGTGTATTTTTTTATTTCATTGCATATGTTGTTTGAGAAAAGCACTATACACGCCTGGCCGTGAAAAGGGCTTGCCGGCTTCGTATCACTATCCTGAGTAGGTAAGGCAAGCCCTTCTTTCCCGGCGTCTGCAGTAATGTACTATTATTTTAAAAGAACTCCTTTAAGACACCTGCACTTAGAATAACACTAGGAGGATAATGCACTATCACTTGGTCGTTAAAGCGAGTGTTAAGTTTGATGCATCGCGTAACATGTAATTTAAGTTTCTAAGCACAGCGGACGGGTTTAATCCCCGTTGCTATAGATGGATAACCTTACTTGGGAAAAATAGTTTAAACACCTTTAGAACGAAAGGTGAATAAAGAATGGAGGAATAAAGAAAAAAACCTGTACGTCACCCTAGGCCGTAAGTGGGATTTTCTGCCCGCTACGCGAGGAGAAAATCCCACTTCCTGGCCAAGGCAAGACGTAAAACTTTAGACAAACCACGGCCGGTAATTCGTAAAGCCCCAGCTCGCATATTCACCTGTGATCTGGGGCATTCACGAATTCACCGCCCTAGGTATGTAATGTACTAATACACCTTCTTCAGAATATTAGGAAGAACTGAACTGTTGAGAAATAAATAGCACAAGATCGGGAAAGCGGCAACAATTCGTATTGGAGCCACTCGGTTTGAGTTGGTGAGCCATTGAAGTCAGTTCTCAAAGTCAAAAAGTCAAAGTCAAAGTGATTTATTCTTCAATTTAGGCATATTACATGCACCTATGAATGTCGATAAACTACCACCGGTTCGGAAAGTAAACCTCTGCCTCGAGAAGAACCGGCGTAATAAACTCGGCGAGGTGTCATTTTTTCAAAACAGTATACAATATATCATATCAGTATCAGAGTATTATAAAATTTTAAAATTACATTGCTACAGTAGAAAGCCTATTTATTTTACGACAGGTTTCTAGTGCAGGATTTTATCGCTGCCAAATATCCCTATCCATGATGTAGTCGTTTATCTTATAATATGCTTTTGAAATGAGTGTCCATTTTACGACAGATTTGAATTTAGAGTCAGTAAGTTCGGTAATGTGTTTTGGAATTTTATTGTAGAATTTTATACAATTTCCCAAGAACGACTTTTTCGCTTTTACTAGCCTGTAAAAAGTTGTTTCGAGCTTCCCTGCGCTTCTGGTAACCTTGGGCCTATCAGTGTTTGTTGGGTAGTTGTATTAATTCTTCCTAACATACATTATTATTTCAAATACGTATAGCGACGGCAGTGTTAGAATATCTGTTTCCTTGAAAAATTCTCTTAATGACTCACGCGACCCGTTCTAGTTCCTCTAACGCAACATCACATCTGAAAAAGTTGCGGATGCAAATCTAGATGGGAACTACAGTACACTCAGCGTCAATATGTATTATTTCAACAAAAAATAAGCTTATATGTTAACTATTGAATACATTGTACTTGTATAACTACATGTATAGTGTAGTAATATAATGATAATAGGGCGTAAGAAGAATATTGCAAATAAGAGTCTATCGGAAGCCCGACGCCCGGCTTTTGATAACTCGAGTTTGTAATATTCTTACGCCCTATATACAATGTTTTTCATCACATTTGCGAGGAAAGTAAAAATGGTCAATTTTCGTCATATTTCCTAAATTACTTCAAATCTGTTTTTGCTAAACTTATATAAAAAAAACTATCTGAGATGCTTGCAACAACCCCTTTCATTTGATATTTCACACAATACATTTTGCGAAACTTTTTTTTTATAATATTCCAGTTTACCCCCCAAAAGTGGCCCCTTGTTCAGAAATCACTAATTTACTTTACGCGTCCATCTTTGGGTCACCAATTTACATATGTGTACCAAATTTCAACTCAATCGGTTTAGTAGTCAGGAGTTCCAGGGAATTAAAAATAAGAGCGTAGTTATCTAGAATATACTTATCATAGAGGCTAAAGTTAACGCAAAATGTAAATTCGACTAAAAGTACGACAAAATCTGGTAATTTCTTAAACAGTTATAGACAGACAAGCAAACATGAAAGTCAATGTTAAAAAACCTTTTGCTTGTCGGTGTCTTGATAGATGTGAACGTAGTTTTCATTTGCTTATGTAGTCATCATAGAAGTAGCTAAGCAAAACACGCTCAAAATGACCTACGCAGGTGCTTATTCCCTTGACATTAGAGTTCGAGTGTAGATCGTTTTGAGCACTAGGACCGCTTAGCAACTTCTGCTGCTGACTAGGTACCTGCATGTTTTTTTAATAAACTCCTCATGTTGAGTAAAATAAAATAAAAACGCTTCAGAATATTTGTCTTGAAATAAAACTACCTAACTGAAGCCTTAAGACAGGGTAGCGTTTATCAGCAGAATAAATATTTAATAGAAGATAATGGGTTCAAGATCTTTGTAATCTGTCATTGAAATGTTTTGTATCTCAATTAGCGGCCTTTTACCGTCTTGCACCGTCAAAATAAAAAAAACGGTTTTATTGCAAGAAAAAAACTGCTTAGACATGATAATACTTTGATATTAAAAGAAACTGTTTTACTTTATACGATTATTATAACTTTTACAATGTTATTGCCAAAGTTTGACAGGCGACAATAATATATGAATAATAATAATTAAAAATAAAGAATAACGAAACCACTATTTTTTTACAATTCCCGAACACTAGCTATAGTCATATATCATAATGTATGACCATTAACATATTTCCGAGATAGATTTGCATTTCATTATGAAAGCGTGCCTTTCTTGACTATTTCAATATAGGTACCTACTTAATATGTATTTTTTAACACAACATTACCTACTTAACCTATTTAATTTTTTAATGTTTATTTTAATCCACTAATGTGATAAAAAGTTAAAATTATAAACACGAAAATTTAACTTACCTCACTTTGCTGCACTGTATCCAATTTCAGCGAAGAAAACACTTCAGAAACCAACAGGAAATCCGGTCTAGAACACAACCAAACACTCAAATATTGTACACTACGTAAACACTTAATTCCAATTTCAAAAACTTTAAATCCACACACGACACTGGCGAACAATTTATCTTTTAAATTCCAAACACTCAAATTTACCGCGCGGTTCGAATGTCGAATCCCGAATCACTTCGCGTCGAATTTTTTTAAATACGCTCGCGCGAGACCAAAGCTCCAGCGACACGGCCTTCGGTGGCCGCTGCGTCTACCCGAATGCTTTGCGCATGGTTCCCGCTCCGTAAAACGGAACGTCCTATGTCGCATTGCGTTTTTACATTTAAAAAGTTCCCTTATAAGCTTCAGATTATCTATGGACAAAAGTGTTGTGTCAACCCTTTTCGCCCGACCCGACACATTTTAATAATTTTCGTTGCATTACCGTGGCATTGTGGATTTTTATTGGAATCGGTGGAAGGGTGTTTGAAGAATACGCAGTGCGAACGGGTTGAGAATGTTGAAATTATATAATTTATTGGCTGCGGTGTTTCACAGCTTGAATCCTGACGAATATTAAGTTAAAGCCTCCACTCTCCGGAACAACTTTATACGCTACCATTATTTTGTTTTGTTTTTTTGGTCACTAATTTTTTTACGAGGGAAGTAGTTTACGATGGTATCCTACTATCCTTCCTACTAATATTATGAATGCGAAAGATTGGATGTTTGGATGTTGGCTCAACTGATTTGGATGAAAGTTTGCACGAAGATAGTTTATAGCCTGGATTAAAATATATAATAGTTTTCATCCCCGGTCCACGCAGACGAAGTCGCGGGTGGAAACTAGTTACTTTGTCAATAAAAATCATACTTACTGTAAACGAAATATTACTTATATTCTGTCGGGTAATTTGATCGAACCTTTATACTTAACTAGCTTCCGCCCGCGACTTCGTCTGCGTAGACCCAGGATGAAAAGGATCCTCTATTTTAATCCAGGCTATAAACTATCTTCGTGCAAAATTTCATCCAAATCGGTTCAGCCGTTTAAGAGTGATTGAGTAACAAATATACACACATCTAAACATTCAAACATCCAAACTTTCGCATTTATAATATTATATAAATGTAAAATAAAATAATTATAATATATGTATAATACTTAATACTTACCTAATTATAAAAGTAACCCCAACGTCGAATAATCACAAATCCTAATCTTCTTTCTTTGATTAAGTAATATGTATTTTTTTTTCGGCAATTTAATAACATATTTGACGAAAAGGCTCATTCGAGACTAGCCAATATCTAGTGCTAGTAAATGATGTACCTAACCAGTAATACCAACCTTGCGCCTTTTTAGAAAACGCCCTAGGGACTTCAAGCCTGGTTAGGCTCTACGAGTGTTTTGTTACATGTATGAAATATATTTTTGGTCTTTGCACGGTATTGAGTATTGAGAATAAAATATACAATTTTTTTCTGTTTCGGTTGAGATGAAACAGGTATTTTAATTTTACTTACTTTTCATGATTTACTGTCATTTGGCAGAAATGGAAATTCGTCCAATTGAAATGAATTTCCATTTGTGCCGAATGACAGTAAATCGTGAAACTTTGTGAGTAGTTTCAATAGGGATATTATATAATTTTTTGTCTATTCAAATTTTCATAGCAATATTAAAAAAAACCGGACAAGTGCGAGTTCAACTCGCGTGGTGAGGGTTCCGTATATAATACACAAAAATATTGAGAATTTTCCCGTTACTTTGAATACTCAAACTTCTTATATTTAGGTCTGTAATCTTCAGGCAAGGCACTATTTTCCATATTTTTTCAGAATTTTTAGCCTAGTAGTTTCGGAGATAAGGGGGAGAATGGTCTATTTTCGTCTTTTTTCCTAAATTACTTCAAATCTGTTATTGCTAAAATTATAAAAAAAAATATCTTAGATGCTTACAACAACCCCTTTCATTTGATATGTCACACAATACAGTTTGCGACCCTTTAGTTTTAATATTCCAGTTTACCCCCCAAAAGTGGCCCCCCACTTGTTCGAAATTCATTAATTTACATATGTTTACCAAATTTCAACTCAATCGGTCCAGTAGTTTCGGAGCAAATCGGCTGTGACAGACGGACAGACAGACGCACGAGTGATCCCATAAGGGTTCCGTTTTTTTTCCTTTTGAGGTACGGAACCCTAAAAATAAAAAAAACCAGGGTCACTAGTACCTATATTAGGCATATTTAGTTTAGTTAGGACCTAAGTAGAATTACAAACAAAGAAACTAATGAAGAAGATACTGTGTTGTTTTTATCACTACCGAGTATTGCCAGTGGGATTAATATTCCATCCTAAGCGCGATAGAAACTGTCAAGCTATTTCCTAGCTTAACGGTACTGCTGGCAACACAAGTCTAATCAGATTTTATTGAATGAGCGAGCGAAGCGAACGCGTTTCAGCCCGAGCCAAATAAAATCGTATGTCCGGATGTCCAGATGTCCGGCTGTTCTCCTCTACGCTACTGTGACATTTTGTGAGCAGATACAATAAATATACATACATACGCCTCTTTCCCAGAGGGGTAGGCAGAGATCACGGATCTCCATTTGCTACGTTCCTGACAAACCACTTTGGCTTCACTCACCTTCATAACATTTCTCATACATGCACGTCGGTTTAGGGTACTTTTGACCTGGCCTTTTTGTGAGATTTCTCCAATTTGATCGGAGAAAGTTCGCCCAGGTCTTCCCCTTCCACTCTTTTTACATACACTCTCTTCGTTAATCTTCTTTCATCCATCCTCTCTACATATAATACAGCCTGTAATTTTCATACTGGCGTATATTTTAACCAGCTATAGTTTTGGACCGTACAAATGGTATGAGATCATTTTGTTAAATAGCTTAATTATTAAGAGTTTTTTTTTTAAGTATGACCGAGCAGCAATGTATTACGTCCGAATAATTTATTGAATCAGGCGTTACTTTGCGGAAATTCATGATATATTACGAGAACAATATTCCTTTGCTATTCCGCTAAAAAACGTGCAGGTCGATCAGCGGAGATCAAATGTAACTAATTGCGTATAAACATGCAAATAATTACAGCAAACCACCACCAATAATGAAAAAACCTCGACACGTGTTTCGCCTCTCTACGAGGCATCATCAGGAGATGCAGGCAGGAGATGTTGCTTGCGCCACGTCCACTGAGCAACTGAGCCGTCTAGAACCGTCAGCCCTATTTATAGTCTAACCCCCCATACTACCATGCATGCGTGAATGAGACGGAAAAATACGTAACAGCGGTGATGACGCAACATTCAACTGTTCGTTAATAATCACGCCTCTATTGTTGTACCTAATTATTTCTAATTGTTCTAGAACACTTAAACGCAGTCCTTTTCCGCAAACATGCAAGATGTTGAAAGAATGATTGTCAGACAACGCATGGTTTTCCTCCAATAAATGTTTTGCGAAATTAGACTTGTCCGGGTGATTATGCCGATACGACGCAATATGTTCTTTATACCTCGTGTGAAAACTACGGCCTGTTTGTCCCACATAAACTTTATTGCATTCGTCACAGGCAAGCTTGTAGACTCCAGACTTTTTGCCGCTTTCCACTTTCTCCTTACTATTGCACAGTCTGAAGCGCACACGATATAAACGTGGCTTTCAAAACAAATAACACCTTGCGCTTCAGACTGTGCAATAGTAAGGAGAAAGTGGAAAGCGGCAAAAAGTCTGGAGTCTACAAGCTTGCCTGTGACGAATGCAATAAAGTTTATGTGGGACAAACAGGCCGTAGTTTTCACACGAGGTATAAAGAACATATTGCGTCGTATCGGCATAATCACCCGGACAAGTCTAATTTCGCAAAACATTTATTGGAGGAAAACCATGCGTTGTCTGACAATCATTCTTTCAACATCTTGCATGTTTGCGGAAAAGGACTGCGTTTAAGTGTTCTAGAACAATTAGAAATAATTAGGTACAACAATAGAGGCGTGATTATTAACGAACAGTTGAATGTTGCGTCATCACCGCTGTTACGTATTTTTCCGTCTCATTCACGCATGCATGGTAGTATGGGGGGTTAGACTATAAATAGGGCTGACGGTTCTAGACGGCTCAGTTGCTCAGTGGACGTGGCGCAAGCAACATCTCCTGCCTGCATCTCCTGATGATGCCTCGTAGAGAGGCGAAACACGTGTCGAGGTTTTTTCATTATTGGTGGTGGTTTGCTGTAATTATTTGCATGTTTATACGCAATTAGTTACATTTGATCTCCGCTGATCGACCTGCACGTTTTTTAGCGGAATAGCAAAGGAATATTGTTCTCGTAATATATTACGTCCGAACTGATCAGTCTTACCAAACGTTTTGACATTTATCACGGTCACGGCGGTGTCGTTGTCGTAAACAAATGATATGACGTGTAGTGAATACATTGATTACATGTTATTGTATTGTTTCTCTCTGTAACTGCTTTTTTTGTGTGAGGTGTGCAATAAAGAGTATTTGTATTGTATTGTATTGTATTGCGTACTCAATTATTTTGTGTAGTGTACACATTTATTGACATCGTAATATTATTGTATATTTATTTTTAAATAATTTTGACGATCGTGATAAAAAATCTTATTTTTTCGACATGTATGCAAAGTTGTAATGTATTTTTTTATCATGAAATAAATAATCTAATCTACTCTATGAGAAAAAATGAAGCAGTTAACGAAATGTATGTAAATGGGTAGGATCAACAATAATATTGTTAACAAATTATTCGCCTGTATCAAATTTAGACACTGAATATTATTTTATCGATTCAGTCATTCCAAATTATTAAATAAATCGAGTTCTACAACACAAATAGCCACTAGTCAATATTTATACATACATATATTTATACAAACATATATTTATACATACATTTATTGCGGCAGTTACATATTGTGCTACACATTTACAATGGAAACGGACAACTCTGCAGATATCAAAAATCAAAGTCATTCAACATTAACCCTTTGAACGCCGAGAGCCACTAAAGTGGTCGAATGCTGTCGTACCCACCACGCCAACAACCACTAAAAAGGTCGGAGTGAAGGTGTACTTTGATCATGAATAAAATATATTATGAATTTTATTGGTTTTAAACGATACATCAAGTTACAGTGTTTGGCGTGTGAGTGATCACTTCATTCAAATATGAAAGCGTTCAAAGGGTTAAAAAAGGAATGCAAAAAGTAAAAATATTTCAGAATAATCACTGTCCCGCTGAACTACAAAATCATTAACACATTTTGATGATGATATATTTTTTTTTTACACACACATAATAAATAGACTTCACTATTAAATTCAACACAATATATTGGTCATTTTCTGAATGACTACAAAAATGTGTCAAAAAAGTTTAAATTTCGTCATTACATAAGAAAGTAATCATGAATGGAAAGTATCCTCGCTATAGAGCCCGAGGCAAAAGGAATGTTGTTTTAGTGGTAAAAGGACCCGAACTGTTGATAAAAAGCCTACTTCCTACATTTTTATGAGTTTATTTTTATGTCAGCTGATCCTCTTTTTCACGAGAATCAAATAAATAAGTATCTATCCGGGAAATGGAGCCAATTTTCTAAAAGATGATAGAAAACACGAAGCTTTTTCAGAAATATTATATTGTTTACCGTAATTAAATATTAGGCTAAATACTCTGACGACCTCTGTAGCCTAGTTGGTAGTTGGTAGTGACCTTGCCTACGAAGCCGGAGGTCCCGGGTTCGAATCCCGGCAAGGCCATTTATTTGTGTGATGAGTACGAATATTTGTTCATGAGTCATGGATGTTTTCTATGTATATAAGTATTTATTTATCTATATAAGCTTTGCTTGGTTTGGGACTAGGTTGATTTGTGTATACTTTTCTACATTTGCATGTAACACCCGCGACCTCATCATCACTTACCAATTTAGTGATCATTTGATCACTAAATTGGTAAGTGATGATACGAGTGAGTACGCATTTGCGTACCTATTTTTAATATAACTTATATAATACAGCTTCCGCTTGCGACTTCGTCTGCGTAGACCCGGGATAAAACTATCCTATATTTTAATCCAGGATATGAACTATCTTCGAGCAAAATGTCATCCAAATCGGTTCAGCCGTTTAAGCTTGCTTGAGTAACAAACATCTAAAATCTAAACATCCAAACTTTCGCATTTATAATATTAGTAGGATATCTATACCGTAATATAAAACGGTAAACTTATAAGTGCAACAATAATAATAATTATGTATTTATTTAGAGACAACATAATGGTCTAAACACTATTAGTATTTACTACTAGTGTTAGTTCCTTAATAATAAATACAAAAAAGTGATTAAGTCCTCTGACCCATTTTCCACAACAGAGTGCTCTCGGCCGAGTAAAGTGGCGAGCGAGTCACTCGGACCTTGTTTTATTTACTCGCTCGCCACTTTGCTCGGCCGAGAGAGTGCTCTCGGACGAGTAAAGTGGCGAGCGAGTCACTCGAACCTTGTTTTAATTACTCGCTCGCCACTTTGCTCGGACGAGTAAAGTGGCGAGCGAGTCACTCGAACCTTGTTTTATTTACTCGCTCGCCACTTTGCTCGGCCGAGAGCACTGTCGCGGCCACTATACTCGGCACGTGTGATCAAGGCATTAGGATGCTGTTGCTGCTCCCGCGCATCCTGTCTGGCAACGAGGCCGTTTTCTTGCGCCTGACGGCATCGGCATCAAAGTGTGTGCAATATGTGCATTATGCAAAAGCGTTTATAAATCAAATAATATAGTTATGACTATGAGCGATAAAACCGTAACCGTATTGATTTTCTGTACAAATATAGGTACGTTATCATTGCCCTATGGGCCAATCACATATATGACTTGTTTAATTATTCAAACTCGTTAATCTATACAATTTGAGAGCAGGGATAAGCAAACCGATTGGTTTGTATTCTTTAAAGTTTATTCATAGTAATAGTTTGCTCTAAATAACAAGTCCAGAGTCATTATAATATCTAACAACAGGCAAATTATTATGTAGAAAAAATATACGTATCGATAAATAACATTTGAATTACCGTTTTCTAAATTAAAAGTAGTTACATCGAGTCCCCCTTATATGGTTATGAAGGTATATAATCAAATTACCTACCGAATTCCATTAAAAATATACAAAAATTATCTCATTTCAAAAAACACCTAAAAACATTCTTAATTAAGAAATGCTATTACAACTTAAATGAGTATTTTAACGATAAACACACTGAGTAGGTAATATTTTGATAGCACTCTCCCTTACTTTAAAAGATGAATTTAAAAGATTCTAAGCATGTAAGTTTTAAATATGTTGCTATGCCCTTGCAGGATACCTAGCTATTAATTGTTCCACCTAATAATTATATTGTAATGTGATTTATGCAATAAAAAATTTGAATTTGTTAAAAGCTTAAATTAGTGAAATTAGTGAAGTCCGTTTCGAATTTTCATGCCAACGGTACATGTGCAAATTGATGTTAATTTCTTAGTTTATACGCGCTTTTACCAGCCTGCCTCCATTATTCATAAGACGTTGCCTAGTATAAACACTAGTCAGTTTTATACTATTACTAGCTGTTGCCCGCGACTTCGTCCGCGTAGAATTTGTTATCGCCTTAGAAAAAATATTGCTAGCAAAATTCTACCATCTTAAGGGATCCGAGAGAAAAACTATTCTATATCCTACCAAGGGTCTCAAATTATCTCTACGTCAAATTTCATCAAAATCCGTTTAAGAGTGCGGTGAGTTCACCAATACGTTTCTGCTTAAATTGTTGTTTTTTAAAGTAATGTATAAGTCATGTATAATGTATAAGCATAATTTTGTTTTTTGATGTCTTCTTAACTACAATACTGTAAGTTTTTGTCTAAATTCATTCAGTAGTTTTACACACGTTTGAAAGCAAAATGAGCTTATACCAAGAAACGTAGAACTTTCCATCTTTATCCCCAGTCCCCATTTAACGGTTTTAGAGAATAAATCATTTTGATTAGCCAAAATAAACTTCTTTAATTAAAAAATGATCCGCAGTCTTGATCTTACATTACCTTCTTTTATGACCGAAGTTATAGTATGTGACCGAGGAATTCCCTTACTTCTAAAATTACTTGTTCCCCTTTCATACTTCCAACCACTTTTGACCTCCTTAAGGAATGAATGCTGAGTGGAAAACAACACGGAGAGTGTAGTTACCGATTGCTGTCGCTCCCGTATCGGCCTTACAAACCATGTACGAAAGTGCCGCACCTCTAATATGGACGCTGTTTAAATCATCTTTTCATAGATGTGTAAGGCCAATGATGAGTGTTTAAAGGCATAACCAAAAAAAAACCAAAACCTGAAATGTGACCATTAAAAACTAAATGCACATAAGCGAATTTAATGATGCGATTACTATTTTGGTCTACAGGCTAGTAGTATTGTTTGAAGAGTGATTCAATATATTCTGGTTCTCTATATTTCTTGTCATTTATCAAAAGTAAACCAATTTATTTTAAAACATGTACGTGAGCCAAAAAAATAATTGAAAACAAATACTGGTACTACTAACGCCATCTATCGACAAATAGCTTTACTACTGGTTTTTAACTTTGAACTTGTTTTTTGTTTTGTTTTTATTTAGCAGATCTAAATCAAATAATAACATAAGCTATTATTCTTTGTCATTTATCAAATGAACACAAAATAACGTGAAAATAGGTACTTAAGTAAGAATTAAGAATATAACTTGAAAAAACCATTCAATCCGTACACTAACGCCACCTGTTGATAACCCTACTACTATTCGTAAAGCATTTGAATTTTATTATTATGTTCTGTTATGCAGATGTACCTACATCAATTTGTATGGGAGACCTGACCGCAGACCGCAGAACGCGTCCAATTGTAGGGAAGACCTGACCGCAGACCGCCATCTGCTGACGAATAGCGAAACGTATAATCAACCCTTATTTTGTAGGGGTAGAATTTTCTAAATCGCTGTTTTTATTTTTATTTTAAGATAAGTAATCTGTACAAAGTTTCAAGTTTCTAGCTCAAAAGGAAAAGTTTCCCTCATACAAACTTTGCACCCCTATTTAACCCCCTTAGGGGTGGAATTTTCTAAAACGCAGAAAGTACTTTTTATGTATTCTCATAAGTAATCTTTCTACAAAGTTTCAAGTTTCTAGCTCAAAAAATAATGTTCACTCCATACTAACTTTGCACCCCTATTTAACCCCCTTAGGGGTGGAATTTCGAAAAATCCCGTCTTATCCCTTGCCTACGTCATAAAAGGAAGTTCTGGTGTAAATTTCAAGTTTCTAGTCCCAGTAGTTTCGGCTGTGCGTTGATGAGTCAGTCAGTCAGGACTTCTTCTTTTATATATATAGATTACTGATTTCCTAATGACTGTTAGTTTCGGTGAGTTTGAGATGATTCCTGACAGTTACGACGTGACGACTTTACTACACCGATATTGTATGGTTTCATCGGAAGTTTAGAACTATATTGAGTCAAATTTGTTTTTACAATACCTACTGGTCGATCACGTAACGCATTGTACGCGCGTCAGGTAGATCTAAACGTCAATTTTTATATGGAAAAATGACAGTTGGATCTACCTAACGCGCGTTCGAAACGTTACGTAATCACGAACGTACAAAATGTAAAGTTATTTAAAATTTAGTTAAGTTTCAAAAATTCCCAATTCACAGTTGTTGTTTTTAATATTATAATGAATAATTGGTGGAACGCATTTTAAAAATACAAAATAAGAAATCAATGATGCAATTTTTCCGACATAAGTGGGGAATGGATGGATTGATTCTGCGCTCTGTGACTGTGTGGCACCGAAGACCAAACCATGGAACACATTATAAAAACCATAAACCATTAGTTATTAAACTACCAATAAACACTCACGAAGATTTTCGGAGAACATCACGGCCCGTGGCTTCGTCCGCGTGGAAGTCGTTTATATCGTACCTCCATACCAATTTTCGCCCCCCATTTCCCCCTTTTAGAGGACGATTTCTGGGATAAAAACTATTCTATGTCCTTTCTTTGGATTCAAACTACCTCCATACCAAATTTCGTCTCAATCGATTCAGCGATTTAAGCGTGAAAATGTGACAAGTGACAAAGGTAACAGACAGACAGACAGAGTTACTTTTGCCTGGTTTTTAAAGGCTTTACTAATAGAGCGTTTGTGACGTTTCATAAAAAGTTCACCAGCAATTCATAAAAAAGTTTCTCATTTGACTAAAAGTCAACATCCCACACTATTCAGTGGGGCAATAACCCGGACAATTTAGCCCACATCCATCCATCCAAACTTTCACGTTTATAATATTAGTAGGATTAGTAGGATATTTGACAGCGACTTTCGTGGAAGCCAAGATTTTAATCGATTACAGATAAGAATCAGTAATTCCAAATCCAATTTTTTTGGAGGATATGACGACGGACTTTTAATATTTGGACTGAATACAAAAAAAGATTCCGTTAAAGTTCATTTCGCCGGCGGCCTACACGCCGAAATCGCGAAGGGGACCCATCTTAGATATGCATTTTGAATTCCAATTTAATTTCGACATGTTTCTCGCGCTTGCGCGGTCTTTGATCGAAAAGTGCTTATTTATTTTCACCTCACTAGCTCGGAAAGACCTTTTCTCCAACTTACTCGGAAATGTTTCCATTAATGGAGTAAAAACACACCTCGAAGTTTATCGTTATATGCATTGATGAGATAATAAATTAAAAAAAATGGAAATACTTCCCGGACATGCCCGGGAAGTAAATATTATTGTGCAGGTTACTTACTTTTAATTTCATGCAAGACTACAAATTCACCATACAGCCAATTGTCCAATAGTCACGTACAAAAACCGACATAGATAGAATAATAATTGTGTCCAAATCATAAGACAGTTTTTTTAGACTTAATTATTTTCTCGGACTGATAAATATTTTGTAACAAATGTATAGTTTTTTTAAATGTCTAATGCGTTTAGGGATTGTCGATTTAACTAAATGTAATAATGCCTATATTTATATTTACTAATACTATAAGTTTTCTTTTATTTATTTTCATTGCTATGTTTTATGTGGAATCAAATATACAATTCGGACCCAATACTTTAAACTTTAATATCCTTAAAAAAAAATTAGGCGGGAAACTGGAATTCATTTTGTCAAAGATTTTCTGCCGTGTTATTTTTACGAAAATAAAATGAGTTCTACAAATAGTGACGAAGATATCCCAATGGGTACACCACCAGAATTAGCAGCAGAGGCAAAGTTGGCGAGAGCTAACTTGCTTCCGCCTAAATCCGAAGAAAAATATTTAAGAACGTTCGCAAATTTCAATTCCTGGCGAAAGAAGAAAAATACCAGTTCGTTGTCGGAAAATGTTATTTTGGCGTATTTTAACGAACTTGCAAAAGATAAAAAACCTTCTACTCTGTGGGCAATGTACTCAATGCTGAAAAGTACTATACAACTAAAATATAATATAAACATTAAGAACTACGCGAACTTATTGTCATTTTTGAAACGGAAATCATCCGGTTTCAAAAGCAAGAAATCGAAGATTCTTACCAATGAGGATATCACAATATTCTTAAATGAAGCTCCAGATGAGATTTTCCTAGCAATAAAGGTAAACATAATATTGTATAACTGACTTAAATATTATTTTCCATATTTGGACTCTATCCGTCGTATGTTAACATTATTATTTATTTGTTTCAGGTTGCTCTCATTTTAGGCGTCAACGGTGCATGCCGAATGATCGAGTTGACTAATTTAACAGTAAACGACATAACGTGCCATGATGATATACTTCTGGTAAAACTACGGGACACAAAAACTAAAATCGACCGCATGTTCGTTATTCCAAATGAGTTTGTGCCAGTTGTAAAAAAATACCAATTACTTCGTCCCAAAAGTACCAATTCGGACAGATTTTTTATAAATTATAAAAATGGGAAGTGTGTCAATCAAGTAATTGGACGGCATGCAATGGCGAAAATGCCAACACAAATCGCAAGCTACTTAAATTTAGCTGACAGCGATTGCTACACAGGCCATTGCTTTCGGCGGTCATCGGCCACCTTGCTAGCTGACTCCGGGGCAAATTTAACAACCATAAAGAGGCACGGTGGTTGGAAATCTGACGCAGTAGCCGAGAGCTATATTGAAGAATCGGTGCAAAACAAAAAGAACATATCCGAAAAAATTAATCAAACTATCACCCTTCAAACAGAATCTCAGCCATCTACATCGAATCATCAATGTAATAAAATATCAAGTCCGAAACCATCCACCTCCCGCATAGATTCTGCTCCCTTATCACCTAATCCGCAGCATTCTAACACACAATCAACAACAACTTCTAATCAAGAAAATATTCAAACCAACATAAGCGTTCCGGGGAAAAATATAACTCTGTCTTTCACGAACTGCCCTAATATGAATAATGTATCTATAACATTCAATTAAAACTCCTGACATAAGGTTTATTTTTATTACTATTAAAGTGTTGAATTTGTTTAGATTGTAGGTAGATTGTTATATAAACATGTGCGAAATAAATATAACCTTTTAAGATTTTGTTTTATTTCCTCGCATATTTGGAGAAAAGCAGTATACAGGCCTCGGCAGGAATGTCATTTCGTGGATTCGTATCTATTGAAGGACTCGGCTATGCCTCGTCCTTCAAAACCATACTCATCCACGAAATGACTTTTCCCGGCCTCTGCAGTAATATACTATTTTTATTCTTTAAAAACAGATAGCAAAACTGCATTTTATCCACATGTGTGCAAAGAATATTTGAAATCCGAACGTGTTATTAGTTACTTTTGTTGTCCGTCTTTCACGGCAAAACGGGGCGACGCGACGAATTGACGTGATTTTTTAAGTGGAGATAGTTGAAGGGATGAAGAGTGACATAGGCTACTTTTTATCTCTTTCTAACCCCCCACTTCCTTAAAATGGCGGGTGGAAGTTTGTATGGAGCATTCCGCAATGTTCAAGGTAGAAAGCTAAAAATTGGTATGTGGACTATTTGTGACTAACAAAAAAAATCGTGCATCATTTTTTTTGGAAGACTGCACCTAACCCCTTAAAAGAGGGGGTGAAGTTTTATATGGGGGTCCAGATAGGTAGAGTCCATATGTAGAGTCGATATGTAGAGTCGATATGTAGAGTCGATATGTAAAGTCGATATGTAGAGTCGATATGTAGAGTCCATATGTAGAGTCGATATGTAGAGTCGATATGTAGAGTCGATATGTAGAGTCCATTTGTAGAGTCAATATGTAGATACGATATGTAGAGTCAATATGTAGAGTCGATATGTATAGTCGATATGTAGAGTCGATATGTAGAGTCTATGTAATATTTACTAGTTATAATAAAGGCTGATTATACATATTTCAGTTGTTTTTCTTATGTAGTACTTTCCTCAGTTTAGTGAGGTGAAAAGATTTGTGTTACACACGGGTGCAAGTTATTTTGACGTCTCGTGTGTTGCAACACTCGCTTTGCTCAGGATTCTATTTTTGAACCACTCGCTACGCTCAAGATTCTATTTTCGAACCACTCGCTTCGCTCGTGGTTCAACCATAGAATCCATTCGCTAGCTCGTGGTTCAACCCTAGAATCCATTCGCTGGCTCGTGTTTCAATTCCACACTCGCGGTTAAAATATAACTTTGCACCCTTGTATAACAAATAACTATTTATTTATTTGGGGAATCAACAGCATAACAGGAAAATTGTACAAAACTTAATATCTAAAAACAAAGCCAGTTATCGTGGCGAAAAAGAGTAGGGTCACTGTCACTGCTTAGGCGGGTGCGCGGCAGCGGCAACGGCCTGCTAAGGGCGTTAGTCGAGCGCCTCGACTGTCCGCTCACAAAATACTGGGTGGAGGATGCTATTGGCAGGGCCAAGTGGAGCACTATAGACGCCCTGCTTGGCGCTGCGAAGGGCGAGCATATACCTTCCAGTTTTTTATTTTTTTATTTTTATGTTTTTATGTTAGTCTTTTAGCTCATTGTTTTTTTTTTGTATAAAGTCAAAGTCAAAGTGATTTATTCTTCAATTTAGGCATATTACATGCACCTATGAATGTCGATAAACTACCACCGGTTCGGAAAGTAAACCTCTGCCTCGAGAAGAACCGGCGTAAAAAACTCGGCGAGGTGTCATTTTTTCAAAACCGTATACAATATATCATTTCAGTATCAGAGTATTATAAAATTTTAAAATTACATTGCTACAGTAGAAAGTCTATTTATTTTACGACAGATTTCTAGTGCAGGATTTTATCGCTGCCAAATATCCCTATCCATGATGTAGTCGTTTATCTTATAATATGCTTTTGAAATAAGTGTCCGATTTACGACAGATTTGAATTTAGAGTCAGTAAGTTCGGTAATGTGTTTTGGAATTTTATTGTAGAATTTTATACAATTTCCAAATAACGACTTTTTCGCTCTTACTAGCCTGTAAAAAGTTGTTGTATTAACATAGATTTCTAACATAGTTCTTAAGGTTTGCTGTACTAACAACATATGGATCGCTAATGGTCTGAAATAAACATTTTTTTTTATTATTATTTATAGATGTCCACCGAAATACAGTAAATGGAAAAAGAACCTAAACACACAGTAATTTAAGATTAAAATTAAAATTATAACATGCTCGGTAAATACAAATTATCATGCTTCAAGTATAAGGTACTACAGTAATGTTCGCTCGTGAAGTCGCGCCCCTCCACAGCACATTGCACACAAGTACACAGTGATATATAGCTGTGGAGTGCTGTGGAGGGGCGGGACTTCGTGAGTGCAGGGTCCAGGGTAAATACCCTGGACCCAGTACTGGACGAAGATAGACTTGAGCATATTCACTTGTAAAATCATTCTAGTGAATAATTACATTTCGGGTAAAAGCTCACAAAATACATAGGAGCGTTTTAGCGAGCATTTTGGCGAGCGTTCTAGCGAGCATTCTACCGAAACGTAACGTCAGTTTTGCTTCGAGCTTTATGCCGAGCCGAGCAATTTTCCCCCGCACTCCCTCCCGCACGACGACTAGAATGATCGTGAAAATGTTTGGCTCTGTTCGTTGTTCAGTTCGACAAATTTAACCCATTCCCGGCCCGTGACGACACATGCGTGCCTACGCCGTAGTCGCTTTCCGCTACATACGAGGACAACCACAGGATCGGAGCGATTCTGGGCACTGAATGAATGAATGAAAGCCACAATGGTGCAGTGCAGTGCGTCAGGAATGTTCGCTGAATCACGCACGGACGGATTTCAGGCACTAATGCGGAAGAAAACAGCGTCGTTACTGAACCGGGTCAGGAACATTCCCAACAGTATCCTGAATACGATTGCTGGCAGATTTGACTGCTCGATTTTGATGCACTGGGTTCAGCAAATTAAAACGGCAGTCAAATATGTCAAATAAAGGCATCACTGTCATTAAGTACCATATAATTTCTAATGTTTATATCTATACTAACCTATCTTATGTACTTAATCATTGAAATTACCTGAAGTAAAGTTTTTCTATTATGTTCTATTCTAAAAACGGCGAATGAGCGAGAATATTTGACGACCGGTTAGCCTATACTTGTTCCCAACCAAAGTGACGACTGAGGCCATAAAACCATAGGCTCGCGTTATCTTTTTTGCATTGTCTTTCATTGTCTTTCTTTATGGCCTCAGTCGTCACTTTGGTTGGGAACAAGCATAGTGGGTAGTGAGTGTAGTGGGGCCCACGAATCTGATGGTCCCGCGTTCGAATCCCGGTAAGGGCAGATATATGTATGATGAGCATCATTAGCAACACCAGCATGATTAGCAACGCCAACCACGAGTTTATGCCTTCCTTCCTTTGTGAGAGACACTTGTATGCCTTCCGCGTACGACAAATTACGATAAATACCTAACTTAGTGCACTTTTATTCATATTTCATTAAGTGAGATTATAGATAAGGTAAAATAATTGATGTGTCTAAAAATAATGTATTGTTTCAGGGATCGGATACCGGTATTTTTACCATACAAAAATACCGGTATTATTTCAATCTATGTAGTTCTTTGGTTTATAATCATAAATAATAATAAATAAATAAATATTAGACGACAATCTTACAAAAATCGAACTAGCCCTATACTAACTATAGTAAGCTCAATAAGGCTTGTGTTATGGGTACTAGAAGACGGTATATATAATAGATATAAATACTAAAATACATAGGAAACATCCAAGACTAAGAAACAAATATTCATGCTCATCACACAAATATTTGCCCTTACCGGGATTAGAACCCAGGACCTTCAGCTTCGTAGGCAGTGCTTCGACCGGCTAGCCTACCCACTAGGCTAACCGGTCGTCGTTATAATATTTTTTTTGATCAGGCAGTGTAATAATATGAAATAATACGAAAATGTTACATTCATATTTCATTAAGAGCCCAAAATAATCCAAAATATTAGACTACTTCGGGATTTAAAAAAAAACCGGTTCCGATCGTTGTATTTTTTTTCCATTGAAGAAATTTTAACAATCATGATTCGATTGAATCAGATATATGTAAATTACTCCGTATTGTTTCCTAATCCAGTCAGAACGGCGCGGCGTTTCAAAGAACGCGATAATTTCCAATTCCTTAAAATAGGCATTGAAATAAGTTTAGATAAATTAATTCCGACCACCTCATTGTAATCGTCCCATTTAACGGTAATGTTGATAAAAGAAACTCTGCAAAATTCCCTTTTGCCCAAGATATGAGGGAAAGTGTACGTCTGACCTCAGAACTTACCATAAACCATCTTGCATCGAAGATCAATAGTCAATACCCAAAAATAGTCGTAAAAGGGCCGAGTGGCAATTTGTATGCAGTATCCAAGAGAAATTGATAAGACTGAGGTGACCTATATTAGACCAAGGAGACAAGAGGAGTGAATACTGACGCATATTTTGATTACATTGCCGTCTTGAGAGCGTTTTGTAGTAATTTCGTGTGTCATAACGGGTCTTCCGCAGCTAAGGAAGGGAAAGAAGCACTTTGTATGGGGTAGTTTCCTCATGTCAAAATTGATAACGTAGGTAGTGTAATGTTGCTATATGGATTGACTATCAAATTATGTATTGCAATAAAGTGTATATGTCCAACCCAAGCAGAACGCGTCCAAACACTTTCGATTCAAGTTGCATCAACTAAACCGAAACAACTACGCAAAAACCAAATAAAATTATATCCCACCAACAACAAAGAGCTCACTTACGAGTTACGAGCCGAACTACAAAAGACTAGAGCGTTTACAACGTAACCCGGGGCGTAATTTTGACAAAGTATTCGTAAAAAATGGAAGAAGTGCTCAGAAATAATTTCGCGTCTTTGTGGATGTCGGTCGGTTTGAATACGGTATGCGCTGCGTTACTAAGGAAGCCCACTTTGATTTAATCAAACGGGCGAGCGAAGCTAACGAAGAAATGGGGCCATTTCGTCAGTGACAGTGGTGGAGATGGGAGTACCTCAAGGATATATTTTAAGGCCATTTCTGTTCCTTGTCTATGTAAATGATATATGGTAAGCCGAAGATCAGGCATTGTCATGTTCGCCGATGACACTTTACTGTTCAAGGTTAATAGGAGAGATACTGATACTCATTGAATCAAATAATACCTTCTCCATGATATCTGACTGGTTTGATGCCAATAACTTGTTGAATCCGTAAAAACTCAAATGTAAATTTAGTCTCAAATATTAAACTGCCTAGCTGCTTACGAGGGGTGTTCAACAAGTAGTGAGAATCAGTATGTTTACGTCTCATTTTGATCATTTCTGATTATTGGTCATACTGTGTCACTATTCATTAACACAGTGAATAAATAAAAAAAGGTTGGTATTTTTTTGTTTTTCTTTAATAGCTAAACAAAGATGATGGTATAGAACAAATTCTGATGTCACTTAAATGGAAGGATATTTTGTTACATGTTAGGGGCGATGTTGGTAAAATTCTGGTGTCTTAATCAAAAAAATGTATTTTAAAATTAGAAGTTTATCTATTTTGATGCCACGAAATTAAAAAATCAAACTCGTGTGATATTTTTTTTAAAGCATAGCTCACCTAACAAAGTTCAAGGTAGGTTTTTCTGGCCATCTTTTTTTTAAATTGCTTTTTAGTAATAAGTTTTTTTGTAGGTGACAAATATATGAATATAAATACGAAGGGAGAGTGAATCAAGATAATTGTAGAGCAGTTAAACGAGTTCGTCTAAGAAAAGAACAAAAAAAAATACCACTTCTATGCGTTTTTTTGTCCAGGTCTGCTGTTCAGGCTTGTGAATTCTATACAACTAGTTACCTACCGTTTAATCTAGACCAACTCTTTAACTATTACTATTCTTTGATATAGAAAACCCCTCAATGAAATCGGTACAATTGCGTCGATATAAAAACTAAGCCGCCTAACGACGACCAAAAGTTTTTTTTTTTGAAGCGAAGCAATAATATTTTCTGCATAATAAATATGCACGTAAAATAAGAAAGAGCGTATTTAATCATTTTAAATTATAGGACACCAATAACTTATTCAAATTCAAAGTCAAAGTTTTTATTTTGGAAAAAAATATCCATATAGAATGTTAGTCATACATAATGAATTTATAAATCTATGTTAGTGACAATCAAAATAGTTATTTACGATACAAGTGCAGAAAATAGGAAATTCACAACGAGTGGCGATAAATTAAAACACGACCGAAGGGAGTGTTTTAAATCGACACGAGTTGCGAATTACCTATTCGCACGTGTATCGTACAACGTTTTACAGTACATATGGCTCTTTAAAGTTTCAACATATGCACGGAAAGTGCTCATTTCCGCACTAGTGCGGGAAAGTAACACCATGTGTACTGTAAAAATAGTTAAATTAAAAGCGGCGTGGTACGGCAACCGGCGCGCGAGCAGCGGCGAGTCCCAGCGCTGCGCCAGCACGTCCAGAATGCTGTTTGAGCTGTGGCGAAGGCGGTTTTGTAGCGACGCGCACCTCTTCCTCATTATGGCATCGAAGCTATCGATGTGCGCCTCGGAAAACATTGTCGATGCGCTGCAGTAACGCGGCAGTCCAAACAGCACTCTAAACGGGTCGTTCTTCTTTTATGCATAGGTTTCTTCATTAGAACTAATTAAAGTTTCCTTTCTGGCCAATATAAATATTTATTTACGGTTGGTTTCTAAAAAAAAACATGTGACAAAGTGGACTCTTTCAGTGGGGACAACATTTTGGTTTACCACTCTGTCACGGCATTCTACGAAAAAAAAACATTAAAAAAAATGCTAGTTAGAGAAAGTGAAATATTTAATGTCACTAATTAATAAAATAATATGGACGTTCATTCGAACATTATAAAACCGTAAACATCATTACTCAAATGAGATGCCGTAATAAGACGAAGGACAGGCTATTGTGTCGGTCGAAAAGAAGAACGTCCCAAACGCGTTGTTGTATTGCACGCGCAGAGCATTGTATGCCCGCTGCGTAAAACTGGACCACAGATTGCACGTATAGGTGAACACCCCTCGTAGAAATCTATGTCAAAATAAATAAATAGGCTTTTTACTGTTGCAATGTAATTTTATAATATATAAGCAACACAATTGGTACCACCGCAAGATTTATCCGCATTATAATTGTATGAATGCAAAAGTCCACTTTGTTGCAAGTTTTTCAATTCTCATTTAATTTCGTGTCTGTGCAAAGCCGGTTCTATTTGCTTTAGGCCCTTTGTGCGGTTTAATGAGTATAAAAGGGAATGTATGAGAATATGTGGATTTAGGCATTTTGAAGCGACACAGTTATCTACTCATTTTTAAAGCCCGACGCAAAAAGAGGGGTGTTATAAGTTTAACGTGTCTGTATGTCTGTGTGTCTGTATGTCTGTGCATCTGCGTGTCTGTCTGTAGCATCATAGCTCCTAAACTAAAGGACCGATTTTAATGCGGTTTTTTTGTCCAAAAGCTGACGTGATCGAGATGGTTCTTAGCTACGTTTCGACCAAATCGGTTCAACCGTTTTTGAGATATTGATCTTTGAACTTTCTCGAATATTTCTTTTTGCATGCACCTAACAGCTCTCGTAAACACGCGTCTTTTGAGTTTCTTTTAATATCATACTATCTTCACAAAAACGCCCTCCGCGATATAAGGGGATCGCACTTTTTCGTGAAATCGCAGCCTATAGAACGAAAAGACATTTCCGATGTCAAAAATTCTATAAATATGTAATTTAAAAAAAAAAGAAGCTGCTCAGAAAATTTCACGAGAATCGGTTGAGAAATGCAACCTCTAGAGCTAGGAGAACAGCGGGACAGCGGGACAGACACAGGCTTTATAATACCTACAAGTGGAGGCTGTCAGGTAAAATTAACAGACTAGCGCTGGCTGTCAAGCTAGCGACATGCTGAGCTGGGAACTTAACCTGTGTTATTTTTTAATTTTATTTTTTCTTTTATTTTCTGTGTTGTCACAAATAAATGTTTGAATTTGAATTTAAATTCAATCGTATATTTAATACTGCAATAACCCTGTCAGTGGTAAGTAATTAGTAGTTTTACAAGCACCTAACACTCCCGTCGCCGCCTGTCACTCACCGCGCGCCTCGCCACTAAACACTTACACTTGCGGACAAAATAACAACGCAAACATAAACTTGTCCATACCATAAGTCTTGTCAGTCTGTTACCTACCTTTTCTTGGTTAAAACCGCTGAATCTGAAATGTGGTATTGAGATAGTTTCAGCCTCGGGGACATGAAAAGTTTTTATACGCTGACAAAGTCGTACTAGTAGGTACATAAACTTACTGGTGCAGGGACGAGTTGAGGGTACATTACACGTGCCAGAGATAGGCGGCCCACGAGGTGGACGAACCAGATTCAATCAGAACTGGGGACTTATTCTTGACTTTCGAGCGCTCGACTCTTTCACTCGAAAACGGTCAAAAATTATGAAATGCTATTTTGAATTAGCGATAGAAAATTTAAAATCGAGTGGTATTGACCACTCGTATTCAATTCTATCGGTAAAAAGTGCCTTCAATTTTGACACTACAATCGTATTTAATTTTTGAGCGCTCGAAAGTCAATAATCGCCCTCCAGGGCGGACTACTCCATGAATGCTCTAGCAGCAAAATCTAGAGTAGAAAAAAAGAAAAAAAGAATCAAGAATAAAACATTTATTCGTGACATGTACAACACAACATACTTACAGTATTACAAGACAAAAAAGACAAAAGAAAAAAAGTGAATTTGTGCCGTAACGAGTCACGAAATGGGTCCTATTCAGCATTATGCTGGCTTTGCAGCCAGCGCTGGTCTTCCGTTGGGTCCATCCAGTGATGACGCGGTACGTTACACGTTCAACACATAACAATAACAAAAAATGGAAATAAAACATTAAATCAAATTAAATTAAATAAAAACAAAATGACAATGTAATCTAGCCTCTTCTTTCTAATTTGCAAAGAGTGAGTGAGACAGGAGTCGCTGAGACGCGCGCCACGCGACTATGAATTGGAAGTAAGTTGTGCTGCAGGGGGCCTGAAAGGCAGCAATAGGTACGCGACGAGTGGCGAAGCAGGGATCGGCACCGGTTTTTCAAAAATCCCCGGAATAGTCTAATATTTTGAATTATTTTAGGCTCTTAACACAGTCCTACAGACTCTATCGTGTATTTAGGTAACATGTTCGTATTACGAGTATTAGACTTCCCGATCAAAAATGATATTATAACGAAAGAACGAAATAATACCGGTTTCATTTGTATGGAGAAAATACCGGTATCCGATCCCTGTGGCGAAGTATTATGAAGATATACCACTGCCCCTGGAGATATGACCTCATGGTCCTGGAGATAATAACATGTAGAAAATGTAAGTGACATAAAATTCATTATAATAATAATAATTGTAACATATTCCAATGTAATACTAATTTAGAAGGCTTTGTATATTTGTTATTCGCATGATAATTAATAAATTCTATTTTATAATGATTAGCCTAGGTTAAGGTAGTATAATGTTGTATGTCCTCTCAGGACGTCATGGACTGACTTACCAAATTGTATATAACACCTTAATTATAAAATGTACATGACTTTACAATCAATAAATGAATGAATGATATGACATCTGTCAAGGGCGTAACGCAAGAGGAATAAACTCACGCAGCTTCGCAGGCTGTTTCTCTTCCCCCTAAGCAAAACCGTTCGTAGAATATTTAAAAAAAAATGCTACAAGCCTTTCGCTGTCCCCAAGTGTACCGTTTAGAAAAACGGCTGGGCGTGATGGACTAATGAATTGCTGTGTGCTTTGCTACACCGGTGCTTGTTTTTGTACCGTGGAGGCAAACGAGCACGCAAGTCGCGTGATGATGAGTGGGCTTTGGAATTGAGCTAAATGGTCGGTACATAACTTCGACGTGTCTGTGTTTATGTCTGTGTGTCTGTCTGTGGCATCGTAGCTTCTAAACGAATGGACCCATTTTAATGCGTTTTTTTTGTCCGAAAGCTGTCGTGATCGAGATGGTTCTTACTCGCAGCTACGTTTCAATAAAATTGGTTTAACCTTTTTTTGAGATATTGAACTTTGAAATTAGAAAATCGGGGGTTTTTCAACTTACACGATACACGACTGCCCAACAAAAAGGAGTCTAATGTTTTTTTAGATTTATTTATAGGCATATATAGTTGGTAGGTATATAGTGACCTACTCATACTAATACTCATACTTTATTGATAATAAAAATTATAAGTCAACATACCTAATACGGTACGTATTAGAATAAGCTTAAGTCATTAACAATTTAACATAGCTATTAATTATATTATTTTGAGTCTGAAAACTCTTCAAACGTATAGAACGACCGCTCAACAAGCCATGCTTTGAGTTTATTTTTGAAACTGACAAGACTAGGGGCGTCTGTTATGCTCGTTGGCAATTTATTATATACTGAAGGGCCCATTACGTGTATGGTTTTATCCGTTTTGACCAGCCTTCGAGGCACCATAGCCAGTTTGTGACTAACGCGTGACCCGATTGCTTCCATCCCCCCGTCTAGGATATTTGTCTAGGTTCTCCCTAGTGTAGACGGCTATTTGTAGCATTAAGAGGCTAGGCAAGGTAAGAATGCCTGAGTCTATGAAATATTGTTTAGCCGACTCATGCCATGGCACTCGCGCCATCACTCTCACAGCTCGTTTTTGCAGCCGGAAAACACGCTGCCAGTCAGCCGCGCGTCCCCACAGTAAGGCTACTAGGAATTATTTAGTTTAATGATGTACTATTGAAGAATAAGCTTATATGTATATGTAGGTATATAATTTCAGATTTTTTTGCCCGCTCATTTAAGAACCGTATTCAAAACCCAACGTTGTGCACTTCCCCTAAGCTTCTGAAACGATTATTTTAGAGCTAGTATTTAAAGTTTAAAGGCACATCAAAAAAACCTAACAACCTAAAAAAATACTGATTTGCACAGCTAAAATTTGGTTCAAAATATCATTCATTAAAATACGGTTTGGATGTGCAATGGGGCATGGATGAAAATTTTAGAAATGCCTGATTATTTTTTTGGTGATAGGAATAACCTTCCTTAGCACCAGAAAAAAGTATCAGATTTTTCGGCTGCAACAATTATTTTTGAAAAATATAAACAGTTTCCTCATTTACGTTTTGGGTCAAGAACGGTAAATAGACACTTACCTTGAAATCTGTCTCATATTGCAAAAAAAATATCTTAAATATCTGTGGTAAACTGACACTGGTAATGACCAATATAGCTGCTGCAAGTGTCAATATCATTGCCAGTGTCAGTTTACCACACATATTTAATATATTTTTTGTAATATGAGACCGATCGAGGAAGGTGCCGTAACTGACCCAAAACGTAAGTGAGGAAATTGTTTATATTTTTCAAAAAAAATTGACGCAACTGAAAAATCTGAAACTTTTTTCTGGTGCTAAGGAAGGTTATTCCTATCACCAAAAAAATAATCAGTCATTTCTAAAATTTTCATCCATTCCCAATTGTTAAATTTTGATGTGCTAGTCAGTATCTTTTGGGTGCGCAGTTAAATTTTAGTCACAAGCGATCTTAAAAATACCGTTTCCAAAAATCATTAGTCGTGTTCGTTAAATCGAACCTCTATCAGCTTCCACGAAGAACAAACTTGTATAAAAACCTTTCGTAACCAGGGTTGCGAGCTTTTAATAAAAAAGCGGACGGGAACTTTTCCAATTCCTGACAGCGAGTGACGCGAGTTTTTAGTTGGCTTTCCAGCTAATTGGGAATGCCAATTGGGACATAGGTTTGTTGGATGCGCTTACGTACGTATATTTGTGACTGTGTCTAGTAAAAGGGACCACTTTGAGGATTTTAGTTTCCGAGTTATATGCATATTTAAAAAAAAAACGAAAATTACGTAGAATGGGTTTTTAATAGAATAGAATAGAATAGCCATTTATTGATTATTAATACATTGGTACATAAAAAAATAATTTGCTTACTTATTTTTACTTAAATTAAATTTTACATTCAATTTTAAATGGCCTCTCATTCGGTGAAGAAGGAGGCATGGTAATAAGACTCCATGGGTTACCAGCCCTGCTAGGAGAATATAAATGCATTTAATAACAACTTAACTTTAATTTAATTTTTATACACATTATTTTGGTAGATAAAATTTAGGTATCATTATTTGTATATTTTGTGTGTACTCACAGTTTTTAATGGTAATCGGTTATTTAATACCTTAAATATCATAAAGTAGATTAACTTGGTACCAATCTTTCCATAACTTCCTATTAGAAGTGTATTTTTCACGAGCATAAACATTAAAATATTTTTTTAGTCGTACATTTTGCAGGCATTTTGAAAGATTATAAAAATATATATATATATTTTAATTCAAATCATTTATTATTATTATCATATTCGAGTAACTTAAACTCATAATACATATTTTTTTCTTTTTTTTTTTAATGATCGCACCTAGGAAAATGATACTTCTTTCACTGAATAGCTAATTTTACCTGGTTTTAGGAGATATTAATAACTCCATTACATACCGCTAAAGTGGTCCCTTTTCCAGACACAGTCACATATGACAACTAGGAATTGAAAATAAATATTATGAACGTCAAAATGGTATTGGATGTTTTTGGGTCGAATCGAAAAGCTAGCCCTTTCGTCTACTAATTTATTTATAAACAATATATTTACACGGCATTACAGACAAGCTAACACACCGAGAAATTAAACATTACAAAATAACAGTATGTACAATACACATGCAACGTGGACAACATCTAGGTGACATCAAACAAAAGTACTGGACAGCCTAACATCCATCGACTCACAAAACCTTAGACATTCACGGCACACAGTCGCCCATCTCCTGATTGACTGATAATTGATTCTGGTATGTCGGAAAATGTGATGTTGACATTAGCGCATCAGCGGGGCTAGCGCAACTGACGCCGCACCGCGACGCGAGTCGAGAAAGCTCTACCCCCCTTTTTCTAATTTGTACGGTGCGAGTGAGATAGGGGACGCTTAGTGGCGCGAGAAGCGACTGAGCAGCAAGTTGTGCTAGACGTGCAGGAATGTTTGCGGAGGCGCGCGTCAGCTGTTTCTATGCGGCCATGCGCGGGCGCGCGGCATCCCGGAGCCGTAGCATGGTTGGCCTTATCACGCGACAAGTGACAAGATAGGAGCGTCGTCTCGTTCTATCGAACGGTGTTAGCCAGTGACGCACGCTCTATCCTATCACCTATCGCGTGACAAGGCCAACCATGCTACGGCTCCTGCTACACTGTGCGGGGCTGCATTCTCCCACCAGTGTAGTACGATGGTAGATTCTATTAATTATTATTTTTAAATTAAACTTTAACTTTTAATTTATATTCTATGTAAATATGTGTCCTTGTTACATGAAATAAATAATTTTGATTATTTTTATATTATTGCGTCACCCCTAGCTGTACTGAAAAATTTTATTTGCTGAGCATTTGTAGAAAAGTATACATTTTACAGTGTGCACGACGCACCTATTTGGAAACCTTTTCTTCTTTTTACACTTTTTTTGTATTAATTTTGTATTTTGTTTTAGAATCTTTCAGTTGTATTTCTGTCTTGTCGTAGTCTGATTCTCGTTATGTTCTGTTCGTTTCTGCTTTCTTGGGAGTAAAGTCTTCTGTACCATGTTATGAACCAGTGCCTATTATTTATATAGCCCAGTTAGCTACATTCAGTCAGCTACAAACAGAAATAAAGTGTAAATAGGCAAACAGTATATCTTTGATTTCGCCTGATTTCATTCAACATTTCAACATTTCATTAGATTAACGCAATACCCTTAAACACTCTTCGCTATTTTTAAAGTTTTAAACATCTTACTAATCCTTTGTCTCAAGTACATTCACCTTCCAGTTGGTCTAAAACAAGCATGTAATTACGCAGCTATTTAAATTTTATTGGCAATCAATGAAACAAAACAAATAAAAGTAAGGTAGGTACACTATCCTTGATTGCGTTGCGCACACTTTGACCGATCTTGCTCTGCTGTACATGGCCGGGTCTGCTGCGCCAATGTTTATGACGTTTTTAGGGTTCCGTACCTCAAAAAGAAAAAAAACGGAACCTATAAGATCACTCGTGCGTCTGTCTGTCCGTCTGTCACAGCCGATTTGCTCCGAAACTACTGGACCGATTGAGTTGAAATTTGGTAAACGGTGACCCAAAGATGGACGCGTAAAGTAAATTAATGAATTCTGAACAAAGGGGCCACTTTTGGGGGATAAACTGGAAAATTAAAAAAAAAAATCCGCAAACAGTATTCTGTGACATATCAAATGAAAGGGGTTGTTGTATAAGCATCTCGGATATTTTTTTTATAATTTTAGCAAAAACAGATTTGATGTAATTTTGGAAAAAAGACGAAAATTGACCATTCCCCCCCTTATCTCCGAAACTACTAGGTTTAAAATTCTAAAAAAAATATTGAAAATAGTTCCTTGCCCAAAGATTACAGGAAAACCCATAAGAAGTTTGAGTATTCAAAGTAACGGGAAAATTCTCAATATTTTTGTATATTTTGTATGGAGCGCCTGATGCTTAGAGCATAGCATTTTTCACTCTTGCACTTGCTTCTGAAATTCGTAGGCGCCATAATAAAATTTTAGATTATATACGGAACCCTCACCTCGCGAGTTGAACTCGCACTTGTCCGGTTTTTAAACATCTAATGTGTTATCCGTCAGTTTCGGCAAACAAATAGGGTATTGTTTCGAATGGCAAAACATGTTTGATGATTAAAAACATAGAAAACATGTTGCAGCGGACCCGGCTTACGCCCACTAAAGTGAGGACAGAGTGGGTAAATGCTGTTTTGACCGGTTTTCGTAAGATTTCGTGAGCGTACGAACAGCGCATACCCACAAATCGAAACGCATTGATATTGGGATCGCATTGGAACGAAATACAAATGAGCTTGTTATTAACAAAATGAAGCACTTTACCGTTACGATGCTCTTAAAAAAATGTCAGTGGAACTAGAGCGCGAAGTAAATAACATAGTATAACATGACAATACGTGACCGAGGCAAGGTGCATCGAATTTACGCGCAATTGATACCGCGTCCTGTAACTGCCCATAAACTTTTATAACTGCCCACTAAATGTGTGCATACACACACACAGGGTGTTTACTGTTTATACTTAAATATTGTAAAAGCGAAAAAGTCGTTCTTGGGAAATTGTATACAATTGGGAATGGATGAAAATTTTAGAAATGCCTGATTATTTTTTTGGTGATAGGAATAACCTTCCTTAGCACCAGAAAAAAGTTTCACATTTTTCAGCTGCGACAATTATTTTTGAAAAATATAAACCGTTTCCTCATTTACGTTTTGGGTCAAGAACGGTAAATAGACACTTTCCTTGATCTGTCTCATATTACAAAAAACTATCCTAAATATCTGTGGTAAACTGACATTGGTAATGACCAATATAGCTGCTGCAAGTGTCAATATCATTGCCAGTGTTAGTTTACCACACATATTTAATATATTTTTTTGTAATATGAGACCGATCGAGGAAGGTGCCGTAACTGACTCAAAACGTAAGTGAGGAAACTGTATTAATTTTTCAAAAAAAATTGACGCAGCTGAAAAATGTGAAACTTTTTTCTGGTGCTAAGGAAGGTTATTCCTATCACCAAAAAAATAATCAGGCATTTCTAAAATTTTCATCCATTCCCCATTCTACAATAAAATTCCAAAACACATTACCGAACTTACTGACTCTAAATTCAAATCTGTCGTAAAACGGACGCTTATTTCAAAAGCATATTATAAGATAAATGATTACATCATGGATAGGGATATTTGGCAGCGATAATATCCTGCACTAGAAATCTGTCGTAAAATAAATAGGCTTTCTACTGTAGCAATGTAATTTTAAAATTTTATAATACTCTGATACTGAAATGATATATTGTATACTGTTTTGAAAAAATGATACCTCGCCGAGTTTTTTACGCCGGTTCTTCTCGAGGCAGAGGTTTACTTTCCGAACCGGTGGTAGTTTATCGACATTCATAGGTGCATGTAATATGCCTAAATTGAAGAATAAATCACTTTGACTTTGACTTTGATTGTAACTAGCTTTCCGCCCGCTACTTTCACTTCCCATTTAATCTTCTTAAAATGTGAATTTTGGTATAAGAACTATCTTACGTTCATCCTCATAAATCGATATAGCCAATAAAGCCATTTAGGCGAGAAAACGGGACACGTAGACAGACATAGTTTCATTTAATAAGTGTTATTAAATACCTAATAGCAATTAGAATGTTGCTCATGTGCGA
This sequence comes from Epinotia nisella, assembly GCA_932294315.1. Taxonomy (NCBI): domain Eukaryota; kingdom Metazoa; phylum Arthropoda; class Insecta; order Lepidoptera; family Tortricidae; genus Epinotia; species Epinotia nisella. Next base: position 1,476,898 of record OW028675.1, on the reverse strand, counting down.
GTCGGATTTTAGTTTTCCCATACATTTTGAGACCCAGCGCCTGATGAAGGCAACGAGCAAAACTATTTGGTCTCCATACAAAGTTTTATCCCCTTTTTCGTCGCTAAAAGGGATGAAATTTGACATAAATTATAGCTTATGTCCTATTCTGATATATAAGGTACATAACTGGAAAGTTTCATATAAATGCGTCCAGTAGTTTTTGAGATTAAGTGGAACGTACATCTATCCATCCATACATCCAAACTTTCACGTTTATAATATTAGTAGGATTTTATCGTAGGTTGCTGTTGTAAAGTTTAATTTCTTAATAAATGTTTTTCGTTACAAGCTTTATCTTTACTTACTTACTTTATTATAAAGAAAAAAGTCTGTGAAATTGTTGCTTTGTAAGTTTGTATGTGTTTGATAATCTCCGGAACCGCTTATCCGATTTCAAAAAATCTTTCACCTGCATCTAGAACAGACTTTCTGGATGGTTATAGGCTATATTTTATCCCGCGAAATTGCCTGTGTTCTTTGCTTTACGCGGACGAAGCCGCGCGGGAAGCTAGTATAAATATATTAGTGGTAATTAGACACAACAGCAGGACACAACATTTGAGAATGGCCGAGTAAGTGATTTATCTTGGTTCGATATGTGTATGATGAATACGAATGTTTGTTCTCGAGTCTTGGATGTTTAATATCTATTTAAGTATGTATTTATATTTATAAGTATATTACGAGAACAATATTCCTTTGCTATTCCGCTAAAAAACGTGCAGGTCGATCAGCGGAGATCAAATGCAACTAATTGCGTATAAACATGCAAATAATTACAGCAAACCACCACCAATAATGAAAAAACCTCGACACGTGTTTCGCCTCTCTACGAGGCATCATCAGGAGATGCTGGTAGGAGATGTTGCTTGCGCCACGTCCACTGAGCAACCGTTAATCCGTTGTCTAGTACCAATAGTACAGGCTTTGCCTAGTTTGGGACTAGATCAATTGGTGTGAATTGTCCCACGATATTTATTTATTTATATGTTATGAGAAATAATTGTCTCAAACCATAAACAATTTATTCGCGTACATATTAGTACATTTTGATGTTACTTACAATACTTTTTCGAAACAAAGATGCTACTAAATAGTAACTACATTTATCTACAGAACCAAAGATGTACGCACAATACTCATCATCATACATACTAAGCCTCCCCCAAAGAGTGCCACAATGCTTAGCACCCCTGACCCCGCTAGTAACTTGGCTGCTACCATAATAACCAGCCCCCCTATTCTGTAACTTGTTTAAGCTCACCTCAACGCTCACCCACAAATATATCTTGACACCGCGATGCGTAGTAACTAAGCGCAGGTAGAGGTCTAGTTTCGTAACGGGTGACCGGCGGGGTGAGCCGCATTCGCGCGTAGCGAATAACAGCCCGGGGCACACAATACTAAACCAGCGCAAATTAAAACAAATCCCGTCCCATGGAATATTCAAAAACAAAGTGCAATATCGGAATAAAAACGATTGTAGTTAATGAAGGGCCATTAAAGGAGCACCCCGTACCTGCAGGACACGCTCTATAAAACGCTCGTAATGAAATTGGATCGCGTTTTTTTTACTCTAACGATCGAGCGTCTTCCTTTAGAGCATTGCGCGATTGAGGGACGAGCGGCAGCGAGGCCGGCGAGACTTAAAACAATTGGATAGTTTCCACATGTTAAGATTGATAACGCAGTGTTGCTAAATGGATAGTAAACCATTATATAAATGTAATTAAGTATAAATTACGAAATATAATTAAAATCATAAAAAGATAAGTTTAGAAAAAATATGTTTTTTTTTTGTTGTCAAAAAGTAAATTTAAAGCTACCAATAGAATCCTTACGCTTATATAGAAACAAAAATGTACCACAGCTATGGTCCTAAACGCAGTATTTCACGATCAAATCAGCAATTTACTTGATTTTCAATACAACGATCGATTATTACAAAATATTACACTGCCGCCAGCGAGGTCCGTCTTCAACTATTTTTTTTGGGTATTTATGTTTTCTAATTGTAGTTGCTCCCATACAAACACTTGTAAATTAGGACACAAGCCTATTGGATATAAAACAGGTTAAAACCAAACAATATATCGCTACTAAATTTCGAATTTATACCTACTAAGTAAACTAAGAACTAAATAATGTATTCATGTCAACAAAATACAATAAAATAAAAGGATAACAATAAATATAATGAAAACGGGTCACTCGCGTATCTAATGTCGAATATCGCTCACCATGTTTCGAACCGATTCGCGGTTCTTAGTCATGAGCACACGCGTTGCCGGCGCGTTTAGCAATATTTTAATATGTTGTCTGATTCTCACGGGAGTTTTCTATATAAAATAATAATACACTTAAGCCTAGCTTAAGCCTAGTACAGCTTAAGCGTGCACTAAGAACTTAAATAGTTCTTTGCATTTTTGTATAAGCTTATATCTTGTACTTGTAGATATTTTAAGAAAGAAAGAAAGAAGAAATTCATTCACTATTCACTACACAAAAGACACACAGAGACAAAGGGAGTAAACATACAATACAATTGACACATCGTGTGTGTCTTCGCGGCAGTGAATCGGTCGCTGTCTCAGCATTATGCCGAGGTGTCAGACAGACACCTACAGCGCTGGTTTTCAGACAGCACCGTTTTATATTAAAAAATATTACATTTGTGAGTAACTACGAGTATTAGGTACTATAACTTTTGGTCGTGACTTAGCGTAGAGCTCAATCTTTCATACAAATTGCATCGTTAATTAAACTTTGGAGAAGATTTACGAAATTAAAAACTATCCAATCCTTATAGTGTAATGTTTCCAGTGTGTTTGTTGGGTACTATCTGCCAGCGTATTGTATACATATATCATTTTTAGTATAATTTTAAGATATTATGTCTTTGATGTGTATGATTTTAATTTGTTAAATTTTTTGCCAATTCGTATTAGGTATATCTCTTTGCCTGAGATACAGGTTAATCCTAGTTCAGGTGCATTTAATCAATTTACCTAACCTGTAACAGTGCAAGCACAATGTACAATTAGCAATTACGTTTTTCAATTAATTATTCTCATTCATATATCCATTCAGAAAGTCTTTATAGAATACTTATTTAAAAGAATTTTTGTGATCGGGGATTATCCCCTACATACAAACTTACAAGGCTACAATATAATATTAGTATAAATATAAATAAAATACCATTTAAAACCTCAACCATAAGTGGCGGACAAAATTTACTATTGATTGTGCCCTCCTTTAACAATGTACAATTCCCCGCCTCGCGCTCGTCACTTGTGCCGCCCCGTAACCTGTCCAACGGCTGTTTGGTTAGAATCTAACTGATTTTTCTAAATATTTACATTTAAATGCATTTTATAGTCCAGCCCGCTAGCTTGCATTGATGCGTGTGAGTTGGACAAAGCCAATCCATTGCCGATCACTATTTTATGTGTGCATTTACTTGAAAGTAAACAAATAAATAATTGTTATGGACAATCACACACAAATCAAACTGGCCCCGTCCGTAGTAAGCTCAATAAGACGTACGTTATGGATACTAGACGAACGTATTGTTAATAGATATAAATACTTGAATACATAGAAAACATCCAAGACTTGGAGACAATTATGCATGCTCATCAGCGTCACACAAAAATTTGCCCTTATCGGGATTCAAACCCAGGACCGTCAGCTTTGTAGGCAAGGCCGGGTAAGTAATATAACGTATAACAACTTATAATATAACACTCACAATATAAGCCCACATAATTTATTTGATATATCATTCAAAACGTATAATATCCTAAACGAAACGCATAATATTAAAATGTCTAATTTCATCGCAGGTAGGTATATAATGTACTAAAAAACCGGCCAAGTGCGAGTTCAACTCGCGTGGTGAGGGGTTCCGTAAAATATTGAGAATTTTCCCGTTACTTTGAATAGGTACTCAAACTTCTTATAGGTTTTCCTATAATCTTTAGGCAAGGAACTATTTTCCATATTTTTTTCAGAATTTTAAGGCAAGTTTCGGAGATAAGGGGGGGGGGATGGTAAAAATTCGTCTTTTTTCCTAAATTACTTCCAATCTGTTTTTGCTAAAATTAAAAAAAAACTATATATCTGAGATGCTTACAACAACCCCTTTCATTTGATATAGGTATCACACAACACATTCACACAACAGTTTGCGAAACTTTTATTTTAATTTTCCAGTTTACCCCCCAAAAGTGGTTGTTAAGAATTCATTAATTTACTTTATGCGTCCATCTTTGGGTCACTAGTTTACATATGTGTACCAAATTTCAACTCAATCGGTCCAGTAGTTTCGGAGCAAATCGGCTGTGACACACGAACAGACAGACGCACGAGTGATCCTATAAGGGTTTCTTTTTTTTCCTTTTGAGGTACGGAACCCTAAAAAAGAATAGGTAGAATATCAATCTGCATAACGATCTAATAAATACCTTATACACGGTGGAATATAATCGGTGATCAGGAATCCAAAAATCTTAATTATCAATCTACACAGAAACCAATACGTGAGATCTCGTGCAATATAGCTCACAATCTAATTAATCACACTTAATTAACATCGGTAAAATGTACACTGACTGAATAAATAGACACCCTACTTTTATTGAAGGGAAGTTACTCGTAAGTGTACATACGTCAAGTGCTTGCTGGCTTTGGCGGGAAACTAGACAGATCAGACGTCAATAAATGATTGCCGCCATTTGTTATCTACGTTACGATTTGTGGTATTAAACTTTTCAGACGAAACCTTTAGTAGGGTGACAATAAATTTTAATTAAAATTTAATTTCAACTTAAAAATTAGTTATGATAAAAAAAAACTTGGTTCCACTTAAGTACTACATAAACGTGACCGCCATCGATTACTGAATTAGAAAAATGGGTTCACCGATTATATTCCACCGTGTATATATATTTTTAAAATTTCGCTTCCTTATAAGACTTATCCCTTGAACTATTTATACGACATATTAGTAAAAATATGTTCGGTTCTGGCCGCTCGCTAGTCGATAGTGGTCCGACACGCACTGGGCCGGTTTTTTTACACAATCATAATGAGCCCAAACACGTCGAATTTACCTTGTGTAGTTTACGAGTTGCTATGGACACCTCTTGGCTCAATCGTCTGTGCAGATCGGTGATGCCATGAGTAATGAGTACCTACTTATGCAAAATTTCAACTCTATAGGTTTGCGTTAAAATTTAGTTGCAAATTTTGACTCCAACATACTAACTAACGAACGAATAAGCAAGTTTATACGAGTATAAAGCCTGTATAAAGCTGGCACTCGTAATCAAAGTTTTTAAGCGTGAAAGTGTATTCACGACGTTCCGTTTGACAGTACATGTTTCGGATTTAACGGAACGTCAGAACCATTACTCGAAATACTTGAAATGGTGTTAAGTTAATGAGAAATTTGTTTAATTATTCGGTGTTAATAAGCTCTATTACGCTACATTAGGTTTCGGATGTATTTGGGACCGACACTTTCCATTAGTATCACCTCTATCGTGCATTTTACCACTCTAACTTACATAATTTGAGCATTTCTAAAATAGTTTGTAGCAATTGATTCAATTAAGGCGTAGATTTAACTTTTATATTTTGTAACCAAAGTTTTCAGGAATTTTATATATGAAATTTTGATGGTTGAGGTTTTGGTATTTATTATTTAAGAATCTCAAAACATTGTATTGAAAGTTACAAAATCAAATTGGTAACAAAATAGGAAAATTAAAAAAATGCCGAACCGAACAATTTTTTTATGAATTTATTTGGACAGCAATATGTCGTGGAAATCTCACTGCAGAAATTTGTAAAAAATTGTATCGTTTTTCCTATGCGCTCTACAGACGCAGACTAGCGAAAACTAATGACCGCAATACAGTGCTAACAGCATATCATGGAGTTGTGTCATTAACCCTGCGGTACGGTGTAATCTTTTGGGGAAACTCCTCTTATCGGGTCACACTATTCCGAGCCCAAAAGAGATGCATAAGAGATCCATTTGTGGATTTTTTTTAAATAGCATTGTCCTGAATATGATCACTAGCCGACTCGATTGCCCTTATGTTAGTAATTGCTATTTATTAGGCCGTGTAAATAGGCAATTTATACTATGCGGATGAGCGGTACGGAGGTGAATGAAAATGAATGCAAAGTTACGCCATATAATTAATTTAAAGGAAAAACCAGATGTGTTAATTTTGAAGAGCTGAAGCTGCTTACCTTTAGGTTTTTGGTGTGCAGCTTGGAGCGGGCGGGCGAGGCGATGATGCAGGCGTCAAAATGAAGCACAAACACAATTTTGCTTGCAATATATCTATTATACTCGTACAGCGGTGAAAATATTTCGCGGTTGACAAGACGTATACAAAATTATTGACAGATTGAACTATTTTTTCCTCTGACGTATGTATTAGGCGGTGTAAGCAGTCTCAGCAGCTTTTAAGAAAGGAGGCCAAAAGGGATTTTGCTCTGACAGCGTAACCAGCTGTCTTCTGCACATACTTTCTAACTGTTAGAGTAGTTGAATTATTATTGAAACTAAATGCTGTCATTTTTATTTTATATTGTTCTTATAGTATTGAATACACAGATATGCAGGTAATTGTCATGTTAATTATTGAATGTATTATATTATGCATAATAGGTATGTAATTCCATCTAGTGAATAGTTTGTCTTTAAGTTATGAATCTTTTTGTGCACACACTGTTTAGAATTTTAGTCCAGATCTAGACACTAAGCTTCTTATGTTACTGTATGAATGACTGTAATTTGTTGTGTGAGCCTAACAAATAAATAAATAAATTGGGCTGGACATGTCTGTCGGATGCACGTGGAGCGATGGGCCAAATTAGCCACCCAATGGACCCCACAAGATGGCTTCCGAGGTAGAGGCAGACCGAAAAGGAGATGGCGGGACGACTTAGATACTTACGTTTTTACAGATTGGCGAACATCAGCACACCAAGACGAGTGGCGGAAAAAAGGGGAGGCCTTTGCCCAGCAGTCGGACACAATATAGGCTGATAAAAAAAGTATTGAATTGTGTATGCTACTCATAATTATGACATGATGATTCACCTAATTAACATTAGTTGTAAGCGTTTGGTAACAAGAATTATCCAAATTGGTCTTTAAAAAAAAATATTATTAATAGACGTCCTTGTTTTTTAAACATTTTTTTACGAATGCTGGCTTTTGCCCAGAAGAGGGATTCAATGGGTTAGTAAAATTCATACCTTTTTTACCCGGCTGCCGGAGGAAAGGAGGGTTATGTTTTTCGACCGTAAGTATGTATTTATGTATATATGTATGTATCTATGTGTGTATGTCTTATTCTTTGGTACGCCTTCAGCTTAAACCGTTTGACGGATTTCGACATAATATGAGGTGTCGTTGGATTCCTTTTAATCGTGGAAGTGACATAGGCTATAATATTTGCAAAAAAGCAGTTGGGTCTTTTGAGAAATCTTTTAATTCCACTTGTTATTCCTCATCATAATGATCATGCCTATGAATTTCTTAATAGTCTACTTCGTCATCATTACAACAAAACGAAAAAAAAAATGTACCTAATAAACTATCAGAGCTTGATAGCAATAAAAATGAAAAACAGGGTATCAATTGGAATTAAAGTGTCAAACATCGTGACGTATACCTTAATTCAGTTATTCCCAAAGGAATTAAAAGGAGTCAATCAACAGGTCTGTTAAATATCGGAGCCGCTCCGGCGGATCCGCCCGATGATCCGGTGGGATTAACAGACAAACAGATTATCAGCTTATAAGCATTATACTCACTAGAAGGTCAATTTGAGCCTGAAATTTTATTCTTTAATGGTACTTAGTTGCACCTATACAAACATTTGTTCCTCTCTAAAAACTGCTTCGAATGGCATCATAAAAAAATCTTATTACAAATAGAATATTTTTTAAAGTAAATACGAGTACAAGATGATGTCAATTACTGAAATTAGGCATTCTAATTTTAAATTATAGTAATAATAACAGTTAAAGTCACGTGTAACTACCCGACTGCCGAAGGAAAGGAGGGTTATGTTTTTCAAGCGTATACATTATGTATGTATGTGTGTATGTCTTATTCTTTGACGCGCCCTGCAGCCTAAGCCGTTTGACGGTCCAAGAGGTGTCGTTGGATTCCTCTTAGTCGTGGGAGTGACATAGGCTTGAATATTTGCAAAATAGCAGTTGGGTTTTTGAAAAATCTTTTAATTCCTCTTGTTTATCACTTCGTGTTTCGAACCCTTCGGCAGTTCAGGAGAGTTCGCAGACGTAGCGTTCGCATACTGCATGCCGCCTCACGAACCTAGACGCGCTGACCTGACAGAACACAGTCATGTTACGGACCGTATGATTTTCAACAGTGTAATTATCATATGCCAAGCCGTCACTATATGTCTAAACACATCAGGTAATACGGCTTAGGTAGGTACGGTCAAGGACATCAATTGTCAAACCTAAATAGGTGTCAACTAATTTTGGTTTTTTAATAGTAAAGCTATGAAGTGTCCAGTATAAAGTGAGCTCTAAATGGCTCCACAATTAAAGTCTATTAGTGATTAGTGACTGTACATAAGTTTAGTGAGAAAACATTTTCCACGGGCCGGGAGAAATTCAAACTCAATATGTCAGACACGTTTAACAACTTTGACATTTCTCACATTGTCTTTTATCCACTTTATGCGCAAAATGACTGAAACTTCAGCCAACATTTAAGTTGCCATGCAATTTTTTTCACTTATTAGTCAGTTCATCCATAATTATTGGACCTAAATGACAAACTAACAACCCTAGCGAGCTTACAAGAGCATAAATTATTCGACAGACAGATTATTTGGTAAATTCTTGTGTCAATTCATGACAGCCTTAGAGCATACATACTGGAGTACCCTTTCAGTAACTTACCCCTCTGTAGAAAACCTTGCACAATGTGCAAAAAATCATACAAAGACGATTTCACAATCGATTAATGGTCATTCACAAAATCGCCTTGCAAGAGAACACTGATCATAAAAATCGGACAAGTGCGAGTTCAACTCGCGTGGTCAGGGTTCCGTATATTTCATAAGTGTTTTTGAATACTCAAACTTCTTATAGATTTTCCTGTAATCTTTAAGCAAGGAACTATTTTCCATATTTTTTTCAGAATTTTAATCCTAGTAGTTTCGGAGATAAGGGGAGGGAGGGATGGTCAATTTTCGTATTTTTTCCTAAATTACTTCAAATTTGTTTTTGCTAAAATTATAAAAAAAGTATATCTGACATGCTTACAACAAGCCCTTTCATTTGATATGTCACACAATACAGTTGGCGAAACTTTTGTTTATAATTTTCCAGTTTACCCCCCAAAAGTGGCCCCCTTGTTCAGAATTCAGTCATTTACTTTACGCGTCCATCTTTGGGTCACCAATATACACATGTGTACCAAATTTCAACTCAATCGGTCCAGTAGTTTCGGAGCAAATCGGCTGAGACAGACAACCGAGTGATCCTATAAGGGTTCCGTTTTTCCTTTTGAGGTATCGGAATCGGAACCCTAAAAATGCCCGCATGTTGCTGTAAACACTTGATATTATAAACGTTCAATCACTTCAAGCTTTCAATATACAATTAAGTATCAAAATCCTATTAAGATGCTCCCCCCTGCCCCCGCAAAATTCAGCAGACATTTTTGTACGCAAATACGACATAAGGCTACTCCAGCCAGCCAGAGATCCTTTTACTTCTACACTTTATTTATAAATTCTGCTAAAATTAACCCCAGTGCCCTACGTCCGTATACCCCGCCCCAAACTTTCCCCTTCTAGCAGGTCGATAAGTCCGTCTATAGTTAAGTTTAATTGTTTAATAATTAGTGGACAGAAGACGTCGTCGGCCCGCGGTTATCAGGCAATTAAGTTGGCAACTTGGTCAAGTTAAGGAATTAGTTGGGCAGTTGACTCTGAATACTTAAATTGGAATCGGGTCGGGCTGAGTTCTGCCCCCCCTATTCTGTAACTTGTTTTAAGCTCACCTCAACGCTCACCCACAAATATATCTTGTCGCCGCGATTCGTAGTAACTAAGCGTAGGTAGAGGTCTAGTTTCGTTAGGCGTGACGCGTGGGGTGAGACGATGTGCGCGTATAGAATAACAGCCCTGTTTTGTAGCAACGTTATTCAACGAGCGAGCGAAGCGAACGATATTCTCTGCTTCAGCTTGGGCCAAAATTATCTCGTGTCAGTACGTCCAGATGTCCGGATGTCCCGCTGTCCGGCTGTTCTCTCTACAGGTCGCATTGCTCAACCGATTTTTAGGGTTCCGATACCTCAAAAGGAAAAAACGGTCTGTCACAGCCGAATTGCTCCGAAATTATTGGACCGATTGAGTTGAAATTTGGTACACATATGTAAATTGGTGATTCAAAGATAGACACGTAACACACACACAGTGCCAACACACTGACAGTCCGCCATTTTTAAAATGCTGAAGACGTGGGCAAGATACGCTGACGTCACGAGCAGTCACGGTAACGACTTACTTACCTTGTTTTATTCTACCACAAACAAATCATGGCTCCCACCAAACCTTCAATCGCTTTTGCGTTTGCTTCGGTGGGTAAATTTAAATTAACTTTCCTTATAAAGCGACTGAATCATGATTAAAAAAAATGTCAAAACATTTCATATTTTTAAAACCCCGACGTGTCGTTTTAGGCTTAAAAGAAAGGAGATCACGGTTTTTTTCGTTAATCCGGTTCTCGGTTCCAAACAATTAAAGCTATCCGCTTAAATCCCAAACAACTTGCGGTAGCGTCGGCGAAGGAAAGTTTTTATTTAAAAGGAAAATGTCTTACTTTCACTTGAATAAAAAATTGTGTCTTGTAGAGTTTTTCGCAATAATAATATGCTTGCTGACCTCCCGAAAAATCGGGGTGAATTTATTAGATGCATAACTACGCCCCACAAGGTGGACTGATGACCTGTGGCGCAGGACCGGTCACTTTGGCACTCTTTGGGGGAGGCCTATGTCCAGCAGTGGACGTCATTCGGCTGATATGATGATGATGATGATAACTACGCGAAAACAAACATTACCTACCTATTTATAATCTTCGAGCTTCAAAAATCATTAGCTTTTTATTAAACATCCTTCCATAATTTTGCATCAATGAGAAATACAAGTGATCGATAAAAGAACCTTGAAGAACCCATCATTTATCTCAAACTCAACTCAAACTCAAAATGATCTTTATTCAAGTAGGCCTAGTAACAAGCACTTTCAAATCGTCAGTTAATTTGTCAAAAACAAAATATTACGAAAATAATAGATTAAAAATTCAGTCAAAATTAGTCCCATGGAATTTTATCATTCATGTAGTCTTGTGTGTTATAATAAGCTTTCGAGATAAGTTTACGTTTCACATAGTTCTTGAATGTATTAATAGATAACTCAGTTAAATTTCCTGGAAGTTTGTTATAAAACCTTACACAGTTACCCATGAATGATTTTTTAATTTTTTGGAGCCGAGTGGTGGGCACCGCGAGCTTATGCTTATTTCTAGTATTAATATTATGTATGTCACAGTTTTTCCTAAAATTGACAGTGTTTTTATGTACATACAAAGGGTTTTCATAGATATATTGACAATGTACAATACAATACAATACAAATACTCTTTATTGCACACCTCACACAAACAAAGCAGTTACATAGAGAAACAATACAATAACATGTAGGTAGAGGTAGACAACAGGCGGTCTTATCGCTGAAGAGCGATCTCTTCTAGACAACCTTTGGGTATCGGAGAAAGAGATAAAACTAGATTATGCAGTAGGTGGTGCAGAGATTATTATCAATCAAAAATCAAGAAATTATAAAAATAAACGTACATAAATACCTCTATATATAAACATACACACACAATCATACATATATACAAATAACACAAACACAAATATAATGATACATAAACAGTCAGCCAAAAATACAATCAGGGTTAGGGGAGAGACAAATAATGTTCTTTAAGAAGGGATTTGAGGTTGCCGATAGATGTAATGTCATTATATTAATATTTTTAAACTTATCTCTAAGTGAGTCTCTATGGTTCAATTTATATATCGCCCGAATAGCCCGTTCTGGTTCTTAATGGTATTATCTGGTTTTTAATGATAATATTTTGCGAAATTTCATACTTAATTACACGTCAAAGAATGTCAAAGAGTTTTCAGTATTCCCGGTTGTTCTGCCGACGCTCTTGGGCTGTGGGAATTAATTTCGTATGTAAAAAGTGGAACGACGCGGCTTAGTGTGCATTAAGTAGGCGTCAGAGATACCCAGACTGTGCAGGTCCTTGGGGCAATTAAAAACTCTATTTTCAGACCAAGTACTTACGATTTTACCACTGGTTATCTGAAATAATTGAATTCCAAAGACTAATGTACACACAATATGTGTCAATTGTATTGTATGTTTACTCCCTTTGTCTCTGTGTCTTTTGTGTAGTGAATATATGTCTTCTTTCTTTCTTAATGTAAACACAAGAGTTGGATAAACTGAAGTAACATACTAATGGAAAAGTCTGTGAAGTTTGTATTTACATTTACATTACCTACGTAATACCCCGAGGAATTTAAAAATTCATTCAGATTTCTATAGATTGGACTTTCTGGATGAACTAAGGTAAATATCATCCCTCTTTTTTGTCTGTTCTTTGCAATACGTGGCGGGCAGGTAGGTGACCATTCCTAATACTTATTTAAAGTGTCATAGGGTAATTTTGCCTTCCGGTACGTGGTCGCCACTCGAGACCCTTTCCGCCCCAACGGCCATCGGTTCTACGTGCAATGTGCCCCGCCCACTGCCACAGCCACGTACCGCCGGAATGTGCGGCGTGGGTAGACTGGGTAGGCCCCCCACAAGGTTGACTGATGACCTGGTAAAGATTGCCTGTTGACCGAAGTGTGCAACGAAATTAATTACAGAATTCAAATATTCAAATATATCGTACCACACCTACTGCCTGCACGTAGAATCGATGGCCATTGGGGTGGAAAGGTTCTCGAGTGGTGACCACGAACCGTAAGGCGTAGCGTGGGTACCCCCCCACAACGTGGACTGATGACCTGGTAAAGGTCGAGGGAGTCCGCTGGATGCGGGTGGCGCAGGACCGGTTATCGCGGCACTCTTTGGGGGAGGCCTATGTCCAGAAGGGGACGTCTTTCGGCAGATATGATGATGATGATGATGGTGAGATTATTTGACCCGGGCACACAGATTACAATTCTTTTTTTAACCTGGCAAAATCAGGATTTGTATTGTCATGTCAAAGCGGTAAAAAAATTGTATTGGTCTTCAAAATAGTTTTTCTCCAAAATGGTGCAAAGTGTACATTAGTCGCTACATATTGGAAGGTAAAGTGTATAGTTCCAGGTCAGATCAAAATTAAAAAATAAAAAAAAAACATTCATAATCATAATCATAATCGTATCATTGCAGGCCGTCTGGAATGTAACATATAAATTCCTTTATTTTACGAGTACAAAACTTTTTTTAAAGTTGAAACCGGCATATAAAAGACGGCACAGGTCGTATTCAGCCAATTCTACTCGTATTTTTCTGTTGCAAACGCGACGATTTTCTATGTGTATCAAATACTTTGCGTTTTTCGGTGGAAAAATACACTTGCGATTTACTTTAAAAAGAAAAACGGCGGGAAATCATTAATATTTTCACGTTACAAAGCACTATATTCGCCTTAGCCGGAATGGCAATTGCAGGCTTCGTATTATAATTAAATGGACTCGCAAGCTCGTCCGTTTAAACAAATAGGTACTCAGCCTGCAATTGCCTCCTTCCCGCCTATTTAGAGAAGTTAGTTTTTTTTAATCCAAGTTACCAGGTATTGGGAACATTACTAGGGCTACGACTCTGCCTTGTGGTGCACCTGAGCCTATCTTTTTTACATTCCTAAATTCAACACAATCATATGTTATTTTGGTTTACTTATTTATTGTTGTATTAGCACACGATGCTGCATTGTTTTTCTGTAGCTTACGCACTGTTTAAACATATTTTCTTAACAAACATGTTCAAGTTTAGTTACTATCTCCGACAGCAACATGACTGACGGCTCCAACGTAGAAAGACGCATCTGTATTTATTATTCTTGTTAAGTAAATAACACAAATGGACCGTAAGCAATGCTCTTGACGTACGCTGTGTTTACTATCCTCGAAAATTTCATATCCCATTGTAATACAAAGCGTATTACAGATCAGGCAAGGTTGCGTTTGCAATGACGTGACGGATTGAGATAAGAGCTTCTGGAACTCGAGGAAGAAATTTCTCCAAGCGAATTCTGAGAGCCTGGTGGCCTGTTATTTTCAGAGTTATATTTTATTGCAGAAATTTAGTGCTTTCTTAACATGTGAGCGAAGTTGTGCTTAACCGACTGAGTACCAGAATCAGCCATCAAAATGAGTACGTTAGGGGTTTAACCGAATAGCCTAGTGGATAGAGAACCTGACTATGAAGCTTGAGGTCCCGGGTTCGATTCCCGGTCGGGGCAGATATTTGTATGATGAATACGAATGTTTGTTCTCGAGTCTTGGATGTTTAATATCTATTTACGTACGTATTTATCTATATAAGTATGTTTATCCGTTGTCTAGTACCCATAGTACAGGCTTTGTCTAGTTTGGGACTAGATCAATTGGTGTGAATTGTCCCACGATATTTATTTATTATTTATTGACTGATATACACCTAAGCACTTTCTTACATTATTGTTTAAGTTTAAGTCTATGATATTATTTTATAACACTCGTGTGATCCTATTATGAACCACAGTCGTGATTTAAGGCCTCTCATTATGTACATTCACATAAACTACTATTTCAAGTTAATGTTTAATTTAAATTGAACCTTTTTTGCCTGTAACACAGGGAAATCATAGTTCAGGCACTTGTAATTGGGTACTTTCCTGTCCGTATTTAGTCCGTCAGTTAGATTATCAAAAAATATTGGACACGTATTTTTTTGTTTGTCAATTAGGTAAACAAAAAATGACGAAGATTTATTGGCTGTTAAAGTTCCGCGTGACATCACATTAGGCCATAAAGTGTACCATAATGTGATGTCGCACGGAATTTTAACGGGCCATATCTTCGTAATTTTTTATTTAATTGACAAACAAAAAAATACATGTCCAACGTTTTCTGATAGGTAATCTGACGGACTAAATATTTTTTTTTGGAAAGTATACCTTAATATTTAATTTAAGCATACGGTCAGTTTGTCTGTAAAATAAGTTTTCAACAAATGATCCTATTGTATTAAATTTATCAAGCAATTATTTTTTATTTTATTCATTTATAAGGTAAGGTAAGGGTAAATATTTGTGTGATGAGCATGTATATTTGTTTCTGAGTCTTGGATGTTTTCTATGTATTTAAGTATTTATATCTATTATATATACCGTCGTCTTAGTACCTACCTATAACACAAGCCTTATTGAGCTTACTATAGGGCTAGTTCGATTTGTGTAAGATTGTCCCCTAATATTTATTTATTTATTTATTTATTAGGAGACACAATTAACTTTAACAGTGGATACAAAGAGCCAATTATAGGAACTCACAGGTTACCAATTATTACCAATTTCGACTTGTAAAATTGTAATTTGTAGCTAGTACGTGAAGTGGCTACAGCAGTGCAGTGCACAGGTTTCGGTAACTGACGATGATGGACGGATACGGATTTTTAATGGTTATTTTTAGGGTTCCGTACCTCCAAAGGAAAAAACGAACCCTTATAGGATCACTTTGTTGTCCGTCCGTCCGTCCGTCCGTCCATCTGTCAAGACCCTTTTTCTTAGGAACGCGTGGTATCAAGCTACAATCTACTGTCCCTTGGAGCTGTGAAAAAATCAAACTTCTAAGCCAACGCAATCAAAAGATACAGCCGTTTATGCCGCAAATTTTCGAAACTCGCAAGAGAATCAAAACCTACAGGGTACTTCCCGTGAACTCAGAATCTTGAAATTTGGTACGAAGCAATGTCTTATAGCACAGATAAAGGAAAAATTGCGGAAACAGTTAATCTTTAGTTACATCATACAATAAAAATATTATTTAATTATTTACTTATATCTTGTGTACCTACAGGTTTGTACGGAACCCTCGGTGTGCGAGTCCGACTCGCACTTGGCCGATTTTTTTGTTGTTTTTGTGTCCCGAATACACAATACCCCGATGTTCCTCCTACCCCAACTGACATTATATCTACCGAAATATGTAATAACAACATAAATTAAACATTTAATTAAACACGTCCGACGCACCAATCATAGCAGAGCCATATCGACCAACAAGACTTTCGATACAAAAACGCACTCAAGTCGGTTGGACCGTTTAGGAGCTTCGATGCCACAGACACACTGATACACATGTTAAACTTAAAATAACACCACTCTTTTTCATCGTTTCAGTATGGGACTGAAATAGGTGCCTTTAGAACTAAAAAGCGAATTACTTTAAGCCACTTAAAGTATATTATTAAGGTAGTAAACGACCTGTATCCAATTGAATTAAATGCTCGTACCGAACGAAAACAGAGTTAAGCCTTTTTTAAACCTTATTGCAATGAAATAAGGTCGATAATGCCTTATTCTGGCTATTTTTGTACGACAAAGGAAGACCTGTAATTATAGAAGAGGTTGATCGGCCGAACTTCGGAATAAAAGTGCTTAAATTTTGATTAAATTGAAATGTAATATGGTATCCGAAAACATCGTTTATGAAACAAGTTAAAGATAATTTATTATTTATTAAATTATCATTGTATTTTAGATCGACATTCATTCATTCATTTATTTATTGCAACAAAGGTGTTATCAATACATTAGAGTACAATTACATGAACCCTGTTAGGGCACAGCACATATAATCTTATAGCTAACATGCATCCATACAATTACTGAGTAGGTATCTAACATTCGTAATAAATATATCTAAATTTTATTTAAAATAAAAAAAAAACATTTATATTAAATATATGTTTTAAATTATAATTTTATTTTAATTTCAAAAAGAATATCATTAGAGTTAGATACATTACAAGCGGAACCAAAGATAAATAGTTAATATGTTCTTCTCGAGGCAGAGGTTTACTTTCCGGACCGGTGGTAGTTTATCGACATTCATAGGTGCATGTAATATGCCTAAATTGAAGAATAAATCACTTTGACTTTGACTTTGATTTTATGTGTGTTAAGTATTAGGCTGGAAACATTCCTTCAATTATCGATCTTTTAAAAATTCATCTATTGAGTAGTACGCTGTTAAGTGGTAAGTTTTTCAAGTTATTTTTAGATTTTTTATCGTTTTGTTCTTGTTTGATTCGGTCGCCCGACAGACCCATCATAGTTACATTACAATTGTAGATGTAAAAATAATTGACAACATTTCATTATTTCAAGTAGGCCATTTAATGATTTAGATCACTAGAAAAAAAAAATTAAGGGACACGTGTTTTATTTATTTCTTGCTAAATTGTAATTTTCATTCAGAAATATCAAATTGAAAAGTAGCGAATTCCAGAAGGTCGTAAGTAGATTATGACGTCAACATTACGGCTCTGTGTATGGCAGCTTGCACATCTTTCATATGACAGACGTAGTATGACGTCACACACGGTTTAATTTAAAACACGTTTATACAATTATGCGATTTTCTTAAAAACGAGTGCGAAAAAAATCTGAAAACTGCATTATTACGTACTAAATATAGAGGCCTCGGCAAAGAGTAATACGACTTTGAACCCTTTGGCGTCGACACCCTCGGTCCGTGGGGTCCCGGTGCGCATAAGTTATTTGCAGCATTAGTCGTGAATAGTCATGATTCACGATAGTATACTTACATTTATGACGATGTTAATAATGATGTAGCAACACCTACAAGAAATCATGTTTATAATGTGGACGGGACGGGTAGGCGAGTAGTCTGAGTTCCTGACAGCTAGATTGTGAACGAACAGTTACGTGCAGATTTGTAGTGTTAAATTTGGAGGAAAACCAGGGTGAGCTCTTTCCATAATCACTTTCGATGCATCCTATGATATTGTTACGATTTGGTATCATTTACACAGATCGGACGATGACTGTTTATGATGTGATGTATTTATGTGCGGCTACATGTCTTATTCTCTTTGAGAGGCGTGACGGTTTATCATGTATATGAATAAGGTTTTCCTACAGATCACGTACATGCGATAACACGGTTCTTAGTGTGAGAGGATTAGTAACAAGTGTAACAACAACGTCTCAGGTTCGGTAGTCTCAGCCTCAGTCCATATCAGTATCAATCAGGGGTGCACCCGGGTAAATATAACTGGATTGGAACAGTATCAGTTGTGTGGTTAGGGATGTCTATAAGGGGAGGTTGGAGGACATTCTCGGGGACAAAGGTCCCCACACCTCATATGGAGCTGGTACGCACGAGGCGGCAGCCCATATGTCAGATATATAAAGGATTCCGCAAGTTGTTAGAGTATGTTTATAGATGCATATGTGCTAATACATTCACCTAAGCTAGAGTGCTATAGGTAGGTACTCATTCGCGGCCATGAGAGTGATCAGAAGTGGCTTCGCGACAGCATTGCAATTCAGCGAGGAAATGCCGCCAGCATCCTCGAGGGCCTTTTTAGGGTTCCGTAGCCAAAATGGCAAAAACGGAACCCTTATAGTTTCGTCATGTCCGTCTGTCCGTCTGTCCGTCTGTCCGTCTGTCCGTCTGTCCGTCTGTCCGTATGTCACAGGCATTTTACTCGAAAACTATAAGGTGTATTTGAATGAAATTTTGAGGATAGGTGTATTTTGTTGGCCGCTACAAAGTTTTGTAATTAAAATTACTAAAAAAAATTTTTTTAGGGGTGTACTCCATACATAAAACTAAAAGTCAAAATTTTTTTTTTCGTCGTGAGCCCACGTGTGGCACATGAATCGATAGGCCTTTCAAAATAAATATAAGGTTTCTCGGGATTTTTTTTGATTAAGTGAATACAGTCAGAGATAATCACCCCGAAAGTCACTAAAATTCTGTCCCCCCCCCTCTAATTTTTGAATGGTGTATTTAAAAAATATGAAAAAATTCATGGACACAGCGCTTATTAAGTTCATTCACCGAAAATTGTTTTGAACAAGATCGGATGAAAGGTTTCCGAGATATTGCTGAAAAACTGCCTTCCTCAAAGAAAAGGGCGTAAGTGCCGTAGGATTTCTATGACGATACGACCTTTTTAATAGGCACGGAACCCTTCGTTTTGCGTGGTCCGACACGCACTTGGCCGGTTTTTTTAGATTTAACTTAGTTTTAATTTAATTTAGTCAATGTTAATCATCATCTTGTATTTACTATATTACAGAAATGGTTTTAGATCTAGGCATCATTGCGTAGAGACCTTGGGTCCATGGGGACCAGAGGCCCTAAAATTATTCAATAAGATCTCAAAAATGCTCATACGCGCCACTGGTGACCATAGGGCTGGCTCGTTCCTCGCTCAACGCATTGGCATTGCCATTGAGCGAGGAAATGCAGCCAGCCTTATGGGCGCCCTACCAGCAAGTGGTATTGATTTAGGGGATATATGTAAATATAGTGTAGGCCCCATAGGTTAAGTTAGTTTTAGTAATTTTAGTAGTTATTTGTAATTTATTGTATACTATTTTTATCTTAATAAATATCAATACTCCAGGCAAAATACGGTTTCGAAAAACATTAATTTATAATAGCGTTTTTTTTTTGTTTATTTAATTCCAAAACGTTATTCCAAGATGCATTATTCAAGAATCCAACAAACTTTCCACCCGGAAGTAATTATATAGATTTAAATTAAACATTAATTGTCTTTTTTATTTTATTTATATTGAATATTTTTAAGCAAATGTAAATGAACCTAAAAAAAAAAAAAAATTATCCGGACTTTTTAGGAGCTAATTAAATATTGATTTTTTTTTGATGTGTAATTTTTTGTTGGATTTTGCCTCTAGGTAACTATTTAATTGATAATATATCCGTTACATTAAAAAAATTAGCTATTATAAATTATATCCAAATTTGACATTTTTTCCATACAAGTTGTCAGTTCATTACAACTTAAATCATGCGGCATCATTACATATTTTGAAATTTTGTCAATTACTCTTACAGAATAAGGCCGCAGCGCTAATAACATCAAATACTTGCTCTGTAAGTATTTGCTCTTGTGTTCCTAGTCCTAGTGGTATAGTCGCCAGAGCTCCTGTATACCTCCACGCGTTCCCGAGATAAAGGGTCTTGACAGACATGCAGACAGACGGACAACAAAGTGATCATAGGATTCCGTTTCCGTTTTGAGAAACGGAACCCTAAAAATAAAAATCTAAGCGTACTCAGCTAATCAAATAAACGTCAAATAAAATCTTCTTAAAAGTATATCCGTAAACCAAAGCCAGTCTCGAACAAAACAAGGATAAATCCGCGTTCGCTGTGAGATCAGTCCAGGATCTCGTAAATTCTTCACTCGGGACGCCCGAATGTACCTAGTACATATACTATACAATGCATGAACCGACGGTGTGTAAGAATCCCGCTATTCTGTAACTTGTTTTAAGCTCACCACAATAGGTAGCGGTCTAGTTTCGTTAGGCGTGACGGGTGATGAGGTGAGACGCGTGAGCGCGTAAAGAATAGTTTGGTTTCTTTTTAGGGTTCCGATACCTCAAAAGGAAAAAACGGAACCCTTATAGGATCACTCGGTTGTCTGTCCGTCTGTCACAGCCGATTTGCTCCGAAACTACTGGATCGATTGAGTCGAAATTTGGTACACATATGTAAATTGGTGACCCAAAGATGGACGCGTAAAGTAAATTAATGAATTCTGAACAAGGGTGCCACTTTTGGGGGGTAAACTGGTTTTTTTTTTTAAGTTTTGCAAACTGTATTGTGTGACATATCAAATGAAAGGGGTTGTTGTAAGCATGTCAGATATTTTTTTTATAATTTTAGCAAAAACAGATTTGAAGTAATTTAGGAAAAAAGACGAAAATTGACTATCCCCCCCCCCTTATCTCCGAAACTACTAGGATTAAAATTCTGAAAAAAATATGGAAAATAGTTCCTTGCCTAAAGATTACAGGAAAATGAGGAAAACCTATAAGAAGTTTGAGTATTCAAAAGCACTTATGATATTTAGATTATATACGGAACCCTCACCACGCCAGTTGAACTCGCACTTGTCCGTCTGGTTTTTTTTTAAACGGCATATATGAAACTTTTAATACTCAATATGATACGCCGCCATATCTAACTCGGAAACTAGTTTCTGTTGCTGTAAATTATAATAGACACAAATTAAGCGATTAGAGTCTTTGTATGCAAAACGTTCCTGTCGCTCTATTTTTTTTCTATTTTAATTTGTAGTAACTGACACTAGTTTCCGATTTAGACATAGCGTTAATCTAGCATGTCATTTTAAAATGAGAACCAAGCTACGTGTATCATGAACTGGTAGACGTCCGAATATAGGTACCAAGCACACAATACCTATTATACAACGCATGTAGCTTCGTTAGTTTAGTGTATCATGAACAGGTAGACGTCCTAATATACCTAGCACATAATGCCTATTACACAATACACAACGCATATAGCGTCGTTAGTTTAGTGTATCAACAACAGGTAGACGTCTGAAATTACCTAGCACATAATGCCTATTATACAACGCATGTAGCGTCGTTAGTTTAGTGTATCATGAACTGGTAGACGTCCGAATATACCTAGCACATAATGCCTATTATACAACGTATGTAGCGTCGTTAGTTTAGTGTATCAACAACAGGTAGACGTCTGAAATTACCTAGCACATAATGCCTATTATACAACGCATGTAGCGTCGTTAGTTTAGTGTATCATGAACTGGTAGACGTCCGAATATACCTAGCACATAATGCCTATTATACAACGCATGTAGCGTCGTTAGTTTGGTGTATCATGAACTGGTAGACGTCCGAATATACCTAGCACATAATGCCTATTATACAACGTATGTAGCGTCGTTAGTTTAGTGTATCATGAACTGGTAGACATCCGAATATACCAAGCACACAATACCTATTATACAACGCATGTAGCTTCGTTAGTTTAGTGTAATATGAACGAGTAGACGGCCGAATATACCTAGCTCACAATACCTTTTATACAATACCTACGAATTTTGTCGCTGACAGAAGTAACCATAGCGTGCGGAAAGTTAGTTTTTCCGCACTATAGGGCTTTTTATTTTTCCACATCCGACACAGTAGTCAGCGTTTTCACATTCAACAACCAAAACGTTTCTTCACTGATACGTACACAAAAAGTAGATTTATTTTGCATGCATTACCATAGTTTTGGCTAATCCAATTTAAGGTTCCTTCGGAACTTTTGCTAGTATTTAAGTACTTAGTATTTCGCGAAACTGATACTTCGGATCACTTGACGCGGTGGTGGTGTTGGACGTACCTGTGTTGGCACTTGGCAGTGTCGATAAACATATCGATGAAAAATAATTGACAAGTGACTAAAAACATTAGGTACGGCCCTTTTCGTTAGCCCGTCGTGTAAAAAAGTCCTAAACATCGCAGAAGTAAAGGCAGCCCATGCACCCCTCCCTTTACCTTTCACTGCTAGATCCTGTACAGTGGGAGTCCCTATTTTATCGACAAAAGTTCACCGAATGCATTGTTTCGCCGAATTTTCTATTAATCGTTTTTTTTTTTCTCAGGAACCGTTAACTTTTTAGGTATAGCTAAAAAGGGGCGTAGACTCAAAAATTATAATTACTCCAAAAGAAGGAAGGCAAAAAAACTTGCCTGGCGACGAAAATCCCAAATATCTCAAAAAATTACGAAGATACAACCGTTTTAATATTGCTCGTTAAAGAGAGAGAACGCTTGGGGATCGTGACGTCACGACCATCGAGCGTCATAAATGACAATATTTCATATGAAGGTGCGTTTTGCGGAAAGGGGACAGAATATACCCCATCTTAAAACTTTAGACACTTATAAGTATAACCTAGTGATTATTTAATTCCCTACTTTACTTTTTTCTCCATTTGACCATAGAGAAAATATAATAGATAAACAGTGAACTTTAAGAGCATGAGTGATGAAAAATACAAACTTAGAAATTCAATTTTTTTTTAAGTTTGGCTTGCAATAATGCCCTTTTCCATTGGGCTAATCCACATTCTCTTCACTGCACGATCTTCTCCTATCCTCTCCACGTGGCCGAGCCAGAGGAGTCGCGTTGCCTTGCCTTGCCTTCTCACATACTACTAACCTAATTTAAAATGTAGGTAAAGATAATTACTAATTACGCAACGGTCCCACTGCGTGAATCGATTGTTTAGTTATTCATTTCTATCGATATTCACCAACCCGCCCCATCCCTACGGACAGGGCGGGATCCATGCTCATAAATAAAATATAGGTCGTCAGCTGTCCTCTCCCACGGGCACCTGCGACACCGGCACTGGATATTCACCTCACTGCGAATATAAATATATATGCAGATTGGAACTTAAGTTCGGGGGATAAGGGTCAAAATTGCTTGTGCTTGCTGACCGTTGAATTAGAGTGATGTTCGTTACAAGCTTAAAAAGGTGAGTTGGGTTGTTATTCTTTTCGCACTCATGGGCTTTGCTCCACCCGTCACGAATAACGAAACTAGAACTCTACCTCCGCTTCTTCGTGTTGAGGTTCCTCAAATCAGGAGCCGTAGCATGGATGGCATCACGCGACATGTGACAAGATAAGAGCGTCGTCTCGTTCTATCGAACGGTGTCAGCCAGTGACGCACGCTCTATCCTATCACCTATCGCGTGACAAGGCCAAGCATGCTACGGCTCCAATGCCCAATGGGCAGCGGTGTGGACAGCTCTGGCAGTCGCGTCTCTCGGGTCGTGTTCCGAGCAGGAGTGTGGGCATGTGGCACGCCATCAGGTGCGCCAGGTTTGCGGTGCTGAATCGCAAACACATTGGGTAGATTGACACCAACTTGACAATTGTCACCTAACAATGACAATTCTGCGTGCATTGCTGGTTCCACAAGTAACCTAGCAACCACCTTAACTTCTAGAACAAGCAATGCATGGCGAATTGTCATTGTCATGTGACAATTGTCAAGTTGGTGAAATAGGGGCCTGGCTATGTTTTCCTTGCAGCGGCCAACTTGCGAACTTGCTTTACGCTTAGTTACTACGAATTACGGCGTCAAGATATATTTGTGGGTGAGCGCTGAGGTGAGTTTAAAACAAGTTACAGAATATCGGGGCTGGAGATTTGTTCTTATAGGGATGTCGCTTGTGTTGACGCTAAAATTAGGCCAACCTAATTTTTTAGTCGCTCATTGCCGTGGTCGCTTACTATGGGCCTCATAAGAAGGCTCAAAGTCACCCAAAGGGCAATGGAGAGGGCTATGCTGGGAGTATCTCTGCGTGATCGCATCAGAAGTGAGGCTATCCGCAGCAGAACCAAAACCGATATAGCCCTCCGAATCGCTAAACTTAAGTGGCAATGGGCGGGGCACATTGCACGTAGAACCGATGGCCGTTGGGGCGGAAAGGTTCTCGAGTGGAAACCACGTACCGGAAGGCGCAGCGTGGGTTGGCCCCCCCACAAGGTGGACTGATGACCAGGTAAAGGTCGCTGGAGTCCGCTGGATGCGGGTGGCGCAGGACCGTTCATTGTGGCACTCCAGCAGTGGACGTCTTTCGGCTGATATGATGATGATGATGATTGCCGTGGTAAAGTCTTCCAGATTTTCCGCGTTGTCCATCAGTCATATACCTAGACTGTGTAGAACTCATTTGTCCCATACAGGCGTCTAGCATTCTAGCTAGACCACCCAATTCCCCTCTTAGCGACGTCCTCCTCCGAGACTCCGCATCTTTGCCTTTCGCTTGCAGAATAACATTAATTATTTCATTTATTTATTTCATCCAAACCTACCTTTCCTGACCTACCTTGCGTACCTACGTAACTTTTCAAGTGTCTCGCTGTAAACGCTGAGACGACAAATCAAATGCTTTAAGCCTATAGAGAAGCCTTTTTATCCTAATTCGTTTTGAAATAAAAGCCGATATAAGCCGCAGAGACGGCTACGGCGCGCAAGCTAGACTATCCGTCTCTTTCTAATTAAAACACTTAGAAACAGACGGATCTATCTCGCCGTGACAACATCGTCTTGTGATAACCTTGCTAAATAGTTTAGATTCGTGCCTTCTCAATCTCAACGACCTCCACCAAAATCAATACGCCCAAATCTTGTCAAGCATCATTCATGTAAAGAATTACACCCAAAATGGCGGCCATAAATCGCTTGCATGACGTTGTAAAAGCAATCGCAACGGGGTTTATTGCGGCATGGTTCTAAAAAGGCGCTTCGGTCGCGGGGCGGGGAACCTTGTTCGTGTAGCGTACGGAGTCGCGCCAAAATAAAATGCAATAAAAAGGCCGATATAAAGCAGAGATTCTAGAATGGGGTACAGTCGGCGGGGAATAGGCGATTGGTTGGTCTGCGATTATATATTCGCATTTTTTTTTGTAAAAGCACGTGAGAGATGTAGCTGAATTTATGAACGATTTTTTTTTGTTGTGGTGGTTTTTTATGTTTGTAAGAGTCATAAGAGATTCATTAAACTACAGGACATCGGCGAGATAGACTATCCGTCTCTTTCTAATTAAGTAGAACGCTTAGGAAGAGACGGATAGTCTATCTCCCCCGCGACACAACTCGCGGGCCGTCGGACTGGTTAAGAGTGCCAGAACGCCTGACACAATCATCATAGCAAAACGTACAAACACTGAAATCAAAACCAGCTAATACGTAGGCACTGAAAAGCAAATTTGCGAAAGTATACTTCATAAACTAAATTAATCAACTATAAATACCTACCAAACATGATCACCTGTGATAGTACTACGTGTATACATATTTATACATTTGTCACAGTGTCGTAAGACAAGTCTAAAGTGTCTAAACAGCCGGTAAAATAATATTCAATTCAAGCTTGCGTTATAATTTGAGTTATTTTTAGTAGAGATGTACCGACTAGTCGGGAAAGCCGACTATCCGGCCACTTTATTGTTGGGGACTAGTCGACCACCACCAGTCGGCCAGTCGGCTAGTCGGGAAAATCCATAGAGCACATCTCTAATTTTTAGTGTTTCGAATAAAATTAGTCCAACCGAACCGTTATTAATTCCTTACTCCTAAACATAAACTGGACATAGGCCTCCCCTAAAGAGTGCTAAATTGACCACCCGCATCCAGCGGACTTCTGCGATCTTTACCAGGTCATCAGTCCACCTTGTGGGGGGTCTAACCACGCCGCGCCTTCCGGTACGTGGTCGCCACTCGAGAACCTTTCCGCCCCAACGGCCATCGGTTCTACGTGCAATGTGCCCCGCCCACTGCCACTTAAGTTTAGCAGTCTTTCGGCTGATATGATGATGAAACTACGATACGAAAACGAAGATATTTACAGAAGGTTTTTATAATATATGAGCTTCTTTTAGGCCGTTAAATATTATTATTATTTAGCAATTAATCACAACAACTTGCTATAAGTAGTTGAAATGATTTGTTAGATTATTTTCACAAAAGCATATTATTTTCACAGAAGCATTTTTTCATAGGCAGCACATAAACATCTTCCATCCCAACTGCAGCAAGTTGCATTGCAAATGCATTTATTAGGGTTCCGTACCTCGAAAGGAAAAAACGGAACCCTTTTAGGATCACTTGGTTGTCCTTGTCCGTCCGCCCGTCCGTCTATCAAGACCCTTATTCTCAGGAACGCGTGAAGGTATCAAGCTAAAATTTATATCAACTACTCAGGTCTACCGGCCCTTGGAGCTGTAAAAAAATTGCCAAATTTAAATTTGGCAACCCAAAGTTTATTTCCACCCTCGTTCCTTAGCTTCCCCGTCGCAGTGTACCGGCGCCGCGCTGTCGCGTGTCGATCGGCGGATCTGCCGACTTGCAACTTATACTTATATACTTATGTTGGCAGACTTGTAGTCCAAACGATGGAGACTATTTGGAGATCCAAATGCACAAGAGTCCACAGACTCAAGTCGACTCTCCATACAAACGAAGTTTGGTTCTCATTTCAAAACATTTTATACACAATGTGATTCGCTATATCTAGGTCGGAAAGTAGTTTCTGTTGCTATAAATTATGATAGAAATATAATAGAAAAAAAAAAATACCGATTTTTTTTATTATGAATCAAACAGTCATACAAAGATATTCGTACAGGCTATCTTAGTGCTGAACAGACCTATTGTTTCCAATATAAATCAAAAAACGTATAAAGTCAAAGTCAAAGTCAAAGTGATTTATTCTTCAATTTAGGCATATTAGGTACATAGGTAATTTTTAATTTTGATTAAGTGTTGACTTGAAATTTATAATCTAAATGATGGAAACTTGTTTTAGTGAAATAATTAACATTATTATTAAGATATTATTTTCACATCTCATGCTCGAAAAGTGTGTCATATTAGGCTTAATAAGTGGGGCTAAAGTAGTACATTTAGCCCCTAGGGAAAATATGTATACATATTTATGATATTTAACACATTTATTTTGACCAATCAAAACACTTCACCATATTAAATCCACCAATCACAACTCTTTCAAAAAACATTATATTTGCTATCAACCAACCAGAATACCTACAGCTACTATACATATTAAAATCGACCAATCAAACATCAGGTGTTTTTTAGTCCCTAATTCCAAATCATTTAAATCCACCAATCACAACTCTTTCAAAAAACATTTCTCTTTGCTATCAACCAACCAGAATACAGCTACATATTAAAATTTCTGCTCGGCTCAGCAGCTTTGTTGATCGGTGTACGAAGATTGTCTATGTCTACGAAAAGTCCACATTCCACAAGCACACTATACATGTAGAATAAGTTAGTTATTGTTATACGTTTTAAGATTTTCTGCTGACTGTATTCCTGCTTAGTAACTACTTAGTACTTTACGTTCTCACGGAGGCGAAGTCTAAACTAAGTATTCGAAAAAAGGCCTTTTATGCACAGGCGTAATTATGGATTTTAATAAACACAAACACTGTGACAAATTGCAAGGTGTGTTTTGGCCTACGCGAACTGTAAGGCCTACATCACACTGGCGCGACCTGCAGTGGCGCGCTGCCATGGCGGTCCATAGTAAATTTGACAGCTAATGACCAGTTTACTATTGACCGCCGCGGCCAGGCCACGCCGTCTGTGATGGCGGCGCCAGACTCTCTCGAGGCGCCTCCTAGAGGCACTCGGCACGAGTCTTGCTTGGCGAGGTGAGGCCGTAGGATTGCTAGCCATTCACACTCTCGATTTATATAGTTGCTCGCTGCGTCTACTACAAGATGGACGTGATTGAAGTGAAGACGTTAGCTATTTTATGTGCCTACCAATATTATAATCTCTTGCGTCTACATCATCAAAATAAAAAGGAAAGGCAAAACGGAGAAGGTGGTGGATAACGTCAATACACCGCAATTTACTATGCAGCAGCAAAAACAAAGTGAGCAAGCGCGAGAGTGTGGTTGATTCCCTCGCCTCACCCCCTCACGTCCTATGTATGACTCGCGTCCGAAAAACCGAGACAGCGAGGCGAGCCGAGGAAAGACGAGGGGACACGAGCGCACCGTCCACACTCCACACTCTCATACTCGCGTTCCCTCCTGTAGCCTCGTGGAGAGTTTGGAGCCGACATGAGAGGATTAGTGCGCTGGTGCCCAGCGACATCACATCATGTCAGGCGTCCTGCGCCTGAATTTGTACCCTTTCTCCGCACACGTGATGAAGTCAACGACCAGACTCCCAATAAACAGTCTAACCCGTTGAAAGCAGACATAAAGCATTTTACACCTTTACACACGCCTACTTGCGAGAAAGAGATTATTACTTTATATCAAATAATATAATAACGATAAACACCTATAACTTCCAACTTTAAGCAAAACCTACTAAAAACCTGACATTATCGCGCCGTTACCTTTTTTATTTTTTTATAACAGATTATTTAATTTAATATTAATATTTTAGCAAAAAATATCGAAAGTTTTTTTTTTCTTTCGTTGATACGATATTCGGGTAAAAATGAAATGAGCAATTCGGAACGCATCATATTCATGCATGGCAACATTAACACAGTAATGGCAACATTCATCATGAAATTTCAATTTCAAACGGTTTTCGATTGTGTAGTGTTTTAGGTCGTTTGTCAATTTGTGAAACATTTATAAAAGTGTAGTTATTATTACAATTATGTCAGTTTTTGATGAAATACTGTGTAAACTTAATGAAATATCTAACAGCTATGTTCGTACCCTTAATGACGACATAAAGGTATTATATTTTTGTGCTTAAAATTCGTTGTAAAAATGGTGATTTCAGTGAACTTATCTAACCGTTTTTATGGCAAAATACTACTAAAACTGCAGTTTTAACACCTTTATATTACATATTTAGTTGACTAAACCGACCCCAATGATTTACATTATTTAGAGTACTGTTAAAATACGAAAATAGCATATCAAAACTTTAACTTAAAACTATCTCTTCCCGACGCGTTTTAACTTCAAATCTCAGTGAAGTGTCAATATGCCGTGTAAAATTCAGTGTCAGTGATCAAATGTGTGTTTTGCAGGTCGCTTTCGGTTGTTTAGACAAGTTTGCGGAGGAGTATAAGAATGGGCGCGGATTGAAAGACCAGAGTCAGAAAAAGGCTTTGGTCAATACTCTTATGAGCATTAATGAAGACGAAGGTACGCAATTACAATGAGATTTTGTCTAATTTAGAGCATGTGCAATACACAGGAACACCAATGTGATGGTTGTTTATCTTTAGTTGATTCTGAACATCAACTGAACTTGTAATCTATCTTCAGCACTTGTTGGGTTGGTGACTGCCCAGACACTCTTGTCTCAAAAACCTATGGTATGGGTTTCTGGAAAGTGTTGTGAAGGTGCACTATGCAGAGACATTACATTGAGCATGTCTGAGAAAAATAATGCTGTCCCCTCAATATCATGTAGATACTTGAATGTAAGCTTTTTTTTAAGACTAGAAGACTTCTTGAAACAGCGTTAAACGAAAATGCAACTTATTGTTTGTGTAATACATAATCTTGTAAACATGGTATGCTCTGGTTAAATATAAATATTCTGTGAGTAGGTGTGTAGTTTGGCTGACATGACATTAGCAGTCCCTTACTTAAGGAGGGCAGTTGAAACAACTGACAATACCTGTATCCAGTTATTGCTAAATATAATATCATTGCGCTGATCGTAATATTTACATAGACATCTTCTATATCTGTTTCTTTTATCACATTATATCCCAGTATTTTGAGCCCTTCACAGTGCTAATGATCAAATAATAGAACCATTGGTATGTATTTATGTAACACGATAACTGAAGACAACATTATTGTCCTTAGTTACATTTATTTCTAGAGCAACACATAACAAACCGCTTGAATTTCAGATGAGAACTCTCCCAAAGACGTCAGAAAGTCCAAGGATGGCACAGAGAAACGGTTATCCAATAAGAGAAGCAAAGCGCAGGTGGACGGCATGTCCAGTCCGGAGCAGGAGAAGAGACCCAAGAGGAATGCCTCGGTTAAGGCACAGAATAATATTACCAAACAGGTAAAGGAGTTGAAAATTGTGGGTATTGACCTACTAGGTGTTTGGCCTGAGTGCCTGCTTGATTTGGTGTGTCGTTTGCATGTTAAAAAAATAATACACATATGCCCAGCTTCAAGTAGGCATGCCACAAGCTTAAAGTCAGTATAAATAAAAATAAATAAATAAATATTCTGGGACAATTGAAGAAGAAGCCATTTATTCACTACACAAAAGACACACAGATTTATATCTGTGTGTCTTTTGTGTAGAGATACAATACAATTGACATATATTGTGTCTTCGCGGCAGTGAAATTATATCAATTCACACCAATTGATATAATTGGGTACTAGACAATGGATAAACATACTTATATAGATAAATACATACTTAAATAGATATTAAACATCCAAGACTTGAGAACAAACATTCATATTCATCATACAAATATCTGCCCCGACCGGGAATCGAACCCGGGACCTCAAGCTTCATAGTCAGGTTCTCTAACCACTAGGCTATTCCATCGTAGTATGCTTAAAGGTCTGTTTCTAAAAGTTATGTTAATTGAAATTGTGGTCAGGACAGCCATATTAAGTCTCAAACAAAGGTCTAGTTTAAATCTTACATGACATACAATACAACTAATTGTTGCTTTTGGATTATGAGGGCCGAATTTCAATTTTACTATCATAATAGTAAATTATTTAAATCCATTTGTAAACAACAACCAAACCACTGAATCAGATGTCCCTTCCGGATCCTACATTTAATTTATGTTGGTCTTACTTTTCCGACCACACAGACCTATTTTTCTTGCCTGAGGGACATCTTAGTTATCTTCTCAAACCTTTCTATTTCTTGCGCAGATAGTTCAGCCCTTGGAACCACAAAATCAGAACATATTACTTTTAAGTGATGAGGAAGATGTGGTAAATCTAATACTTTAAACTACTTGGAACCTTACTTTAGTCATTTGCTCACTAAATTTTCTGCGTAGTTTTTTTCAGTAGCAGCTTGATTGACTCTAATTTTATATTTATTTGTAGTATATATACATATATATATATATACGTATGTCGTCGATATAGTTAAGCCCTGATTTATGGACACGCTTGGCCATGCGCTTTTAACCGCCATAGTCTGATTTATCCTATCCTACTAATATTAGAAATGCGAAAGTTTGGATGTTTAGATGTTTGTTACTCAATCACGCTTAAACGGCTCAACCCATTTGGATGAAATTTTGCACGAAGATAGTTTATAGCCTGGATTAAAATATAGGATAGTTTTCATCCTGGGTCCACGCAGACGAAGTCGCGAGCGGAAGCTAGTAAGACATAAAATATTCAGCTCATTTCGCCGCAGTCTGATATGTTCGCTTTTTACAGAACATTCATCGCTCTATCGCATATGCAAGCCCTAATCTGGGTGGTAGCTTTGTATCGGTGGCGACACGAGAATGGTTAAAGGGTTAATGAAGGTGGTGTCACTGGGCGTGTCTTTAATCTCGTTTGGGATAGCATTATAGATATATTTTAAAGATACGTGGAAGTGACTGACTGTTGGAGTTGTGGTGTTCGGTGTATGTAGGAAGCTTGTGCAGATTCCGTCTCACATACTTACTTACCTCTAAAATGTAGAGGCATGGAAGTGTGAGAATGTAGAGGCACGGCAGTGTGGGAATTTAGAGGCACGGCAGTGTGAGAATTTAGAGGCATGGCAGTGTGAGAATTTAGAGGCACGGCAGTGTGAGAATTTAGAGGCACGGCAGTGTGAGAATTTAGAGGCACGGCAGTGTGAGAATTTAGAGGCACGGCAGTGTGAGAATGTAGAGGCACGGCAGTGTGAGAATATGGTTTTGATGGAATAGGCTCTGAGCAGGCTGGTCTAGTGGGGATCCTATGATTGTGAATCGTGGCTGAGCCGTTGGGGACCTCCCCTTTTGTACTTTTATCTTATAATGAACTATAAAATTTGTGACCGTTGTCATAATACTATTCTCACAATATTTGTAGGTGAACGTGAACTTGACTCAAAAGTTGCGTCGCGACGACACGGACAAATCGCGCCTACGTAAGGAGGACGACAAGGAAAACGCACTGCCCATTGTACAAGGTATTCATGGTTATTTTTTAATTTTTAGGGTTCCATACCCAACGGGTAAAACGGGACCCTATTACTAAGACTTCGCCGTCCGTCCGTCTGTCTGTCACTAGGCTGTATCTCAAGAACCGTGATAGCTAGAGAGTTGAAATTTTCACAGATTATGTATTTCTGTTGCCGCTATAACAACAAATACTAAAAAACCGCCCTAGTGCGAGTCGGACTGGGGCTCCCATACAACAGACATGATTTTTTTGCCGTTTTTATAGATATATTTACGGAACCCTTCGTGCGCGAGTCCGACTCGCACTTGGCCGGTTTTTATAATTGAACTAGCTTTTGCCCGCGGCTTCGCCCGCGTACTATGGACCTGTCAAAACTAAGACCTTTAATAAACCCATACAAATGTACCTATCGTTCACAGTGAAACTGGAGAAGATGTCACTTCCTCCAGAACCCATGGAGACTGGAGTGGCGATGGAAGTACCGGCCGTACCCTTAAAACAGGAGCCCAGCAGGGATGAGGCGAGCATGCCGCCGCCGGCCGCCCCTGTGTCAAGTAAGATGCTGAACTTATTACTACATAGATTTAAAAAAAAAATGGTCAAGTGCGAGTCTGACTCGCGCACCGAAGGTTCCTGACAAAATTTCATACAACATATCTTGCCCCGCCCGTTAATTTAGGAACAATCTTAACAACGCATGGTGTAGTTAAGTCATGAGTACCTACAGCGCCATTTATCGGTGCATTTTGTTACTAACTTGCGCGACCAAGGAATGTTGTTGTATGTTGGTTTTTCAGCGATAATTCTTTATCAAGTGAATTAATTTCGATAATTCTTTTTTTATTTGCTAGAAGGTACTTTCAGAATACTTTCATAAGAATTTTAAGGAAAAAATTAAACAGAAGTATTAAATATGTGTCCACACCAGACGCACGCTCATCTGAGCGGCTCGATCAAAAACACTCCCTGACGGTCGTCTTTTTGGTCATCGTCACTCGTTGGGAATTACCTATTTTCTGCACTTGTATCATTACGATTTTTAACTGACATGAAATCTCATTCCCGCACGTGTGTGGGAATATTGGCCCGAAATCCATTCCCGCACGGCCCCGCGCCGCCCCGCCCCGCCGCGCGGGCATACACGAGTTCTCGTGTTTATGTTCAACCATGTAAAGGCGCAGGACCGGTCATTGTGGCACTCTTTGGGGGAGGCCTATGTTCAGCAGTGGACGTCTTTGGGCTGATATGATGATGATGATGATGTAAAGGCGCACTTTCAGAGCAAGTGCATTGTAATAGTATATTGTGTTACAAGTACGGTAAGATATGAATTTCGAACGAGAGTCTATTAGAATATTTGATGACTCGCGTTTGTAGTAATTTTACCGTACGGCATACAATGTTTTTCATCAAATTTGCGAGAAAACCAATACATTTTTAACTAAATTGTTACTAGTTGTAATAAAAACTACAAAATGTCAGTCGTCCATTTTGTTGAATTTGACGTGAGGCGCTTAGAGCAAAGACCCTTCTGCATACAGCCACGATTTAAAATCACAGTTAAAAATGTTTTACACGGTCACTAAATTGCTACATTTAAGTTTTTATCTGTTAATCATATTTTATTCGTGTTTTTACGTTTTGCGGGCGGGAAAATAATTATTATTTAAACGTACAGGGCTCCGGAGGCTGCCGCCGAAAGACAAATCCACGGACAGCGAGGACGAGGCGCCCGGGAAGCGCCGCACGCGCACCCGCAACAAGGACGCCGCGCCCGCGCCGCCAGGTGAGTTCTTCATTTCATCTCTCCAGTGGCGCACAAAAGGTGGGATGCACCAAACCGTCTGTAATCGAACGAGGGCGCGAACCGAACGAAGTTCCATGCTTCAGCTTGGGACGAAAATCTTTCGTATGTCCGGTGTCTGTCCAGCTGTCACGCTGTCCGGCTGTTCTCCTCTGCAGGTCGCATTTCTCAACCGATTCTCGTGAAATTATGTGAGCATATTTCACCATCTTGCCAATGGTCACCATGACACTTTGAATTGTCACCATGACATTGTTACAATGACAATTCCACGTATATTGCTGGGTCAATAAGATGTCCAGCAACCACCTTAACCTGTCGACGCAGCCGTGTAAGTCGAATGGTCACTTTTGAATCAATCAGTATGAAGCGTTTTGGGCTGCCAATCAATCTTTGTCTCAAATTTTTGGGTATTTATGTACTTTAATTGTAGTTGCTCCCATATAACCGACGACAAAAAATTTGACGACCGAATAGCCTAGTGGTTAGAGAACCTGACTATGAAGCTTGAGGTCCCGGGTTCCATCCCCGGTCGGGGCAGATATTTGTATGATGAATACGAATGTTTGTTCTCGAGTCTTGGATGTTTAATATCTATTTAAGTATGTATTTATCTATATAAGTATGTTTATCCGTTGTCTAGTACCCATAGTACAGGCTTTGCCTAGTTTGGGACTTGACAACTGGTGTGAATTGTCCCACGATATTTATTTATAGACATTTTTTCCTCTCCAAAAACTGGTTCGAATGGCATTGTTAAAAAAATTTAGTCATCATGCCTTTTATATAAACGTATAGAGCCCGGGAGGCTGGCAGAGGAGAAATCTACGGACAGCGAGGACGAGGCGCCCGGGAAGCGCCGCACGCGCACCCGGAACAAGGATCCCGTGCCCCCTCCGCCAGGTCAGCTCCTTTACTAGCTTTTATCTAGCTTGCAATGTATGCCGGGATAAAAATCCAGGCTGTAAACTATCCTCGTGCAAAATTTCATCGAAATCTGTTGAGCCGTTTAAGCGTGATTGAGTAACAAACATCCAAACATCTAAACATACAAACTTTCGCATTTATAATATAACTAGTTTCTGCCCGCGACTTCGTCC
The DNA here is from genome assembly GCA_932294315.1 of Epinotia nisella. Taxonomy (NCBI): domain Eukaryota; kingdom Metazoa; phylum Arthropoda; class Insecta; order Lepidoptera; family Tortricidae; genus Epinotia; species Epinotia nisella. The sequence goes on along the minus strand of OW028675.1, from coordinate 1,441,063 downwards.
GCGTAGAACTCGTTAATTGCCTAAACTTGATAACTAAACAAAATTACACTCACGTATTCATTTTTTTTTTACTGTGATCACTAACATAGATTTATAAATTCATTATGGCTAACATTCTATTAAATCCATTTTAATAATTTAGTAATTTTTGAGATTAAGTGGAACGTACAGTCAGCATCATAAACAACCACCTTATTGCTTGGAAATAAGGTCGAAAAGTGTATACATGTTTATGATGCTGACTGTACATCCATCCATCCATCTAAACTTTCACGTTTATATTATTAGTAGGATAATATTAGTAGGATGTTTGCTCGGGTGGAATCTAGGAACTCAATTTTGAAGCAGATATTTTCAACCGATTGAGCTGACATTTGGGGTATAAGGTATAAGTATAGTTTAGTTGACAATTCAATATTATGGTACCATCGAGCTGATCTGATGATGGAGACAGAAGGTGGCTATGGGAATTCAGTACTTAACATACGTAACCCTGTTGAGTTTGGGCTCGTTAGAATCGAAATCGTCTCAACGAGTACTTGATGAATAGGGGGTGTAGATTGTGTAAATCATCATAAATTGTAATTAAGTATGAATTAAAAAATATAATTAAAAACCTAAAAAAAAGTGTATCTTGATAGTTTAGAAATAATATGCATTTTTATATAGTTCAGGAATAAATATAAAGCGACGAATAGAATCCTTACACTTTTATAGAAACAAAATTGTATGACAACTATGGATATAAACGCAGTATTTCGCGGCCGAAACGGGAATTTACTTGATTTTGGTTGAATTCATTTTAGTTGTGTGAACAGTTGTGAAATAACTTTTTCAGTTGAGTTGGGAGCTCCATAGGAAAAAAGTATGTGATTATAGTTTAGTGTATGACTTCTTAATTCAAACATTAAAGTTAGTATAAAAAACCGGCCAAGTGCGAGTCGGACTCGCGCACGAAGGGTTCCTTACCATTATTTATAAAAACTGCAAAAAAAAATCATGTCTGGTGTATGGGAGCCCCAGTCCGACTCGTACTTGGCCGGTTTTTTTAGTATTTGTTGTTATAGCGGCAACAGAAATACAGAAAATTTCAACTCTCTAGCTATCACGGTTCTTGAGATACAGCCTGGTGACAAACAGACAGACGGACGGACGGACGGACAGCGAAGTCTTAGTAATAGGGTCCCGTTTTTACCCGTTGGGTACGGAACCCTAAAAAATGATTAGACAACTTAAATAAATTCGACCAATTACGTGGCGCCTTTATTGAACTCTAATGAATTTGACTAATAGCATGTCGAGTTGGCTACAATAGAAAAGACATCAACGACGTTGAGCCGGCACCTGTTAGTTGTACTTCGTTTCAGCAGGGCTTAGATTTTCATTAGATGGGTCAATCAACTTTTTCTTGTTGTTATTCCGTCCCGGTAAGCCAAGAGAACAGTGACGGAGTTTCTTAGAAAAAATACTATAAATTGGGCTCCTATCATGGTAAGAAAGTTTTCCCACCATGGAATGGGTTTGCCAATATGACAAAAATACGTGTTTAGTGGATTTAAGCCCCACAAAATCATAGTTTTAAAGAGTGACCCAGGGGTTGTAACCATGGCAACGAGCAACAAAAAATAGTTGATTTGCCCAGATACCGAGTTTGTTTAATTATTTTTGTTGACTAGTATAAAAAGTATTGTATACAATACGAATTGAATATGTAACGATTGTATAAAATACTAGCTCCTTGCCAAGAACTGGTTCGAATGGCATCGTAAATAAAAGTGGTTCACACCCGTACTGTATGTTCACACCCGTACTGTATGTTCACACCCGTACTGTATATTCACACCCGTACTGTATGTGCACACCCGTACTGTATGTTCACATCCGTACTGTATGTTCACACCCGTACTGTATGTTCACATCCGTACTGTATGTTCACACCCGTACTGTATGTTCACACCCGTACTGTATGCTCACACCCGTACTGTATGCTCACACCCGTACTGTATGTTCACACCCGTACCGTATGTTCACATCCGTACTATATATTCACACCCGTACTGTATGTTCACACCCGTACTGTATGTTCACACCCGTACTGTATGTTCACACCCGTACTGTGTGTTCACACCCGTACTGTATGTTCATACCCGTACTGTATATTTACACCCGTACTGTATGTTCACACCCGTACTGTATATTTACACCCGTACTGTATGTTCACACCCGTACTGTATGTTCCAGCGCCGGCTCCCGTGGAGCGCGCGGCGCGCGCGTCCCGCCGCGGCACGGCGCGGAGCGACGCGGCGGAGCCCCCGCAGCCCGAGCCGAGACCCAAACGCACGCGCGCCAAGAAGGCAAGTCTTATCTTACCTTATCTTATCTAGTTGAGGGCCCTTTGGGATACACTTCGACCCAGTGGGATCTTTTGTGCATTCGCCCTCCCCTTTATACCCCCCGAAACTTCAATGAGCAGAACTCCTAAGCTCGCTCCATCGTTTCCACAAAACGGATGATGCAGCTCAGCGGTAGCACCTTGAATTCCTTTGGTTGCGGGTAGCCGTTACCATAGTGGTTCACTTTTTGTCTGGCACGGGCATGACATTCACACAGTAAGTGTTCCATAGTCTCATCCTCCTCGCCACACTTTCTGCAGTCTACACTGTCTGAAAGTCCCATCTTGGCCAAGAGATCCTTGACCTGTGAACACCCCAGATATAATTCTGAGTCGCTTCCTGCTGGATTTCCAGAAGTTTTAGGTTCAGCCCGAGTCCACCTCTTCTATGAAGAGCTTTGAGTGCCACGCAAGAAGGTGGGGCACTGACGACGTAATGTAGATCGAACGATCCTCTCGCGGATCTGACGGATCGACGGACTGGGGGCAGAGAGCCGGCTTTACTTTTCTGTTACCCTTCGGTGTACCAAGAATATAGAAAATCGGCAGTCGACCTTTACCTTTCTCTTGACGAAGTCAGCCTGAATCATTTCTAATAATATTAATTGAATTAAGAATCATATTTTAATAATAAATAACTAACATTGAACATTTATTTAATAATAATATTTTAGCACGAAAACTACTGCATGTTAGTTTAGTGGTAAAACAATAACATAATTGAATAATATTCATTTAATTTAATATAATATTGTCATTGCCATGCCCTAACAGGCCCCATGTGAAACTGTATATTTTTATGTAAGATCTTGAATACCATGGTTGCAATAAATGGATTGATTGGTTTTTATCATCGCTAGTTTAACTGAATATTTGAGAATCGTTGCAATATAATTTTTGAAACGACCACTTTATACAAATATCGGTCTTAAGAATACCAAAGCTTGTAACATAATCCAATACGTATATCTACAGAACTCGACTTGATCTGTTTATTTTTTCACAGAAAGTGTCAGAAACGCCAATCACTGACACGGAAAATACACAACCACCCTTGGAGAATGGCATTGGTGAGTGATGAATTCTACTCACAGAACACTAAATACTATAGAAAGATGATGTGGGCGTGGCCCGCGTGCCACTAGTTTGTGCATGCGCTGTTAGCTCTCGCGCCAACGTCACCTGATCGCCGTGCAGTCGCTCACACAGTTGCAGGCGACACCGCTCCCGATACAAACCGCGCTTGATACCCCTTCTAGATAGTATTTACTGTTCTGTGATACTACTAATATTATAAATGTGAAAGTTTGGATGTTTAGATGTTTGTTACTCAATAACGCTTTAACGGCTTAACCAATTTGGATGAAATTTTGCACGAAGATAGTTTATAGCCTGAATTAAAATATAGGATAGTTTTTATCCCGGGTCCACGCAGACGAAGTCGCGGGCGGAAGCTAGTACTAAATAAAATCTATATCTATTCATGATTCGTGATCAAGAGAATGTACCAAATGGATTTTATTACAGAAATAAAGTCAATTATGGAGTGATATTGTAATAGTACATTATTACAAAGGCCGGGAAGGAAGGAATGGGGAATGGATGAAAATTTTGGAAATGCCTGTTTATTTTTTGGTGATAGGTATAACCTTCCTTAGCACCAGAAAAAAGTTTTAGACTTTTCAGATGAGTATTTTTTTTTTTTAATAAAAACGGTTTCCTCACGTACGTTTTGGGTTTATGACGGCGAATAAGACACTTTCCTTGACGCGTCTCATATTGCAACAAAATATTTTAAATATTAAATATTAAAAATTCTATTCCTATCACCAAAGAAACAATCAGGCATTTCTAAAATGTTCATCCATTCCCAATTGCCTGCAGAGTGCGTTATATACATTTTTCCACATTCAAATTCAAATTCAAATCTTTATTTTACATAAAAATGTGGTACAAAAGCTGGTATAAAATTGTATCATGGTCACACACATTCCACCAGAAACTGGCATGCAAAATGAACATTAAAATGTCACAATTTCAATTATACTACTAAAATGTCACAATTACAATTACATTACTAATATGTCATAATTACAATACAAATCTAGTTCAATAATAAATGTCAAGTTCAATGTTTAAAATAATCAAAATATTCTTCTACAGAGTAAAAACATTCTTGTACTAGCCAGTTCCTAAGTCTACGCTTAAATAATCTAATAGGCAAAACTTTTATGTCATATGCAAACGATTATAAATGTCATGTATTGTATTGACCATGTTTATATTTTGGTGAATAATATAAAGTATACGCAGGTTCACCGGCAGACAAACCGAGGCCCAAGAGAACTAGACGAGGGAAAAATGCCGCGTAAGTATAATTCACAAACATTATATCCCAGTTATTCATAAAACTTAGCAAACCTCTGTTAACAAAAATGTGTCTGGTCCGTATCCCACAAATATTAACGTCAAAGTGACAGTGATAAATACAAAAAAAAATTAACAGTATTTTAAGTAAAATAAGTATTTCTAACGACGTATACATATATTATGGATCTACTTATACAATAGAAAGAAAAAAATATATATTTGTAAATGTTTGGAATAACTGTTGAATGGGCCAAAATCCTTTTTGATGCCTATAAAAACGTCCCTTGTACATTTTAAACTATATTTTTTTACTTATTCGAATAATCTTCAAAAAACTATTATTTTCTAATTCACAATGACATATGCATACCCGAATGATGATCATTATCTAAATATTTGGGCTCAAAAAAAAAAGTTTGGTAACGCAGTGGACATTATTTTTGAGGGGTCATGGGGATTAGTAACGCAGTGGTAATTTTAATTTGAGTACCAAATGTGATTTTTTTTGGTTGGAAAATTCATAATAAACAATGAGTCCCGGTTAAGAACTAACGTAACACTACTAGAAAAATATTCCGAGACATTTACAATTTTTTTTACAAGTGTTTATAAGTTTTCATCTCCACTTTAGGCACTAAAAAGAATTTTGGCCCAAATAATAATTTCGTCTTCAATATTCATGGTAAATATAAACATGTTATTATTTGACTACTCTTTGAATGTTACTAACAAATAATTTTACAGTGAAAAGGAAGAAACGCCAAAACCAAAGGAGCCTACCCCAGAACCGGAAATGATAATCCCAAAGCAAGAAAGAATATCCGTACCAGCCATTCAATCCCCAGCCATAGCGCAAAAGACAGTGAGAAATACCAAAACTAACACTACTGTGTCATCCGATGATTCCATACAATCCAAAAAGGGCTCTAAGAAGAAGGCAGCAAAGTCTAAAGTGCAAGAGGCAATCAGTTTGGAAGAGACACAGGTTATAAGTCACATGAACACGACCGTTACTATTAATATGGATAAGACAGTTGTGTTGACTAATGGAGTGTATGACCACAAGGACGGGAAGGCTACGGTGAGTAAAAAAAAAAGTCATTCATAACTCGAAACCTATTTTTCAAAAGTCAATAGACAGAAAAATGTATCACACACAAATGTATCTTTAACTATAATGTTGTGCAATGTGATGTTGAATAAAAATTTTCTATTCTATTCTAAAAATCTAAGTGTCATATAACCGCACCAATCAAAAATTGTCAAAATTGACAACTTCACCTCCAGATTGTGCTAGAGGAGCGCGCAGCTTCAATATCTCGACCAATCACAGAGCAGTATTCTCGCGGCGCTTGGCCAACTAGGACTAAAGGAAAACAAAACGGAACTCTTATAGGATCACTCGTGCGTCTGTCTGCCCGTCTGTCGATCTCATTCTCGCACGAATAATATATATATATATATGGGAATATTGGCCCGAAATCCATTCCCGCACGACTCCGCTCCGCCGTGCGGGCATAGAGGACTTCCCGTGTTTATATTGAACCATATAAAGGTGCATTGTCAAAGAATATACAGCATTATGTAGTAGCCAAAAGATTTATAGTAAAGTTGTGTCTGATATTTGCCAAAATATAATTTTGTATAATAATTGTATTTTTCCAGATTGCTATGAATGAAACCGTCGTGTTAGACAAGATTAACCGAGATACGATGGTTTTGGACAAGCCGCAGGCTAAACTCTTGGATCACACTGTCGTCATAGAGAAAGGTACCGTTGCACACCTCCTCCGGGTTGTGGCCTAAAAGAGTCCGGGGTCCGCTTTGGCACATAATTCCAACATTTGGCATAGGCACTAGTTTTATGAGCAAACTAAACCTTGAGATACACTGTCCGAAATTATAAAAAAAAATTAAATACTTTATGTTTTTGTATGTGTGACACGAACGAACACACTTTGTCATAGTAAGATTCAAAGGTCCATTTTGTAGATACGGTATTTGACTAATAGTCAAATGTGCAATTTAGAAAAAAAAATCTGTTGTAAAACAGTGCCTATTATTGATTTTGTATGTATGTATTTTTTTTTTATGTTTAAAATAGCACTGAACGCCTCTATGGGCAGCCAGAAAATATCACAAAAAGCGCGCGTGGCTGCGCATAGAGGAGTGTCGGTGCCCACACTTATGTATGGTAGTGAAAGTTGGGTGTGGCAGAAAACACATCAAAGTCGAGTGAATGCAGTAGAAATGAGAGCGTTGAGAAGTATGTGTGGAGTGAGATTGAGTGATAGAGTCAGAAACAGTGTGATAAGAGATAAGTGTCGAATGGATATAGATATAGTCACGAAAGGGTCTTCTACTGCAATCGAGGGTCGGGAATATAAGAGAATTATACAGAAAACGACGTTCAACAACCTTGAAAAAATTCATACAGCTAGCCAATGAACGTTACTATACGTTGAAACATTCGAATTTAAGATAATGCTTATAGTTCAGTGTAAAAAATAATCAGAAAATCACTAAAAACGTGTAAATCGCACTCCCGTATTGACTAAACTGAGTCGGAAGTATCAATAATTATTAAATGAATTTTATGAAATAATAAAGTTAAAACTATAAACAATGCCATGAAATCTTCATTTCTTAATAAATATATTCTTATTTTGTGTAAAAGAATCACAAAGTTGCCCAATTTTTACGCTCAAAATCTTCATACAATTTACTATGGAGCGGCGCACTACGAGTGCGACCGCTCGCGGCAATCAGTCTTGGTTCATTCGGCCACGCGCCTTCGAAGTGAGAGCACGCCGCTTTGCGCCGCATTCACCGATCGCGATCGAACCGTGTACATGCACAAAACCATTGCGGTAATAGTTAGGTAAGTAGAAAGTAGTTAGTAGGTATAGTTCTTAAAATTAAATAGTTATAAGATGAAATACTTGTTTACATCACTTGCCATTCCTATTTACCGCTAATATTAAGCATAAAAAAATAACAATAATCGCTTTAATGTGTAGATATACTAGATATAGATACAGACAGAGTGATGGAGTCAGGAGGTGGATAGTGGAACTCCTCAATGGCTACTTGTATACCCCTCGAGTTTGGTCTCATTTTTTTTGTTTTGACGAGTTCTATTCATTTCACTCGGTGACGATGGTCTGATGATGGAGTCAGGAGGTGGATAGTGGAACTCCTCAATGGCTACTTGTATACCCCTCGAGTTTGGTCTCATTTTTTTGTTTTGACGAGTTCTATTCATTACACTCGGTGACGATGGTCTGATGATGGAGTCAGGAGGTGGATAGTGGAACTCCTCAATGGCTACTTGTATACCCCTCGAGTTTGGTCTCATTTTTTTTTATTTTGACGAGTTCTATACGTTACATTCGATGACGATGGTCTGATGATGGAGTCAGGAGGTGGATAGTGGAACTCCTCAATGGCTACTTGTATACCCCTCGAGTTTGGTCTCATTTTTTTTATTTTGACGAGTTCTATACGTTACATTCGATGACGATGGTCTGATGATGGAGTCAGGAGGTGGATAGTGGAACTCCTCAATGGCTACTTGTATACCCCTCGAGTTTGGTCTCATTTTTTTTGTTTTGACGAGTTCTATTCATTACACTCGGTGACGATGGTCTGATGATGGAGTCAGGAGGTGGATAGTGGAACTCCTCAATGGCTACTTGTATACCCCTCGAGTTTGGTCTCATTTTTTTTGTTTTGACGAGTTCTATTCATTACACTCGGTGACGATGGTCTGATGATGGAGTCAGGAGGTGGATAGTGGAACTCCTCAATGGCTACTTGTATACCCCTCGAGTTTGGTCTCATTTTTTTTGTTTTGACGAGTTCTATACGTTACATTCGATGACGACTACGTTGGATTTTAAAATCGTTGTTGTTGTTTTCGTAATCAGCGACCAGCAACCAGGGATCGGAACCGGTTTTTTCAAAAGTCCCCGAAGTAGTCAAATATTTTGAATTATTTTAGGCTCTTAATGTAGAACTCTATCATGTTTTAGGTAACATTTTCGTATTATTAGACAGCCTGATCAAAAATGATATTATAAACCAAAGAACAAAATATAACGAAATAAAACCGGTATTTCTGTATGGTGAAAATACCGGTATCCGATCCCTGCCAGCAACCCGATAAACCATAGAAACAATACCCATGTTGATTTTCAGACATTGTCACATTTCCCCCTTTTAGGGGTTGAATTCCCAAAAAACCTGAAACACGTATTTACTCATTGATTGCTAGGAATACTTCTGTGAAGTTTCGAATGTAATAGTTTTACTTGTTTTGTTTCCGCATACCAATTTTTAGCTTTCTACCTTGAAAATTGCGGAATGCTCCATACAAACTTCCACCTCCCATTTGAGGGAAGTGGGGGGTTAGAAAGAGACAAAAAGTAGCCTATGAGACTCTCCATCTCTTCAACTATCTCCACTTAAAAAATCACGTCAATTCGTCGCCCCGTTTTGCCGTGAAAGACGGACAAACAAACAAACAAAAATACACATACACTTTCCCATTTATAATATAAAGGTTTAAGGTTTAAGACTATTTAATCTCATAAAGAATTGTACAATTCACTTACATGAGATAAACACCATTATTTAAAAAAAAATGTTATGAGCGCACAAAGACACTAAACAGTTAAGTAAAAAACCGGCCAAGTGCGAGTCGGACTCGCGCACGAAGGGTTCCGTACCATTATCTATAAAAATGGCAAAAAATCATGTCTGTTGTATAGTCCCCAGTCCGACTCGCACTTGGCCGGTTTTGTAGTATTTGTTGTTATAGCGGCAACAGAAATACATAATCTGTGAAAATTTCAACTCTCTAACTATCACGGTTCTTGAGATACAGCCTGGTGACAGACAGACGGACGGACGGACGGACGGACAGCGAAGTCTTAGTAATACCGTTTTCACCCTTTGGGTACGGAACCCTAAAAAGGGTAAAATATTAGTATGGATTATTTATTATTATTATTTATTTTGAAAGAGCTCCCTGTGGATATTGTGTTTGAGTTATATCAAATGTGCAACAAAATGTACCACATTTAACCGCGGGAAAATATTCCCACCTATTCTTACGGAAAAACGTGTCGACGTAAACAAAGTCGTGTACACAGCAGTTAGTAGGTATATTGTCATTAAGATGACATAACAATTACATTACACTCACAATGTTTATATTTGGTAACAAAATCCAAAGTTACAATTTTGTTGGCGAGTCAAAGTCCGTCCGACCCACTGTGCATACGTACATGTGTGCGTGTGCGGTGCGCGAGCCTCGATCGTTGTGAGAGTAGCGCTAAAAACCTAAACTTCGCGCGGCGCGACTCCGAAGAGGGGCCTTAAGGTGGATCGGGCATGTAGAGAGGATGGATGAGAGAAGATTAACAAAGAGAGTGTATATAAAAAGAGTAGAAGGGGAAGACCTAGGCGAACTATCTCCGGCCAAATTGGGTTGTTTCCACAAATTAAAATTGATAAAGCAGTGTTGCTAAATGGATAGTAAACCATCAAATAAATGTAATTAAGTATAAATTATGAAATATAATTATAATCATAAAAAGATATGGACCTTGAAAGTTTAGAAAAAATATGCATTTTTATTCATTGTCCAAAAGTAAATTTAAAGCTACCAATAGAATCCTTACACTTTTATAGAAACAAAATTGTATAACAACTATGGACCTAAACGCAGTATTTCACGACCGAAACAGCAATTTACCTGATTTTCAATACAACGATTAGTACAAATATTACACTGTGACGTCACAATTTAATGTTAATCAGCATGAAACGTTTTCGGCTGCCACCAGCGAGGTCCGTGTTTAACTCAATTTTTTGGGTATTTATGTTTTTTAATTGTAGTTGCTCCCATACAAACTTTTGTTCCTCTCCAAAAACTGGTTCGAATGGCATCGTAAAAAAAATTTAGGGCACAAGCCTATTGGAGAAATGTTACAAAAATTGGTGTCCAAGATTGCACGGATGTGGATTTATTTAAGCCTTTATTGTGTTGGTCGGTGACAGACGCGGCGCCCGACCTCACCGACGACCTGTCGCTGCTCACCGACGACGGCGGCGGCTCGCCGCGCGAGGACGACCGACAACAGCCCTCGTGAGTACTATACAAGGGGTATCCAGCGCGGTTTGTATCGGGAGCGGTGTCGCCTCATCCCCTCCACGTCGCCTGCAACTGTGCGAGCGACTGCGCGGCGACCAGGTGACGTTGGCGCGGAAGCTAAGTGCGCGTGCCACGCCCACATCGCAGTTCTATAGTATTTAGTGTTCTGTGGGGGTGATGACATGATGTGTGTTGCCAGTGATAACATATGGCACTGAAACTTGGTCGCTTACTATGGGCCTCATAAGGAGGCTCTAAGTCACCCAGAGGGCAATGGAGAGGGCTATGTCAGGAGTCTCTTTGCGTGATCGCATCAGAAATGAGGCTATTCGCAGCAGAACCAAGGTAACCGATATAGCCCTCCGAATTGCTAAACTTAAGTGGCAGTGGGCGGGGCACATTGCACGTAGAACCGATGGCCGTTGGGGCGGAAAGGTTCTCGAGTGGCGACCACGTACCGGAAGGCGCGGCGTGGGTAGGCCCCCCATAAGGTGGACTGATGACCTGGTAAAGGTCGCGGGTGGCGCAGGACCGGTCAATTTGTCACTCTCTGGGGGAGGCCTATGTCCAGCAGTGGACGTCTTTCGGCTGATATGATCAGGGGTGATGATTCGTGTTAAAATTAATAACGTTGTGTGGCTAGATGAATAGTAAACCATCACATTATTGTTATAAAGTATATCACAAGATATAATTTAAATCATATAAAGATATGAACCTTGAAAGTTTACAAAAAATATGCATTTTTGTTTGTCCACGAGTAAATTTAAAGCTACCAATAGAATAACGCTTTTATAGAAACAAAGTTGTATGACAACTATGTGCCTAAACGCAGTATTTCGCGACCGAAACAGCAATTTACTTGATTTGCCATACATCGATTACATCAATTAGTATGAAGCGTTTCGGTTGTCGCCAGCGAGGTCGGTCTTTCACTGAAATTTTTGGGTATTTATGTTCTTTAATTGTAATTGCTCCCATACAAACATTTGTTCCTCTCCAAAAACTGGTCCAAATGGCATCGTAAAACAATCTAAGGTCATAAACATATTCATTATATTTTTCAGTTCTGCCGTAAAAGCTAAAGTGCAGCAGTTTGAAGAGATGGCCGCCAGAACGACCAGGACTAAAACGAGAGCCATGGCCAAGAAGGTACGAAAATGAACACTTATCACTTATTGATTTCACTTGAAACTTGTCAAGAGATGTCGAATTATTTTTAACACTTTTGAACCGTTAACCGTTTGACGGATTTCGACATATGAGGTGTCATTGGATTCCTCCTAATCGTGGGAGTGACATAGGCTATAATATTTGCAAAAAAGCAGTTGGATTTTTTGGATGTAAGGACCAAAAAACAAAATAAATAAGTATTACAATATTTAACTGCTGGGAAATTCTTAACTTTTGCAAGTGACGTTAACTATTTGAACATTTAACTTTTGCAAGTGACGTTAACTATTTGAACATTTAACTTTTGCAAGTGACGTTAACTATTTGAACATTTAACTTTTGCAAGTGACGTTAACTATTTGAACATTTAACTTTTGCAAGTGACGTTAACTATTTGAACATTTAACTTTTGCAAGTGACGTTAACTATTTGAACATTTAACTTAAGCAAGTGACGTTAACTATTTGAACATTTAACTTGCAAGTGACGTTAACTATTTGAACATTTAACTTTTGCAAGTGACGTTAACTATTTGAACATTTAACTTTTGCAAGTGACGTTAACTATTTGAACATTTAACTTAAGCAAGTGACGTTAACTATTTGAACATTTAACTTAAGCAAGTGACGTTAACTATTTGAACATTTAACTTGCAAGTGACGTTAACTATTTGAACATTTAACTTTTGCAAGTGACGTTAACTATTTGAACATTTAACTTTTGCAAGTGACGTTAACTATTTGAACATTTAACTTTTGCAAGTGACGTTAACTATTTGAACATTTAACTTTTGCAAGTGACGTTAACTATTTGAACATTTAACTTTTGCAAGTGACGTTAACTATTTGAACATTTAACTTTTGCAAGTGACGTTAACTATTTGAACATTTAACTTTTGCAAGTGACGTTAACTATTTGAACATTTAACTTTTGCAAGTGACGTTAACTATTTGAACATTTAACTTTTGCAAGTGACGTTAACTATTTGAACATTTAACTTTTGCAAGTGACGTTAACTATTTGAACATTTAACTTTTGCAAGTGACGTTAACTATTTGAACATTTAACTTGCAAGTGACGTTAACTATTTGAACATTTAACTTTTGCAAGTGACGTTAACTATTTGAACATTTAACTTTTGCAAGTGACGTTAACTATTTGAACATTTAACTTTTGCAAGTGACGTTAACTATTTGAACATTTAACTTTTGCAAGTGACGTTAACTATTGGAACATTTAACTTTTGCAAGTGACGTTAACTATTTGAACATTTAACTTTTGCAAGTGACGTTAACTATTTGAACATTTAACTTTTGCAAGTGACGTTAACTATTTGAACATTTAACTTTTGCAAGTGACGTTAACTATTTGAACATTTAACTTTTGCAAGTGACGTTAACTATTTGAACATTTAACTTTTGCAAGTGACGTTAACTATTGGAACATTTAACTTTTGCAAGTGACGTTAACTATTTGAACATTTAACTTTTGCAAGTGACGTTAACTATTTGAACATTTAACTTTTGCAAGTGACGTTAACTATTTGAACATTTAACTTTTGCAAGTGACGTTAACTATTTGAACATTTAACTTTTGCAAGTGACGTTAACTATTTGAACATTTAACTTTTGCAAGTGACGTTAACTATTTGAACATTTAACTTTTGCAAGTGACGTTAACTATTTGAACATTTAACTTGCAAGTGACGTTAACTATTTGAACATTTAACTTTTGCAAGTGACGTTAACTATTTGAACATTTAACTTTTGCAAGTGACGTTAACTATTTGAACATTTAACTTTTGCAAGTAACGTTAACTATTTGAACATTTAACTTTTGCAAGTGACGTTAACTATTGGAACATTTAACTTTTGCAAGTGACGTTAACTATTGGAACATTTAACTTTTGCAAGTGACGTTAACTATTTGAGCATGACCGTAAAACCTGATTCGAATTGCAGGACGCTGTGTCAGAGAACAGTACGCCGCCAGACAAAATGATTCCCAAGCAGGTGCTCTCCGCAGACACGCTCAGCAAGATGAACAGTATGATTTTCAACGGCAAGACCCCTCAGGTAAACTCAAAGTGATTTATTCTTCAATTGGGTTGTGTCCTCATGTTAAAATTGATAGCGCAGTGTTGCTAAATTGATAGTAAACCTTCAAATAAATGCAATTAAGTATAAATTACGAAATATAATTAAAATCATAAAAAGATATGGCCCTTGAAAGTTTACAAAAAATATGCATTTTTTTTATTGTCCAAAAGTAAATTTAAAACTACCAATAGAATCCTTACGCTTTTATAGAAACAATATTGTATGACAACTATGGTCCTAAACGCAGTATTTCGCAACCGAAACAGCAATTTACTTGATTTTCCATATAACGACTAGTACAAATATTACCCTGTGACGTCATGATTCAATGTTAATCAGTATGGAACGTTTTCGGCTACCGCCAGCGAGGTCCGTCTTTAACTCAATTTTTTGGGTATTTATGTTCTTTAATTGTACTTACTTCCATACAAACATTTGTTCCACACCAAAAACTGGTTCGAATGGCATCGTAAAAAAAAATTAGGACACAAGCCTATTTAGGCATATTGCATGCACCTATGAATGTCTTGAAAGCATGAGAAAGATATTGAAAGGAGAGTGAATGCAGGGAATCGAGTGAATGGGGCATTGAACGCGTTTATGGGCAGCCAGAAAATATCACATAAAGCGCGCGTGGATGTGCATAGAGGAGTGTCGGTGCCCACACTTATGTATGGTAGTGAAAGTTGGGTGTGGCAGAAAAGACATCAAAATCGAGTGAATGCAGTAGAAATGAGAGCGTTGAGAAGTATGTGTGGAGTGAAATTGAGTGATAGAGTCAGAAACAGTGTGATAAGAGATAAGTGTGGAATGGATGGAGATATAGTCACGAAAATTGAGAAGGGTATGTTAAGGTGGTTTGGGCATGTAGAGAGGATGGATAAAAGAAGATTAACGAAGACAGTGTATATAAAAGGAGTGGAAGGGGAAGACCTAGGCGAATTTTGTCTGATCAAATTGGAGAAATGTTACAAAAAGGCCAGGTCAAAAGTACCCTAAACCGACGAGCATGTATGAGAAATGTTATGAAGGTGAGCGAAGCGAAAGTGGTTTGTCAGGATCGTAGCAAATGGAGAACCGTGATCTCTGCCTACTCTGGGAAAGAGGAGTGATTATATGTATGTATGTATTTTACGGTTACAAGGGTTCCGTAGCCAACAAAGAAGTATCCACTTGAACTTAATGTATTATTTTATGCTCAATAGGTATGTAATTCCATCTAGTGAATAGTTTGTCTTTAAGTTAAGAATCTTTTTGTGCACACACTGTTGAGAATTATAGTCCAGATCTAGACACTAAGCTTCTTATGCTACTGTATGTATGACTGTAATTTGTTGTGTGAGTCTAATAAATAAATAAAAAGATAAATAAAAATTGACGGTCGTATCTCGGACACGACCCGCTTCTTTTTTGAAAAATGTTTTAATTCAGCAGATATCAAGTTCGGCCTCGAAGCCCGTGGCGAAGCTGCCCCCGAGGCCGGCCCCGCAGTCGGCCGGCAAGGCGCGCGACGAGCAGAGCCGGGACGACGCGCGCAGGAAGAAGGAGGCCATCCTCGAGGCCAAGAAGGAGATGCAGAAACGGTGAGGCCAAGGGAACGCTTCGCAGGGGCTAGGTCGAATTGGGTAATAGTAAAAAAAAAACAACAAAAAAAAAGTCAAATTTGGAAATAATTTACAGTAGCTTTTTTTTTAATGTAATGGTTATATTATCAATTAAATAATTACCTAGAGGCAAAATCCAACAAAAAATCAGACATAAAAAAAAACATTATTTAATTAGCTCGTAAAAAGTCTGGATAAATATTAATATTTTTTTATCTTAATTTAGGTTCATTTAGGTTTGCTTTAAAATATTCAATGTAAATAAAATACAAAAGACAATGAATGTTTAATTTAAATCTATATAATTACTTCCGGGTGGAAATTTTGTTGGATTCTTGAATAAAGCATCTTAGAATAACGTTTTAGACTGAAATAAACATAAAAAACGCTATTATAAATGAATGTTTTTCGAAACCGTGGTTTGCCTGGAGTATAAGATTGTTCCCATCGCACCACACTAAAAAATGACCAGCAGCCCTTCCGGCGAGCACCCCTGTCAAGGCGGGCCGCGTGTGTGTGCAGCCCTGGCGCTGCGATGGCGGACAAAGGGTGACGTCACACGCTAGCGCGCCAGCGCTCCGACAGACCGCCTTAGAGACTCGCACCCGACGCATGTCACTTGCTCCGCGACTAGCTTACGCGCGATCTCGTCTTGCATTTATATGTACAGTGTGGAAGTTGACGAACGACTTTGGCGGAAATGGGAGATATTTGAGCCTTAGCACTATATTTCCACCATACAAATTATATAAATATGTGCAGTCGTTTTCAACTTATAGCCTTTTAAACATTCACGAAAAAAACCACTTGTGCAACTCTAAACAGGTGACTAGCACAATGAACTTACAAGTAAATAATATTTTATCATTTATTTGACATTTATACGTCAATCATACATCTTTGCGATTACGTCAACGCTCGGTGATAAGCTTAACCTCTTCAGCGCCATAAAACTAACAAAGTAACGTGCTCTGTATGCCAAGGAGTTGCAATGGGGTCATCACCACAATGAAAAAATAGTTTTTTTTTACCTAATTCGTGATTCTAACCATTACAAACCCACTGTATATCACTTAAACGATTCAATATTTCCGGGAACGTGCCTCATCAACTTCCACCCTGTATAACTATTTTCTATCTGCTTAAAATCTAGTTCTTTCGTTGCATGCTAAACTTCATTGTACATAATTGAGTTTTAAATCGATTATACATCTTTATTATGGAAGTCTACGTTTATTAATTCTAAACCGAAGTTAGGACTCCATACCCATATATTTATTTTCATCACACTTTGTCGTATAAGTTATATATAGGTTATAGTTATACGTGAGCCGGGTTTCCGCAACTCGACGTATGGGTTATTTCGTGGCAACCCAGTTCCACCAGGAAGCCTAGCAGACCCTTTATGTTGCCGACGGCCTCCGGTAGTGACCCCGGTGTTCCGAGGTGCTTTGCCCGGTAATCTGCCACCCCGGGGCACGTCACGATGACGTGGGCGGCTGTCTCCTCTTCCATGCAGGCTCTGCAGAGAGGACTGTCTGTAACACCTAGGGTGAAAAGATGTTTGTTTAATAGTGCATGACCAGTTATGGCTCCCGTACACGGGACAGTTAACCCTGCATCACACTGACTTATTGCACACTTGGTCGTAAATGGTGTTATTCCATGCCTGTATATAGTAGGTCAATGGCCTAAATTGATCCCGCGGGAGTTATGGCGAGATTATATTTCCTAAGAAGCAGGGATCGGAACCGGTTTTTTCAAAAATCCCGGAAGTAGTCTAATATTTAGAATTATTTTAGGCTCTTAATGTAGGACTGTATCGTGTATTTAGGTGGGTCACTATCAAATTTACCTTATCGTTAAACGACCATTTCAGCTAGATGACATAAAATTTAAATACACAGTCAGCATATAGTCAATTCAGCTGCGACGACATGAAAGTAGAATACTCAGTCAGCAAAAAGACAGTTTAGCTGGATGGCTAAGAATTAGAATGAATAAGTAGCCAAACGTCTGAAAATATAAATAGTCCATATGATTAGAATATCTAATGAGTCGAAAGTGAAATTAGTTAATTGACATAAACACAGAACGAGTTAATAGCAAAGCGTCATGAAATGTAAATAGTCTATATAATTAGAATTCCCAATTCGTCGAAAGTAAAATTATTTGATTGACTTGAACACAGAACGAGTTAGTAGCAAAACGTCTGGTTTAAGTTTAAGCAAGGCTTATAAGTTAGGTATAATATTAAAGGATATTCTGACATTTTTATTTGTTAGTAACGCATACCCCCTAAAAACATTGGTTTATCCTATCACACTTAAAAATAAAATTGGAAGTAATTCCTTTACTGCTAACTTGTGTTAACTTATATTTGGATTTTTCTATGTATACTTAACATTTGAAATCCAGACGTTTTGCTAATGGGTCGCTTGGCGGTTATTCCATTTAGAAATAAAAACATTACACAATCCAGGCTTTTTGCTTCTTGACTGTTTAGCGTTCATGTCTGTTTAGTAATCAAGACGTTCTAAGATACAAACGTGTTGCTATGGGACCATTTAGCATTTGTGTCTATTAAGAAATAAAGACATTCGAAGATAAAGATGTTTTGCTGCTAGATCATTTTAAATTGTTACATTCTAAGATCCAGACGTTTTGCCCAAGAGGCATTTAGCATTCATGTCTATGTAGTTACAAAGACATAACACAATCCAGACATTTCAGCTATATTGTCCTTTAGCGATAAGGTAAATTTGATAGTGACCCATTTAGGTAACATATTCGTATTATTAGACTGCCCGATCAAAAATGATATAATAACCAAAGAACTAAATAATACCGGTTTAATTTGTATGTAGAAAAAAATACCGGTATCCGATCCCTGCTAGGAAGTAATGAGCTTGTGTGTGATCTGACAGGAAGAGGCCATGCTTGAGGTTAAGAAGGAGATTCAGAAACGCAAGATACAAGGTTGGAAATTAGGGCATGCAATAGATAGTCATTTCAGTCGGGGCATATATAAAATAATAAAAACAAAACTGGATATGACGATGCACACACTCACTCACTCGTACATACATACACACACACACACACACACACACACACACACACACACACACACACACACACGTACAACGTATTACTGCAATTTATGGTACCTACATACCTGACACTTAGCTTTTAAATCTAAATGTGTATACAAGTTTAATAGTTAATCTCTTCTTTATTTACTTATTTAAATACCTACTGTATAACTGTGTACCTTCTAATATTACTTTTTACCACAACGAAGAGCGGCGCCTTCCGACACAGGCATTATCATGCTTAATGGGAGGCACCATCCCTTGTATAATGTAAATTAAGTATTTTTTAGCAATAAAGAATTTTGTATTTGTATTTATTTTTGTTTTTTTTTTTGTTTTAGAAAACGCGAAGAGAAAATGGCCGCCGCCGCCGCGGCGCGGGAGGCCGCCGACAGGGAGCGCCGCGCCGCGCTGCAGGCGCAGGCTAGAGACAGGTTTGTTGCCTATACAATACGAGTGGATTGCCACAAATAGGGGTGTACACTCTAAATTTATAATAACTACGACGACCGAATAGCCTAGTGGTTAGAGAACCTGACTATGAAGCTTGAGGTCCCGGGTTCCATCCTCGGTCGGGGCAGATATTTGTATGATGAATACGAATGTTTGTTCTCGAGTCTTGGATGTTTAATATCTATTTAAGTATGTATTTATCTATATAAGTATGTTTATCCGTTGTCTAGTACCCATAGTACAGGCTTTGCCTAGTTTGGGACTAGATCAATTGGTGTGAATTGTCCCACTATATTTATTTAACTTAGGCAAAAAATATGCCTAACTAGCTTACTAAAAGCAATTTTAACCGTCTACAAAAAAGGTGCATCTCAGTTAGACCCGTATGTTCCGATTGAATTGCAATTTGGCACAAAAATGTTCATGTCCAGAATGTTAAATTCCCATAAAACCATAAAAATGACACCCATATTGATATTTAGACATTTCAACCCCAGCTCACCCCAACAGGGGAGATGGTATTTCACGTACGCCACGTTGGATTTGAAATCGTAATCAGCGACCCGATAAACCATAGAAACGCTACCCATGTTGATTGTCAGACTTTGTCACCACATTCCCCCCCTTTTAGGGGTTGAATTCTCTTAAAACCTGAAACACGTGTTTACTCATTTATCGTTAGAAATACTCGTAAGAAACAATCAATCTTCTTTCCCCATACAAACCTTGGACCCCCATTACACGCCCTTAGGGGTTGAATTTTGAAAAATCCGTTCTTAGTGCACCCCTAGGCCTTTTAAGGAACCTACGTGCCAAATTTGGAATCTCTAGAACCAGCGGTTTGGACTGTGCGTTGATATATCAGTCAGTCAGTTTCTTCTTTTATATATTTAGACTATGGCACTATATCTCTACTACCTCTTTTTAACCTATGCATAAAGAATGAGAGAAAGATACGTGCATATTATTGGGCCGTACAATGTGGAGATCCGTACCTTATCATTACTGAATCGTCGTTTCATCCCTTCCCTTTAAGATCTATGTACATTTATGATTCAATATTGATTTCCCGAGGTTCCGGCGACCCCCGGTACCCTGGTTGTGGTAGCGGCCAGGAGACCAGCGGGGTCAGGGGTGCTAAGAATCTCCGGCAAAGATCCGGCTACCACCACTGACAACCTCTGGCCCTTGCAACTTATATGAGTGTTTTTGACCGTTGCCAGTGATGACATGGTACTGAAACGAGGTCGCTTACTATGGGCCTCATAAGAAGGCTCAAAGTCCCCCAAAGGGCAATGGAGAGGGCTATGTTGAGAGTTTCTCTGCGTGATCGCATCAGAAATGAGGCTATCCGCAGCAGAACCAAGGTAACCGATATAGCCCTCCGAATCGCTAAACTTAAGTGGCAGTGGGTGACATTGCACGTAGAACCGATGGCCGTTGGGGCGGAAAGGTTCTCTCATGGCGACCACGTACCGGAAGGTACAGTGTGGGTAGGCCCCCCACAAGGTGGACTGATGACCTGGTAAAGGTCGCGGGAGTCCGCTGGATGCGGGTGGCGCGGGACCGATCACTTTGACACTTTTTAAGGGAGGCCTATGTCCAGCAGTGGACGTCTTTCGGCTGATATGATGATGACGATTGATTTTCTATTTGCAGGATGGAAAAGCAAGCTCACGCCGACCAAGGGAAACTGGAAAGGATAAAGGAGGCAGAAAAGGTAAGTGGATACCACGATAGTTTGTTATACTCGACGAAAATACATCTTCACATGTTTGTTCCCAAAATGTCCAAAGTTTTAATCCCCAAACGCGCTTATTACTCGTATGTTTATAGAGAGGAGCGAATATCTACTAACTATTCAGCTTCGCTTTATCCGACGAAATCAACTCATCCACGAATTGCTATTTCCCGGCCTCTGCAATTATGTACTATTACTGTTCCATAAAGTCAAAGTCAAAGTGATTTATTTTCAATTTAGGCATATTACATGCACCTATGAATGTCGATAAACTACCACCGGTTCGGAAAGTAAACCTCTGATTCGAGAAGAACCGGCGTAAAAAACTCGGCGAGGTGTCATGTTTTCAAAACAGTATACAATATATCATTTCAGTATCAGAGTATTATAAAATTTTAAAATTACGTTGCTACAGTAAAAAGCCTATTTATTTTGCGATAGATTTCTAGTGCCGGATTTTATCGCTGCCAAATTCTTATCTTATAATATGCTTTTGAAATAAGTGTACGTTTTACGACAGATTTGAATTTAGAGTCAGTAAGTTCGGTAATGTGTTTTGGAATTTTATTGTAGAATTTTATACAATTTCCCAAGAACGACTTTTTCGCTTTTACTAGCCTGTAAAAAGTTGTTTTGAGCTTCCCTGCGCTTCTGGTAACCTTGGGCCTATCAGTGTTTGTTGGGTAGTTGTATAAGTTCTCCCTAACATACATTATTATTTCAAATAAGTATAGCGACGGCAGTGTTAGAATATCTGTTTCCTTGAAAAATTCTCTTAATGAGTCACGCGACCCGAGGTTATAAATTGCGCTAAAAACCCTTTTTTGTAAAATAAATACATTCTCAATATCTGCCGCTGATCCCCATAAAATAAGACCATAAGTAAATATACTGTTAAAGTAAGCGAAGTAAACTAACCGTGCCGTTGCTACATTGGTAAGCTGCCTTATTCTCCTGACTGCAAAATCAGCGGAGCTTAACCTACTTCCTATCGCAGTTATGTGGGAACCTAACTGCAGTTTAGAGTCTAACGTAATATCTAAGAATAGAGTTGACTTTACAAATTCTATGGTTTCACCATAGAAACTGTTTCGAGCTGTATAAATTAATTAAAGTACGACACTAATCGTCGAGTGGCGACCACGTACCGGCGCGGCGCGGCGTGGGTAGGCCCCCACAAGGTGGACTGATGACCTGGTAAAGGTCGCGGGAGTCCGCTGGATGCGGGTGGCACAGGACCGGTCAATTTGGAACTCTCTGGGGGAGGCCTATGTCCAGCAGTGGACGTCTTTCGGCTGATATGAATGAATGAATGACTAATCGTTACTCAAGTTTTTGCGGCCGCGCGAGTCAACTGAAATACAGAATACAATCGTCTGACGCTCTTTTGCCGCGCCGCCAAAAAGCGACAGTAAATGGTTTGGCGAGTTGTCTCGCGCCGCTCGCGCGACTGCCGCGCGACCCAATGTGCGATAGTTTGCCGTGCGATATCGAGACGCGCCTTCACAGACACAAACTAATATGGCGCGCATTGTACTTTTAGTTTGATATGTCCGGGGTGATTTTTAGGGTTCCGTAGCCAAAATGGCAAAAACGGAACCCTTATAGTTTCGTCATGTCCGTCTGTCCGTCTGTCCGTCTGTCCGTCTGTCCGTATGTCACAGGCATTTTACTCGAAAACTATAAGGTGTATTTGAATAAAATTTTGAGGATAGGTGTATTTTGTTAGCCGCTACATAGTTTTGTAATTAAAATGACAAAAAAAAAATTTTTACGGGTGCACTCCATACATAAAACTAAAAGTCAAAAAAAATTTTTTCATTGTGACCCCCCGTGTGGCACATCAATCGATAGGCCTTTCAAAATAAATATAAGGTTTCTTAGCATTTTTTTTGATTAAGTGAATAGGGTCGGACGGAGATAATCGCCCCGAAAGTCACTAAAATTCTGTCCCACCCCTCTAATTTTTGAACGGTGTATTTTAAAAATATGGAAAAATTCATGGACATAGGGCTTATTAATTTCATTCACTGAAAATTGTTTTGAACAAGATCGGTTCAAAGGTTTTCGAGATATTGCTGAAAAACTGCCTTCCTCAAAGAAAAGGACGTAAGTGCCGTAAAATTTCTGTGACGATACGACCTTTTTAATAGGCACGGAACCCTTCGTTTTGCGTGGTCCGACACGCACTTGGCCGGTTTTTTTATGTAAAACATGTGTAATATCACAGTATAAAGAACTACAACCAGTAGGCAAGCTTCATTCATCTTTAGAATTTACGCAACCGCTCAAGATTTAGGGTTGTCAAAAATGTCAGTAGGTATGTAGTTATTTTATAAACACTCTTTCACACACAGATCTTTCAATAGAAATAATATAAGTTTAAAAACTGCGACCATTTTTTTTCGTTTCAAAAATCGTTATCTAAGGATCCGAGGGGCTTTTTAATACGAATCCAAGGTTGGATTTTCAAAAAGTGGTCGCCACCTTGAAAATCTTTAAATACGGTCCGATTTCGTTCAAATCGATATCTAAGGATCCTAGGGGCTTCGTAACACAATCCGAGCTTGGATTTAAAAAAAGGTCCGCCATCTTGAAAATCTTTAAATACGGTCCGATTTCGTTCAAAATTGATAACTGAGGGGCCGAGGGGACTCTTTATACGAATCCGAGGTTGGATTTTAAAAAAGGTCCGCCATCTTGAAAATCTTTAAATACGGTCCGATTTCGTTCAAAATTGATAACTGAGGGGCCGAGGGGACTCTTTATACGAATCCGAGGTTGGATTTTAAAAAAAGGTCCGCCATCTTGAAAATATTTAAATACGGTCCGATTTCGTTCAAAATTGATAACTGAGGGGCTGAGGGGACTCTTTATACGAATCCGAGATTGGATTTTAAAAAAGGTCCGCCATCTTGAAAATCTTTAAATACGGTCCGATTTCGTTCAAAATTAATAACTGAAGGGCCGAGGGGACTCTTTATACGAATCCGAGGTTGGATTTTAAAAAAGGTCCGCCATCTTGAAAATCTTTAAATACGGTCCGACTTCGTTCAAAATTGATAACTAGCCTCTTTATACGAATCCGAGATTGGATTTTCAAAAAATAGCCGCCATCTTGAAAATCTCTTAAATACGGTCTAATTTCGTTCAAATTCGATACCTGAGGATCCGAGAGGCCTCTTGAAACTAATCCGAGCTTGGATTTAAAAAAAGCTCCGTTACCGATTTGTTTCAAAATCAATATCTAAGGGTCCGAGGGGCTTTTAAATGTGAATCCGAGGTTAGATTTGAAAATCCAATCTTGGATTCGTATTAAGCAGTCCCTTCGAACCCTCAGATATATTTTGAACAAAATCGGATCTATTTAAAGAATTTCAATATGGCAACAACTTTTTGAAAATCCAACCTCGGATTCGTATTAAAAGGCTCCTCGGACCCTCAGATATCGATTTTGAATGAAATCGGACCCTATTTAAAGATTTTCAAGATAGAGACCACTTTTTGAAAATCCAACCTCGGATTCGTATTAAGAGGCCCTTCGGACCCTCAGATATGGATTATGAACGAATTGGATTGGTATTTAAAGAATTTCAAGATGGCGGCCTTTTTTGTTTTTACCCACGGATTCATATTAAGTCTTCTCGAGCCCTCAGATATCGATTTTGAACACAATCGAAGTGACATTATTAAAAAAAAACACCCAAACCTAATTTGAACCTTACCTTTTAGAAGTCGGTTTTATAAAGTAAATCTTGACACCCCTTCAGAATAGTCAGCGCAAACTCATTGAGTCGTCAAGTCAATTTCCTCGCCTCCCGCTTCCCCGCGTACCCCTCGTCGTTGGCCCTAGCACCGAGCTTGCAGACTGTATGTAGTTAGACTGTGGTAATATGTTCAGAAAAAGCAAGAGCTGGCGCGCAAAGTGGCGGAGACCGAGGAGCGGCGGCGCGCGGAGGAGCAGGCCAGGCTCGCGCGACTCGCCGACGACCAGCGGAAGGCCGACGCCGCGCGCAAGAAGCAGCAGGAGGACAGCGAGGCGTGAGTACTGATTGCTTAACACTTTCACAAAGTGGCGGAGACCGAGGAGCGGCGGCGCGCGGAGGAGCAGGCCAGGCTCGCGCGACTCGCCGACGACCAGCGGAAGGCCGACGCCGCGCGCAAGAAGCAGCAGGAGGACAGCGAGGCGTGAGTACTGATTGCTTAACACTTTCACAAAGTGGCGGAGACCGAGGAGCGGCGGCGCGCGGAGGAGCAGGCCAGGCTCGCGCGACTCGCCGACGACCAGCGGAAGGCCGACGCCGCGCGCAAGAAGCAGCAGGAGGACAGCGAGGCGTGAGTACTGATTGCTTAACACTTTCACAAAGTGGCGGAGACCGAGGAGCGGCGGCGCGCGGAGGAGCAGGCCAGGCTCGCGCGACTCGCCGACGACCAGCGGAAGGCCGACGCCGCGCGCAAGAAGCAGCAGGAGGACAGCGAGGCGTGAGTACTGATTGCTTAACACTTTCACAAAGTGGCGGAGACCGAGGAGCGGCGGCGCGCGGAGGAGCAGGCCAGGCTCGCGCGACTCGCCGACGACCAGCGGAAGGCCGACGCCGCACGCAAGAAGCAGCAGGAGGACAGCGAGGCGTGAGTACTGATTGCTTAACACTTTCACAAAGTGGCGGAGACCGAGGAGCGGCGGCGCGCGGAGGAGCAGGCCAGGCTCGCGCGACTCGCCGACGACCAGCGGAAGGCCGACGCCGCGCGCAAGAAGCAGCAGGAGGACAGCGAGGCGTGAGTACTGATTGCTTAACACTTTCACAAAGTGGCGGAGACCGAGGAGCGGCGGCGCGCGGAGGAGCAGGCCAGGCTCGCGCGACTCGCCGACGACCAGCGGAAGGCCGACGCCGCGCGCAAGAAGCAGCAGGAGGACAGCGAGGCGTGAGTACTGATTGCTTAACACTTTCACAAAGTGGCGGAGACCGAGGAGCGGCGGCGCGCGGAGGAGCAGGCCAGGCTCGCGCGACTCGCCGACGACCAGCGGAAGGCCGACGCCGCGCGCAAGAAGCAGCAGGAGGACAGCGAGGCGTGAGTACTGATTGCTTAACACTTTCACAAAGTGGCGGAGACCGAGGAGCGGCGGCGCGCGGAGGAGCAGGCCAGGCTCGCGCGACTCGCCGACGACCAGCGGAAGGCCGACGCCGCGCGCAAGAAGCAGCAGGAGGACAGCGAGGCGTGAGTACTGATTGCTTAACACTTTCACAAAGTGGCGGAGACCGAGGAGCGGCGGCGCGCGGAGGAGCAGGCCAGGCTCGCGCGACTCGCCGACGACCAGCGGAAGGCCGACGCCGCGCGCAAGAAGCAGCAGGAGGACAGCGAGGCGTGAGTACTGATTGCTTAACACTTTCACAAAGTGGCGGAGACCGAGGAGCGGCGGCGCGCGGAGGAGCAGGCCAGGCTCGCGCGACTCGCCGACGACCAGCGGAAGGCCGACGCCGCGCGCAAGAAGCAGCAGGAGGACAGCGAGGCGTGAGTACTGATTGCTTAACACTTTCACAAAGTGGCGGAGACCGAGGAGCGGCGGCGCGCGGAGGAGCAGGCCAGGCTCGCGCGACTCGCCGACGACCAGCGGAAGGCCGACGCCGCACGCAAGAAGCAGCAGGAGGACAGCGAGGCGTGAGTACTGATTGCTTAACACTTTCACAAAGTGGCGGAGACCGAGGAGCGGCGGCGCGCGGAGGAGCAGGCCAGGCTCGCGCGACTCGCCGACGACCAGCGGAAGGCCGACGCCGCGCGCAAGAAGCAGCAGGAGGACAGCGAGGCGTGAGTACTGATTGCTTAACACTTTCACAAAGTGGCGGAGACCGAGGAGCGGCGGCGCGCGGAGGAGCAGGCCAGGCTCGCGCGACTCGCCGACGACCAGCGGAAGGCCGACGCCGCGCGCAAGAAGCAGCAGGAGGACAGCGAGGCGTGAGTACTGATTGCTTAACACTTTCACAAAGTGGCGGAGACCGAGGAGCGGCGGCGCGCGGAGGAGCAGGCCAGGCTCGCGCGACTCGCCGACGACCAGCGGAAGGCCGACGCCGCGCGCAAGAAGCAGCAGGAGGACAGCGAGGCGTGAGTACTGATTGCTTAACACTTTCACAAAGTGGCGGAGACCGAGGAGCGGCGGCGCGCGGAGGAGCAGGCCAGGCTCGCGCGACTCGCCGACGACCAGCGGAAGGCCGACGCCGCGCGCAAGAAGCAGCAGGAGGACAGCGAGGCGTGAGTACTGATTGCTTAACACTTTCACAAAGTGGCGGAGACCGAGGAGCGGCGGCGCGCGGAGGAGCAGGCCAGGCTCGCGCGACTCGCCGACGACCAGCGGAAGGCCGACGCCGCGCGCAAGAAGCAGCAGGAGGACAGCGAGGCGTGAGTACTGATTGCTTAACACTTTCACAAAGTGGCGGAGACCGAGGAGCGGCGGCGCGCGGAGTAGCAGGCCAGGCTCGCGCGACTCGCCGACGACCAGCGGAAGGCCGACGCCGCGCGCAAGAAGCAGCAGGAGGACAGCGAGGCGTGAGTACTGATTGCTTAACACTTTCACAAAGTGGCGGAGACCGAGGAGCGGCGGCGCGCGGAGGAGCAGGCCAGGCTCGCGCGACTCGCCGACGACCAGCGGAAGGCCGACGCCGCGCGCAAGAAGCAGCAGGAGGACAGCGAGGCGTGAGTACTGATTGCTTAACACTTTCACAAAGTGGCGGAGACCGAGGAGCGGCGGCGCGCGGAGGAGCAGGCCAGGCTCGCGCGACTCGCCGACGACCAGCGGAAGGCCGACGCCGCGCGCAAGAAGCAGCAGGAGGACAGCGAGGCGTGAGTACTGATTGCTTAACACTTTCACAAAGTGGCGGAGACCGAGGAGCGGCGGCGCGCGGAGGAGCAGGCCAGGCTCGCGCGACTCGCCGACGACCAGCGGAAGGCCGACGCCGCGCGCAAGAAGCAGCAGGAGGACAGCGAGGCGTGAGTACTGATTGCTTAACACTTTCACAAAGTGGCGGAGACCGAGGAGCGGCGGCGCGCGGAGGAGCAGGCCAGGCTCGCGCGACTCGCCGACGACCAGCGGAAGGCCGACGCCGCACGCAAGAAGCAGCAGGAGGACAGCGAGGCGTGAGTACTGATTGCTTAACACTTTCACAAAGTGGCGGAGACCGAGGAGCGGCGGCGCGCGGAGGAGCAGGCCAGGCTCGCGCGACTCGCCGACGACCAGCGGAAGGCCGACGCCGCGCGCAAGAAGCAGCAGGAGGACAGCGAGGCGTGAGTACTGATTGCTTAACACTTTCACAAAGTGGCGGAGACCGAGGAGCGGCGGCGCGCGGAGGAGCAGGCCAGGCTCGCGCGACTCGCCGACGACCAGCGGAAGGCCGACGCCGCGCGCAAGAAGCAGCAGGAGGACAGCGAGGCGTGAGTACTGATTGCTTAACACTTTCAGTGCCACGAACAAGCTAGGTGGTTGCCCTCTGGGTCATAAGGCTAGAGAGGTTATTGGGTCTCTATTGGTTCCCATAAAATTAAAGTTCCGATTTTTTCAGTCCATACCGTTACCCAACATAATTGTTATAAGTCATATTGTCGAAAGTCATAAAATTATACAATATAAATTAGAGTTCCGATTTTTGCAAGTCATCATTATTGTTAGTCATAAAATTGTTTAGTCATAACATTCAATGTGCAGATGGTATGCCATTTCATATTATTGAAGGCAATAAACTTGCTTATTATAATTGTTGTTAAGTCTTTTTTCGCAGGTCATAATGATGGGTAGTCACGTGGTTAGTTAGTCATAACATTTAATGTGAGGGTGGTGTCAGACTTCATAATATTACAGTCAATAAAAACACTCGCAATAATTATAAGAGGGTATAAAATTCTTGTTCTAAATAAATTGTTGTTCTTGAACTAACGAACCTATCCAAGTGGTTGTACAAGTCAGTATAATTTTTTTTTAAATACTAATCCAAAAATATTGCAATGACATATAGTGCATAGGATAAAAACTACAATGTTTGTGTTGCAAAATTATAATATTTTTTGCAAACAAGTGTTTCCGCTCTTTTATAAAAAAAATAACCTCGAAGACGAAAGCGGGAGCAAAGCTCCCGCTTCCGTCTTCTAACCTATCCGCGATCCGAATCGGTTTTGCCACTAAGTCCCTGTTCTTGTTGTTCTTTGAAAACAACTTTATACACCACTATCTTGGCATTGGTTGATCTCAGAGAAAAGTTTATTTGACGTTTTATGCTTATTTTGATAGGTTCTACATTTTGATAGGTTTGATAGTAGTTTTATTATGTCTAGAAATGTTTCTGAGTAATTATCTATATACCTATGGATGTTATAGATTTGGTTTCTTAGACATAATTAACTTTAGGCCTTAATACGATATGAATAACAACATTTAGTACGTTGAAATAAATGCCTTACAACATTTCTGAATAATTATCTATAGACCTTTAAACATTATAGTCATACATTTTATGACTTTTGAGATTATAGGATTTAATATTATAGGTCATTGATATTAGAACTATTAAGCGTTATACTTAACAAAAATTATGACTACTGATATGTATGTCTATAAATTTTATGGATATCAACTTCTGACCATCGAAATTCGGAACAACAAAATTATGGGAAACAAAGGGCACCCGAGGTTATTAGTGGAGGCAGTTATGAACTTTACCTAAAAAAAAAGATTAAGCTATGAGCTTCATCACATGTGTTCCTTGAGTAATTCTAAGCATTTCTAGTCCGGGAGGCAATAAGAAATGTGCGGCTAGTAGGGGAGGCTGGAGTACAAAATGGCCGCCACCCGTCATCTTTAAAAAAATCTATTCTCGTCCTGGTGGGGCTAGTAGGGCAATGTTGGTATCATTTTCGTATAAACCAAAGACGTAGAATTAATTGCTGATATCAGTTTTTTTTTCAGTTTCATTGTAATTTTACAAGAAAAACGTTAAAAGGTGGAAATTTTGGTTGTAGATTTTTGATTTGAGGGCTTATAACTTTTGTATAGAGACAATAGTTATTTACGATACAAGTGCAGAAAATAGGAAATTCGCAACGAGTGGTGATAAATTAAAACATGACCGAAGGGAGTGTTTTAAATCGACACGAGTTGCGAATTACCTATTCGCACGTGTATCGTACAACGTTTTACAGTACATATGGATCTTTAAAGTTTCAACATATGCACGGAAAGTGCTCATTTCCGCACTAGTGCGGGAAAGTAACACCATGTGTACTGTAAAAAATATTATAGTAAAGCGCAATTTATGCTAATTCAAAAAAATATATAAACTTGTAATAATGTCCTTAAGCAAAAATATGCAAGGCAAAAAAAACACTGGATTGTTTTGTTTTTGTGTAGTGACGTCTCACGAGAAAAAAATGCCGGTCGGCGTTTTTGGTCACGTGTCATACAGATGATAAAAACTTTCATTTTAATTTTGAAATTAAAAATATTTCTTGTGTTTTTATAACAAAATAGTATTATATTCGTTTTTTTTTTAATAATTTAATTGTGATAGACGCAAAACAGCCTATTTCGCAATTAAAAAAAAAGTATAAATATCTGAAAACTACTTTATTAGGTACTAATTATGACACTTACTTTCAGTATGAAGAAGGAAGCCGCGATGATGGCTAAAGAGATAGAAAAGAGACAGAAAGAGTACCTCGAGAAACAGAAAATGAAGCAGAGAATGGAGGACAAACGTAAGTAATTTATTTATTACACATTTTAAAGCCCGTTCACACGGCGTCAAATTATCGGATCCTGCAAAACCGGATAGTGTGTTCACATGGCTGCCCGGTTCTCGGATCCGATCTGGTTTTTTTGCAGGATTCTTGTTCCGAACTTGTATTTAACAAGTATTGAAATACTGTTGCCACTAAATCAGACCCGGCATTTTATCGAACGACCGGACCGATTTATAGTCGCAAAATAGGATGACACATTTTGCAGGATCCGTTTTATTTCCGGATCCTGCAACCGTATGCTTGGGTGAACGCGTACATTGAAATACTGTTGCCACTAAATTGGATCCAACTCAAAAAAACTCAAAACTCAAAATGATCTTTATTCAAGTAGGCCTAGTAACAAGCACTTTCAAATCGTCAGTTAATTTTTTAGAGTCATTTTTAAACATAAAGAATAAAATATATATGATAAAAAAATTGTATAAAAAATACTAGTAGAATATTTCTAGAAAAACAATCTAATGTCAAACAAAAAGCAGTTCCCGCAAAGAATCGGTAGTCGACTTTTTTTAGCGCTGCAAACGTCAGATTTTTTTACAATCTCGAGCCATCAAAGCGCTTTGCCTTCGGTGTCGGGCTTTTAATAGGCTCTCGTCGGTAAAAAACTTCTTAGCGACCTCGTGGCCCAATGTACAATCAAAATGCTCATCCGCTTCACTGGTGACCATAGGGCTGGCTAGTTCCTCGCTCAACACATTGGCATTGCCATTCAGCGAGGAAATGCAGCCGGCCTTATGGGCACTCTACCGGCAAGTGGTATTGATTTAGGGCATATATTTAAATATAGTATAACCTATGGGAGGTTAAGTTAGTTTTAGTCATTTTAGTTAGTATTTTAATATATATTAAAATATAATGAAAACCACTCACGTATTTAATTTCGAATATCGCTCGACATGTAGTTTAATATATTGTATGATATTTTTATGAATTATGTCCATTTTATAATGACCTGTCCACAGTGCACACGCCCCTGAAGAGCGGCGGCAGGCCCGCCATGGAGCCGGCGTACATGGCGGACGGCTTCCAGCACCTCAACTCCGACGACGACGACGACGACGCGCCTCCCAAGTTCCCCACGCCCGCCTGGTGCAAGGTATCCCCATTATAAATCATCTGAATTTCCGATTTTTGTGTCCAAAATGCATTATGGCTGACAGTAGCGGATCCAGAGGCGGAGGGGGGCTTGAGGGCGTTTTTAGCGCTACTCTCACAACGATCGAGGTTCGCGCACCGCACACGCACACATGTACGTACGCACAGTGGAAAGATTTTCAAGATGGCGGCCACTTTTTGAAAATCCAACCTCGGATTCTTATTAAAAAACTCTTCGGACCCTTAGATATCGATTTTGAACGAAATCGGGCGGTAATTTAAAAAATTCAAGATGGCGGAGCTTTTTATATTCGAGCTCGGATTAGTGTTAAGAGGCCCCTCGGATCCTCAGATATCGATTCTGAACGAAATCGGACCGTACTTAAAGATTTTCAAGATGGCGGCCACTTTTTGAAAATCCAACCTTTGATTCGTATTAAGAGGCCCCTTGGACCCTCAGATATCAATTTTGAACGAAATCTGGCTGTATTTAAAGATTTTAAAGGTGGCGGCCACTTTTTGAATATCTTAAAGAATTTCAAGATGGCGGACCGTTTTTTTTTTTAATCCAAGCTCAGATTAGTGTTATGAGGCCCTCGGATCCTCAGATTTCGATTTTGAACGAAATCGGACCGTATTTAAAGATTTTCTAGATGGCGGCCACTTTTTAAAAAACCAACCTCGGATTCGTATTAAGAGGCCCCTCGGACCCTCAGATATCAATTTTGAACGAAATCGGGCTGTATTTAAAGGTTTTAAAGATGGCGGTCACTTTTTGAAAATCCAACCTTTGATTCGTATTAAGAGGCCCCTTGGACCCTCAGATATTAATTTTGAACGAAATCTGGTTGTATTTAAAGATTTTAAAGATGGCGGTCACTTTTTGAAAATCCAACCTCGGATTCGTATTAAGAGAGGCAGGCCCCTTGGACCCTCAGATATCAATTTTGAACGATATCGGGCCTAACTTAAAGAATTTCAAGATGGCAGACCGCTTTTTTTTTAATCCAAGCTCAGATTAGTGTTAAGAGACCCCTCGGATCCTCAGATTTCGATTTTGAACGAAACCGGACCGTATTTAAAGATTTTCTAGATGGCGGCCACTTTTTAAAAAACCAACATCGGATTCGTATTAAGAGGCCCCTCGGACCCTCAGATATCAATTTTGAACGAAATCGGGCTGTATTTAAAGATTTTAAAGATGGCGGCCACTTTCTGAAAATCCAACCTCGGGTTCGTATTAAGAGGCTCCTCGGACCCTCAGATATCAATTTTGAACGAAATCTGGCTGTATTTAAAGATTTTAAAGATGGCGGCCACTTTTTGAAAATCCAACCTTTGATTCGTATTAAGAGGCCCCTTGGACCCTCAGATATCAATTTTGAGCGAAATCGGGCCGTACTTAAAGAATTTCAAGATGGCGGACCGTTTTTTTTTAATCCAAGCTCAGATTAGTGTTAAGAGGCCCCTCGGATCCTCAGATTTCGATTTTGAACGAAATCCGTATTTAAAGATTTTCTAGATGGCGGCCACTTTTTAAAAAACCAACCTCGGGTTCGTATTGAGTCCCCTCGGACCCTCAGATATTAATTTTGAACGAAGTCTGGCTGTATTTAAAGATTTTAAAGATGGCGGCCACTTTTTGAAAATCCAACCTTTGATTCGTATCAAGAGGCCCCTTGGACCCTCAGATATCAATTTTGAACGAAATCGGGCCGCACTTAAAGAATTTCAAGATGGCGGACCGTTTTATTTTAATCCAAGCTCAGATTAGTGTTAAGAGACCCCTCGGATCCTCAGATTTCGATTTTCGAAATCGGACCGTATTTAAAGATTTTCTAGATGGCGGCCACTTTTTAAAAAACCAACCTCGGATTCGTATTAAGAGGCCCCTCGGACCCTCAGATATCAATTTTGAACGAAATCTGGCTGTATTTAAAGATTTTAAAGGTGGCGGCCACTTTTTGAATATCTTAAAGAATTTCAAGATGGCGGACCGTTTTTTTTTTTAATCCAAGCTCAGATTAGTGTTATGAGGCCCTCGGATCCTCAGATTTCGATTTTGAACGAAATCGGACCGTATTTAAAGATTTTCTAGATGGCGGCCACTTTTTAAAAAACCAACCTCGGATTCGTATTAAGAGGCCCCTCGGACCCTCAGATATCAATTTTGAACGAAATCGGGCTGTATTTAAAGGTTTTAAAGATGGCGGTCACTTTTTGAAAATCCAACCTTTGATTCGTATTAAGAGGCCCCTTGGACCCTCAGATATTAATTTTGAACGAAATCTGGTTGTATTTAAAGATTTTAAAGATGGCGGTCACTTTTTGAAAATCCAACCTCGGATTCGTATTAAGAGAGGCCCCTTGGACCCTCAGATATCAATTTTGAACGATATCGGGCCTAACTTAAAGAATTTCAAGATGGCAGACCGCTTTTTTTTTAATCCAAGCTCAGATTAGTGTTAAGAGACCCCTCGGATCCTCAGATTTCGATTTTGAACGAAACCGGACCGTATTTAAAGATTTTCTAGATGGCGGCCACTTTTTAAAAAACCAACATCGGATTCGTATTAAGAGGCCCCTCGGACCCTCAGATATCAATTTTGAACGAAATCGGGCTGTATTTAAAGATTTTAAAGATGGCGGCCACTTTCTGAAAATCCAACCTCGGGTTCGTATTAAGAGGCTCCTCGGACCCTCAGATATCAATTTTGAACGAAATCTGGCTGTATTTAAAGATTTTAAAGATGGCGGCCACTTTTTGAAAATCCAACCTTTGATTCGTATTAAGAGGCCCCTTGGACCCTCAGATATCAATTTTGAGCGAAATCGGGCCGTACTTAAAGAATTTCAAGATGGCGGACCGTTTTTTTTTAATCCAAGCTCAGATTAGTGTTAAGAGGCCCCTCGGATCCTCAGATTTCGATTTTGAACGAAATCCGTATTTAAAGATTTTCTAGATGGCGGCCACTTTTTAAAAAACCAACCTCGGGTTCGTATTGAGTCCCCTCGGACCCTCAGATATTAATTTTGAACGAAGTCTGGCTGTATTTAAAGATTTTAAAGATGGCGGCCACTTTTTAAAAAACCAACATCGGATTCGTATTAAGAGGCCCCTCGGACCCTCAGATATCAATTTTGAACGAAATCGGGCTGTATTTAAAGATTTTAAAGATGGCGGCCACTTTCTGAAAATCCAACCTCGGGTTCGTATTAAGAGGCTCCTCGGACCCTCAGATATCAATTTTGAACGAAATCTGGCTGTATTTAAAGATTTTAAAGATGGCGGCCACTTTTTGAAAATCCAACCTTTGATTCGTATCAAGAGGCCCCTTGGACCCTCAGATATCAATTTTGAACGAAATCGGGCCGCACTTAAAGAATTTCAAGATGGCGGACCGTTTTATTTTAATCCAAGCTCAGATTAGTGTTAAGAGACCCCTCGGATCCTCAGATTTCGATTTTCGAAATCGGACCGTATTTAAAGATTTTCTAGATGGCGGCCACTTTTTAAAAAACCAACCTCGGATTCGTATTACGAGGCCCCTCTGACAAGGCGCAAAGCGTACGCCACGGGCCGCTCGCCGCGCGGCGTCTAGTGTGACAGCGCGGCGGTCGCGCCCAGCTGACGCGTCAGCGGCCTGCTGACGCTCGGCGATGCTGACTCCCGTGTTGTTGCAGGCGCGGCACCGGCAGCTGGCGCTGCAGCACCTGTTCCCCGACGGGCTGGTGGACCGGCTGTTCTCGGTGCGCGTGCACAACGTGGACCTGCGCTCCATCTTCCCGTGCGTGGAGCGCGCCGCGCTCAAGCGCACCTCCTCGGCGGTGTGGCGCACGCCGCCCGCGCACAACGTGTCCAGGGTGCACGAGTCGCCGGTATGTCCAACTAATCTAAATGTTCCCCGACGGGCTGGTGGACCGGCTGTTCTCGGTGCGCGTGCACAACGTGGACCTGCGCTCCATCTTCCCGTGCGTGGAGCGCGCCGCGCTCAAGCGCACCTCCTCGGCGGTGTGGCGCACGCCGCCCGCGCACAACGTGTCCAGGGTGCACGAGTCGCCGGTATGTCCAACTAATCTAAATGTTCCCCGACGGGCTGGTGGACCGGCTGTTCTCGGTGCGCGTGCACAACGTGGACCTGCGCTCCATCTTCCCGTGCGTGGAGCGCGCCGCGCTCAAGCGCACCTCCTCGGCGGTGTGGCGCACGCCGCCCGCGCACAACGTGTCCAGGGTGCACGAGTCG
The DNA here is from genome assembly GCA_932294315.1 of Epinotia nisella. Lineage (NCBI taxonomy): Eukaryota > Metazoa > Arthropoda > Insecta > Lepidoptera > Tortricidae > Epinotia > Epinotia nisella. The sequence continues at coordinate 1,404,857 of OW028675.1, read as the reverse complement.
CCGGTATGTCCAACTAATCTAAATGTTCCCCGACGGGCTGGTGGACCGGCTGTTCTCGGTGCGCGTGCACAACGTGGACCTGCGCTCCATCTTCCCGTGCGTGGAGCGCGCCGCGCTCAAGCGCACCTCCTCGGCGGTGTGGCGCACGCCGCCCGCGCACAACGTGTCCAGGGTGCACGAGTCGCCGGTATGTCCAACTAATCTAAATGTTCCCCGACGGGCTGGTGGACCGGCTGTTCTCGGTGCGCGTGCACAACGTGGACCTGCGCTCCATCTTCCCGTGCGTGGAGCGCGCCGCGCTCAAGCGCACCTCCTCGGCGGTGTGGCGCACGCCGCCCGCGCACAACGTGTCCAGGGTGCACGAGTCGCCGGTATGTCCAACTAATCTAAATGTTCCCCGACGGGCTGGTGGACCGGCTGTTCTCGGTGCGCGTGCACAACGTGGACCTGCGCTCCATCTTCCCGTGCGTGGAGCGCGCCGCGCTCAAGCGCACCTCCTCGGCGGTGTGGCGCACGCCGCCCGCGCACAACGTGTCCAGGGTGCACGAGTCGCCGGTATGTCCAACTAATCTAAATGTTCCCCGACGGGCTGGTGGACCGGCTGTTCTCGGTGCGCGTGCACAACGTGGACCTGCGCTCCATCTTCCCGTGCGTGGAGCGCGCCGCGCTCAAGCGCACCTCCTCGGCGGTGTGGCGCACGCCGCCCGCGCACAACGTGTCCAGGGTGCACGAGTCGCCGGTATGTCCAACTAATCTAAATGTTCCCCGACGGGCTGGTGGACCGGCTGTTCTCGGTGCGCGTGCACAACGTGGACCTGCGCTCCATCTTCCCGTGCGTGGAGCGCGCCGCGCTCAAGCGCACCTCCTCGGCGGTGTGGCGCACGCCGCCCGCGCACAACGTGTCCAGGGTGCACGAGTCGCCGGTATGTCCAACTAATCTAAATGTTCCCCGACGGGCTGGTGGACCGGCTGTTCTCGGTGCGCGTGCACAACGTGGACCTGCGCTCCATCTTCCCGTGCGTGGAGCGCGCCGCGCTCAAGCGCACCTCCTCGGCGGTGTGGCGCACGCCGCCCGCGCACAACGTGTCCAGGGTGCACGAGTCGCCGGTATGTCCAACTAATCTAAATGTTCCCCGACGGGCTGGTGGACCGGCTGTTCTCGGTGCGCGTGCACAACGTGGACCTGCGCTCCATCTTCCCGTGCTCGGAGCGCGCCGCGCTCAAGCGCACCTCCTCGGCGGTGTGGCGCACGCCGCCCGCGCACAACGTGTCCAGGGTGCACGAGTCGCCGGTATGTCCAACTAATCTAAATGTTCCCCGACGGGCTGGTGGACCGGCTGTTCTCGGTGCGCGTGCACAACGTGGACCTGCGCTCCATCTTCCCGTGCGTGGAGCGCGCCGCGCTCAAGCGCACCTCCTCGGCGGTGTGGCGCACGCCGCCCGCGCACAACGTGTCCAGGGTGCACGAGTCGCCGGTATGTCCAACTAATCTAAATGTTCCCCGACGGGCTGGTGGACCGGCTGTTCTCGGTGCGCGTGCACAACGTGGACCTGCGCTCCATCTTCCCGTGCGTGGAGCGCGCCGCGCTCAAGCGCACCTCCTCGGCGGTGTGGCGCACGCCGCCCGCGCACAACGTGTCCAGGGTGCACGAGTCGCCGGTATGTCCAACTAATCTAAATGTTCCCCGACGGGCTGGTGGACCGGCTGTTCTCGGTGCGCGTGCACAACGTGGACCTGCGCTCCATCTTCCCGTGCGTGGAGCGCGCCGCGCTCAAGCGCACCTCCTCGGCGGTGTGGCGCACGCCGCCCGCGCACAACGTGTCCAGGGTGCACGAGTCGCCGGTATGTCCAACTAATCTAAATGTTCCCCGACGGGCTGGTGGACCGGCTGTTCTCGGTGCGCGTGCACAACGTGGACCTGCGCTCCATCTTCCCGTGCGTGGAGCGCGCCGCGCTCAAGCGCACCTCCTCGGCGGTGTGGCGCACGCCGCCCGCGCACAACGTGTCCAGGGTGCACGAGTCGCCGGTATGTCCAACTAATCTAAATGTTCCCCGACGGGCTGGTGGACCGGCTGTTCTCGGTGCGCGTGCACAACGTGGACCTGCGCTCCATCTTCCCGTGCGTGGAGCGCGCCGCGCTCAAGCGCACCTCCTCGGCGGTGTGGCGCACGCCGCCCGCGCACAACGTGTCCAGGGTGCACGAGTCGCCGGTATGTCCAACTAATCTAAATGTTCCCCGACGGGCTGGTGGACCGGCTGTTCTCGGTGCGCGTGCACAACGTGGACCTGCGCTCCATCTTCCCGTGCGTGGAGCGCGCCGCGCTCAAGCGCACCTCCTCGGCGGTGTGGCGCACGCCGCCCGCGCACAACGTGTCCAGGGTGCACGAGTCGCCGGTATGTCCAACTAATCTAAATGTTCCCCGACGGGCTGGTGGACCGGCTGTTCTCGGTGCGCGTGCACAACGTGGACCTGCGCTCCATCTTCCCGTGCGTGGAGCGCGCCGCGCTCAAGCGCACCTCCTCGGCGGTGTGGCGCACGCCGCCCGCGCACAACGTGTCCAGGGTGCACGAGTCGCCGGTATGTCCAACTAATCTAAATGTTCCCCGACGGGCTGGTGGACCGGCTGTTCTCGGTGCGCGTGCACAACGTGGACCTGCGCTCCATCTTCCCGTGCGTGGAGCGCGCCGCGCTCAAGCGCACCTCCTCGGCGGTGTGGCGCACGCCGCCCGCGCACAACGTGTCCAGGGTGCACGAGTCGCCGGTATGTCCAACTAATCTAAATGTTCCCCGACGGGCTGGTGGACCGGCTGTTCTCGGTGCGCGTGCACAACGTGGACCTGCGCTCCATCTTCCCGTGCGTGGAGCGCGCCGCGCTCAAGCGCACCTCCTCGGCGGTGTGGCGCACGCCGCCCGCGCACAACGTGTCCAGGGTGCACGAGTCGCCGGTATGTCCAACTAATCTAAATGTTCCCCGACGGGCTGGTGGACCGGCTGTTCTCGGTGCGCGTGCACAACGTGGACCTGCGCTCCATCTTCCCGTGCGTGGAGCGCGCCGCGCTCAAGCGCACCTCCTCGGCGGTGTGGCGCACGCCGCCCGCGCACAACGTGTCCAGGGTGCACGAGTCGCCGGTATGTCCAACTAATCTAAATGTTCCCCGACGGGCTGGTGGACCGGCTGTTCTCGGTGCGCGTGCACAACGTGGACCTGCGCTCCATCTTCCCGTGCGTGGAGCGCGCCGCGCTCAAGCGCACCTCCTCGGCGGTGTGGCGCACGCCGCCCGCGCACAACGTGTCCAGGGTGCACGAGTCGCCGGTATGTCCAACTAATCTAAATGTTCCCCGACGGGCTGGTGGACCGGCTGTTCTCGGTGCGCGTGCACAACGTGGACCTGCGCTCCATCTTCCCGTGCGTGGAGCGCGCCGCGCTCAAGCGCACCTCCTCGGCGGTGTGGCGCACGCCGCCCGCGCACAACGTGTCCAGGGTGCACGAGTCGCCGGTATGTCCAACTAATCTAAATGTTCCCCGACGGGCTGGTGGACCGGCTGTTCTCGGTGCGCGTGCACAACGTGGACCTGCGCTCCATCTTCCCGTGCGTGGAGCGCGCCGCGCTCAAGCGCACCTCCTCGGCGGTGTGGCGCACGCCGCCCGCGCACAACGTGTCCAGGGTGCACGAGTCGCCGGTATGTCCAACTAATCTAAATGTTCCCCGACGGGCTGGTGGACCGGCTGTTCTCGGTGCGCGTGCACAACGTGGACCTGCGCTCCATCTTCCCGTGCGTGGAGCGCGCCGCGCTCAAGCGCACCTCCTCGGCGGTGTGGCGCACGCCGCCCGCGCACAACGTGTCCAGGGTGCACGAGTCGCCGGTATGTCCAACTAATCTAAATGTTCCCCGACGGGCTGGTGGACCGGCTGTTCTCGGTGCGCGTGCACAACGTGGACCTGCGCTCCATCTTCCCGTGCGTGGAGCGCGCCGCGCTCAAGCGCACCTCCTCGGCGGTGTGGCGCACGCCGCCCGCGCACAACGTGTCCAGGGTGCACGAGTCGCCGGTATGTCCAACTAATCTAAATGTTCCCCGACGGGCTGGTGGACCGGCTGTTCTCGGTGCGCGTGCACAACGTGGACCTGCGCTCCATCTTCCCGTGCGTGGAGCGCGCCGCGCTCAAGCGCACCTCCTCGGCGGTGTGGCGCACGCCGCCCGCGCACAACGTGTCCAGGGTGCACGAGTCGCCGGTATGTCCAACTAATCTAAATGTTCCCCGACGGGCTGGTGGACCGGCTGTTCTCGGTGCGCGTGCACAACGTGGACCTGCGCTCCATCTTCCCGTGCGTGGAGCGCGCCGCGCTCAAGCGCACCTCCTCGGCGGTGTGGCGCACGCCGCCCGCGCACAACGTGTCCAGGGTGCACGAGTCGCCGGTATGTCCAACTAATCTAAATGTTCCCCGACGGGCTGGTGGACCGGCTGTTCTCGGTGCGCGTGCACAACGTGGACCTGCGCTCCATCTTCCCGTGCGTGGAGCGCGCCGCGCTCAAGCGCACCTCCTCGGCGGTGTGGCGCACGCCGCCCGCGCACAACGTGTCCAGGGTGCACGAGTCGCCGGTATGTCCAACTAATCTAAATGTTCCCCGACGGGCTGGTGGACCGGCTGTTCTCGGTGCGCGTGCACAACGTGGACCTGCGCTCCATCTTCCCGTGCGTGGAGCGCGCCGCGCTCAAGCGCACCTCCTCGGCGGTGTGGCGCACGCCGCCCGCGCACAACGTGTCCAGGGTGCACGAGTCGCCGGTATGTCCAACTAATCTAAATGTTCCCCGACGGGCTGGTGGACCGGCTGTTCTCGGTGCGCGTGCACAACGTGGACCTGCGCTCCATCTTCCCGTGCGTGGAGCGCGCCGCGCTCAAGCGCACCTCCTCGGCGGTGTGGCGCACGCCGCCCGCGCACAACGTGTCCAGGGTGCACGAGTCGCCGGTATGTCCAACTAATCTAAATGTTCCCCGACGGGCTGGTGGACCGGCTGTTCTCGGTGCGCGTGCACAACGTGGACCTGCGCTCCATCTTCCCGTGCGTGGAGCGCGCCGCGCTCAAGCGCACCTCCTCGGCGGTGTGGCGCACGCCGCCCGCGCACAACGTGTCCAGGGTGCACGAGTCGCCGGTATGTCCAACTAATCTAAATGTTCCCCGACGGGCTGGTGGACCGGCTGTTCTCGGTGCGCGTGCACAACGTGGACCTGCGCTCCATCTTCCCGTGCGTGGAGCGCGCCGCGCTCAAGCGCACCTCCTCGGCGGTGTGGCGCACGCCGCCCGCGCACAACGTGTCCAGGGTGCACGAGTCGCCGGTATGTCCAACTAATCTAAATGTTCCCCGACGGGCTGGTGGACCGGCTGTTCTCGGTGCGCGTGCACAACGTGGACCTGCGCTCCATCTTCCCGTGCGTGGAGCGCGCCGCGCTCAAGCGCACCTCCTCGGCGGTGTGGCGCACGCCGCCCGCGCACAACGTGTCCAGGGTGCACGAGTCGCCGGTATGTCCAACTAATCTAAATGTTCCCCGACGGGCTGGTGGACCGGCTGTTCTCGGTGCGCGTGCACAACGTGGACCTGCGCTCCATCTTCCCGTGCGTGGAGCGCGCCGCGCTCAAGCGCACCTCCTCGGCGGTGTGGCGCACGCCGCCCGCGCACAACGTGTCCAGGGTGCACGAGTCGCCGGTATGTCCAACTAATCTAAATGTTCCCCGACGGGCTGGTGGACCGGCTGTTCTCGGTGCGCGTGCACAACGTGGACCTGCGCTCCATCTTCCCGTGCGTGGAGCGCGCCGCGCTCAAGCGCACCTCCTCGGCGGTGTGGCGCACGCCGCCCGCGCACAACGTGTCCAGGGTGCACGAGTCGCCGGTATGTCCAACTAATCTAAATGTTCCCCGACGGGCTGGTGGACCGGCTGTTCTCGGTGCGCGTGCACAACGTGGACCTGCGCTCCATCTTCCCGTGCGTGGAGCGCGCCGCGCTCAAGCGCACCTCCTCGGCGGTGTGGCGCACGCCGCCCGCGCACAACGTGTCCAGGGTGCACGAGTCGCCGGTATGTCCAACTAATCTAAATGTTCCCCGACGGGCTGGTGGACCGGCTGTTCTCGGTGCGCGTGCACAACGTGGACCTGCGCTCCATCTTCCCGTGCGTGGAGCGCGCCGCGCTCAAGCGCACCTCCTCGGCGGTGTGGCGCACGCCGCCCGCGCACAACGTGTCCAGGGTGCACGAGTCGCCGGTATGTCCAACTAATCTAAATGTTCCCCGACGGGCTGGTGGACCGGCTGTTCTCGGTGCGCGTGCACAACGTGGACCTGCGCTCCATCTTCCCGTGCGTGGAGCGCGCCGCGCTCAAGCGCACCTCCTCGGCGGTGTGGCGCACGCCGCCCGCGCACAACGTGTCCAGGGTGCACGAGTCGCCGGTATGTCCAACTAATCTAAATGTTCCCCGACGGGCTGGTGGACCGGCTGTTCTCGGTGCGCGTGCACAACGTGGACCTGCGCTCCATCTTCCCGTGCGTGGAGCGCGCCGCGCTCAAGCGCACCTCCTCGGCGGTGTGGCGCACGCCGCCCGCGCACAACGTGTCCAGGGTGCACGAGTCGCCGGTATGTCCAACTAATCTAAATGTTCCCCGACGGGCTGGTGGACCGGCTGTTCTCGGTGCGCGTGCACAACGTGGACCTGCGCTCCATCTTCCCGTGCGTGGAGCGCGCCGCGCTCAAGCGCACCTCCTCGGCGGTGTGGCGCACGCCGCCCGCGCACAACGTGTCCAGGGTGCACGAGTCGCCGGTATGTCCAACTAATCTAAATGTTCCCCGACGGGCTGGTGGACCGGCTGTTCTCGGTGCGCGTGCACAACGTGGACCTGCGCTCCATCTTCCCGTGCGTGGAGCGCGCCGCGCTCAAGCGCACCTCCTCGGCGGTGTGGCGCACGCCGCCCGCGCACAACGTGTCCAGGGTGCACGAGTCGCCGGTATGTCCAACTAATCTAAATGTTCCCCGACGGGCTGGTGGACCGGCTGTTCTCGGTGCGCGTGCACAACGTGGACCTGCGCTCCATCTTCCCGTGCGTGGAGCGCGCCGCGCTCAAGCGCACCTCCTCGGCGGTGTGGCGCACGCCGCCCGCGCACAACGTGTCCAGGGTGCACGAGTCGCCGGTATGTCCAACTAATCTAAATGTTCCCCGACGGGCTGGTGGACCGGCTGTTCTCGGTGCGCGTGCACAACGTGGACCTGCGCTCCATCTTCCCGTGCGTGGAGCGCGCCGCGCTCAAGCGCACCTCCTCGGCGGTGTGGCGCACGCCGCCCGCGCACAACGTGTCCAGGGTGCACGAGTCGCCGGTATGTCCAACTAATCTAAATGTTCCCCGACGGGCTGGTGGACCGGCTGTTCTCGGTGCGCGTGCACAACGTGGACCTGCGCTCCATCTTCCCGTGCGTGGAGCGCGCCGCGCTCAAGCGCACCTCCTCGGCGGTGTGGCGCACGCCGCCCGCGCACAACGTGTCCAGGGTGCACGAGTCGCCGGTATGTCCAACTAATCTAAATGTTCCCCGACGGGCTGGTGGACCGGCTGTTCTCGGTGCGCGTGCACAACGTGGACCTGCGCTCCATCTTCCCGTGCGTGGAGCGCGCCGCGCTCAAGCGCACCTCCTCGGCGGTGTGGCGCACGCCGCCCGCGCACAACGTGTCCAGGGTGCACGAGTCGCCGGTATGTCCAACTAATCTAAATGTTCCCCGACGGGCTGGTGGACCGGCTGTTCTCGGTGCGCGTGCACAACGTGGACCTGCGCTCCATCTTCCCGTGCGTGGAGCGCGCCGCGCTCAAGCGCACCTCCTCGGCGGTGTGGCGCACGCCGCCCGCGCACAACGTGTCCAGGGTGCACGAGTCGCCGGTATGTCCAACTAATCTAAATGTTCCCCGACGGGCTGGTGGACCGGCTGTTCTCGGTGCGCGTGCACAACGTGGACCTGCGCTCCATCTTCCCGTGCGTGGAGCGCGCCGCGCTCAAGCGCACCTCCTCGGCGGTGTGGCGCACGCCGCCCGCGCACAACGTGTCCAGGGTGCACGAGTCGCCGGTATGTCCAACTAATCTAAATGTTCCCCGACGGGCTGGTGGACCGGCTGTTCTCGGTGCGCGTGCACAACGTGGACCTGCGCTCCATCTTCCCGTGCGTGGAGCGCGCCGCGCTCAAGCGCACCTCCTCGGCGGTGTGGCGCACGCCGCCCGCGCACAACGTGTCCAGGGTGCACGAGTCGCCGGTATGTCCAACTAATCTAAATGTTCCCCGACGGGCTGGTGGACCGGCTGTTCTCGGTGCGCGTGCACAACGTGGACCTGCGCTCCATCTTCCCGTGCGTGGAGCGCGCCGCGCTCAAGCGCACCTCCTCGGCGGTGTGGCGCACGCCGCCCGCGCACAACGTGTCCAGGGTGCACGAGTCGCCGGTATGTCCAACTAATCTAAATGTTCCCCGACGGGCTGGTGGACCGGCTGTTCTCGGTGCGCGTGCACAACGTGGACCTGCGCTCCATCTTCCCGTGCGTGGAGCGCGCCGCGCTCAAGCGCACCTCCTCGGCGGTGTGGCGCACGCCGCCCGCGCACAACGTGTCCAGGGTGCACGAGTCGCCGGTATGTCCAACTAATCTAAATGTTCCCCGACGGGCTGGTGGACCGGCTGTTCTCGGTGCGCGTGCACAACGTGGACCTGCGCTCCATCTTCCCGTGCGTGGAGCGCGCCGCGCTCAAGCGCACCTCCTCGGCGGTGTGGCGCACGCCGCCCGCGCACAACGTGTCCAGGGTGCACGAGTCGCCGGTATGTCCAACTAATCTAAATGTTCCCCGACGGGCTGGTGGACCGGCTGTTCTCGGTGCGCGTGCACAACGTGGACCTGCGCTCCATCTTCCCGTGCGTGGAGCGCGCCGCGCTCAAGCGCACCTCCTCGGCGGTGTGGCGCACGCCGCCCGCGCACAACGTGTCCAGGGTGCACGAGTCGCCGGTATGTCCAACTAATCTAAATGTTCCCCGACGGGCTGGTGGACCGGCTGTTCTCGGTGCGCGTGCACAACGTGGACCTGCGCTCCATCTTCCCGTGCGTGGAGCGCGCCGCGCTCAAGCGCACCTCCTCGGCGGTGTGGCGCACGCCGCCCGCGCACAACGTGTCCAGGGTGCACGAGTCGCCGGTATGTCCAACTAATCTAAATGTTCCCCGACGGGCTGGTGGACCGGCTGTTCTCGGTGCGCGTGCACAACGTGGACCTGCGCTCCATCTTCCCGTGCGTGGAGCGCGCCGCGCTCAAGCGCACCTCCTCGGCGGTGTGGCGCACGCCGCCCGCGCACAACGTGTCCAGGGTGCACGAGTCGCCGGTATGTCCAACTAATCTAAATGTTCCCCGACGGGCTGGTGGACCGGCTGTTCTCGGTGCGCGTGCACAACGTGGACCTGCGCTCCATCTTCCCGTGCGTGGAGCGCGCCGCGCTCAAGCGCACCTCCTCGGCGGTGTGGCGCACGCCGCCCGCGCACAACGTGTCCAGGGTGCACGAGTCGCCGGTATGTCCAACTAATCTAAATGTTCCCCGACGGGCTGGTGGACCGGCTGTTCTCGGTGCGCGTGCACAACGTGGACCTGCGCTCCATCTTCCCGTGCGTGGAGCGCGCCGCGCTCAAGCGCACCTCCTCGGCGGTGTGGCGCACGCCGCCCGCGCACAACGTGTCCAGGGTGCACGAGTCGCCGGTATGTCCAACTAATCTAAATGTTCCCCGACGGGCTGGTGGACCGGCTGTTCTCGGTGCGCGTGCACAACGTGGACCTGCGCTCCATCTTCCCGTGCGTGGAGCGCGCCGCGCTCAAGCGCACCTCCTCGGCGGTGTGGCGCACGCCGCCCGCGCACAACGTGTCCAGGGTGCACGAGTCGCCGGTATGTCCAACTAATCTAAATGTTCCCCGACGGGCTGGTGGACCGGCTGTTCTCGGTGCGCGTGCACAACGTGGACCTGCGCTCCATCTTCCCGTGCGTGGAGCGCGCCGCGCTCAAGCGCACCTCCTCGGCGGTGTGGCGCACGCCGCCCGCGCACAACGTGTCCAGGGTGCACGAGTCGCCGGTATGTCCAACTAATCTAAATGTTCCCCGACGGGCTGGTGGACCGGCTGTTCTCGGTGCGCGTGCACAACGTGGACCTGCGCTCCATCTTCCCGTGCGTGGAGCGCGCCGCGCTCAAGCGCACCTCCTCGGCGGTGTGGCGCACGCCGCCCGCGCACAACGTGTCCAGGGTGCACGAGTCGCCGGTATGTCCAACTAATCTAAATGTTCCCCGACGGGCTGGTGGACCGGCTGTTCTCGGTGCGCGTGCACAACGTGGACCTGCGCTCCATCTTCCCGTGCGTGGAGCGCGCCGCGCTCAAGCGCACCTCCTCGGCGGTGTGGCGCACGCCGCCCGCGCACAACGTGTCCAGGGTGCACGAGTCGCCGGTATGTCCAACTAATCTAAATTACTTTCGGACTAAAAGTCCATTTTTGGTACAAGCTTTTATTGCCGACTGTACTTTTCTGTGTACCGTCCTCGACTACTCGTTGAGACGATTCTGACGAGCCCGAACTAAACGGGATTACGTCGGTTAAGTACTGAATTCCCATGGCCATCTTCTGTCTCTATCGTCAAATCAGCTCGATGGTACCACAATTATATTGAATTGGAAATGGATGAAAATTTTAGAAGTGGCTGATTATTTTTTTGGTGATAAGAATAACCTTCCTTAGCACCAAAAAGAAGTTTCAGGCTTTTCAGCTGCGTCAATTATTTTTGAAAAATATAAACAGTTTCCTCACTTACGTTTTGGGTCAAAGACGGCACTTTCCTCGATCCGTCTCGTATTACAAAAACATATTTTAAATATATGTGATAAATTGACACTGGCAATGATATTGACAGTTGCAGCAGCTATATTTGTCATTACCAGTGTCAGTTTACCACAGGTATTTTAAGATATTTTTTTGTTATATGAGACGGATCAAGGAAAGTTGACCGTCCTTGACCCAAAACGTAAGTGAGGAAGCTGTTTATATTTTTCAAAAATAATTGATTCAGCTGAAAAGTCTGAAACTTTTCTGGTGCTGAGGAAGATTATTCCTATCACCAAAAAAATAACCAGGCACTTCTGATATTTTCATCCATTCCCCATTGTCATCCAAACTATAATTAAACACAAAATTGCAAGTCATACGATTGAATATATCTGCTTAATTGAGTTGCAAGATTACACCAGAACGAACATAGTTTTTAGGTCCTTATTCAAATTTAACCTGAGATGCCACCACGAACGCCCGAAGCAAATGGATAGTAAACCATCAAATTTAATTATTGTAATAAAGTATAAATGAAAAAATATCATTTAAATCGTAAAAACTTACGGATCTTGAAAGTTTAGAAAAAAATAAAATTTACTCTTGGACAATATTTTTTTTTTTTTTTTATTGTCCAAGAGTAAATTTAAAGCTACCAATAGAATCCTTATCCTTACGCTTTTATAGAAACAAAACATTGTACAACTATAGACCTAAACGCAATATTTTGCGACCGAAACAGCAATTTACTTGATTTTTCATACAACAATTGGGAATGGATGAAAATTTGAGAAATGCCTGATTATTTTTTTGGTGATAGGAATAACCTTCCTTAGCGCCAGAAAAAAGTTTCAGATTTTTCAGCTGTGTCAATTTTGAAAGATATTTTTTTTGTAATATGAGACGGATCAAGGAAAGTGTCTATTGACCATCCTTGACCCAAAACGTAAGTAGGAAGCTGTTTATATTTTTCAAAACTAATTGACGCTGCTGAAAAATCTGAAACTTTTTTCTGGTAATAAGGAAGGTTATTCCTATCACCAAAAAAATAATCAGGCAATTCTGATATTTTCATAAATTCCCCATTAGTACAAATAGCATACTGTGACATCATACTTTTATGTAAATAATATTAAGCGTTTCGGCTGCCGCCAGCGAAGTCCGTTTGACTATTTTTTTTGGTATTTATGTTCTTTAATTTATAGTTTCCCCCATACAAACTGTTCCTCTCCAAAAACTGGTTCGAATGGCATCGTTAAAAAATCTTAGGTCACTCACACCCCGATTGTCGTTCCTTTGACTCGCGCCCAAAAACCGACAAAACCATGGAGCTATACTCAGGACAGGCTATACGCGATGCCACAATGAGGGAAGGAAAGCCATCTATGTGACCTAACAAATAATGTTTAAAGTTTAATTTTAAGTGGGTATTTAGATATAAGATACTATAGATTTGTATGTCTGTGCCTCAGGCTGAAAATGGAGACGCCAAAATAAGTGATAAGACCTTTTATGTACACCCATTTTCTACAAATAAAATATTCTATTCTATTCTATTCTATGCAGCTAAATTAAGAACTGCTCTTAAAATGGCTGATCGCTTACCATAAACAACCTACTTAATTTGGGTGGGTAGTGGTTTATATTGGTCACAACTTCGTAATAAATCAGTTGTGGCAAACAGAAACCGTTTTAATGTTGCTTGTTAGAGGGAGATTTCATGCGTTTTATTTTTTTGTATAAAGAAACATTATGTTCACCTAAGTTTTTACGTAATGGTAGAAACCATTAGCAGACTGTTTTGTTTATTATATAGATGTCTTACATCGATTTTTATTATGGAAACTAAGTATCAATACTTTCTTGGGTAACATATCATTTTATCTTTGCGAACACTTCTCCATACTGATTATCTATAAATACACTTCAATTTTACCGCGCTAGGTACTGCGGCACTGGTACTTTTGTTTGAATGTAGATAACCGCGGCATAAGTTTGCTATTTTCGTCAACCTTGTATCGGCCTCGGTGGCGCAGTAGGCAGCGCGTAAGTCTCATAATCTTAAGGTCGTGAGTTCGATCCTCACCCGGGGCATATCTTTTTGTATTTTTTACGATATAGCTTTTTGTTTTTTAATGCTTTATACTAGTAACTGTGTTTGTCTGCGTGTAAATAAATCAGTTTTAAAGTTTGCAAACAATTTTCAACTACTTCCTTCAATCGATTGAGCAGAAATTTTACATATGTGTGTAAATTCGGTAACAATGGGATATTATAGTATATTTTAGCTCCTAAATGTTTTTTTGAGACAATTATAATTTTCGCATGGGTATCAGTCTAACGCGTTTTTTTTTATTGTTTTTATTAACCTTTTTTGCTGTATTGGTGACGTAGAATTTATAGTCTTAAATTACATATTATAAATCCGCTGTGTTCATTTAAATAGTTTTGATAAAGTAGTTGATAACGATGCAAAAATTATCATTGTCCCAAAAAAACTTTGGCATAACTGGATGTAGAAAACCATCAAATGATCGTGTCTAGTAGAAGATGAATTGATTAGTAAGTTTGGTTGGCCTTAAGATATTTCTTGGCGTGCATTCGATTTTCTCTTTTGACTAACTTAAAAAGTCATGCTGTTCCTGTATCAAGTATTACTTTAATTTGACTTGACTATCGTTTGGTTTCAGGTATAACATCGACTCGGGGCGCGGTCGCGGGCTGACACTGTATATAGTATTATGTAATTCGTATGTTATCGCTAATTATATATGGATTTTATCTAAGAAAGTCTGTTATATTGTCTCCTTGCTAACGGGACAGAATAACAAGAAATTGTTGATTGAACCGAATAGAAAAATGAGAAACTTCCCATGATATCGGATTTTAACACTTTTTGATTACTGCCTGTTTGAAATAATAGGTTGAATCTTGGGTTTAAATTGAGTTGATATTTCCGAGCATTGGTTGAAACCATATTATTTTCAGGTCAGGAAAAGTGAAGCTCTTAACTATTTCAATTTTTTTTCTGAAATCTATTCGGTATTACTCGGTCATGTAGAAACAATTTGTCCTGTCAAATGAAATTTAAAGTTTTTTGACATTACACTTAGAAACGGTCTAGAGTTTAATTTTTAATTGTTGTAGTTAAATGTAATCATGTTTCTTAGGCGAATGGATATTGTTTAGGTATTTCGTTTTAGCGTATATTTAGATTTGTTAAAACATTATGTTTTAAAATTGACTACATAAGGATTAGTTTAGTACTAACTTATGATTATGACGTGTGGTACTGCGTTCATTTTTAAGCATGCACTGTGAAGAGGAACCTCTAGAAATTAGTATAGTTGAAGTTATTTAACATTTTGGAAACAAAATAATCCATTCAAATACCGACCTTGAGGTCTAAGAATTAAAGATACGAATTGTTATTTACACAATTTATAAGCTCGTTGAGTTAAGTAATGTCGACTACACTAAACTGGGTTTTCTAACCTTTGCTGGTTCAAAGTTTACCCTCATTTGATTTTGAACCTTCTGATAATGAGTGGTTTCTTATGTTTTTGCTAACAGAAATTGTGAGACGGCTAGTATTTTTTGTCGAGTTGTCTTTCCAAATTAGTGAAGTTAGTTAAGTTTATTTATAAACTTAATTACAACGTTTGAAATCCATAAAAGTTACATTGTCAGGAGTCTAGGAGTAGACCACTTTAATATCGTTGTGAAAAGGGATTTATAAATGTTTCAGTTGCTCTGAAAATTATGGGCGCCAGGCGTTCAAAGTAGGGATGTTACGGAGGCGGCTTTACTGGAGCCGGAGCTGGATCCGGAGTTTTTTTTTTTTTTAATGGAGTGGTATCCGGTGCCGGAGGCGAAATTGGAGCCGTATCCGGATCCGGAGGTTTAGCGGAGGCGGAGCCGGAGCCGAGTACCTTTTAACTGATTTATTTATAAGACAAAATGCGGGCGATTATGAGTGATAGGTGGGTCGTTCTTCTTTTTTACCGACAATGAACCGAGGTTTGTCTGTTTTTTTGGTTTTTGAACTATCGAAAATTGTGGTTTTGAAGTGCGATTTTAAAAAAAATGCTTTTGTTTCTTCATGATAAGTAATTAAAGTTTCCTTTCCGGCCAATATAAATATTTTTTTACTGTTGGTTTTTTTTTTATATGTGACAAAGTGGACTCTTTCAGTGGGGACCACATTTTGGTTTACCACTCTGTCACGGCATTCTACGAAAAACAAATCGTTTAAAAAAATGCTAGTTAGAGAAAGTGAAATGTTAAATAATAGTAAATTAATAAAATAATATGGATGTTCATTCGAACATTATAAAACCGTAAACATCATTACTCAAATGAGATGCCGTAATAACACAAAGGACAGGCTATTGTCGGTCGAAAAGTAGAACGACCCACGTATGTAATTCCTGATTCAAAACTTGTAGGCGTGCGCCGCGCTGCCGCGGCAAATGCAATATTTTCAGCTCCGGTATAACTTCGGTAAAAAATCAACGGAAGCGGGGGCGGAGGTGTGAAATAAAAAATAGAGAAGGCGGAGCCGGATCCGTAACATCCCTAGTTCAAAGTGTTAGTATGGTTCGTTTTCTGGGAACCAGTTAAATAGAGAAATTGCGTCATGTTAGTAAAGTTACGATAAAATTTTATTGTGTCCGACTAAAGTAAGGGTGCCGTGTTAGATTTTACATAAAATTGAATGCAAACTTTTCCTTGACGTATATTAGAATTTTAATTAATATATAAAGTTGTAACTCTATGTAATATTTTTGACGCTGTGCAGTTGAAAGTTTTATAAAACAGCGGAAATCTATTTGATTTTTTATTTTTTTCTTCATACTCCTTTTATTGATAGACCTTGATCAATATTAACCCTTTGAACGCTATCTACGATAATAGTTACCTACAATATAAAAATACTTTTTATCTTAATTTTCTTACAAGGTTGGCGCGTCAGATGTTTTCGTACGTATCGGATAGCTGTCAAAGGGTTAATATGTGTATTAGTCCTCTTTGGACTGTTTATTACAAAGACTGGTATATCATGTAAGTTTTAAATAAAAGGCAATCATAATCTAAACGATACTTTATTTCGCATACCACCATACTGTTGATTTCAAAGCGACCATGTAAAACCACGAACAAGTGTTCAAATATATTCATAAAAAGATCTTAAAGCCAGTGAAGTGAATGCGTGTAATATTTACAAATAGATGTGAACACCCACACGAGAATGTCAGGAATATGGTACATTTTTCTATTGATTACATTTTGAACGGCAGTAAAATATAAATAAAACGGATTTGCTCCGACAACGAATTTCAAGCTTTTAAGTCTACAATTTTACATTGGTTAAAGACAATACTATGAGACTCTATTATAGTTATTTACTGCAATGGATATATCTGTCTCGTTCAAGTATTAATTTTACTAACAAAAAATGTCTAATACAATGCGTTTTTAACGTAAGTCTGCTTTTGTGTTACATTGTGTTTTGTATTTGGCACTTTTGTGATACTTTTGTGTTATGCATAACACAAAAATTGTGTTATAACGCCATACCAAATATAACACAAAAGCGTTAAAAAAAACGCCTTACCCAGTTATGTCAAATCAAGACTAGTCATAGACATTATATCCAGCAATAAATGACTATCTGCTTCAATTTCGTTCCAATCCAAAAGACGTTGTCGAATACGAGGGTCAGGTTACTCGAGCGCGGCGGCCCCGGAGATGATCTCGATGAGCTCCCGGGTGATGACGGCCTGGCGCGTCCGGTTGAAGGTGAGCGTGAGCTTGTCGATCATCTCGCCGGCGTTCTTGGACGCGTTGTCCATGGCCGTCATGCGCGACGACTGCTCGGAGCAGGCGCCCTCCTTGAGAAACAAAGAAAGAATAGTACATTCGCGCTTCTGCAGTGCGTCATCTATGTTTGCCGAGGCGCGTACAGACGGCTTTGATGCCGTCTGGCGGAAAAAGTCTGCCTCTCTCTTGAATAGAATGCGCGGGAGTGGCAACAGCATCCTGAATATGATAGCTGGTAAGTTTGATTGTCCCCTGACAAAAATACTTACCGACCGCACCAAATCCCTACTTACTATTAAATACTAACCTAGACTAAGATCAACTAACACCAGTGGACCACGTAGTTGTCTTAAAATTGAAATTAACATAAAAAAATAAAAAAAATTGCCGTGGCCGGGAAGGAGCCAATTGCAGGCTGAGTATTTGTTTAAACGGACGTGCTTGCGAGTAGAGAGAGAGCGCTAATATAGTGCTTTTCTCAAAAATGGGGAAATCATTAATATTTTCACGTTGTGCAACGATATTTAACGTTTATTACGTTAAATATCGTTGCACAACGTGAAAATATTAATGATTTCCCGCCGTTTTTCTTTTTAAACCGAATCGCAAGTGTATGTTTCCACCGAAAAACGCAAACTATTGGAGCACATAGAAAAACGTCGCGTTTGCAACAGAAAAATACGAGTTGAATTTGCTGAATACGACCTGTGCCGGTTTTAACTTTTTAAAAAGTTTGGTACTCGACAAATAAAGAAATTTATATGTAACATTCCAGGCGGCCTGCAATGTTTTTTATTTTTTAATTTTGATCTGACCTGAAACTATACACTTTACTTTCCAATATGTAGCGACTAATGTACAGTTTGCGGGCCATTTTTGAGAAAAATACGTTATTAACCTATTCATTGCCAACGCTCCTAATCTCTACCGTACCCGTGCCGGCGCTTTGCAAGCGATGACGCGATTTCGCGTCCGCGGCATTGATGGAGTTTTCGGAGACGCGAATTCGCGTCCACCGCATTACAATTAACAAACCTCGTGACGCGATTTTGCGTCCGCGGCATAACTATTAACAAACTTCGTAACGCGATTTCTCTCGTCCGCGGCACTACTATTAACAAACCTCGTGACGCGAAATCGCGTCCGCGGCAACTGCGTTAAAAATTGGAAAATTGTAAATAGACAAATCAAAATTAGGAGCAATATAAATAAATTGTCCCCCAGTAATTTAGTAGGTTTTGATATCTGTTGTCTTTTTACTAATATTGCCGTTTATAAAAGTCAAAATAATTAATAACGCAATTTCGCGTACGCGTTACCAATAACAAATCTTATAACGCGTCTGCGGTACCTGCGTTAAAAAAATGTCCAATAAATTAAAAATCAGCCAGCAACGAGAATTGTCCTCCAAATTTAAAGTGTTTATTGAGTATCAGCTACTTTTTAACTATTAATGCCTGTTCTAAATTTCAAAACATATGATAACGCGATTTCGCGTCCGCGGCATTACGAGTAACAAATACCTTGACGCGAATTCACGTCAACGGCAATGGCGTCTTCACCTTACAATTGAACACAAAAATATACAAAACAACGACGTAAGGGACCTACACTCAGCATGATGACGCCGCGCTGGTCTTCCATTCACAAAAACGAAGATTTTTTTTATAAAATACAAAACATAATGTAGTACTCTAATCTGCTCATCTTGTTAACTTTTCGCCTAATATGTAAATTCACTTTTGAGATGGCTACCTACAGGACAGTCTGTGCCTAGTGTAGAGGTCAGTGTATTTCTCTTCTGAAAATTGTATATTGTGAAATAAATAAATAAAAATTATATCACACAAACATCTGCCGACTTGTAAAGTTACCTTGAGCGCGAAGAACAGCATTGAGGCCAGCGAGAACTCCATGTAGGACTGCAGGACTTCGGAGTCCAGCGAGTCGTAGATGGCGAGCTTTGGGGCCGCCTGCAAAGAGTAATTGTTTAGTACTTGACTTTTTAGGGTGACGTACCTCGAAAGGAAATAAAAACCGGACAAGTGCGAGTTCAACAATATTGAGAATTTTCCCGTTACTTTGAATACTCAAACTTCTTGTAGGTTTTTCTGTAATCTTTAGGCAAGGAACTATTTTCCATATTTTTTTCAGAATTTTAAGCCTAGTAGTTTCGGAGATAAGGGGGGTGGGGAAATGGTAAAAATTCGTCTTTTTTCCCAAATTACTTCAAATCTGTTTTTGTTAAAATTATTAAAAAAAACATCTGAGATACTTACAACAACCCCTTTCATTTGATATGTCACACAATACAGTTGGCGAAACTTAATTTACTTTACGCGACCATCTATGGGTCACCAATATGCATATGTATACCAAATTTGAACTCAATCGGTCAAGTCGTTTCGGAGCAAATCGGCTGTGACAGACGGACAGACCGACGCACGAGTGATCCTATAAGGGTTCCGTTTTTTTTCATTTGAGGTACGGAACCCTAAAAACGGATAATCACTTTGTTGTCTGTCTGTCTGTCAAGACCCTTTATATCGGGAACGCGTGGAGGTATCGAGTTGAAATAATATCCTCACCTCGACAGCCTTCCTGCTGAACAGCGGCAGGTCGTCCTGCGCGTAGGACACGACGGAGCGGAACCTGTTGTAGATGATCTTGCCCGAGCCGAAGTCGTAGCCCGAGGTGAGCACCCCGGAGGCCAGCTTGGCGGCGTCCAGGAACGTGGGCGGCAGGCGGCCGATCTGCAACCGACAAATACATGTTAACCATCAATTATCATCATTGCAGCCTGCTGGACATAGGCCTCCCCCAAAGAGTGCCACAATGACCGGTCCTGCGCTACCCGCATCCAGCGGACTCCCGCGACCTTTACCAGGTCATCAGCCCACCTAGGTCATTGGCACGACATTATAAGATCACCAAGGTCATCATCAGAGTAGTCAGTACTGACCTCGTTGCAGACGGCGATGATGTGCTTGCCGTAGAGGCGGGTGAGGATGGCGCGCGACTTGTCGCCCACGCAGATGACCTTGATGTTCTCTATCACCAAGGTCATCATCAGAGTAGTCAGTACTGACCTCGTTGCAGACGGCGATGATGTGCTTGCCGTAGAGGCGGGTGAGGATGGCGCGCGACTTGTCGCCCACGCAGATGACCTTGATGTTCTCTATCCGCAAGGTCATCATCAGAGTAGTCAGTACTGACCTCGTTGCAGACGGCGATGATGTGCTTGTCGTAAAGGCGGGTGAGGATGGCGCGCGACTTGTCGCCCACGCAGATGACCTTGATGTTCTCTATCACCAAGGTCATCATCAGAGTAGTCAGTACTGACCTCGTTGCAGACGGCGATGATGTGCTTGCCGTAGAGGCGGGTGAGGATGGCGCGCGACTTGTCGCCCACGCAGATGACCTTGATGTTCTCTATCCGCAAGGTCATCATCAGAGTAGTCAGTACTGACCTCGTTGCAGACGGCGATGATGTGCTTGTCGTAAAGGCGGGTGAGGATGGCGCGCGACTTGTCGCCCACGCAGATGACCTTGATGTTCTCTATCACCAAGGTCATCATCAGAGTAGTCAGTACTGACCTCGTTGCAGACGGCGATGATGTGCTTGCCGTAGAGGCGGGTGAGGATGGCGCGCGACTTGTCGCCCACGCAGATGACCTTGATGTTCTCTATCACCAAGGTCATCATCAGAGTAGTCAGTACTGACCTCGTTGCAGACGGCGATGATGTGCTTGTCGTAAAGGCGGGTGAGGATGGCGCGCGACTTGTCGCCCACGCAGATGACCTTGATGTTCTCTATCACCAAGGTCATCATCAGAGTAGTCAGTACTGACCTCGTTGCAGACGGCGATGATGTGCTTGTCGTAAAGGCGGGTGAGGATGGCGCGCGACTTGTCGCCCACGCAGATGACCTTGATGTTCTCTATCACCAAGGTCATCATCAGAGTAGTCAGTACTGACCTCGTTGCAGACGGCGATGATGTGCTTGCCGTAGAGGCGGGTGAGGATGGCGCGCGACTTGTCGCCCACGCAGATGACCTTGATGTTCTCCGCGTCGGGCTCCGCGAGCCGCAGGCGGATCACCTTCGACACGCCCGTGTGCACGGCGCCGCACAGACCTGGACAACGTTACTACAGTGAGTCACCGTAAAGTGCACATATCAAAGGGTTAATCTAGACCCAATTCCATCAACGGTTTTTTTTTTTAGTTTATTTAGAACACAAATACACATTAGGGTGTCCCGTCAATGTATTCGGGTTTTTTTTTTTAAGCTACACTATCACAAGAGGTATCGAAAGTTGCGTAATTTTACACAGACTATAGAAAAGGCAAAAATTTTAGAATTCCGTAGCATCTTCAGGGCTCTACCGCGCTTCAAAGACGTAGAACTACTATAAAAACGTAGTTTTTACAAATCTGTGCACTATGGGTTCCAGACTCAGCTATTTATATACAGTGTGACACTTCACACTGTATATAACCGCCGCACCGTTAACGTTTAATTTAACCTATCGTATTAGTAGCAAATCTGCACCAATCGGGGCTATCGAAAATTGAATCTGTCAGAAACAAAAAATTTAAATTCCTTTAGCGCTGCAAGTGTCCCAGCATACAAAAGTGTTGTTTTCTCTTAGTGTAGTTTTTTTTACTATACTAAGAGAAATTTGTATTGTACCACTCTTGCTAGAGCAAACAAAGCTGATGATGTCTTACCTCTGTCCGAGGTCATGGCAATGTAGAGCTGCTTTGGCTCATCCGCAGGGGGCTCGACCTATGGAGATTAAAAACATTGATGGTTTAATCAGCAATCATTTTACATACGTGTACAGTCAAGTTCACGCCCTTGCCAGACAAAGAATGAATCACTTTGGTAACGGCTACCCGCAACCAAAGGAATTCAAGGTGCTTCCGCTGAGCTGCATCATCCGCTTTGCGGAAATAATGGAGCGAGCTTGGGAGCAGGTATAAAGGAGAGGGCAAATGCACAAAAGATCCCACTCGGTCGAAGTGTATCCGAAAGGGCCCCTAATAAGATAAGATAAGACAGTCAAGTTCAAAATTTGTATCAATATAATCCTCTCATAAATACGTACCCAAAACCTTAATCCTGACATTTATTTATTTTACGAGAACAATATTCCTTTGCTATTCCGCTAAAAAACGTGCAGATCGATCAGCGGAGATCAAATGCAATTATTTGCGTATAAACATGCAAATAATTACAGCAAACCACCATCAATAATGAAAAAACCTCGACACGTGTTTCGTCTCTCTACGAGGCATCATCAGGAGATGCTGGCAGGAGATGTTGCTTGCGCCACGTCCACTGAGCAAAAGTGATTGACGTAGTGATAAACGTTCATCAAGCCTATTTTAGTAAAAATGCCGTTAAAATTGGTTTGTCTTTATCTGTCATTTTGACATCTGTGTTCGTAAGAAAGGGAGAAAACACATTTTATATCATTTTATTTTATACCTAATTAGATTTTTTTAACAGCCGATATTTGACAGCCGTCATCCCAGTACAATAGACGTCAATGATGACATAAATTGCACTGGGATGACAGCTGTCAAATATTTAATGTAAGGGTATTTTCACTATAGTTCTATAAATCTTATTGAGTACTACAAGAACCCTTTTTAACCCGCAACGCAAAAAGAGTGGTGTTATAAGTTTGATGTGTCTGTGTCTATCTGTGGCATCGTAGCCCCTAAACAAATGGACGGATTTTAATGCGGTAGGTAGTCCAAAAGCTGATGGTATCAAGATGGTTCTTACGCTTAGCTATGTTTCAACAAAATCGGTTGAGCCGGTTTTGAGACATTGAACTTTGAAATAAAAATGTCGGGGGTTTTTTAACGTTTCTAGGTTGTTAATTATTTACCTCTGCTCTCTCATAGAACTGGACAGCACCCTCTCCGTAGGGGCGGGCGGCCCTCAGGTCACGCTCAGCTCGGGTATACCTAGAATATAAGTACAAATTCATTAAACACCTGGAAACTAGTACACAATCTCGTCATAAATTACCATCCCTTTGTAAGGGCATGGGATTTATTTATACACTCCACGCTTAGAAATAAATTGATAACAAATAGGAGACAACATCTATGAGTTGCATTAAAGTTTTAACTTTAATATTCATAGAATATAACAGACTTTCTGAATCATTAACCTCCTGCCATGTAAAAATTCATTTAGTTTAATATGAATCACATTATTAAGAAAATAGGAGTTGAATTTATTTTGCTCTAAAATTCAATGAAATAAAATCAAAACTTGAATTCTGAAAGCATGTAATAAAAAAGGTATAATCAACAATCCTCTCATTGAGCCTAACATACAAAAGAAGTATTTTTATTTTAACTTACTACAAAATAGTGTTCCATTTTCAAACTTGCTAAAAATCATCAGGGAATCACTGCACTGCACATATAATGAACAGTAGAATCTAATTTTTAGCTGTGTCCTTCTATCAGTCTGGTTTTACTGTCACACCTTGTGTAGTTCATTTAGGTAGACTTAGTGTTAGATGTTTATATTTCTATTCCTATGATTATTACAACTTCACATTGATACTCACTTGGCAGCGGACACCATCTTCATGGACTGGGTGATCTTCTTAATGTTCGTCACGGACTTCAAACGGAGCTGGATTTGCTTCAGAGTAGCCATATTCCTGTTCTGCTGGTGACTGACCACCGCCGTCACCTGGGCGACACCAGGCGCGATACGACCCAACATTTTCACGGCTCTGAAAACAAAATCTGATGTTTAAAATGCAGGTTAGGTGCAGTTATGTAAGAATTAGATACCGCGATCTGCCGACATTGAAACAACTTTGCGGTTTGAAAGCACTGAGGTTCTGCACGAATGTATTGAACATTTGATTTCGTTGATAAATATGCATTTTTAATTGGTGTTTTACTAACTTTTATTGGTTTTTTTGGTCAAGTACACCCAGCCGATGGATTATGTCGCTGGTTGGAAACGTCGTTCGTGGTTAGCCACAGAAAAAAAAAACTGAAGCATTCGGAGCGTGAAGTGAAAAAGATGTATTCAAAAAGAAATTGAATAATATTTTTTCAGCCGCTACGTTAACTAAATTAGGTTCCCATTTTATTAAACTTTGTTGAAACCGCTAAGAAATAATTAGTACAATTATAAGTAGACCCTTTCTGCTATCAAACAAAAAATTATTAAAACGTCATTGAGAACTATATTGCGTGAAATGGAACGTTACTCCCGACAGCAGGTGCCTAAACCGACCGATTTAAAAAGTCTTGAATGGAAAGTAACTATGATGTGAATCTATTGCACCATAATTTACTCAGGCTATACTTTGTGAGTAATTTCTGGGTGTGCACTTATTTACAAGTTCTTTTGTTTTTTTATTGAAATTATTCTCTTGAATCACTTGTTTTTAAAATGCCGGAGCCAGACAAGACCCCGTTCGTCAACCCAGAGCAGATTCAAGAACAGCCAACACGAGAAATAAGCCTGACGGATCATTTAAACAAGAAATTGTTAACTTCCCTGTTCAAAAGATTGGATGAGGAAGATTCCACTGCATCACAAACGTTGGAGACAGAAAATATCACAGAAGACGACGAATGGAAGGACTAGCGCACGGGTATTCTTTGTAAGGGTCTAATTAAGGATAATTGTGAAATATATTCCAATGTGATAAACAAGAATGCTTTTATTTTTGCAACTAACAGAATACTACATCCATAATCAAAGGCTTAGGTACTTGCTCTTTATGTATGTGTCGCCAATCGCCATACCTACCTAGGACATACCAGATTGAACTGCATTTCTCTCTAGATGTCAACACAGATCCTCAGATTATTTGTTGCATTTATGTTGTGACAAATAGGTGTGAAGGCTAGGTGCACAACTAAACAAGAGCATTGCAATATAGTCCAGGCAATGAACTGACAACTTGTATGGAAAAAATGACAAATTTGGAAATAATTTATAATAGCTAATTTATTTTATGTAACGTATATATTATGAATTAAATAGTTACCTAGAGGCAAAATCCAACAAAAAATCAGACATCAAAAAAATAATTATTTAATTAGCTCCTAAAAAGTCCGGATAAATATTAATATTTTTTTTATCTTTATTTAGGTTCATTTACATTTGTTTTAAAATATTCAATATAAATAAAATAAAAAAGACAATGAATGTTTAATTGAAATCTATATAATTACTTCCGGGTGGAAAGTTTGTTGGATTCTTGAATAAAGCATCTTAGAATAACGTTTTAGAATGAAATAAACAAAAAAAACGCTGTGTAATGTTTTCGAAACCGTATTTTGCCTGGAGTAATACACAAGGAAAAGTTAATAGAATTAGCTTTTGAATCATATAAAGCATCAAGAGTTGGCAACATGCTTGTGATTTTTCTTGAGTTGCAAATGTTCATAGGCTATGGTGTCTAAATGCCATCAGGCCGTCAAAATTTATCTGAACCAAATATGTAAAAGCACTACTGCCATTGTTGTTAGTTGATTCTATATAGCAATTATTGAACTTGTTTTGCCCATTTCGCAAACTGAATTAAAGTTGTTGTTTGTATAAAATTGTTGCATTTATGTTCTTCAATCCTCCCCCCCCCCCCCCCCCCCCTTACTGAACTTTTAAATTTACACTTGGACATTAAAAAAATTGCCAATTTTTTCTAAACTTTCAAGGTATATCTTTCTTCATATCTTTTTATGATATTAATTATATTTTGTAATTTGTACTTGATTACAATAATTTGATTGTTTACTATCCATTAAGCAAGACTACGTTATCAATTTTAACATGACGCAACTACTTACCCTATTATAGGTCGATGCTGATAGACCATCTCGCGCACGATCTTGTGCTATCCATGCTGTACAATAAAATGAACATTGGTATATTATATTAAGTTCCCTTTTTCGCATTTACATACAGACATCCTACTATTTGGGCGAAGTAGTTACTAAGGAAATAATAATAAAACACACACAAACAGTAACTTGAATAATATTTTTTATTTTATTATGTACTACACAAGTTATGACGAGGAATGTTCTTATTTACATAGATTTCAATTTCATTAACTCCAATATAAATATCTGTTGAAAAT
Source organism: Epinotia nisella (assembly GCA_932294315.1). Classification (NCBI taxonomy): domain Eukaryota; kingdom Metazoa; phylum Arthropoda; class Insecta; order Lepidoptera; family Tortricidae; genus Epinotia; species Epinotia nisella. The sequence continues at coordinate 1,379,027 of OW028675.1, read as the reverse complement.
GTATTCGGCATCGGATGATATGCAACTAGTCTACAACGCAACATGTAATACTGAACATAAGATTGTTGCGTTTGAAGTATAGCAAAGCTAAACACTTCCAAAATACCTTATTTTAATAACAACTTACAATAATAACATAATAGAAAACATACTTAACAAATGTCAGATATAATAGACAAATATTGTTTTTTTTAGGCACTGACAATATTACCAATGTGCCACGGAAAATTGGTGTGTACTACATGTTACTATTGCAAGAACAAATTCATAACATTCAAACCTGCATCTGAAATGTAAAATAAAACAAAATCTGTACATGGTAAAATACCTCGCAAATGATTTTATTCACACAGGCCACGTATATGTCTTGTCGAACGATAAATATGCTATTTTAAAAATATAATTATTGTACAATTTTTAACAGATTGCAACTATTGCTCGCTGCCGCAAGCCGGGCGACGTGACGGTAAAATTACCTGCGAAAAAAAACAATAATGAAAAAACAACGATGATTTTTTACTATTTACTAAACGGGACTTACTACGACTACAGTTTTATTTATTTACCTCGACATTTCGGATGTATTCATCCGCGGTCGCGAGAAGACTTGATGTGAAGATGATTTTGTCTCGTTATTGTGGTATCCTATACTATTCTGCCGTCATAAGCAAAAAGGACGCATCTGGGTCGTTCTTCTTTTTTACCGACAATGAATCGAGGTTTTTCTGTTTTTTTGGTTTTTGAATTATCGAAAATTGTGGTTTTGAAGTGCGATTTTAAAAAAAATGCATAGGTTTCTTCATTAGAACTAATTAAAGTTTACTTTCTGGCCAATATAAATATTTATTTACGGTTGGTTTCTAAAAAAAACATGTGACAAAGTGGACTATTTCAGTGGGGACAACATTTTGGTTTACCACTCTGTCACGGCATTCTACGAAAAAAACAAACATTTAAAAAAATGCTAGTTAGAGAAAGTGAAATATTATATATCACTAATTAATAAAATAATATGGACGTTCATTCGAACATTATAAAACCATAAACATCATTACTCAAATGAGATGCCGTAATAAGACGAAGGACAGGCTATTGTCGGTCGAAAAGAAGAACGACCCATCTGACTATGAGAGTCATAGTCAGATGCGTCCTTTTTGCATTTGTATAGACATGGTGGGCAGCAGTATACCGACAGATTTTAACCATGGATTCCTGGTGGTATTTCGAGTACTTAATAAATAATTACCGCTAGTACTTCCTTGTGAACTTACGCTTTTATAGCAATAACATTTTACAATAACTATGGACCTAAACAGTATTTCGCGACCGAAACAACAATTTATTCGATTTTCTATACAACGATTAGTACAAATGTCAAACAGTGACGTCATACTTCAATATCAATTAGTATGAAACGTTTTCGGATGCCGCCAGCGAGGTCCGTCTTTAACTCGATTTTTTGGGGTTGTTCTTTAATTGTAGTTGCTCCCATAGAAACATTAACTCGTCTCCAAAAACTGATTCTAATGGCATCGTAAAAAATTTTAGGACACAGGCCTATTTCGACACTCGCGTTAGTGACGATAAAGACGGGTGCATTTGTGAAAGGTTGTATAGGTAGACGACCGAATAGCCTAGTGGTTAGAGAACCTGACTATGAAGCTTGAGGTCCCGGGTTCGATCCCCGGTCGGGGCAGATATTTGTATGATAAATACGAATGTTTGTTCTCGAGTCTTGGATGTTTAATATCTATTTAATTATGTATTTATCTATATATGTATGTTTATCCGTTGTCTAGTACCCATAGTACAGGCTTTGCCTAGTTTGGGGCTAGATCAATTGGTGTGAATTGTCCCACGATATTTATTTATTGGAGAACTCGAATTACGAGCCAGACTCATAATAAATAGTGCGACCAATGATAGTTGTTATGAAAGAGCACCCGACTTACCTAGCTGTACGGGTATTAGGCCTTCTCGATCATGTCCACGTTGACCTTGTAGAACACGTACGGGAAGTACTCCGACTGCCCGAAGCCCAGCCCCGCCAGCTCCGCCGTCTGCGACAAACACACAAGCACACATTCATTTATCATCATTCATCATCATCAATTGGTGCGCCTAAACATTCCCTCTTTGTCGAAATCCAACCTTCGACCACGCACCCACGTGCTCTGAACTACCTCAATGCCCTTCTCGCATCCACACCGGACTGTGATGTTGATGTTAATGTAAAATTTGTCCATACAAAGTTATTGTTATTATAATTTTTATGTCTAACTTTTATATTGTATTACGTATATTGTGTCTTAGTGTAATACTGTAATGCTGTGTGATTAGTTGAATAAATAAAAAATAAAAATAAATCAGCCGATAGACGTCTACTGCTGGACGTAGGCCTCCCCCCAAAGAGTGCCACAATGACCGGTCCTGCGCCACCCGCGTCCAGCGTACTCCCGCGACCTTTACCAGGTCATCAGTCCACCTTGACATATATATAGGAAGATAATCAGCTTAAATTAACAGACGTATTGGTTAGCCGTGGCCAGCAGTTATCGTTTGGCTATGGCTAGTACGCCACGCGCGTTGGTGCCGCTTGCGTTAACTAAAACATTAAAACATTGTGCAAACAATAATCCACTGCCGAATCTTTGACCGCGGTTAAATGTTCAGTAAGTCCAGTAATGTTTGACTCCGGTCAGTTGAAGCACAATGTCCTAGGGTCCCGTGCGACTGCGCGCTGTGGTCGAGGTGCGCGTAGAGTTGCTGCAGGACGTCGCGCAGTTTCTTCATTATGATGATGGCAGCTGTACGGGGTACTTACGTCCTGCGCGTTGGCCCCGTGCGACTGCGCGCTGTGGTCGAGGTGCGCGTAGAGTTGCTGCAGGACGTCGCGCAGTTTCTTCATTATGATGATGGCAGCTGTACGGGGTACTTACGTCCTGCGCGTTGGCCCCGTGCGACTGCGCGCTGTGGTCGAGGTGCGCGTAGAGTTGCTGCAGGACGTCGCGCAGTTTCTTCATTATGATGATGGCAGCTGTACGGGGTACTTACGTCCTGCGCGTTGGCCCCGTGCGACTGCGCGCTGTGGTCGAGGTGCGCGTAGAGTTGCTGCAGGACGTCGCGCAGTTTCTTCATGCTCTTGCGCGACGGGACCATCACCACGGCGAGGAAGTTCACGGGGAGGCCATATCTGGAATAACATTGATTGAATTGGGAATGGATGAAAATTTTAGAAATGCCTGATTATTTTTTTGGTGATAGGAATAACCTTCCTTAGCACCAGAAAAAAGTTTCAAATATTTCAGCTGCGTCAATTTTTTTTGAAAAATATAAACTGTTTCCTCACTTACGTTTTGGGTCAGTTACGGCACCTTCCTAGATCGGTCTCATATTACAAAAAAAAAAATTAAATACGTGTGGTAAACTGACACTGGCAATGATATTGACACTTGCGGCAGCTATATTCGTCATTACCAGTGTCAGTTTACCATAGATATTTAAGATAGTTTTTTGTAATATGAGACAGATCAAGGAAAGTGTCTATTGACCGTTCTTAAGCCAAAACGTAAATGAGAAAACTGTTTAAATTTTTCAAAAATAATTGTCGCAGCTGATAAATCTGAAACTTTTTTCTGGTGCTAAGGAAGGTTATTCCTATCACCGAAAAAATAATCAGGCATTTCTAAAATTTTCATCCATTCCCCATTACTTGCTTGGTCGCTTCAATTGAATTTAAGCTTTGTGAGTCATGTTTATTATACTAATAATGACTGAACTCACGTAACACTATGAAAATATTACAAACCTCACACAAGGGCCGTAAGGCAGGCGGAGTGGAAACAGTCAGTTTGTGGGGCGATACTACCGCGACCACACGAGTCCAGAACAAAGTCTAAAGGGTTCAAAACATATCACTACTATATGGAAAAAGCATCGATAATCGAGTTCACCGATATAGGAACTCCATACCTGTCATAAAATTGTATGTCATGTTTGTAATCCACTTGACATTTTGCATAGGTATGTCAGTAAGTATGTGTTTCAATCATAAATAATGTACCAACCTTAGTACGGATTCGACGAACACACGCAGTGCCTTGACGTGTATCCAGGCGCAGAAACACTCGGAGAAGTTCACCTTCAACCATCGCACCAGAGGACCCTGGAAGACAAAATAAAAAAAAACTAATTAAAAGTAACCGGTTCGAGTCCCGACTGAGGCAATCGATTATTCATAAATTTATTGTTTTTTAAAAACAAAGGAATGTTTCCTTTACACAGAATGTGCTATTTACAATATTTAAGGTAGTTGCCATCCATGTTGCATTCGATTTTTCCACCCTGTATATGGAGATAAATAAATACTTAAATACATAGAAAACATCCATGACTCAGGAACAAATATTCATGCTCATCACACAAATAAATGCCCTTACCGGGATTCGAACCCAGGACCTCTAGCTTTGTAGGCAGCGTCACTACCAACTAGGCTAAAGCGGTCGTCAAATATGATAGTAAGCTCTTTGTCATTCCTATCCAGTGAGCCAAGATTGGACTATCAATATCGGCCCGCAATCACCCCCAGAATGCTGTTGGAGCTGCCCCTAAGTCGACCGATCATTGAGACGATTTTTTTCCGTATAACGGCGTAAAAATCGTCCGTATGGGCCTCGGCGAACATACGCCATGTGGGCAGCCCCAACAACATTCTTAGTGCGTTATTATTATACCTAGATATTTTTCTAGCAGGAACAACATTTGCTTAGTGCTTGCCACAATAAAAATATCGACAATCCTGTTATCGATAAGTACATACTACTTCAACGACAAGACGAACCATAGACTTATATTGGCTACCTACCTTGACGTCGCGTGCACCTACACTAACCATATACAGAGACACAGATTTGTTTTGGGACCGAAAATGGATTTGGGAAAAATTACATGTTTTGACATTCTGCGTCGATTTGAAAGACAATTTCGGTGTTTGTGTGTGTGTTATGGAGTGGCTTATGGGATAATTAATTCAGAGACACGAACAAAGAAAGTTACGAAAGTATTGCAAACCTTTTTCTGAAGTATGTAAAATATAAATAAATTGAGAGTTTTGTTATCTATTTTCTAACGCACCCTATATATATTTAAATAAATAAATAAATATCGTGGGACAATGCACACCAATTGATCTAGTCCCAAACTAGGCAAAGCCTGTACTATGGTTACTAGACAACGGATAAACATACTTATAGAGATAAATACATACTTAAATAGATATTAAATATCCAAGACTCGAGAACAAACATTCGTATTCATCATACAAATATCTGCCCCGACTGGGGATCGAACCCGGGACCTCAAGCTTCATAGTCAGGTTCTCTAACCTCTAGGCTATTCGGTCGTCCACTGCAAATATATATCTAGGTCATCGGTATTGTATTGTTAGTATAGCAGTATGTGCCACTCGCTAGCAATATAAAAAAAAATACGCTCAAGATTCTAGTAGGGTTCCGTAGCCAAAATGGCAAAAACGGAACCCTTATAGTTTCTTCATGTCCGTCTGTCCGTATGTCACAGGCATTTTACTCGAAAACTATAAAGTGTATTTGAATAAAATTTTGAGGATAGGTGTATTTTATTAGCCGCTACATAGTTTTGTAATTAAAATGACTAAAATATTTTTTAGGGGTGCACTCTATACATAAAACTGAAAGCCAATAATTGTTTTTCATTGTATGCAAATCAATTGATAGGCATTTCAAAATAAATGTAAGGTTTCTCAACAATTTTTTTGATTAAGTGAATAGAATCGGAGATAATCGCCCCGAAAGTCACTAAAATTCTGTCCCCCCCCTCTAATTTTTGAACAGTGCATTTTAAAAATATGAAAAAAATCATGGACATAGGGCTTGTTAAGTTCATTCACCGAAAATTATTTTGAACAAGATCGGTTCAAAGGTTTTCGAGATATTGCTGAAAAACTGCCTTCCTCAAAGAAAAGGACGTAAGTGCCGTAAGATTTCTGTGACGATACGACCTTTTTAGGGTTCCGATACCTCAAAAGGAAACAACAGAACCCTTATATAGGATCACTCGGTTGTCTGTCAGTCCGTCTGTTACAGCCGATTTGCTTCGAAACTACTGGACCGATCGAGTTGAAATTTGGTACACATATGTAAATTGGTGACCCAAAGATGGACGCGTAAAGTAAATTAATGAATTCTGAACAAGGGGGCCACTTTTGGGGGGTACACTGGAAAATTAAAAAAAAAAGTTTCGCAAACTGTATTGTGTGACATATCAAATGAAAGGGGTTGTTGTAAGCATATTTTTTTTTATAATTTTAGCAAAAACAGATTTGAAGTAATTTAGGAAAAAATACGAAAATTGACCATTCCCCCCTTATCTCCGAAACTACTAGGATCAAAATTCTGAAAAAAATATGGGAAATAGTGCCTTACCTAAAGATTACAGGAAAACCTATAAGAAGTTTGAGTATTCAAAAACACTTATGAAATTTAGATTCTATACGGAACGAGGGTTCCGACAAGTGCGAGTTGAACTCGCACTTGTCCGGTTTTTGATAGGCACGTAACCCCCCGATTTGCGTGGTCCGACACGCACTCGGCCGGTTTTTCTAAACTAGAATCTTGAGCGTATGCTACGCTCAATAATACGTACGAATTGCTTCTTCTTGTCGGTGACGAGCTTGGTGATCTCGTTCTTCCCGGCGGAGAGATCGTTCTCGTTGTACGAGAAATCGCGCACGATGAACTTGCGCTCGCGCGCGTGGTGCTTGAACTCGTCCGCCACCTGCCGAATAACGCAATCTCAATCCTGTGCCTTTGCGATAAGGTTTACAATACCATTGACAACATTTCACTTTTTCATAGCGGCTCAAACTAAAAACCATTCAGAGATTTGGGCTTGCTGAGTACCTAAATATAAAAAATAATGGATTTTTATATTCGCTAGTTCTTGAGAAAACTGGAAATTACTTTGAAGAAGCCATTTAAAGGCTGAATGAATGAAGAAAAGAAAGAAAAAAAAAGGTCATGACATTGACAGTTATTTGACTCCTTCTATCTTGTCAATGTCAAATGTCACTGTCACATGCTATTTACTTTTTAATTCAATCAATTGACCACAGTACTAATCTTATTCATCCCATGTACTTATGCCCATTTCGAATGTGGTAGTTTAAAACACCCAAATTAAGAGGGTTTACCTTAAAATAACAAATATGGACAAGTATCCGAATTGAATGATTATGATGATTGAAATAAAATGAAATGAAAAAATACGTGTCTCCTAACTATTCAATTACTATTAAATTCCTAAACAAAATTATGGAATCAGAAAAATTTAATGTTGTTAATTGAGGACATCAACTTTATGAACCCGCAAACGCGGCGTCACCGACGTCCTCCATCGCTGCCGTCTCGCTACTTACTGACGCGTTAAATATTGACGCGACACTACACGCAAGATAAATATCACGATGCAGGATCTAGGATCAGATCACAGGACCTCCAGAAATCCAGCGATAAATATTGTGATCCGTCAATACAATACCCTACACGTCAATAAATATCGTAATCCGACAGTTTATATTGACGGATCACAATATGGATCTTGCGTGTAGGGTTCGCCTAACGTGTGTCATCATCATCATCATCATAATCAGCCGAAAGACGTCCACTGTTGGACATAGGCCTCCCCCAAAGAGTGCCAAAGTGACCGGTCCTGCGCCACCCGCATCCAGCGGACTAACGTGTGCAATTTCGTAAATAGTGGGACAGTTTCAGGTGACAATGTGGACACGCTGGACGAGTGCGTGGTACGAGTTATTTATACACGGTGATTTTCAATGGATGAAGGTCACAAGCAATTGGGAATGCTTGAAAATTTTAAAAGTGCCTGATTATTTTTTTGGCGATAGGAATAACCTTCCTTAGCACCAGAAAAAAGTTTCGGAATTTTCAAGTGCGTCAATTATTTTTGAAAAATATAAACAGTTTCCTCATTTACGTTTTGGGGCGGCACTTTCTTCTCATATTACAAAAAAATACCTTAAGGTACAGGTCCCACCGCCGGCGACGAGCGATGAGCTATCGGCGATTTTCTCGCCCAAGAAACGAACAAAAGATAATCGCTCCCGTGTAAATAAAAGAGCGAGATATAGTTCATATAGTTGATCGCGGTGTGAACAGCGAGCGCTGAACTATAAATATATCTCTCTCTCTTTTATTTACACGGAAGCGATCTTTTGTTCGTTTCTTGGACTAGAAAAAAGTCGATAGTTCATATCTCACTCGCCGGCGGTGGGACCAGAGCCTAAATATCTGTGGTAAACTGACACTGGCAATGATATTGACACTTGCAGCAGCTATATTTGTCATTACCAGTTTACCAGTGTCAGTTTAACACAGATATTTAAGATATTTTTTTGTAATATAAGATGGATCAATGAAAGTGTCTATTGACCGTCCTTGACCCAAAACGTAAGTGAGGAAACTTTTTACATTTTTCAAAAATAATTGACACAGCTGAAAAATATGAAAAAATTTTCTGGTGCAAAGGAGGGTTACTCTTATCACCAAAAAAATTATCAGGCACTTCTGATATTTTCATCCATTCCCCATTACACTACGGGAGGTAGTTAGCAACACTCACTCACTAACTTTCTAGAGCTGGGGTGGTTGGATTAGTGCTACCCCGCCGTTTCCCAGAGATTTTCTGTCCGAACCTGTGGTAGTTTATCGACATTCGTCATAGGTGCATGTACTATGCTTAAATGGGGAATGGATGAAAATTTTAGAAATGCCTGATTATTTTTTTGGTGATAGGAATAACCTTCCTTAGCACCAGAAAAAAGTTTCAGATTTTTCAGCTGCGTCAATTATTTTTGAAAAATATAAACAGTTTCCTCATTTACGTTTTGGGTCAAGCACGGTAAATAGACACTTTCCTAGATCTGTCTCATATTACAAAAAACTATCTTAAATATCTGTGGTAAACTGACACTGGTAATGACCAATACAGCTGCTGCAAGTGTCAATGTCAATATCATTGCCAGTGTTAGTTTACCACACATATTTAATATATTTTTTTGTAATATAAGACCGATCGAGGAAGGTGCCGTAACTGACCCAAAACGTAAGTGAGGAAAAAAAAATAAGAAAAATCTGAAACTTTTTTCTAGTGCTAAGGAAGGTTATTCCTATCACCAAAAAAATAATCAGGCATTTCTAAAATTTTCATCCATTCCCAATTGAAGAATAAATCACTTCGACTTTGACTTTGCGGAAAATGGCGAGTATTAACAAACTAACTAACCTTCTTGAAGAGCGAAACAGTGTACAGTCCGTAGTCGTTGTCCTGGTGTATGAGCTGCGAGGAGCGCGGCACTATCATGTCCGTGATCTTCTCGTAGTTGGCGTTCCAGTCGTTGGACATGGACCTGAACATGTGGACAAACATTTATACCTATGTCATCCCCACGGTTAAGAGGAATCCAACGACACCTCATATGTTGAAATCCGTCAAACGGTTTAGGCTGGAGGGCGTGCCAAAGAATAAAGCTGCGTACGAATTAGAGCAGCCTCGGGTTGAGGCACGCACGGCTCGCCTATTTTTACAAGCTTTTATTTACTTTCACCTGACCATTGTCTGTAATCAAATCTTGCAAGTTAAATTTGATCAATTTTCAGGTTTCCGATTGAGCTGAAATTTTGCATAGGTACATGTGTAAAACGCGTGGCAATGCAATATTATGATGACATGGTGCTGATCTGATGATGGAGCTAGAAGGTGGCCGTAGGAACTTCGCAATGAAACGACAAAACCTCATCGAGTTTGGGCTCGTTAGAATTGTCTCAATGAGTAGTTGATGACGGTATACAGAAAAGTACAGTCGGCAATAAAAGCTTGTACCAAAAATGAAATTTTTGACAGAAACTTGTGCTCTAATTCGTACGCGCTCACGCGCTGTGCGCGAGCAGCACAGAGCGCTCGCGGCGAGCCGACATTCTAAATGGCGTTGACACGATCGATGACAGATTGATTTCGGGACCCACAACACCTTTTGCTGTTTATGTATTGCTATCAATAATTGTTCCAAATTTACTAACAAACTATTAGACACGCACGGCTCAGTCACTTGCTCAAATTCGTACGCGCCTCGCGCACAAACAAGTTCGATCTTGTCGCTGTGTCCGCGGCACGCTCAGATACACGTCCAAGTGACGCGAGGCACGCACACTGAGGCGCCTTTGAGCGCGGTCAAGAGAGCGCGTACGAATTTAAGCAAAATAGGCGAGCCCTGCGTGCCTCAACCCGAGGCTGCTCTAATTCGTACGCACCCCTATTGTTACGTGCAGATTCGCAAAAGGGACCACAGACTGACACAGAGTATGGTGTTGGTATACTGACTTGGGCACGATGACGAGCAGCGTGACGAGGTACTCGCTGTCGAGGATGAAGTGCTCCTTCTTCACCAGCTCCGACAGGTTGCGCGTCAGCAGGCTGCCGCTACACACACACAAACAAACAAACGGTCGATTTACATCAGCATAGGTTTTCTGCTGGGTAACATTTTGGTCTAAAAATTCTGATGGTTAAATTATTTAAATTCCTTCACTAAAATTTGGAAACAGAAGTCTGGCACAATTAAACCGTAAAAAAATACACAAATGTATAATCAGAAATAAAATTATTAAGTTCAGCATTTATTGCATCACAGACTTAGGATTCTTCCCACCTGTGACCTAGCGGTACACTTTAAGCATTGCAGAATACGTCTGATTGTACTTAGCTAAGGTCGGGATCGAAATGATGTCACTGAATTGCAGGTGTGATGACACAGCTCTACGAATGCGTCATCATCATTGATTTAGTATAAGTAACTACACAATCAGCCGAAAAAATGGGCGTCCAAAAGAACCGCCCCAATCGACTCGGACGGCTCTTTCGCATTTAGTCTGGTTTCGACCGTGAGACTTGACGGTTGTCAAAAATGACAATAATGTTCTGTATAAAAATGCTTTAATAGCAAATATAGCAATAGAACAAAATGAAAAAGGATGGGATATATTTCTTTAACCAAGTTCTATTGATAGCGTGAAGAATTTTATGTAAACTCATTGTCATTTCATGGTTTTGAATAATTAATTTCGTTAGTACAAGTGACAGATTATCACGGAACAAAAACCTAAGGAGTCAGTATTATTATTTTTTTAGAATCCTTTTAAGAATCCTTAGCGGCGTGCAAGGTAGGCCGCAGTTATAGCACGACACGACTTTGTCGTGTGTTAATTTTTCAAGTTTATATAATCTTGTAAAAATATAAATGTTTAAGTAAAGATAAATTGATTTATAAATACATACTTTATTGTACACAAGACACAGGTAAAAATACAGACAAAATAGGTTAAAACGGTACGAAGGCGAATTTATCCCGGCAATGGATCTCTTCCAGTTAACCATAATTAGTAGTAGTTATAGTTCAGTTAGTCATAATTATGTGTCGTAACAGAACTAGTAGACACGTCAAATACACCACGCTAAAATGATCTGACACTACATACCTAGTTCTGATTCCCTTGTCATTAGTTGTGCGTAGAACTTTTTAAGGACTTTGTCAGCTGCAGTGGTATGTAATGCCCACCGAACAATGTTTTGTGTATATTTATAACTAATTTTGAAAGTGTAGGTATTCCCTGCATGTAAAAATAAATCAATCTGTTTTAATGATGATTTTGGTCTTATTGTTTAAATAAATACAATTATTATTAAAATAAATTAATTTATAATGCGACTCCATTCATTCGCTATTTAGTTTTGACGGGAGCAGTCAAGTCAAAGTATGATAAAATGACAATAGACTCTTATTTTCTGATCTGGTGCTTAGAGCCTATAGCCGGGTCCGCTGCGCCGTGTTTTTGTGTTTTTCTAACACCTAACATGTTTTGCCAATCAAAACAAAACCCTATTTGTTTGCCGAAACTGACGGATAACATGTTAGGTGTTAGAAAAACACAAAAACAGGTCGCAGCGGACCCGGCTTATTTATCTTGAAACATATATAATCATGCAGGTAAACGCTATTAGCAAAAATAGCAACTACTGAAACAAAGCTAGAGTTGTCATTTTGGGGCACATTATTTGACATTTTTGTTCGGCTTTGTTAGTCCATTAACTTTTTTTTTTCATTTTAAACTCATTGTTATTTTATTACTTATACTCCAATGTATAAAAAATATGGGTTTTTAATACTTACGTCTGTTTCTTCTCTAGATTCTGGAGGTTGCCCTTGAGTGCGTTGTAGGCGCTGGACTTCACCTTCAGGTCTGCGTCGATTTGACCCACCTGAAAGAATTCCATATTTTTTCAGAATTTTAATCCTGGTAATTTCGGAGATAAGGGGGGGGGATGGTCAATTTTCGTCTTTTTTTTCTAAATTACATGAAATCTGTTTATGCTAAAATTATAAAAAAAATATGTCCGAGGTGCTTACAACAACCCCTTTTATTTGATATGTCACACAATACAGTTTGCGAAACTTTAAAAAAAAAAAACGAGTTTACTCCCCAAAAGTGGCCCCCTTATTCAGAATTCTTTGCGCGTCCATCTTTGGGGTCACCAAATTACATCATCATCATCATCATCATCATATCAGCCCAAAGACGTCCACTGCTGAACATAGGCCTCCCCCAAAGAGTGCCACAATGACCGGTCCTGCGCCACCCGCATCCAGCGGACTCCAGATTACATATGTTTACCAAATTTCAACTCAATCGGTCCAGTAGTATCGGAGCAAATCGGCTGTGACAGACAGACAGACGCACGAGTGATCCTATAAGGGTTCCGTTTTTTTCATTTTGAGTAACCCTAAAAAGAAGAAAGAAAGTTGTTTATTAGTGCAAAAATTAAGTATAGGTACATACATAGAGTGCAGAAAAACTTAACTTAATACATATAATTTTTTAAGAAATTTGCAATAAAAGGCTTGCACTCAGCTTGACATCACGGAGCGAGCCATAGGACACATTCCGTGACGCTGATTTTCAGTTTAGCCATTATTTGGACTAGATGGCATTGTGATATACAAACATGCTTTCGTGCAAAGCAAGCATGTTAGAGTGCTGATACAGATACGTGACTGGCTACCAGATAAGGGTTTCCCTCCCAGAACACGTAGATTCATAAATATAGTGTAACCGATTAAAATGAGGGAGATTGTATTATAGTTGTCTTGTCTTCTTGATGTAACCTATTGAACCCCCACGCTCAGCATACTAAAGAATAAAATAAATAAATAAATATCGTGGGACAATTCACACCAATTGATCTAGTCCCAGCTATGGCTATCCGCAGCAGAACCAAGGTAACCGATATAGCCCTCCGAATCGCTAAACTTAATACTGATCTGGAATGGAATATTTTGGACACTTTTTTTCTTGTATGAGGATCGATAGTGTCAACGATTCTGAATAAGAAAAACCCAAATAAATCGAATTCTGAAAAAAAAGTTCATGTACACTATTTTTGAAAAACGCTCAAATGACTTATTCTAATAACACTGAACTTAGTGTACCATCTACAGATGTGCCGACGGAAAGTTTCCTATATTGCGAATTTTTTCTGCAATTTAACATAGGAAAATTTCGGAAATTTCTCTCAATTTTTGTATGGGAATTGAAACTTTCCATTTCCAACATAGAAATTTCCTTAATTCCTTGTGAAACTTTCTAGAAATTTCCGAGAACTTTTCCAACTTTTTGGAAACTCCGCAATTTGCACATACCTACCATCGACGACACTCTCAACTGCAGCCGTAGCACGGTTGGCCTTATCATGCGACAAGTGACAAGATAAGAGCGTCGTCTCGTTCTATCGAGCAGTGTCAGCCAGTGACGCACGCTCTATCCTATCACCTATCGCGTGACAAGGCCAACCTTGCTACGGCTCCTGACCATCCGTGAATATATGTTAGTACCTGAGAGAGTTATATGTTCGTACCTGTTTGCTGATGATGTCGGCGATGTTGCGCAGGCTCTGCTTGATGGGGTACTTGGCCATGTCCCATTGGAAGCGAGTCAGGTAAGTTGGCAGGTCGGCTGAAAACATTAATTTTACGTAAGCATTTACCTCACTTTAGGCTTTGTTTTTTTTTACCAATTGATCTAGTCCCAAACTAGGCACAGCCTGTACTATGGGTATTTGATATTAGACAATGCACTGAGTAAGTAGTTATTAGAAAACTATTTTTTTTTAATTTTTACGGTTTTATGTTATGAATGACTTATGGTCAAATGAGGTGTTTAATGATAATGAATGAATCACCAAACGCTCATTGGGGGATTTCGGAATGCATTATGTCAGCCTATCTAGTCGGTCATCCACCAGCTCGATTAGTTGACGACGTAAAAAAAGAAGCAGGCTGTCGGAGATACAACCGTTAGTTAAGTTTAAGTTGATACTTCTTTGTTGGCTATGGAACCCTAATAAAAAAACCGGCCAAGTGCGAGTCCGACTCGCGTACCGAGGGTTCCGTACTGAGCAAACTCAAAGTGTTTTGATTATTTAAAGGAATCTGCTATTATGGTGTACCCGTAAAATATATATCTGAATTAATTCACTAAAAAATTAGATTAGGTTTCTCTACAAAAAGTTATTCCGGAAGTCATGTGATAGATTTTGAACTGTACCCCTATAGAAGAACGCGAGCAAAGAAGTATCCACTTCAAATGACCGCGGGTCATTTCTGGATGAGACTAGCACGGGGCCGGGACAAGTGGCGTACTCGAAGAGATCAGCAGTGGGCGATTACAGGCTGATGATGATCATGATGATGATCTAGCATGATTGCATGTGGCGGCAGCATTCGTCCTTCACTAGCAAGTATGTACGTGCGAGAGGGACGAATGTGCAGTGCAGCTCCAACTTGCACAGTTCTTGGGTTGTGGGTCTGGGTTACTTTGCGAAACTTGACAGTGTAAGGGTGAGGAGCGACCACAGCTGTGCGAAGAAGAGGAGCAGTGTGCGAGCAACAATCCATAATTGGAAAGAGATGCGTGACTAGCAATGCTATTGTCGGGGCGTTTAACCTCCGCACAGACAGATATGACTAAGACTGGCCGACTACTTGATACACTAATTTGGAATCATAGACTTTTGGGGACACAGAAGACGAAGATTGTACGGACAAACCGTACCTACAGTTATTGATGGATTTTTTCCTCGCACAGCTATAATGTACACTCACCCTTAAACCCTACTGGCTTCCGCCCGCGACATTGTCTACGTGGACCCGGGTTAGAAACTATGCTAAATTTTAATCCAGGCTATAAACTATCTTCGTGCAAAATGTCATCCAAATCGGTTGAGCCGTTTAAGCGTGATTGAGTAACAAACATCCAAGTATAGGATTATGATGAGGGCGTCATATCGATTGGACACATTTAGTAATTTGTTAATTAATTAACCTGTCCATGTGGCCGCCGCGTTATGGCAAGGTTATCACTGTTTAATATCCTAAATAGCTCCTAACACACGACCCATTATAAATTGTGCAAATAATAGCTCCACTTCATCCACCAATCATTTAATTTGACAGGTAGACTTGACCATTGACAGATGCTGTCTAGACGTCCCGGCACAGTGCTGCCAAGGGTGAGATAATTGCATTTTGATAATCACCCATTGTCCGTTTTACACCTTTAGAGAATGTTGATCATCTTTGAAATTAATCCAATCGAACATCAATCATGTAATTTATATCCGAGCAAAGTTTTTTATTTCTTTGTTCGTAGTTTCAGTTGTATGAGCATTTCTAACACTGAACATAATGACGTTGCATATCGTTCTTTATTTCAAAATTAAAACGAGAAAAAATGCAAGACACCTTTAACTATTCATACAAACTTAGATCTGTTAAGTTTCATCATTGAGCTAAAATGTGTTTTGTTTTTGTCCGTTTCTCAAAAATATATATGTCAAACGGCCAGATAAGAACATAAGGTTTTAACGATGTTTTAACTAAAATAGATTTGTCGGACGTTTATGAATTCCATTAAACCTTGTTGTCCATTGGACCATGAGGATCAAAGCATGCTCAACATTTTCCGGGGGTGCGTACAATGAATTAATATGATAGGCGATGGTACGGTGTCACAGTGGACCAGGTATAGCTAGCTGTGGAAGGGCACCTGTAGTACATGCTGCATGTGTTTTGAAGATAACAAAGACTAAACTATTTAAAAAAAAAAACAGAAACTCTTATAGAAAATGCAACTTCGGTTTCGGATGTTCAATAAACTCTGAGCGCAGCGATCTCCATCATCCTCGTTTCCTAAGGAACACTATAAACCTATTTCAGATACTCTTCTAGTTTGTAATTATAGTATGTCTATTTGTAAATGTAGTGAGAAAATCGATTACCATTAAAGGCTATGGTCTCCTATAAAATACGCCGCACGCTGCGTCACAATGCTTACTATGGAGATGTACTGTTGTGGTCGTCGGCCACAACAGTACATCTCCATAGTAAGGCCCTGGTCTCCTATAAATCACGCCGTACGCTGCGTCACAATGCCTACTATGGAGATGTACTGTTGTTATCGTCGGCCACATCAGTACATCTCCATAGTAAGCATTGTGACGCAGCGTACGGCGTGATTTATAGGAGACCAGGGCCTAAGCGTTGTGACGCAGCGTACGGCGTGATTTATAGGAGACCATGGCCTAAAGGACGACAGGATTAAATGAAACATTTGTGACAGTAAATAAATAAGTTTCCCAAATTGTTTCCTGGTGGTAATGTACATTTATTTTATTTTGTTTCTATTTACTTATTGATGTGGAAATTATAAAAAAACCTTGAAAACTGCAAATATCTTTCATTACCTCACAGCATTTGGATTTAATTTGTGGGAGTGAAAATCAGACCTTAGAAGAGCAACGCCACTCATTCCTTGACCTAACTAACCCTAGAATCTATTACTAGTAACAGCTACAGTTCTATTACTAACCGAATACTTAAAGAAAACAAAACATATTTTTTTCTATTCCATTAACTATTGTTTCAATCTAAATAAAGATCTTAACCTTCCAGCCATGCAACATGTACAAAACAAAATCAACGCCTAACGCAAAAAGTACACAAGAACAATTTATTTTTTCTGTTGTCTTCACAAGTGAAAAAAAAAACTGAAAGTAAAAGGCTCTGGAATAAAAAAAACTAGCAATAACACATATCATGCGTCATACATGAACATTAAAAAATACATAATAACAGTTACCAATAAGTTCTACGGCATGCATACATGTATCCATGCTTTCATACAACGTCTACAACCAATGCAAAGCATTTACATACAAACTATATATTTCATATCACAAACCTTTGTCATACACTGTATTTATAGAGATAAGATATATGCCATAGATTCTCAAACTTTACCACCGCCCACTTTGCAAAAAATGTTTTTCGTATTATAATCTGTCGTTTTTTATGAGCCGCTATACATTCCCAATCGAAAGCCTTAGTTGTCAAATAATTTCTGCCACCCAAAAAAGGCTTAAATTGGGTTTAACATTTTGATTGTGCATTTTATATGTTTAATGTTATAAAATTAGCGTTTCTGTATAAAACAAAGTAACATACTTTCAAATAATTTTTCCCTTCACCAAAATAAGAATTGGAGTCCAATAGTAATGTGAATAACATAAGTACATACAATAGAATAAAACATAATTAAATATGCGTTTATTCCTTCAAGTAACGAAATAAACTGCTTTAAATCAAAATTATCGATTGTAGACTGCAGTAACCCATAAAATCATATTTACGGGTATAAAATATACAAAGATATCACGAGTAAATAAATATCAATAATTGATAAAACTACATAAACTTTAGTTCTTTTACCATATATTTGAGTTAAAATAATACATCGATGCAAACTGAAACAATAAAACAAAAAGCTAAAGAAACCTTTGTGGTTTAGCCTGTTCAGTGAAACTTTTATTGAGTAAAAGTTTCGCTGGAATCTACATTTATGTAAACTTAATTACAGCAGTTATACTTAAAAGCAACATTTAGAAGTGACCGTAAAAACGTACAATTTGCGGGTATGGCTACTTGGCTAGCCAGTGCAGTGTCACAGCGTCAACCTAAATTTGTAGCGCAACAAACGTCTCATAGCGAAAAGATTACGACGTAAAATAAATAATTACTTAATGAGCAAAGCTTGTAGATATTTTCGTGATGAACGTCCGTATCGAAATAACTACAACGACCTGACTGATCAATAGTTTTCGGTTCGCCGTTTTTCGCTACCAAAGCCAACACAAATTGTGAAGACAGTTAGACCAACAACCTGTGACAACAGACGCCGCACCGACATTATAATGTCTACGGTTGTCGACACAAGCAAGTTTTTGATATCATAAGAGATTAGATTCACCGGACTCATTGCACTTTTGTCCAGTTCGAGTCTTTTTTGTCAAAATAGATCTGTGGCGCGCTATGTTCCGACATTTTTTCTCCAAATGTAGGATGGCGCTTGACACGAAATATTACGGCCAGCGCCAACTGCTTAAATAACAACTAATCACTACCTAACATCAATACCAATTACGCAATCACTGCCTTCACATTAGACTTAAGAATCGCAGGCAGCGCTGTTCGTAGGGGAATGTTACTGCTTACAGGGTCAGAGCGAAAAGGAGCTAACGGATAAGGAAGGGGTGTAGTCATTGATGCTGTGAAAATAGTCCCTAATGTGAACTTTTTGTCATTTTCTGGCAATACGGATATGAGTTTGACATCATTTGGATAATTAAGCTTAAACACACCAAAGTAACTACAGGGCAATGGGATTATACGAGCTATCAGTAGCGTAATGTGGCAGTTAGGAATAATCGGATAGCGTTTCATATGCTTCGTCACCTGCCGTGAAACCGCGCGGAAAACTGCCTTTTTTCATAAGTCTGTAGTAGATGGTACGCGCAAGTTTGGTAACACCTTCAACATAAGACTAGGTTACAACATGAAGACTTACGATGTAATGATATCTTTGGTCAGCCTCATGGTGGAGTATTGTTCATGCTCGTTAAGGTCATAGTGCATCTATGCAAGGACTATTTCCCAGCATCAAAGACGAAGGGGTCTTGAACAATTCCTAAACCTTGTGAGAGCACGTGATGCGGCCTCTCCTCCTCTTCCTCGTCGTCCCACCGCGGCGAGCTCCTGCCGCTGGAGGCCTGGGACTGCTCGTACGAGTCCCGGTGTTCACACGGCCAGCAGCCGTGGTGTTCGGAAAACGCCGAGTCGCAGACGGGGGACGTGGGCGTCCCGGGTGGCTCTCCCCCGCCGGGGTCGCCGTACGAGTCCATGCCTGCGGCACGATAGCGTTGGTCGCGGGTCCGAGAGCATCGCGCAACTTGCGTTGCATATTGTCACGTCATCGTGTCACATTCAACCGTAAGTGCGGCCATTTATAGTCCGTATCAGCTTGACACGTCTCGTGTCCATCAGCCATGACGTGACAGTCCATACAAATCAGTATTAACTGTCTCATTAATATTGAACCACTCTTCAGTCCAGGTATGGATCTTATAGTCACTAGTACAATACCTTATTCCGATCATCAACAAAGCCATTTATCTTTGTAATACTAGACTTCGCTGGTCCGTTTTCTTTAAATTCTTCCAAGCCTAATAGATGCCCTTAAACCCGCGACAACACATCATGCTGCATGGTGCTATGCTCAGTAAATGAACGTGTTAAGAGTAAGCTTTACCTATGTTTAAAAAAAATCAAATAAACAGCTAATGGCTTTGACCAGCTGACAAAAGTCTTGTCCATTACACGTGTGTGAGTGTGACAGTGACTTTTATGAATTATAGAACGCTGTTTTGGTAACTAGCTTCATCATAATTTCTTTTATTCACTTAGATGGAGCTCATGTAAATTTTTGTGTCATTTTCAAATATCTTAACACGCTCCCCTACAGAAACATAGCCCATATTGTTGTAGACTCGTAACGTGTTATTGTTATAAATTATTCATCGTTTACGATGTTATAAAGCTTTTATACGCCCATAAAACGCTCTTCAGCGTCAGTTGTTGAAACCTAAGCTTGTTTTATTGAAAATAAAATAAAAATAGGATTTTAGTGGGATAGGAGCGAAATATAAGAAAAATAAATTTAACGAAAAACAAATTAAATTTTAATAATAACAAGAAGCGCAAAGCATAGACGGTATGTAAGCTCGGAATGGCTAAGCTATGAATGTCTTGTGAGGCAGTGATTGCGATATCTATGATATGACGACATAGTTATACGTATATCTTATATCAAGACACTTGTGCACTTATAGTAATCATAACCCGCCGGTCGTGGATCAGAATCCATCCATATAGTGGTACAATAAAAAAAATCTTAGACGAGCACAGTTTCTAATTTCTGGCTTGTTGCTTATGGGCGCCTCTTCCGTCGTAGAATAGGCCGATTTTGTACCAAATGATAAGCGAGAAATTACATTGTGCTAGCCCTGCTGCATAATTATATTTATTTATTCATCGTATGGCAATTAAAAATACACTGTTTTTATCAGTCTATTAAATTATACGTGGTATTTACATTCAAAAGAATGGCAGTTTAATATTCTTCAGATTTAGACTTATTTTAAAGGCCCTACTTTCGATTTAGACTCCGTTCGATTCGATCCAAGTGTATCTTTAAAGTGTTAAGTTTGGCCTACAAACACTTACACAGTCTATCCTAAAACAACGACTACTTATTGTATACACTTATAACGTCACAATTAGACAAGTAACCGAAAACACACATTTACACTAATAAAATCTAAAGCGCAGCAAAAACTGTTCGAATCACAAAACATTAAAATGAGCGAGACATAGAACGACAATATTAGACGAATCGTCGAATAAATTGCATAACTTTGTATATTCTAGAAGACGCGTTAGGTGTCGACAGTGATATATTGTCTCCTTTCGACGTTAAAGACGATAACTATGTTTAGATAATTTTTGATTGTAATAAAAAAAATAGAAATCCACAAAGCGACGGACATGCAAACTAAAATGTATTTAATATACGATTCGATAAAACTCATAAGTCATAGGTATTTCTTTAAAAACGTATCAAGCCCTAACACTGACAAATATGGTAACTTATATACTTACTTTTACTATAAATAATAGTTACATACGTCTTACACGATATATAATATGTATCCTTAAAGCACCAGAAGCGCGGTAACTGCGAAGCTTTTACATATACTACTAAATAGTTACTCACTGCCAAAAAACTTTTTCCACTTTTCTGACACTGAAATGCAATTCCAAATACTGATTTGCAATCATCTACAATAGGAACAAATATTGAATAGTAGCTATAACCTTCGATTTTAACATATAAATACATAAAAGAAGCGTTGAAAATATTAAAACATTATTTTTTACGAAGTGCCATAAATTGATATAATAAAAATTTAAATTAAATATGTCAACACAATTATAAATTTATGATTTCTCTAATGTTTAATTTATCTCAACTGAAAATTACATATTAACTGATATCACTCACCAAATATATTTACAACTTTATCCACTACATATCTTTTTAGAAGTCAGCCCTAGACTTGAATGAGATATTAGCGCCAACTTAAATAAAGTCGTTTCCGATGTTCCCTTTTTATAACGGAATATAATACACCAAACATCCTACGCAATAATCATCTATTGAAAACAACCATAATTATTCCATACAAAGTGATATTATAATGCAATATAATGTGCAAGAGGTCAATATAGCTGTAAGTAAACGAACCTCTTTTCTAAAACAATTAAAAAAACATTCGTACGTAACAAACACTGTCCACGCAACATTCTTAGCCATTGTAAAAAGTGATTATTCAACGAATCTTTCAACAAAAAACAAACTCATAACATAACCACACAGTGAAATATATACATGCGAAGGTGGGTATTTTCTCAGTACGATAAGTTGTTTATCTCAATTTTAATTTTTAAAAAATCAACTTATGTAAACTTTACCCGCTGTAACAATTTGCTGACGAAAAAATCGGACATGAAAGTATCTTATATAAAACTTTACTGGCATATTCTTTCTTTGGAACCAGAAGTTTAGACAAGTGTGTATGATTTTTAGCTTTAGGTAAAGATTCGTTGACATTATAAATTCATAGTTAATAATGTCATATTATAATATAAAAAAGATTGAAGTAATTTTAGGTGATATGAGATGTGTATATGAAAATGTTATGTGTAAATAAGATAATTATGTACAAACATTCTTATATACAGTGCAATTTTTATATTGCAAATAAAAGTTAAAATAGAAAATCAGATAAGGTAAAATCACCGACAGTGGTGCAAATGTTAAATAATTAAATTAAGAGATATAAGTGTCAGTGTAAAAGAAAAAGTACATGCAAAATATACACAAGTCCAAAACATAATGAACTAAAATCAAATAGGAAGTATAAAATCAAATAAAAATTATAACCATCGAGATCCAGCGACGCATGCTAAATTTTTCGCACTACTCTGTGCTTTTATTTCTTTTTGTCTACATCAGTTCATTCTTGTCTATGAATTAGTTGTTCATGCTGGCAATTTTTCTGCTTTTAAACAGCCTATGTCCTGTCTAGCCCAAAAACATGCCATCGTTCAATTCTAAAACTTTACATGCAAACTTTTTTCATTTTTAAAAGTTTTATTAATTCTCTAAAACTCTAACTTCGAATTTATCTCATTTATTTTATTCTTTAAAACAGATGGCACCAAACAAAATACCGTAATTGTTGTTTTTTTAAAGAAATGACTAAAATGTTTTTAAATAGCTTCATAATGGAACAAAAACAAATCAAATGTTTAGTGCCACTTGAAAAATAAAGTCAAAAAAATCGAAAAAGTGACTTACTGTTGTTTGCCATCAAATTTTCGTGAAGCTTGTCGCGTTGATCTTCAAGTACCTGAAGAAATTTCATATCAGAATTTAAATATACAACTCATAAAATAGTAATAAACAACACATTATTTTGATAAAAAATATACCACTAAATAGGTTATATTGTTTATCATTTCACTTGTAAAGTGCCTTGTCTAGTTGTACTGTATTGTATCTATAGGGATTGTAGGCCTATCCACGAATCGATCAGCAAACCACACAAGATAATTGATTGAATACCAATTGGTTGGTGTGGTACAACGACCTAAGTACAGCGGCTCTCAAACTTTGTTGGTGACTGACCCATGATAATATTTTTTTCATAACATTAGTATTTGCCTAGCTGTTTCATTTCGTTTAGGCCTCTGATGAGAAACGACCTGCCATAATCCTAAATACAGTGTTGTTCCTGACACGGTAATTGCCGTAATATACGGCAATTAAAACACATTTCATTTTTCTGACTCCTTAATTTTGTTTAGGCATTTAATACCTAGTACTTGAAAAGTTAGGAGACACGTATTTTTTCTTTTCATTTTATTTTTAGTTAAACCCCCTTAATTTGGGTGTTTTAAACTACCACGTTCGAAAAGGGCATAAGTACATTTAAAAGATGAATAAGATTACAGTGGTCAATATATCGAATTAAAAAGTAAATAGCATACTGTGTCTGTGACAGTGACATTTGACATTGACAAGATAGAAGGAGTTAAATAACTGTCAATGTCACAACATTTTTTTTCTTACAAGATGCATAAGCACAGCTATGGAATATCCGCATTCAGCCTTTCAGTGGCTTCTTCAAAGTATTTCCAGTTTTCTCAAGAACTAGCGAATATAAAAGTCCATTATTTTTTATAATTATTCAGCAAGCCCAAATCTCTGAATGGTTTTTAGTTTGAGCCTCTATGAAAAAATGAAAAGTTGTCAATTCAGGTGTCTTCTGACCTGAACACGACACACGGCAACCTATCATTTGTATGGCATTTTTTTTTACACGGCAATAATTTAAGATTTTCTCATACAAACACGGCAATCCAAAATTTGACAGGAACTAACACACACTAACACACACTGACACTGTACTAATATTATAAATGCGAAAATTTGGATGTTTGTTACTCAATCACGCATAAACAGTTGAACGGATTAAGACGAATTTTGGTATACATATAGTGTATAGCCTGGATTAACATATATAATACTTTTTATCCCGGGAATCATTCCCTAAAGGGGCGAAATGGGGGGCGAAAGTTTGTATGGAGCTATGATATAAACAATATAAACATCCACGCGGTCGAAGTCCCGAGAAGAAGCTAGTAGTCTAGAAGTTTCTTGTATTATGACGGTGGCCAACAAGTACACTTCCCTCCGCACGGCAAGCAGACCTGCCTCCCTATAATGTAATTTGTTTTAAGCTCACCTCAACGCTCATTCACAAATATATTTTGACGGCGCGATTCATAGTAACTAAGCGTAGGTAGAGGTCCAGTTTCGTTAGGCGTGACGCGTAAGGTGAGGCGCATGAGCGCTTAGCGAATGACAGCCCTGTACGGGCTACAGAACCGTCCGGTTACCGTTGCTTTATCTTTACTAGTATTGAGGATCATAAAGTGGGACTCACCTCTCCAAGGTACTGGGCTACCTTCCTGGTGACTCCCTCGACGAAGGTGTCCAGCTTGCCCAGGTCATCAGACAGGCCCACCAACTGATCCAGCGTTCCCACCTGCAGATCATAGTCGAATCAATTAAATTAAACATGTAAATACCAGATGATGATTAACATTAACTAAATTAAATTAAAACTAAGTTAAATCTAAATAATTTACTTTAAAAACAAAGTTTTAACCGACTTCAAATCAGTAGCCATATTGTTTCGAGTTTGCCTATAAAATTTGAAGAGTTCCCTCGATTTCTGCAGGATCCGTCATCTGAACTGGATTTTAGTGACAACGGGACCAATCTGGAAGTATATGCTTTCAAACAAAGAAAGAATTTTTCACATCGGTTCATAAATTACCGAAATTATCGCGTAACAAACACAAAAGAAAAAACATACAGGCGAATTGAGAATCTCCTCCTTTTTTGAAGTCGGTTAAAAAGGCCCTCGAGGCATTGTACCGAGGATGCTGGCGGCATTTCCTCGCTGAATTGCAATGCTGATGCGTTGCGCGAGAAAGCCGCCAGCTCTTCGGTCACCAGTTACATCGACCAGACGTTTTGCGATTTCTGCAAATAACTTATGCGCACTGGGACCCCACGGACCGAGGGTCTCGACGCCAAAGGGTACAAAGTCGTACTCTCTGCCGAGGCCTCTATATTTATTACATTTCAGATTTTCGGCGTTTTCCGCCGCTGCACCCGCTTTAGAAGTAGTCCGTTGGAGGTGAGACGGTGCCAGTGTGTCTACACATGTAGCATCCGTCGCAACCTCCACGGAACCAGAGACACACCATTAACATGAAATTAGTTCAATAAAAAAACCGGCCAAGTGCATACGTGAAACGTGGCCACGCGCAGCGCCCTTTCAGACCCGGCCAATACAATTGTGCGGGTTGATTACATTTAATTGTCAAATCTAAAACATATGTCAATATACTTCATTTTACGTTAGTAGGGTCTTGTTTTTCCGGTCTGAAAGGGGTAGGGTTTCGTAGTTGCGTGTGTCTTTGTTTCATCGACACGCATAAGCCAAGTATATGGTGCGGTTGTGTCGGAAATGTGTCGAATTTGTATGAAAGCAGGCCTTTACAAGTATATGTATGTACACTTATAAGTTGGTGACTATTACTCGGTAACTAGTTATAGGTTTAGCCGTGATAGTTTTCCTTTAAATTAATGTACTACTGCCACAAATTGAAAAACCCACTATATTTTTGAACAAGCTGTCCAGAGTTACCATGGGTTTAATAAGAAAAAAAAAATGACATCCCCACTTTCGGTGTAGGAGAGGTAGCCCAAAAAAATGTTTTTTTCCATGATTTTATTCTACCATTTTATCGACGTGCTTACAGCCTTCTAGTAGTAAGGGTCACTGAGCTAAGCCGCAGGCGGACAGACGGACATGGCGCAACACAACTATAAGGGCTCCTTGTTGACTACGGAACACACGTCAAGTCAACAATGTCGTTCAAGTCTTACTATTAGCTATTGAGGGGTCCCGCTGGCTTAGGAGCCAGCTGGACCCCTCAATAGAATGATGATAGGTCATCAATTTGGTGGTTATTGTAGTTTATACTATCGCTCGGAAACTGTTCAACGAGCTCTGAAAAAGGCTAGTCGACACTACCAGTGACCAAAGAGCTGGCAGCTTCCTCGCACAACGGATTAGCATTGCTATCCAGCGAGGTAATGCTGCCAGCGTCTTTAGTACGATGCCACGGGGGCCCTTTTTAGAGATTTTTTAATTTTTTAATTTTATTTTATATATATATATTATATATATTTTTTAAGTTAGGTTTAGTTTATAATATTATTGTAAATAGTTAGATTTCGTTTATTATATTATATTAAATTAGCTTAAGTCAATTTATAATGTAAATTTATGTTGTGAAATAAATTAAGTGTTGGCTAACTTGTCTATATTTTTATACATACTTGCAAAGTTTCAAATAAATACCATTGGCCATTTTCTAAGCATGTTATAAGTCGATTTTGTAACAATTTTTTACATAAGAAATTCCATCATTATTGCCTCCTGGCCAAACGGAGAGAATAACAACAGAAAATAATTGATTGACCCATTAACATTGTCCCTATTAGAATACCTTCAGGTCGGGAATGGGGAATTTGTAGTTGACGCTGAGGTTGCCCGACTTGGTGGCATTGTTGAGGGTGTCCCACGTCTGCTGGCACGTCTTATCGCCCGGGGCGCTGATCACCCAGTACTCCGACATCTTCACTGTGAATAAAAACATTGAATTTTGTAAGGCTACATAGATAATACAATTCCAACTAAAAATAAATGAAAATATCTGGTTATAGGTTGGCTGGAAGGGCCGGCTCGTGAGTTTTTCGGAGCTTTGTACAGAATATTTACCGTTAGCTTTTCGGTGAAGAAAAACATCGAGAGGAAACCAGTCTACCAAATTGATCTTGGGACTTTCAAAGCGGATCCTGGGCTACTATAGGGCACAATCAGGAATAACGCTAGGAGGATGAGGTTTTCTGGAAGAGATTACTCTTTAACAATAAAGAACATCCATTGTTTTACATGGTATCTCCGTCTCCCTCAAGCTTTATTATTTTGTACTTGCTTTATTTGTGAGAGGTGTGTAAGAAAGTTTTTAAGAGTGTTTTTTTTGGTATTGTTTTGTATATTGTGTTTCTTGTTAATTTTTCATTAAATATGCGTTTTGCTGGCACGCAATCATTGTTTCTTATTATTATTTTTTGTTCCATTTTGTAGTGGTTGCTTATGCAAATAAACAATTTCCTATTCTATTCTTATGCAATACATGTTGAAAATACTTTTTATGAATTAGAATTCAGATTCTAAACAGACAGATAAATAAAGGAAAAACACAACTAAAACAGTAATTTGATAAGAATTCTTTTTTCACACACTATTTGTCTTCACAAGTTATATCATTTTTTTCTTATAAGACATGAGACACTTGTATAATGTGCACACCATATAGTTTTGTCAGCAAAGAAGCTAGGAGAGAACAGAAAAATTATTGCGTTATAGTTTACAAACCAATAGGCGGTTCACTTCATACACGAAATATAGGTACATAGTTAAAACTCTGGACACCACACCAATGTAAATCATTATTGGGAACTGACCTTGAGCGAGAATTAGGCGTCTTAGAAACCCGTAACAGGCCAGAACCCATGCAAATACGCAACGGATTTCATGTTTCTAAACATAAATAGTACTTTGTCGAAAATATTGATTTTGTTCAAAGGAAATTTGGAGACGTCCTGTTTCTTGCGAATGTGGGGAACAGTGGAGTTTCGCGCGGTCCGACGCGGTGGGACTGGGAATCGATACCCGCCCCGGCTGTCCGGCGCCCCTTCAGCGCTCAGACATCCAGGCGCCACAATTACCGACACCTATTCACCCCAAACCACCCCATAGTACACCCGTCACTATTTTGACACATTTGAGTCCCGCGCAAAAGGATTTTAAAAACACAGTGCGCACTAAATCAGCCCAACTATATTACTATACTCACCTAGAACTTATAAATTAATGCCGTTTAACAGTAAATATTAGAAACAGCTATAATTTCGTGAAATCACAAGACGTCGGGACTAGCCCTGCTTCAGCGCCATGAAAATTCACGTGACGCTGTGCTGCCACCTACAACGACTGATACAAGACAGCTGATTTACGTCAATTGTCTATGGTGCACTATGTTTTTGAAGAAAGAAAAAACAGTGAATTAGTAACAATATGTTTTTCAATAATAATCGATTCATTTAATGAAATCTGGATTAATATAATAATATGATATACCTTAATTTGTTCACGAAGAAAATTAATATATAGCATTTTAAAATTTTGACATTGACATTTAAGTTTTTTTGTCTATACATTTCATGGCGGTCAATACACGGTGAGTAAATACTAATGATCCACCATAGCTGTCTCACTTTATAACATGCGATAGAGTAAGACAGCTATAGTGGATCATCAGTATTTATTTACTCACCTTGTATTGGGATTAGGATTTAGGTGATGGTGATAATCAGTCAAATTACTCACCGTGTATTGGCCGCCAATTAACAATCCCATGAACTTAATTTTTGATCAACATTTAAATAAACCAAAATAAATAATCATCGGTACACCATATCTGATATTATTTAGAATAAGCATAATGATGGCACCACACTTGGCAGTATTTGCCCAAATGTAAATTGGTGAACCAAAAATAGACGCGTAAAGTAAATTAATGAATTCTGATCAAGAGGGCAACTTTTGGGGAATAAACTGCAAAATTTCAAAAAAAAGTTTCGCAAACTGTATTGTGTGACATATCAAATAAAAGGGGTTGTTGTAAGCATTTCAGATATATTTTTATTATAATTTTAGTAAAAACAGATTTGAAGTAATTTAGGAAAAAAGACGAATGTTGACCATTCCCCGTCCCCTTATCTCCGAAACCACTAGGCTTAAACTTCTGAAAAAATATGGAAAATAGTTCCTTGCCTAAAGATTACAGGAAAACCTATAAGAAGTTTGAGCATTCAAAGTAACGGAAAAATTCTCAATATTTTACGGAAACCTTGCCACGCGAGTTGAACTCGCACTTGTCCGGTGTTTAACATTTAATTCTATAGAAGTTTTTGTCTTTGAAGTATAACAACACCCGAATCGCAAATAGCCACCCATCTTACGTCCATCCATGCCTAGTGTCACTGTCAGCTGTCAGATCAGATTGTCAATTCAACTGTCAAGTCAAGTCAAAAATAATTTCGTATTTGTGTTTGTTGCAGGTTGCGGGAGTAATTTAATTACTGAACAAAATTAAAATGCGAATAATCAGTTTCCTATCAAAGAAAGTCGGTGATCTTACTGTTAAATATTCAAATTTACCGGAATCCTATATAAAAAGGAGTTATGAGCAGGTATGTATTGCGAAATAGCCTTTTCGACCATTTTCGTTCATAACCTAAAAAAAAAACTATGTTTATTTTCAGGTGTATTGGAAGAATCCCTCGGGGTATCCGCAGTATCCGAAGGCACAGGTGGCTCGCAAGAAGTTCCGTTTCACGATGAACCGACCGTGGACCGGACAGTTCCGTATGCAGAACGAACGAGAGGTGCACAGGAAGAAAGTATTTTTGGAACCTGTCGGGGAATGGAGTTTCTTTAGGTAATATATAGAGTAGCAAGCCATGTTTGAAACATGGTCACTCACATTTATAAAATTAGTAATGCTGCGGGCTTAGCATGGTTGCCATTGTATCACTTATTGCTGTGGATAAGACATACCGTCACATTCTGACAAGTATGCGAGTCTGAGAGTGACGGATGTCTTATTGGTGAATGTACGGCCCAATAATCGGCGTCCACTATATCTCTATCTCTTTTTAACTCATGCAAAAATAGAGAGAGAAAGATAGATGGACGCGGATTATCGGGCCGTATATTAACCGGCACAGTCTTATCCACAACAATAATTATTGCGTATTAGAGCCTTAGTTTACCCAATTAAAATGCTTTGACTTTGATAAGATGTAAACAAACCTTTATTGAAAACGAATATAAGGTCCAAATGGCTTTCATTATATTTTAAATTTTCCTCACGGTGGTAAGGTGAAAAGTACCGTGTTTCGCTCGGCAGCAAAATTGTTTGGTGTCTCGTGCCTTGAAAGCCGTGCATGCACAAACACTTGCGCCAAACAACAACTTTGTCATAACAAATAACTATTTTCCAGAGGCGACCGTGTGGAGGTGATGGTTGGCAAGGACAAAGGCAAGCAAGGCATTGTGGTGCAAGTCATACAGGAACGCAACTGGGTCATTGTGGAGGGACTCAACACACACCTAAGAACTGTTTGTATTACCCCATATCTAGATCATTATTCTCCTAGCGTTTTTCCTGGTTGTATCCCGGGTCCCTAATCAACGAAAGCGACTGCCGGCTGCAAGCCAGAGGCAAAACTAGATCTTGTTGGGATTAGACCGGTCAGTACTTTTATAAATGAGGCACAACCAACCATTATCACAGCTAGTAAGTGCACTAACTAAATGCAAAACTTAATTTTCACGCCACTGCTCGGAAATGTGGCAAAAGATGGTCAGAATTCAGGCTTCAAAGCTGGGGTTAGTTATACATCGCACGAACAGGCCATCTATGACGTCAAACTGTCCAACAATGTTATTGTTGGACAGTTTGAACAGCGATCGACCAATCACAGGGCCCCGCGCGCTCGCGCCGGCGTGCGCCCGCTCCTCCTCCTCCGCGCCGGGCGCGAGGCAAGTGAGCCTGTTTAGTATTATGATCTTTAATTAGATACTTAATTTGGACTTAGAATTATAATTATTTGCAATTTCCTCGCAGTAGGCGTGAAAAGCACTGTGTTAAGCCTCGGCCGAAAGTACAATAGCTGGACTCGAACTAACTCGTCCATCTATTGCTTACTTTCTAGCCTCTTCAACAATGTACTATTCTCGGTCACAAGATTATGTTTCCCCTGATCTACGTTGTTGATGTTGTGAAGGGACGCCTGGCCTGAAACAGGCGGGCTGTCGATCGCTTGCCACATTCATTCAGCCCCTTTCCCCCAGGTTGGCGCTTAAGGTCACTATCCCGGCAGCGTTCCCACATCAAATACTTCCATTCTTCTCGTTTTCCTGCAGAACAGAAGGACATCTTTAAGGTCGATATCCTTCAATTCCCTCTCCTCTAACACATCTTTACCGAATGTATTAAACCGCGTTACCGCGTACATAATACATTCAGCTAATACATGCTTACTAGTTCTTCCTCCCAACAGTGTGGGCAGGAAGCGTCGTTACTAATACCTATTACCTTCAAGTGTCTATTTAGAGTATTGTGACCAGTTACGATACCCGTCAGCAATATCAGATTGCTCTTACCCAGTTTCAGCAGATACCTGGTTCTTCTGTGATCCATACTTCCTATCATCATCTTTGTCTGTCTGCACCCAGATGCTTCTCTCCATTCTCTCTCCACATCTTGTTCTTTTAGTCTTTCTATGACCTGATTTGGGACCTGAGCTGAGAAAGGAAGGACCGGTTCTGGGCCTATAAACTCCTGTCCCGCTCCCTCTCTTGCCAGCTCATCCGCGCTCTCGTTACCTGATGTCCTGGCCCCTGGCCTGCCCTGATGTATTAGTAAACCATCTGTTATGTTCGCAGGTAGGCAAAGATAAGGACTTCCCCGGCGTCACAATCCGGTCTGAAGCTCCACTGCTGGTCACCACTGATGTGAAGCTAGTAGACCCCGAGACCCTGAAGCCGACAGAGGTTGAATGGAGATTCACGGAAGAGGGAGACAAGGTAATATTGCTACATGTTTGGGTACTATCCGTCGCCGTCGCCCCGTGATTGGTATGAACACCGAGCATATCCATTTTTAAATGAATAAGTTGATGTCTAAATTTTTATTTTTAGGTACAGTCGAGTTCTCCAATATCTATACAGACAACCTTTCAAAAATATCTATACACAGACTTTATTATCACTGACATAAGACACATGTGTAGATATTTTTGAAAGGTTGTCTGTATAGATATTGGTGAACTCGACTGTACAACCTTTGATGGCCAACTATAAATTTTATATCTACGTTTATAAAAAAAAGAAAGATAATCTCTTTCTCGTAAATTGTTTCTTGGAAATGTATTAAATTTTTCGTCTAGGACCCAATGTCTAGGTCTCAGTTAGGACCCAAAAGGTAGACAAAAAGGCAGCCAAAGCAACCGACCTAAAAAAAAACAAAATCCGAGTTTCATTCCTTAGACTGTCATAAAGAATAAGTTTCTGACAAAAAAATGTTTTTGTTACATAGGTACTGTACTTTTCTGTAGAGCGGCATCAACTACTCATTGAAACGATTCTAACGAGCCCAAACTCAACGGGGTTACGTCGGTTAAGTACTGAATTCCCATGGCCACCTTCTGTCTCCATCATCAGATCAGCTCGATGGTACCATAATATTAAAGAGTCATCCAAACTATACCTTTACCCAAAATTTCAGCTCAATCGGCCACCGGAAAGTGGGTCAAATTCAATGCAAGATTTGACCCACACTTTGTTAAAGGCACAAGTTTAATAAAAGCTTGTAATATGACGTCACTTATGGACACAAAAAAATTGGATTGTTTTTTTTCTTTGATGTCGATGATGGGAGACTAAAAATACACACAATAAAATTTATTTGGACTCCCTTTAAAACAAGTTTCTATTAATTCAAAGTTGGAAATGATTTGATTTGGGTTCGACCACAAAGTCGGTGCGTTTGCATGATCTACATTGATATGGTAATCTAATCTATGGTGGCCTAATCTATGGTATATGGCCGTATTACACTAGTCGATCAATTGTCTTTATGCCACACCATACCAATTGATTGACGCATCAAAAATACAAAACTAACTGATGGAAGGCAGTGTTTTATTGACGTACAAGCAATCCGCCTATGTAATCTACTTTGGTTATTTCCACAGTATTTAGCCTTATGGCGTACTAATCTGGGGTAAAGTTTTAGAGACTATTTTCATACCACACAATAAGAATTTGACGTTGGCTGTTCTACGCTCAATTGAATATCTATTTTTGTAGGTGCGAGTGTCCACTGCCAGTAGCCGCATCATCCCAGTCCCGAAGACAGCGGAGGAGACCATAGACTTCAAGAGCAAGGAGCTGTATTTGGAGAACGATGAAAAAGATACCAAAGCTGATGCTGTTACTAAGGTAGGCAGCTGGGTAGTAGCTAGGTAGGTAGGTACCTAGTTACCAGTTATTTGTTTGTGAATAAAATATACAGACAAATATCTGGCTTTTACCCATTCAAGGCCAGTGACTGAGTCACCCCTAAAGCGTAGATACGTTTCGGCGGTTCCCATGTTATCAGGTGCGAGCGTACTGCTACGAAAGGGTTCTTCCGCTGTCACCACCGATTTGTTACCAGTGGTAACAGCTGGAACTTTTCCCCCCATCTTTTACTACTAAAGTACTCGGTGGTATGGTCAAGGACATAATTGTTGAGTCATTTAGGTGTCAACTAATTTTGTTTTTTTAGTAGTTAAGCTATAAAGTGTCCAGTATAAAGTGAGCTCTAAATGGCTCAACAATTAAAGTCTGTGACTGTACACGATGATTTTTTATCCGTGAACAGGAACCATTTTTAGGGTTCCGGACCAATAAGGTAAAAACGGAACCCTTATGGTGCGACTCCGTCCGTCTGTCTGTCTGTCACAAAGCCAAATATCTCAGGAACTACTAATGCTATCGATCTGAAATTTGGAATAGTTGTAAACAAAGCTAATCCTCGTGTATGGAAAATGAAATAAAAATAATATATACTTTTAATTTGTATAAATAAGGGTGGATAAGAGGGGGGGCAAAAATTCAAAGTCTAGTTAGTAGGCCGAGTGGGGTATCATATGAAAGGGCTTGAATTGTACATTCTAAAACAGTTTTTATTTTATTTTCTACAATGGTAAAATTTTGATTTATAAAGAAAAATTTTGAAAAAAATACCATTCCCCCCCTTATCTCCGAAGTTAACAAAGCGAAAAAATTGAAAATAATATATATGATTAATATTAACGTGAATATTACCGGAAAAGTATAACGATACATCTATCTAGTGTAATTTTTTTTATTCTTCAGAAATCATATGGTAATTTTGTTTGTAATTTAATACGTCTGTGTTTATTTTTTTTCCTTCAAATTCGTATGAAAGTGTTCCGAAAGTACCTTCTAGCAAACATAAAAAGAATTATCGAAATTAATTCACTTGATAAAGAATTATCGCTAAAAAACCAACATACAGTAAGGGAAATGTATTAACGTACCACCGTAGAACCCTATCGCAATAAGGTGACATAGCACTCGAGTTTGAGTGACGGCGGCCCGTCAATTGCGACAGGGTTCTACGGTGGTACGTGAATACATTTCCCTTTCTGTACATATCGAGTTCCTTGGTCGCGCAACTTAGTAACAAAATGCACCGATAAATAGTGTTGTATATTTCGTACGGAACCCTCGGTGCGCGAGTCAGACTCGCACTTGACCGTTTTTTTCTAACTAGTCAAGGACTTTAATTGTTGAGCCATTTAGGTGTCAACTAATTTTGGTTTCTATGAAGCTAATATGAAGTTTTTTATTTTCATATTTATTTTTAGTGGCAATAAATACTTTTTCTGTTTCTGTTTCAAGTGTCCAGTATAAAGTGAGCTATAAATGGCTCAACAATTAAAGTCTATGATTTTACGTAACTACAGGAAGAAAGACCAGTAGTTACCATCAATTATTATTCCCACTAGTTCCCACTGGTAAAAGATGGGAAATAAAATCCCAGCTGTTACCATTGGTAATAGTTGGGAATAACCCCTACGAAATCATTGGCAGTGAATGATTCGACTACAATGACACATTGGTCACATTCCAGATCACGTTCCAGCCGAAGCTAGCCACCTTCGAGATGGACGTCATGGAATCCATGGGGATCCAGGAAGAACGAGTCCCGGTCAAGTCCTACTGGTACTAAATTAGACAAATTAGTAGTTAATATATAGTTTTATGTTGCATATGGAGTTTTATTGCGCATATAGTGGTGTTTTGTCAAACCTTTATCAGATCTGCACGGCTATCACAAGACAGCGCGCGAGCTCTCTCGATTTTTCTCGCACTATCTGTCTCTCTCTTATTAGACAACTTAGTAAGAGAGGTATAGTGCGAGAAAAATCGAGAGAGCTCGCGCGCTGTCTTGTGATAGCCGTGCTGCTCGGGTTAAAGTAGAGAAAATACGGAACCCTTATAGGATCACCGGTGCGTCTGTCTGTCCGTCTGTCACAGCCGATTTGCTCCGAAAATGGACCGATTGAGTTGAAATTTGGTAAACATATGTAAGTTGGTGACCCAAAGATGGACGCGTACGGCGTAAAGTAAATTAATGAATTCTGAACAAGGGGGCCACTTTTGGGGGGTAATCTGGAAAATTAAAAAAAAAACTCGCAAACTGCATTGTGTGACATATGAAATGAAAGGGGTTGTAAGCATTTCAGATATTTTTTTTTAATAATTTTAGCAAAAACAGATTTGAAGTAATTTAGGAAATAAGACGAAAATTTACCATCCCCCCCCCTTATATCCGAAACTACTAGGCTTAAAATTCTGAAAAAAATATGGAAAATAGTTCCTTGCCTAAAGATTACAGGAAAACCTATAAGAAGTTTGAGTGTTCAAAGTAACGGGAAAATTCTCAATATATACGGTACCCTCACCACGCGAGTTGAACTCGCACTTGTCCGGTTTTTTTCCAGACATGAGACCTAGCTAAATTGGCTTCGCGTCCCCGTGAACCCATATTCCAAATTTATCGGAATCGTTGGAGCCGTTTCCAAGTACGTGATTGCAAATCATCATCCATCATCCTGGCCGATTTCGACCACGGCGACTGGAAAAAGAGAAGAGTTCTGGCTAACTGGAGCGTCGTTCGTGAGCTCTCAGGTGACTGACGTAGCCTATCTTTGCAGAGAACGTGCGACCACATTCCCTACAGGTCAGCACCCCTCCGACAAAATTGTAGTGTATGGCCGCAGGTGGTCGAGCCTTCAACTCCTCGCGCTTAGCGTCGAGTTCGTTACGTCTTCGTTCTTCGAAGGCTTGCACATTAACCTTCACTGTATGTCTCCACTTTGACCGATCTTGAGCCAAAATCTCCCAGCGCGATGGGTCAATATCACACCTCCGCATGTGGCGCTTCAGCACATCTTTATAGCGCAAATATATATATTTGCAATATATATATTTGCAGCAATACTTTGTTTTAGTTTTTATCTTTACCAATCGTGTCATTGAGAATTTGACCGATTAACGGAATCATAACAAGCTGCTGACGTCACGTGTTTGTTAACTTTAACCCTTTTATCTGATGGAAGATAGCCTGGATAACGATTCGTGGGGGGTACTTTATTGTAGCGTTGTTGGCACAAATATTGTCCTTATCCGAACACACAATCTTTAAAAAAAGTTACCTGCACGGCTATCACAAGACGGCGCGCGAGCTCACACGATTTTTCTCGCACTAAGTTTTCTAAGTTTTCTAATAAGAGAGAGACGGATAGTGCGAGAAAAATCGAGAGCTCGCGCGTCTTGTGATAGCCGTGCTGGCCTACCTAAATTACTTTTTAGGGTTCCGTACCTCAAAAAAAAAAACGGAACCCTTATAGGATCACTCGTGTGGCTGTCTGTCCGTCTGTCACAGTCGATTTGCTCCGAAACTACTGGACCGATTGAGTTGAAATTTGGTAAACATACGTAAATTGGTGACCCAAAGATGGACGCGTAAAGTGAATTAATGAATTCTGAACAAGGGGGCCACTTTTGGGGGGTAAACTGGAAAATTTAAAAAAAAAGTTTCGCAAACTGTATTGTGTGACATATCAAATGAAAGTGGTTGTTGTAAGCATCTCAGATACAGCAAAAACAGATTTGAATTAATTTAGGAAAAAAGACGAAAATTGACCATCCCCCCCTTATCTCCGAAACTACTAGGCTTAAAATTCTGAAAAAAAATATGAAAAATAGTTCATTGCCTCAAGATTACAGGAAAACCTATAAGAAGTTTGAGTATTCAAAGTAACGGGAATATTCTCAATATTTTACGAAACCCTCACCACGCGAGTTTAACTCGCACCTGTCCGGTTTTTTTTTAAAGCCGCCCTAAAGCCTACAACCACAGTTACCACAAACAGTGTAGGGGTGCGCGCAGTTGGCAACCGTGGCTGCCACAAGCAAGTGAGTAGGTAGCTATTTGTTTCTTTATGGCAACGGTTTTAATTTATCAAATAGGTACCTATACTAGCTGCCCGCCGCTTCGGCTGATAATGTACAATGCGCAAAATGCTAACTGCACGCATAATGTTCAAACAGTCAAAATGTACATACGCAAAATCTACATCATGACAAACGTACAGTACGCGAAATAAATAGTCCGCAAAATGTACGGCGAACGTAACCAAGTCGCGGCGCCTCGCCGCTGAAATTTAAACTTTTTTTCACAATCATTATTTGCGGGTACTAATGGGGCGAAAGTTTGAACCCCCAGAACCCCCCTCCCTTCTATATATACGTCCCTGCTTATAATGATCTGGATAAATAAGTATTTATTATAAAGCATAGAATTTTTACATTCAACCAAACAACACGAAACCAATACACACTGTCCCGACTATACATGACGTATGTACACTTAGAGCATACATAACTGGAGTAGCCTTTCAGTAACTTACCCCTCTGTTAAAAACCTTGCACAAGTGCAAAAAATCATACAAAGAAAATTTCAAAATCGATCACGAAATCGCCTCGCAAGAGAACACTGACCATAAAAATGCCCGCAAGTTGCTGTAAGCACTTTATATTATAAACGTTCAACCACTTCAAGCTTTTAATATATAATTGAGTTTCAATATCCTATTAAAATGCTCTCCCCCGCCCCCGCTAAATTCGGCAGACTTTTTGTACGCAAATACGACATAAGGCTACTCCAGTTATGTATGCTCTTATGTACATTATTGCCATATGAGTCATATCTTACGCTGTTTATAGCGACACTATCTCAGGATCGAATAGCTGCTTGTCGGGCTATGCCTACAATCGCAGCATGAAAAGGCACACACGAGCACAGAATAAGTAATACGTACGTACAGAAGGTTCTCTGTTAACAAATTCCCTGTTTAGGTACGCCAAACGTGCCTAAATGTGGCCATTTCTTTCTATCGCATGCAACGCGCTCTTTCAGGGGCGGAGCCATAGAGCTAGGGTTACCGCCAGCCCGACCTATTAAATTATAGGTACCTACGTTAGTATAATAGTGTATTTTACTAACGATATTACGATTATTCTTCATTTACTTAGGATCACCCAACTACACAAAGGCTGTGTAATTTGCCTTTAGGATATGACATCAAAACTGCCTGTTTCTGCAAAATGTAAGACGAAGACACACAACCCTGGGTTACCTACATACATAAACATAATGTAAAGAAAAATGATTTTCAACCAATATAAATATACATACTGTGTCTAGTGAATGCTTGAGATTCTGTGAGGCGATGGATGATAGGTGCTCAACTGTTCCGATTTAATTTATTTGTTACATGTAGGTATATATTAAATTGTTCGTCTAAGTTTCGTGACGCATTGGTGTATACTGTTATGTCATGTGAACGTCTTTAACAATAAAATAATAGTACATTACTGCAGAGGCCGTGAAGTAAGGGATTGCTGGACGAGTTTGGGGTAGACGGCCGAGTCGTAGACGAGGCCGGATACAACGAGTCCAGCAATCCCTGTTCCGGCCGAGGATTGTATAGTGCTTTTCTCAAACGATGTGAGGAAATATTAAAATTAAAATAAATACAATTAATTATTTGTTGAAATTACAATCGAAACGAAAGATCAGAAAACAATTGTGTAATTTGCCGCCTTTTTTATTTTTTCAACATGCCATTTGAACAAGCCGTTCGAGCACCATGTTTAACCCGCACATAAGTATAGTACCATAGATTTTGTTTTTTTTTAGTCGCAAGTATGCTTACAGTCTAGTGGTGGTTGGCACTATGTAATTTTTCCTTAGTCAGTTTAATATTAGTAAGCAAATTTAAAAAGTTAGACTTGCGGCCAATAATGGTTTTACTTAGGGTTTTCATACATTACTTCTTGGCGTAAGGCCAAGAAGTAATGTAAGGAGCCTTAAACAAGAAACTTCATGTCTTCATTTCGTGACATTAACGCATACATTTCCGAGCATGTTTGAGAAAAAAATATTTATTGTACGAGGCGAATGACGATGCAACGCGTTGCGCGAACGCGTGCGTCCCGTAACAGCGCGCGGCAACCACTGATAGACCGCCTAAAGGCGGCCGGCCGGCATGTTTTTGTGCGGCGCGACGAAATCAAAGAGTGAACCGTCCCTGACACGAGCTCGTAGGTTCGAATCCTGGCTCGTAGTAAGTATCTACAAGTTTTCCACGCCGCCGTCGCC
This sequence comes from Epinotia nisella, assembly GCA_932294315.1. Lineage (NCBI taxonomy): Eukaryota > Metazoa > Arthropoda > Insecta > Lepidoptera > Tortricidae > Epinotia > Epinotia nisella. The sequence goes on along the minus strand of OW028675.1, from coordinate 1,339,324 downwards.
GCGCCAATGAATTTGACCGGCGTGGAAATCGGTCACTTTATCATATCTGCCTGTACCTATAGATCCAGCAACAAAATTAGGCCTTATAGGTAAGGCCTTTAAAACTTTGGATGAAAAATGCAATTTATATAAATGTTTCTGTCATCATAATTCTATCCGACTGTGGAACTCTCTCCCTCTTGACATCAGACAAGCAAAATCTATCGGCAACCTCAAATCCCTTCTTAAAGAACATTATTTGTCTCTCCCCTAACCATGATTGTTTTTTTTGGCTGACTGTTTATGTATCATATATTTGTATTTGTGTTATATGTATGATTGTGTATGTATATTTATATATAGTGCTATTTATGTACGTTTATTTTTATAATTATTTTGTTTTTGGTTAATAATAATCTCTGCACCACCTACTACATAATCTAGTTTTATCTCTTTCTCCGATCCAAAGGTTGTCTGGAAGAGATCGCTCTTCAGCGATAAGACCGCCTGTTCTCTACCTCTACCTACATGTTATTGTATTGTTTCTCTCTGTAGCTGCTTTGTTTGTCTGAGGTGTGCAATAAAGAGTATTTGTATTGTATTGTATTGCATTTGTTCAATTACATTTCCGGAATATTTTTACCGAACCGTCTGCTCAAATCCGAGTCTTTTCAAATATAGATAATAATTTTCCATACAACAGGCACCTGGCTAATCTAAATCATGAAAGTTTCCATAAGTGTAAAAACCGGCCAAGTGCGTGTCGGACCACGCGCAGCGTAGGGTTCCGTGAATTCATAGGTGCATCAGATGCATGTAATATGCCTAAATTGAAGAATAAACTTTGACTTTTGCCATTGACTTTGGGGGAATGCGTAAACCCATTCGTCCCTATGCGTGAAAAAACGTTTAGTCAATTTTTTTTTTACTTTTTTGTCGGCGTGTGATTGATTTCTGTACGCCGAAGCTTTCTAGTAGTAAGGGTCACTGAGCTAAGCCGCAGATGGACATGGCGAAACTATAATGGTTCCTTGTTGACTACGGAACCCTAAAAAAGGTGATATTTATCTTATTTAAATTGATTTATTAGTGTAAATATTAATCGTTAACCTATTAATTTGAATCACGCAGGCGTGAAGGAAGACATTGTGATTATCACGGCACTGCCGCGTGGTGATATCGGTGATAGGTTCCTTAATGTGACTAAAATAGACATTGATAAATGATAACACTGCATATGGTTACTGTGTCGAAGATTATGTGATAAGTAGAGTTAGGAATTTTGGTGGCATTGGGTGAACAAAGAGCAATGGAGTCCTTGTTATATATTTTTTGATTGAATGAATGAATGAATAAATTAAATAGAAGTCCGGACTTTGACGTAGTGAGAGACATGGTTGATTTTGGCAACCATGCTCAAATTCTGAGGAATGCTACGTTAACATCGGTGGATGTAGAGAGATCTTTCTCGACACACGAATGGATTTTTCACAAGTTGAGAAATCGTATAACGCCAGTGAATATGGAACATATTGCCATAGTGTATGCTTTTCATAATCTTGACAACCATTTAACATCAGATGAAGATAACATGCAAGATTTTGAAACTTTAATTCCAGTTGCAAGTTGTTCAAGGTCTTGAATACATAATTATTTTAGTTAAATAGTAAAATTTATTGACATGTAATATTTTGAAATCTACATAATATATGGCTTTATCATTCAGTTATTCAATTATTCAAATAAAAAAAAAATACAATGGCGACTCCACTGCACTACTTGTGCTAAAAATGCCACCAGAATCCTAACCCTAGCTGATAAGTATTCAATGGAGAATATACAGTTGCCCTAAAACTGAATTTCCTCAAACGGTGCTTTTTCCCAGAAAGTACCACGTGATAGTAACAGTCAGGGGTATTAATACGTGCATAAGAATAAGGGCATAAATATCTGTAGAGGACTCTATTGTCAATGTCATGAAGGCGTGTACAGATATTATGTCCTTCATCATCATCATCATCATCATATCAGCCGAAAGACGTCCACTGCTGGACATAAGCCTCCCCCAAAGAGCGCCACAATGACCACAATGGTCCGCTGGATGCGCCACCCGCATCCAGCGGACTCCAGCGACCTTTACCAGGTCAGGAACAGAGCCGAGGAGGACGTTCTGTACGCCGCGTACCGGGATGCCTGCAGTATTCTGCAGACGGCAGTGGCACAGGCCAAAGTGGTGGCATGGGGAGAGTGGTTGGAGACGCTCAACCGGGATCCCTGGGGTAAGCCATATCGAGTGGTGAGGAAGAAGCTCCGACCCTGGGCTCCTCCTTTGACGAGCACTCTTCAGCCCGAAATTGTTGAGCAGGTGGTCAGTGCCCTCTTCCCGGCAAGTCCACCTTGTGGGGCGCCTACCCACGCTGCGCCTTCCGGTACGTGGTTGCCACTCGAGAACCTTTCCGCCCCAAGGACCATCGGCTCTATAATACAATACAATACAAATACTCTTTATTGCACACCTCACACAAACAAAATAGTTACGTGCAATGTGCCCCACCCACTGGCACTTAAGTTTAGCGATTCGGAGGGCTATATCGGTTACCTTGGTTCTGCTGCGGATAGCCTCATTTCTGATGCGATCACGCAGATATACTCCCAGCATAGCCCTCTCCATTGCCCTTTGTGTGACTTTGAGCCTTCTTATGAGGCCCATAGTAAGCGACCACGTTTCCGTGCCATACGTCATCACTTATTTATGTATATTGTACATGTATTCACGTACCACCGTAGAACCTAACAGGAACATGCCAAGTACTCTGCCTTGGAGCCACTGTCCGACTTTGTGCCAGTGGCGGTGGAGACTGCGGGACCTTGGGGTACGGAGGCCAAAGACTTCATACGGGATGTGGGACGCCGGCTTAGGGATAGGGGCTGCGGTCCTCGTTCCGGATCGTTCCTGGCTCAACAGATTTCCTTGGCCATACAGCGCGGCCACGCCGCCAGTGTCATGGGAACTTTCGAGCCACCAACGATCCGGGGCGGTCCTTTTTAGGGTTCCGTAGCCAAAATGGCAAAAACGGAACCCTTATAGTTTCGTCATGTCCGTCTGTCCGTCTATCGGTCTGTCACAGGCATTTTACTCGAAAACTTATACGGTGTATTTGAATAACATTTTTAAGGATAGGTGTATTTTGTTAGCCGCTAGGTACATAGTTTTGTAATTAAAATGACAAAAACAGCATTTTGTAGGGGTGCATTCCATAAATAAAACTGAAAGTAAAAAAAATATATTCTAAGTCCACGTGTGGCACATCAATTGATAGGCCTTTCAAAATAAATGTAAGGTTTCTCAGCAATTTTTTTGATTAAGTGAATAGAGTCGGAGATAATCGCCCCGAAAGACACTAAAATTCTGTCCCCCCCCCTCTAATTTTAGAACGGTGTATTTAAAAAATATGAAAAAAATCATGGACTTAAAATTATTTTGAACAAGATCGGTTCAAAGGTTTTCGAGATATTGCTAAAAAACTGCCTTCCTTAAAGAAAACGATGTAAGTGCCGTAAGGTTTCTGTGACGATACGACCTTTTAATACGCACGGAACCCTTCGTTTTGCGTGGTCCGACACGCACTTGGCCGGTTTTTGTTAGTTTAGGTTAGTACGTATTGTTGACGAAGCCTGTTGCGGATTATATCATTGTTATGATTATTTGTTGTATTTAAGTTTTTTTTTAAATGATCATTTTATATTTTGAGTTAAAATTCAAAGAAAATATTACAAAGACATAGTTATGGTAGAAAATGATGATAAAATACCCTACTTATTCAAGATCAGTGATATCCATTTAAGTAAATCGCCGTCAAGTAAAAGTCAGTACTTAGATCACTTTGCGTCGTGGTGTAGGTCACGCAAGCCCTTAGCACTGGGTTGCTCTGCACTCTACCAGCCCTTCTAGCATAACTGACTATCGACTCTACTCGCACGCGAGATAGACTGTCCGTCACTTTCTGATTAATGCTGTCAAAAAGTGACAGATAGTTTATCCCGCGCGCGAGTAGAGTAGAGAGTCAAGTTATGCTAGCAGGGCAGGAATCGAGTCAAGTCGTATCTATAACAAGTGAAATAAAAAGAATTATCGAAAAACCCAACTGCTTTTTTACCCGACTGCCGAAGGAAAGAAAGGTTATTTTTTCGAGCGTATGTATGTGTGTAGGTATGTCTTATTTTTTGGCACGCCCTGCAGCCTAAACCGTTTGACGGATTTCGACATATGAGGTGTCGTTGGATTCCTCTTAATCGTGGGAGTGACAGGCTATAATATTTGCAAAAACGCAGTTGGGTTTTTAGGGTTCCGTAGCCAAAATGGCAAAAACGGAACCCTTATAGTTTCGTCATGTCCGTCTGTCCGTCTGTCCGTCTGTCCGTCTGTCCGTCTGTCCGTCTGTCCGTATGTCACAGGCATTTTACTCGAAAACTATAAGGTGTATTTGAGTAAAATTTTGAGGATAGGTGTATTTTGTTAGCCGCTACATAGTTTTGTAATTAAAATGACAAAAAAAAATTTTTTTAGGGGTGCACTCCATACATAAAACTAAAAGTCAAAAAATTTTTTTTCATTGTGACCCCCCGTGTGGTACATCAATCGATAGGTCTTTCAAAATAAATATAAGGTTTCTTGGCATTTTTTTTGATTAAGTGAATAGGGTCGGAGATAATCGCCCCGAAAGTCACTAAAATTCTGTCCCCCCCCCTCTAATTTTTGAACGGTGTATTTTAAAAATATGGAAAAATTCATGGACATATAACTTATTAATTTCATTCACCGAAAATTGTTTTGAACAAGATCGGTTCAGAGGTTTTCGAGATATTGCTGAAAAACTGCCTTCCTCAAAGAAAAGGACGTAAGTGCCGTAAAATTTCTGTGACGATACGACCTTTTTAATAGGCACGGAACCCTTCGTTTTGCGTGGTCCGACACGCACTTGGCCGGTTTTTTTTAAATCTTTTAATTCCACTTGTTACAAATATTAAGCCTATGTCACTCCCACGATTACAGGACGGTACCAGTACAGGACGTGCCAAAGAATAAGCCATACACACATACAAACATACATTATATACATACATACGCTCGAAAAACATAACCCTTTCCTTCGGCAGTCGGGGTTTTTTTTTTAATTTTTATTTATTGATTAAGACAAAAAGAAAATACATGATTACAATTCAGTACAATGCCCATCTTGGCAAAACCTTTAGTAGGTTTGTTTGCCGATGGGGAGTTCTTAACTACTGATCTAATTTATATTAGCTTTTTAATTAGTAAAAAACTGGAGTACCTAGTAGTTAATAAGGAAGTTAATTTCAATTCTTTCTGGTATTATTTCACTCGTTCGTTACCTAGCTAGAGTACCTAATAAAACTGTTCCTGGCCGATTGCTGAAAATAGAGACTTACCTATTAATGTAGATCTGGGACTTAATTTTCAAGTAGTGAAATAGACGTTTTTTATTGCAATTAGCACTCTCTACTTATTTGATTGTAGATATACCCTTGCAGGCCCAAGCCCATTGCTGCTGACTATACAAACTTAAATAATTAACGTGTATACTTTTGCCAGTATTTTCAGTAGAGTTGGTAATGACCTGAGATTCTAGATTTACCTGTATTAGCGCTATGTCTCTTCAACTAACTTGCTTGTATACGTGCGTGACCTTATGTGGCACAGCCGGAGCATATATATATGTATGCCTTATTACAATGTAATAAGGTGCAAAATTGGAAACATTATATCTTGGACTTGGTTGCCCACGTTTTTGTAGTTTCACATACCTACGATTTTTATTGTTTCCTATAAAATACAGAAAATGACGTCACGTCAGATTTATTACGACTTTTATATTCTAGATCTTTCAAAATAACTAAAAGAAGTTAGATACTAATGAATAACATTTATAATTTTAGAACTTAATTCGGTCTCGTTAAAGGATTATATTCGAGTTAATGACTCTAGGTGACTTTATTTATTTGAAAAAAAAAAGAAACCATCAAATACTTGCCTACCAAAAAAACATACAAGAAACTAGATAATTCTTTACACACCATCCATTACTGCCTAACGTTAAACAACAAAAGCGGCTGTACCAAAACGCAGCAATGAACATCAATATATCAAAACAACCATAATCCTTATCGATACTGGATGTAATCATAAGATGCTAGGACTGGTATTTACTTTTTCAAATCATTCCTTCGCGAGGTTGCAAGCGGCGTGGTCGTATTTACATATAAGTAGAATAATATATTTTCTCGAGTGAAAATGGGGTGCTTATTGAATACAGTGATTGTCTGTTTGCTGGTTGGTCTGACTGCGTCCTCAACGGTAAGTGACTACAATTTTTTTTTTTTGGAATCCTTGAAGCTTGACCGAATTTCACCTTCCCATACAAACGGAGTTTCGTTCTCGTTTTAAAACGAAGTATTGTATTGTAATGAAACTTTGCATATACAATGGCATGGGGTATATCTAGGTCTCTAATTAGTTAATATGGCTCCAGTTTATAAAACAAACAAAATGCAGCAAAAACAAGTTTTGGATGAAAAACTTAAATTTGCTGTATTTTTTTACTACGGTATCTGAAGCTACATAAACTAATTACAAGTAGATATATCCAGATATATCTTAACTTATTCTAAGGACAAAGTTTCAGAGCAAACTAGCTACCTTGCTAATCGTTTTAAAATTAGATTCATGATGACTGATGTAACTACGTTTGTATGGAGGACCGAGCTTACTGCGGACTCTTAAGCCAGAATTAAATGAACCGAATGAGTTAGTTTATTATTTCGTCTATATAATTTCTATGGTAGGAAGTAATTTGTATTGATAGGACGCATTTAATAATTGAAATTAAATTGTACACAACGTTTACCGTCTGCGGTAGGAGGGTTGGTTATGTTTTTGTAATAACCGTTTGTCGATTCGAGAAGAGAGAGAGTGAAGTAAACTATCCTCTTTGAAAGTAGTTTTGATTTAGATCTAAAACGTCTGATAATCTTAGCTTACTTACATCTTTAATTAAAATTAAGTTTCAAACAGAGGGTAGGCGTAAAACGCGATCTGTTTTATTTGTTTGTGCAAAAGTAAGGAAACAGTCGGGCCTCAATTCCAATTATACATACGAATCGTCATGGTTCGTGCAGTGCACTTTCTCTCACGCATTTGGTCGGAGAGGAACTAAACTTTAATATGGGACACACCTAGTTATTTTTTTTGCGATTTCAGGGTTGCTCCTTTATTACCTTAAAAGTAGCTAAAAATATTCCGACTATCACCCCCTTAAAGCTTTGCACCTTTTTTTATGGGAGGAAAATCCGTTATGGATGCCTCCACGCCACGGGGATAGCGCGGAGGTTATGTCGGACTCGCACCGACTAAAAACCCCCCGATGGTCCTCCTCGACGCATTTCGGACGGCTCTGGGATCTCCTACGGAACGCACCAGTGGTATCTACCTTTTAACTACCAAACACCATGTATTATTGTACGAGCTGATGTAGGTATTGAAAATCAGTGAAAAATTTAATTAATTGTATGAGTATAAATAAAGTACTTAAGTATTTTTGGTTGCAAAATGGATGGAATAAATAAACTGTGTTGATATAATTATCAGCAGTGAATGGAAAGTTATGATTTATCGAGAAGTCATCGACCGTTACGCAAGTTCAGTGGGACTCCTACTGATCGAGGGATACTGACCTCATTTCTCACTTTCGTAGTAGGTAAGTCTGAAATCTAAGACTGGTGATGCACCATGAAAATCTAAGACTGGTGATGCACCATGAAAATCTAAGACTGGTGATGCCCCATGAAAATCTTAGACTGGTGATGCATCATGAAAATCTTAGACTGGTGATGCGCCATGAAAATGACTAGTGATGCATCATGAAAATCTAAGACTGGTGATGCAACATGAAAATCATAGACTGGTGATGCGCCATGAAAAACTAAGACTGGTGATGCATCATGAAAATCTAAGACTGGTGATGCAACATGAAAGTCTTAGACTGGTGATGCGCCATGAAAATGACTGGTGATGCATCATGAAAATCTAAGACTGGTGATGCGCCATGAAAATGACTGGTGATACACCATGAAAATTATATAGGTAATAGTGGCTATGTGACCTGTAGAAACGGCGAAACTGTTTTTTTTTCGTAAAACAGAAACGATAAATCTATCGTATTCAATTATAGAACCTGCTCACAAAATTTTACAAGAGAGATGAGAAATGCGACCTGCCTCCCTGCAACTTGTTTTAAGCTCACCTCAACGCTCACCCACAAATATATCTTGGCGCCGCGATTCGTAGTAACTAAGCGTAGGTAGAGGTCTAGCCGCCGAACCGCCGGACGAAAGTACGAAAGAATCTTTAAAAAAATGATTTATTTTTTCTTTGCTCAAGCTGAAACGGAGGACTTCGTTCGCTTCGCTTGCTTGTTCAATAATCAAATTACAAATCAATTTTGAAATACTCGAAATCTAGAAACAAATTGATGCAAATAAATCTGTAAAATTCCCCAACGAGATGTTCGTTTGCAAAAATTGCGTAGTGCGAAATGTTTTGTGATTTGTCTACCCTCGACTTTATAAAAAGCCATGTTGCCGCGCCTTTGTCATGCCGTGCGTCATCAAAATGATTGCGTTATGCGAAGTGTCAAAACCAAATTGACCTCCCAATCGGGTGTTATAAAAAGTATAAGTACTTTTTTATAACACTTAAGTACTTTTTAGGGTTTCGAACCTCAAAAGGAAAAAAACGGAACCCTTATAGGATCACTCGTGCGTCTGTCTGTCCGTCTGTCACAACCGATTTGCTCCGAAACTACTGGACCGATTGAGTTGAAATTTGGTACACATATGTAAATTAGTGACCCAAAGATGGACGCGTAAAGTAAATTAATGAATTCTGAACGAGGGGGCCACCTTTGGGGGGTAAACTGGAAAATAAAAAAAAAGTTTCGGAAACTGTATTGTGCGACATATCAAATGAAAGGGGTTGTTGTAAGCATCTCAGATATATATTTTTTATAATTTTAGCAAAAACATATTAGAAGTAGGTACCTAATTTGGGAAAAAAGACGAAAATTGACCATCCCCCTTATCTCCGAAACTACTAGGCTTAAAATTCTGAAAAAAATATCGAAAATAGTTCCTTGCCTGAAGATTACAGGAAAACCTATAAGAAGTTTGAGTATTCAAAGTAACGGGAAAATTCTCAATATTTTAGTGTAATTATATACGGAACCCTCACCACGCGAGTTGAACTTGCGCTTATCCGGTTTTTTTTTTAATTTAGATCCAATTTAATTTATGCTAGCGTTCACTACCTACGCATGCGCTGTCACGTACCTACGCACGATCAGACTTCTTTACAATTTGTATGAACGGAATTTATATGAAAGTAGTTTATATCTTTTTAATGATTAAAGCAGAAGCACGTATACAAGCGTTCATGTCTTTTGTAGTGTTCCATTCGTTCGTTCGAAGATCGAAGAACGAAGACGTAACGAACTCGACGCTAAGCGCGAGGAGTTGAAGGCTGGACCACCTGCGGCCATACACTAACAATTTTGTCGGAGGGGTGCTGACCTGTAGGGAATGTGGTCGCACATTCTCTGCAAAGATAGGCTACGTCAGTCACCTGAGAGCTCACGAACGACGCTCCAGTTAGCCAGAATTCTTCTCTTTTTCCAGTCGCCGTGGTCAAAAACGGCCAGGATGATGATGATGATGAGCTGCGGCTGTCAAAATGGTCCAACTAGATTATATTTAGTTCAAATGTTTGACATAGATCAGTACAGTCACGAACTTTAATTTGTGACCCATTTAAGGTTCTCAGTCCTATCATCCGGTATAGGAATCTAAAGAATATTTTTGCGAAATTCGTCCTTAATTATTTATTTTCAAAAGGGGCTTAATTGTAATCATTGTTAAGTATATCATCAGTTTTATTATCTACACTGCATTTTACTAAATGAGTTCGGTTTCATCTTACTCGTATTTGTCAATAGGAAAAAGTAATTATGTATACGTGTCACAGTCATTATGATAAATTGACATACTTAGTTATATAAATAAGGTTACTATATAATTATGAGTATTATAATTATAATTAATGAAGTAAATTAATGAATATTATATTATATTATATTATAATATAATAATATAATATTATATTGTAATATTATATTATATTATAATATTATATTACTATAATTCAAAAGTATATACAACATGATAATTAACATTAACTAAATTAAATTAAAACTATGTTAAATCTAAAAATGCCCTCGAGGCATTGTACCGAGGATGCTGGCGGCATTTCTTCGCTGAATTGCAAGAAATGGGTTTAAATTAAATTACGTGACCGTTATTACGCGAAATTAAAGTCAACCAATTTTTTTAATACATAATTATAAATGTGCCTGCTCTTCTTGAGCCGCCTGGCATTGTCAGAGATGATGGCAAAAGACCTGATGGTGTGTCTCTGGTTCCATGGAGGTTGGGACGGATGCTTGTGTGGGACGCTACATGTGTAGACACACTGGCACCGTCTCACCTCCAACGGACTACTTCTAAAGCGGGTGCAGCGGCGGAAAACGCCGAAAATCTGAAATGTAATAAATATAGAGGCCTCGGCAGAGAGTACGACTTTGTACCCTTTGGCGTCGAGACCCTCGGTCCGTGGGGTCCCAGTGCGTATAAGTTATTTGCAGAAATCGCGAAACGTCTGGTCGATGTAACTGGCGACCGAAGAGCTGGCGGCTTTCTCGCGCAACGCATCAGCATTGCAATTCAGCGAGGAAATACCGCCAGCATCCTCGGTACAATGCCTCGAGGGCCTTTTTTAGATTTAACTTAGTTTTAATTTATCTTAGTTAATGTTAATTATAATCTTGTATTTTTATTTCAGTCAACCAATTAGATTTCTGGGGCACTTTGTACCTTCCCCCCTGTTCTGAACTTGTTTCAATCTCAATTCAACGCTCACCCACAAATATATCTTGACCCCACGATTCGTAGTAACTAAGCGTAGGTAGAGGTCTAGTTTCGTTAGACGTGACGCGTGGGGTGAGGCGCATGAGCGCGTAGCGAATAACAGCCCAGGTCACAGTACAATGATATGAGATACCTATCTAGGGGCTTTCATATAGATTTTCACTGTGACAAGGTACGAAGTGGCCCAGAAATCAAATTGGTTGGCCGTACCTTAAGCATAATGATGGGTTCAATTGAACTGATAGTGCGAATATATTAGCATAATAAGGGTTAATAAGATCATTTGTTGCAGCACACGTATAAAGCTGGCGTTGTGAATAATCGCAACCCTCTCGGCGCGGATGCGCACTCGCAGATTCTACGAGATGCAGTTCAAGCTGTGAGTATATACCTACTATCTCTTGTCTCTTGGAGGAATGAGGCGGGTTTAAGGCACTCAAAGCTCTTCATAGAAGGAGTGGACTCGGGCTGGACCAAAAAACTCTGGAAATCCAGCAGGAAGCAACTCAGGATTATACCTGGGGTGTTTACAGGTCACTTCGGCGTCAAGGATCTCTTGGCCAAGATGGGACTATCGAACAGTACAGACTGTAGAATGTGTGGCGAGGAGGATGAGACTATGGAACATTTACTGTGTATGAATGTCATGCCCTTGCCAGACAAAGAATGAATCACTTTGGTAACTACTACCCGCAACCAAAGGAATTCAAGGTGGTTCCGCTGAGCTGCATCATCCGCTTTGTGGAAATGATGGAGCGAGCTTGGGAGTAGCTATAAAGGGGTGGGCAAATGCACAAAAGATCCCACTGGGTCGAAGTGTATCCGAAAGGGCCCTCAACTAGATAAGATAAGATACTATCTCTTGTCTTTATTTATTGCTAGCTGCCCGTGCGGCTTCGCCCGCATATTTCATAGAAACCAGGTGGAGGCACGTGATTTAATATACCAAGGCTAAGTCCATCCTGAATGTCTATTCTATACGCAAATCAAAAAAAATAAATGAAATCGATTACCTACTCACGACCTAAACTCAAAATCACACAGAATTTTCCTCTTAATAATGATTAATGAACGTTAGCTATAACAAAACCAATACGTAACGTTAACTAAATAACGTTTTTTTCTATAACACTCAAATTGACTAATTTCAGTTCGTATAACATACATAACGTATAACGATCATAAAACATAATATCTTTTCGTATAACATGCATAACGTAAAACAATCATAACCAGACAGACATATAAGTTTTTGTGGCAAAGACGTCAATTAACTGGGGACTTCCTTCCGATATTAAATTTATCGATAACTATTTGAAATACTTATTTCGAAGTGACCTTTCATGGTAGATAATTATTAAGTTCACCGAATAAAATTAAAATTATCTAAAATGCTGATCACTACCCATCAATGTTATATGTAATTTAAGTAATTCGTAGACGTACTTTTTAGGGATCTTAAAATTCAACTGAAGTTTTATTATTAACGTGCTTCTTACAAACTCCTTTTAATGCTATTCAACCGATTTCCATACAGTAAATTGACACCCAGGTGTGCCATGCAACAAAGGCCAGGTTTATAAATTGTTGTTGTTATTAAATTGAATTTTAGTATACAAATAGTGTAGCCTGGATTTAAATATAGGATGCTTTTTATCCCGGAAATCATCCCTCACGAACCGCAGTTGTTTTAGTTTTTCAAATCCATCAAGCAATTAGCATTACAATAGCATAAAAATGTATCTATATGCAGAATTAGACGTATTGAAGACAAGACGATGTTTCTATATCTCAAAACCTAACACACTAAGCTCCGACACGCACTTGGCTGCTTTTTTCTATCGGATGAGTAGGTAGGTGTACAAACTTACGTAAATTATGGGATTGTGGCGTCTCTTCTGTCAGTGTCATGTCTTGACATGTTCTGCATCGCGCTATCGAAGTTTCGTAAGTCAGTTGCATAAATACAACTTCCCGTCAACTCTCATCGGACTTCGGTCCCTGAGAGATCTCTCTATTGCCGTGTCTCCTACATTGGTGACCTCCGACAATGGACATAAATCGCAACCTCTGAAAAAATACCTGACGCAGACATGACAGCACGCCACAAAAAAAACTCTCTCTCTCTCTCTCTCTCGCTTGTCCTCTACGCTCACCACGCTGGCTCTGAGCACTGCCTCGCCACGCTGGTTCTGAGCACTGCCTCGCCACGCTGGCTCTCTGAGCACTGCCTCGCCACGCTGGTTCTTCTTAGCACTGCTGTTCTGTACATAGTTCTTCTTACGTCGTTCTCGTTCACTGACCCCTCCGTCTCAAAGGGGGGCTGATGTGGCGTCTCTTCTGTCAGTGTCATGTCTTGACATGTTCTGCATCGCGCTATCGAAGTTTCGTAAGTCAGTTGCATAAATACAACTTCCCGTCAACTCTCATTGGACTTCGGTCCCTGAGAGATCTCTCTATTGCCGTGTTTCCTACAGGATCATAATATTATAGGAAATGCTTCCATATTTTTATTATTGTTTAATGCACCATTGTTTAGTTTGAAGTAATGTACCTACCGTCCAAGTGGAAACCCATCACGCAAGGGTCGTTTGTAATTAACCCTTCGCCTGCTGGTAACGACGTTATTAATTGTTGTTACAATAGTGTGAGGGGTCAAAGTGCTAATTGTCATTGACAATATTTATTTACCTACGTAATGTGCTTGTTCACGGCGAGTTGACATGCAAAATGTTGGTTTTTGAAGCGCAGCCGTGGTCTGAGCGGGGCGATCATGTTCATACATTTATTTTTATAATGTATACTCGTACTTATTCATTTACTGTGTGTACAAGTGTTTTTGTACTATTTGTAATATGCCAACGTGAATGACATGCAATATGAATTATTGTGAATAAATGAATATGAATATGATGGAGTTTAATAATCTAGGTAGGTAGGCCCTGGGCGACCGAGCTCTGCTCGGCTGAAAATAGAGAACATACAGAGAAAACGAATTTTGCCAGACATGAGACCTAGCTAGATCGACTTCTCGCTCCCGTAAACCCCTATATTCCAATTTTCATCGAAATCGTTAGAGCCGTTTCCGAGAACGTGATTGCAAATATATATATAGATATATAGGTAAACACAAATATTGCTCGTTTAATAGTATAGGATGAACGCTTACTCGCCGCCCGCTGTCCGCTGGCGTCCAGACGGTGGCCTTAGGCTCTTTAACGAGCCAGCGACTAGGTACATTTTAATATTATCTTATTCTTCGAAATTTCATTGAAAGCAAGATTTTTTTTTGTAATCCGAAGCTACTTCAAATTTACATATAAATATATTAATCGTGATTTGTTGTTTACAGAATGTGGATATATTGGTTCTGCCTACCCCTGAAAGTGTTTCCAAATCTGCCCAAACAGATAATTATGACGAGGTAAGTTAATTCATTATACCTACCCAACATTTTAAAAATAGCTGTATTTTTGTATTTGTATATTATGAGTAACGCCACTGATGACTATTTCTTTATATACATGTTGTTTGGTCCATCGTTTGCTAAATTAAAACGACAGGTATCTTCCGGCCCATAAAGTTTCTGCCCACGATTTTTTTTAAATCATTGTAACCTAAGACGAAAGTTTTGCCACTTGAAATGTATTTGAGGGTTAATAAAAAAATAAGTATAGACGTTACTTGCAAATAATTTTGACTTTGATAGAGCCATACCCACAACCATACACATTACATTAAATAAAAAAATTAGGCCCTAGGTACCACTTCCTTTTTTGAATTCAAGTTGAAACGCGTAAGCTTAGAATTTAGCAAAATTAATTATAATTCATTATAATCACACTTCATCACACTAATATTATAAATGTGAAACAGTGTCCATATGGAAATCCATGTGGTCAAAGATACATAATAAAGTAACATCGACGGAAATTGTATTTATACAACTAACGTTAAAAACTTCAATAGTGCGATGCAGAGCTTCACACATTTCCAGGCATATTCTAGCCGTAGTAGGTAATTCTTCCGATTTTTCTATGCGTTTAAACTCTGCCAAACCATATGAGAACGTATAATAAAAAAAAGATAATTTAGAAAATAAAAAAACCCGACTGCAAAAAAGCTATCTTTAGAAAAAAAAAACTGAAAAGAAAAAAACAAGTTCAGTAGTCGAGAACATTGAATCAGTTTCATGATTAACATTTCGTATGTCAATTTGGACCTTGGAGACAGCAACTTCAACAGTCGGGACCCGTTATTGTCGTCAACATTAGTGCCGCAGCCTAGACTTTTAATGGGTCCCGACTGTTGAAGTTGCTGTCTCCAAGGTCCAAATTGACATACGAAATGTTAATCATGAAACTGATTCAATGTTCTCGACTACTGAACTTGTTTTTTTCTTTTCAGTTTTTTTTTTCTAAAGATAGCTTTTTTGCAGTCGGGTTTTTTTATTTTCTAAATTATCTTTTTTTTATTTAACACTTTTTAGTTAGTATTAAAAGACGGCAAATTTCGCAATCTTGTCATTTCATTGAGGGAGTTAATATCGTGAGGATTATTAAGTAGCTTGCGGTGGTCTAAACTACTGATAATTAATCCATTTAGAGACCTAACGCGGCTCAAAACTATATATGCTTGACCTTTTGCAAAAATGCGTGAACTTAAATTAACCACAGCTCGGTCTAAAGTCGTTCCTTGTAGCTTATGCAGTAACATCCCAGCACAATATCAACGGCAACTCCTTTGCGTCGCGCAGTGCAGTATTAATACTGAACAGAATTACTATAACTTTATAACGTTGTAGATTTTAAATGGTCACTCTAAATGAAAAACTGTAAGAGAAACCTATAACTGATTTTTAAATACCTATTCAGTGATACCCCACTCGACATATTTCGTTAACTTTTTTTTTTTTTTTTTCAATTTTGGCGTCTGGTTGTCGCCATATTGAATTTTGACTACCGTCATGTCTTTAGTGACACTCGCAAGAGTAAGACGGTTCGATTGACGTAAGAATTATCAAAATCGGTTCACGCGTTTGGTCTCTGGAGTGCCACATAGGAACAAACATACATACATACATACATACATATATAGGCTGATAAACACATTACCCTCCTTTGCGTCGCGCAGTCGGGTAAAAAAGAGTTTGATGATCCACAAAATCACAAATCAGACACGTGACCAAATGACTTGATGTCCGTGCAGAGGACATCAAGTCATTTGGTCACAAACAACATTGGTTTACAAACACAGCATATCAAGCAGATAAGTATCTATCAATAAAGTGTTAATAGGCCTGGAGAAATTAAACAAAAACATACTTTACATAATCTTGTACTTTATTTACTTTTTGTTATCAATTTCAGTAACCCATCTTACAATAGGCATGATGGATGACTCATATGTTAAAATTGATAACATAGTGTTGCTAACTAACCGTCAAATTATTGTAATAATTTATAAATTAAAAAAAAAATATCATAAAAAGATATGAACCTTGAAAATTTTGAAAAAAATGCATTTTTTTGTGTCCAAGTGTAATTTGAAAGATACCAATAGAATTCTTACGCTTTTATAGAAACAAAATTGTATGACAACTATGGACCTAAACGCAGTATTTCGCGACCGAAACAGCATTTTACTTGATTTTTCGTACAGACAGTTTGGCGCTACCCGCACTTCATCATCTTTGAGTAGTTTTGTATACTACTAGAGAGGACATCTCAACTAGATTTTTTTGTAACACCAGTTAGTGCCAATTGGCCCTAACGCGTTCAGTCTGCGCCGGACTGCCGCGGCAGCTCGACGCAAATAAAAGAAAAAAACCGGCCACGTGCGTGTCGGACCACGCAAAACGAAGGGTTCCGTGCCTATTAAAAAGGTCGTATCGTCACAGAAATTTTACGGCACTTACGTCCTTTTCTTTGAGGAAGGCAGTTTTTCAGCAATATCTCGAAAATCTCTGAACCGATCTTGTTCAAAACAATTTTCGGTGAATGAAATTAATAAGCCCTATGTCCATGAATTTTTCCATATTTTTAAAATACACCGTTCAAAAATTAGAGGTGGGGGGACAGAATTTTAGTGACTTTCGGGGCGATTATCTCCGACCCTATTCACTTAATCAAAAAAAATGCTAAGAAACCTTATATTTATTTTGAAAGGCCTATCGATTGATGTGCCACACGGGGGGTCACAATGAAAAAATTTTTTTTGACTTTTAGTTTTATGTATGGAGTGCACCCCTAAAAATTTTTTTTTTGTCATTTTAATTACAAAACTATGTAGCGGCTAACAAAATACACCTATCCTCAAAATTTTATTCAAATACACCTTATAGTTTTCGAGTAAAATGCCTGTGACATACGGACAGACGGACAGACGGACAGACGGACAGACGGACATGATGAAACTATAAGGGTTCCGTTTTTGCCATTTTGGCTACGGAACCCTAAAAAGTGAAAAGTGTTACGTCACGTAAGTCCACCTCACTCCAATGCGTCGAGCTGCCGCGGCCGTCTGGCACAGACTGAACGCGTTAGGGTCAATTGGCTCTAACTGCCCTGCTAGCATAACTCGACTCTCGACTCTACTCGCGCGCGAGATAGACTGTCCGTCACTTTCTGATTAATGCTGTCAAAAAGTGACAGATAGTCTATCACGCGCGCGAGTAGAGTAGAGAGTCAAGTTATGCTAGCAGGGCTAGTGTTACAGAAAATCTAGTTGAGATGTCTTCTCTAGTAGCATACATAATTACTCAAAGCTCATCATATAGGTATCTCGTACCTTATCATTTTTGTTTATATAACAGGTAGTAAAAGATATCTCAAGTTTGGCGAAAGAGAACAGCATCTATGTCGTCTCGCAACTGTTGGAGAAGACTCGATGCCAGGAGAAGACTGGACTCATCAGGAGCAACCTGGTCTTCGACCGACGGGGAACCCTCGTTTCTGTGTAAGGAATTTTAACTTATAATTATATTTTTTTGCCAATTCGAAAGTTTCAAAACATTCAGTCATAGTAATCTTGCACCTCTTTCCCAAGTTAGCAAATAAAATATACAAATAACTAGCCTCGAAAAAAAATTAGAATGGAAATCATGGAGCATCTAAATACTTTTTTCATGCACCAAATAATCTATTATGTGCTGCTTTTATTTTTATGATTTTTTTAATTAGGTTAAATTGATGTTATACGAGTTTTGGTTTGATGCCTACTTTATCACGATATAACGAAACATGCCTTTACTTTTTGAAGAAATGATGATAACAAACAAGTCGTTATAGCCTTCATGATCTTTATCTGCAGAACGGCCTAGGGTGGGGTGGCAACACTTAATGAAAATGGTTGATCAAGACTGGAAAAATATCTTTTCATGCCACTGCTCGGAAATGTGGCAAAATGGGTATGGTCAGAATTCAGGCTTCAAAGCTGGGGTTAGTAGGACGTCGCACGAACATCTTCTATGAATTCAAACTGTCCAACAATGTTATTGTAGTCCAGTTGAAGCAGCGATTCGAACAATCACAGCCCTCCCCCCGCGCCGGGCCGCCCAGCACCACCGCTTCACCTGAGCGGGCCGCGCTCTTTTGTTTAGTATTATGATCTTTTTATTAGGTACTTAATTTTGATTTATATTTTTAATTATTTGCAATTTCCTCGCAGTAGGCGTGAAAAGCACTATGTTATGTCTCGGCCAAAAGTGCAATAGGTAGACTCGTCTCCTTCGAGGTCCTTACCTGCGGCTCGGACCTCGACGAACCCACTCGTTCATCTATTGGCTACTTTCTAGCCTCTACAACAATGTACTATTACACTACAGGCCGTACGTCTCTTTCAATGTATGCCTATCTCCAGCTATAGAAAACCCTTGGACCCCACGGCACCCTGCAACACAACCACCACCGATAGCACCTTCACCACCGACTTTGGAGTCACCTTCAGCGTACTGATGCCTGAGGATCTGGTGCTCAGGAACCTGGAGGGAGTCGCCGTGAAGAACTTCGTGGTGGCGGGGGAGTGGCAGCCAGAGATACCGGCTTTGGCAGGTTAGACACGTTCAGACCTGTCGAACTATCGCCATCCCAGTTAACTGACCATCCGTGCACTTTATGTGCATTGTAATCAGGTTTAATATAAATACTGCATGGTCAGTTGCAGTCGCTGGATGCGGGTGGCGCAGGACCGGTCATTGTGGCACTCTTTGGGGGAGGCCTATGTTCAGCAGTTGACGTCTTTGGGCTGATATGATGATGATGATGATGATGATGGTCAGTTAACTGTGTTGGCGTTTGTACTATACCTACAGGGTGTTCGGCACATGAACCGTCAAAATTTTTTGGCGTCCTAGTAGGGTTATTTCCTACCTTTCCGCCCTTGGACCCTGGGTCCTAAGAGTTACGGTCAAGGAGGTAAGATTTTTTTATTATTTTCACCTAAATTACCCAAAATCTGACCTTCGAAGCCATAACTTCTTTTGTGTATGCTTTTACATGCATAACTTGCTTAATTGTCGTACGTGTACGTAAAGTGTTTTTGAAAATTACTTTTTTTTTGTAACAAATAACGCTACAAAATGAACACAATGCTTTTCTTAATCGTCTTTTTTGATTCTTCATCATATCATCATCCACCTAATCGTGTTTTCCCGGCTGTAGGTACTCTAAAGGAGCCAGGGGCCGCTTTGGCACCTAATCCCAAGATTGACGTGGGCACTAGTTTCAATATCAAATGACATTTCGTACGAAAGATTTTTTCTAACCGGGCTTCTGAATTCTAAAAAACTGTTTTCATTTGTTACCCAGCTCCCCAGTTCTACACAGCCTGGGCCTTCACCACCAATGCGAACCTGGTGTCTTCTTCAGGTGTGTTCGCCGGCAGGGCCGGACGGACTGGCGTCGGAGCTGATCTTGTTCTGGCTGAGCTGAAGAAGAATGGAGAAGGTAAGTCTTGCCACATGTTATCATCATTATCATATCAGCCGAAAGACATCCACTGCTGGATATAGGCCTCTCCCAAAGAGTGACACAATGACCGGTCCTGCGCCACCCGCATCCAGCGGACTCCAGCAACCTTTACCAGGTCATCAGTCCACCTTGTGGGGGCGCTGCGACTTCCGGTACGTGGTCGCCACTCGAGATCCTTTCCGCCCCAATGGCCATCGGTTCTACGTGCAATGTGCCCGCCCCGCCCACTGCCACATGTTATATATCGTCTCTATTTTTGTAGTCGATTGAATGAATGGCATCTATAAATGTACCTAATCTGCTTTTTGATACAAAATAAAAACGCGATTTCTCTACTCAATTAATGATTTTCTGTAAAAATGAGTAGATAAATTGATTGCTGATTGTGATTAGTAATCGATTCATGTCTATCATGCATGTTTTGGTTACTAATCAACGCGTGTCTTAAACATTTTCTTTAATTGACCGAATAGCGTAGTGGTAGAGAACCTGACTATGAAGCTTAAGGTCCCGGGTTCGATCCCCGGTCGGGGCAGATATTTGTATGATGAATACGAATCTTTGTTCTCGAGTCTTGGATGTTTAATATCTATTTAAGTATGCATTCATCTATTTAAGTATGTTTATCCGTTGTCTAGCACCCATAGTACAGGCTTTGCCTAGTTTGGGACTAGATCAATTGGTATGAATTGTCCCACGATATTTATTATTTATTTATTCATTTATAATTACACAGAGTAATGTTACTTATACAAATATTATAAAGAGGTAACGTTTGTGAATGAGTAGCTTTGTGTGTTTATAGCTTTGTAAGTTTGGTAGGTCGAATGCCAAACAATAGATGGGCGAAAACCATAGCAAATTGGAAACCAAAAATCGGAAAACGAAAAGTGGGCAAACCAAATACAAGATGAGAAAACGACCTATTAGAAACAGTGGGCTATGATTGGAAAAAATGTAGCAATGGATAGACAAGCATGGAAGAAAATGCTAGACAAACACATTAAGAATAGAAAATGACGATTCGTAAGAGCCTAGGTTTAAAAAAACCATACAAACATGATTTACGTTTTTTTTTAAATTTATTGATTAAGACAAAAGAAAATACACTATTATAATACAATGACCATCTAGGCAAAACCTTGAATAGGTTTGCTTGCCGATGAGGAGTTCTTAACTACTGATCTAATTTATAGCTAATTTGAAGTAATTAGGTATTTAGAGTAGATACAGCCTTGGTCAAAAGTGTTGAGCACCCATAAAAGGTGCATTTATATATTTTATAATAGAAAATTGTATATCTATCGGAAAAATTCGTCATATTTATAGACGTTAAGTGAAATTCCGTGAAAAAAATATACTATTAAACCTTTATTGTAAAACCCGTCTTTTTCTAGCTTCAGTTTTCACACGCAAATTATAATTTAAAAATGATATATGTATTAATGCTTTGCAAATGTTCAAACACTTATTATATTTTACGTCTTCGTGTATTTATGAAATTGAAAAATAATACTTTATCCATAAGTTACAAAGGAAAAAGTGGGGTGCTCAATACTTTTGGCCAAGCTCAAACTCAAACTCAAACTCAAACTCAAAATGATCTTTATTCAAGTAGGCCTAGTAACAAGCACTTTCAAATCGTCAGTTAATTTTTTAGAGTAATTTTTAAACATAAAGAATAAAATATATATGATAAAAAAATTGTATAAAAAATACTAGTAGAATATTTCTAGAAAAACAATCTCATGTCAAAAAACAAAATATTACGAAAATAATAGATTAAAAATTCAGTCAAAATTAGTTCCATGGAGTTTTATCATTCATGTAGTCTTGTGTGCTATAATAAGCTTTCGAGATAAGTTTACGCTTCACATAGTTCTTGAATTTATTAATAGATAACTCAGTTAAGTTTCCTGGAAGTTTGTTATAAAACCTTACACAATTACCCATGAATGATTTTTTTATTTTTTGGAGCCGAGTGGTGGGCACCGCGAGCTTATGCTTATTTCTAGTATTAATATTATGTATGTCACAGTTTTTCCTAAAATTGGCAATGTTTTTATGTATATACAGCAGGTTTTCATAGATATATTGACAATGTAATGTCATTATATTAATATTTTTAAACTTATCTCTAAGTGAGTCTCTATGGTTCAATTTATATATCGCCCGAATAGCCCGTTTCTGCAAAACAAAAATCGAATGAATCTCTGAAGCACTGCCCCACAATAAAATACAATATGACATAATGCTATGGAAGTAGCTGAAATATACTAATCGAGCTGTTTTCACGTCTGTTAATTGACGGATCTTGCTCACTGCAAATGCTGCAGAACTCAGTCTATTCGAGAGATTAGCAATATGGGGACCCCATTGGAGCTTAGAATCTAGCGTTAAACCAAGAAAAACTGTACTATCAACTAGTTCCAATTCCTCATCCTTCACAAAGACACTCCCTTGCTCGTGCTTAACGTGATTCGTGACAAATTTAATACATTTAGTCTTTTTCTCATTTAACAATAAATTATTAACATTAAACCAATTTACTACTTTAGAAATAGCATTGTTTACATCATTGCAAGTTTGTTGCTGTCTTATGAGTTTGAAAATAAGTGAGGTGTCATCTGCAAACAATACTATATCATGGTGGGTCTTTACGAGGTATGGCAAGTCATTTATGTAGATAAGGAACAAGAAAGGCCCCAATATTGATCCCTGCGGTACACCCATCGAGACCAATGACCCCGGTGATCGCTGTCCATTAACTTCGACCCTTTGTATTCTACCATGTAAGTAAGACTTAAGTAAATTCAGTGCTGATCCTCTGACTCCATAGTAGTCGAGTTTCCTGATCAATGTTTCATGACAAGGCTGTATTAATGTATTTTAAATTGAAATGTAAAACAGAAACAATCAGTTTGTGTAATAGAGGCTTAAATAAATAAAAGTTTGTAAGTATGTAGGGGTAGGTAGTAGTCAATCACTGTCGTAGAGGAAGCATTTCGTGTAATGCCGGCTGTACACGTTGGCACGTGAGCAGGATGCAGCTAAGTAAACTTCTAACGCATAGTTGCATCCTTTGAAATGTCATAAGAATTTTATTTAAAATGTCATAAGAAGTTAAATTGACAGCATTAATCTGGTGGAAAAGATGCCCAAATTTAATGTGCCGAACGATTATCGGAACAAGCGTCTTGGCCTTGGATGAACCTGCGGCGCTACCACGAAAATCGAAACTCGAAGTTCGTATATCTGCATCCCTGTCACTCGAGTAATGTAAGTGCAATAGAGATGGAGATACCCGAACTTCGAAGTTCGTGGTTATAGCTGTGTACCGAAACTCGACCATACCTCGCGCGACTGCTCTCCTCAGCTTGCAGCATCACCGCAGTGTGATGTATTTGTGACAGGGATGGCGCGACTGATGACTGAATGTACCTAAGAGAGTGTTAAGAGAGACGTATGGATGATTTTTAATTAGTACCTAGATTTAGTTTAGTAATTTAGGTTAATTAGGAATGAATCGCTGTAACGTTTTGGTTAAGCCTGTCATGTTGCACAATTTTATGGTTCAATGAATAAATAAATCCTGCTCACGCGCCAACGTTGACCCAATGTGAACAGCCGGCTTGATGTATTTGTTGTTCCCCACTCATTATTGTTTTCCCCCGCAGCCTCCATCGTCACTCCCGTCGTAACCGCCTCCCACTCCGAAGACCTGAGCCAGTACATCACCAAGCCTCTGGACCTGACTGCCAGCAGCCAGGGCGTCCAAGAGACGGTGTGCCACGGCCAGTTCTGCTGCCAGTTCTACGTCAAGACCTCTGGTAAGCCAATGCTTAACCACAGGAGCCGTAGCATGGTTGGCCTTGTCACGCGATAGGTGATAGGATAGAGCGTGCGTCACTGGCTGACACCGTTCGATAGAACGAGACGACGCTCTTATCTTGTCACTTGTCGCGTGATAAGGCCAACCATGCTATGGCTCCTGAACACTAACTAAATACCTACTATAGAAGGGGTATAAAACTGAGGCAAGTTGGTATATACATTTTTGGAGTGCTTATAACATATCTACCTCTTTTTTAGGGTTCCGTAGTCGACTAGGAACCCTTATAGTTTCGCTTTGTCTGTCCGTCCGTCCGCGGATAATCTCAGTAACCGTTAGCACTAGAAAGCTGAAATTTGGTACTAATATGTATATCCATCACGCCGACAAAGTGGTAAAATAAAAAGTGATTTATTTTATTTTATTAGGGTACCTCCCCTATACGTAACGTGGGGAGTGTTTTTTTTTTCTTTTCAACCCTAACGTGTGATATATTGTTGGATAGGTATTTAAAAATGAATAGGGGTTTGCTATCATTTTTTGATAATGTTAATATTTTCGGAGATAATCGCTCCAGAAGTAAAAAAAATGTGTCCCCCCTCTAAGTTTTAAAAATATGGAAAAAATCTCAAAAGTAGAACTTTATAAAAACTTTCTAGGAAAATTATTTTGAACTTGATAGGTTGAATAGTTTTTCAAAAAAAATTACAAAATAATTTCTGAACTAAGTTTGTAATTTAACCGTATAAGCAGGTGTTTATTGTACCTGTAATTTCTACAAAATCACAATATATGTAACAAATAGCCCATTTTTTTTAACGCTTAAGTGGGGACACTTACTGTGACGGACGAAAAACTACGGAACCCTACACTGAGCGTGGCCCGACACGCTCTTGGCCGGTTTTAATTATATTACTATATTACATCATTGTAGACTATCCTAACGCTTAGATAAAGATAAAGTACAGTTTGCGTAAACATCAAAATAAATTGCATCAATTAGGACCAAGACGTCACTAGTTAGAATAATATTTTGTGCTTAATATGTATAGACTGACGTATGATCGCGCGATCTAGTATCTAAACTGTTCAATAACAACTGTATCCAAAACATGTCATAGAAATGTGGTAACTGATAACACTTGATTTATAATGATAAGTTAACATGCGGTGGAAATGATTCATGAAAATAAATTTCTAGTTCCTCATTGCTACTGACATCTAAAAAAATATGCAAACGAGGTTAATAAGTTTAACATGTGTGTCTGTGTGTCTGTAGCTCCCAAACGGATGAGCCGATTTGAGTGCGGTTTTAATAAATCGAAAGGTGGCAAAATGGATCTTAGCTATTGTTGCGTCGGCGGTGTTGTAAGGAGTTTTTAGGGTTCCGTAGCCAAAATGGCAAAAACGGACCCTTATAGTTTCGTCATGTACGTCTGTCACAGGCATTTTACTTGAAAACTATGAAGTGTATTTGAATGAAATTTGGAGTAGGTACACAATTGTATCCTCCCCCACCCTTCCTCTGATTTTCAAACGTTGTACTTATTTTTTTATCATGGATATATCCGATCATGTTCAAATTAATTTCAAAATCGGTTCAAATGTATTTTTTTTGTTGCTAAAAAACTGCCTTCCCTATAGAAAAGGACATAAGTGCCGTAAGATTATTGTGAAGATACGATCTCTTTAATACCCACGGAACCCTTCTTTGTGCGTGGTCCGACACGCACTTGGCCGGTTGTTTTACTATTAGTTTAGTATAGATCAGCATGGAAGTGTAGATGACAATGTCAGATTAAAATTGTCCTCGAAAGTGATAAAATAATAAACACGTATTTTTAATGATAAAATAATTATTAATTATGATAAAAGGTATAAAAACCCTCATAGATTGGCATCTAAACATGCTATAATTAGCCTTAGATTATATTATAATTTACTCATCAATGATAATTTATAAGTAGGTACTAACTAATAGAATCCTTCCTCGGCATTATATCTGGTTGCTATACTTAAAGAATCTGCTAGTTATTTTTTTTTAGTCATCAAATATAATAATTAAAATAGGTTACCTACCTTTTATGCGCAAGAATTGTGATGGCACAGTATCGGTGCGATATTATCAGAATCGGTACGAAATTATCAGTATCGGTACGAAATTATCAGTATCGGTACGAAATTATCAGTATCGGTACGATACTATCAGTATCGGTACGATATTATCAGTATCGGTACGAAATTATCAGTATCGGTACGATACTATCAGTATCGGTACGATACTATCAGTATCGGTACGAAATTATCAGTATCGGTACGAAATTATCAGTATCGGTACGATACTATCAGTATCGGTACGATATTATCAGTATCGGTACGAAATTATCAGTATCGGTACGAAATTATCAGTATCGGTACGAAATTATCAGTATCGGTACGAAATTATCAGTATCGGTACGATACTATCAGTATCGGTACGAAATTATCAGTATCGGTACGATACTATCAGTATCGGTACGATATTATCAGTATCGGTACGAAATTATCAGTATCGGTACGAAATTATCAGTATCGGTACGATACTATCAGTATCGGTACGATATTATCAGTATCGGTACGAAATTATCAGTATCGGTACGATATTATCAGTATCGGTACGAAATTATCAGTATCGGTACGATACTATCAGTATCGGTACGATATTATCAGTATCGGTACGATATTACCGGTCAATGTGAGCGGCCCTACGTAGGGCCGTGATTGCCAATATTATTCACATACTTTTATTTCATATTCAGCGATACGTGCCTCACATCGCTACTAGTTATCATCATCATCATCATCATCATCATTAACCTGTAACCGCCCACTGCCGAGCACGCCACTTATCCCCGTCCCGTGCTAGTCTCGTCCAGAAATGACCTACATACTAGCTATATAGGCTTGTGTCGGTCAGGAACTAGGAACTATTAGGAATGAAATCCCATCTCAGAACGAAACGAACTAGTTCGTCAATCGCGATCTAAATCGGTTAATCGGTCTTTAGTTCGATTTCGACAGCGTTTATCAAATTATCATAAATTCTGCATTCAGAGAGCCATGACATTGCCATGTCATGGCTCTCTGCAGTCAAATAGTGCTTAACAAACGCCACTCCCACACTGACCGACAAGAGCAAAGGAACTAAAAGACCGAACTAGTTCCTCATACCGATTGAACGAGATCGGAGCGCTCCCGTAAAAGAACGAGCAAGCACAAGCCTAGCTAGGTCATCATCATCATCATCATATCAGCCCAAAGACGTCCACTGCTGAACATAGGCCTCCCCCAAAGAGTGCCACAATCACCGGTCCTGCGCCACCCGCATCCAGCGGACTCCAGCGACCTTTACCAGGTCATCGATCCACCTTGTGGGGGGCCTACCCACGCTGCGCCTTCCGGTACGTGGTCGCCACTCAAGAACCTTTCCGCCCCAACGGCCATCGGTTCTACGTGCAATGTGCCCCGCCCACTGCCAATTAAGTTTAGCGATTCGGAGGGCTATATCGGTTACCTTGGTTCTGCTGCGGATAGCCTCATTTCTGATGCGATCACGCAGAGATACTCCCAGCATAGCCCTCTCCATTGCCCTTTGTACCAACTCCCATTTCAATCGGACACTTTACGCTCGATTTTGTAGACGAGTATACATACCTAGGACAGACTGTCCAGTTAGGTAGGGCCAACTTCGAGAAAGAGGTCAATCGTCGAATCCGACTCGGCTGGGCAGCATTCGGGAAGCTCCGGCACATCTTTTCGTCCAATATTCCGCAGTGTCTCAAGACGAGAGTCTTTGACCAGTGTGTGTTGCCAGTGATGATATAAGGCACGGAAACGTGGTCGCTTACTATGGGCCTCATAAGAAGGCTCAAAGTCACCCTAGCTAGGTACTAACATGCAATTGTTTCCAGGCTCCCAAGGCCCCATGAACTACGGCCTGGCCGCGTATGAAGGCCCCCGCCGTTACGGACGAGGCCACAGCATCGGCACCCAAAGTTGCGCCCTCCTGCCTTGCGCGGGTAATTACAAGCGTTCTTGCGATGTTGGGTAAGTGCCGTACTGTTATTTATTATATTGTATAGATATTGTCTTAAGGCTATTTTGTCTGGACCTAGTGTGCAAACAAATACCTAAGTACAATACCTAGGGTATTTTCATCTAAATTATATTATCAAAGTATTTTTTTATATAGTTTTTAATATAAGAAATCAGGGATAGGTACCGGTTTTTTGAAAAATCCCCGAAGTAGTCTAATATTTTGAATTATTTTAGGCTCTTAACTCTATTGTGTATTTAGGTAACATATTCGTATTATTAGATTGTCCGATCAAAAATGATATAATAACCAAAGAACGCCATAATACCGGTTTAATTTGTATGGAGAAAATACCGGTATCCGATCCCTGTAAGAAATACGAATTTTGTTATAAAAACGTAATATTTATTCAAATTTAAAAATTAAAATCGTAGTTTTGTTATCTGTGTATGTCACGTGACCGAAAACGCCGACCGCCATTTGGACTAGTGAGTGACGTCAGTACTTACTTATAGCAAATGTAAAAACAAGTTTTCGTTGTAAACAACATTTGACGTTTCTATGTTTCTGCACGTAGTATATTCTTAATAGTCAGAGTAGTCTCTGGTTTCTGCTCTTATGACGTCGCGATAACGGCGGCTGCCTTTTTGACGCGAATATATAACGTTAAAATTTTAACCATTAAATGTTTGCGTAAAGCGATATTATTTTGAGCAAATAATAATACTAGTTGACTATCGAATCAATACGAACATTTTACTTTTTCGAGTACAACAAATCTTATTTCAATCGGCCCAGATCTTCAAGAAATTGAGGTTTGGCCAGACCGGCGCTTGAAATACGCTGCAGGTCTCAAATTATCCTTTTTTAATTACTTATTATTAATATTTTCACCCGAGCAGAGCTCGGTCGCCCAGGGACTTTTTCTTTATGCATCCTATAGTATATTTCTTTTTACAGATTGATCAACAACACCAACATCATATTCCTCGAAATCACCATCACCGGTAATTTCAAGTCCAAACAGTTTGCCCAGTACCCCATTCTCCTCTCAACTGACACTTTGTCCAACACTCAATTCGTTTTCGACCACAAATATGAAAACAATACCAACCAAGTCACCATCAAATTGTACGGTGGCCAGAAATTGGTGAACTTCGGCATTTTTGGAAGAGATTTCTCGAAGGACTACGTGGAGAAAACTATAGTTTTTGATAACAATGATGGTTTGACGTATAAGATCTATGAGTATATTAACAGCGAAGGGGTACAAGATTTCTTCGATTATATGTGGATTCGTTTGCGGGTACTTATTTTCGTTGTTTCCATTTACGTTTTGGAAATGATGTAAATGTAAGTTACTATTATGTTTTATGATATTCTTGCCAAATCACAAAGAGGCGTTTTTTCGAAATCGCAAATGATGAATTTCTCTTTGAAAAATGTTTGAATGAAACATAGTGGGAGACCTGTATTTCAAGTTACAATAGATACGGTTTGCAGTTTGCATGCATACATTAAGTTGGATTTTTTAACCTTTGAACTTAGATCTTTTACATTTCAATATTGCACTTCAACCATAAAACTAAGATTACACGTCTAAATTTCCTGTTTTGCATTTAATGATATATATTAAACTAGTACATTTTAAATGTTTTTTTAGTTTTAGTTTTTTTTAATGTATAGTTAGCCAGAGAAAATACTTTATTTCAATCAAAGACGTTTATAAAAATAAGCGTAGGTACCTATATATTATTTTACGTCACCTTAAGCCGTAAGTGGGTTTTTCTGCCCGCTACGCGAGGAGAAAATCTCACTTTCTGGCCAAGGACAGACGTAAAATTTAGACAAACCACGGGCGGTAATTAGTAAAGCCCCAGATCGCATATTTATCACAAACACCTGCGATCTGGGGCATTCACGAATTCACCGCCCTAGGTATGTAATGTACTATTGTTTTAATCGGTTTAAACCGTGTAAGGTACTTAAATGTCGAGAAACTTTAAGAAGTCATATATTATATCGTTTTCTTAAAAATGTTATTGAGTGGAAAAACCGAAATTACAGATATGTAGTTATTTAAAGAGTTTTTTAAACGATTTTGTATGTTAAAGTAACATTTACACATTTTTTGGGAAATACCAAGTCTGACATCATTTATTTCGTACCTAACGTATTGTTTGTGACGCCTGTCAAAAGTCACGTTAAAAAGGTTAAAATGTTAAGGCCCATGAAATTACTTTCGTGGGTGTTACACGTGAGGGCGTTGTAAAACTTGTTGTTAAGACAAATTGCTCACGTGAGACGGGCTCATTAATACAGGTTTTTCCACTGCAAACTCAAGAAAAAATGGCGAATATGTTAATCCTGATATTAAGTATCTGTAGATACTTATTTATTCACATATCATTGAGTTTCCGAAAAGAAACCAATTGTTACAAACCTACGTAATCGTATATTGGTATTATTTACTTGCTTGTCTTAAAAAAAGAAAAATAATTAATGAAAATAATTAAAAGGAGAAATAATTTCTTAAGATTTGTTTTTGCCAAAAAATCTACTGCTATCAGGCAGGTATAGGGTATAAAATGTTCGCATGCTGATTAAAAAAAAATAGGTTTACTTGTATTTTATTGTAAGTTAACATCAAAAAACGGTTTGAATCTTATGAAATATTGTATATAATTTTATGAACCATAGTGTCAAGCTCTAATCTTCACTTGTTTTGTTTTTGTATAGAATGCATACTTAAGTAATTACAATTATTCTAAGCAAGTGAAGAAACAGGCTCTTAGGGTGATACGGGCTCTTGAAATATATCTTACCTTACCTAAGATATAAAACTTAGTCTGACCAGAAATAAAAGGATTAGTAGGTCACGAGAACGCTATTGTGTAATTCAAATGGCATTGTCAATATAGTCTGAACAAATTAGTAGTTTTACAGTTCTTAACCCATTCAAGGCCAATGTGCCACAAGAGTCACGCTTCTACGAGCGATCCACTACACAGCACACTTAGCGTTGCTTGGCATCGAATGGGTTAATATGACCGCACATCGTATATTTCTGTTCGGACTTTAAGTAGGTATGGTAGAAATCATTTAAGGTGACCGACATTTTATAAAACTGTCAATGGATTTGAATCTAATAGCTAGGACGGTAGAGTCGCTTTTCCAATGGATTACTGTCATGTAACTCGGTCAACTTAAATGATTTTCAGATTTAATTATAGTAAAATGTGTTTTATGATAAACGACTGAATACTGTGATATTAGAATACTAGATCCTTCGCATGGGTGTAAAATAAAGATCGTTTACTTTATACGGAGTGTTATTTTAATCTCTTATGACGTACCGTCCGTATGTGTACCTTAAAACATACATAGATATACTTACCTACTTACGGCCGTATTCATAACATAAAACGTTCTACAAGCCTATTTTAACCAAAATAGGCGTTAAAATTCGTTTGTCCTTATCTGTCACTTTGACATTTGTGTTCGTATGAAAGAGACAACCCACATTTTATTTAGCAGAGACATTTTAAGTTTTAAGCCTCTCACAGACTGGTGCGGCCTGGTCGCGGCGGTCAATAGTAAACTTGTCATTAGCTGTAAAATTTTCTATTGACCGCCACCGCAGGCCGCAGGCCTTTTGAATAAGGGGGTTACTAACTCCATTGGCTTAGCGACACAGTGAGTCTTGGTCTCCAACGCGAGAGTGCGTCACTTAATTTTCACTGTTTTGCGCTAACTCTTACCAATTGAAGAACTTGCAGAAGTTGAAAATAAAACATTATTAACATTTCGCAAAGTTTATTAACTATCTATATATATATCACACTTAAAACTTAATGCATAGGTCCAAATAAAACCATTTTAATTACGGGCTTTGCGTATAGGACCCGGCTTTATTATATGTGACTGTATCTGGGAAAAGGTACCACTTTAGCGGTATAAAGTTATATCTCCTAAAACTAGTTAAAATTAGCTATTCAGTGAAAAAATAATCATTTTCCTAGGTGCAATCATTATTTTTTTATAATTTTTCAAACATGCAGTAGGCAAAAAGTACGAATTGAAAAAAAAAAAGTTTACGCTCGTGAAAAATACACTTCTACTAGGAAGTTATGGAATGATTGGTACCAAGTTAAACTACTATCATCAAAGATTTAGGTACTAATAACCGATTAGTATTAAAAACCCATTCTACGTAATTTTCGACTAATTTTTAAAAACGCATATAACTCGGAAACTTAAATCCTCAAAGTGGTCCCTTTTACTAGACACAGTCACATATACCTATTAACTAAGACGCATATTATTACAGTGACAAATCACAAGTTTTTATATCAAACGAACACATTTTAAATATTAGTAAGTAAACATCCTAGTCCTTGATGTTGCACTAGTGTATGACATAGGACTTGTTATGTCAAAGTACATCTGGAAAATGTCTTATACGCATGTGACCGATACGACACAATGACCTGAATGCAATATTTGCTAAACGCGGATTGACCTGAACGCCTAATACCCTAAACGCAGATTACCCCAAACATGCCTATACTTCATAATACTATATACCCTGAATATGTCTCGCTTCGCTCGCTCGGCTCGCGCGTTGTAGGGTCGCGGTTCTATCTAACACTCCTCCTCGCTTCGCTCCTCGTCGTACCTACACTGAACTGCCTTAACCCTTAAATGCATAATGATGTATATATGCATCGTATATTTGATGGTCCGTGGCTCAATATGCAGCTATCCACTTCAGCTATCCGTCAATCTATACAACATGACACATCTATTTCAATTTATTAAAAAGTTATACAAAAAATCATGCATTTAAGGGTTAAAGGTCTGCTAGACGGTCGCCAACACGCCCCTCCGACCGAGCGACCTTGGTCGGCCCCGACCGTTGTAGTATGAAATTTTGTTGGAAACAACTGTCTACACGGTCGGTGCGGACCAAGGTCGCTCGGTCGGAGGGGCGTGTTGGCGACCGTCTAGCACGGGCTTAAGAGTCCTTCTGAAACTACTTTGAACTAGTTAAATTTAGTCTGTTAA
Organism: Epinotia nisella; assembly: GCA_932294315.1. NCBI lineage: Eukaryota > Metazoa > Arthropoda > Insecta > Lepidoptera > Tortricidae > Epinotia > Epinotia nisella. Next base: position 1,306,347 of record OW028675.1, on the reverse strand, counting down.
ATTTACTCTATTTTACGTCTGAGACATTTTGCGTTTAACTCGTTGGCTGACAGTACGTCGACAGGCGGGCCCATATGTAGGCTTAACAACGCTTAATGACGGTACTGTCAGCGAAAGTGTTAAGCGATTTTTTCTGACGGTCATTTCGCGTCTAAGGCACTTTGCGTGTAGGCCTTTTTGCGCCTAGGGCATTTTGCGTTCATAAAATAGCTCATTATGCGACACCTTAAATTTGCTAAGATTTTTTTTCTTGATTCGAACTTAAGCCATGTTACTTTGACATAAAGTGCCCTTGTCATACACTAGTACACATTCAAGGACTAGGACGTTTAACTTATCTACAGACTTACATAACTTAGAATGTCTGTGGGATCCGTTAAACTTGGATATTCCGGTGTCGGTTACTTTTCCTCCGTCCACCTTCTTCCATCTTCTTGTTGACGTACCTCCAGTGGTCCTCGTCATCGTCTCCGAGAGTTTTCTCTATCCAGCCCATGAAGGCTTCCACCTGAAAGATAAGGGACGGTATTGAGATGAACAATTGGGACGTTATATATTTTTCACGCCACTGTTCGGAAATGTGGCAAAAGATGGTCAGAATTCAGGCTTCAAAGCTGGGGTTAGTTGGACGTGGCACGAATCTATGACTTCAAACTGTCCAACAATGTTATTGTTGGTCAGTTTGAACAGCGATCGACCAATCACAGGGCACCGCGCGCGGTCGCGCCGGCGTGCGCTGCCTGTGCTCCTCCTACTCCGCGCCGGGCGCGAGGCAAGCGAGCCTGTTTAATATTATGATCTTTGATTTTGATTTAAAATTATAATTATTTGCAATTTCCTTGCAGTAGGCGTGAAAAGCACTATGTTAAGCCTCGGCCTAAAGTGCAATAGCTGGACTCGTACTTTCGAACTAACTCGTCCATCTATTGCTTACTTTCTAGCCTCAACAACAATGTACTATTTCACGCCACTGCTCGGAAATGTGGCAAAAAAGATGGTCAGAATTCAGGCTTCAAAGCTAGACGTGTTTAGATATTTGTGGGCACTTGGCCGCTCCGATTTATTTGGAGGCGACTGTACATAGTACGAATTCAAAGAGATCTGAAAAGTAACATTTACCATAAGTAATTAGTTTGTTGGACGTCGCAAGCACAGGCCATCTATGAATTCAAACTGTCCAACAATGTTTTTGTAGTCCAGTTGAAGCAGCGATTCGAACACTCACAGCCCTCCTTCCCACGCACCCCCAATTTTAATTATTCACCATTTGAAATTTCCGGTCTTCGAATCTGTTATTGCATTGTAATTGGGTTAGGAAATGGATGAATCTGTTTGTAATTGACTATACCATGAAGACTCATAGTTAAGTCTAGTTAGAAAGAAGATACTCATATTCATACTCATACTTGGACTTACTTTAGTATACACATCTGGTTTGCCTCGTGCGCAAGGAATACCCCACGACACGACTCCGATCTGCCGTCCCTCTCGCACTAGGGGGCCGCCCGAGTCTCCCTGAAAACAAACCAATGTCACTCACTGAAAACTTGAAAAGAATCTTCAATTTTTTTAAATCTCAAATGTATATATATATACGAGTATAATAATAATAATTTCTGATGGGGCTCATAAGAAGGCTCCAAGTCACCCAAAGGGCAATGGAGAGGGCTATGCTGGGAGTATCTCTGCGTGATCTAATCAGAAATGAGGCTATCCGCAGCAGAACCAAGGTAACCGATATAGCCCTCCGAATTGCTAAACTTAAGTGGCAGTGGGCGGGGCACATTGCACGTAGAACCGATGGCCGTTGGGGCGGAAAGGTTCTCGAGTGGCGACCACGTACCGGAAGGCGCAGCGTGGCGTGGGTAGGCCCCCCACAAGGTGGACTAATGGCTTGGTAAAGGTAGCTGGAGTCCGCTGGATGCGGTCGGCGCAGGACCGGTCATTGTGGCACTCTTTGGGGGAGGCTAATGTCCAGCAGTGGACGTCTTTCGGCTGATATGAAGAAGATGAAGTAAAGTCACTCACATGACAAGCCCCCTCCCCGGCTTTGGTCAGCGCGCAGATCTGGGTCTCGTACACCGCATTGATGTTCTCATGGGCTTTCCTGCACTCCTCGTACGTGATGGCCTTCAGTTCCAGCTGCATCAGATCGTTGGGGAGGCGTCCAGGATACTGAAAAGAACTTGATCATATTCATATTCATATTCATATTAATTTTTTATTAATAATAATTCATATTACACGTCAAACTTAAAATATAAAAATAAATGAAGTACTTAAAACATAAGTAAACCATTGTTCAACAGTACTTAAGTCGTACTTACACTGCAAATTCAGTGAAGCTATAAAAGGTATGCTCGATAAGCCATCGTTTCAGCCTCGACTTAAAGCTGACCAGTGACGGTACTTCTATGATATGGGCCGGCAGTCGGTTGTACACCGTCGGCCCCATGACGTGGGTAAGTTTGGTAGTTTTCGCCAAACGGCCATACCAAAGGAAACTCCCCTCGTGCGGCCCAATGTGCAACAGTATGAACGGTCTCAATGGAATTTAGACCTTACAAAGCACGTTTAAGGTCGTATTTCTTTTATTCCATTATACCTATGTATATTAGAACAAAACCAATACGGGTGTAGACTAGAAATTTATAATTACTTCAAAAGAAAGAAGGCAAAAAAATAAAACGAACAACGAAAGTCCCATTCAAATATCTCAAAAAATTACGAAGCTACAACCGTTTTAATGTTGCTTGTTAGAGGGAGAAAACACTCGGGGACCGTGACGTCACGACCATCGAGCGTCATAGTAAACGACAATCGTTTCATATGAAGGTGCGTTTTGCGGAAAAGGGACTAATATACCTACTCTTAATACTTTGGACACTTATAACTTTGTGATTATTTAACCTCTTGCGTTGATTTTTTCTCCATTAGACTACAATCCTTTTTCGAGAACATACAACATTATTGAATATTTTATTTAGTGTTAATTAAAACTCTGACCGAATTTCTGTATGGCCGGCGATACGAGGTTAGATAAACCCACGTCTTAGGTATATTTTTTCCCATTTTTAGTTTGACTACACATACCAATTTTTGTTATAAAACTATTCCAGGAGCCGTAGCATGGTTGGCCTTGTCACGCGATAAGTGATAGGATAGAGAGTGCGTCACTGGCTGACACCGTTCGATAGAACGAGACGACGCTCTTATCTTGTCACTTGTCGCGTGATAAGGCCAACCATGCTACGGCTCCAGTTAGTTTATCACAGAACAGCAATCTGGTTTGTACTAACAAGCAAATAGCTCATGAGCTATTAATGATGATTGACGGCAATCAGCTATTGTGTGAAACCCAGGATCTAGTTAGTTTCAAGGCCAATGACTCGCATATGAGTCATGCCTCTACGCGCGATTCCGCTACGTAACGGAAAAATGCTGCTACGCGCTACGACGTAGCACAAGTAGCGTTGCTTAGCCTCGAATCACGTATGACGAAGGAAGCCTAGCCGGACTTTGGTTGTGGATTAATACTTACAGAAGTAGTCCCCCAGCCAGTCAAGATCAAATCCTCATCTTTCTCCACCGGCTCATCGTTCAGCTCTATAGCGTCCACCGTGCTGCTGAACTCTATTTCCTCCTCGGTGAACACGATGGCGATGTCGTTGACGATCTCGTAGTTGTCGTAGCTCTCGTGGTAGACGATCTTGCGGATGGCGTAGGGTGTGCCGCCGGAGAGGAGTTGGTTGGTGCCGACTACCACTTTCAGGTATTGGGGGCGCATGCTGAAAAGAGGTGTCAGGAGATGTTACCAAAAAATATGGAGATGCTTAATCCATATTTGGAACGCGGTAAAAATAATAATTGAGGGGTTGACCTTCGATATGTCCCTTAAGCATCAAAAAGGGATGAGAAAATGAATAAAAAGTGGACTGCATAGGTTTTGAAATTAGAAAGTCCTCGCGCGTCACTTGCAATTGCCAACTAGTAAGGAGGCTGCTTGGGAACAAAGGAATCACGTGCACTAACCTTCCAAATCTGGGTAGTCCTTTCTTCAACGGCAGCAGGCCTCTTTCCACGTTCAGCACAGATATCTCATGGGCGCGCCCGGACTGATGTACACCATATTAATAAATTAAGCTTCCAGATGACGCGTGGCGTTACTTGAAATCGCCATTGGAACCGATAACATCTCACGGGACGTGCGTTCAGTTCAAAATTCGGTGATGTGATTATTTATGCTCATCACACAAATATTTGCGATCGCTCAACGCAATGCGCGTCCAGTATAACGATGCGCTCAGGGTACTGTTGCGGCTGCCGCGACACTGTAGCGCGTCCGGTATGTTCGCGGACGCTCAAGTGGATGGTTTCCACGCGACACTGCGCAAGCGCTGCGCCGCGACGCTCCGCAGCGTGCGCGCCAGCCGCCACAGTCTCCTGAACGCGGTGGCCCACAGATGGGACGGTAGCCTACTGAGGCACTGGTCCTCCCTACATTTAAGTTTAAGTCCTAACATAGTTATATAAGTCTTGTGTAACAACCTATGATCATAGTTGTCCGAAATAAATGATTTTTTTTTGCCCTTGCTGGGATTGGAACCCAAAACCGTCTTCGTAGGCAGGGTCAACCGATTCTCGTGAAATTTTATGAGCAGGTTTGTTTATGTAGTTTTTTTTGACGAGTCACTTTTTCAAAACTCAAATTTATTTATTGACGTGATAAACGTCTTTTAAATAGATGAACGCCGGGTGCACGTACGAAAAAGGGTGACTCATTGTCCCGTTCCGTTGATTGACCAACCGCTGGTTCTAGAGATTCCAAATTTGGCTCGTAGGTTTCTTGTAAGGTCTAGGGGTGCACTAAGAAAGGATTTTTCAAAATTCACCCTTTAAGGGGGTGAAATGAGGGTCCAAAGTTTGTATGGAGAGACAAGATTAGATCGACTATTTTATTCGAAACTTCACAGGAGTATTCCTAATGGTAAATGAGTAAATACTGTTACGCAATTTTTTATCAATGATTTATCACGTAAAATTATCGTCCGTAAACCGACTTTACAGACAACCATTTTTAGGGTTCCGTACCCACGGGTAAAAACGGGACCCTATTACTAAGACTTTGCTGTCCGTCCGTCCGTCCGTCCGTCCGTCTGTCTGTCAACAGGCTGTATCTCAAGAACCGTGATAGCTAGAGAGTTGAAATTTTCACAGATCATGTATTTCTGTTGCCGCTATAACAACAAATACTAAAAAACCGGCCAAGTGCGAGTCGGACTGGGGCTCCCATTCATTCATTTATTCATTTATTTCATTGTTATGTCATGCATACATAATATGGTGTTACATTTTTTTTTTAAAGTCATTTCATGACCCCCTGTAAGGGCACACAATAAATTATTAACACAATAAATCTAAATTAACAAACCGAGACTTAACCTACTTAATTAATTACATTTAGAGTCATTATGTCAGATAAATTTGGTAGGTAATATATATGTCAATTTTTTTTAGTTCAAAGTTATAGTTATTTTATGTCTGGGATCTTAAACTAACTACAATTTATATGTCCTATTTTTATTGTAATTTGTATAATACTAAACTTTTGTCGTCAAGAAATTTGTCTACCGAGTAATAACAGTGTTCTATTAATAGCTTCTTTAGTTGTGTCTCCCATACAGCAGACATGACTTTCTTGCCGTTTTTTTTATAGATAATGGTACGGTACCCTTCGTGCGCGAGTCCGACTCGCACTTGGCCGGTTTAAAAAAAAAGAGTTACGAGTTGTACAGTTCACAGAGGCACTAGTGTTTACCGTTCAACGCAGTGCGCCGCAGTGAGTATGACCCGAGGGGTCAGTATAGAGGCCCCGCAGAAGTGCCAGACCCCGTAGACTCGAAGTGAGGCCTGGTAAGGGTAGGAGCCGTTGGCCGCCTTGGTACCGCCTACTATCCTCTCCCAGTCAGCTTGCTTCTCCGATGCGTAGAACTCGGATGACACTGGATAATTTTATTACAATTATTTGAATTTCGGCCATGTGACCACTTCGACTATCCGTTTTGGCGCTCGTGCGCTCGAAGATGGCTTATGCAGCCTATCATCATCATATCAGCCGAAAGACGTCCACTGCTGGACATAGGCCTCCCCCAAAGAGTGCCAAAGTGACCGGTCCTGCGCCACCCGCATCCAGCGGACTATCCTTACGGCGAAATTCCGTGCATGCGGGCACGTAAGTACGCCGATCTGGTAGGTAGTTCTGTTGTAGGCTATGGCAGTAGGTGGGCGGGCGTTTAACCCTTTGAGAGCTAAATACGGCTGTGGACGCGGACGAAAACTCGTGCCACTGAACCCACGGACGGCTACATGATAATATTGATAAATATTGTCATTTTGACATGACAATATTTATCAGACGTTTCATTTTATTCATATTTTGTCTGGCTATTGTTTTGTTTTGGCCACAGTTGGGCACCGTTTTGTTTTGCACCCTAAGCGTAAAGCGTATTTAAGAAAAAGAGGTGCAAAATGAAATCGGAGATTATAATAATAAGAATTACTATATTTAAACAATTGATTTACTCTTTTAAGTATGGTTTAAATGTAACTTTTGTTATACGCCCGTAGTAACAAACTTAAACAGCTATACTTTTGGACCCGACACGCCAGTGGCGCCAACTGGTGGGCGCAAAAACGATAACCCTCTTTGTGCAATACAGAACAAGACACATCAAAACCCCGTAAAATTAAGTCAAAGATAAATGCTGACCCCCTTATTCAAAACTTAAAATGCTTCTGATAAATAAAATGTGTTTTGGCTTTTTCTTACAAACACTTATGTCAAAGTGACACAAAAAGACAAACGAATTATAACCGCATTTTAGCTAAAATGGGTTTGTTGAAGTTTTATGAAAAACACCGTTGGTTCACATCATCGGCTTTAAAAAATAAAAACAAAAAAGTTTGTCAGAAGTGGGATTCGAACCCACGCCCACAGAAGTGGACTGCGACCTGAACGCAGCGCCTTAGACCGCTCGGCCATCCTGACATGCTGTGCCCGGACGAAATTTAGTATCAGTTGCGTTGATCGCTCAATTGGCTATTCGCGTCCCGATTACGTCATAATATGATGTCAATCATTAGATAGAATACGAATGATGTAATCTAACGTTTGCGTATTAGTATTTTTACCTTGATATAGGTACAGTCACGAGCTTTAATTTGGGACCCACCTAAGGTGGAATATCGTATAGCAAACTGAAGTCATTTAGAGTTTTTAGAGCTAATATTTTAAAGGAGTGTCAAAGTTTGCCATGCTGACAACTTACGTTTATACGTGTCTAGGGGCAACCGCACAGTGACGTCAACCGGGCGGGACAAGTCAAACGATCATTTCCGATTTTTTCCGACTAATTGTCACCCGTGTTGTTATTTGCAATTATATTTCGTGAAAATGACAGTTTTCAATCAATTTTCTTGTCTGACACTGACATTTAATGACACATGTTCGTAATTAGAAGCCGTAATGATAGCTTTTGGCAAAGAGGTTATCAATTCAAGGGCCCATTCAATAAGACATTTAATTGTCTTATCTTGACACTTTACCACTATTATTGAACTGAAGTTTTCGACCTAATTGCACTGTGAATGGTCTAACAACATTTGAAGGAAGTGGGTCCCAAATCAAAGCTCGTGACTGTACAGTCAGCATCATAAACATGTATACATTCTATGACCTTATTACTTAGACATAAGGTCGAAAAGTGTATACATGTTTATGATTCTGACTGTACATTAATACATTATACAAACTTCCATATTATTTTAAATTTAAAGTAAAGTAATGAATGGACGTTAACCCTTTGGCCGCCTAGATATTTCGATAATAAAAAGGAGGGCTGGGAAATAAGGAAATGACTGCTTCGCCTATGTCTACGCAATCTTTCTATTGAAACCTTTACAATAAAATACAATGGACATACACAAACACTCACCCATACACAGACTTACACTCGCACACACATAGAGTATCCCTCTACAAGTTTTTAAATTATCGTATTTCACTAGTTGCCCCTAATGTAAGCTTATTGTATTTTACTAATGTATGTATCTCTTAACTTTACCTAGAGTGGTAGAGACTGAGAAAAATACAGATCTGCAAAAATAAAGATCTGATACTTCTATTTTTCTCAATTTCTCAATGACTTACCTAATAATGGAAATATCCCAAACACGACCCATAACCAAGCCGCCATTATACCAGTTAAAATACTCCGAATAAAGCATCCAACATGGTTCTATTCAGCTTATATACTAACTATTCAATTCCAAATTGTATATGTAAATAAATTACAATTTACAATGCGATATTGTATTGAACTAAATATTTATGCATATTTTTTGCCCCTATGCGACTGATAGTGAATATAGTGATAACATAATTGAGAGACAGAGGTAACTTATGCCTTTATGTCACGGGAATAAAACTCAAAGTTGTGTAGATATTTGTAGACTTGTCGGTATAGCTGTAATCATAGGTAGTCCTAAACTCATTCGGATTGTCTTTAATTTGCCGGCAGTGTTTGATGGCGTTCTGATTCCATTTTCCCACCCGGTGAACAACCTCGGTGTTAATATGGACCGTACACAATGTGGTCCATATTAACACCGACGTTAATTTTCATCGTTTTCCGCCACTGCATCCGCTTTTCGCTGGAGGTGAGACGGTGCCAGTGTGTCTACACAGGTAGCGTCCCACACAAGCATCCGTCCCAAACTCCACGGAACCAGAGACACACCGCAAGTCTTCATCCGTCTTCTCCCGATATAAGATTATGTCGACGTTTGCTTTCTTGATCTCTCTGAGGACCAGCACTACCAGCAGTTAAATAAACTTGAGCGTCTCAAAAATCTCTGCGTTAGGTCCGTATTTGGCTTGCGTAAGTATGTATGACCATGTCTCTAATTTCCGTTCCCAATTGAATTGGGCCAATTCAAGTGTGGCTTCCTATTCGTCTTCGTTGTGACTCTTGTGACTCTCATATTCTCGCCTTTCTTTATGGTACATTTTAAACCCTGGTGGCCCATTGAGTATAATTTACTTGTACTACACCGTGATACCTGTAGTTTGTGAATAGTAAGTATTACGTTTTTAGTGGTAAGTAAGACAAGAAGGTCGTCAAAGATCCCGAAAATGCGTTGTTTTGAGAGTGACAGACTTGCATTTGTCCTATAAACGAATACTCGTAAACGACTAGCAATATTGCTCTTCTAGAGCTGTGCGTTCCTAGTCTACGGCGTTTTATTTGCTGCCATCATGTCACAGTCCTGGCAACACATAAGACAGGGTCGTATTTTGGTGGTATTTCTATTTCCTAATCCCGACTCCTACCGACCGCGTAATAGCCTCAACTCCTCAAGTCTCAGCATTGCTCTATAGTTTTTGTAGGCGTTTAACTTTTTGACACAATATGTATAGTATATATATGGTCACTACGGCAAAGATCGGAATTTCATCGGATCATGCAGTACAGTCAGGGACTGGGGGATCTCTATCTACTTGCTCTGTAGGTATGTGGTATTGTATTTCTTGTGGTGAGTAAGCTGAATGTGCCAGAGTTCCCGAGTTGAGAGTGAGTGACATTTACTTCTAGCTTTCTGCATGATTAATGCTCAAATCAATGTATACTTATCATCAAAAGAAAGAAAGAAAGATACATTTATTCACAAATACACAGGACACACATATTAAACAATAAAATAAACAAGAAAAACATAAATCATGAAACAAGTGTATCTCTGCGGCAGTGACCGGTGCTGAGGTGTCAGACACCTACCGCTAGTACCGTTTGGTGACTCACGGAAACGTCATACAATTTTAATATATAAACTACATACTAATATATTATTGGTATAGGCGAGAGAGAAATAAACATAAATACGAAGTGAGATGTAATGTACGGCACTACCTACATGCGGCATCATCGATCGAAACAATAATACATTAAAATTTATGAAACTTATTTATTGAACTAAAATAACAACTGGATAAAAAAACAAATGAACAATTGGCATATTTTTTGCTGCCACAGTGCTGGTTATTAGGTATATTATCAAGTTAGTATGCTTGTTTGTCACCGTTGTGCTTTATGATAAGTTTGAGTGCGTATGCGTAGATATTTTCCGACTCTATGTACCTTTAAGTACGAAATGAATTATATTGTGGCCAACTGTAGGTACAGTCGAGTTCTCCAATATCTATACAGGGAACCTTTCAAAAATATATATACATGTGTCTTATGTCCGTAATAATAAAGCCTGTGTACAGATATTTTTGAAAGGTTGTCTGTATAGATATTGGAGAACTCGACTGTACAATGCTTTGTTGCAATCAATTATTATAGTTTAGGTAAGTACTATCGACAAAAGGTTAGCCAGGCCATTTATTTTTGAAACTAGCACGCGGCGATCTTGCATGAACCAGACTTTCCTGACAAGGCCCAGGCAGATATTAAAATGCGCTGCTACCAAAATGTGCCATGCGCCTTAACCCTTTACTTGGTTGAGAATTTTGAAGAAGAAAAGATAAAAAACTGCTAAATTTCATATCAAAAATGACCGCCTGTTAAGGTCATCTTTTCGTATTTTTATTTGTTTGAGAATTTTTAGGTCTACACAATAGCAAGACTTTGCCCGTTAATAGGGTTAAGGTGGATAGTCGAGCGTTTTCTCGATAGTACATTCGTAACAATATCATAAAAATATAACAACTGACTTGTACACGCTGTGAAAGTAAGTCACATCATTCATACATTACTTATGAATGAATCAAAATACAACTCAAGCGCATAACTCCACGACTCTCTTACGATTCTATCGACAGAGCGCAAAGGAAACGGGCAATTTCGATCACTTACCTACGCAACCTCATATCTTCCCGGTCGAGCATCGGAAAAGCAATCTTGTTATGTAAATAATTGAGTTGATATTAAAGAAGGAGACGAAAGAGATGCGATGTTATGAAGGTTAATTTTGTAATGTGTAGCGATTTAAATGCAGCTCGTATGTAATTGCAGGCAAAAGCCGCATGGAAATTGAGGGTTTATTTTATAGGTTAGGATTTAAATTATGGTGTTATGATTATGGCAACATTGCTGTCAAATTGTTGATTTGCGATTGTTTATAGCAGGGATCGGCAAACTTGCCGAGCGAGTTTTTTGTCACCACCACTCATCACCCAAAGGTTTCTTATAAGCAGACCGTATATATTCTAACATCCTAATTGTAGTTGTCTCCATACAATTTAATGATCTTTAGACTAAAGAAAATTTATGATAAGAAAACTGTATGGAAAAAGTAGGTATTCCTTGATTTCTGGGTGTTCTAGTAATCTAACCTTAGTTGGTCTCAAAGAGTATTTTAATCCTTGATAGAAATGCAACCGATTGGCATTTAAAAAAAAACTCAAATCTGTCGATTTTATCAAAAATTTAAAAAGTTAGTAAGCTTCTAAGAGCCAGCTTGACTGTGGATTCAAATTACAGTCTCATTTCACTTTTACAAAAGTGTTGACGCAGACGGACAGAGTCGCAACATAAGGGTTCCTTCTTTATATTACAGGAAGAATAGGAAGATAATGTAATGGAAGCAGTTAAAATAGTGTCATGCACCGGTGCCCTAACTGGCCTAACGGTGCAACCTATAATGATACTCTATGGCACAAAGTAACTTGTATAACACGGGCACGTATCATCAAACGATATTGCGCCATACGCATGCGAAGATTGCAAATGCTGTGTTCACACCGACGCTTTAAAACGTTCTCGGTTTTTCACATCTGTCTTTAAGGTACCTGAAGTCATTACCATTACATAAGTACACCGGTTCTTCTTGATGTGAACCTTGAGACTTTACTTCTCCATTATTGTATTTTTAGGGTTCCGTACCTCAAAATGAAAAAAAACGGAACCCTTATAGATCTCTTGTCCTGCGGTCCTGCGCCACCCGCATCCAGCGGACTCCCGCGACCTTTACCATGTCATCAGTCCACCTTGTGGGGGCCTACCCATGCCGCGCTGCCGTGTCAATCCTATAATATCTCATGTATCTTGAGATACATGAGTTACGCGTAACAGGTCTAAATCTGTTTATTTTCCATGCCTTTATCGACCTACATACTCAGTTTTTTAATTTAACTTACCAATTCCTTATACGAGCCTGTCACGTAACTCATGTAACTCTGTTTTCACCATAGTAAATCATGGCTAAATACTGTACAAAAAAAACTTCGAACGGCGTTTTCTCAAAACTATGCTTTTTGAGATACATGAGATAGGCTTGACACGGCAGCGCGCCTTCCGGTACGTGGTCGCCACTCGAGAACCTTTCCGCCCCAACGGCCATCGGTTCTACGTGCAATGTTGTCGAACTCTTTACTAGATTTCAATTAAAACTTCGTTGATCACGAATTTTACTAATTGCGAATGAATTTTGTTTCAGTCGTCAGGACTGAATCCTAAATACCATGTCCATTGTATTTTGAAATCAACAAACATCGAGAGGAGTCTCGTGTTTTCGCATTACTTACGTTAATCGCGAACTTGAGGAGATGTGGCGACGGGCAGCTGTGTGGGCTTTGGTTCTCTGTAGTAATGGTAAGTAATCGACGAATTACAAAATACCAGTCACAAACATTCAAAATAGAAACACAGTATATCAATGATCAATTTATGACGAGCCGTGGGCCAGGACTCTTCGAGATACTTCTCCTCCTACGCAATTTTGGTGGGTGCTTTTTCTTATATTTGCCGACTGACGCACGTTCGTATCTATGAAAAAATTGGGCTCTGGTTGGGCTAGAAACGGGAACGAACATGGCATACTGTGAGTCATCGTACACATTTAGTGCCCAGAATCGCTACGCGCTTCGCTCGTAGCCGATCCCATGGTTTTCCTCGTTTGTAGCGGAAAGCGAGTACGGCGTAGGGACGCATACGTGTCGTCACGGGCCGGGAATTTTGTCATTTTGAAATATGAGTCACATCATCAGACAAGCATCACTCTCTCCCTCTTGACATCAGACAAGCAAAATCTATTGGCAACCTCAAATCCCTTCATAAAGAACATTATTTGTCTCTCCCCTAACCCTGATTGTATTTTTTGGCTGACTGTTTATGTATCATATATTTGTATTTGTGTTATTTGTATATATGTATGATTGTGTATGTATGTTTATATATAGAGGTATTTATGTACGTTTATTTTTATAATTATTTTGATTTTTGAATAATAATAATCTCTGCACCACCTACTGCATAATCTAGTTTTATCTCTTTCTCCGATACCCAAAGGTTGTCTGGAAGAGATCGCTCTTTAGCGATAAGACCGCCTGTTGTCTACCTCTACCTACATGTTATTGTATTGTTTCTCTCTGTAACTGCGTTGTTTGTGTGAGGTGTGCAATAAAGAGTATTTGTATTGTATTGTATTGTATCATCGGACGTTAATTGCTAAATATACGTACATATGTAGATAATCGATCGATTTGTCAGTTAACAGTTATATCACTGTTAAAACTCTCAACGTATCCGAACGAAACTCATCCAACTTCCCATGCTAATATATAAATGCGAAAGTAACCTTTTCACCACTGAACCGATTGAGATGGAATTTCGTATGTAGCCAGTTTATATGTCCTTACATAGCATAGTCACCCAAAGGGCAATGGGGAGGGCTATGTTGGAAGTTTCTCTGCGTGATCGTATCAGAAATGAGGCTACCCGCAGCAGAACCAAGGTAACCGATACAGCCCTCCGAATCGCTAAACTTAAGTGGCAGTGGGCGGGGCACATTGCACGTAGAACCGATGGCCGTTGGGGCGGAAAGGTTCTCGAGTGGCGACCACGTACCGGAAGGCGCGGCGTGGGTAGGCCAGGTAGGTGGACTGATGACCTGGTAAAGGTCGCGGGAGTCCGCTGGATGCGGGTGGCGCAGGAGCGGTCAATTTGGCGCTTTTTTGGGGAGGTCTTTCGGCTGATATGATGATGATGATGATGACATAGTATAGTTTTTATCCCAAAAATCATACCCCAACCCAAGTGGGTGAAATGAGAGCGGAATGTTGAATGGAGGCGTACCTAAGCTGCGAGCAAAAGCTAGTGCTTATTATAATAAACTGACTGTTGTGTTGTTGTCTACTCCTTTGTCTCTGTGTGTCTTTTGTGTAGTGAATAAATGTCTTTTTTTCTTTTTTTCTTTTCTTTATTGTATGTACCTATACAACGTGTGGCTCATCTTTACGACTTGTTCGCAGGCCCAGTGTGGAGCCAGTTCTTCGACTGCCACGATGACCCCACCTACGAACCTGAGGAGGGTCAGGTGACAGAGCTGCAGTATTCCTGGCTGGGTGCCCTGCAATACATACATGGTAGGTCCTCATACTCATTCTCATCTCACGTTATTCCGGCACTCTGGCCTCCTCCAGACTGGATTTCTATGGGTTCACATTTAAAACAAAAGACACTGACTGTGAAAAGACTGTGAGCGGGGCGTGCAGCGTTCATGTAAAACAAATGCAATTTATGTGGACGCTGTACGCCCCGTAACAGAATAGATAATAGTACAAGCGGAGCATCCACTCAGGCCTTACACTAAGTGAACGGCAGCGTTCATACAAAACGAATGCAAATTGCAAACTTCACAACTCCTCTGCCACACGTTCCCAGCAAGGCAGGCACTCAGGCCGTAGGTCCCTACCCTTTTTTTTTTTTTTTTTTTTTTTGTTTTTTTTTTTTGTTTAGGGGGGGAAAATGCGTTACGCATACCACCCGGGTGCAGGGGGTGACCCGAGTGGTTATGTGGGACTCCCGTATAAGCTGATGAGACTCACGGTATACCCACTAAAAACCCCCCCACTTGCCGCCTCGCCGCCATGTGGCGAGGTCACGGGAACGCTTGCGCACACATCCGCGACCCCGCCGGCGGCAGCCACCTACAAGCGGCTCCCTCGCGGACGCCCGAAGGACCTCCACGAGAGGCACGCCAGATGTTTTGGCGCGCCTGCCTCCTCCATCTCCACACGTTCAGTAGCGGACCCCCCTGAGTCCACTACAAGGAGATCATGGGTGCGGGAAATTCCAGCACCCGGTGGCGGATCAGGTATGTGGTTCCGCCACCGACCACGCCTCGGCCGCAGAGGATAGGGAAAGCGGCGCACCGTAATACCGGCATTCCTCCTCCTCTGCGGTCCCTGCCCAACGCATCCTATTCCTAAGCGGGCAATGCACAGCCCGCTAGGAGCGCTCTCCTCGGGCCAGCCAGCAGGCCCCACACAGGCCGGCCCTGGGTGCCTCTTAGCTTCGCCGTGGGTTGCAGTCCACGGTTACTAAGCCCCCCCGCCCCGACAAGGCGGGCACCCTCGAGGGGGTAGGTCCCTACCCTAAAGTAAGCTGTCTCAAAGAAAAAATCCGCCCAAAGAGTTTTGTAACTGTTTGCCGGGATGCCGGGTGACATGTCTTAACAACTGTACGTTTTTCGCAAGGTTAATATTTCGTCCCGCTAGAATAACTTGACTCTCGACTCTACTCGCGCGCGAGATAGACTGTCCGTCTTTCTGATTAAGGCTGGAAACAGTTCTCGACCGACGTCAGCGCGTATGGTCGGTCGCGCGTGTTTTACGCACTGACGGTGAGCATCGGTCTGAACGCACAGTATGCTTTCTACAGCGATAGCTACTCCCGAGCGAGCATACGCGCTGACCGTCGGTCGAGCACTGTTCCCAGCCTAATGCTGTCAAAAAGTGACAGATAGTCTATACGTGCGCGAGTAGAGTACAGAGTCAAGTTATGCTAGCCACCTTGGTTATCTTATTCTAACCGTTACTATATGTTTCTTATTTGAGCTGTTCTAAGAAAATAAAGCTAAGGCGTGGAATATTTTAAAGGTCGAATAGCCAATTATCCAATAGGATTCGGACTTTACGGTGAAACCTACCTGATCTTGATTTAGTTTCTAACTCCACAGTAAAGAACGGAACCCCACACTACTTTAGGGTGCCGCGTGTGGTTCTCATCAGCCGCCAGTTCGTGCTGAGTACTGCAGTGGATGCGGCTATGGTCCCCCATGGTTACGCCTTGTAAGTAGCACCGGTTGTCAATTGCTTACTTGCTTAATTGGTATTTTCTCGTAACAAAATGCACATCATCATAGACATCATCAGTGAGCTATTAAGGTTTCTGTCTTGAAACCTATGCCATGGCAATGATAGTTTCTCATCATGGCGAGGCGTTATCGTTAAGGTGCCGATTGATGTGTGTGACTACTCTAATATTATTCTATCACTTACTCTCTGGAAATGCTGAGAATGATCTATTTTCATTCCTCCTCTGCAAGAGTAACATTATTTTCATCACACTTGCTGGTAAATGGTGTTACTCATGCCTAGTATACAAAAGGACGATGGCCTAAATTGTTCCCACGGGAGTTATGGCGAGTTTGTAGTCTCTAGGGAGTAATGAGCTTGTGCGTGATCTGATTGGTTAAAGCAAATCTAATCACAAGAATTCTGCTCTGTGATTGGTTGAAAAAAAATCTAGTTGGCCACGCGCCGCAAGAATACTGCGCTGTGATTGGTTGAAATATTGAAGCTGCGCGCTTTTCTAGCTCTGATCTGGAAGTGAAGTGATAAACTTAGATTTTTATTTGTGGTTATATATTTCCTCGCAAATGTGATGAAAAACATTGTGTTTAACACGGGCGTAAGAATATTGCAAACTCGAGCCATCAAAAGCACTCGGTCTTCGGCGTCGGGCTTCCGATAGACTCTTGTTCGCATTATTCCACTTACGCCCCTCGTTAAACAATCTACTACTTAGCATCGATCACATTCATGTAAGAATTTTATGATTATGACCATCCTCTTCCCACTTGCAGGGGTAACGTGGTATTCGGCGACTACGAGCGAGACGAAGTGGAATGCGACACTACCGTCCTGGCTCTAGCCAACATGAAGGCGGAGTGCGAGCCGGCGATCCTGGTGATGCCGGTGGCTGATGTGCTGATACACCCGGAGTTCAAGCACTTCGGGGCGCGGAGCAGTGTGGCGCTGCTTAAACTAATTACTACTGTTAAGTCCAGTAAGCACTTAAAGCTTGAGCTTCGAAGAATATCTAGGTGAAGGGGGTTTTTCTGTCATCAGTGCCTTAAATTGTACTTAACGAAGAATTTTTGCACGGTTGTCACCGGATCATCCTGGGCTGGCCCGGTCTACGTTTCCTTTCTGCCTTTAGCCCAGTCAATTTACTAACAAGGAGGAATTATGAACCAGCAATCAGGCTGATAATAGCTAACCAGTGACCAGTGCTTATAATAGCTAGTGGTTGCCAGTGCAATCTGGTGGCGTCCTACACTACGTTTGCCCATCGCGGTCTTCACTGAAAAACCGTTCAACCCCAGCGGTCATCGGTTCTTCACGACCCTGGGCTTCCGGACGCGTAGTTTGGAACTATGGAACTCTATGAGAACTATTAAATATTTTGTTCCAGGATACGTGTTGCCAGTGTGCCTGCCTTTCAGGAACTTTCTCGAACGAAGCAACGGAAAGCAAATGGAAGAAAGGCTTTACCACGTCGATTTCGCAAGTGGTAAGTGGCAGAGTTCAACCATTAAAATCTTAACACCGCACCCTGCACAAAAAAAAAATGATAAAGATTTGTGAACGATACGCTGAGACCCATGGACTTAGGTATAATGCATCTAAAACTGAGCTCTTGCAATTTAAAGCAGGCAACAAATTCTATAAGATGCAAACTGTTACTCTTTGTAGGAGTCTGTCCTTTGAACAGAGCTAACAAGTTTAAATACCTAGGTCACTGGGTCACTGAAACAATGACTGATGATGTGGACATCGAGCGGGAGCGCCGGGCGCTGTGCGTCCGCTGTAACATGTTGGCCCGCAGATTCGCACGTGCTAGTAAAGAGGTCAAATTAACTCTATTTAAAGCCTTTTGTCAAACCTTCTACACGTGCGGTCTGTGGACTAGCTTTACCAAGCGGGCGTACAGCGCTCTGCGCGTCCAGTATAATGATACATTCAGGATGCTGTTTGGGCTTCCGCGGTACTGTAGTGCTTCGGCTATGTTCGTTGATGCTCAGACAGACTGCTTTTACGCTATCATGAGAAAACGAAGTACCTCGCTCCTCAACCGCAGCCGCGGCAGCTCAAACGGCATCTTAAGCACGCTAGCCCAGCACGCGCCTGTCACCGCTCCAACGCGCCGTTTTTAAATTGTTTTATTTTATTTCATAAATACTAACCCTAGGCTTATATTATACTGTAATTACTAACAAACTATGGATCACGTTGTCCGAATTAAATATTTTGAATATGAATTTGAAAAAAAACGAATACCTCAATCCTTAAAAACCTTAATAACCCCGTTGGATTTACTGCCTGCTATTAGTATAGCAGGCAGTAAATCCAACGGAGGTTATTCAGGATGGATTCAAGTGTCAAATGCAACGAATACTTATTTAGGTATTTAAATAAATCTGTTTGCATTTTCACAG
The DNA here is from genome assembly GCA_932294315.1 of Epinotia nisella. Lineage (NCBI taxonomy): Eukaryota > Metazoa > Arthropoda > Insecta > Lepidoptera > Tortricidae > Epinotia > Epinotia nisella. The sequence continues at coordinate 1,287,783 of OW028675.1, read as the reverse complement.
AATTTGGGCCATCAGCTCAACCCTATCAGTACATCTATTTCAACAATGACCCAAAAAACAAACAAAAAATAAAATACAAATAGACCGTGATTTGTAACTTCAGGGCAAGAGTGCCACACTACACTAGGCCGTAACGTTTCGCTCTCCTGAGTTTATTTACAAATGATATTGCAGATGTGCCTCGGGACTTTATAGAAGAAGAGAAGGAGATCACCAAGATAAGTCTACTGCCTCGCGAGCTGTGCTACTTATACGACCTTCCCGAAGTACGCTCTTTACCTACGTATTCACTCTTTCAGTCCTATGATGTCCTCCCAGACCCATCCATCGACGGCGACATCCTGACAAGTCGATTCTTTGCGTAGTTATTATTTATTTGCGTGCATGGGCGCGAGAGTGACTCGCAAATCCAAACTTGGTTTTGAAGCTCCAGCGACATGTAAAACAATAAAGGTCTCCACTTGAATTGTAAGTGTAATGGTAGGAGGGCTTGGGCCGAGTTTTACGAATCTGGCGTTTGGCGTCAAGATCTTCGAGATATATAGATAGCGAGTATTGTTGTTAATAAGTACTCAGAGAGCCAACAGCCAAGCCTCCTATCGTGATTTGGAGGTCAGTTGGGGATTCACAGGTTTTTAACGCGAGTAAAAAGAGGTGTTTACTGTGTAAATCATAAGCATGTTTCCTGATCAGTGTGACGTTATTCGTTTGTTCTCCTTTAATTTTAAGTTCGTAACGCAGCCATGTTATGAAGCGGAGAGAGTCACTAAATATCGATAGCTCGGTCTAATAATTCCCAAGGAGAATGAAGACAGCAGTGGAGTGAAATCTTCTAATAGTGAGTTTTTGTTTCAGAACAATACTAAACTGATGAAGGAACGTATATCATGTACAACAGGCTGTGGCTTTCGTTCTGGAGCGCCGAGTCTGGTACATGAGCATACTGGACATTGGTCCGTCGTCTCTCTCGCACACGGTGAGATATACTTTGGAAGCGTGGGCAAGGGGATAATCTGCGGTTTCTGCTTCGAAGTGCGATTGATTATACCTATTAGTCTCTTGTATCTTGTATCAAGTGTAGTGCTTCTGCTCTCTTTCTCATCACCAACCCGATTGCTGCGATACATTTTCTAGAGCGCAAGCGAGTGGGAGCCGCGGTCGGTCAAATTGGCTGCTCAGACCATCTTGACATTTGGGCGTAGCTGAAGCGCGGAGATGAGAAACCTCTGCCCCCTACTTCACTAACTTGACAATTGTCACCTGATAATGAAAATTCCGCACGGATTCACGTACTGGAAGGTAGATCCCCACAAGATGGACTTATGACCTGGTAAAAGCAGCAAGAGTCCGCTGGATGCGATTTGGGAAATAAGGGCCAGGGCTGTTTCCTATTCAGAACGCGTCACCTCACCCGTCACACCTAACGAAACTAGACCTATGATATATTTGTGGGTGACGGTTGAGGTGAGGTTAAAACAAGTTACCGGCCGGCAAGTTACTAGCGGGGCCGGAATATCGTAGAGATCTGTTTTCCAGGCAGAACACCCTGCCCCGACCCGCTGCGCTCGCACCGCCCCCCCGCGCCCCCGCGCCACACCGTCCTCTACCCCTACGTTCCATGGATCACGGCGGCCATTACTGGGAAACCTCTCGGCGCGTTCTCCAAGGATGACCCGTTCGGTGAGTATATTGTCTAAGTCTGAAGAATAACTGTATAATTTATGTCGGGAAGACTTGTTTTTGAAGTTGCCTGATTTTGTTCTAGCATAATCGCCCCGCATATGCCACATGCCATATTTGTTATATACATATATAGTCCTCCTCGTTGATTTCGAAGACGGGGAACCTAACCTATTCTGAATATGGCTAGGCCAAGTTTTGTCAACCGCCTAACAACCTTACACGTAAAACGCCAACTTCGGAAATAGAGGCTTAAACCCTGCTGCATGTATTGACTATACAGGATGTCCTAGAAGTACACAGTGACACTGAAAGCAGGTCAGCTCAAGAGGAATCTATCCAGCCTTTTTTTTACTCTAGGGGAATGCTTTAACGCACCGTCCGCCCGGACGGGGTGTGGGACTCCCGGGCAGAAGTAATGACTCGAAAACCGTGAAATTGTTACTGGGGTCATGTTAAGGTGGTCCTCTTGAGCTGACCTACCTCCGGTGTCACGTGACGTGGTACTTCTGGGACACCCTGTATGTTCGTCCCAAGTGCAACGTAAACAGACTCTATGGTTCCAGGTTTCGTAATATACCTCTTGCGTCTTAAGAAGTATGGACACGATGCCCCAGTCCCAGTTGTGCGCTATGAATTCCACGCAACTTTGGCAGATGCGTTTTTGTTTCTGTACCATGTTTCTCGCTCTTCTGGCTGGGTGAGCGATGGCGAGAACAGTATGCCATGATTGTTTCCAGGATTTGTGATGCCCCGAGCATCCCCCTACGACCAAGTGGGTCACGCGTGGCTGGGCCACTGGTGGATGGGCGGCGTGCGGTGCTACGACCGAGGGGACGCTGCCCTAGATATGTTCCGGTTCTACCATGAGATCTTCAAGGTCAAGCCAGTCGCGTTGGCCAGGATACACTATCATTTGGAGGTGATATTTGATTTGTGTTCTGACAGAGTGGTAAAATTAAAATAACAAGCAAATGGACAGTGCGTGACGTATGTTTGAGTATTTTGTTTGTTATCTTATTAGTATTTTTATTGCTGTTTTATAGTTTTCTATCTGTCGCGGGAGTCCGCTGGATGCGGGTGGCACTGAATCGGTCAATTTGGCACTCTTTGGCGGAGACCTATGTCCAGCAGTGGACGTCTTTCGGCTGATATGATGATGATGATGAGGCTCTGTAACTAGGTATTTTGGATAAATAAACCAAGAAACATTAATGAAAATTTCCTTACGATTTAATGTTAACGAATGGCAATATTTATGTGATGAACATGAATATTCGTTTCTGAGTCGTGGATGTTTTCTATGTATTTGAGTATTTTTACCGAATGAAGTTTTATGATTTCTTTTTGATTGAGCTTGCTACGGGTCTAGTTTAATTTGTGTCAGATTGTCCCCGAATATTGATTTATTTGGTTGTTTGTTTCACAGATCGTTTCGCCCAGGGACACGATTATAATCTGCGTAAAAGTGGGCATGCCTTTCCAGGCCGGGCACCCCAAGGTCTACGATCTAGACTCCCCTGAGGTCTCGGTAAGTAAGGTCCTAGAGGGCTAGGGCTAGCACAACAAACTGTCAAGTCGCTCCGCGCGTGGTTCAGGTTCTTGTCTCTTCCCCCTGGGTATGGCCCTTTAGGGCCCCAGACAAATTCGCTTCTGGCCGCTTTGCAGGCCAATTAAGGCAAAAAAAAGGATCTTGTCACTCGCTGTATGTAAATTATTTATTTATTTATTTATGTAAATACAGCAACTATTATTACATGTTACATTAGCAGTGTACATTACATAAGCAATAGCGCCTTAAATAATTGACTTAATCTAATTATAATAGTTGCACAACACACACAGTTTTTAATTTCTTTAGAATTAAGAAAGTATAAGTATCTACTCAGGCAAGCCGTATGCTTGTTTGTCACCGACGTAGTATTATCATCATCAGCCTATATACACTGCTGGGCACAGGCCTCCTCGACGTAGTTAGTAGGTATACCTAATAAAAATGTTGTCTTTTTTTCGCGTATTTCCTGTCACAAGCGTCCACATGCGACGGTGTGTAAGTAGACACACATCAGGCTTGATAAAAAACCTTTCTTTTTACTTTTTGTTGCAGGTGGACATACCGCTTCTCATGTTCAACCACGTGTACAGCTTCGAGGTGGAGGCGTGGGGTTACAACCACACCGAGTCGCAATCCTCGGACAGCCAGGGCTCTGACTCGGACTACAAAGATTAACTTTATTGACAGTTGTGTTGCATAATATACAAAGATTATTTAATGTCACTATTTCACTTATTATAGATTAAAAAGAAAAAATAATAATTTCTATGGCGACCACTTAACACTATCAGTGCCAGGAACCCCAGGGCGCTATGCTCGTAGGTGCTTTCCTCTACATACGGAGTTCCCCACGTAGCACTAGGAATATTTAGGCACTGCATGTGTTAACTGAGATGGTGCCTGGGCGCACTCTACGTAATTGGTATACAGGATGTAATTTTGGCCCTGAATGTGTTAACTGAGACGGTGCCTGGGCGCACTCTATCATCATCCTCCTAGCTTTATTCCCGGTTGTGCCCTTAAGAAGCCCGGGGTCCGCTTTGACACCTAATCCCAAGAATTGGCATAGGAACTAGTTTTACGAAAGCGACTGCCATCTGACCTTCCAACCCAGAGGGAAAACTAGACCTAATTGGGATTAGACCGGTTTCCTCACGATATTTTGCTTCACCGAAAAGCTAACTGTAAATATTCCGTACATAAGTTCGGAAAAACTCATTGGTACGAGCCGGGATTCGAACCTATGATCGCCGCATGACAGCTGCATGCCTGTACCACTAGGCTAACGTAGCTGTACAGGACTACATAGTCTATAGGATGTAATTTTGCCACCGAATGTGTTAACCGAGACGGTGCCTGGGCGCACTCTACATAGTACAGGATGTAATTTCGGCACTGAATGTGTTAACTGAGACGGTGCCTGGGCGCACTCTATATAGCATATAGGATGTAATTTTTCTTATAAAAATATCTTCTGTAGAAAGTTGTTAGCAGTATCTACGTTTCCCATTGGATTACAATTCCTTTAAATAAACATTATTAAAGACCTCCAAGTACGGCATTGAGATATCAAAACAGTGTTCTGTGTTGATTGTGTCGTTAACTATCTACAATTACTCACGCGAAATTACCTGTCATTACTTATAAAGAGGAGACGGTAAAAGGAATGTATATACAACAGAAAGTACAGTTATGTCCATAAATGTGCATGTTTCGGAACTTATCAGGTCCGCTCTAAAACATAAAGACATATGTTTTAGAGCGGACCTATGTATATTGTAACTGCTTGTACTTATTTTATGCGTTTTTTTGTTGTTTAACTTTTTCGGAAACACCGTTTTTAACCACGGGAGCCTCTGACAATGTTAAATAAATAAATATATCGTTTTTAGGGTTCCGTAGCCAAAATGGCAAAAACGGAACCCTTATAGTTTCGTCATGTCCGTCTGTCCGTCTGTCCGTCTGTCCGTCTGTCCGTATGTCACAGGCATTTTACTCGAAAACTATAAGGTGTATTTGAATAAAATTTTGAGGATAGGTGTATTTTGTTAGCCGCTACATAGTTATGTAATTAAAATGACAAAAAAAAATTTTTTAGGGGTGCACTCCATACATAAAACTAAAAGTCAAAAAATTTTTTTTCATTGTGACCCCCCGTGTGGCACATCAATCGATAGGCCTTTCAAAATAAATATAAGGTTTCTTAGCATTTTTTTGGATTAAGTGAATAGGGTCGGAGATAATCACCCCGAAAGTCACTAAAATTCTGTCCCCCCCCTCTAATTTTTGAACGGTGTATTTTAAAAATATGGAAAAATTCATGGACATAGGGCTTATTAATTTCATTCACCGAAAATTGTTTTGAACAAGATCGGTTCAGAGGTTTTCGAGATATTGCTGAAAAACTGCCTTCCTCAAAGAAAAGGACGTAAGTGCCGTAAAATTTCTGTGACGATACGACCTTTTTAATAGGCACGGAACCCTTCGTTTTGCGTGGTCCGACACGCACTTGGCCGGTTTTTTTTACTGAAATTTATTGAAAGTAAATACTAGATTATGATGAACATTAACTAAAATAAATTAAAACTAAGTTAAATCTAAAAAAGACTCGAGGCATTGTACCGAGGATGCTGGCGGCATTTCCTCGCTGAATTGCAATGCTGATACGTTGCGCGAGAAAGCCGCCAGCTCTTCGGTCACCAGTTACATTCTGCAAAGAACTTATGCTCACTGGGACCCCACGGACCGAGGGTCTCGACGCCAAAGGGTACAAAGTCGTACTCTCTTAATGTTGTACTTTTTTATTAAATTAAAATCATAATGTAATATTACTCATATCGCAAAATAAATATGCGCTTTTAAATATGAGATCTAAAATACCATGTGTACCGTAACAGTCGTAGCTTACAGGGTACACAGTGTACCCTGTAAGCTACGACTGTTACTGGCATGCCATATTATGTTATAACAAAATAACACGAAAATAGCAAAATCATACAAAGCAATTTTAATATTTTTATTCGGTGACTAGCGTTCCATGATCGCAAGTTTTTCTAAGCTAGACAATTTTGGTATCACAATTTCAATCTTGCTTCGGTACCAAACATAACATTGAATTGTGTGCTAGCCTAAAATGTAAGTCATTCTGACTGTACGTCAAAATAAAAGCGCGAAGCCTTTATTGCATCTGTTTGTATCTTCATTTCGATTATCAATTCCGCATTAATATTATTGCCGTGGTCACTGTAGAGCGAATTATACTCTATTTTAAAGACAGAAGGTCCTGTTTTGAAATTCTATCGCTTTCTGAAGTAAGCTATAAGGAACAGCCTACTAAATGATGATTTGTTAAGGCACTGCTTCTATAGGTATCAAACATAGAATTTGCTATTGTTAAGACGATGACACACTGTAGCATATCACGGAAAAATAGTACATTATTGCCGTGGCCGGGAAGGAGGCAATTGCAGGCTGACTATTTGTTTAATTATAATACGAAGCCTGCAATTGCCATTCCGGCTAAGGCTAATATATTGCTTTTCACAAATTGGGGGAATAATAAACTTGAAATATCGTTGCACAACGTGAAAATATTAATGATTTCCCGCCGTTTTTGTTTTTAAACCGAATCGCAAGTCTATTTTTCCACCGAAAAACGCGAACTATTTGAGGCACATAGAAAAACGTCGCGTTTGCAACAGAAAAATACGAGTTGAATTGGCTGAATACGACCTGTGCCGTCTTTTATATGCCGGTTTCAACTTTTTAAAAAGTTTGGTACTCGACAAATAAAGGAATTTATAAGTATATATGTAACATTCCAGGCGGCCTGCAATGTTTTTTATTTTTTAATTTCGATATGACCTGAAACTATACACTTTACCTTCCAATATGTAGCAACTAATGTACACTTTGCGGGCCATTTTGGAGAAAAATATATTAAAACTACCTATTTATAAACGTATATACTTTTAATACACTGTTCAAATTACTTGATGTATTATTAACTAGAAGAAGAACGGTGGAAGTAAGTGTTGAATGTGAAGTGGTCTAGTACAAGGTATTAGTGAAGTGTAACTGTGTCTGTACTAAATAGTAGGCGCGGACTCAGTGAACTTCATCATCATCATCATCATCATATCAGCCGAAAGACGTCCACTGCTGGACATAGGCCTCCCCCAGAGAGTTCCAAATTGACCGGTCCTGCGCCACCCGCATCCAGCGGACTCCCGCGACCTTTACCAGGTCGTCAGTCCACCTTGTGGGGGGCCTACCCACGCCGCGCCTTCCGGTACGTGGTCGCCACTCGAGAACCTTTCCGCCCCAACGGCCATCGGTTCTACGTGCAATGTGCCCCGCCCACTGCCACTTAAGTTTAGCAATTCGGAGGGCTATATCGGTTACCTTGGTTCTGCTGCGGATAACCTCATTTCTGATGCGATCACGCAGAGAAACTCCTAACATAGCCCTCTCCATTGCCCTTTGGGTGACTTTGAGCCTTCTTATGAGGCCCATAGTAAGCGACCAAGTTTCAGTGCCATATGTCATCACTGGCAACACACACTGAACTTATGTGTGTTAATTTCAGTGTTAGTACGCGTCAGGCACCGGAACCGGTTTCAGTTATAGGCTAATTTTAGAAGTTGTTTTTAAAACCCTATCCATAATGGTAACCTTACGTTAAGGTAACCTTGTTGATAGGGTAACCTTGTTATGGTAAGTATATTGGATGTGGTAACCATAAGTTAACCCTAAAAAAACCTATCTCAATAGGGTTTGCTAGACGGTCGCCGACATGCCCCTCCGACCGAGCGACCTTGGTCGGCACCGACCGTTGTAATGAAATTTTGCTGCAAACAACTGTCTTCACGGTCGGTGCCGACCAAGGTCGCTCGGTTGGAGGGGCTTGTTGGCGACCGTGTAGCAGCCCCTTTATGGTTACCTTATGGTTACCGATATGCTTACCATAATAATAGGGTTACCCTATCAGTAAGGTATGAGTCAATTGTAGGTATTGTATGTCTACTCCCTTTATCTCTGTGTGTCTTTTTTGTAGTGAATAAATGTCTTCTTTTCTTTTTTTTCTTTTCTAAGGTTCCTTTATCATAAGATAACGTTACCAAATTGATAGGGTTACCAAATCGATAGACTTAAGCCTGAAACGGGGTCAAAAGGATGCCAAGCAGCCGTTTAGTTCGAACATGCGCATGCGCATACCGGGTTTTGGGCACGTGTTTCGGTAGTTTGTAGGGAGTTCGCCTTCTATGGTTTTCTCGTTCGCTGCTTATACCTAAGTAATTTACGAACCTGCATGCTCACAAAATTTCACGAGAATCGGTTGAGAAATGCGACCTGTAGAGGAGAAAGCAAAAATTTTGGCCCAAGCTGAAGCATAGAACTTCGTTCGCTTCGCTCGCTTGTTCAATAAAGTACCTGTAAAGTGTATTCCCCTTTATGTTTCTTAGACCGGTTCCTTGTTAACACCGCCACGCCTCCTCTATCTCCACAACAATATATCAACGTTCGTGCTTCGGAAAATATACAATGTCTCCCGACAAAAAGCATGTTGCACAGACAAGTTTGTTAGCATGACGACTAATTAATACAATTAAAAGTCACTGGTTACAGCAGCAAGAGCTAATTTTATAATGAGGTATATGATATCAAATACGAGTGTAACATAATACGTAAAAAAATCAAAATTTATTAAAACTTACACAATGACTACATTCGTATTCGTTTTGTACACGCTCAGACAAAGAAAAAATATTTTTAAGTTAATACTTCTGTGTTTATTGTTTTCTTTCAATTCATATAAAAGTATTCTGAAAGTACCTTCTAGCAAATACAAAAAGAATTATCCAAATTAGTGAATTTGATAAAGAATTATCGCTGAAAAACCAACATACATACCGAGTTCCTTGGTCGCGCAAGTTAGTAACAAAATGCACCGATAAATGGCGCTGTAGGTACTCATGCATGACTGAACTACTCCAAAATTAATGGGCGGTGCAAGACTGTATGAAATTTTGTACGGAACCCTCAGTGCGCGAGTCAGACTCGCACTTGACCGGTTTTTTATATTACATCATTGACTGTAACTTAAATTGTCAGTTAAGACGCTGGTTTTCAGGGCATACCGAGAGATACAGATTCTATTTGATTCGAACTCTACACTAAAGCCAGGTCCGCTGAGCCAATGTTTTTAAACATCTTTTTTATTTATTTTTATTTATCAAAAGTACAAAACAATTAACAATGTTATGTTACTCGCCAAACTGCGATAACAGTTTGACCGCGCTCATTTTAACTAGTGTTAAGTACCTATGTTAAAACTATGTAAGGTATGCTATGTGAACTACATACATATACTCTTAAACACTAACTTACACACTAAACCTGAACACTTCACCCCTGCACTCTAACCTGTTATCCGTCAGTTGCGGCAAACAAATAGGGTATTGTTTTGATTGGCAAGACATGTTTTATGATTAAATTCGGCTTCACTCTCACTCAGTATTCATGATGTGTTCAATGTTCATGCTCGTCACATGGCGGCACCTTTACTACCTACCTTTGAACAGTTTGAACCTTAGCAGCTTAGCACACAAATAATACTCTAAAACTGGTAAAACGATTACTTAGCTGGCTGTACCTACAGTGTCAAATCACGTTTGAAGTACGATCTTAGTATTCTTAGTTTTGTTTTTTTGACAAAGCGTGTGACGTAAAACACACGGTTTATTTGTTAATGTTGACAGAAGTCACTCAAAACGTTTTCAAGCTTACTAATTGTTCTCAAAGCCCCAAAAGGCCGTATTGTCTTACAAAACGCTAATTTGACCAATGTTTTGTTGTCCCAAATGTTGCTGAGTAAATGAAAAGACATAACCGACGATATTTTCTAAATAAAAGTGCCCTTTGCATTATGAAGACACGCCTTCTCAAGTGGTATTGAATTTCCTTTGATTTTTGAGTAAAACAAACAATGTTAAAAACAAATGGAAGACTAGCTCATTGTACTTAACTAATGAAAATAAACTTTATTGAGGTCTCTTGTTTCAGTAGCACTCTAAAACGAAGTGTTATTCCCGGCTATACATGCCCCTTTTTTAGAATACCATCACACAGATATAAAAATGTTTTTAATAAGCTACCAATTGAATTGAAAGCTATTTCCAACCTACATACTTTTAAAAATAAATTAAGGTCATATTTGCTAACTAAATGTTTTTATTCCGTTGAAGAGTTTTTCCAGTGCAATGATGAATGAATTTAATCTGACACATGTATCGTAAAATGAATTATTAATTGTTATTTCTATTAGTTATTCCATTTTATACGGACTGACATGTCATCAAATATTTCATTAATTGTAATTTATAAATTATAATTTTTATTTTTTCATTTTTAATATATCTCTTTTTTGCTTCTATTTGTATTTTTTGCTGGTATGAAATAAATATTTACTGACATGTCCTGATCCTTATTCAATTATATAAATTTTAATCATGATGTAATTAGTTTTATTAGTTTTAAGATTTTCTGACACAATGTTATATTGTTATAGAAATAAATGAAATGAAATATAAAGAAAATAAAACACAAAATAATGGTCAGTAATGGGACCAATTTTGAAAATATGGCTATATAATTCATTTTATTTATATACAAAGACAATTTGTAAAATTAAATGTAAATTTTCAAATAGCAATAAATGAATCTAATCTAATCTAACCTATATGTTTTGTCGAATAGAATTTAACCCACCCCAAGAAACTAATTACAGGTATTTTCAATTCTGTAGAGCACTTGGTCCAATACTTGTCATTCTCATTTAGAAACTGACAACACCTATCGAACCTATATCAGACGCGGTCCTTTATCATAAAACTTTTATGGTGCGTTCAGTTTCAGTCGACACAAACTAAATTTAACAACTTTTTACCAACTTGACATGATCATTATGTGTGAAACAAAGGGTTTTATATGTACAAACTTGTTTAATTCCAATGTGGTCGGTAAAGTGCCTACCTAATAAATACAGGTTAAAATTCCATACCTACTTCAGAACATTCAATTATAAATGTTAGATCTAAGGAAAGATACCATCTGGAAAAAGTTGCCACACACATTCACAGACCAAACGAGAACGGATATTGGTATTTTAAGCCAATTAGGTAACGTCAATTAATCATTAGAAATAATATTCATGTCAATTTAATATTATGATCGAGATATCCCTATTGTGATTGGTTAGTCCCGCTACTGGGTAACTGTCTAATAATAAAATCGCCTATTCGATTCTAAGCGCAGATTAACGTTTTTTGCATGCAGCTAAAAGAGCAACACTTCATTACACAATCAGGCACCCTGCCGCAAGGTAACACTCTAGGCCCATAACAAAACATGTATGGTAAATAATCTATGGCACATAATACTTGTTGGTTCCAGTTTAAGGGTTACACTGGGTACATCATTGTGAATGGGTGGACGGACCTACCCTAACAGCGTACCTATAGGGTGCGCACTCATTCATATTAGTTTTTTTTAATCGGTTAGTTGTTTGCTTTTCGCTTCTTCAATGAATTGTGTGCCATGAATTTTAGGAGAACATTTTGGTTTTGGCAGTTTTTGGGTTCAATTAGCGTATTGTTCCAGTTAATTGAAGGTGATCAAATAAATAGTCATATTTGTATAATTTTTATACTTAAAAAGGAGTTTTAGGCCCGTGGGTGTTATAGGAAGGTACATAATTATGCTTCAGAACTCTCTGGCCCTCGAGATCTATGATCTGGTTTGAGTTCTATCATCTGGCTTGAGTTCTATCATCTGGCTTGAGTTTTATCATCTGGCTTGAGTTCTATCATCTGGCTTGAGTTTTATCATCTGGCTTGAGTTCTATCATCTGGCTAGAGTTTTATCATCTGGCTAGAGTTTTATCATCTGGCTAGAGTTCTATCTATCATCTGGCTAGAGTTCTATCATCTGGCTTGAGTTCTATCATCTGGCTTGAGTTCTATCATCTGGCTTGAGTTCTATCATCTGGCTTGAGTTCTATCATTTGACTTGAGTTCTATCTTCTGGCTTGGGGAGACGGTAGAAGCAGTTTTTTTTGAGAAGTGAAACTAAAGTACCAATATTAGACAAATATGTTCCCACTGGTTTAATACTTGGCACCACACTTGGGTTAGCGTGTTCGCGTTGCATCGTTGCCTCTCTTTCATTTGCCGTAGGAAGGAAAAAGATGCAGCACGAATATTTGGGCAAATACCGACAAGTGTGGTGCCACCATAACAAGTCCCTGTGAAAGTGTTTCTAACACTGACTTAAAAATTGAATTCCATATGGCCTGTGGAAAATAATGTACAGTTTTGGAGGATGCAGATTCGTAAACATTTACTGTAATAATTTTGACGTTTTAGGAAAGTAAAATACATTTAAGAAAGCAAACTAACAGAAGCAGGTTCTTTTCAGTTCAGGCTTCTCCGAATAAGGTCAGGCAGTTTTTAATGTTTACTATTCTATCTATGTCTCTATGTAAAAACGACCTTGAAATAGTTTTAGCCAAATACCTAATCCCTAAACACCCAAGAAATAATAAGCAATCAGAATCAGTTCTGGTTGGGGTGGCACCCCTGACTTGCAGTAATTCAAGAACGCATTCAACTAATAACAATAACCCGCAGATTGCTGCACCTGGCAGCGGCGCGTGCGCAAGCCCTATACGTTAGGGGTCCGTGGGCACATTGGCAGGGCATCGATCTGTTACGGGCGAGGATGTCCACTATACCATGTGTGTAATTATTATATACTTTAATAAAATAAACTAATTTCGATACTAAACAAAGTCATCAATGCATTAGCATTTCATAATTGGGTACTTTCCTGAGTAAAAAAATAATAAAGTCAGTTAGATTATCAAAAAATATTGGACACGTATTTTTTTGATTGTCAATTAAACAAAAAATTACGAAGATATAGCTCGTTAAAGTGCCGCGTGACGTCACATTATGATAAAAAGTGTACCATTTATGTGACGTCACGCGGAACTTTAACTAGCTATATCTTCATCATTTTTTGTTTAATTGACAAATAAAAAAATACCTGTCCATGTTTTGATAATCTAACTGACGGATTAAATATTTTTTTTAGGAAAGTAGCCAATTAGCTTACTGTTGGAGACTAGGTACTACCTATTTTATATAAATATTAGCTGTAGTATTAAACTTACTTTTACTATTTTGTTATTATCTGTGGCACTATGGCCCTTGCTTCCTTCTTGTGCTACAATGGTCGCAATACATACTTTCCAAAGAAAGTGTGTTTTTACTGTTGCTGCCCATCCCACAACTCATAATATACGAATCAACGCATCACCTACACAGTACACAGTCTACGTTAAATGGTCCTTCGAGCCGGATATGAACCAGCGACCTATGGATATAGTCTACTGCTCATAGCACAGAAAGAAACATCATTTTATGATTTCTGCAACCGTTTTTCAGATCACAATAAAATGATTATTATTATCTGCGGCACGATGGACCTTGCTTGCTTCTTGTGCGATCCTCAATGGTCGCAATACGTACTTTCCAAAGAAAGTGTGTTTTTACTGTTGCTGCCCATCCCACACCTCATAATATACGAATCAACGCATCACCTACACAGTCCACAGTCTACGTTAAATGGTCCTTCGAGCCGGATATGAACCAACGACCTATGGATATAGTCTACTGCTCATAGCACAGAAAGAAACATCATTTTATGATTTCTACAACCGTTTTTCAGATCACAATAAAATTATTATTATCTGTGGCACGATGGCCCTTGCTTGCTTCTTGTGCGATCCTCAATGGTCGCAATACGTACTTTCCAAAGAAAGTGTGTTTTTACTGTTGCTGCCCATCCCACAACTCATAATATACGAATCAACGCATCACCTACACAGTCCACAGTCTACGTTAAATGGTCCTTCGAGCCGGATATGAACCAACGACCTATGGATATAGTGCACAGAAAGAAACATCATTTTATGATTTCTGCAACCGTTTTTCAGATCACAATAAAATGATTATTATTATCTGTGGCACGATGGCCCTTTCTTGCTTCTTGTGCGATCCTCAATGGTCGCAATACGTACTTTCCAAAGAAAATGTGTTTTTACTGTTGCTGCCCATCCCACAACTCATAATATACGAATCAACGCATCACCTACATAGTCTACCTTACACTTACAACTTAGATAGGTAACATTGAAAAAATAGTTAAGACAGACTATACGCAGAAGCGCAGAACCTCGAACATAAATTCGTATTCGTGCGTATCTCTATGATTTAATGAAGCCCTATTTATAACCAGAATTAAGAGCCATTGATGGCAATATTTACAATGCCGCGATAATATTTATTTATTTTCTTTAAACAGGGGTTGAAAGCAACTATTTGATATCTAAGGGATTAAGTCAATGTTACTTCCTATACAAAAAATCCTTCGTAGGTATGGCGGGGAGCAAAACAATCTAAAACATTTACTAAGTATGCAGGTCGAAGGTATATCTGAATTAGAGAAATGGTATATGTACAACTAAGATCGGTCGGGGCAGATATTTGTATGATGAATACGAATGTTTGTTCTCGAGTCTTGGATGTTTAATATCTATTTAAGTATGTATTTATCTAAATAAGTATGTTTATCCGTTGTCTAGTACCCATAGTACAGGCTTTGCCTAGTTTGGGACTAGATCAATTGGTGTGAATTGTCCCACTATAATTAGTTATTTATTATTTATTTAAGATATTACGTGATGTCCACTTCATTTAGGTATCTATAACATAATCTGACACTTTTAACTAAACTGGTTAATTGGCTAATAAGTATATATTTTTTTCATGACTCCAATCGAACCGGATTTTATACATTTTATCATTATAATTGGTGACTATTTTACAAATTAGCACTAATATGTTATGAGCACTAAAGCAGGGAAATTGTTTAACTTTCCGAACGAGGGTTATAATCAAGGACCAGAATTCTTCATAGCAAAAATCAAACTGTCAGAGGGAATGACCAAATTGTTTTATCGACAATCCCACTTATCGATGTTATGGAATAAATATTGTCGCATATCGACTTATACGATTATTCTGTAACATTTGACCTCTTTGATAAGCAACCTGCATCTCTATATTAAAATAAATCATGCCCACGTCACATATATTTACGTCGCTTGATTGTCATAAGTAATTTCCGTGCCGTGTTACTAAAATGGTTAGTAAAAATGTTTTCAGTTTTATTCCTTACCATTATGCGTACATACATTGTATATATCCAAAAGCTTGCTTTCATTACTTTGACGACATGTCATTAAGTGACATTTATTTATTGATAGTCCATAAAACACTTTCGTCAAACCCTCTGACAGTTTGATTTTTGCTATGAATAATTCTGGTCCTTGGTTATAATTATCCTTTGTTATTATCTCGTGTGACATGTATATGTTATTGTGTACAATAAACGAAGTGCTGCCGATTTTTTATCAACTGTCATTTACAGTTTCAAAAAGTTTCAATTACCACGACTGCCCTGCTGTTTTGACGGCCACACGTGTGCATGCGTGCTCGTTTGTCTGCTAACCAAATAACTCGTGGGAATTTAAACGACTATCACCCACTACACTGATTCAGATGGGAAGCGAAACAAGGTTGCGTGTATTACGACTACACTTTTCAGGTTACCGGGTGTTGTCAAATGACTAACGACCTATCTCCATTCAAAATTCAACCTTACATTAACAAATTACAGTGGAGTATTGCTTGAGTGGATTTGACAGGGGGTTATGGAGTGTCGACTCGAATTCGCGGCCCACTTTCTCTGTTCCGCTCGAAATGAGAGCGATCGCTCGTTAATGTTCGGATAATGTGATTTTCAGTAGTGTGGTGACGGGATTCAGGATGTTTTTCGGGATGTATCCGAAGATATTGCTGATACGATAGGTATAATATAAGTATATTTTGGTATACCTAAACAGGGACGAACTTTCGTTGCTTTGAGGGAATTTTCATCGTGTGCGTATATTTTGACTTTATAATAAAGCGCAACATATTCTGCACAAAAAGCTTAGTAATTTAGTAAACTAAATGTTGCGCTAGGTCATATTTTCAAAGGATACGCAAGATATTCTCCTATAATCCCAGATTGGATTACCTGTTGACATTGGCCACCGAATGGACCGTACCACAAGGCTACCGGGGCAGAGGCAGACCGAAAATCAAATGGCGGGACGACGTTGATGAGCATTTTTCAAAAAAAGTGTACATGAACTTTTTTTCTCAGAATTAGATTTTTTTGGGTTTTTATTACTCAGAATCGTTGACACTAATGATCCTCATACAAGAAAAAAAGTGTCCAAAATATTCCATTCCAGATCGTCACATTTTTGTATGCAGTCTTTTTTTATTTATTTGGTCGTGTCGTGACGCACTGGAAGAAAAAAATTACATAGTCAAATCTGGGACAACTTTTTTCTTGTGTGAGGATCGATAGTATCAAGTTATCAACGATTCTGAGTAAGATAAACCCAAAAAAATCGAATTCTGAAAAAATTAGTTCATGTACACTTTTTTTGAAAAACGCTCTGATACGTTTTGTACGAATTGGCGAAGACTAGGACCGAGTCGAGTGGCGGAAAAGAGGGGACGCCTTTGACCAGCAGTGGGACAATATAGGAATAAAAAAAAAGCCGTCGTATCTCGAGACGTGTCGCCGGACGCTGTCGCGTCGCCCGCCGGGAGATATGGGTCAAGTGGTGTCGCCAATCGCTGCATTATGCAGCGGAAGCACCCGATAACACAACTTGCTCTAACTTGTCTAACCCGCACTATTACCAGCTTGCAGGCTAATTGCAACATCTAAACGCTGTCGCGTCTATCTGTTTTGGTGACAATATGTAGGTATTAATCCAGGCAATGAACTGACAATTTGTATGGAAAAAATGTCAAATTTGGAAATAATATAGCTATTTTTTTAATGTAACGGATATATTATCAATTAAATAGTTACCTAGAGACAAAATCCAACAAAAAATCAGACAAAAAAATATTAGCTCCTAAAAAGTCCGGATAATTTTTTTTAAAATGTTTATTTAGGTTCATTTACATTTGCTTTAAAATATTCAATATAAATAAAATAAAAAAAACAATGAATGTTTAATTTAAATCTATATAATTACTTCCGGGTGGAAAGTTTGTTGGATTCTTGAATAAAGCATCATAGAATAACGTTTTAGAATGAAATATACAAATTAATGTTTTTCGAAACCGTATTTTGCATGGAGTATACAGGATGTTAACGGGGTCATGATCCGGAATGACAAAAAGCGAATAAGATGATCATACTGAACAACCTTTCCCATGGGACCAACCACGAAATCGCAAAAAAAAACCAGGTATTCCATACATTAACTCTCAATTAAATCGCAGTTAACTCACAGTTAACTCTTAATTGGCTCTTTTTTTTTGCGATTTCGTGGTTGGTCCCATGGGAAAGGTTTTTCAGTATGATCATCTTATTCGCTTTTTGTCATTCCGGATCATGACCCCGTTAACATCCTGTATATAGCGTACACCTAACGTCGAATAAACTAAAATCAACGAAGAAAACTGCAAAACAGAAAACCAGATAACATGTTGTAGCGTAGGCACAGAATAAGTCATAGACTTTACTGTCGAAAAGTGGTACACCACTTTCTTGACTTGCTGTACATATTTTTAGAGATACAAAAAGTCTGTAGGAAATTAATGAATCCGTTGCCACTGGCAAACACATGCTGAAGCCAGCCGCCGCACACGGCCTTTCATTTACCCATTTCCAAAGCAAAATATTTATTAAAAGATTAGGTTTCGACAAAAACGGCCAGCGATAAATATCGCGGCAGGGGAGCGATTTGTCAAACGTGTGCGCCGCCTAAACAAACATGTCGGTTTGAGGCCGTACAAAGCACAAGCTTATAAAATAAATAAATAAATATAGTGGGACAATTCACACCAATTGATCTAGTCCCAAACTAGGCAAAGCCTGTACTATGGGTACTAGACAACGGATAAACATACTTATATAGGTAAATACATACTTAAATAGATATTAAACATCCAAGACTCGAGAACAAACATTCGCATTCATCATACAAATATCTGCCCCGACCGGGGATCGAACCCGGGACCTCAAGCTTCATAGTCAGGTTCTCTAACCACTAGGCTATTCGGCTATGGACTACTAGCTGCCACCCGCGACTTGGTCTGCGTGGACCCGGGATAAAAACTATCCTATATTTTAATCCAGGCTATAAACTATCTTTGTGCAAAATTTCATCCAAATCAGTTGAGCCGTTTAAGCGTGAATGAGTAACAAACATCCAAACATCTTATTATTAATATTTGTAGGATTTCAGGAATATGGTATGCCCTTTTCTACCATCTCGACCGACAAGACTTTTGATTAACCATTTCGTCGTCAATTAACACATACAAGATGACGTGACAATGTCACGGTTTTCGGTGAAGGTAAACATCGTGTCCACCTTGTGGGGGGCCTACCCACGCCGTGCCTTCCAGTACGTGGTCGCCACTCGAGAACCTTTCCGCCCCAACGGCCATCGGTTCTACGTGCAATGTGCCCCGCCCACTGCCACTTAAGTTTAGCAATTCGGAGGGCTATATAGAAAGAAAGAAAGAAAGAAAGAAAGAAAGAAGACATTTATTCACTACACAAAAGACACACAGATATAAAGGGAGTAGACGTACAATACAATTGACACATTGTGTGTGTCTTCGCGGCAGTGAAACGGTCGATGTCTCAGCATTGTGCCGAGGTGTCAGACAGACACCTACAGCGCTGGTTTTCAGACAGCACCGTAAGTGACCCACGGAACGCAACACAGCATACTATTAGATAGTAGAAACATAATAAATAAATAATTAATGTAATAAATCTGTTTTTTTTTTATATAAAACAGTAGCACAACGGGATGAAAAATACAAAGCATAAAACGCGACACGGTTGGGATGTTAAAAGTGGTGGATGGGTTAAGGTTGGGATTTTTGGAGCGTCAACAAATAGCCTTTAAGCTAGCGCTTAAAGGTATACTTGCTCGACGCTCCTTGGATAGGTGGAGGGAGATCATTCCAACACTTGGACGCCGCGAACCTAAAGCTACCTCGAAACGCCGCGGTCCGATGCTCTGGCACCAGAATCATCGCCTTACACCTACGCTCACTCTTGGGCCATGCCATATATAGTGAGGAAACCGTTCTAATTTCAATAAGGTCTAGTTTTTCCCTCTGGGCCTACGCCAAATCTTGGGATTAGGGGCCAAAGCGGACCTCGGCCTGCTTTAGCAACCGGGACAAAACGCTAGAACGATGTTCTCTCCTGTCTTAAACCACGAGGCATTAAGTACTGTTATCGTTTTTGGCTCGCTCTCATATCGGCGAGGATGATGTGTTTGTGTTCCGAGGAACGTTGATTGGGAACGTGACGTTCAGCCTTTAAAAAACCTTCTGAATTTAGACTATGAATGGGCTATAGCCAGCTAGATGGAAACACGTAGTGCTCACAAGCGACATAAACTGGGATACCTATAGACAACACATAATTCCAAAGAGTAATTTTGTCCGAATTTTTTGATATTACAGGATATTAGGTTAGGTTCTGGACCAGTCTAAGATGCTATATTCGTGGTTAGAAGGTTGACCATTGATTACCGGACACCCTGTATGTATTCAATTAAATCATCAGCTACACACTCCCAAAGGCGTTGTAAGAAGAAACCGATTGAAAATTTAGTAGCCGAGAAAGATTGTTCCGATAGCTCAGTTGGTTAGTTTAGTAGCCGAGCGACGGGCCGTGTATGCTTGTGAAGCAATATTTTTTTCCTGTAATTTGAAATATATAAATTTTGTTAGCAGCGTTACTCATTCCCGGCCCGTGACGACACATATGCGTCACTACGCCGTAGTCGCTTTCCGCTACATACGAGGAAAACCACGGGATCGGCTACGAGCGTAGCGCGTAGCGATTCTGGGCACTGGCATGTGATAATACAAAATTAAATAAAACATCAGTGTCCGAACTTTATTGTAGCCGAAAACGGTTTTCGGAATTTTATAATTTTGGCATAATGATGCTTTCGGATTTCGTACAAATGGCTCTGCGGATTATATATTTGTCCGCTTATAAAATGTCTTTCGGCCAAAAGGGATCATTGTAAGAGGTAGGGTAAAGTAGTAGGGTAAACCGCAGCCATATATAATTACACTATTATTTGCTCTCTAAGTATATGGTACATTGCACGTAGAACCGATGGCCGTTGGGGCGGAAAGGTTCTCGAGTGGCGACCACGTACCGGAAGGCGCGGCGTGGGTAGGCCCCCCACAAGGTGGACTGATGACCTGGTAAAGGTCGCGAGAGTCCGCTGGATGCGGGTGGCGCAGGACCGGTCAATTTGGAAATCCCTGGGGGAGGCCTATGTCCAGCGGTGGACTTCTTTCGGCTGATATGATGATAATGATGATGATGAAGTATATGGTGTGTTCTCAATGTGCAATTCACACTCAAACAAAGAAAAAAAAAAGACTCACTTTTTTGGTCTGAGAATACACATTGAAAACAAATTCGATTGGAAATCTTTTTCTCATAACGACCCCCCGTTTGAAGTCAATATCCAATGTTTCAGATAATTAGTTGCGGAACCCTACCCCAACTCAGCAGGGTTCCAGGAAGAAATTCCGTCATTCACACATTTGTCTCGTATCTTGGAAACAATGGGATTCCCGCACTACAAACTGGGTTTAAACAAGTCACTTTTAAAGACAAAAAGCATTAAATTAATTATCAACTGCATTCCATTGTCAACCTTAAGTCTATCTAAGTAAAGTCTTTAACTAAAGCAATTAAAGATTCTTGTGATAACACATGTGTGATGTGAGCCAGCCAAAACAGAAATGCAATAAATGCATCAGCAAGGTCGTTCTACTTTCAACCTTACTTTTTAAACAATAAGGTTTAGATTAAAGGGGCTCAATAGATTAATTTAATATTAAGACGTGGTGAGTGACTTCCGTATCTTGGTTCTCAGAATGGCGACGATGTGTCTATGGTCTGGTTTGGCTTCTTGGAAATATTGGCAACTTGTTCTAAATTACCATTTTTTTATATTTTCCCTCTGAGTATGATATACTTCCCATAAGGCCCCCAGAGAGGTTATCCCTATACAAATATGTAGCTGGCTGGCAGCCGCTCAGCAAGCCAGACAAAACAAAAAAAAACATCGATGATTGATTACGTAGGACAAACCTTGGCTAATCGGTAATAGTTAGGTTTTTTGACAATATAATATTAACTCAATGTATTACTTAGTAAAAGTTCATGAATTTGTCTACCATTTCTGAACTTCTGATTATAAGGTAGAAGTACTAGTGCCCGACATGTCAACAGAAAATACTTATTTGAATCACGATATTATGCTCATTTAAGATGTATTAAACTGTTTCATACGGTTTGGGAGACGAGGTATTTACTCAAGTTACTGATATGGAATTCGTTTCATATGGTGATCTTATAAAAAATCCTGATAATATAAGAATTAGGTAATCAATCCGAATGTACGAGTAAATGGCAGGCAGTTATGCTGGCAGTCCCAATAGATGTCATTTCAGTACAAATGTCATGAATGACAGACTGACATTTATTGGGACTTGAAGGTTTAACTCATTGTCCCAATTGATGGCAGCTGGTTTTAACAATATGTTCATAACTTATAAATAAGTTATTTGTCTTGAAATTGTGATAAGAAATATTGAAGTCACTAACATTTAGTAACTTAAAAATGACGTCGTGATCAATCTTAGTTTATTGTTCGCTAGTTAAATTATATTCGTCGAGTACTAGTACCGCGTCGGGCATTAGTACGTCTACCTTATGTATGATGTATCAAATTAATTTAATAAACATTTTTATTGACACATGAAAAAGTAGATAATTCGGTGATATTCAGGTTAATATGTGACATGTGCTTGGTGCAGGATTAAAAAATAGAAAATTGTTACTTTTACAATTCTAAAAATAATCGCTGTGTTTAAAAAATATTACCCTAAAGGGTTTTTCTTTAGTTTTTGCCATATTTTCATTTGTTTTTCTTCAATATTTTTTTTACACCTTGCACCGATCAACTAAAATCGTTAGACTATTATATAAGTTAACTTATTGATTTGTTTGACATATTTTCTTTTCATATTTTTACGGATGCGTTCGGATACTTGCTGCACGTTGGCATGTTGAATGACAGTGCCGCCACCTACTGGAGATTATTACAAGCCGTAAAGATATCGAGTAACTCCGCTATTAGACCATAAGTAACTATCACCGAATTACTTCGTATCACCGATTAGCCAAGGTTCGCCCTACTTTGGTTCTACGGTGGTACATGAATACATTTCCCTTACTGTACAGGGATTTTCCTGCTATGCATATTTAAAACTCTCACACACGATTGCCATATCTCGAGTCGTTCAAATTCGAACTCGGCCCTGTCTCGCCGTCACGGCCTTTTACAGGCAGATATTAAAAACAAGCTTTACTCAATAAAACGGATTAAGATCTCAAGCATTAAATTAACAGAATAAGCTGTTACTTCGCTGCATTAAGTTTAAATGTTACTTGAGCGGTTTCATTATACGAGTGGCATTAATACGACTGTAGAACGTAATACGAAGTGAGTGAGCGATACAATTAGTTATGGTAATAATTGGATAAAACAAGTTAAATTAAGATATGTAGCTGTTGTATAGTTTCATTGCAAAATCCTCTAACCGACGTCCGTCCGTCACATTCACATTAGACTCGCATGACATGTAACCTAATATGGGCCGCGATTCCATTTGTCTTAATTGACGGAAGGGTATCTCTAGGATATAATTTCCCTATGCAAATATGAATATAAATATAGTGGGACAATTCACACCAATTGATCTAGTCCCAAACTAGGCAAAGCCTGTACTATTGGTACTAGACAACGGATAAACATACTTATATAGATAAATACATACTTAAATAGATCCAAGACTCGAGAACAAACATTCGTATTCATCATACAAATATCTGCCCCGACCGGGGATCGAACCCGGGACCTCAAGCTTCATAGTGAAGTTCTCTAACTATTAGGCTATTCGGTCGTCTATTCGGTCTAATATAAAACAGTTTGTTACAATAGTCAAAATGTGTCATCATTATCTCGACTGGCCAAGTGATCTGAGAACCAACAACAGACCTGCTATTCACTATCCACTTCTCACCACACACCAGCATATCTAGACCAAACCTCGTACTAAAGGAGGGTGGGCAAATTGGCCTATATGACCAATAAGGACAAGCGATATATCACTGGATAGCTTATTCTAAGTTCTAAGGTAAGCCCAAATCTTTGTGCGGAAAAAGTTATCGCTGCATAATAGTTATTTACGATACAAGTGCAGAAAATAGGAAATTCGCACGTGTATCGTACAACGTTTTACAGTACATATGGCTCTTTAAAGTTTCAACGGCACGGAAAGTGCTCATTTGCGCACTAGTGCGGGAAAGTAACACCATGTGTACTGTAAATGTAGTTTGAGTTGAAACGTTAACTATGTACTCGTTGGTTTTTTAACCCCCGACGCAAAGAGAGGGGTGTTAGGTATAAGTTTAACGTGTCTGTGCATCTGTGTATCTTTTTCTGTGTATCTGTGTATCTGTCTGTGGTATCGTAGCTCCCAAACGGATGGACCGATTGAATGCGGTTTTTTTTTGTGTCATAGATAAATTTAACCTGAGTGTTTTGAGTTATGTTTCATCTAAATCGATTCAGCCGTTTTTGAGATATTGAACTTTGAAATGAAAATATCGGGTGTAAACTAAACTGAAGGTAGAAAAAGTCGGATTTTACAATAAAGGTCTAATTTTATTCGATACTAAGTTCCTCTATCTCTTTACAGCCTATGAAGGGTATCTCTTTACAGCCTATGAAGGTTTTGTAACTGTGTAGGTTTTGTGTCATGTTTTTGGTTTTTTTTACACAGCGATTCAAGATTTCCCGCCATACAAAAAGTTGTAGAATATGAAAAACCTTTCCAATGATATTTGGCTTGTCATTATTGGTTTCTAGGCCAGAGTCCATACAAATCTGAACATCCTACTGTAACATTATATGTCGTCATACACTTATAACTAGAGGTCTGACACTGGAAAAGTCGAGTCGAGTTTTCGGTAAAATTTGTGAACGAGCTCTCATAATGTTCGTTAAATTCTTCTGCCCAATTAAATCTTCTTCAGTACAATATTGTCGTATTTGCTTCAAATCGTGAAAGTGTTAAGCTCTTTCGTTTACTAAAAGGGTTAAATGTGTACAATTTGATAATGATTCTTTGAAGTCATTACGTTCAGTGATTTCTTTGCAGATGTTATCAAGAAAAATTTCGAGGAATAATGAAGCATTTATTTACACAATTCTTTGTCTGAGATCGCTCATTAGGTATTAAGTCAAGTGCTTTATGATTATGTATAGGTATGTTTTGCCGATATATAATTTGCACCGATTCCTCGAACAATAGCAATGAACTGACAACTTGTATGGAAAAAATGACATATTTGGAAATAATTTATAATAGCTAATTTTTTTAATGAAACGGATATATTATCAATTAAATAGTTACCTAGAGGCAAAATCCAACAAAAAATCGGACATCAAAAAAATCAATATTTATTTAGCTCCTAAAAAGTCCGGATAAATATTAATATTTTTTTTATCTTTATTTAGGTTCATTTACATTTGATTTAAAATATTCAATATAAATAAAATAAAAAAGACAATGAATGTTTAATTTAAATCTATATAATTACTTCCGGGTGGAAAGTTTGGTGGATTCTTGAATAAAGCATCTTAGAATAATGTTTTAGAATGAAATAAACAAAAAAAACGCTATTATAAATTAATGTTTTTCGAAACCGTATTTTGCCTGGAGTACAACTTTTCTGGCGAATCGGTGCAAATTATATATCGTCAACGGTATGGTTTGAATAGTCAGTAATAGATTATAGAATAATGATAGAATAGTGTAGTATCTTAAAGCGGTCATCACACTGCCGCATGCCGCTGCGGTGTGCGGAGCCGCGTACAAATTTCAACAGTATTTGTGCAGTGTGGAACCGTGCGGATTTGGTATGCAAACTGAGGTACTTGCATACAACGAGAAAACTGTACCGTACACCGCAGCGGGATGCGGCGGAAGTGTGGTAACCGCCTAATAGGTGCCAGTCTAGTCTTTAGGTATCAATAATTTTCGTTTTTCTTCGGAACAAAAAATTACTTTGAAGTATATCCTATCTATAGCGGTCCCGACATTGCGTAACGTTTCAAACGAGCGCTAGGACAACTCAACTATCATTTTCCCATACAAAAACCGGACAAGTGCGAGTTCAACTCGCGTGGTGAGGGTTCCATATAATCGAAATTTCATAAGTGTTATTGAATACTCAAACTTCTTATAGGTGTTCCTGTAATCTTTAGGCAAGGAACTATTTTCCATATTTTTTTCAGAATTTGTATCATAGTAGTTTCGGAGATAAGGGGGGGGGGGGATGGTCAATTTTCGTCTTTTTTCCTAAATTCCTTCAAATCTGTTTTTGATAAAATTATAAAAAATATATATCTGACATGCTTACAACAACCCCTTTCATTTGATATGTCACACAATACAAAAGTTTGCGAAACTTTTTTTTTAATTTTCCAGTTTACCCCCCAAAAGTGGCCCCCTTGTTCAGAATTCATTAATTTACTTTACGCGTCCATCTTTGGGTCACCAATTTACATATGTGTACCAAATTTCAATTCAATCGGTCCAGTAGTTTCGGAGCAAATCGGCTGTGACAGACGGACATACAGACAACCGAGTGATCCTATAAGGGTTCCGTTTTTTCCTTTTGAGGTATCGGAACC
The DNA here is from genome assembly GCA_932294315.1 of Epinotia nisella. NCBI lineage: Eukaryota > Metazoa > Arthropoda > Insecta > Lepidoptera > Tortricidae > Epinotia > Epinotia nisella. Next base: position 1,261,522 of record OW028675.1, on the reverse strand, counting down.
CTAAAAATGACATTTATTACCTAACGTACGTACAAAACGTTACGCCATCGATCAGCAGAAACCTAAGAACACAGTTTTAATAATTTAAAGGCTTTAAGGGAGGGGGAGGAAAAGGGAAATGTAAGTACAATGCATACCGATGACTCTCCTCAGCTTACCAATATAAGTCTGATCCCCGATTTCTCAGAATTGTTACTAAATTCTGGGTCAGGATATACCAGGGACTAGTGGTAAGGTCAGTCGAGGCATGTTTTGAATGGCATAGTCGGTAATGAAGACCACACACCGGAGTCCGAAGGCCCTGCGGCTCCTAATTTGCTATAATCGCTGCTTTTAGTCTCAATTTACATTTAAATTGCAGGGTTCGCGCGAAATTCTGTTTTATAATTAAAGGACCACCAGAATTGTTTTTTGACGTGATAATGTCTTATAAATCGATGAACGCCGGCTGCACGCACGAAAAAGTTGACTCCGTCCATATTACAAAAAAAAATATCTTCAATATCTGTGGTTAATAAACTGGTAATGACAAATATAGCTGCTGCAAGTGTCAGTTTACCACGGATAATGAAGATATTTTTTTGTAATATGAGACGGATCAAGGAAAGTGCCGTCCTTGATCCAAAACGTAAGTGAGCAAACTGTTTATATTTTTAAAAAAAATACTCGGCTGAAAAATCTACAACTTTTTTCTGACTGAAAAACGAGCACTTCTAAAATTTTCATCCATTCCCAAAGTTGGCAGAAGCTTAACGCCTTGGCCACGACTTTGGTCTTAAACTTAAGCGACCTGCGGCAGCGGTTTTTCTAATACATTGCGCGTGATCCCAACTAACCACAGTGCGTTGCGCGTCTCGACCGCGCAATGAACAGATAAAACGCTGCCGCAGGTCGCTTAAGAGTCTTAAGCCTTTAAGACCAAAGTCGTGGCCAAGGCGTAAGCTTGACTTGGGCGTAAAAGGTTTACTTTCAAATAATTTATTGAATCAGGCGTTACTTTGCGGAAATTCATGATATATTACGAGAACAATATTCCTTTGCTATTCCGCTAAAAAACGTGCAGGGTCATTTTTACTCAGTGGACGTGGCGCAAGCAACATCTCCTGCCAGCATCTCCTGATGATGCCTCGTAGAGAGGCGAAACACGTGTCGAGGTTTTTTCATTATTGGTGGTGGTTTGCTGTAATTATTTGCATGTTTATACGCAAATAGTTGCATTTGATCTCCGCTGATCGACCTGCACGTTTTTTAGCGGAATAGCAAAGGAATATTGTTTACTTTCAGTTAACATAATTTACATACGGGGAGTAGAAAGATGCGGTAAAAAATAAACCTAATGCACGATTGGTAAGTCACTCACCCAAGTTGGGCGTAAGGACATTTAGTATACTTTTAGTCAACCTTATTCACCTCAGGTTACTACACACGAAGATTACTCGGGTCCGCAAGAACATTACCATGTGTTGCCTTGCACGTGTACCACGGGTGGCGCTAAAGAGTAGGAAATCAACTTTGACTGCTACACAGCTCTGTAAGTCTCGTAGCCTATTACCAGATACAGCTAATAGAACTCAAAAGTATGTATACATACTTAGAACCCCCGAGAATTTCTTAGAGAATTATGCGCTCTTTTAGTGTTCTTAATCGCCGTGGGTAAATTAATCCAGGTGAATTCCCATGATTCCAAGGTTTGACAATATCTACGATTACATAGAAATAATAATTTCGTCCATCGATGTGGCTTGTGACAGTTGCGACTGATAAAAATACTTTAGTTACATTGAAGTCTTCACTTCTATAACTTCAAAATACATCTGTGTTTTTGACAAAGACAATATTTGCGCAAGAATTTCACGCTACAGATTCAGTATTAAAATTAAAGGAGCTCGAAATTCTATAATATTTTTTCAGTTGACTTCGAAATGGTGTCGTGTAATCTCATACAGGTAAATAAAATAAAGTTCATGTTATTTAAATATTTCATTGGTTTTAAATGATTTCAATGACTTATGCCATGCACCAGAGGTTCTTTTAACACTACCCTGAAAAGTGATTTGTGGAAGTTGATTTGGGTGATTACAGTGTGTTAAGCAATAATTCTGTAGATCTATAAACTTGTGGTGTGTCAGTGATATAATGTTGTAAATAAAAAGAAGGTATTCACTCTATCATTCCATTGTTTACATATTCGGAAGTTGGTTTAAAAGTAGTCTTGCGATTTAAATAAAAATAAAATAAAATATCTTTATTTCAGACCTACATCGATCCATATTTTGTTAGTTAACACGTAATTAAAGTAAAACGCGATCGAGCCTTGGAGACTCTAACCGTTAAAGCTAAGAATAGCGATATGTAGTACTGAAAAGATTCGCGTTAGCCCATTTCACGCTCAGCCGAGCACAACACAAAATTATTTCTATGACCGTTGGGGCGGAAAGCTTATCGAGTAGCGACCATTTCCCGGATTGCGAAGCGTGGTAGACCCCCCACTAGGTGGACTGATGACCTGGTAAAGGTCACAGGAGTCCGCTGGATGCTAAAGGCGCAGGACCGGTCATTGTGGCACTCTTTGGGGGAAAACTTTGTCCAGCAGTGGACGTCTTTTGGCTGATATAAAGATATTTTTTTTGTGAACCCCCTCACAATGTTATTTCCAGACGTGGGTGGCATCGGGCGTCCTGCTGAACATGGTGTCTGTCGGCATGGTGCTCAGCTTCCCCTCCTGTCTCCTGCCCGCCCTGGCGTCTCCCGGAGGCATCCAGGTAGACTTGCAGACAGCCTCCTGGCTAGGTAAGCGATCATTAATTCTTCCAAAAATTGGTTGACATCGGGCGTCAATCCTGTTCGAAGGTATGCGTTAGCTACTTGCGCAGGCTGCGGAGTCGGTTATCGGTCAGATGTCAGTGTGGACAGGACACTGGAGATTCTATACAGTGCGCTTACATTTTAAATAGTGCTTTCTGATTGGCATGGGACGCGCAGAAGCGGGGCGGTACGCATGCAGCACTGCATAAGTAACCCCATTACTGCGCAAATGATTATATCGACAGTATAGCGACAATTAAGGAAATTCGGACATCAGTAAGATCTCGGTAAAGTCGGTGAAGTACAAAATGCCGCATACAGATTCTGCCAATAACCCTGACAACCTAGACCAACAGGGAGGTTACCAGACAAGTGCTATTTGGCGCCTTGTCATCATCATCATCATCATCATAATCAACCGAAAGACGTCTACTGCTGGACAAAGGCCTACCTTCCCCAAAGAGCGCCATAATTACCGATTCTGCGCCACTCGCATCCAGTGGACTCCTGCGACCTTTACTGGGTCATCCGTCCATGTTGTGCGGGGTCTACCCACGCTGCGCCCGGAACGTGGTCGCCACTCGAGAACCTTTTGAAATTGAAATTCATTTATTTGCTGAACATTACGTACAATTTTGAAGATGGAAGACAATTTTTTTGGCCCCTTTCCGCCCCAAAGGCGCCTTGTGGATTCTAAACGTGGAATACCTAATTTATATCAACATATATCTCTTAATAATAGTAATTCAATGCAAATACAAAATAGTATTCGTGAAAATTAACCTTCCGGTAGTCTTGGGGGTCAATCACGTACGTAACGCATTGTACGCGCGTCAGGTATATCTAAATGTCACTTTTTATATGGAAAAATGACAGTTAAATCTACCTAACGCGCGTAAGAAATGTTACGTGTTACGATCCCTTGTTAATATGGTATATCTTAACTTATTAAACACGAGTAAAAGTAAACAATTCACCTTTCAGTGTCAGTATTCGGGCTGGTCTACGGTCCCGGCTCTGTATTATCCTGGTTGATGATGGACTGTCGCGGCCGCCGCTTCACCCACGTGCTCCTCATGATCCCTGGCATCATCGGCTGGCTGATCATCTACTTCGCTCCAAACGTCTTCTGCCTCATGATCGGGAGGATCTTCGGAGGCTTCTCTGCTGGCTGTACGGCCTCCTTAGGCGCTGTCGTCATCGCAGAATACACCAACCCTCAACTAAGAGGAGTATTCTTAACCCTCAAAGCAGCAGCAGTGTGTATCGGCAACATAATTCTCCACGCATTAGGACATTTCTGCCACTGGAGAACAGTGGCTGTTTGCGGGTTTGCGGTGAACTTAGCGGCGTTCTTTATCGTTTGGACCTTGCCTGAAAGTCCGGCGTGGTTGGTGAGTAAAAGCGTTGAAGCTAGCGCTAAGTCTTTCTTCTTTCTTAGAGGGCGTGATGAACAAAGCGAAATGGAGTTTGATAATCTGATTAAAGCGCAAACGAACGTCAAAACAAAAGATTTTTTTTGTAGAAAAGGGTTTCTGAAAAGATTCTTGCGGATGGATTTCAGGAAGCCATTTTTGATTGCAGTCATGGCTGGTATGTTGCAGGAGTCCAGTGGGAGACATTTCTTTCCAGCGTACGCGGCGCAAATCATTGAGGAGGTGGTTGGAGGGAAATCTCTGTACGTGGTGATGGGTATAGATGGTCTAGCATTACTAGGAGCGTTATTGGCAGCAGTGCTTGCCCGCTCGGTTCGTCGTCGAGTTCTCTTGTTATCTAGCGCTGCTTCTGCTCTCCTAGTACTGAGCATATTTTGCTTGTACCATCTTCTATCTGCTTATCATCTCATTATGCACTCGACATACGTTTCAATCGGGCTTCTTATAATCTACTTCATGTTTACCAGTATAGGATGCAGTCCGATGCCCATAGTTTTGATTGGTGAGATTTTTCCTTTAGCTCACAGAGGTACTGGGCCGGCGTTGCTTGGTATAGTCTTGTCCATATACATGATGTTGCTATTGAAGATAGCGCCATTTCTAATGGTGTCCTTGAAAGTTTATGGTATGTTTTCTGTTTTCGGTGTGGCTACGGCTGGGACAGTGATCGTTCTGTATTTTATACTCCCCGAAACTAAAGATAGGACGCTACAGGAGATAGAAGACTATTTCAATAATGGATATTTTTTGGAAGACGTCAGGAAAGAGGAAGAGAGGATGATTGCTGATACGTAATATTTAAATTTAGTTTGAAAGATATGGGTAGATGTTAAGAGTCACGATAGCCTCTTGCCGTCCACTTCTACCAGACAAGAGAAAATGCCAATGTCATTTTATTCAACTACGAGTTTAGGTAATGGGAATAAAAAATGTTCCAAAATGTAACGAAGCATAACAAATTCATATCAGTTCTGATTTGGAATTATATAAAATTACAATAGATTATACCATTTATACCTACTAACAAAATTTACCCCTGTTAGTCGAAGAATAAATGGATTTTATGTTCCGCATGCTTTCAATTATTTCACAACTGTATCACTAAAACAATCAATGACGCCATCGCCCATCAGCGTTTATATAGGTAGTTATACCTATTTTTTGGCATTCGCAGAAATACGAACCCAATGGATTTCCCCACGTGACTACCAATCATCTGAACTAATAGATTGCGAAACAATGGAAAATGTAATTAATTTTAACCAGTATCTCAACTTTAAATATCTGCCCTCTTGACTTTGTATACCAAGCCAACCAGACCAGTTCTTAACTTAACTTTAAATGCACGCTGATAATTGAACGAAACAAATTGAAGAATTCCAGCAATATTTTAATGAGGTAACGTTTAGCGGGTTTCAAGATTTAGAAACCAGAAATAAAGTAATATATGTTTTGGTAATTTTGACATAAATTAAAAAGATTATTTCACACCTTGGCTTAGACAGATTTTGTAGTGTTCGTAGTAAACACTATCCCACTATAAACATTACACGTAAAGGTGATTGCCAATACTCCCTAGCTCATATACTCGTGTTAGCTTTCAGCGTTAAAATATATCACATCGCACGTAGCGCCAAGCTGCCTACTCCACACGGTTTAACTGTACTGTAACTGTATTTAATAAGTACACTATTGACATCATATGCCGAGAATTAAAAAAAAAATGTTCCAAACACAAGAGGTTATGGGGGTTCAAAAAAACGACGAAGCGCTTCGGGAAAAGGTAGGTAGTGGCTACCCTTACGCTTCGCTTGGCTCGTCTTGTTATTAGATATTGCACAACACAAATACATACTATAGAATAATTATAACAGAGTATAACATAGTTACAATAATTTGTACAAAGACGAACTTATCTCTTTAAGGGATCTTTTCCTTGAGCACCTGAGTAAAATACTTGTTGTGGATTGTGTTGATTATTAAAAGAAGAAACAAAATCCTAATGACCTCTATGCGCGTTTTTATGAAGTTGTGATACTGGTGCCACCTTTACCGTGACTTCCGGCCTTTGCGCGCATGCAAAACATGTGACACAGTTCTGAATTAATTAAACCTTAAACTCGTTAGCCATTGAAGTATTGTGAGCCGTATTTGTCCGAATTTTTGGGCTTCTTACAGCACGGAGTGGGCAAATGGGGAAAGATACCTGATGGCAGGCCTTTCCCACTTTGTCTTAAGTTCACACCTCATTTTTGGCACCCTGTAGGTATATGCTTCCATTGGTCTCATTGTGTCAAAACTCCCTCCAGTTGGAAGATGATGAATTGAGATGATATTAGGCACGCGTGTAGTAATTTCGGTGTTATCCTACTAATCCTACTAATATTATAAACGCGAAAGTTTAGATGTTTAGATGTTTGGATGTTTGTTACTCAATCACGCTTAAACGGCTCAACCAATTTGGATGAAATTTAGCATGAAGATAGTTTGCCAAAAGTATTGAGCACCCATGCGTTATTCATACAAAAGTCAAACTTTAAAAGGTGCATTTATATATTTTATAATAGAAAGTTGTGTATCTATCGGAAAAAATCGTCATATTTATTGACGTTAAGGGAAATTCCGTGAAAAAAATATACAATTAAACCTTTATTGTAAACCCCGACTTTTTCTAGCTTCAGTGTTCACACGCAAATAGCAATATCAAAATGATTATTTAATTAAGGATTTGCACATGTTCAAGCACTTATTATATTTTATGTCTTCGTGTATTTATGAAATTTAAAGATAATACTTTATCCATAAGTTACAAAGGAAAACGTGGGGTGCTCAATACTTTTGGCCACGGCTGTACATAATTTGTATTGTATAATTTGTATAGCCATAGCTAACCACATTGTACGTGCTCTTTGAAGTCACTGCCGCCATCACAATGGATAATAGTGCATACTAATAAGATTTCAAGAATTCATCTATGGGTTTTCAAATGAAGTTTTAGTCACCAATTTCGAGTAAATTTCGTCATAGATACACAGTACAGTTTTTTTTGCCAAGTCGACACCATATGGCATGCGAAAATGACGAATGAACAATTCAAAATAGTCGCCAACACGATTAATCTCCGTCAAAAATGTTAGTACAGTCAAAATCATAAACATGTATACACTTTTGTACCTTACCTCTTACTAACCCGTTGGCCACGACTTTGGTCAGCGACCTGCGGCAGCGTTTTATCTGTTCATTGCGCGGTCGGTTACCACCTTTCTACTCCCCGTATGTAAATTATGTTAACTGAAAGTAAACCTTTTACGCCCAAGTCAAGCTTACGCCTTGGCCACGACTTTGGCCTTAAAGGCTTAAGACTCTTAAGCGACCTGCGGCAGCGTTTTATCTGTTCATTGCGCGGTCGGTTACCACCTTTCTACTCCCCGTATGTAAATGATGTTAACTGAAAGTAAACCTTTTACGCCCAAGTCAAGCTTACGCCTTGGCCACGACTTTGGTCTTAAAGGCTTAAGACTCTTAAGCGACCTGCGGCAGCGTTTCATCTGTTCATTGCGCGGTCGAGACGCGCAACGCACTGTGGTTACTTGGGATCACGCGCAATTAATTAGAAAAACCGCTGCCGCAGGCGCAGGTCGCTTAAGACCAAAGTCGTGGCCAAGGCGTACCATCTAGAATGTCGTAGTCGTCGCTAATTTATGTAATTAAAAGCAGTTGTAATAACCTAATTAGCGGGCCGTCCTGTGATAGCCGTGCTTTTGCGTGTTAGTTTTATTTTAGCATGTGAAATAATTCATAGGTAGTAAAATAACATTATTGCTTGCATAATGTGTCCCATGACGTCATTTTCTCGAAAACGATTTCTTCGAGTTATTTCCTGTGCACCCAAAACAGAAGATGACGACAAGTTAAATATGACTTAAATATATCTAATAATACTTAGCCGAGTCACGGGGTCGTAAGTTCGGTTTCCGACGAGGTAATGTGCCAACTCTTCCGTGAAATTACATAAATTGTAAAATCATTATAAATAAAGAGAATGTGTTGAAAGCGAGGAAAATAATATATGCATATTTCTTCGGTTGAATGGTATCCTTTGTATGCAAATTAAACAGCATTGAAATGTTTCTTCCGGAGTCGGTTTTTGTAAACTAATATTAAAAACAAAATAAAACAAACTTTGAACTAAAAAAACAAAAACGCGTGCGTTGGCCGGGAATCGAACCCGGATCAACTGCTTGGAAGGCAACTATGCTGACCATTACACCACCAACGCCGGTATATGCGAGTGTGAATTATTGAAATAGATACCGCGGCCTGTCGCGGTCGTCGAGCTAAGACTTCGTGACGTCACGAGGTTATTAACACTAAGCATCGTTGGAAACGTGATGAGATTGAAACGTTTCTCGCGAAATGAACGCATTGATAAGCGAGATGACCTATCTCCTCAAATCGCTTGATCTAAATTGAACTTTGAGCGTAATACATAAGGTGTAAATTAGTAACCGATGATTGAATGAGATGATTTTAGTTAGTAATGGCAATTTCGTAATTTTTGACGTAGAAGCGCCACGTGATTCTTCTGAGGCACGTGATTGATTCTTATCAGGAATATATTTATAGCTCCTATAGTAGCTATTATGGTACAGTCGCCCACACTCCTAACTGACCATTCGTGAACCTTATTTCAGTGACATAAGGTTCACAAATGGTCAGTTAGGAGTGTGGGCGACTGTACACCTACCTATGTCGATGTACGAATTCCCAATTTTTTTTAAAACTGACTTAGCAACCTTGAAGTGCTTTATAGCCGTGTTCACATATTTTTGATCTCTTTGCCCGTGCATATTTTCGTGCTCTTCTGTAGAGTGGGCTAAGGAAGTTTTGAACCTTATTTAGGTAAAATTAAACAATAGAGCCGAAAAGTGGTAGACCAATTTCTTGACTAACTGTACCACTAGCCACTACTAATGTAATATCTTAGTAGATATAGATATTATAGATACTAAGATAATGATATCTTAGTAGTTTTTAGGGTTCCGTACCTCAAAAGGAGAAAAAAACGGAACACTTACAGGATCACTAGTGCGTCTGTCTGTCCGTCTGTCACAGCCGATTTGCTCCGATACTACTGGACCGATTGAGTTGAAATTTGGTAAACATAATGTAAATTGGTGACCCAAAGATACAGTTATTGAACGCTTGATGCGCCTCAAAATCCTGCCTTCCAAGGTTATGTTAGGAAGAATTTATACAACTACCCAACAAACACTGATAGGCCCAAGGTTACGAGAAGCGCAGGGATGCTCAAAACAACTTTTTACAGGCTAGTAAAAGCGAAAAAGTCGTTCTTGGGAAATTGTATAAAATTCTACAATAAAATTCCAAAACACATTACCGAACTTACTGACTCTAAATTCAAATCTGTCGTAAAACGGACACTTATTTCAAAAGCATATTATAAGATAAACGACTACATCATGGATAGGGATATTTGGCAGCGATAAAATCCTGCACTAGAAACCTGTCGTAAAATAAATAGGCTTTCTACTGTAGCAATGTAATTTTAAAATTTTATAATACTCTGATACTGAAATGATATATTGTATACTGTTTTGAAAAAATGACACCTCGCCGAGTTTTTTACGCCGGTTCGTCTCGAGGCAGAGGTTTTCTTTCCGAACCGGTGGTAGTTTATCGACATTTATAGGTGCATGTAATATGCCTAAATTGAAGAATAAATCTCTTTGACTTTGACTTTGACTTTGACTTTGTTCCAAGTGTAAAAAGAATTACAACATATTTACAAAGACACGACTTATTCCATTTTGCAAGACAACCCTATACCTAATTACATCCACCTGTCTTAAGGTTCCGTATGGCTGGACTTTGTGGGAACCCAATTAACCCTTAGTCCGGAAGTAGATAGTAAAAACCCCAACCCTAGTAAGGCAAACTTTCTTTTAAGTTGGCCTTGGGGGTTGGGGTATTATTACTGTTCGGAAGGGTTCCTTGATATTCGGGGGGCGTCGTGGTGACATACCCGCGATCCCATGGCGCTCCCATTAACGGCAGAGACGGAAACGCCGGAGTGGTTTTAGTGGGTAGACTCCCTCCCCCCTCTCTTTAAATAGAGTTGGCCGGAGGATGAGAGTCCCACACAGCCCCCTATATAGCTTCCCCAGGCTGGGGGGGATGCGTAAGTGCATTTCCATTCCGTCAAAAAAAAGGGTTCCTTGATATTAATATGTATCTGTTTATAATAGTCTTGTGACCTAAGATTTTTTACGATGCCATTAGAACTAGTGGTTGGAGAGGAACAATTTTTTGTATGAGAGCAAATACAATTAAAGAACATAATACCTAAAAAAATAGTAAAAGACGGTCCTCGCTGGCGGCAGCCGAAACGCTTTATACTGATTGACTCAAAAGTATGACGTCAAATTGGAACTAATCATTGTAGGGAAAATCAAGTAAATTGCTGTAGTTGTCGTACAATTTTGTTTCCAAAAAAGCGTAAGGATTCTATTGGTAGCTTTAAATTTACTATTGGACTATAAAAAAATGTATATTTTTTATAAACTTTCAAGATTCTTATCTTTTTATGATGTTCTGTAATTTATACTTTATTACAATAATTTGACGGTTTACTATCCATTTACCAACACTACGTTATCAATTTTTACATGAGGTCACAACACAAGCCTATTATATCTATTTATTTCTATTTATAAAAAAATTCTATTTATAAACTAGTTATTGAATATATTTAATGTGATATATGTTCACTTTATCGAAACCTACTTACAGGTAGTGGCTTGCATACTGGCATAGATAGAAGTGTGTCAAATTCGTATTCTAGCTAGCAACCGTTCCATGGTTGATTTGTTTACTTTTTTTGTATTGTCAGTCGGTCTAGAACATCTCATATGTGAGCAGTCTAATAAATTCCTTATACACTTTATCCTGTTTTATCTGCGTTAATCTACTGCTGAATAATATACCCAACGAAGGTAATAGTGTATTGCCGAATTTGCCTGCGTCATTGCACAGATGCGATGTGCACCCACTATCGATAATCCAACCTCCATTCTCGTTGTAAGCAGCTTTAACATCTGAAATACAATTAAATGTTACAAAATTGGAATCAATATCTGGTAATTCACTATCATTCGACACATACCGTATAATTCAGGAGAAATTTGAACGTAAAAGGAAGAAATCTGTTGAAGTTATGAGTAGTGTGAAAATTGACCAACTCGATCAGAGGAACTATGA